>CM066325.1:75761228-77009728 GCA_033807775.1 Saussurea involucrata
GAAGAGCCAAAAGAGGGGCCATCACCATTGCCTCTTTAAGGGATGTAAAAGCCTGTTGTGCTGCTTCATTCCAACCAAAGGCGTCCTTTTTGGTCAAATCAGTAAGTGGTCTCGCAATACTCCCATAGTTTCTTATGAATTTCCGATAGTATCCGGTAAGTCCCAAGAAACCTCGTAAGCCTTTAATGTTTCTGGGAGTTGGCCATTCTAACACTGCTTCGATCTTCTTAGGATCCATTGCAACACCGTCACCATTAATGATGTGACCAAGGTATTCAACGGAAGTTTGACCAATTGAACATTTTTTTTGGTTAACCACAAAGTGATTATCCCATAAGATTTGGAAAGCCACCTTTAGATCCACTAAATGTTGGTCCCACGTGGGACTGTAAATAAGTATATCGTCGAAAAAGACCACGACCGTTTTTCGTAATAATGGACGAAAGATGTCATTCATAATCGCTTGAAAGGTGGCCGGAGCGTTTGACAATCGAAACGGCATAACGAGATATTCGTAGTGGCCGTCGTGGGTGCGGAAAGCCGTCTTCTCAATACTCGTCGGCTCCATTCGAATTTGATTGTAGCCCGATTTCAAATCCAACTTAGAAAAAAATTTCGCTCCCTTAAGCTCATCAATCAGCTCTTCGACCACTGGAATGGGGAATTTATACGGAATTGTAGCCTTGTTAAGGGCTCTATAATCAACACACATCCGCCACGAATTATCCTTTTTCCGAACCAAAATGACCGGGCTCGAAAAAGAACTTTTACTTGGACGAATCATTCCAAGTTGTAGTAATTCCCGTACTTGTTTTTCGATCTCGGACTTCTGAGTATGGGGGTATCTATAAGGTCGAACACAAATAGGAACATGTGGAGAAACCAAGGAAATTGAGTGACCGTGTGAGCGAGAAGGCTGCAGCCCGGTGGGTGCCCGAAATACTTCCTCAAATCGATCATATAACTCTTGTAATTGCTGCTGTTGGCTCGAGTTAAGCCCTGCATTTGCAAGGTTTGTGGCTGAACAAAACAACGCATATGAAGCCGCTTTCGTAGTGGGTACTGATAACCATGATTGCAAGGAAGCTTGAGAGCTCTCCGATTTAGTCAGCCCCTGAAGTTGGACCGACATTCCTTGAAACACAAATTTCATAGATGATTTCTCCCAGTTGTGGATCACATCCCCCAATGTTTTTAACCACTCCATACTGAGGACCAGATCCAAATGCCCCATGTCAAAAACCACTGCCGTTATAACAAACTCACATGGTCCCACTCTAATCTTCAAAAGTGGACATCGTTGATTGACATGAATGCGGTGGCCGTCTCCTAATTGAATTTTGATCCCTGAAAAGAACTCGACAGACAACCCCAGAGACTGAACGAGTTTTCGAGAAATAAAGTTGTGGGTGGCCCCACAGTCTACCAGAATGATCACCGGAATATCGCCTATAGCACCCTCTGTAACATCTCGATTTTTATAATGTGATGTTAGGAGTTTATTAAATAATTTGAGTATAATTATTTAATAAGTTGTGATTGGTTATTTGATAAACTAATTTTAGAGTTTAACCCTGAGTAAGTTACGTTATTGTTTTAAGGAGTTATACATTAAGGGGTATACTTTAATTTTAAATTATAAGTTAAAGGGTATAAAGTGCCAAGTGTTAATAGTTTGAGGGACTGTTTGGTAAAGGTGATAAAAGTTCACCCACATCACCGCCTTATGTTTATCAAAATGGGAAAGAGATATTTTCATTCTCATTTTTGGTACTTTGTGTGTGTACTTTCGGTGAAAGAGGAAAGGAGAGAGAGAGGCAAAAGAAGTAAGATAAATCATCTTGGTTTGTTTGTGTGGGTACCGTACGACAGCAAAAGAAGAGAAAAGAGAAGGAAAAAGCTGAATTATTCAAGTTGGAATTTAAGAAGTAATTGGTAGAAGCTAAAGGTATGTTTCTATTTATAATCTTGTTATGTATAGTTATTTATAGAAATGAATTTTATGAGTTTAAAATGGGTTTTGATGTTCTTGAATGATTATGAGAAATTTGGGTTGATAGATATGTTAGATTAGTAGTATTAAACATATCTGCATGTTCACAAAATCAAACATAGCTTAAAAGTATAAAATCTGGGTTTTAGATAATTTCAGTGGGTTGAGACATTCAAGCATGTCGCAACAGTGCATTGCAACATTCATGAATGTCGCAGCCTTAAGAACGACAAGGAAGTGAAGTCGCAATAGAAGGTTGCGACTTGGTGTTGAAGTCGCAATAGAAGGTTGCGACTTGGTGTTGAAGTCGCAATAGAAGGTTGCGACTTGGGGTTGAAATCGCAATAGAAGGTTGCGACATGGTGACCATGTCGCAGTAGTTGATTGCGACTTGCACTATGCATTGCGATAAGAGATTTTAATATTTAGTTGGTTGCGACTTAAGACAAAGATTTTTAGATGATAAGGATTCTTAGTTTTAGAGAGTTCTGTTCTGTAATTTAATATCAGTATATTTGAATATTGGGTATTACAGTAAATTGTGGTGGTGAAGACAGAAGTTCCTACGACTTTAAGGAAACAAAAGAAGTGTGACTTCGCACCAGGTGAGTTTATTCAACTCTCTTTAAAATTCAGCAATTAATATTGAAATAGATATATAATATGTATGTCTGAACATATTATTAAGGACTCGTCTTAATTAGTAATGAGTCCAAATAGATGACTAAAAGTTATGATATGTTGATCCCCGTGCTACAATGCAATGAGGGGATAGTTGAGAAGTCGAGGTGTCAAGACTATTAATATTCTTTATAAATGTTTATATGTATATATAGAATATGTTTTGGAGATGAATATATTGTATGTTATGCACATAGAATAGTAAGGGTAATAATACTTATGTATTGTGTGGCGATTGCTAGAAATAGGCATCCGGTCATAGTAGGGCACCTGGGTACGGTCTAATGGGAACCGAAATACTTGCCATTTGACCAAGGGATGTAATTTCTAGTGAATGAGCGTATCTTGAATCATCGTGAGGGCCCCGGTTGTGTATTGCGATATATTAATCCCATTGGGGTCAGTGATTCTGAGATGGTGAGGACGTGAAATGTGGAATAGGCAGATTTTGATTTGTAATTCCCATTTCGAATGGAAGATCGGAGATTTCCATTTTATAGGGAAGATCGGAGATTTCCCGTTGTGAAAGGAAGATTAGAGATAGGCATAAAGTAATTTGCAATCTCTACTTCCGGATTAAGAAATAGGCAGGTTTAGACTTGTAATTTCTTAGATAAGAGTAATGACTTTAAATCTGGGATGATTTATAGTAAACTCTTGATAGTGATATTATGGCTAGACGAATTAGTCATAAGTATGGGAGTGGGGTAGATTCCCAGTATTGAAAGGAGTTGTTGTACGGTAAGATGGACGAGAACAGGTTTGTTTTATCTGCTGAGATTTTAATTGTTTAACTTTAATTTGATTTGAATATTCTCACTAGGCGAAAGCCTAATGTTTCAAGTTGAATTTTCTTACCAGGTACAAGCTCCGGGAAGTAAGCGGGAAAGTGTGATGAGGATCTTTTGGAAAGACTTAAACTTAGAGATAACGGAGGATCTAGCTGTTCTTTTGATGCTTTTGGGACGAAGGGTTAGATAACTTAATTAATCTGATTATGATGTATGATTAGATTAATAGGTTATTTGAATTAGATGTACTGTATATAAAACCTTTACATTTGATCCTCAGGTTATAGAAGTTTGAAGTTTTACGATCATAACTTGTAGCAATTTTTAAGGTTTAAATTGGCCCTGTTTTTAGGGTGTTACACCCTCTAATTTCAGAGTCTTTCCCCCAGAAGGTTCCCTGGCCGAAGCTCCCATAAATTCTAACGCCAAGCATAAACTCGCGGAATGGATTTCCTCCGGCTGAGTTACAGGTATTATTTCTGCTTCGAGGTTATTTATTAAACCATCCTCATCACCGGACTCGTCGTCCCCCAACAACAGAATTCTAAGCTTGCCTTCCGGACACTTATGCGCCGGTCCAAACAATTGACCACAACAAAAACATAATCATTTCTTCCTTCGGTCCTCCCACTCGGTACGACTGAGAGATTTAAATCCCCGATTTCGATTGAATAACTGACTCATATCAGTAGAATTGGAACCCTGAGGTCGTAGAGTAGTTGGAGTAGAAAGAGTTCGATTACTCTCGGATCGTCCTGACCAAGACGAAGGGTTTCTGTCGTGCGAAGGGCCTATCACAGGCCTGGGTTGGTCCATACGACCCCCATGATAGGGTCTAATGTCAGTTATAGGCCCACTTCCAACAGGACCATGTTGATAACGGAAACGGTTCATAGAACTATTAGCCGACGAAGGGTGTAGCATACCCTCGATATCCTTGGCCAAATACATAGCGTCCAATCTCGTTTGGGGTCGATGCAATCGGACCCATCGTTTGACTTCGTCCTTTAATCCGGCTATAAAATACCACAGGGATTGCGATTCCGGTAATTTAGGGACCAACGAGAGTAAATATTCAAAGTCATCAATATAATCATAAATTGATGCACCCTGTTTAATAGTTGCTAATTGCTCATATGGATTCTGGATTTCCAGACCACTAAATCGTTGTAGCAATTTGATTTGGAATTGCTCCCAGGTTATAGCATCGTAAATCTGATTAACTATCGTAAACTAGTGTTAGGCTACACCCATCATACTTAACTGTGCCAGTCTAATACGTAAGTTAGAAGGTGTACCATTAATGTCGAAATAGAGATTTGCTTTTTGAATCCAACCTTGAGGATCGAATCCAAAAAATTCAGGGAGCTTGATCTTCTTCACCGCCCAAGGTAACCCATTCTGTGATCCTCCAGATCCAGATTGTTTTGCACTGCCAGACATAAAACTGATGAAGTCTGTACCATTCGGAGTCACCGGTGGTGGTTGATCCAAATCGATCCCTAAAGCTTCCCCAGTGGTCGAAAATGGCGGTTTACTCTGTTGTTTCACCCAGTCGAGCATCACCTTACGGAATTCCGCCGATTCCACACGCTCAACATCCATTGATGCTTTGATTTCGATGATATCCGACTGAATCTTAGTGATCTGCTCGTCATGTTGAATCAAACGAGCGACTTGAGAACAAGTTTCCATTGCAGGTTGAACCATGGAAACGTAGCGGCAGGTCGTGGTAGGTCGGACCAATGATAGGAATATGATAACAATTGATAAACAATCAACAGAAATTGAGGAGAAGTAGATTTGATTCAAAAAAGAAATGACAGAAATGATAGAGCCACAATTAACCAGGGAAACGTCCCTCTCTCAAGCTATACGCTAGAGCCACTGATTGAAAGCAAAATACTCAATAACTCCCATGCATTCCCCCTTCTCTCTTTTATTCGTTTCTCTCTCCTCTAACAGAAACATTAGCCACTTTCCTGGATTGCCCTTTTGGGCCTTCTAGAGTAGACTTGAAATATCCTTGGGCTTGGGGGTTGTTGGGCTAACAAATTAGGATTCGTATCACAATCGGACTTACGGTTTGTGAGTTATGCGCTGTCAAATTACTGGACCTGCACATACCGTAACGTCCGATTTCCCACTTTTTCCCCGATTCACTTTTATGATCAAAACTTCAAATTTTACTCGGTTAATCCCGTTCTAAATACAAACTAACAGACCAAACGTCAAAATGGTGCTTAATGATTAATCTCGTAAGCTTCATCATGAAATTTATTCTCTTAGACAATTAACCGAACACTTGGTGAGCAACTAACCGCATAAACATAAACTCACCATTTTGGTTCTAAACTTTACCCTTTTTAATCCTACTTCAATTTTGACAAAACCAAACATTTCTAAACACCTATATCATCATAGTTTTGCAATTAACCAAATCATTCATACAGTTTATATACGCAAAGTGATTTAATTTCAACTGTAATGCTTAAAAGGAAAAGGATGAACTCACCTGATTTGCAGTTAACCCAGCAAAACCCAAATCGTCCTTCTCTCTGATTTAGCAATCCACTCACGAATCCCAGCTCCAACTTTTCTCTTCTTCCCTTTTTTTCTTTCTCTCCTTTCATTCTCTATCTCTTTATCTCTCTGTTTTTGTTTTTGAACGAAATATACATACCCACAAGGACCAAAAGTATCTCCATTAAATATCAACATTTGATATTTTAACATCAAAGGCAGTGGGATTTTTTTAAGGTTTCATCACCTTAACCATCCAAACCCCAATCTTTCCTCAATTGGAAAAACATACCCTCAACTTATAAATTAAAATTAAAGTTTACCCCTTATCTTTATAAATCCAAAAATAACTAACAAACTTGGTAGGGGATAAACTCTAAAATTAATTTATCTAATAATTATATTCAATTTCTTCAATAAAACTAATTGTAACACTTTAGATAAAAACCGAGGTGTTACAGATTTCAGGTGTCTTATTCTTCTCTTGTGTAGCTTCAAGAACTACAATCTGGTTATTCAAATCTTTTAGCTCGGATTCAAGAGAAGAGACTTTGTCTTCTAATTTAGCTTTCTCAGAATTAATCTTTCAATTTTTTTGCAGCTTCATCAGAAAGATCCATGTATTTTTTAGTCAAACATTCAAGACGCCTCATCTCATCCTTAGCTCCAAGAAGAGTCAATTTTCTCTCTTTCTCTTCTGAATAATACATCTTTGCAAAATCCTGAAAAGAAACACAAAAACAAACTTAGATGAAAAATACAAAAATATTAACAAAAATATACCTAATAGAGTGATCGTCAAGAGAAACTTCGCTTTGAAGTTGAATTACGTGCACACTCGTAAAAAATATCAGAAAACACAATTAAAGTCGGAAAAAATTTCAAAAATAAAATCTGAAAAACAAATTAAAAAAATATGTTTTTCAAAAAATAAATTTGAAAAAATTTACGCTGAAATGTCGGACTTTAATTGGAAAACCTGCAAAACACGAGAAAAATATGTCAGTTATGAATAAAAGCAGGTAAAATACCAAAAATTCGACACTAAAATGACTCAAAGTGTAAAAATACAAAATATAGGGACTAAAATCGACAAAAATAAAACTAATATGAAAAATAAGGACTAAAAGTGAAAAATACTAAGACTCGACAAGAACAAGGACTAAAAATGACAAAAATTTAAAATTAAAACTAAAAGGACTCAAAATAACAAAATTTGAAACTTAAAACTCTAGGGACTAAAAGTGTAAAAACCTAAAACCTAAAGGTTTAGGGACCAAAAATGAAAAACTTAAAAGCTAAAAACTAGAGGGACTAAAACTGTTAAAAACGTAAACACAAACTACAGGGACTAAAATGTAAAAGACTCAAACTAAACTACAGGGACTAAAACTGACAAACTGAAAACCCTTAACTAGACTTAACAGAAAACTTAACTAAGGACCAAATTTATAAGCAATTTAACGGGAAAAACTAACAGATCGTTAAAAAAATAAAACTAACCAAACTAACAGACTCCTAACCGATTTAGAACTAAAAAATAACAAAAACTAACTGAATTTACCAAACAACTAACGAACTTAACGAAACTAACGGAGAAATGGACTGAATTTGTTAGCAAACTAACGGAGATAACGGATCTCCGTTAGTTACTGTTCATCTCTTCCAAAAACAAAAATCACGATCTGTTGATTTCGATTTCGAATATCTTGCTCATTTCACGATAAAAAACGTTGATTTTTGTTTCTTTGTGACCCTTGATCAAAACTAAATCAAATGCAACCAAAGTTTATCGAACATGCAATCCTTTTTTTCGTGACCCACGTTTGTTCCGGCGAAAAAACGTTTTGCCGGCTAGACGTGTTCAGGCGACGATAAATTCTTCGTTTCTTAACCAAACTTGATAATTTTTCTTGCGTTGTGTTCCTTATACAAAGGAAAATCGAATGCAATCAAAACTTTACGATCATGCAGAGCTTTCCGAAGACCCACGATTTTCTCCGGCGAAACTCGTTTTTGCGGAGAGAGAAGGATGCGAGTTCTATGATTTAGCCTGATACGAAAACTTTGGTTGCGAGTTCTGTTGAGGAAGGTTGCGAGTTCTGTTAAGGAAGGTTGCGAGTTCTTGAAATGGGTTGCGAGTTCTTGGAAATGGGTTGCGAGTTCTTTAAAATGGAAGCAGGTTGCGAGTTCTTGTAGAAAAGTGTTGCTAGTTCTGTGGATTATGCCTGATACGAGAAGTGTGATTGAAAGAGGATGCGAGAAGTATGGTTGCGAGTTCTATGGTTTAGGAGGATACAAGAAGTGGTAGTTGCGAGTTCTTGCTTGCTTGCGAGTTCTTTGGTGAAAACACTCTACACAATTAAACACACACATGTAACTGAAACATACACACTGACACACATAGCATAAGCATATACACATACTGCTCTCACAATTTAAACAGTCACAGCTAAAACACACACACAGTGCACTTTCACACACGCAGTTCACTTATTTAAATACACACACACGCAGTTCACTTATTTAAATACACACACATGCAGCACACATAGTAAAAACACACACACACTGATCATACATACAATTCACGATTAAAAAAATGACAAACACTTTTAAATAAGTAGCTTCTTAAACTCTTCCCACGAAAGTTTGTATGCATCGTCTCTACCACGGGTCTGGACTTGTATGTTCCACCAAGTTAGAGCCCCGCCTTGGAGTTGACATGCTGCATACTCCACCATGCAGTCCTCTGAACATTTGCTGATATGGAGTACCGATTCCATGCTCTCAGTCCATGTTAGTAATCCTACGACACCTTCCTTTCCGTAAAACTCCTTGGGCTTACAGGACATGAATGCCTTGTAATTACATCCCCTATTGTTTGTAACATCCGACAAAAAAAAAAAACCAAAACTTTCAGGTTAGCATCATTTAACCATTTCAAGTGTTAACATAGGGAACATACCTTGTTAAGACCCACTCAGATTAATTTAAGGCGAAAATTCGCTAAAATTCCCAGTAGTTGCCTAAAAGACCCGGTTTGACCCAAGACTAACCGGAACACCTTGTGAAATGCCAAAATACCTTAAATAACATATAACCTATATAAAATATAGGGTTTTACCTTATATACAAATCTTTCTTTTTATAAGATTTAATAAAAACAAGAAGGTATTTTAGAAGCTTGTTTTTTTGCAATTAAAAGTCTAGTAAAGAAAATGGTTTTACAAGATTGGTTCATGGGCTAATTTTTAATAAAAAAAAATATATTGCAAAGGGGTTGGGGGCCCATGTATGGCCGGCCTCCCCTCCCCTCTATTACCCTCTCTTGTTTAATTTTGTTACTTCATTTCAAATTCTCAAAAAAAAAACCATCCATCTTCCTTATTTCTCTCTCAACTTTTCTCCTTCTTTTCTCCACCATTCTTCAAACAAGAAAGTTCTTTCAACTCCAGAAAACTTTCAGCCCACACAAGTGTTCCAAAACGAAATTTTAAGAAGCTTCAAGTGCTTGCAACATCCTCCTAAGGTAAGAACTCTAAAACTAGTCATTTTCCTCAATTTCAAGCATTTTCTTTGGTGATTTTGTTCTTTAAAATAGAATCTGAGTTTAGAAATCTTTGCATGCACATTTTATTTTAACTTCTGAGCATTTTCTTTTAAAAAACATGTCATATGATGTGGGGATTGAATCTTTAGCAAAGGAATCCACATCTATGGATGTTAAAGTGCTTAAAAAATGAGTTTTATTGAGAATCTTTAAGTTCCAGAATCTGGCAGATTGGTTGCATGTACTTTGGACGACCATATCTTGGTCAATTCATGTCCAAATTCTTTGATTTTTCTTCTGGAGTAAAGTTTAATGAGTTGGGGTTCAAACCCCACTGGTCTCATATGAAAATATTGAGTTTTGAGCTTTCAACTTCTTAGAACAAATTTGATGTACAGCAGATGGTCTGTCAGATTTTTGTGTCACTTTGTTTTTCATGTAACTTTCTGTAGGATGCATAAACGTTCTTCATTTTTCTTCTGTAAGATCCTTATATGCGTTAGGTTTCACATGCATTTGGTTTCATAAAAATATATGGTGTTTTGGTCACTCAAATAATTTTACAAGTTAAGTGTGTCAATCTGTCTCGGATTGGCAGATTGGTACATGCAACTTCTTTTGGCCATAACTCTCTCAAAACTTATCAACAATTTATGAATCTTTTTCCATGAGATGCTTCTATGTGTTAGGTTTCCAAAGCATGCAAAACCCCTGAAAAATATTGAGTTTTGACCCTCCAGAAGCCTGTTATGGCAGAAGAGTGCAATCTGTTTTAGACCCTGTATAACACAAGTTAATAAAAATTACTTGGACCCCTTAAACACCTTCAAAATTTATGAAATTTGGTCAAAATAGCCTTAACTCAGTATAGTACTACATATAAAAAAATGAGTAAATTTGTCATTCCAGAAAGTGTATTTCAATAACCATTTTTGAGGTACAAAGTTTCCGCCAGATTAAGCATTTTGGAAAAAGTGTGGGATTTTATTATTATAACCCTACATGTATATATACATGATTAAAACATTGGGAAAATGTTAAATTCTTCATTTCAAATTAAATACTAAAACAAAGGCATTTCACAAGAGGTGGACTAAATTAATTAAGTTTAACCTTGATTAGATATGAAGGACTTATAGAGCTTATTTGACCTTATAGGGAGCCCGTAAAGAGGATTAAGTGAACAAGCTTTCACTACTTGCGCATCTACGCTAAAAGGTGAGTTTTCACAGCCCCGTTTTACTTGTTTAAATGTTTGGGGTGAAAAGCATGTTATGATTTTAAAATGCTAAATGATTCATGATAGTAAAATTGTGGATATTTGCGAATTAAGACATGAGTACAAATGAATGTACAACTTTACATAAGTGACCAAGATATGTTGAGTGATAATAAAAATGTTAAGTCCCCAATAGGTACACTACTTATTAACTCATAACGAGCCGGTGATATTTGTGGATAGCGCTATTTGGTTTTTCATATTTGTCGTGACAAAAGACTCACGAAAATAATCTTTGGTTGAAAACTGTTTGGATATGAAAAACCTGTGAACTCACCAACTCTTTGTAGTTGACCTTTTCGTTTTAAACATGCTTTTCAGGGAATAAGAAGTAAATGAAGGCACGTAGGGTGCATTTTGTTTGATCACATCAACATCAAGACTCTTAAAACTTATATTGATAATTTTTGTATTTGTCGTCTTTCCTTTTTGAAACTTTTTTGGTTGAAGACGTTGTATTGTAATATTTCATACTATTGTATTAAACTTGTGGTTGGTGTTGTCTGTTACCTTTGTAATGAAACCCTACGCTGTCATACCTCGTGTTTCCGCTTTAGCGGGGTGTGACAGATTTGGTATCAGAGCCTAAGGTTATAGAGAATGCTGGTTTTCTTATGGGAACCACAAACTATAACCCAACCATAACGCAAACTATTTTCAAAACGGTTTTCGAAAGGATTGTCTAAAATCTAGAGTATGTTGCTAATATAACCAAGTCGAATGTCACATTCTTATACCTCAATTAAACAAAGCCTGATCACCTATGTTTAATTCGGGTAAATATAATGAGAGACTCGGGTTGGTCATAATGGAAGTATGCTTAAAATAAATTTTCTACTTGAAATGGGAAAACATGATTTTGTGTGTGTCTGCATAAACATTGCATATTTTAGGCACTTACAATAATACACATAATAACAAAGTCTACTATTACCGCAGCTCACTATGTCATCCGAACACGACCCATCCGAACACGACCCATCGGAGCACACCCATTCCGAGCACTCGTACTCGGCTGACCTTTCCGACTACGTCACTAGCCGACCTAGGGACCGTAGGCCTGCTGAAGTGGAAAGAGACCCGTACGATGGAGACCTTGAAATAAACTATGCATCACTCATTCGACCCCATCCGACTACGTTTCGTGGTCCAAGAGTAATAACCACGGCAAGGAAGAGCGTACCAGCACCTAGATGTGTGAGATTCACAAACCCATCAAGAGACATAGGAGAGTCGTCCCGGCAGGGGGCGCAATCCGGAGCCACCCAAGTGGTAACCGGGGTTCCTGTGGCTCATCCTCCCGGTATGACCACGCGGGAGAGTTAGTGGGTCCTATTTATATCGCAGGATGTGCAACATCATAAGGAGAGATTGGACACACAGCATGAACACCTGAATGCAATAATGGGGGTCTTAAATGCACATAATGAGGTCTCCGATAGAACCATGGAGGTAGTTGACGCCACTAGGAGGGAGATGAGGACCTTGTATATGTACTTAATGTGGGTGATAGGAGCACTGGTGTTGATGATAGGGATGCTGATTTGGATGATGGTGCACTAGAAGACCATTGATTGTGGAACTTTTGGGATTTGTTTAAACTTAAACTCATATTTTTGGGGCATTTAGCCGTTTAAATTTCAAACATTGCATGTTTTGTTAACTGTTTCTCTTGGGGAATTGAATATGTACGGCTTATGAATGAAATGCTTGGTTAATGTGTATATATCTCAAGTACTTTTAATGCATGATTATGAAATTGTGGTACGTTGTTATGACAATACGTGTAGATAATAATGATAGTATGCCTGAAGTAGTACCATAACTTAGAATCACATAACAAGTAGGAAGTTTAATCAAATGACAGTATTAGTGACCATGCGACTAAATCCTTAACTAAAACCATAACTGTAGGACTATGCCTCCAAGAAGAGAGGATCCTGAAGTCGCACGGCTAGTGGCTGAGCAAATTATGGCTGCACTTCCGAACATTGTCAGCCAAGTAGCAGCTGGACTGAATGCTAATCCAAACAATGCGGGAACGGCCGGAAATCGGGAATGCACATACAAGACTTTCAGGGGCTGCAACCCTAAGGAATTCCACGGAACTGAGGGAGTCGTTGGGTTATTGGCTTGGATAGAAGGTATGGAGTCTGTTCTCCATATCAGTAAATGTACTGAAGGAAACAAGGTGGAATTTGCCGCTTGCCTTCTGCAAGGACGGGCATTAACATGGTGGAACACCCAAGTACAAACCCGAGGCCGGGATGTAGCCAACAGACTGACATGGGAAGAGTTTAAGAAGATGCTCAAGGATGAGTATTGCCCGAGGAGTGAGATCCAGAAACTGGAAGCAGAGCTGTGGAGCCATGAAATGAAGGGAAACGACATAGACTCTTACACTGCCCGTTTCCATGAGCTGGCAAAGCTAGTGCCACACTTGGTGACGCCCGAGGAAAACCGAGTGGATAGATATGTGTGGGGTTTATCTGAAGAAATCAGAGGAAACGTGACTTCAGCTGACCCGAAGACTCTTCAAGAAGCAGTGAATATAGCAACGAGACTCACTAACAACGCAAATCGTTCGAGAACAACTGGGAATGACAAAGCCGGAGGGAAAAGAAAGATAGAAGAGCCTGCAAGAAGACAATTTGGGGGAAGGTCAGACAAGGGTCAGAGAGTGACAGGAAATTTCGGAATTCAAGCACAGGCAGAGGAGAAGGAAAGGGGGCCATGCCCAAGATGCGTCAAGTGCAATAATCGACACCTCGGAAGATGCATCATTTGCTCCAAGTGTAACAAAGGAGGCCATGTCGCCAAAGATTGCAAGAGCGGAGGAAAGCGAACATGTCACGAGTGTGGGAGCCCTGATCACTTTCGGAACGCATGTCTGAGACTGAACCGAAGGCCTAATGCAAATCAAGCGCGACCATTTAATCAAGGGAATCAAGGAGGTCAGGCACGAGGTCGAGTGTTTGAAATTGGAGCAGATGAAGCAAGACGAAACCCGGATGTAGTCACATGTACGTTTCTCTTGAATAATCATTATGCAACAGTACTTTTTGATTCGGGAGCAGATAGGAGCTTTGTATCCCTAGAGTTTAGGCCGAAAATTAACTTGGAACCTCAAAGGTTGAAAGAAGCCTACGTTATAGAATTTGCTAATGGACAGGAAGTTAGGGCCAGAGATGTAATTAAGAATTGTACCCTAAAACTGGCGGAAAAAGATTTTAGCATAGATTTAATCCCAATCAAATTAGGAAGCTTCGATATAGTCGTAGGTATGGATTGGTTATCGAAGTATCGCGCTGAGATCGTTTGCTCCGAAAAGATCGTCTGAATACCTCAAACCGAAGGAAGAATGCTGGAAATACAGGGAGAAAGCTCGGGGAGGAAATTTAAATTAGTGTCGAGTATGAAGATGCGAAAGTATTTGCGGAAAGATTGTGTTGCGTTTCTGACACACGTGGTGGATAAGGAGATCAAAAAGAAAAATATTCAAGACTTTCCAATAGTACGAGATTTTCCTGAGGTATTCCCAGATGAATTACCTGGATTACCACCACCAAGACAAGTTGAATTTCATATCGACTTAATTCCGGGAGCGGCACCCGTGGCGAAATCACCTTACCGGTTAGCACCTTCAGAAATGCAGGAGTTGTCAGAACAACTTAAGGAGCTACTCAATAGAGGATTCATCAGACCCAACTCTTCACCCTGGGGAGCTCCAGTTTTATTCGTTAAAAAGAAAGATGGTTCATTTCGTATGTGCATCGACTACAGGGAACTTAATAAGCTGACCATCAAGAACCGATATCCCCTTCCTCGAATCGATGACCTGTTCGACCAACTTCAAGGCGCTACGTACTTTTCAAAGATTGACATTCGGTCCGGATACCATCAAATGAGAGTTCGTGAGGAGGACATTCCTAAGACAGCGTTTAGGACTCGATATGGACATTATGAGTTCCTAGTCATGCCTTTTGGACTGACAAACGCTCCAGCAGTCTTTATGGACCTAATGAACAGAGTATGTCGACCGTACTTGGACAAATTCGTAATCGTGTTCATAGATGATATATTAATTTATTCGCAAAGCAAGAAGGAGCATGAGCAACATTTAAAGCAAATACTAGAACTGCTCAGAGACCAGAAGCTGTATGCTAAACTATCCAAATGCGAATTTTGGATTCGCGAAGTGCAGTTTCTTGGGCATGTAGTTAATGAAGATGGAATTCACGTTGATCCGGCCAAGATAGAAGCCATCAAGAAGTGGGAAGCCCCAAAAACTCCGACTGAAATTCGTTCATTTCTCGGTTTAGCTGGTTACTATCGGCGTTTCATTGCAAATTTCTCCAAAATTGCGCAACCATTAACGGCATTAACCCAGAAAGATAAGAAGTTCGATTGGGGAGAGAAACAAGAGGAAGCCTTTCAGACGCTTAAGCATAAGTTATGCAATGCACCGATCTTAGCTTTACCAGAGGGAGTTGACAACTTTGTGGTTTACTGTGATGCCTCACACCAAGGATTGGGGTGTGTGCTAATGCAAAAAGACAAGGTTATTGCCTACGCCTCAAGGCAACTTAAAGTTCACGAAAAGAATTATACCACCCATGATTTGGAACTAGGAGCCGTAGTGTTTGCACTCAAGATTTGGAGACACTATCTCTACGGCACTAAATGTACCGTCTTTACCGACCATAAGAGCTTACAACACATTTTTTATCAGAAAATGCTGAATATGAGACAACGGAGATGGGTTGAACTGCTTAGCGACTATGATTGCGAGATAAAGTACCATCCAGGCAAGGCTAATGTTGTAGCTGATGCTTTAAGTCGAAAAGAAAGGGTGAAGCCATCGAGGGCAAGAGCTATGGGAGCAATGGTCCGGACGAGTCTTAAGGATCAAATCCTCGAAGCTCAAGAAGCGGCATTAAAAGAGGAGAATTTGAAAAACGAAACTCTACATCAACTAGAAAAGGAATTTGAAACACAACCAGACGGAGTGCGGTACTTCCGAAATAGAGTTTGGGTACCTAAGGTTGTCAGACTACGATCAATCATCTTGGATGAAGCCCATAAATCAAGATATTCAATTCACCCTGGAGCCGATAAAATGTACAAGGATCTGAAGGAATACTATTGGTGGCCAGGGATGAAGAAAGATGTTGCTTTGTATGTAAGCACGTGCAAAACTTGTGCAATGGTTAAGGCTGAACATCAGAAACCATCCGGTCTTCTTCAGCAATCTGAGATTCCCGAATGGAAATGGGAACAGATAAGCATGGATTTCATAACTAAGTTACCCAGAACCGGAAAAGGGCATGATTCAATCTGGGTTATTGTGGATCGGCTTACGAAATCTGCACATTTTCTGCCTATTCGGGAAGACTTCAAGGTGGAAAAGCTTGCTCAGATTTACATCAACGAGATCGTTATGCGTCATGGAGTACCTAATGCTATAATCTCAGACAGGGATAGCCGTTTTACGTCACGCTTTTGGCGATCAGTCCAGAAAGCATTGGGCACGCGTTTGGATTTGAGCACTGCCTACCACCCGCAAACGGACGGTCAGACAGAAAGAACTATACAGACACTTGAAGACATGCTGCGAGCTTGTGTGATGGATTTTGGTGGAAGTTGGGATAATCATTTACCGCTAGTCGAATTCTCCTACAACAATAGCTACCATACCAGCTTGAAGTGTGCGCCGTACGAAGCCTTGTATGGACGCAAGTGTAGATCCCCACTCAGTTGGTTGGAGGTCGGAGACAGACAACTGATAAGACCCGACATAATTCAGGAGACTACGGACAAGATCGTAACCATACAAGAAAGACTTAAAGTAGCCAGGACTCGTCAGAAGAGTTATGCAGATAATCGCAGGAATCCATTGGAATTTCAGGTGGGCGATAGGGTACTACTCAAAGTATCGCCATGGAAAGGTTTGGTACGATTTGGGAAGAGAGGCAAGTTAAGTCCAAGATACATCGGTCCATTTGAGATACTGGAAAGGATTGGACCAGTCGCTTATAGACTCAAGCTACCACAGGTGTTAAGCGCCATTCACGACACATTCCACGTGTCGAACTTGAAGAAATGCTTATCGGATGAATCGTTGGTCCTACCGTTGAAAGACATTCAAGTAAGCGAGCAGTTACGTTTCGTAGAGGAACCCGTGGAAATACTTGACCGAGATGTTAAGCGGTTAAGACGTAGCAAGATCCCGATCGTAAAAGTTCGATGGAGTGCAAGGCATGGACCAGAATACACTTGGGAGCGGGAGGATTTTTTGAAGAATAAATATCCTCAGCTGTTCGCCAAGGAACCAATTGAGTATGCCAGTCATTAAATTTCGGGACGAAATTTCTCTAACGGGGGAAAGCTGTAACATCCGACAAAAAAAAACCAAAACTTTCAGGTTAGCATCATTTAACCATTTCAAGTGTTAACATAGGGAACATACCTTGTTAAGACCCACTCAGATTAATTTAGGGCGAAAATTCGCTAAAATTCCCAGTAGTTGCCTAAAAGACCCGGTTTGACCCAAGACTAACCGGAACACCTTGTGAAATGCCAAAATACCTTAAATAACATATAACCTATATAAAATATAGGGTTTTACCTTATATACAAATCTTTCTTTTTATAAGATTTAATAAAAACAAGAAGGTATTTTAGAAGCTTGTTTTTTTGCAATTAAAAGTCTAGTAAAGAAAATGGTTTTACAAGATTGGTTCATGGGCTAATTTTTAATAAAAAAAAATATATTGCAAAGGGGTTGGGGGCCCATGTATGGCCGGCCTCCCCTCCCCTCTATTACCCTCTCTTGTTTAATTTTGTTACTTCATTTCAAATTCTAAAAAAAAAAACCATCCATCTTCCTTATTTCTCTCTCAACTTTTCTCCTTCTTTTCTCCACCATTCTTCAAACAAGAAAGTTCTTTCAACTCCAGAAAACTTTCAGCCCACACAAGTGTTCCAAAACGAAATTTTAAGAAGCTTCAAGTGCTTGCAACATCCTCCTAAGGTAAGAACTCTAAAACTAGTCATTTTCCTCAATTTCAAGCATTTTCTTTGGTGATTTTGTTCTTTAAAATAGAATCTGAGTTTAGAAATCTTTGCATGCACATTTTATTTTAACTTCTGAGCATTTTCTTTTAAAAAACATGTCATATGATGTGGGGATTGAATCTTTAGCAAAGGAATCCACATCTATGGATGTTAAAGTGCTTAAAAAATGAGTTTTATTGAGAATCTTTAAGTTCCAGAATCTGGCAGATTGGTTGCATGTACTTTGGACGACCATATATTGGTCAATTCATGTCCAAATTCTTTTATTTTTCTTCTGGAGTAAATTTTAATGAGTTGGGGTTCAAACCCCACTGGTCTCATACGAAAATATTGAGTTTTGAGCTTTCAACTCCTTAGAACAAATTTGATGTACAGCAGATGGTCTGTCAGATTTTTGTGTCACTTTGTTTTGCATGTAACTTTCTGTAGGATGCATAAACGTTCTTCATTTTTCTTCTGGAAGATCCTTATATGAGTTAGGTTTCACATTCATTTGGTTTCATAAAAATATATGGTGTTTTGGTCACTCAAATAATTTTACAAGTTAAGTGTGTCAATCTGTCCCAGATTGGCAGATTGGTACATGCAACTTCTTTTGGCCATAACTCTCTCAAAACTTATCAACAATTTATGAATCTTTTTCCATGAGATGCTTCTATATGTTAGGTTTCCAAAGCATGCAAAACCCCTGAAAAATATTGAGTTTTGACCCTCCAGAAGCCTGTTATGGCAGAAGAGTGCAATCTGTTTTAGACCCTGTATAACACAAGTTAATAAAAATTACTTGGACCCCTTAAACACCTTCAAAATTTATGAAATTTGGTCAAAATAGCCTTAACTCAGTATAGTACTACATATAAAAAAATGAGTAAATTTGTCATTCCAGAAAGTGTATTTCAATAACCATTTTTGAGGTACAAAGTTTCTGCCAGATTAAGAATTTTGGAAAAAGTGTGGGATTTTATTATTATAACCCTACATGTATATATACATGATTAAAACATTGGGAAAATGTTAAATTCTTCATTTCAAATTAAATACTAAAACAAAGGCATTTCACAAGAGGTGGACTAAATTAGTTAAGTTTTACCTTGATTAGATATGAAGGACTTATAGAGCTTATTTGACCTTATAGGGAGCCCGTAAAGAGGATTAAGTGAACAAGCTTTCACTACTTGCGCATCTACGCTAAAAGGTGAGTTTTCACAGCCCCGTTTTACTTGTTTAAATGTTTGGGGTGAAAAGCATGTTATGATTTTAAAATGCTAAATGATTCATGATAGTAAAATTGTGGATATTTGCGAATTAAGACATGAGTACAAATGAATGTACAACTTTACATAAGTGACCAAGATATGTTGAGTGATAATAAAAATGTTAAGTCCCCAATAGGTACACTACTTATTAACTCATAACGAGCCGGTGATATTTGTGGATAGCGCTATTTGGTTTGACAAACCCACCTTAAACTGGCGAGTAGGGGTGCACTTTATCTGGTAATAATGTTCTACTCATGTGGCCATCATACCACCTCTGAGGTAGTCCGCGGGGCGTAAGTTGTCGGAGGCTTAGTAGTGGCTCAACAATCATATATCTTGCGAAAGTCATTTATTGTAATATGTACTCATAAGATTTTAAATTTAAAGCTTGTCGTGACAAAAGACTCACGAAAATAATCTTTGGTTGAAAACTGTTTGGATATGAAAAAACCTGTGAACTCACCAACTCTTTGTAGTTGACCTTTTCGTTTTAAACATGCTTTTCAGGGAATAAGAAGTAAATGAAGGCACGTAGGGTGCATTTTGTTTGATGACATCAACATCAAGACTCTTAAAACTTATATTGATAATTTTTGTATTTGTCGTCTTTCCTTTTTGAAACTTTTTTGGTTGAAGACGTTGTATTGTAACATTTCATACTATTGTATTAAACTTATGGTTGGTGTTGTCTGTTACCTTTGTAATGAAACCCTACGCTGTCATACCTCGTGTTTCCGCTTTAGCGGGGTGTGACATTGTTGTTGACCGGATTTCCTCCTCTGTCTCCATCATTCCTTCGGTCAGGGTTAATGCCTGCGGTAACTTGGGTGACAATATTGGGTATCGCCTCCCGGATTTGTTGAGCTATGATTCGTGCTATATCCAGCGTTTGGTCTTCAGGATTTGCTCCCGTGTTGCGTGTGGATCTTCTTGGAGGCATGATTCTAAAATACATTTACAAATATTGGTTTGATTAAAAAATTTGTACAAATTTTTGACCATAAATATTTTTCAAGGATCTACACTACCCCTTTGAATTTTTGAAATAATAATAATCATGTAAATAAATATAACAATTATAGGTTTATATTTCACTACATGATTTTTCCATTCATGTTTTGAATAATGCCGTTAATACAAAATTTTGATGTTTAACATACATCAATACCAAAGTTTTTAAATCCCAAACCAAACAAACATTTGGAATTACCAAAATACGTAGTTCATAATTACAACAAGGAAAATGTTTTCCTTTGAACCAAAAGTTTTATCAAAAGCTGTCAAACTATAAACTATCCTAATCAAAATCATCTCCGATATGCAACCGCCAAGAGCAACAATACCATCATTGCCAGCACAACTCCTCCAACCAACTGACACAAAAGCTCCATCCTCCTCACGGTTCGTCTAGCTACATGGGCGTTCTCCCATTCCCGGGTCGAGCAGTCATATAGGAGGTGCGTCAGCTCTTCCAGGTTGGTCATGACCTGCTCCTGGTGGGCCACCCTCGTCTGGTAGTTACGCAGCTCGGCTGCCATGGCGTGTACACGTTGCGCCTCCTCCCGAGTCATACCGGGAACACGCACTACTGGTATTCCGGTGGTCACTCGGGGTGTCTTTGTCATCTCCTGACGCGACATCCCTAACTCCACTCTCCTAGGAATCAGGACGCTCTTTCGGGTCGTCTGCCGGATGCGCGGTCCTCGGTGAATTGGCTAGGGAAGTACTGGGGTCGGCTGGGGTAACACCGTAGTCGGCGACACTCTCGGACTGTCACTAGCAGCTCTCTCGCTAGTCACCTTAAGCTCCGAATCGGTGTCCATAGGGGGTTCCTCCTCCTGAATGCTGGGTGGGTTGTCTCGGGGACGACCAGTAACGTAACCGGACTCATCGGCCGAGTAGGCAGAGCGGGAAAACGACAATGATGACGAAATAGTAATACTGAGGTAAGAGTGCACTTAGTTACTAAACGTACATGTGTAAATGTCTATGGTATGCAATGACTACACACACACAATGCATGCTACTCGAGGGTTTAAGTAAAAATCAACTTAAGCATACTTCTACTATAACCATTTCTAGTCTCGCATTAATCTTTTCTTAATTAAACATAGGTGATCAGGATTTGTTTAATTAAGGTCCAATAATGCAATACCCGACTTAGTTATACTAGTAATATGTTCAGTAGTTTGAAAGTTATTTCCAGTTTTCGGCTATAGTTTGGGTCTTCCAAAGGAAAACCAGTACTCTCTATAACCTGTGGCTCTGATACCAAATCTGTCACACCCCGCTAAAGCGGAAACACGAGATGTAACAGTACAGGGTTTCACAGCATAAGGTATAAGATAACACCAACCATAGTAGTTTAAAGAAGTACAAAAGTTTACAACATGTCTTAAAACAACAATTTTTCAAATGGAAATAACATAGATGAACACATGCAGGATGCTGCTACACGTGGTGCCTTTCTAGATGCCAACCTTACTGACGTACACCTGAAAAGCATGCCAATAAGAGGTCAACTACTGAAATAGTTGGTGAGATCACAGGTTTTCTGAATGCAATAAGAATTTTTAATGCAAAATTTGTTTGAATCCGCACAATGGATAGATAATCCGGTTGTCAACTTGCACGAGGTATATTTGTATGCAAAATGTTAAAGCAACGAGCCCACTACCCAAACCTAACGACTGAACGCTCCAAGGTGCATGTTCTATCGCTAACACGCGAATATGAAAACAATAATTATGCACTCACGCAATGTAAGTGGGGAGTCAACCAAATAGCGCTATTCATAATTACCAACGGCTCAATAGTTGAGTTAAATGGGTAATGTGAGAGAAAACGGGGACTTAAGGCGCGATAGTAAACTCGGAATCAACTAACATAAGCATACATACCATAGTGCATAAGCATTCAGAGCAAGGTTTAGTAGTTTCAACATAAACAGTACAACCGGTGCGTAAAAAAAAAATAGTATCATACTTTTCCCCCAAAATATACGAAAATGGTAAAAAAGGGCTGTGAAAACTCACGGTGATATGCGATGACGGATTTAAGATGTCCACTGAATGCAAACCAAGGTCTGTCCTACTTCAATCCTACGAAACGTAAAGATACTAGTAAGATTTAAGCCTAGATCTTATGGTTTCGGGTAAAGCTTAATTATCTAAAATATCATAAAATGCCTTAAGTATATTTGATTTTTGTTTGAGGTTTTGTTTTTGTGTTAATGAGGAAATTTATAAATTTTAAAGATAAAAACCTTATTAAATTTTCATTATTGTAATTCTTTATAATTTATTATATTTAATATTAACATTTATACATATGTTATTTTTAACTTGTTCATTTTAACACAAACCTCAAATTTATAAAATAAAATGGTAAAAGGGTTTTAAAATTTTTGATTTTTAAAACTAAGTTTTTAAATTTTGTTTTATGTCCAAAATTTTGTTGCTTCTTTATGGTTATTTTTAATTGTCTTCCATGATTCTTTTAGTCAGAGGCTTTTTACCCAAGTTAATATATTGTGTTAGGAAACTTTTGACATAAAAATCATAATTTTTGAAGATAGTTAGGTCCTTCAAATCATCCTTGTATAAGCAACTATCACATAAAGTATAGCTGTTTGCACACTTGTTTTATAACGACTGTTTGGAGGTCGAAATCTTAGTGTTTTTAACTGAGACCACTTGGGTTTGAAAACTAACACACCGATCTAAGTTCTAGAAGAAATTTAACCTCATTTGGTTAAGAATTGAGAGAGTTATGGTCTTTCAAAGCCAGGTGTTGCAATCTGCCAGATTGCTGTACGAAAATGAGCTCAAGAAAACGTGTTCAAACTCTTGTTTCTTCCAATGACTTTAGTTTCTTTTGCTTAAATTATGATTATCAACATCATACCAAGAATATTCTGATGAGACTACTTGGGTTTGAAAACTAACACACAGATCTATGTTCCAGAAGAAATTTCACCTCATTTGGTTAAGAATTGAGAGAGTTATGGTCTTTCAAAGTCAGGTGTTGCAATCTGCCAGATTGCTGTACGAAAATGAGCTCAAGAAAACGTGTTCAAACTCTTGTTTCTTTCAATGACTTTAGTTTCTTTTGCTTAGATTATGATTATCAACATCATACCAAGAATATTCTGATGAGAACTTGTTTTTAACCATCAAAAATTGCATGCACTCAAGCTAAGCAAAGTTATCTTGCAAAAACCTTAGAAATGACCATCATAAGTTCTTATTGAGAAATCCTTTGAAATCCAAGCTTTGATCTCGAATTTTGACACATAAAATATAAAGTTTAATCACATGCATAAAGTTTAAAATAGGTATTTGATGAGTAAAGGAGGTTTTTTTTATACAACATTTTTAGAATCTAAAAGGTAGAAGTTTGAATAAAACACTTGGATGCTAGTTAGAACTTTCAAAAGTCCTTTCTTTGATCTTAACTTTGGTTTGATCATTGATTTATCACCCTTTAAGAACATGCAACATGTTTTGGGGAAAATCTACAAACATTCAGAATCAAGAAGTCGTTTTTCTAGCAAAACAAGCTTGAAAATCAAAATAGAAGAAGAGGAGATGAAAGGCTGTATTGGGTTTTGGTGTAAGTATTATGATTGCATTTCTTGGAATTTTAAGAGGTAGGTTTATTTTATCATTTTAAATTGTTTTACATTAATAATACTTGTTTTAAGCTAGTATATATATATATATATATATTTTAACATTGTACATATATATATATATATGATATTAGAAATGACATTTTATAAGATTGTTAGATAATTCACTCATCTAAGTAAAAGCTAACCAAAATTTCTAAATTTTTCTAATAACATTGCTTCCAATTACTAAATCTAGTATGTGACACGTCTAACATATAATACTAAGATGTTCAGTCCAGTACTAACCTGAAATGTTATTTTGACGGATGTCACACATCAGATACCTAATTTTCTTGTTCAACCATGACAGACTTCTTTGCATAATATTCTGCCTTTTTCTTGTAGAAGGCAGAGTCTCTCTGTAGGTGGCCTCTGTTGAGTTGACTCCTGTACTATGCGGCATAGTGTCTCGGTTTGCCGTACTTAAAGCACCTATCGTTCTGTGAAGTTGGTGCGTTGGCTTTCTCTGGAACTCTGTGATATTTTCTAGGCGTACCCCTCTGTGGGTAATCTCCCTGCCTCTGTTGGTAATCACTTGGCTTCTACTCGTGATATCTTGGATCAAACATCCTCTGTTGGTCCTGAAACTCATCTCTTCTCTGGTATCTTGGCTTATAGGATTATGGTGGTGCAAACTGTCTCTGATCTTGTACGAAAGATCTCTCCATCTGTGGCATGTGATTCTGAAACCTGCCACCTCTTCCATCTCGATCATCTGAACCTTTGTTGAAGTTTGGTTTCTTCTTGAAACCTCTGTTAAACTCTTTGGTGATTAGAGCCAAAGATTTAGCAATAGAGGCCATACTTGTCTCATCCTCTTCCGAATACTCTTCCTCCTCACTTTCAGCAACAAGAACCTTCTTCATCTTCTTATTTCCATTAGAACTCTCATCAGAACACTTCTCCTTCTGTGGCTTTTCTTGTCCCTCCGTGGCTTTTTCAACTAGTGCCAGAGGTCCACCCATTTAGGTTTTGGCCTGGAAAACATAGTTTTCTTGAGCATCTAAGGTGCCATAGAGGTCAGTTAAGGTCCGTGTGTCAAGATCTTGATTTGTCAGTAGACACATGGACAACTGAAGCCATTTTTCGTTCAATCTTTTGAGGAACATCACGTTGTTTTCCTCAGACGTTCTGTGAATTCCAAACTTTTTACAGTTGTTGACTAATGTGTTGAATCTGTCATAGGTATTCTGGAGTGTCTCTGTTGGCAGAGCCTTGAAACCATAGTATTCATTTATACATTAGGCTCTTCGATTCTTTTGAGTCTTAAAACCTTCTTCTAATTGTTTTTCAAGTTCAACCCATACGTCATGCGCAGATTCACAAGCATCGAGAGATTGAAACAGATCATTTGGGATAGCCATAATGAGTAGTCATTTGGCTTTTCTTCCCATTTCATATTTCTCCTAGTCTTGAGGAGACCATTTGTCAATATCCTTAGGTTTGTCTTATTCAGGGACCTCAGGTCTAGTTTCAGTTGCACGTACCCTTGGGACAGTGACCATTGGGACGTAGGGTTTCTTTTTGACACGATCAACAAGTTTTTGTCAACACCCTCAAGGAAATGTATCATACAGATTTTCATCTCTCAATAGAGTTGGAGGTTTTGCTAGAGATCCAGCAGTGAAAAAGTTAGATGGGTTTGCCATTTTTGAAGAAATAAGGTTTTGAGGAAAAGAGTGGAAAACAGGGTATAAATACCAGGATGAGAAACATATGATATATTGTAACGTCCCAAAAATGACAAGGAATTTAAAATTTTTAAAGTAACATTTCATTAATAAAAACTCATTTAATAACTCAATCATCTCATTTGCAAACTCATAATTAATATTCTCACGAACAATAAACAGTGGAATAAATGTCTAAAGTTAAAATCATAAAAGTAATCAACTCTTCCCACGCGCCAGTGTGTACTCGTCACGCCTTGGAGCCACTCGTACCTGAAACCACAATTTTATTGGGAAAGGGTAAGCACGAAGCTTAGTGAATTCAGACACCATAAACAACACAGTTATTTCCACACCACCTCTAAACAGATAAATGCACATAACCAGCATACAAGTCTACGAACAAATCATAAACATGCATACCTACACCATCCCACCCAAAGGCATAAGCTGGTCCACCCGACCACACAATAACCGTGCAAGCATTACCCGGCTCCCCCGGGTTCCTACGCCACCCGCGTATATAAACCTCAGCCCCGCCGAGTCACTACGCCACCCGCGTATATACTCCTCGGCCCCGCCGAGTCACTACGCCACCCGCGTATATAAACCTCGGCCCCGTCGAGTCACTACGCCACCCGCGTAGTCATAACAATAAAGGTCCGACTAGACGCCCCACTACTTAGTCCCGCATCACAAACAATTAAAACTACCACACACGTACAAATCGTAATGTAAAAAGTAACCGACATTAGTTATAGTGAGAGAACTCACCTCGTAAGCGCGCCTAGCTCACAAACAATAATTCAAGCTTCACAAATCCAAGATCACTTTCCAACACCTAAACAATCATTAAAATGTATTAACACGAGACCCGGACCCTAAAATACGACGCACCCTTAAATCGTCACTAAAACGACTTTTCGGTCTAACCAAACAGGTCTGTTCGGGACCTGTTCTGACCTCCATAAACCCAGAAAATCCTCAATTAAATTACATAACCAGAAAGTGCTCTGAGTTAGGGTTCCAAGGACATATCGCGCGCGTTCTAACGATTTTTCTACAATTTATTATGGATTTTACAAAACCGATTAACTGCACAGTGAAAAACAGCACCTTTCATTACAAAACAGCAGTTTGACACTAGCTACGGTCCGAACTGGTTTTTCCGCAAAACATAAGAAACTTACTAGACTCAGAATGGGAACTTTTGGCACTAGTTCCATCCCAATCCGACATTCCTAACAGAAGTTATGGCTTTCCCAAAACAGTGGCAGAAACTGTGACTTTTAAAACGGAACGCGAACTGACAAATCCGGACCTGCTGTATAAACAGCCAATTTACGCCTAGCTAGAGGCCGAACCGGACTTCCGTTAAAACACGAAAAGTGTGCCCGGCACAGAATGTGAACCGTGGGCACCGGATTCGCCTCAATCCGAGCTACGACGGAAATGTTATGGCCGTCGTAAAACAGTGGCAGACAAACGTTTTCACATGAAATGACAAATATTGTTTATAAACCCATTAAGACATAGCTTAACCCAAACAGACCCGAACAGCCTACAAGCTTACTGGAAAGGGCTGTACTACGCTGGACAACAACCGTGCACCACCCCCTGCCGCCTCCGGCGGCGGTGGTGGTTGGCGGCGGCGACGAGGGTTACAGTAACACCCTCCCGCGAGACCTCCCAACGTCACCCACTCCCGACTCCTCCGCAACTTCACACCCGCACACACCCACACACCCATACGCACCCCCTTCCGCCACCACAGCGGCGTGCAACGGCGGCCCCACCGCCGGCAGCCGTGGCTGCGGCGGTGGTGGTGGCGGTTTGCGGCGGTTTTTAACAATTAACAACGAAAGGTTACCGAAATACCTCGATGCAACGTTTTCTCGTCCTCTAAACCGACTGAACTCGCCGGCGATCACCTTCTTCCTCCTCTCTTCTCGTCGCCGGCAACACCTTCTTTCTCCCTCCGGCGACTCTCTTTCTCTCTTGCGCCTCTCTCGCTCTCTTTCTCTTTTCCGGCCGAACACCCCTCTCGTTCTCCTTCTTTTTCCTTCTTTTTCCTTCACGGCCGTAGGGTTTCTCCATCATATTTTCTTTTCTTCCTTGCTTAACACAACACTAAACAGACACAAAGACATGGGTCACGTTTTTTTTTTGGGTTTTGCATGGGCCAACATCAACTTTTGGCCCTTTACAACATTGGTCCCCCAACTATCTTTTTCTCGCAAACTAACTAAAGTTCCGACATATTTAACGATTAGGTCCAAATCGTCTAACCCCGTTAATGGAAACCACGTTAAGTAAAACTTAACAAAATAAAAGAAATTACCTACCGGGATACGGGCTTTACAACTCTCCCCCACTTGGATTAGACTTCGTCCTCGAAGTCTAGACCGGCGAATAACTCGGAATAGCTCTCGCGCATCTCCGCTTCGGATTCCCACGTCCACTCGAACCCCCTCGGTGCGGCCACTGGACATTCCTCAACTAGAATCTAAATTTCTCACCCTGTCTAGAAATTCTTGAATACTTTTCTTACTACCAAAACTTCTTCAAGGACACTGAAATTATGACCGGAAGAACACTCCAACAACTGGATTCATTCCTAGCCAAACGATTTCGGTTGCCTTCCAACCTTAGATGTTCCATACATCCCGATTCAACTTTCAAGCTCTAACCATTCTAAAGGTGCTCACCAATATACCCTACCGGATACCCGGATCCGATCATTCCTACCATTACTGCCGATTAACTTCCACGAGTTCTAATAGACTCCCAAAATTTATTTCACACGGATCATCAAGCCAGTAAACTTATGATCACCCACGAAGGTCATTCCACCATAACCATTCATCACAATTAAGCATCTCAGGGGTACTACTACCATCACCATAATTATTTTAAAATCGGCTACAAATCTCCGATTACACTAAAGGTGTTTGGCCTCAAGCCCAAAAGTCGACGCCTAAATATACTACTTACTTCAAAAAGGTTACTGCGCAATTATTCTCTTAATTACAAAGGGCATCATTCCCTTAACCGATACTATTCAGTCTACACTAACAACACGCGTGGAATACCCAACCTTCCACCGTCTACTTATCCTCCACACTCGCTCTACGAAGCCTAGTTACACCGTATCAAGATACACATTAACGTCTACCTCCCAGGTACGTCTCAAGGCCCGGCACATCGGAACTACCTCTCAGGTAAGTGCCCAAGACTATATCCTCCCAGTGCCTACTGGAAAGTCAAGGTCATAACACATGAATACCGGGGTCCCACCCCGAGCTACCCAACCGACCGTTACCAACGACTGACTGACATGACCAAGGATCCAATGCAAAACAGTCTACCAACAACATGCATATCCTAGAATGACTCACTCACCCAACATGTAAATACGCAACGTGCAATAAGTGCAAAACTGTGCAACAAAACAACCCATCAACAAAACTTCACATCGAGCCATTAAAAACCGTGCAATTGACCCATGACTATCTCAAAGTCAAAACCGAGCAAAATGCTCCACGCTTGCTAGACCCATAAGTTGGTCAAAAACGCGTTTAAATAAAGTTTAAGCAAGCAATACTCTTAAATAACATTAGTCCCAAACTCGACACGGGTTAAACAAAGGGTTTTCCAAAAGGACTCACACCCTTAAAATTCTCAAAATGACACATAACACTTATAAACGCACTTTCCAAATGGTTTACAAAATCATTTACAAAATATTCTCAACGTCAAGATTTTTCATTTCAAAAAGACCGTAAGCAATAAAACTACTATTACCAGGTCGGTAGTTACGCAAAAATGGACACGCTCGTCCCACGTATGAAAATCATGTTGAAAATCATTTCATTGCCGCTTAGTTTACTCACAAAACGTAAGCGAAATAAATAATTTCTTCGAAAATGAACCGTCACGGTTCTAGTATGAATTGACTCATGACCTGTATTTAAAGTAACCGCTCGACCTTACATCGGGTGCGACAAAAGTGTGCACATAATTTCAAAATCAGCTCCACGACATTTGACCCCAAAATTCCTCTTTTTCCAACATAAAATGTCGTGGTACAGGGTTCACCAACAAATCTTACGCACGTCGGCTAGTCATACAAAACGATGAAACGGTTTACAAATATATTATTATTAAAACACAACTATCTCGTGTAAGTTTCAAACTTAAAGATAAAAACCAATCCGTTTCCATCATTTGAAAATATCGACTAAAATCTCATAAAATCTCAAAAGGTGGGGTTCTTTAAATTGATTTTCAAGATTTCCCCAAATGGTCACATAAAAAATAAGATATGCACCTCGTGAAATTAAACCCACACGACTCAACATGCCGTAAAACAAAACTTATTTTAACCAAATCACTCAAATAGCTTTATACAGACATCGTGGAATGTAACTTTCCGTCTCAACTCTAACATATGTGGAGGAGTTCCAATGTTAAAGTCACAAGCCGTAGTCACTTGCCCAACATTTTAAATACCACAAAACACGGATATCATCTTACCCGAAAGAACCGTTGGAAAAATAACGAAATGAGACAAATTCTAACAAAGTTTGAACTCCCGTGATAAAACGATTTCATACACTTTCAAAACCATATTTCAAAATCTTGTGTGTGTGCTGAACATTTCCCCAAATTCCAAAACACCATCCATAAAATGATTTGAAACACAAGAATTTGTTAATGCAATCTATTTAAAAATCAAACTTTGTGCATGACTCAGTCGGCATTCTACGCCTCGACTCCTACTCCTCCAAATCTCTCCGATCCACTAACGTCATCCGGACATTTAAACCTCTTAGGCAAGTTGGGAAATTACGTCAAATAATCCCTACGATTTTTCCTCAAATCAAAGTCGGCTCTACAAGCCTATGATTCTAGCACAATCATCCATCTTGGCCCGGAACAAACATCATCCTCATCGTCACTCCAAGTGACTAATACTAGAATCGTTCTGTTATTCCAACGACTACTAATTTATAACCTTCGACACTACCCCAACGATTATCCCATCAAAGCAAAACAAGTACACACCTGTACTAGAAGGTTTACCATAGTCGTTCCTCCTTGTGATGGCTATTCAGGGTAGATATTACAACGAGTTATTAGCACATAATAACTCACACTAACACGCTCACGCTCGACTCCTTGGATTCCTCGCGACTTTCCCCGACTCGAACATTGATCCTGTGCTTCCGGTAGTAGGAGCTCTACTACTACCATCTACACCTATCACTGTCCGCTTCGAGTCCCATCCCGAGTATCCAAGTAGTTGCTCGCCCAAACAAAAACCATACACGTATGTCCATACCGACGCATATACACGCTCTTCCTAGCTCCCTAGGAATAAACATAATACCCCACTACCCTTGCTAGGGCGGAACCCCCCACTAACCCTGACGAGTCGCCTCGTAAACGCACAGTCGTATATACAGTGGAAACCAGATAGATATTCGAATATAAGATTCCATCCTACAACGGTTGGACTCAAACAAGAGCTGCGCAATAGAACTAAATCTATCATTCTAAGGCTATTCGGTTCCTACCGCATACAACCTATAGTGCATTCGCTTAACAACCTATCAAGGTTAGCAGAAGTTCCTAATAGCATGTAACAACCATACAATACAATGTATTAAGCACCAAGCAATCTAGCATACATACTCCTGAGTTCTAGAAAGCAATTTAGAATATCTACTCATATGTAGACACTCTTCCCAGCTCACTAGGAATTCCATCCAAACCACTACCCTTGCTACTACCGAATCCCTACTAATCATAACGAGTTGCCTCGCAAATACCCGATCATATGCAGTGCGAAACAAATAGACATTCGAATACAGGATTCTATCCTAGAACGGTTGGACTCAAACAAGAGCTGCGCAATAGAACTAAATCAAATATTCTAAGGCTATAAATCTCTTACTGCATACAACCTAGAGGGCATCCACTTAGTAACCTATCATAATTAGTATAAATTCCTAATAGCATGTAGTACAACATACAACATAGTGTCAACAACAGGCAATCTAGCATGCATACCCTATGATCTAGAAAGCAATAAAACACTAAGTACTGTACCTTTCCCTTTGGCTCCAGCTGACTGTACACACTGCGCCTTTGATCACCGTTTCTCAAACGGATTTTTCCTTCCTTTTATTTTCCAAAAACTTTAAAGAAAATTTTATAGCCGCAAACTTGAGATCAAACACACCGAGATGCGTTTGATTCACTCAAGCTGTGCTCTGATACCAAGTTGTAACGTCCCAAAAATTACAAGGAATTTAAAATTTTTAAAGTAACATTTCATTAATAAAAACTCATTTAATAACTCAATCATCTCATTTGCAAACTCATAATTAATATTCTCACGAACAATAAACAGTGGAATAAATGTCTAAAGTTAAAATCATAAAAGTAATCAACTCTTCCCACGCGCCAGTGTGTACTCGTCACGCCTTGGAGCCACTCGTACCTGAAACCACAATTTTATTGGGAAAGGGTAAGCACGAAGCTTAGTGAATTCAAACACCATAAACAACACAGTTATTTCCACACCACCTCTAAACAGATAAATGCACATAACTAGGATACAAGTCTACGAACAAATCATAAACATGCATACCTACACCATCCCACCCAAAGGCATAAGCTGGTCCACCCGACCACACAATAACCGTGCAAGCATTACCCGGCTCCCTCGGGTTCCTACGCCACCCGCGTATATAAACCTCAGCCCCGCCGAGTCACTACGCCACCCGCGTATATACACCTCGGCCCCGCCGAGTCACTACGCCACCCACGTATATAAACCTCGGCCCCGTCGAGTCACTCCGCCACCCGCGTAGTCATAACAATAAAGGTCCGACTAGACGCCCCACTACTTAGTCCCGCATCACAAACAATTAAAACTACCACACACGTACAAATCGTAATGTAAAAAGTAACCGACATTAGTTATAGTGAGAGAACTCACCTCGTAAGCGCGCCTAGCTCACAAACAATAATTCAAGCTTCACAAATCCAAGATCACTTTCCAACACCTAAACAATCATTAAAATGTTTTAACACGAGACCCGGACCCTAAAACACGACGCACCCTTAAATCGTCACTAAAACGAATTTTCGGTCTAACCAAACAGGTCTGTTCGGGACCTGTTCCGACCTCCATAAACCCAGAAAATACTCAATTAAATTACATAACCAGAAAGTGCTCTGAGTTAGGGTTCCAAGGACATATCGCGCGCGTTCTAACGATTTTTCTACAATTTATTATGGATTTTACAAAACCGATTAACTGCACAGTGAAAAACAGCACCTTTCATTACAAAACAGCAGTTTGACACTAGCTACGGTCCGAACTGGTTTTTCCGCAAAACATAAGAAACTTACTAGACTCAGAATGGGAACTTTTGGCACTAGTTCCATCCCAATCCGACATTCCTAACAGAAGTTATGGCTTTCCCAAAACAGTGGCAGAAACTGTGACTTTTAAAACGGAACGCGAACTGACAAATCCGGACCTGCTGTATAAACAGCCAATTTACGCCTAGCTAGATGCCGAACCGGACTTCCGTTAAAACACGAAAAGTGTGCCCGGCACAGAATGTGAACCGTGGGCACCGGATTCGCCTCAATCCGAGCTACGACGGAAATGTTATGGCCGTCGCAAAACAGTGGCAGACAAACGTTTTCACATGAAATGACAAATATTGTTTATAAACCCATTAAGACATAGCTTAACCCAAACAGACCCGAACAGCCTACAAGCTTACTGGAAAGGGCTGTACTACGCTGGACAACAACCGTGCACCACCCCCTGCCGCCTCCGGCGGCGGTGGTGGTTGGCGGCGGCGACGAGGGTTACAGTAACACCCTCCCGCGAGACCTCCCAACGTCACCCACTCCCGACTCCTCCGCAACTTCACACCCGCACACACCCACACACCCATACGCACCCCCTGCCGCCACCACAGCGGCGTGCAGCGGCGGCCCCACCGCCGGAAGCCGTGGCTGCGGCGGTGGTGGTGGCGGTTTGCGGCGGTTTTTAACAATTAACAACGAAAGGTTACCGAAATACCTCGACGCAACGTTTTCTCGTCCTCTAAACCGACCGAACTCGCCGGCGATCACCTTCTTCCTCCTCTCTTCTCGTCGCCGGCAACACCTTCTTTCTCCCTCCGGCGACTCTCTTTCTCTCTTGCGCCTCTCTCGCTCTCTTTCTCTTTTCCGGCCGAACACCCCTCTCGTTCTCCTTCTTTTTCCTTCTTTTTCCTTCACGGCCGTAGGGTTTCTCCATCATATTTTCTTTTCTTCCTTGCTTAACACAACACTAAACACACACAAAGACATGGGTCACGTTTTTTTTTTGGGTTTTGCATGGGCCAACATCAACTTTTGGCCCTTTACAACATTGGTCCCCCAACTATCTTTTTCTCGCAAACTAACTAAAGTTCCGACATATTTAACGATTAGGTCCAAATCGTCTAACCCCGTTAATGGAAACCACGTTAAGTAAAACTTAACAAAATAAAAGAAATTACCTACCGGGATACGGGCTTTACATATATGCTCAAGATAAAGTGAAACTAAAGCTGAATCTAGGAAGAAAAATGAGTTTATAAGGTCAATAACGCACACTGTAATGATTTTAAAACAGAAACAGATCCTATTAATGGGTCAAGTTCAAATAGGTTGAAAAGTGACTTAAAACAGGGGTTGTTTACAGAAATTAAGAACAGACTGAAAAATCAAGCCAGGAAATCTACCAAATGAGTTAAGATCATTCAGAGACGATTATTTGATATTGAGAATCAAAAGTTTGCTCTGATACCAATTGTTGATCCCAGTTTTAACTCAAGAACAATGTATTCAACCAAATATGTATAAAACAGAGTAGAAAAGATTATGTGCGGAAGTGTTTAATAAAGCATAAATGGTTTGAATATAATGGTAGATTTACGCACAAATGATGATAGAAGATAACATAAACAGTATAAGGATTTTCTCAACAAGTCATCTTCATTATCATCAATGAAAACAGAATTTACACCAAGAACACATACAACTGTGTGTATTTCTCTCCATGTTACTCTCACTCTAGAATCTGTGTGTGTGCGTTGCGTGCCTGAAATGGCAGGGTAGTTGTAATACCCCGGGTTAATCCGTTAGTTAAAATCCAATTTCCGTTAATTTAGTTAACTTTAAAGTTTAAGGTTTAGGGTAAGTTTGGTTAAATTAAAGGTTTAAAGGTGTTTTGGTTATTTATAAGGAGTACAAGGTCTAAGTGGTAAATATATTTAGATATTAGCCTTTAGAAGTTCCGATATTTTACAAAAGCAGAAATTCAGTAGGGGTGTGTGTGTGTTTTTGGAGAGCAAAAGAAGCAAAAGAAGAAAGAAGGGTTCTTGTGGTTAAGACTTCATTTGGTGTACTTGGAAGAGAAATTTGAGGTATGTTGCTTTACATTTTATGTCTATAATTGCTAGTAAGTAGTTCCTATCGGAGTAGAAACATCACAAACACTTCTGGTATTAATTCAGTCGATTTTCTGGGTAAAAAGCACCAAACCGACAGAGGTTTCCGGACACAGTATGAATGTGTACGGGTAGATTCTTGGGTGGTGTCCGGGTAAGTTGTTGATAGAGTCCGGACGATTTGATTGATGGTTTCCGGATGATTTAGAGACCGGATGGCATCCGGATTCCTTTGTTGTCCGGATTAGTCTGTGATGTCCGGATTCTTTTGTTGTCCGGATTAGTCTTGTTGTCTGGAAAGTTTAGCTGTTTGGTCACTTTTGGGGATTTGAGTTATCTAGAGTCCTTAGTCTTCTAGTATGTTTTATGTGATCAGTTGATAAGGGGATATTTGTATTCAATCTGTTTTCAGACTCTGTGGATTTGAATTGAAAGACTGAATCTTTGGAAAAAGGCTTGGAAGGGTTTTGTAAGCAAAGCAGGTGAGTTTTACTTTAAAACGTTTTCAGCTGGAATGTATATATATTTGTGTTTATATATATATATATATATATATATATATATGAGATAGATATGTGTGGAATGGATATACGATCAAGGTGTGAATAATTTGTGTTTATAATATAGTAAGATATTATATTTATTGGTGCATTACACTACACAAGTGCACAGTAGCCGGGTTCCGGTGTGCGGACCGGTGAGTATCCGGGTTCCGGTGTGCGGACCGGTGAGTAGTCGGGTTCCAGTGTGTGGACCGACGGGTAGCCGGGTTCCGGTGTGCGGACCGGTTGTTGATTTATTAGTTGGCTTGCTACCAACTAATATGGCCATTTGTGGAGGAATAAGGTGGATGTGATGTACACGATGCACGAGTCTGGATTGGTATTTAAATACGTGTGGTATGTTTATATTTTACGAAAGGATTACCAAGGGTTTATCTAAACTATTTTGATATAAAGGATTTACATAAAAAGGTTTCATAATGATTTTGGAAAGGACCGGGATTAACTCACTAGACCCGTTTGGTCTAACCCTCATTTTGTTTTCAAAAATATGTTTTCCAGGTTAAGGATCGGCAGGAGAGGATGAAGTGTAGGAAGCTTTTGATGGATGTTGATTAGGAAGCATATATATATATTTTGTAATTTATGAGACCGAAGGGACCGTACTTGGATTGTTATGTAAATTTCGTTGTAAATCAATGATATGTATGCATGTTATGGTATATGATGTATGTTATGGGATCTGGGTTGTTACAGTAGTGCTCACTACATATAGTGAAAGTGAGCCGTAAATAGTACAAGGAAAAAGGATGTCACCTATAAAAAAAGTGACACCTGGAAAGTAGTAGGACGTGTTGTACTATTTGATCTTCAGAATCTTTGTACATAGTGGAACACATGAGATGCACGGGCTCTTTGGATCTGGATAGGCATAAGTCTTTGTCTTCAGGAAGTTTGGACACACAGAGGCTCTGTGGAGTTTCACAGAGGCGCTGTGGTCCGATGATCATCTTCAGGCTTGGCTTAACTTCTCGAGGAATCATCGACAGAGGATTTGAGCTGTGCGGAGAGTCTTGGTGTAACCGGAAGAGGTCTTCTGCGATCTTGAACATGTCCTACTTTTTCAATACTTCTATGGTTAAACTATTGGAGCTAAAATAAACGATAACCACTGAGCGCAAGTTTTCCCTTCTTATCAGTTACTGAACATGCTTTCTTAGTAAATCATAATTTGAAGTCTTTATCACATAGTTGACTGATGCTAAGAAGATTGTGCTTCAGTCCTTCTACGTAAGCGACTCTTTTGAAGGTAGTTGGCCTATTAGTGAGTACACCAAACCCTATGGTATAGCCTTTTCCATTTCCACCAAAGGTCACTGAGGGACGTTTCTCTTCCTTGTATTCAGAGAGCAGGTTCTTTTCTCTAGTCATGTGTCGAGAGCATCCACTATCAAGATACCATATACCCTTCGAGACCTGAGAAGTGGAAGATATAGAGGGAACATCAACGGGTTCTTCCTTCACTTCTTGGATTTCATCCATGAGACAGAGATTGGCCTCATCTTCTTCGTCAGAATCTGATTCTTCATCAGATCCAGCCCAATCGTGTTCTTCAACGATTAGACCTTTACCTTTCTTTTTGAAGTTTTTCAGTTTCAGATATTTTTCTTTGAGTTTAAGGTATTTGTCATCTTTGGAATTAGAGGATGAAGAGTGTTTGAAAGATGAAGAAGGCTTGTAGACTTTCTTTGACATGCATTCACTAGCAAAATGTCCTTTTTTTGCAGTTATAGCTAGTAGCAGTTGCCTTATTAATAGGAGTTGATTTACGCTTGTCAGTGAAAGTGAGAGGTTTATTTCTTCTGAAGTTACTCTTTCTTGCGAATCTCCTGAAGGAGTTTGTCAAGAGTGCTAGGGATTCATCAAGTTCTGATGGGTTAGTTTATGATGAATCATCAAAGTTTGATTCCAACTCAGTGATAGTGACAGATGATCGTTGAGCAGGTATCATATCCGAGGAGAGTAAAGCAACAAGTGTGCTTTTAGAATCTTTTACAATATTCTTCTTAAGCTGACATGATTGCTCATGATTGAGCAAATTGCCATAAAGAGTGCTTAACGTCATATATTTGAGATTCATAGAGAGTTTAAGACACATGGTATAACTATCCCAACTTTCAAGAAGACATTCCAAGAATTTTTTCAGGGTCTCATAATTAGAGTAGGTCCTACCAGTCAATTTTAGGTCAATTAATAAGTAGTTAAAATATTGGTGTACTTCAGATAAAGTTTCATTCTTACCACAAATGAAACTTTCATATTGTCTTACCATATTTATTCTTCTGGACTCTTGTACTTCAGATGTACCTTCATATTGAACACAAATTGTGTCCCATATGGCTTTAGAGGTTTTAAGGTTCGTAACAGAATGAAAAACCTCATCAGGTAGAGCCATAGATATTAATGATCTGGCTTTGGTATCAATGGCTACCTTCTTCTAGTCATCATTAGTGCATTTGGAGATTTCTTTAATGAGCTCATTTTCAGGTATGGTTGCGATGGTAGCAGTGGCAGGAACAATAGGAGAAAGAACAAATGGAACATATGGACCAGTTTCCACATAGTAAGGCATAGTGGGATCTACACCTTATAGAAATAGCATCATTCGATTCGTCCAGAGATTAAAGTTATCTCTACTGAATCGAGGAGGTTTTGCAAGAGAACCATTGTCGGTATAGTTTGTGTTTGTGTTTGTGCCATTTGAAGAATAGCAAGGAAGAGATAAGTATAAGCAAGATCTTGTGTATGAGATTAAATAACCTGGCTCTGATACCACTTGTTGGTCCCGAAGGGGTTATACAAGTACAACAGTTTGTTCGGGGGGTTGAATACAAAGACAAACTTTTGTTTTCTAAATTGTTTATTGATAAATCAAAATACAATTTACAGTTTTTTGCGGAATAAGATTAAGTAGAACCTAATCTAAACAAACTTAAGAATCACTAAGTATTCTTGCACAAGAAGATAGAGAAAAGGGAGATAGAAAAATTAGAGAGTTTTTCTAGCACTATGTAGTACAATGAAGACCACCTTAAAACTGAAGGGGTATTCCTCCTATTTATATCCATTGCATTTAATGCATGGTAGGAAGACTTTACACGTGTCAGCATCTGATTAGGCGCATGCTTCTGACTTTTAGCAAGACATGCTTTGGGTCGTAATGTTGAATAGTGTAGTGGCAGAGTGGTTGTACGATCTTGAACAAAAGCATGTATCTTATGAAACTTCATACGATGTGTGCAAGGGGATAAGACAAACATATCTTGAAGTAGAAGCTTCATGATCAGCGATCCCTGAGTAGGTCTTCTATCAGAGAAGAGATGATGTAAGTCATCTATCGCTGAAGTCTTCTTCTTGACGTGTCATATGTGTGGAGTTGTCTTGGTTTCACTGATGTCTGCATCAGATCATTAGTAGACTTGTCACTTGATCATCAGCTGTAACATCCCAGGCCAACCGTACCAGATATTGTCCGCTTTGTCCGCACACCTGGACTCACGGTTTTAAAACGCGTCTGATAGGGGAGGTATCAAGTCCCTCTTATAAGGCAACCTTAGTTCTCCTCCCCAACCAATGTGGGATCTTACAATCCACCCCCCCTTGGGAGCCCAGCGTCCTCGCTGGCACACCAGTCCGGTTCCCGGCTCTGATACCATCTGTAACATCCCAGGCCAACCGTACCAGATATTGTCCGCTTTGTCCGCACACCTGGACTCACGGTTTTAAAACGCGTCTGATAGGGGAAGTATCAAGTCCCTCTTATAAGGCAACCTTAGTTCTCCTCCCCAACCAATGTGGGATCTTACATCAGCTTTGTCTTCGATGTCAGCGATGAACTCTTTGTCACGAAACTTGTCTTCAGGGATTACAATCAACACTGTTACATTTGAAATTATCAGCGATCATCAGCTATAATGAACAGACTCAATATATCGCTATTGGAACTTTAATACATGTTTATCACTGATGGTGAAACACTAATACATACATATGCTAATTGTTGGTTCCCGTTTTGCTTTAAACAAGATTATCAAATCTATTAGTTCAAGTTAATGTTTGATGCGGAAGCGTATTTGAAGAACTAACAGATATGTTTGATAGATTTAGAACAAAATATAAATAAACAGTGAACAAAATATTATATCTCAAAGTTTACTGAATATATATCAAGAACAGGTTTATGAACCGTGTGTAAGAAAAGCTTTAAAACAGATATGACTTTTAAGGTGAATAAGCTTTTGTGTTCTTGATGTTCGATTGAAGTTGTGTGTGTGTGTGTGTGTTGGTGTAAGGAAGAACTCAACATGAGTCTTCCTTATATACTACTCTAAAGGGGACCATAAAGCATATGCTACTATTCAAAAGGTATGTATGAATAGTAGAGCGGATGTCGTGAACAGTTGCAAGGATGGCATGAACAGTCAGACGTGATGTATTGCCTTTAATGCAACAGTCGTCTAATATGTACTAAGCCCTACTGAGTCCAATCAGAGTTTGACACGTCGATGTTGGACAGGGCATGCTACCATGCAAGTTGATGAACGGGTCCTGTAACAGTAGCAAGATATTATAAATATCTTCAAGTCTCAGTGAGGACCACAGAGGCTCTGTAATGAGTTACAGAGGTTTTGTGGTCTGGTCCTCTGTGGAGCAGTCCACCTTTGTTTCCGAGTCTTGGGTCTTCTTTGAGTACAGCAGAGGTTCTGTAGGAAGCCTCTGCTGCTTCTGTAGCTTCTTGACCTTGATTTCTCGGTAATGTCGGCAGAGCCTCTGTAAGATGCTTTTCTTCACTTAGACTATTTTTCACTACTTCTAAATACTTCTATGATTAGGAAGATTGAAGCTAACAATCTCCCCCTAAGTAGTGAAAAATAAAAATTTGAACTTGAGTTAAGTTAGGCTAAGTTAGATAAGACAGAGGTTAAACAATACCTCGAAATTTCTTTCATTTAGAAATATGCCAGAGGCATTTTACATTTGAGTACAATGAAAGATAAACTTTAACTTTGTTTGCAGAGATTGGAGGTCTGAGAATCAGATTTTGGCATCTTTGAAATCGTTGTAGCTTCTGTTGTCTCTTCCGACTCTTCTGATCTCTTTGTAGAATCTGATGCAGAGTTCTCTTAGGCGGATTGTGGCGTCTATCTCTCTCGTGATATTATCTGCAACATCTTTATCCATTTTCTTTGTACCTCTGTATTTCACAAGGCTTGCTCTGAACTTGTTCAGAGTACTTGTTGCGTACTTCTGACAGTCCATGCATACAAATAGTTTAGTTTCGCCTTGAGGGTTTTGAAATACTAACCCAAACCGTGGTTCTGTGATGATTGAGTTAGGTACGGCGTCCGGTGGGCAGCGATCCTCTGGTGGTCGTAAATCCAGATGCTTGAGACCAAGATCCTTTCCCAGCTGGAAATCTATCATGCTGTAGAGCAGAAGCTTTTCCCTCATCGCTTTTCTCAACACTTGATAGCCTCTGGTGTTTGCCTCTGTGTTGTAGTTGTCCTTTGTCCATTGCAGAATGTCAGGTAGATCATAAGGATTGATATTTCTTAAGTCAACATCAGCGAAGGTAGTTTCTGAATTGTCTTCTCTTCTGACTTTGTAAAGATTGTACCTGACCTTTGGATAGGTTCTTGTGAAGGAGAATTTGCAGAAGATTACCTTTTTGATCTTGTGGATTGAGAAGACATCTGCTTTGGTTCTTGGCTTTGTCCTTGTGAAGATGTTCTCAAATTCTTCTCTGATCCTTGGATCTGTCACATGATCTGTTGGATAATTGGTCTGAAAGGATTGTTTATAGAGGTATTTGTATACCACTTCTTCCATTTCTTCATATGTTGGACCAGGTTGTGGTACTTGTCTTCTGAGACTCTCCATCTGTTGAACAACTTCTTTTGCTCTACCAGATAGAGGAATGTCTGACAGAGGCTTCAATCCATGTGCCCAGTCAACTTCTTCAGGCTTTGGGGTTTGAAAGGCATCAAACGCACTCTTCATTAGTTTCTCTGTTGGCTTTGGCAATGTTTTCTTCTTAGGCTCTTCTGTCAGTATTCCTTTGCCCTTATCTTTGGCTTTTGGCGGGGCAGAAACTGTTGCTTCTGTAAGTTTGGAGGTTGGCACTTCTGTTGGCTTGATGGGGGTTGCCTCTGTGGGTTTTGACATTTTTGATTTAGAGGATTTTTGTGGCGATGGTTCTGTTGGCTTGAGTTGCTCTGTAACCTCTGTTGGAGGTTGTTTGTTGACTTCTTCTGTGAGCTCAGTTTCTGTTGATGAAGTATTGACATCGAATCTTCTTGCCATTTTGAAAGCTAAAGTGAACCTGTGCCTTTCTTCTTCTCTCTGCGCCATACGATTACTCATTGTTGTGTGCATCCTTTTCAGAACGTCGGAAGCAGAGGTCGTTGCTCTTTTTGGTTTGGTGGCAATCAACTTTCTTCTCGGTATGGTTTGGGGTGTTTCCACAGAGGTGGGTGTTTTCTCTGTGGTTTCTTCATCTGTTTCTTCCAAAATGATTACCTCAGGGGCGGTTGTTGCCTCTGTGGTTTGCTGATCTGCTTCTGGAATTTTGGTTTCATCAGGAGATGATTCCACAGAGATGGGTGTTGTCTCTGTGGTCTTTTGGGTTTGTTGTTGTTGGGTTTGTTCTGGAGGGGCTTGGTTGATTGGTTCTGCTGCGATTGGTGGACTTTGTATTCCTCTGCTCGTAGCTTTCTCTCTTAGATTCTCCCCCTCAAGATTATCTGATGGACCAGGTTGGTCATCATCAGAATCATCCTGACTTTTATCAGAAGTACCCTCTGCTCTGCAAGAAGTGTTGGTCTTCTTCGGTAATTCAGCTCCTGCTGCCATCAACTTTTCACAGACATCATCGCAGAGGCCAATTAATGTTGCAAGCTCTGCTTCTGTTTTGAAACGCATTCTGCCGACACTCTTTCTGAAATCCTTGACATAGTTGGCATTTGCATTTGTGAAGGAGACAATGACTTCTGTGACCTGGTTAATAACGTTCTGTCCGAGCTCTGTAAGCTGTGCTCTGGTCATATAGTCTTTTGGTTGCATCATTGTCGTGTTGCGTATTGCCTCTGCTTGGACTTGTGATAAGGCATTCTGTAAGTCTGCAGGAGTAATGCCCTCTGCTCTGTTGGATTACGTATTCATTTGTTCAAGGAAATTTTTGACAGAGTCCCTGAAAGCAGAAGTTGCAGTTGTTCCGAATTCCTGAGCGGCAGAAGTGGCTGTTGCTTTGGCAGTAGTTTCGGCAGAAGACTTCATCTCTGAGATGGCGGTTTTTACCTCTGTGGACAGATTGTCCATTTTGGTGTTTAGATTCAGGATAGCCGTAGATGTTGTCTCTGTAAAGGATTTGAAAGAGCTTTGCAACTCTTTCATTGTTTGGTTCACAGAGGTGACAAGGGTTTGGAACTCATCCCTTGATACTTGTGTTCCTTGTGTAACCTCTGGAGGAACACATTCGTCTCCAGAGTGAGTCCCTGTTCCTGGGATACCTTCGTTCACCCTTGTTTGTACGATGGGGGTGGAAGGATTTTATTCTGATCCTCGAGAAGAAACCTGAGTTTCGATCTCTACAGAAGTTCTGTGAAGAACAGTGTCCAAATCCACTCCAGAGGTGGGTATTGGAATGTCCTTCTGTTGACTAGGAGACTTGTCTAGAGTCTCTTCGTCTATGTGCTCACTACTTCTCTCTGAAAGAAGTTTTGGTCCTAATGTGTGCGTGGCAGAGGAAACGAATTCCTCTGTAGGGTGTTCTAGGGTGATCTGGGGCGACTGATCACGAACAATAGGTGAGTCTCTTTGAGGAGACTCCCTAGGAATGGATTCCCCGGTTTCTGTGGGCACAGAGGTTGAAAGAGTAACCTCTGGCTGGATGGGTTGGGTTAGGATCGAGCTGTGCTGCTCTTTTTCAATAACTCCTTCTGTAGCTAGACCTGCGGAGTTAGAAATGTGGGTTGCACTGGGAGTTGGTTTTGGTTGTGTGCCTCTATTTATCCAGGCATCTTTTCTTGCTTCTTCCTCTGTTAAGCATCCAAGCACTACATCATTGTCTATCATTTCATCCTCTGTAGCTATCCTTCGGCTTGGTGCTTCTTCCCTAGGTTCTGTTGAAGTTCCTTGCTCTGGTCGTAAGAAGTCATACATTTGATGAGATCCGTATAATCTCATGACATGTGGATGATAGAGACCTTTACGTATCCAGACAGCTTCTTCTTCATCTGAAGCTGTCTCTGAGACCTCTATCCTTGTCTCATAAGCCTCTGTTACTTCACCTCTATTCCACTCAGTTTCTGTTAGTTCTTTTTCTTCTGAAGCTGGGTTTGGACTTCTTCTGTGGACGTCTAATCCATGAATGAAAGGGTTCTGTAAAATAACAGGTGTGTTAGCTGATTGATCTCTGGGTGTTTGATCATCTTTTTGCAGATGTGTGTCAATGCCAGAGATGGAGAAATAATGTTCTTCTGGGGAGTGGTGGTCGAGAGGTTGTGCCGTCCACCCTGCTGTATTTAAGGTATTGGCAATGTCAGGGTTCTGTAGGAAGTCGTTCAGGTCTCCTTGGTGAGCAAATCTATCTGGAGATTGTTAGGGTGATTGATACTCTTCTGTAGCCATTCCTTCTTCTGCAACTTCTTCTTCAGTTCTTTCTTCTGTATTTTCTTCTTCTGTAGTTTCCTCTTCTACAATGGTAACCAACTTTTCAAGCGATTTACCATGCTTCCGTTTGGTTTTCCTTCTCTTAGGTTTTGGTGCCCCTTCCTCTGTTGATTTCGATCTTCTTTTCTTCTTCATTTTTGGGGAAGAGGGAGGAGCAGAGGAGCCAATTTCTGTGGCATGAGGAGGTGAAGGTTGATCTTCTGCAGCGCTTGTTGAGGTGCCTTCTGCAGTTTTTCTCTTCTTAGCTTTTGGAGTAGATGCAGAGGTTCTTGATGAAGACTTCTTTCCCATAAGTTCTGTACGTTTGGCTATAAAGCTGAGTTGAATAGCCATGTGCTTTGCTAACTTCTGATCCTTTTCTTCTTGAGTAGAAAGAGGTTTTGCTATCATTGTTCCTAGGGGGACACCTAAACGCGGGGGTGTCATAGGACTCGGTTTAGGAGTTCTATGATCGCGTATATACTATTTCTTAAGGGATTTATTCGATGCGTAGCGCAGAAGCTTCTTTGACAGAGGTCTGCAGTGTGAGTAGCCATCAGTATGATCAGTGGGGGTATTCTTGTTCATCGGGAACTGTTTGGGAGTTGGTCCTTCCATTGGCCAGTTTTGGATTAGCAGTAGAGGTTCGAACAGTACTCCCAATATTCTTTGGAATTGCAGAGGTGGTAGAAAGTTGGGATCGTTCTCTTTGAGCCTTCTCGTGTTGTTCTTTCTGTCGATGGTGTTTATGATCTCTTGCATCATTGTGGTCGCATAATCTAGTGGAAGATCATAGTAAACCCCATACATGATGCTCAAGATTTGATGTGAGCTCTGGTCAATACTCCCTATTTTCCCTGTCAGGCATCTGTTAAGAATAGAGAACAAAGTGTTCCACAGAGGTGGCAATCTTCCTCTGCGGAAGTCATTTCTCTTCCGTAGTTGGGTGTTGTACCCAAGCATTTCCACGAAGCGACAGAGTTCTTCGTCTGTTGGTTGCTCTGCATAACTCTTCAATCCCAGAAGACCCCTTGTTGGTAGGTTGAATTCAAGTGAGAACATTGTTCTGTTGAACTTGATTTCAAGATGCTCAGATTTATCAGGTCTTGAAATGTACCCTTTGATAAGAGAATCGTCTTTATCAAATCGGCATCTTTCCCAAAATTGGTTCAGATAACGGACTGGAATTTTGTTTGGGGTTCTTGAGAGTAGAGGGAAGAGGATGTGATTTTCTATTCTGTTCAGAAGAATAGCATGGGCTTCGCCGAAAGCAGTGGGTGAGGGGACCAAATAGCAGTTGTTGGATTTGATAGGAAGTATGGTTTCGAAGTGATCTTTTGCTATGAAGTTTTGCAAGTGTGTCGTCGGAGCAAATTCTGCTGAGTCCCCGGAATCTTGTTGTTCAATAGCTCTTGCAAGGTTGGGGTTTTCTGAATGTTCAGAATGGGCAGGTGAGTGTTCCGGTGAGTTCGCCGGAGAAAGTTCTTGGGAGATAGCTTTAGAAGATGAAGCCATTTGATTTTAAGAACAAGGTTTTTGCAAGCTTTTGCAGGGTTTCGCCGGAGAAGAAGATAAGAGTTTGTAAAAGGTTTTATGAGAGGGTAAGCTTGGTTTTTATAGGAGGATAAAACGGTAGAAATCGAAAGAGTAAAATATATGGCAATGGATTAACATTTGGAATCCGTACTCGAGTTTGAGCGGCGGGTTCAACTTTCCAAATAAAAACGTTCCATGTACGCCCAATGAAAATGGGACACGTAGGCCTTGTCAGAATATGACAGGACATCGTGCGCGGCCCATTAATGCTAGGCGCGTGAGGTTGTTTTTAGCCACATGAGTTTCACTCTCAGTAAAAGTAACCGTTATTACTATAGAAATGCCCAGAGAACAAAATGGCAGAACTTTTGTGTTTTACAGAAGCTCTGTGATTTTGAAAATCTTGATTTTTAACCTCTTCTCATATATCTCATTGTTATCATGACTCTGTAGGTTCTTCTTTGAACGAAAACGTTTGTAAAGACATTGGAGAGGATCAATAGGATTTTGTCAAGAAATTTTACTCACAGAGGTTTTGTGGCTCTGATGGAACTTGCAGAAGCTCTGTGAGAGCCAGCAGAAGCTCTATGAGAGAAAAAATCTTATAACTTGAATTCTATTAACTTTCTGATCATCCAATTTTTGATCTGTGTTAAGAGATGTTTTTCGCACATTATTGAAAGTTGGTGTCCGAGAAAACTATTTTGATAAATGTTTTGTTCGAGAAGGTCATGGTGTGTGTTTTCGGTTTCCGAGATAACATTCCAAAAGATCGACCGAGGGTTAATTTGTGATCACAGAGCATATTTCCTGCAGAACCTCTGTTGAGCTCAGCAGAAGCTCTATGACCTTAAATTTCTCCTATTTCGAATTTTGTTAAACTTTTTGAACTTTTGATTTTTGAAATGTTATTCATAGTATATTTAGGACATATTTGACAATTCTTGTCCTAGAAAACTGTTTTTCAAAAACCTTTTGTGCGAGAGACATACCTTTTGGTTCTTCTGTTCTTGGCAGTTTTGTTTTACTTCTGTCGATGGAGAATTATCGACATTCTTCTTTGGCTTTCCTTTGAAAGATTTACCTCTGTAGATCATTTCAGGGTCCCTTTTGCTCCCCCTTGATCTAATCACTTCTGTAGATCAAGAATTTTCCTTTTGCTCCCCCTTGATCTATGCTTGGTTCAAAGAATGGTAAGATTTGTATTGAGCATAGATCATGTTTACCAGAGGTTCTGTAAGGGTTATCATAAGATCTGAGCGGACCCACAGAAGCTCTGTAACCAAGAATTATTTTTGCACACAAAAAAATACATACAGAAATAAATTTATCAAAGCAATAACTTAAGTAATAATAGATATTTATACTTATTTACAGAAGATAAAGCTATATTTACAGAGGATTTTCACACCATGTTAATCATTCCTAACTTACCCACCAAGAAGTTGAATCTTTTCTCGTCTAGTGCTTTGGTGAATAAGTCAGCGAGTTGATATTCTGTGGGCACGAAATGCATTTCGATTGTACCGTATTCAACATGATGTTTCAAGAAATGGTACCTTATATCGATATGCTTGGTTTTTGAGTGTTGCACAGGGTTGGCAGAGATAGCAATGGCACTTTTAGAACCACAGAAGATGGGTATTTTGAATAGGATGTGGCCGTAGTCTTTTAGCTGAGTCTTCATCCATAGAACCTGAGAACAACAGCTAGCAGCAACAACGTATTCAGCTTCTGCAGTGGATGTGGAGACACAATTCTGCTTCTTGGAGGTCCAACTGACTAGTTTACCACCTAGGAATTGACAACTCCCAGAGGTACTCTTTCTGTCGAGCATGCATCCTCTATAGTCTGAATCTGTATAAGCTTTAAGACTAAAACCAGAGTTCTGTGGATACCAGAGACCAAGATTGTTGGTCCCCTTCAGGTATCTAAAGATTCTCTTTACAGCATCATAATGTGATTTCTTTGGATTAGCTTGATAACGTGCACAAAGACATGTGGCATGCATAATGTCAGGTCTGCTTGCTGTTAAGTATAACAGAGATCCAATCATACCTCTGTCGAGAGTACATTCTACAGAAATACCATTTGGATCTAAGTATAACTTATTTCCAGTGGCCATTGGAGTCTTCATTGCAGAGGTATCAGAGAGATTATATTTTAAAAGAATGTCAGAGACATATTTGGCTTGATTTATAAAAATTCCCTCTGAAGATTGTTTGACTTGAAGTCCGAGGAAGAATGTTAATTCTCCCATCATACTCATTTCAAACTCATTCTGCATGAGTTTTTCAAAATTTTTGCACTCTTCTGAATTTGTAGACCCAAAAATTATATCATCTACGTATATTTGTACAAGCATTATCTCACTATTGTTGCGTTTATAAAATAATGTAGTATCTGTTGTACCTCTGTTGTAGCCATTTTCTAGAAGAAAGGTGGAAAGTCGTTCGTACCATGCTCTTGGAGCCTGTTTTAGTCCGTATAGAGCCTTTTCAAGGTAGTATACATGCCTTGGGAACTTTGAGCTTTCAAAACCTGGTGGCTGATTTACGTAAACCTCTTCTTGGATTTCACCGTTTAGAAAAGCTGATTTTACGTCCATCTGATAGACTTTAAAACCTCTGTGGGCTGCGAAGGCTAAGAATATTCTTATTGCTTCGAGCCGTGCGACAGGGGCAAAAGTCTCATCGTAGTCTACGCCTTCTTCTTGTCTATATCCTTTTGCTACTAATCTTGCTTTGTTTCTGATGACCACTCCATCTTCATCCTTCTTGTTTATGTAGACCCATTTAGTCCCAATGGCATGTTTCCCTCTTGGCAGAGGTACTAAAGTCCAGACTCTGTTACGCTCAAATTGCAGAAGTTCTTCTTGCATGGCGTCTACCCAGTTTGGGTCATCTAGGGCTTCAGAAATCTTCTTTGGTTCTATCACACTAATAAAATTTGTAAAGAAACAAAAATTAGCAGTGGCAGACCTTGTTTTGACTGAGTCGGAAGGTTCTCCAATTATTTGGCTTGGAGGATGGCTTTTTGTCCACTGAGTTGTGCGTGGAAGATGATCATCAATGTCATCAAAACTTCCTTCAGAGGCTTCTTGTGTTTCTTCTTGTGTAGCCTCTGTCGTTCTTCGTGCCTTGGTAGTTGATTCTACCGTTTGTGGAATGATTGGTATGAGTGGTGGTGGAGTTTGTTCCTCTGAGGACGTATAGTCTTGGTCCTCGATTTCCTCTGTAATTGGTTCTTCTGTGGTTTGTGCAGCTTCTGTGGTCGTTTTTCTTGATGTTTCATCTTCTGCACTTTCTTCTGCTTCGGCAATTGCATCTGTAGTATTTATAGAAGAAGATGAAGCATTATTTGGACCAGTTAGAGTCATACCTGTAGGATTTTGTCCGACAGAGGATGGTTCTTCAGAAACTCTAATGGTTCCAACAGAAGGATCAATGTCATTGTGGAACATCTCCAAAAATAGAATATCCAAATCTTCTTTTGTTCTTGAGATGTCAGAGGATTTCCCTTTAATTCCGAGTTCTGAACTGATTTGCTCAGAAGTCATTTGGAATGAATCATCAAAAGAAACATTGATGCTTTCTACAATCTTGTGAGACTTTGTAAGGAATGTTCTGTAGGCTTTGGAAGTGGCAGAGTATCCAATGAATTTGCCTTCATCAGCTTTTACATCAAACTTTCCTCTTGAATCTCTGTCGTTTAAGACAAAGCATTTGCATCCGTATACATGGAAAAATTTGATGTTTGGCCGCCTTTTGTTAAGCAATTCGTAAGGCGTCTTGAGGTGTCTTTTCACAACGGTTGAACGATTCTGAGTATAACACGCAGTAGAAATTGCTTCTGCCCAAAAGTTCATTGATAATCCGCATGCTGACAGCATAGTTCTTGCGGCTTCCACAAGTGTTCGATTCTTTCTTTCGACAACACCGTTTTGTTGTGGAGTGCGAGCTGCAGAAAAGTTCTGTGATATTCCTTCTGTTGAAAGATAGGCTTCAATGACACAGTTTTTAAATTCTGTGCCATTGTCACTTCTTAACTTCTGTATTCTGCAATCATAAAGAACTTGGATTCTTTTCATTAGATTTATCAATACATTTGGAACATCTGATTTCTTTCTAACAAATTCAACCCATGTGAAACGTGAATACTCATCAATTAGGACAAGTATGTATTTCTTGCCACCTAGGCTCTGTATGGCAATGGGACCGCAGAGGTCGACATGAAGCATGTACAGAGGCCTAGTGCAAGACACGTCTGTTTTGCCTTTGTGGGAAGCCCTTCTGTGTTTTCCCATTTCACGGGCCGAACACAAATGATCCTTATTGAATTTAACATTTGGCAAACCTTTAACTAGATTGAGTTTTACTAGTTTATCCAAGGTGTGAAAGTTTAAGTGACAGAACCTGTTGTGCCATAACCACGCTTCTTCACTTTTGCAGGCTACTAGGCAAACTTTGTCCTTGGATTTTGAAGTAAAATTCATTAGGTATAGATCACCTCTTCTTTCAGCTCGCAGAAGTTCCATTCCTGTGTTTTCACTCTGTAGAGAGCAGAAAGTTCTTTTGAATAACACATCGAATCCTGTATCACAGAGTTGACTTACGCTTAGTAGGTTGTGTTTGAGGCCATTCACATATGCAACTTTGTATACCGAGACATTTTCTTTCTGTATGACTCCATAGCCTTTGATGTGTCCCTTCATGTTGTCTCCAAAAGTTACAGATCCACCATCGTGTGTTTCTTTGTATGTGAATAGTAATCTTCTGTTGCCAGTCATGTGCCTTGAGCATCCGGAGTCAAGATACCAAATTGGCACATGTTGCTTCTGTAAGACAATCACAGAGATTTAGGTACCCATATCCACATGGGTCCAATGTTGTTAGAATTTTTCAAGTTTGCCTTAGCATTCTTGAAATACATTTTATCTTTTGTAGAAGAATCAGATTGTTTCTCTTTTGGTTCTGACTTTCGAATTTCAGTGGTGAGAAAGCAATCTGGACTTGAGAAGTGTTTATTCAATTTAAACATAAGATCAAAACAATGACAGTATTGAATATGAGATGTGATTTGTTTGAACTTTTCATTGAATTCATTGAACTGAGCCACAGAGGCATTACATTCTTTCTTTACATTAGATTTCCTATTACAAGAAGATCTATGAATACTAGAATGTTGTTTGCAAAAGTCTTGTTTAGTTCCTGCCTTCTGTGACTCTTTTCTGTGGTGAACATCTTTCTTCACTGTCACAGAGGAAAAATTGTTAGCTTCAGGCCATTTTCCCTTTTGTTGCCAAGTGGGATTCTCTTTGATATTCCTTAAAGGTTTTGAAAATTTTAAGCTTTTTGGATTTTCAGAGGTCTTTTTCAGATTTTCAAGCTCTGTAGAGGTTTTGACTTGTATACACATTTTGAGAAAATCTGGATGGATAGGTATCTCTGTGATTTTCTCTTTTGGAGAAATTGTTCTGTTAAGAACTTCAGAGGAGAATTTGACATCCTCTGTGTCACAGTGAATTACCCCTGATTTGAAATCAGTCTCTGAGTCGTCAGAGGATGAATCGTCCTCATATGCAGAGGTTGAGTCATTTCTTTCGACAGAGGCTGGATTTTCTGAGCATGTATCATACGAGCTTTCTTCCTCTGTAGAAAAACTTTCATAGATGGCAGAGGTTTCTGATGAGATCTCTTCAGCGATTTTTTGATCTATAGAAGATGTACAGAGATTTTCTAAAACATTTGATTTCAAAACTTCCAAAATTTCTTTTTCAATAGATTCTTCAAGTTTTTCTTCTGAAAAGATGGGTTTAAACTCAGGAGCTTCTGCTGGCAATTTCTTTTCGACATTTATCATACAGACAAAAGCGACCTGTGTTTGATTCTCTGGTTTACCAAACTTAAAGATACTAATCTGATCTTGTGTTTTCAGATATTTCTTTGGTTTGATTCCTCTATTGACAGAGGTTGAAGATGATGAATCTGTGTTTTCAAACCACACATTGATCATCTTTGTATGTTTCCTCAAGTGAGGTTCTGCAGAGATTTTAACCCTTTTACTTACTGAGAGTAAGTTTGGAAAGTTTGGTTTGTTAGTTTTGCCCAAAACAAATAGAGAGGACAGAGGTTTTAGTCGTTTATTTTCAACTCCTAAGGTAATATCATTGTACCCTATACCTCGTCTTGCTATTTGAGAGTTTACCTTTTCATACACCTTCTGTGCATCTTTATAGTTTTTAATTAAAACTTCTCTTCTTAAAAGATCTTGCCAAAGTACCTCTCTTTCTTTTTGAAAGTATTCTTTGAGAGCTCTTATGTCTGTAGTTTCACTTCTTGAAACTGAAAGTTCTTTTGTTTTGATTTTTAAAGCATAGGTTAAATCAGAAATTTGCCTTTTTAAAGGATCTATATTTTTGCTCCAATATTGTTCGACTTTTCCTTTTTCTTCAAAGATTTTGGCTTTTTCTTGAGTGAGAAGCCTTACTTCTCTCTCATTAAAGGTCAGCTTTTTCTGAATGCTTTCAATTATATCTTTCAGTTCAATGTTAAGTTTAAATAAATCATCATCTACAGAATTAGTACTTGAGGTAGAGTTTGAAATGGATACCTCATTGTCAGTGCCGGAGTCAACTTCTGCCATGCCACAGAACAGGGCATTTGTGGGAAATTCATCATCAGAGGTAGAGTCTGATTCGAAGTCTTCTTTGTTTGCCTCAGAATTCCCTTTGTTCGCCATTAGAGATTTTTGTGCGTAATACTCGGCCTTCTTTTTGTAAAAAGCTGAGTCCTTCTGTGGGCGATTTGGTCTACTTCTGCATTCTTTTGCGAAATGACCTGGCTTGCCGCAGTTGAAACAACCTTGGGAGATGTTTCCAGTTCGGTCGTCAGACTTCTGTAGGTCTCCACCTTTCTCTGTTCGGCATTCGTTTGCGTAATGACCGGGTTTACCACATTTGTAGCATTCTTGTGTGTGGCCTACCTTGTCATCTGATCTCTGTCGATCATTTCCTCTGTAGCTTCTGTCGCTCGACCTCTGTAGGTCATCATTTCTGTAGTCTGACCTCTGTCGGTCACTTGATTCTTCTCTTCTTCCATCATCTCTTCTACCAGAATTCCTTTGGTTATTTCTAAACTCTCTTGTCAATAGAGCCATTGATTTAGCTAATGACGCAAGAGTTATCTCTTCCTCTATCAGCTCGTCTTCTTCGCTATCAACCATTACCATCTTCTTTTTCTCCTTCTTTTTCTCCTCTGTAGATCTCTCATTTCTTGGTCTGTCTACATCCTCTGTAGATTTACTAACCAATGCGTATGGCACAATGGTTAGTGTTTTAGCTTGAGCTATTTGAGGCTCTTGTGCAGCAAGTGTTCCATAGAGATCAGAGAGTGTCCAGGAGTCTAGATCTTGATTTGTTTGTAAAGACATAGACAACTGAAGCCACTCATCGTTCAGGCTCTTTAGAAACATGACGTTATTTTCTTCCGTGGTTCTGTGAATACCAGACTTTTTGCATTTGTTTATGAGAGAGTTGAACCGGTCGTATGTTGTTTGCAGAGATTCTGTTGCAGAGGCTCTGAAAGCATGATATTCATTTATGTATTGTGCCCTTCGGTTCTTCTGAGTTTTAGCACCCCCTTCCAACTGTCTTTCTAATTCTTTCCAGAGATCGTGCGCTGTTTCGCATGCATCTAAGGATTGAAAAAGTTCGTTGGGGATTGCCATGATCAATATTCTCTTTGTTTTCTGTGCAACTTCATCTTCTGCCTTATCTTCATTTGACCATTCTTCTCTTGGCTTAGGTTTTTGATGTTCAGGGATTTCAGCAGATTCAGCAGTAGCTGGTACACGTGGCATAGTTATCATCGGAACAGGAGGAAGATTGTAAAGATATTGTTTGAGAGTTTTTTCAGTACCCTCAAAGAAATGAACCATTCTTATTTTCCATTGAGGATACTCATCTCTAAGAAGAGTAGGAGGTTTGGTTAGTGAGCCAGCAGTGAAAAAGTTATTTGTATTTGTCATTTTGAGGAAAGGATAATCTGATGGAGGATTTCTAAGTATGAAGATCTGGAAGGTTTTCTGTGTACGACTAATATCTAGAAATATGGTGATGAAGAGAGAAAATAATCTATCAAATAAAAGTTGTAAAACGAGGATCACTTGATATTGAAAATCAAGCTTTGCTCTGATACCAATTGTTGGTTCCCGTTTTGCTTTAAACAAGATTATCAGATCTATTAGTTCAAGTTAATGTTTGATGCGGAAGCGTATTTGAAGAACTAACAGATATGTTTGATAGATTTAGAACAAAATATAAATAAACAGTGAACAGAATATTATATCTCAAAGTTTACTGAATATATATCAAGAACAGGTTTATGAACCGTGAGTAAGAAAAGCTTTAAAACAGATATGACTTTTAAGGTGAATAAGCTTTTGTGTTCTTGATGTTCGATTGAAGTTGTGTGTGTGTGTGTGTGTTGGTGTAAGGAAGAACTCAACATGAGTCTTCCTTATATACTACTCTAAAGGGGACCATAAAGCATATGCTACTATTCAAAAGGTACGTATGAAAAGTAGAGCGGATGTCGTGAACAGTTGCAAGGATGGCATGAACAGTCAGACGTGCTGTATTGCATTTAATGCAGCAGACGTCTAATATGTACTAAGCCCTACTGAGTCCAATCAGAGTTTGACACGTCGATGTTGGACAGGGCATGCTACCATGCAAGTTGATGAACGGGTCATGTAACAGTAGCAAGATATTATAAATATCTTCAAGTCTCAGTGAGGACCACAGAGGCTCTGTAATGAGTTACAGAGGTTCTGTGGTCTGGTCCTCTGTGGAGCAGTCCACCTTTGTTTCCGAGTCTTGGGTCTTCTTTGAGTACAACAGAGGTTCTGTAGGAAGCCTTTGCTGCTTCTGTAGCTTCTTGACCTTGATTTCTCGGTAATGTCGGCAGAGCCTCTGTAAGATGCTTTTATTCACTTAGCCTATTTTTCACTACTTCTAAATACTTTTATGATTAGGAAGATTGAAGCTAACACTAATTGTAATTTTCACTGAGTTATTCTAAGGGTCATTATCAAATAACTGAGAGCGTTTGGATCAACAAAGACGTTTTCCTTCATCATTGTACTTACTGGGATCTTTGACAATATATCTCCCAGTAGTTGTTGTTCTTTCTTCCTCAGAAGAATCATCAACATCCCCTCCTCTATCTGCCTTTTGAGCATTGTAACGATCCCATACTCTAGGAACAAAGGGTCCATCACTTAGCATAGTAGGATATCTGTTGTCAACTTTTTCTAAGAAGAGCATCATACGACTTTTCCACAAAGAGAAGTTATTGGATTAAACTTAGGTGGTTTGGCTATGGAGCCATTGTCGTATGATCCAACAAGAGAGTTTTGAGAGGAAACATTGTTCAAGGCGGAAGATGTTGCCATTACAAATCAAGTTTATTATATTAAACTAACCACTCTGATACTACTTGTTGGTCCCAGCTATGAAATAGCAAACAATACCCAGTATTGTAGAAGGGGGGGGGGGGGAGGGGTGAATACAATACACAAAATTTTTACTTAATTTAATTCTTTATTGATATATAGTCAAGAATTACACACATAAACTTTAGATTGTTGCTTAAAAGAACAGATTAAATTTTATCCTAACAATTTTACACAAAGTATACAAAGAAACTTTTCACAACTTGAACACTAAGATAAAGCAATGAAGATTTTGAGAGAGAAAAGAGTCTACCGAATTTTTCCTTTCACACAGAGTAAATTCTTCAAAAAACGCCACCTTGCATGGAGAGGGTAATCTTCCTTTAATACTCCAATATGCATTAAATGCATGAGACACTTGTCAAATTAGGATTGACAGCCAGGTTGTCATTGAACAAGACAAAGTATCCTTTTTGTCTTGTGGTAGAACAGAGTTGACCTACATGCAATAGTGTAGACCTTTCCTTAAAACGGTATAAACACCAAATAACCTTTTTCTGCATCTTCAAAGAATGTCCCCATCAATGCAAGATATTGAGAGATCTTTTAGGCAGACAATAAGAACCTTGGAGGTTTCCACCGATTTTTCCTTATGCAAAATCGGTGAGCCTCCCACCGATTTTCTAAGACAAATCGGTGGAGGATAGCTTAGATAAATGTCTGAAAAGTTGGTTTTCATTCCGCAATGATAGATTCACTTCTTCTTGATTTCGGCTGATCTCCGACCTTACCGAACTATGAATGTATGACTAAGTTGTTACAAAGAAACTGAAAATATTCTCAGTACAAAGTAGGAAAATAAAGAGATCGGGAGGTCATCTTCAAATCTTTGGTGACCCAACAGTTGCTGTGTATGTTCATGATGCAACAATATTTTGATAATCACTTATTTGATACTAATTCTTACAAAAAATTTATCAATTAAGACCATGACTAGAATCAAGGTAACTACAAGAAATGTAACTCCCCAATAAATAATTGTTACAGATAAATACATAAAATTCCACTTATACTCCTATTTAATTCTTGGACATACATTTGAAACGACACTTGAAAGTGATTTCATATTGGTTTAAAAGGGTTAACATAGTTAATACAAAATCTTGGGTTAACAACGAACCTCCCTCTATTTAAGTATGTATAGTTTATATATATATATATATATAGGGTTGGGTTCACATGAGACCAACCTGTTTTCGTGAGACCACAAAATTAACACTAAACCTTCACAGTGATTCATTGTGAAGGTAAGAAAAACAGCGAACCTTCACAGCAAAAACACTGTGAAGGTTTACCATTATAGTACCTTCACAGTCTTTTGCTGTGAAAGTTTAGTGTTAATTTTTTGGTCTCACGGTCTCACGGAAATAGCCTGGCCTCACATGATCTCAAGTCTCTCTCTCTCTCTCTCTATATATATATATATATATATAGGAAGGAGTTTGGTAAGAAGTTGAGTTTAATATGAGAATCATGAAAACTGGTTATCAATCGTTAGATGAGAAATTGACGCTCATTAAAATGAGATGCACCGAGATAAGATGCACTGAGATGCACCAAATCAGTTTTGTTTTAAGTCGCAATACATGGAAGAGCATTTGAATAAAAGTGATCAACGGTTCAGATCCACTTATCACGTTTCTCACGTTAACCTCAACTTCTCACACGATCATTCGCACATATATATGACGACAATCAAATGAAAACCACAAATATGTTATAAACCCGTGAGAACCAATATAAAAATATTTTTCTACATTATTTTTTTTCATCAAAACCTGGTTGTTTCACATATGTTCGTGTTCACCTTCTGAAAAGAATACATGTAGATTTTTTTTATTCACCTAGTGAAATGAAAAATACACGTAAAAAATATCCACACGGTGAAACAAAATCATCTGAAACTATCAAATTATTAAACAAATATATATGAAGCAAAATATATTAAATCCTAGCATTTGATGAAAAAATATAAAGTAATTTTTTTTATATCAGTTCTCACGGATTTGTAACATATTTGTGGTTCTCATTTGATTTAACCCCTATATATATATATATATTTATATGGTTGGTTCTGGTGAGAGCTTGAGAGCTTGAGGTTAACCTGAGAAGCGTGAGAAGTGGTTATCAACCATTGGATGAGAAATAGACACACATTAGGATGAGATGTACTGAGATAAAATGCACCAAGATGCACATATCAATTCCCTATAATCCACAATTCATGGGAGGACATTTGATTAAAAGTGATCAACGATTCAGATCCACCTTCTCACGTTTCTGACGCTTCTTACGTTAACCTCAACTTTTCACATGATCATTCACCTATACATATATAATTTTTTTAATTTTTTTGCATACAAAATATATTTGATTCAAGCTGTCACAGAGAAAATTTCAACCCTTTGTGGTGTTGGGTTATTGAATGGCTTTGGTGGAAATACCGTTATTAAGTGTGTTATAGGCTTAACCATCTAAGTATCTGACCAAACTTCCTTGTTAAGCATAAGGTTTTCGACCTTCCTTAGTAACATGAATAGTTTGAAGATTAAAAAAAGGTAGATGTTACCTTCTAGAGTGGCTCTATTGCACCTATTTCATGGTCATAATGGTAGAGGTAAATCACTCTGAGTCAAGAGTAAGTGATGGTGCCTAAGTTTCATTTTTTGGGGGATTAACAAAGCTTTTAAATTGCTAAATTGCTTAAGGTGTGTTTGGTATCTAGACAACTAGGACACATTAAGACAAAACAGAACACATAACATGATTGAACAAATGTCCAATGTTTGGTAAGGCATAACTGTACATGACATAATCGATAAAATGACCAATTTATCCATAATGAATTGTTTATATCTTTTATAGATTTTGATTAATTTATGTAACTATTAAATTATAATAAAATAATTCCGTCAAGACGATCAAAATGATACCAAACTAAAAAGTTTACGTAGTTTTCAAATTTTATTTTAAAATTTTTATATATTATTTGATTATTATTAATATATAATAAATTGCATAAATTAACCAAATATAGAAACCGTATAACAATAATATTTTGAGGACGGTAAAGTAAAAGTTTAAATAACATAAAGTACAACAAATAAAGACTGTGGCGTAGTTGATGTTTTAGAAGAGAATTATGTTTTATTTTGAGGTTATATTGGAAGGGTTGGGTTCACGTGAGACCAACCTGTTTTCATGAGACCGTGAGACCACAAAATTAACACTAAACCTTTACAGTGATTCATTGTGAAGGTAGGAAAAACAACGAACCTTCACAGCAAAAAGACTGTGAAGGTTTACCATCACAGTACCTTCACAGTCTTTTGTTGTGAAGGTTTAGTGTTAATTTTTTGGTCTCACAGAAATAGTCTGGTCTCACATGATCTCAAATCTATATTGGTAATATATATATATATATATGGATAATAAATTGTAAACCTCTAAATGTGTGTAAACTTTGGATTTCATAGGTTTTCTGGATGAAATTGTTTTATGAAATTGTTTATTTTGATGAAAGTGTTTCATCTCATTCATTTCTTGATGAAATTGTTTCATATATTTGTGTTTTTTATGTAAGAACGACAAAGTTTCATCAAACTGAGAAAATATATGAAACAATTTCATAGGAATAAAAAAAATATGAAACTACATAAAAACACAAATATATGAAACAATTTCATCAAGAAATGAATTATATGAAACAATTCATCAAAATAAACAATTTCATGAAAGAACTTCATCAAGAAAACCTATGAAATCCAAAGTTTATACGATTTTTTTTTACAAAATAGTGGGCCTCTCTCTCTATATATATATACATATATATATAGGCGGGTTCAAACGAGGAGCGTACCAATTTAAGAGAACGTGAGGAGCAATTGATAGTTATGAATCACATGTGATTGGCAGTTGTGGATCACATGTGATTCACAACTGATCTGGATGAGAATCGACAGTTATGGATCACATGTGATTGGCAGTTGTGGATCATTAATGATCCGCGACTTGCACGCGTCGCGAACCAAGTCGCGCTACTTTTGCGCGAAAATTCGATTATGTCCGATTTTTTAGCGTTGTAAATCATATGTGATCAGAAGCATGGGAGTGCTCCTCACGTTCTCTTAAATTGGTACGCTCCTCGTTTGAACCTTCCTCTATATATATATATATATATATATACATATATATAGAGGAAGGTTCAAACGAGGAGCGCATCAATTTAAGAGAACGTGAGGAGCACTCCCATGCTTCTGATCACATGTGATCAACAACTGCTAAAAAATCGGAACAAATCAAAAATTCGCGCAAGATGTGGCGCGAGGTGTGGCGCGAGGTGGCAAGTCGCGGATCATTAATGATTCACAACTGTTAATCATATGTGATTCATAACTGTCAATTGCTCCTCCAGATCAGTTGTGAATCACATGTGATCCACAACTGCCAATCACATGTGATTCATAACTGTCAATTGCTCCTCACGTTCTCTTAAATTGGTACGCTCCTCGTTTGAACCCGCCTCTATATATATATATACATATATATATACATATATATATATACATATATATATATACATATATATATATATAGAGAGAGAGGAAGGTTCAAACGAGGAGCGCACCAAAACGTGAGAACGTGAGGAGCAATTGACAGTTATGAATCACATGTGATTGCCAGTTGTGGATCACATGTGATTCACAACTGATCTGGAGGAGCAATTGACAGTTATGAATCACATATGATTAACAGTTGTGAATCATTAATGATCCGCGACTTGCCACCTCGCGCCACGCCTCGCGCCACATCTTGCGCGAATTTTCGATTTGTTCCGATTTTTTAGCAGTTGTTGATCACATGTGATCAGAAGCATGGAAGTGCTCCTCATGTTCTCTTAAATTGATGCGCTCCTCATTCGAACCCGCCTCTATATATATATAGAGAGAGAGGAAGGTTCAAACGAGGAGCGCACCAAAACGTGAGAACGTGAGGAGCAATTGACAGTTATGAATCACATGTGATTGACAGTTGTGGATCACATGTGATTCACAACTGATCTGGAGGAGTAATTGACAGTTATGAATCACATATGATTAACAGTTGTGAATCATTAATGATCCGCGACTTGCCACCTCGCGCCACGCCTCGCGCCACATCTTGCGCGAATTTTCGATTTGTTCCGATTTTTTAGCAGTTGTTGATCACATGTGATCAGAAGCATGGGAGTGCTCCTCACGTTCTCTTAAATTGATGCGCTCCTCGTTTGAACCCGCCTCTATATATATATATATATATATATATATATATATATATATATATATATATATATACATATATATATATAGGAAGGTTCAAACGAGGAGCGTACCAATTTAAGAGAACGTGAGGAGCACTCCCATGCTTCTGATCACATATGATTTACAACGCTAAAAAATCGGACATAATCGAATTTTCGCGCAAAAGTAGCGCGACTTGGTTCGCGACGCGTGCAAGTCGCAGATCATTAATGATCCACAACTGCCAATCACATGTGATCCATAACTGTCGATTCTCATCCAGATCAGTTGTGAATCACATGTGATCCACAACTGCCAATCACTTGTGATTCATAACTATCAATTGCTCCTCACGTTCCCTTAAATTGGTACGCTCCTCGTTTGAACCCGCCTCTCTCTATATATATATATACATAGAGGCGGGTTCAAACGAGGAGCGTACCAATTTAAGAGAACGTGAGGAGCAATTGACAGTTATGAATCACATGTGATTGACAGTTGTGGATCACATGTGATTCACAACTGATCTGGACTCGAATTGACAGTTATGAATCATTAATGATTTACAGTGTTGAATCACATGTGATCCGCGACCTGCAGCATCGCGCCACGCCTAGCGCCACTTTTGCGCGAATTTTCGAGAAGTTCCGATTTTTTAGCAGTGTAAATCATATGTGATCCGAAGCACGGGAGTGCTCCTCCCGTTCTCACGTTTTGACGCGCTCCTCACGTGAACCTTCCTTTATATACATATATATATATATATATATATGTTCCGCCTTGTTCCACTTTGATCCATGGGATGTAGGTAGGATAAGCCTATTTCACTTTGTTCATATATGTTCTGTATAAAAGTTCTGCCAAACGTGAAACAGTGATACATGTTCTAGTCTGTTATGTCATGCCTAATATACCAAACGTACCCTTAAAGGCCTTATTTTAGTGCTATTACATGCTTCTTTGTGTATTTTATGACAAGTTCTATTCACCAATGAGGTAGGAGCTCCAAACCTCACTAAGGGTTGTTTGTTAGCAGCTTAATGAGCTTAATGGGACTCATAGCTTATTCAGTCAGCTATACATGACTGTTTGGTAGTGGCCTAATGATATAGAAAGTGACTTATTTATTAAGCTTTTAGGAGAGAGCTTTATGCAGAAAGCCAAGTTTTGTCCAAACCAGTCTCTCACAATTAAAAAACATGGTCCTTCCATCTATGAAAACACCCTCCCAAACAAAAACCTTTCCAATCTATACAGACAGATTAATCCACACATACAACTTTATTCATACAGGACTTAATGGAAAACCAACCAAACAGCCCCTAAGCCTATCTTGCATGTATTTAAATGCCTATCTTGCATGTATTTAAATGGATGTATAGCCTTTGACGCAAAACGAGTCCATAGACTAATATGATGTTGGTCCAAAACCAAGGGTAGGTAAAATAAGGCATTGACTCATATGAACTTCTACTTTAACTAGGGGTGTAAATGAGATGAGACAACTCGCGAGTTACTCGAGATCGACTCGGTCAGAACTCGGTCAACACTCGACTCGAATAAGCTCGGCTCGAACTCGAGCTCGACTTGACATACTAACGAGTCGAGTCGAGCTACCCAATACTCGACTCGATAAGCTCGTGAGATACTCGATTGTTATATATAATTAACTTTATAATAATGTTAAAAAAATATTAATAAGTTACATTTAATATCTATCTTTTAATAAAAAAATTGTAACATAAAAATAGCATTTCTAGTTTTTTATAAACAAAAACTTAGAAAAAACGTAATGGATTAAATAAAAAGTTTTGAACTTAGTCCCACATCAGTTGCTTAAATAATGTAGGGGAATGGGAATGGGTTTATAATAGAGAAGGTGGGAGTAGATTTAAAATAGTATTGAACTTGTTGGTCCCATTTTGGACAAGCAAACAATAGAAGAAACTCCATAACAAATGTAGAGATAAGATGAATCATGAAGAACAATCATAAAAGAAATCATCTCATATTCTTTGATTAATAATATGGAGAGGAAAATGGAAGAACACCACACTAAACATGTAAACGACTCTCATGTGAATTTCACCTAGTCTATGTGTGTTTTTTGTGTTGTATCCAAATGACCTAATGAGAAAATAAACCCTAAGCACCTATTTATAGAGCCCAAATACAAGGTAAAAAGGGCTAAGCCCATACAACTAGCTAAAAATCCCAAATACAATAATAAAGCTCTATTACAATAATTCTTTATAAAACATTAATTAAATTATGGGTTAATTTAATCTAACAATCTCCCCCTAATGTTTTATAAAGAAAGCATCATCTTTTAGTCTCCCCATTGCTTTCTTTAGAAACTTTGGCATTCCGTTCTTAATGTCTTCAAAGCATCACGAGCTCCCTGTAACATCACAGTTCCCACAACATACAACATATAACATAACATGCATATATATCATTGATTTACAACGAAAGTTACATAACAAACCAAGTACGGTCCCTTCGGTCTCCTAAATTACAATATATATATATATATAAGTTTCCTTCACTTTATCCTCTCCTTTACCGATCCTTAATCTGGAAAACATATTTTTGAAAACAAAATGAGGGTTAGACCAAATGGGTCTAGTGAGTTAATCCCGGTCCTTTCCAAAATCGTTATAAAACCTTTTAAGTAAATCCTTTGTATCAAAATAGTTTACATAAACCTTTGGTAATCCTTTCGTAAATATAAACATGTCACACGTATTTAAATACCACATCAAGACTCGTGCATCGTGCTCAACTCCTCCTCATTCCTCGTTACCATGGCCATATTAGTTGGTAGCAAGCCAACTAATAAATCAACGCCGTACAACAACTACGACACATCAACGCCGTACAACAACTACGACACATCACCGGTCCGCACACCGAAACCCGGCAATACACCGGTCCGCACACCGGAACCCGACAAAAAGTGCACTCGGGTAGTGCAAAGCTTATATAAATACAATATATATCTCATTACATCATATTGTCATTTATATACGCATAATCATATTCATACCACATAATCATCTCATATATATATATACACATATATATGTATCCCAGTTCAAAAACGTTTTAAAGCAAAACTCACCTGATTTGCTTATTACAACTCTTCCAAGCTTTTCTCCAAGCTATCCGATCCTTTACCCAAAATTCTCAGAATCTGAAACGGAATAAGCACACATACCCTCTTACTAATCAAATACATAAGACTTACTAGGAGGCTACGAGCTCTAGATAAATCTATCTGACTTTTATCCTCGAAATGACCAAACAGCTAAAGTATCCGGATACCACAAATTATCCGGACAACACTACATTTCCGGACAGCATGACTTTTCCGGACAACCTATACAATCCGGATAACACAACCATCCGGACGACATCCGGATACCAAAGTAACCCGGACACTATCCGGTATCTTATTTCATCCGAAAAACATAAGAAAAGAGACTTACCCGGATAAAGGACTCGTCCGGACACCACTATAAAATCATCCGAACACTATCATCAAAATACCCGGACACCACCAACAGGACTATCCGGACACATTCATACTGTGTCCGGACACCTCTGTCGGTTTGCCCATTTTCGACCCAGAAATGCCAGAAATCAATACCAGACATGAAATCGCTCATTCTACTCCGATAGAAACAGTCTATAAGCAATTACACATATAAATTACAAAGGAAACATACCTTAATCACTTCCAACAACTCCAATTTTGAGCCTTAACCCTCTTGCTTTTCTTCTTCTCCTTTTTCTCTCAAAACACACACTTACACACACTGATTTTTGATTATGAAAATATCTGAAGTCTAAAAGGGATATTATCTAACCATAATTACCATTTAGACCTTAAACTTCTCATTAATAATCCAAAATACCTTTAACCTATAAATTTATTCAAACTTACCCTTAAACCTTAATTTTAGAGTTAAATAATATTAACGGAACTAGAATTTCACTAACGAACTTTTCCGGGGTATTACATCATCTCCCCCTTAAAAGAATTCCGTCCCAGAATTCAGTTAGACGAAAAGGTATTCATACTTATCACTACTACTTCGAACTCAATCAAAACCATAGAAACTAACTGAATAGCCGTCCCACACCCACCTATATCTCTAACACAGATGAGCAACAAAAGCACGTAAATACCAATAACCATTTTGCACCGAAGTCAGATAACACCTTAGCACGTACAGAGTTTATAGAAATATACCTGTAACCTCATCCGGAATTTCCTCCTCTTCTTGTGTTGTCATTTGGAAGACTCGGCCCTTTGTTTTCGGCTCCTCAGACCCTTGTATCTCTCCCGTCTTAACACTCGTTGGTCTCCTCGTCGTACCACCCTGTTGTACTTTCCATTGTGGACAGTCTGACTGAATATGATCAGGGGAATTGCAAACGAAGCAGAGCCGAGTTATGTAACATTCTTTAGCAATGTGACCCGTCTTCCCACACTTGTAACATCTTCGGGGGTCCACATAACAGTTTCCTTGATGCACACGGTTGCATTTTGGACATGGTCTTTCAGCTGGTCTGAAAGATGAATGACTATCAAACTTCAGGGATTTGTATTCCTCCAAATCGTATGTCATTTCTTCAAATTTCCTTTTTCCAATACTCTTATCACCAACGTCTCTCCTATTATCCTGTTCTACATTTTCCGCTGCATTTACTGCGGCTGAGAAGGTATCGGGTCCTGTCGCAATCACTAGCTTTCTAATTTCGGAATTCAACCCGAAAATAAACCTCTCCATTTTCAGTGCCTCCGTGGCAACGTAGTACTCTGCGAAGCGAGACTTCTCCAGAAAACTAGCAGTGTAGTCCCTAACTGATAAACTTCGCTGGTGTAAGTTCATGAACTCCTCTTCCAGTTGTCTGACTGCTGCTTGAGAACAAAACTGTCCTTTGAAAGCTGTTGCGAATTCGTCCCAAGTAAAAGTAGAGTATACATCCGACCCTATGGAATCAATGTGAGCTTCCCACCAGTACAGAGCTTCTGCCTTCAACATCGCCGTTCCGTATAATACTCTGTCCTCATCCGCATACTTACTGGTCTTGAAGATGGCTTCTATTTCTTTTAACCATCTCATCGCCTTCACTGGGTCTCTATCTCCTGAGTAAGTTGGAGGTCTACAGTTTAAGAACATCTTGTAATCACACCTTCTTGACACTGGTATGACCGTAGGTGTAATGGGCATTTCGTCTTCAAAACCAGGATCTGGTGTTTCAGTATGACGAGCTTGGTCGAACATAGCCTGGATATTTGCTTGAAGTCTTCCCATATCCGCCATCAAATCGTCTCTTGTAATAAACTCCATCCCTCGCCCCTGAACTCTACCTCCGGTTCTGCCCCCAGTTCTACTCCCCGTTCTACCTCCGGATCTACCTCCCCCTCGCTCTCCTCTTCTTCCCCCCGTTCCTATTGGTGGATTCGTACTATTCGGATTTCCTCCTCCTCTTCTATTCGTATTTCGAGTACCGCTTTCCATTCTGTAGATTCAAATAAGATTAACATACACATAAACACATACCCCCATATAATAAGATATTCCGGTTCAACATGTACTTGTAAGTTCATGATTACACTGGCCAGGTGTAATTTGAAAATACCTTACATGATGTTCCTTCTACCTTTTATACTTATCCTCCCAAGGTTCTAAAACACTAAGGACATCCTACTTCACATGCAGTTTAAGTCTAGGTATAGATCCGTATACCTAAATCCCTTAAACTAGGGCTCTGATACCATTTGTAACATCCCAGTTCCCACAACATACAACATATAACATAACATGGATATATATCATTGATTTACAACGAAAGTTACATAACAAACCAAGTACGGTCCCTTCGGTCTCCTAAATTACAAAATATATATATATATAAGCTTCCTTCACTTTCTCCTCTCCTTTGCCGATCCTTAACCTGGAAAACATATTTTTGAAAACAAAATGAGGGTTAGACCAAACGGGTCTAGTGAGTTAATCCCGGTCCTTTCCAAAATCGTTATAAAACCTTTTAACTAAATCCTTTGTATCAAAATAGTTTACATAAACCTTTGGTAATCCTTTCGTAAATATAAACATGCCACACGTATTTAAATACCACATCAAGACTCGTGCATCGTGCTCAACTCCTCCTCATTCCTCGTTACCATGGCCATATTAGTTGGTAGCAAGACAACTAATAAATCAACGCCGTACAACAACTACGACACATCAACACCGTACAACAACTACGACACATCACCGGTCCGCACACCGGAACCCGGCAATACACCGGTCCGCACACCGGAACCAAGCAAAAAGTGCACTCGTGTAGTGCAAAGCTTATATAAATACAATATATATCTCATTACATCATATTGTCATTTATATACACATAATCATATTCCTACCACATAATCATCTCATATATATATATATATATATATACATATATATATATATATGTATCCCAGTTCAAAAACGTTTTAAAGCAAAACTCACCTGATTTGCTTATTACAACTCTTCCAAGCTTTTCTCCAAGCTATCCGATCATTTACCCAAAATTCTCAGAATCTGAAACGGATTAATCACAATTACCCTCTTACTAATCAAATACATAAGACTTACTAGGAGGCTACGAGCTCTAGATAAATCTCTCTGACTTTTATCATCGAAATGACCAAACAGCTAAAGTATCCGGATACCACAAGTTATCCGGACAACACTATATTTCCGGACAGCATGACCTTTTCGGACAACCTATACAATTCGGATAACACAACCATCCGGACGACATCCGGATACCAAAGTAACTCGGACACTATCCGGTATCTTATTTCATCCGGAAAACATAAGAAAAGAGACTTACCCGGATAAAGGACTCGTCCGGACACCACTATAAAATCATCCGAACACTATCATCAAAATACCCGGACACCACCAACAGGACTATCCGGACACATACATACTGTGTCCGGACACCTCTGTCGGTTTGCCCATTTTCGACCCAGAAATGCCAGAAATCAATACTAGACATGAAATCGCTCATTCTACTCCGATAGAAACAGTCTATAAGCAATTACACATATAAATTACAAAGGAAACATACCTTAATCACTTCCAACAACTCCAATTTTGAGCCTTAATCCTCTTGCTTTTCTTCTTCTCCTTTTTCTCTCAAAACACACACTTACACACACTGATTTTTTATTATGAAAATATCTGAAGTCTAAAAGGGATATTATCTAACCATTATTACCATTTAGACCTTGAACTTCTCATTAATACTCCAAAATACCTTTAACCTATAAATTTATTCAAACTTACCCTTAAACCTTAATTTTAGAGTTAAATAATATTAACGGAACTAGAATTTCACTAACGAACTTTTCCAGGGTATTACACTCCCCCTCAAATGTCGGCTCATATTCTTGAAAGACCGAGACAATTAACCCCATTTTGTCCAGCTTTCATGTCTCAACTTCACCGCTGTTTTGAACCATCAATAAGCCTTTTTGAGAGAAAACATAAAACATGCACATTGAACTCCAGCCTCTTAGCTTTCCAACGAGCTATAATTCATCAGCTTTGGATGAAAAACGAGTGAGTTGTGCAAGTTTTCACTCAGGCGCGCAGATTGGTCGTCAAAATAGAAAATTTAACGCTTAAGATCCCGTTGAGTAAGCATTCAGCACCGAGATTTAAACATGAATAGCAGAGGAGTGAGTGACAATCAATATGTCACAATAGAAGCATGAAACCGTGAAGAACCGTCGAGAGAACACCGTTCTTGAAAGCGGAAAGAGCATGAGTGAAATGCAATGCTTTCGGTCCAGCAAGAGTCCATTGACTTTGACACAGATTCTGACCATTAAGAACACTGATTCAGACCAAACTCAAAACATAAAAAAGTTTCATCTGTGTCTTTGGAATTCAACGCAACTGGAATCATGTGAATCGAAGCACCGAGTAAAACGTTGTGCGCGTGTTTCTGAAACAGCGCAAAGCTGTCAGAAAAATCTGAAAATTTCGGGCTTCGGGCTTTTGGCTTATTTCTCACAGAGGCTCTGCACATCAGTTTGGAGGCTCTGGACAGCCTCACAGAGGCTCTGTGATTTTCCTCTGATAATTCTATGTTTTTATCATCTAACCTCTGCATATGCACCTCTGTACGAGCATTAAGAACAACATCTCCTAAACTTGATCATTTGCCTCTGCACATGTATCTCTGACTATAGGCAACCTCTGATCAGCTTCTGAATCACAAAGTCAGCTTCTGCACAGCATAGACATGAGCAGCTTAATGATTAATCTCTGCTGGATCAGCAACTTCGAGTGGGCAGCACACTTCTAATCAAAGAGGCTCTGCACAATTTCACAGAGGCTCTGTGATTAAGCTCTGCGGTTGTGATTTGCTGCATCGAGTAATTCTGCACAAAACTAACTGCTGCACATAATTGAGCTCTGTGGTTAATTATTTGTTATTGAGGCCCTATTCGATCCTTTGAACCACAGACCTGCAGAGACTTGATCTTTGTGATTAAGCTATGCGTACGTTCTTTGTGTGCACAGAGGCTCTGTGCGATTTCACAGAGGCTCTGCGCTATCAACTTCTGTGGTTAAGCATCTTCTGTAAACATCTTTTGCGCGTACTAAGTCCAAACATTTGCACTTTCTGCATAGATCTTCACAGCTCTGTGGAGAGCTTAATATGGACAGCAGCTATCAATAAGGACTACTGCACATTTTGCTTTGCATTTGAAAGTCCAACATGGACTTTATTTGACATCTGAACTGCTGCACTTCTTTGAATCAGAATAGTCTTTAATCAATCTCTGGATTGATTAATTTGAGCACTACAGCTTATATGATCTTGGATAGCAGTAAAACATAGTGCACAACAGCACCAAAATCGGCTTGTACAACTTCTTTATGCATCTTGATAATTTCTGAAATCATAAACACCTCGTGGATCTCTATACATTTTGTGCAAGTGTGCAGCTTCGATCACTCTGATCTCTATAGATATCGATCTTCTTGTCAAAGATTCTATACGGCTGCCTCCGTTGGACAAACAGAAAGAAAAAGTTATGTTGCACTTTGAGATTTAGACAACAGCTTTAAGCACAGTTCTGAGCATCATGGATTCTTCTTAATCAAAATAGACAACATCTAGGAACTTTCTGCATGCGATCTGACTTCTGGGACCTCTGTTGTTTGGTCACATGTCTGTTACAACACGTTTCTGGGTCTGCAAATAATAACCTCTGCTGCATCTTCTTTCAGAATAGAAAGCATACTAAATCTGAACTCTATATAATTTTTGTACATAGAGCATCTATTGATTAAGCACAGGACAACAACGTCCTTAATGGCTTTTGCAGAAGCTGACACCCTCTGTGTATTGGCATCGCACATCAACAGCTTCTTCGTTCATTTTCTGAGATCACAGAACCTCTGTGATCTGCTTCTGGTCTAGCTCTGTCAATAAATTTGATCAATTCCCTTCTGTTTTTCGTTAACAACAACAACAAACGGTTTTACACAGATCATGGAAAGCTCTCTGAACCTATAGAGGCTCTGTAAGCACTCTGCATGACAGATTCTGCAGTTCTGGATTAAGATCAGCTTGGCCTCTGGACTTCCTCTGCAATAATCTATGCTTCTGAGCTTTATAACCTGGATGACCTCTTCCCAACGGAAAATAAGAGCTCTGCTCATATCTCTGTGAGCAGTTGACTCAAGCTCTGCATAATCTCGAATAGACAACACACAATTCTTCTGCACATGATTAATCTGTCTGATTTGCTGGTCTATTGTCTATATCGATCTGCTGGAATAGAACACACAACAACAACGTTATGCACATGTAGATATCAATCATATTAAGACTCTCAAGCACGAAATCACGCACAGCTGCTCGAATCGATCTGTACGTAACAAAGTAAAATCTGCAGCTCTAGATGAAAATGAAACTGCAAGAAAGGACGATGACAAAGCCTTAATGCAGCTCTGTAGAGAACACTTATGTTCAAATCTACATATTCTAGATTGTTTGAATCAGCTCTACAAGAGTACAGCAGCAAGCTGTGACTTAATGGCAGTAGTAGCAGCTTAATCAACATGATGAACTCTGCACGATCATGGACAACAACATTAAGCAACAACAAGCAATCAGCGGCTTTATTCTGCTGTAGTTCTCAAATTCTACACATTTTAGACGTGCAGATCTGCACATTTTGAAGTCTGAACTGTGGCTTAATGTGGGCATCTTATACAACAGCTGTAATATGTTGTATTTAATAGCATCAAATTTCTGATAGAACATGGATCATATCTTTATGCTTCATGATTTTATGCTGCAGTTTTTCTGATTCTGCACAGTAGCTTAACAGCTTTCTTGACAGATCTGGACTGTTTGACAGCAATAATTTTCAGCTTGCCAACAACAATTTTCAGCGACAGCAACAATTTTCAGCATGACAACAACGTTTTTCAGCAGCAAAAACAGCTTTGTCAGCACTTATACAGCAGCAAAAACCTTTCTATTTTGACAGCAGTTTGCTGTTTTGAACCAAACAACATATTTTTCTATTTTGACAGCAAACTTGCTGTTTTGACAGCTCAAATGTCTTAATTAAACCTCAGAAAATTCTGTTTTGACACCATCTACAACAACTCAAACATACCAACCATCTTCTGTTTTGAACCACAAGCAACAAACTTTATTATCTTTCTGTTTTGATTGCCTCAACAGTAACTTTTTGTTTTGAACTGAACATTCTGTTGTAGTCCATGAACAGATCTGAGATCTTGATTTCTCAAATTCAAATTAACTTTTCAGAATCTTCATTTGTCCCAAATTCTTCAATAAGTATCAAATGCTCATTAAAACCAATTTGATGTAGAAAATAAGACGATCTCCATAACACTTTTTAGAACAATGAGTGCAAATGCTCAGATCTCTAATTGAACAGGTCAGAAAATTGATTAGAAGCACTCAAAGTTATAAAACTTTTCAGAACAGACTTTGAATATGTAGCACAACACCAAATCTTTCTCAAACAACAATTTCCAATACCCAAATGATTTTGTTTTTTCATTTAAATGATTATGAGCAGCGGAAGACAAACAAAATCTGAGTAAAACAGAGTCCAATCTTGGATTTAAATAAATGTCAGATCATATATCAACAACCTTACTACCAAGATGACAAAAAAAAATGCTATGGACTTAAGCACACACAAGGATGAGATCATAGATCAACCATCTATTTAGTGCTTATCAAATAAGACCAATGAATGAGAAAGAATCAAAACACACACATGTATTAAATCTGATCAGATTTGATCCAAATAGAATTAAATATTCACTTAGGCATTTCATCAAACATGTGGTGTGCAGAATCAGATTTTGTGAAGAAACAACAAAGTTTTCTATGAAAGATCATCCAAATCTCATTTAAATGAAGAAATGGGTTTCCAATAAGCACAAAAACAGAAAATAAACCATTAGAATGATATTTGTGTTTAGGCTCATGTGATTAAATCAATCTAAGCACCAAAACAACAAATAAATCATCTAATCTTCTATTGTTACCATATATTACCGATTTTGAAGAAAAGATTCTTCAATTCGCTCTGATACCAATTGTTGGTCCCATTTTGGACAAGCAAACAATAGAAGAAACTCCATAACTGTAATAACCGGGGATATTATTGGTTTATTAAATTTTATTATTTTGGGTCTAAGGTAAGTATGGAGTTGGTTTTATGGAGTTAGAAATTAAGGGGTAAGTTTTAATTTTAATATAGAAGTATAAGGGTTTATTTTGCCAAATGAGTGAAGCCTAATGTTTGTTTGGTCATCTTAACTAAACCACACACCACCACCGCCATACTTCTAATTAGAAGGAAGAGGTGTCATCTTTTGACACAATTAGCAAATATCTAAAAGGTGTAAGTGTGTGTGTGTTTACGGTTAGAGAGAAGAGAGATTTGAAGAAGAAAGGTCATGAAGAAGAAGAAGAAAAGCTTGTGATTTAAGCTGGAGATTTTAGGAAAACAATCTGTGGATCAAAGGTATTTATCCTACTTAAAATCCTTTTTATGGTTATAAGTTTGAAGATAAGTTTTCTAAATGGGTTTTGATGATTTATGGATGTTTTTGGAAAACTAAGTTTATGGATAGTTGTTATTTATGGTCTTAAGCATATCTGCAAAATATCATAAACATTCATGGCTTAAAACTAGAGATTTCTGGGTTTTTACGTTTTTCAGTTAGTTGAGACTTGTATGAACACAGTTGGTTGCGACTTGTATGAACACAGTTGGTTGCGACATTAAATAGTGTCATGTCTCAACAGTTGGTTGCGACATTAAATAGTGTCATGTCTCAACAGTTGGTTGCGACATTGAATAGTGTCATGTCTCAACAGTTGGTTGCGATACCAACCGAGGATTTTGGATTATTTAAGATTCTTAGTCTTTAAGAAAATACTTGTATTTTAATTGTTCCAGATTCGGTAAACTTTGAATGAAAGATTGGATTTCTCGAGAAAAGCTAAGAAGGAAATTCGATAACCAATCGAGGTGAGTTTTACTTTAAAATGTTTTCAAACTGGGATACATATATATGTTATATATATATGTGAGATGGATATGTGGTAGGAATGTGATGACTTGTTTATAAATGAAAATCATATATTGAGATATGATTGGAATGTGATAAATAATGTGATTATGTGCTTATGTTAAAATATAATGTATTGAGATGTATATTATATTTATATGAGCATACACTATACGAGAGCACTGCCGAACTATGCCGGCGGATGGTTGCTGTAATTGTTGTACAGCGGTGTTGGCTGTAGTATCCGTACAACGTTGTTGGCTGTAGTTGTCGTACATCGTTGTTGATTGATTAGTTGGCTTGCTACCAACTAATTTGGCCATGGGAATGATGTGAAGGCTGTGAAGGATGAGTGGTACACAATGCACGAGTCTTGTTTGGTATTTAATTATGTGTGATATATGTGTGTTTATATAAAGGATTTTATATAAATTGGTTTTATAACGATTTTGAAATGACAGGGATTATCTCACTAGACCGTTTGGTCTAACCCTCATTTCGTTTTCAAAAATATGTATTACAGGTCGAGGAACTTATAGCGGCAAAGGAAAGGATAAGATGTAGGATGCTTTTGATGACCGATGATGATTAGGAAGATTTATGTATTTTGTAGTTTCGAGACTAAAGGGACCGTACGTGACTTATTATGTATCTTTTGTTATAAATATAATGATGTTATGCAATATATGTTAATTGAAGCATGTTTGGGAAACCGGGTCATTACAGATGGTATCAGAGCCCTAGTTTAAGGGAATTTGGTATTAGTATCTGTACCTAGACTTAAACTGCATGTGAAGTAGGATGTCCCTATTATTTTAGAACCTTGGGATGTTAAGTATAAAAGGTAGAAAGAACATCATGTAAGGTAAATTCAAATTACATTTGGCCAGTGTAATTGTGAACTTACAAGTACATGTTTGAACTGGAATGCCTTGTTATATTGGGTATGTGCTTATGTGTATATTAACATTGTTGAATCGACAGAGTGGCAAGTCGGACTCGACTTATGGATAGAAACGAAGTCAGGTATATTTATATAAACTCTACACGTGCTAAAGTGCTATTTGACTTCGGTGCAAACCGAATTAATTGTGTTTTCGTTCTTTTGTTGCTTATTTGCATTAGAAAAGAACTTGATAATTATGTTGGCGATATAGATGGGTGTGGAGTGCCTATTAAGTTATTTTCGATAATCTTGTTAGAATTCGAGGTAGTAGTAAGCATAGGATGGTGTTGGAACTTGATCTTGTTAAAACTTTTGATTAGGTAATGATAAGTGATCCTCGGTAATTCGGTATGAGAAGATAAAGTTGATATACTGGAATAAGTGAGGTTATGATGAAAGTAAGGAATTGTTGGGGGATTGATTTAAAGTTTTCAATTGTTAGCAAATTCAATTGGAAGTGTAAAGGAAGAGTTGCAGCATGGTATGAGTCATCTTCTTCAAAGTTTGATTTTTTCTTCTTTTCTTCTCTTTATTGATTAGGCAAGTTTATGGTTGGGGATTTGATAAATCCAATTGTTGGATGAGTTTTAATCCATAAGAAAGAAGGCAAATGATTTTGGGATTGATTCCTTGTAAATTTTGATCAAATCAGTAAGAAGCTTCATCATGATTGTTTGATAATCTTCATTTTTCCATGGATTGGATGGGTTTTTATGTCGTTTAAAATGATGGTTATTGGTTCTTAATGTTTATGGTATCTAAAATATCGATTTATGAGCCTTAGGACTGATTTGGGAATATTTTGGGGGATGTAATTAGATAGTTTAACACCATTTTTGGTGGCGCTAATTTAGGTGTTCGGTTTGAACTAAAGTGTATCCCGGAGCGTGTGCCGAAATGCTTAGGCTAAGGTGAGTTCCCTTACCTTCTTTATGCGAATGAAAAGTTTTACGAAAGGTTTTCATAATTGATTATGGTTACGAGCATGTTGATCGGATTAAATTATTTAAAAGGTTTTATATTACGCGATGTGAAAACATTTATTTAAACATGCGAGTTGTTTACATGTTCATTTCTACGTAATTGTTGATTGCATGCTGTTGTGATGTTGTTACTATGTTTGGAGTCGTATTGCACAGTGGAGAACAATTATGAATGCCGTGCCTGGCTTTGTAAGGTGAATGCTGTACCTGGCTTAATAAGGTGATGAAAAGTTGAGACCACTGTGCAATACCCTTATGTAGAGTCGAGCTTTTGAATTCGGAATGTCGGTATGATTGTAGTTTGAACTATTGCTTGGTTATGTAAGAATGGTTTTATTTACGGTAAGATTTGAAAGGGTCGAAGTGAATCCTTGTGGTGGAATGGTAATAAGTAGTGTTACGTTACTTGATGTAATATTATCGGTGATGGGTCTGGGTACTGGATAGGTTGAAAATTTGATTTTTTTACACTATAAAAAGTCTTATGTTTTTCCTCAAGTGAGAACGGTGGGGGTATAAGTTGGTTATGAAGCTTTGGATGAAGTGGGTTTTGTTAGGGAGTGTGATGGGTGTGCTTAATTACTGTTGTTCTGATTTTGTTAATGTGTGAAGTGTGATGGCCTGAGTGTAAAGAATAATAGTAGTGTGTGGAACGTGAGGATTATGTGTGGAGAGTAACGGTAGTGTGTGAAGTCTTGATCTGGTCATGAAGGCGACAGTTTAGTGTGTTGTGTAGAATATACTTATTGTGATTGTTGACACTATCAAAAAGGGTATTGTTTAAAGGTGTGGGGTGATGTGGATAAGACGGTGGCAGTTTATAATTAGTGAGCGTGCGAGGTGTGGTAGTAATGAATTTTTGTAAGGTTAAGTGATGGATTAGTGATGAAATGTGGTGGGTCTAAGTGGAAACCTCTGCTCGGGATTTTGTTTATAAGTTGTTAAGATGTGACAAAAGTATGTGTGGAGAGGCATGGATATCTAAGTGGTGCGTAGTATTGTTATTCGAGAATAAGAGAAGGGAGTGGCAGTAGATGGTTAGCTAAGGAGTGGAGTATTACCATTTAAGAAATGAAAAGAGTGTGGTTGTTTTGAGCATTGAGTGTGATTTCGGATTAATTGTGGTGAAATTGTTGGTAAAGTATGGTAATCGTTGAAATTGGGTGTGTGCGGTTGGTTTGAAAATGAAAGAAAGCTAGCTCGTGGGTGAGCACCTTCTAGTGAGCTGTCCTTGGGGAAACATGTTTTATGTTGAGAAGAGAGTGGAAGAAAATAGTCGAATGTAATGCTCAGGGTGAAGGACCATTGGATAGGACATGGTAGTAGTGTGAGAGTGATGTTGTGGAAAGTGTGGGAATCAATTGTTATCTATGGTTCGTGATCGGTATAAGTCATGCAAGAAAGTGTTGTATGTCTTAGACATATTTTGGGTTAGATAAGCGACGATAGAGTTGTGTATAGTCTATGGAGAAAGGTTTAACTGTGGGTTAAGGTGATACTTCAAGTTGATTCTGTGATTTATGGGAGAGTAGAGTGTCGTTATTTTTGGAGTGTTGGATGGTTATTGTAACTTTTAGTGGAACCGTTTGATTAGACTTGGTCTTGCATGTATGAATAGTATTTTGATGAATGATTTAGTGTCAAGTGTAATTAAGTATTGATATGTGATTATCGTGGTTATGCTACGCTAGCATGAGAATTGAGAATGGTAAAATGAGGTATGCAGGTTTGATAAAATTAAGAAACTTATACGTGATATAAAATGATTTTGTTGAGTATAATTTTATTTCATGGAAGAGTATAAGAAATAGATTGTAATTGCTAAGCAAGTTTTATATGGAAAGTGCGTGTTTAAGTTTTTGAGTTAGTATTGTAAAAGTGTAGAACACGACGTTTGTCGTGAAAGATTGATGGAGTAAAAAGTAATATTAGCATGGTAAATGTTCCGAGTAAGCATAAAATGTGGTGTTATTTGGATTAGTTTCATGTTGGTATAAGTTATTTTCTTTTTGTGATATAAGTGATCTGTCGAGTTATTTTGAATATTCGGGGGATTTGATTATTGAATGATTCGGCAGAAAATTTCGATTATGATTATTTTAAAATTGGGATCGACTTTGTGGGATGGAATAATTGAGTAAATTGCGGATGATGCGTGTAAAGTGTGGTTAGTATTAATAAGTTGGTGGTTATCATTGTTTTAAAAGGGGTGGAATTTTTGGGTGGAATTAAAATTATTGGTGTTTTGGTAATATTGAGAATAGCATACTTGTTCATCAAAAGGTTATTAGTTTTAACTCTAAGTGGAAAAGGAAGTGGAGGGATAATCTTATTTTAAAATAGCAGAATATATGGTTTTGATTGAGGTCAAAGTAGTAGGGAAAACTAAGTATTTATACCTTTTCGCTTAACCGAATTCCGGGACGGAATTCTTTTAAGGGGGAGATGTTGTAATAACCGGGGATATTATTGGTTTATTAAATTTTATTATTTTGGGTCTAAGGTAAGTATGGAGTTGGTTTTATGGAGTTAGAAATTAAGGGGTAAGTTTTAATTTTAATATAGAAGTATAAGGGTGTATTTTGCCAAATGAGTGAAGCCTAAGGTTTGTTTGGTTATCTTAACTAAACCACACACCACCACCGCCATACTTCTAATTACAAGGAAGAGGTGTCATCTTTTGACACAATTAGCAAATATCTAAAAGGTGTAAGTGTGTGTGTGTGTTTACGGTTAGAGAGAAAAGAGAGAGATTTGAAGAAAAAAGGTCATGAAGAAGAAGAAGAAAAGCTTGTGATTTCAGCTGGAGATTTTAGGAAAACAATATGTGGATCAAAGGTATTTATCCTACTTAAAATCCTTTTTATGGTTATAAGTTTGAAGATAAGTTTTCTAAATGGGTTTTGATGATTTATGGATGTTTTTGGAAAACTAAGTTTATGGATAGTTGTTATTTATGGTCTTAAGCATATCTGCAAAATATCACAAACATTCATGGCTTAAAACTAGAGATTTCTGGGTTTTTACGTTTTCAGTTAGTTGAGACTTGTATGAACACAGTTGGTTGCGACTTGTATGAACACAGTTGGTTGCGACATTGAATAGTGTCATGTCTCAACAGTTGGTTGCGACATTGAATAGTGTCATGTCTCAACAGTTGGTTGCGACATTGAATAGTGTCATATCTCAACAGTTGGTTGCGATACCAACCGAGGATTTTGGATTATTTAAGATTCGTAGTCTTTAAGAAATACTTGTATTTTAATTGTTCCAGATTCGGTAAACTTTGAATGAAAGATTGGATTTCTCGAGAAAAGCTAAGAAGGAAATTCGATAACCAATCGAGGTGAGTTTTACTTTAAAATATTTTCAAACTGGGATACATATATATGTTATATATATATGTGAGATGGATATGTGGTAGGAATGTGATGACTGGTTTATTAATGAAAATATCATATATTGAGATATGATTGGAATGTGATAAATAATGTGATTATGTGCTTATGTTGAAATATAATACATTGAGATGTATATTATATTTATATGAGCATACACTACACGAGAGCACTGCCGAACTATGCCGGCGGATGGTTGCTGTAATTGTTGTACAGCGGTGTTGGTTGTAGTATCCGTACAGCGTTGTTGGCTGTAGTTGTCGTACAACGTTGTTGATTGATTAGTTGGCTTGCTACCAACTAATTTGGCCATGGGAATGATGTGAAGGCTGTGAAGGATGAGTGGTACACAATGCACGAGTCTTGTTTGGTATTTAATTATGTGTGATATATGTGTGTTTATATAAAGGATTTTATATAAATTGGTTTTATAACGATTTTGAAATGACAGGGATTATCTCACTAGACCGTTTGGTCTAACCCTCATTTCGTTTTCAAAAATATGTATTCCAGGTCGAGGAACTTATAGCGGCAAAGGAAATGATAAGATGTAGGATGCTTTTGATGACTGGTGATGATTAGGAAGATTTATGTATTTTGTAGTTTCGAGACTAAAGGGACCGTACGTGACTTATTATGTATCTTTTGTTATAAATATAATGATGTTATGCAAATATATGTTAATTGAAGCATGTTTGGGAAACCGGGTCGTTACAATAACAAATGTAGAGATAAGATGAATCATGAAGAACAATCATAAAAGAAATCATCTCACATTCTTTGATTAATAATATGGAGAGGAAAATGGAAGAACACCACACTAAACATGTAAACGACTCTCATGTGAATTTCACCTAGTCTATGTGTGTTTTTTGTGTTGTATCCAAATGACCTAATGAGAAAATAAACCCTAAGCACCTATTTATAGGGCCCAAATACAAGGTAAAAAGGGCTAAGCCCATATAACTAGCTAAAAAGCCCAAATACAATAATAAAGCCATATTACAATAATTCTTTATAAAACATTCATTAAATTATGGGTTAATTTAATCTAACAGAACTTAGTCCCACATCGCTCAATTACAAAAGATGAGCTGTGAGAGAAAACTATAAAAGGGAAGGTAGAAGTGGGCTTGTTTTGTGCTTCAGATGCTTTCATGGTCAAGTCTGACTATGATTTAAAGTTAAAATTTTGTTTGAATTTTAGCCTGACCATGTGGTTAAGCTTTAGATTTTGCTTGACCAAGGTTTGAGTTTGATTTGAGCTTCGAAGGTGTTTGAGCTTGATTCAAGCTTCAAACGAGTTCGAGTCGAGTTTGAGCTTGAAAATCGGCAATCGAGTTCGAGTCGAGTTTCAAGTTTTGCTACTCGCGAGCTTTCGAGTCGAGTTCGAGCTTGATATTTTGATATCGAGTTCGAGTCGAGTATATCAATACTCAAGCTCGACTCGTATCATTTACACCCCTAACTTTAACTATAGTTTTGCAATTGGTAAGTGGGATGTCCAGTCATCTATTTTACCACCAAATCCTCTGTTCCTTCCGGCAATGCAAGAATAGGAGCTTCACACAACTTCTGATGTAAAGTTCTGAAAGCTGACTCTTGCTTCTCAGTCCAAACGAATTTTACATTCTTCCGAGTCAACACGGTCAAAGCAGAAGCAATCTTTGAAAAGTCTTTGATAAATCTCCGATAGTAACCTGCTAGACCCAAGAAACTTCTTATTTCAGACGCACTCTTCGGTGTTTCCCAGTTCGTCATTGCTTCGATCTTTGCTGGGTCTACTATGACTCCTTCCGAAGTAATTACATGCCCTAGAAATTGTACCTCCTTTAACCAGAATTCACATTTCGAGAACTTTGCGTACAATTTCTCTTTTCTCAACACTTCTAAGACTTCACGAAGATGGCGTTCATGACCGTCTTCATTCTTCGAATAAATAAGTATGTCATCAATGAATACAATGACTGACTTATCTAAGAATGGTCGACATACTCTGTTCATCAGATCTATAAACACGGCTGGAGCATTAGTCAACCCAAATGGCATTACAAGGAATTCATAATGCCCGTACCTCGTTCTAAACCCTGTCTTCGGGATATCTTCATCTCTTACTCGAACTTGATGATACCCCGACCTCAAATCAATCTTGGAAAAGCATCCAACACCTTGGAGTTGATCAAACAGATCATCAATCCTTGGAAGCGGATACTTGTTCTTAATCGTCACCTTATTCAGCTCTCGGTAGTCGATGCACATTCTCATAGTGCCATCCTTTTTCTTTACAAACAATACCGAAGCTCCCCACGGTGAAGAACTTGGTCTAACAAAACCATTGTCTAATAACTCTTGTAGATGAGACATCATTTCTTTCATTTCAGCCGGTGCTAAACGATATGGTGCACGCGCTATCGGTGCCACTCCCGGAACGAGATCAATTCGAAATTCAACTTGTCGTTCAGCCGGTAAACCTAGAAGATCATCTGGAAATACGTCCGGAAATTCGCTTACCACTTTAATGTCTTCCACTTGTTTCTTTTCTGACTTCACATCCAGAACATAAGCTAGGTAGGATGAACATCCTTTAATCAAACACTTACGCGTTTAGCAATAGAAATTAATGGAATTTCCCCCTTTCTCTTCTCTCCATAGATCAATACATCGTCCTTATCAGCCATCGGAATCCGAATTAACTTCTTTGCACAAAGTGATTCTGCCTGGTTGACTGTTAGCCAGTCCATACCCGCAATCATATCGAATCCCCCAATTTCCATTAACAATAAAACAATCGGAAATTTCGTTTCCCCTATCAAAATTAAACAACCTTCAAGTCTTTCATGAACTAAGACTTTACCTCTGTTAGCTATCTCGACTACTAAGGCATCTTCCAAAGTAGTGACAGGCATAGCTAGCTTTTGATGAAACTACTTGGACACAAACGACAAATTTGCACCACAATCAAATAAAATGCGCGCGGGAATAGAATTTACTAGAAATGTACCCAAAACGATATCTTTGGATTCCTTCTCCTCTTCTGCCGTCATATGAAATGCTCGGCCTGTTGGTTTAGGAACATCTGGTTTCTTTCCATGATCTCCGCCCTTCTTTAACTTCAGACAATCTCTTCGGATGTGTCCGGGATGTTTACACTCAAAACAGATCTGTCCTTGAATAGGACAGCTTGCCGCTATATGCCCAGGGTTCCCGCATTTGAAGCACTCATTCCCGACTATCCGACACTGACCAAAATGTTTACTTAGACATTTCGAACACCAACTTGGTTCCCGGCGAGGTTCATAACGAACGTTCTTTCCAAAAGATTTGAATTTCTGAGAAGACTCCGACCGGCCTTCCCACTTCCGTTTCTCTCCCACGTGTGTCTTTTCTTCTTTATCTTTTGCATACACTTCCTCTATAACTTTGGCTTCTTCGATCGTCTATCTCAACGTCGAAGCTTTTGAACTCCATACCCTCGACATCATATCCGCTGGCAAACCTTTCAAATAAGCTTTAACTTTATCTTTCTCAGTAGGAGCCACATGGCCCACTAAGTTTAGATTTTCCATGAAAGATTCCGTGTACTTCCGAACAGTAGAAGTACCCTTCTTCAGATTCCGAAATTCTTCCTCAATTCTATCCATATCGTTTTCATCGCAGTATTCTTCCAGAATCTTTTTCTTGAATGACTCCCAAGTCATAGCAGTCAAGACTGGAGCCGAAATTGTAGCCGTCACTACATTCCACCAAGCCAGGGCATTACCTCTTAACATTTGAGACGCAAATCTGACCTTTGACTTCTCATCACAATCACAGGCCCTGAAAGCTTGTTCCATTTCCCTTAGCCAATTCATACACGCCACTGGATTATCCGCTCCGATAAACTCGGGTGGTTTACAGCTTAGAAACGTTTTATACGAGCAAACTCTTTCCACCCTTCTTTCAACCTCTACCACAGGATTCTGAATTGGATTTATAACTCCAGTACCAGTTTCAGTTCGCCGTAACTCCGAACTTCGATCATTCAGTGCTTTCATAAACATTTCGGCTTGTTTTTCCATCGCTGTATTCATCATTCTTGTCATGTTTTCCATCATACGAGACTCCACCGTCAATTCAGGTGTTTCTTGGGTGGCGGTACTGGTACCCGTTCTATGTACCTGACTATCAGCTCCTCCCATAAAATGTAACCTTGGCAGACTCTCATGAGTTTCACCTATTTCCGGTCGTTTTTCTCCTGACCAATCAATCGCGGACCTATCCATCGAAGAAATAGGGGACCTCGGTGGCGTATTGACCACCGTTCTGATATAACACAAAGAAATAACCATAAGAAATGGTTACACATATCTAGACATACGAAACGTACTTTACCGATCATTAGTCACTGTAACAATTTAGAAATAAGTATGCTTATGTAACAATATATCCATAATGACAGTAGCTAAATGAAATTGCGAACATATTATACATGAGAATTCTCGTTACCATCGTTACAGTACTAATTTCACGTATTTCCATCGACTCTAAGACTATCTCGTCTTAGTACTTCTACCCATATCTCACGAATCATAACTTAATTCATCACAGCTTAAGTCTAGGTATCTCACTTAGCATACCTAGTTCACTTAAACTAAGGGCTCTGATACCATAATGTAACACCCTAAAAATCAGGGCTAATTTGAACCTCAATTCGTAACAAGTTATGACAAAATAACATCCAAACTTTTATATTAGAGGAGAGTGAACTATGCGGTTTCATAATTACAAACATGGAATTCTCCCAATAACTTATTAATCTAATCATGTCCACTTTAATTAGATTAACTAAGTTATTTAAGCAATCCATCAAAAGCCTCACTGCTTTAGCTAACTCCCCCGCTTATCTCTTAAGTTGGATATTTCAAAAGCTCTCGGCACACATCCCATTTACTTCCCCAAGCCTGTACCTGGTAAGAAAATTAATTTGAAAGGATTAGGCTTACGCCTAGTGAGAACATCAAATTTCAAATTAAAAACGTTAACAGTTTGAAAATATCAAATACATATAAACAAACCTGTTCTCCACCGTTCTTACCATACACGTGCTCACCTCAATGACAGGATCATACCCGATCCCATGAATATGACTAACATTCAGTAAGTCATATTATCACACTCAAGAGCCTACTACGAATCCTTATAGATTCTAGACTATTGCTCTTATCCAAGAAATTACAAGTTGCTTTATTTCTATTTCTTGGCCCGGAAGTAGAGATTACAAGTTACTTTATGCCTATCTCTGGTCTTCCCCTAGAAATCAGGAATTACAATTTACTTTATGCCTATTCCTCAATATCTATCCTATGAAATAGAAATTACAAGTTTCTTTATGCCTATTTCTCATTTCATAACACCTTTACGAAATGGGAATTACAAATTACTTTATGCCTATTCCTCATTACAATACATAATTGTGCCTATGGATCCATTACACTTACTATATACAAATATAGTATTAACCTAAACCAAACCCTTTAGCCTAACACACTAACATCCAACCGTAAGTATGTTCAAGCTACTAAGATTGTATTTCAATTTCTCCATCATACCCTGTCCAAGAGTTAGCAAAACGCCCAAGTTACCGGATACTCAAAAGAATCCAGAACATCCAAAGTGACCGAACAACTGGAGTTTCCGGACACCACAAAAACTATCCGGACATCGTATCTTACCGAATACACAAAACTTACCGAATATCTTAAACTTACCAGATACATAATTAATGCGGATAACATAACTTTCCGGACAATATAATCAATCCGGATAACATCCGGAAACCAAGGTAATCCGGATACCTTCGCACAGGGGTTTCCGAATACTTCTTTTTATCCGGAAACTACGACTGTTCTTCAGTTTTACCATTAATCAGTCCTAATAATATCATTCTTAGTTCGACCCATATCATTCTAACAGCTGTAAAGCATACAGATACTAAAACAACACCAAAATCATCCAATTTTATAGTTTATAAAATCAAAATAGGATGAACTCACCTTTAAAGAAGGTAAACCCACTTTATGCACAATCTATTGCTCCAATCTGCTGTCAACGATTCTGAAACCTAAACAACAAATAGGTTTGTTCACAACTAAGCATTTACAACAAGTTTTGTCTGAATCCATGGTGAATTTCTTACCAAATTTTGAAGACCAAAGCTTGGTTTTCCTCTTCTTTTCTTTCTCCCTTCTTTCTCTCTATTCTCTTTCTCTGATTTCTCTAAACCGACTCAGCTAAAAAGGAATGAGATATTTCTCAATCTGAGTCCCTTTATCCATACACACTATCACTAAATGACCAAACACACCTTCTAAATTTCATATTATCAAGATTAGCTCCAACTTTGATTTCTCATGCTTTAACCCCATCATGAGTTATAAACTTGCAAGGATAGTACAAACTTACAACTCAATTACAAAACAACTTCATTTATATTAAAACATAATATAACGAAATTTCGAGGTGTTACAATACTCCCCAACTTGAAAATGATTTCGTCCCCGAAATCAAAGCTAGGTAAACAAGTGAGGATATCTAGTCTTCATATCCTCTTCCGACTCTAACGTCACGTTAGCACCTCGATGATGTTTCCATTGTACCTTTAACATAACTACTTCCTTGCCATTACGTAACTTTCTAACCGATCTTTCCAAAATCGCCTCCGGTTCTTCTACACAACAACTCTTTTCATCTACTCTTACATCAGTGAGTGGAATCACATCATTCTCTTCGGCTAAACATTTCCGAAGATAGCAAACATGGAAGTCATCATGGATTCCTTCCAATTCTGGTGGATGATCTAACTGATATGCTTGCAATCCCACTCTCTTAGTTATGGTGAAAGGCCCTAGAAAACGAGGACTCAACTTTCCACGTTTACCAAACCTTATCACACCTTCCATGGGGATACCTTAAGAATTACACGCTCCCCAACTTGGAATTCTTTTGGTCTTCTTTTCGGATCAGCATAACTCTTTTGCCGATCTTGAGCCGCTTTCATATGCCTCCGAATTTCTTTCACCTTATTAGCTGTTTGTTGTACAAGTTTCAGACCAGCAAACTGCTTTTCTCCAGATTCTAACCAACACACCGGAGTTCTACATTTCCGACCATACAAAGCTTCAAAAGGTGCTCTTCCAATACTGGAATGGTAACAATTGTTATACGCAAATTCTACTAATGGTAGATGCGTATCCCAGTTACCTCCAAAGTCAAACACACAGGACCTTAGCATATCTTCCAAAGTTTGAATGGTTCTTTCACTTTGCCCGTCAGTTTGTGGATGGTAAGCAGTGCTCAAATTGACCTTCGTACCCAACTCTTCTTGAAGTGACTGCCAAAACCTTGAGGTAAACCGACTATCACGATCAGACACTATAGACACCGGTATACCATGCCTTGATACCACTTCATCAATATACAGCTTCGCCAATTTATCTATTGGTGACGCTTCTTTCATAGCTAGAAACTGAGCACTCTTAGTCAAGCGATCCACAAATACCCAAATAGTGTCGTTACCCTTTTGCGTTCTCGGTAACTTTGTCACAAAATCCATGGTAATCTTGGCCCATTTCCATTCCGGAATCTCCAAAGATTGAAAACTTCCATAAGGCCTTTGATGTTCCGCTTTAACTAACGACCATGTCATACTCTTTTCTACTATTTGTGCCACATCTACTTTCATAGCTGTCCACAAATAGTGTAGCTTCAAATCCCTATACATCTTAGTACTCCCAGGATGTATAGAATACTTAGAATTATGGGCGTCTTTGAGAATCAACTCTCAATTTCCTCCAATCTTTGGCACCCAAACACGACCTTGGAACAATTTAATTCCACGGCTATTTTCAGTCAGTTGAAGATGTTGCTTACTCATCACTTCATCTTTCAGATTTTCTTCCAGTAAGGCTTCCGTTTGTGCCTCCTTTATCCTTTCAATCAAACTTGACGTCACGTCAATTCTAGCGTTAGTCGTTTTGTAACACCTTAGGCATATCCCACATCGGCCGTGGACAGGAGAGATGCTGGGTATATTAGTAAACCTTGGCCTTACCAGACACAACGCGTTTTGGGGCCACAAGCATGCGAGTTCCTTGGGAACTCTGTGGTTAAGCGTGCTTGGGTGGGAGTAGTACCAGGATGGGTGACCTCCTGGGAAGTCCTTGCGAAGTCCTTGCCAGGTCGCCAAGAACAAAGCCGTGAGCGAGTGGGGCAAAGCGGACAATATTGTGTCGTGGTAAGCGGGGCGTTACAAATGGTATCAGAGCCACTCCTGTGCCGTTCGGGATGGTGGGGCAAACCTCATCGAGGACGATGAGTCCCTATGGGGGGTGTGTGTAACACCTTAGGCATATCCCACATCGGTCGTGGACAGGAGAGATGCTGGGTATATTAGTAAACCTTGGCCTTACCAGACACAACGCGTTTTGGGGCCACAAGCATTCGAGTTCCTTGGGAACTCTGTGGTTAAGCGTGCTTGGGTGGGAGTAGTACCAGGATGGGTGACCTCCTGGGAAGTCCTTGCGAAGTCCTTGCCAGGTCGCCAAGAACAAAGCCGTGAGCCAGTGGGGCAAAGCGGACAATATTGTGTCGTGGTAAGCGGGGCGTTACACGTTTTCAAGCACCCGCTATATTCTTTTCTACTTAAAGCATCGGCTACAACATTTGCCTTACCGGGATGGTAATGCAATTCACAATCATAGTCTTTAAGTAGTTCTAACCAACGTCTTTGCCTCATGTTCAAATCCTTCTGATCAAAGACATGTTGTAAGCTCTTATGATCAGTGAAGAGAGTACACTTGGTTCCATACAGATAATGACGCCACAACTTTAATGCAAACCCGACCGCTGCTAATTCCAAATCATGGGTAGGGTAATTCTTTTCATGTTCTTTGAGTTGTCTTGATGCATAAGCAATCACCTTGCCTCGTTGCATCAACACACACCCTAAACACATCTTTGATGCGTCGCTATATACCACCAAATCCCCCGTTCCTTCCGGCAATGCAAGAATAGGAGCTTCACACAACTTCTGACGTAAAGTTATGAAAGCTGACTCTTGCTTCTCAGTCCAAATGAATTGTACATTCTTCCGAGTCAACACGGTCAAAGCAGAAGCAATCTTTGAAAAGTCTTTGATAAATCTCCGATAGTAACCTGCTAGACCCAAAAAACTTGTTATTTCAGACGCACTCTTCGGTGTTTCCCAGTTCGTCATTGCTTCGATCTTTGCTGGGTCTACTTTGACTGCTTCCGAAGTAATTACATGCCCTAGAAATTGTACCTCCTTTAACCAGAATTCACATTTCGAGAACTTTGCGTACAATTTCTCTTTTCTCAACACTTCTAAGACTTCACGAAGATGGCGTTCATGATTGTCTTCATTCTTCGAATAAATAAGTATGTCATCAATGAATACAATGACAGACTTATCTAAGAATGGTCGACATACTCTGTTCATCAGATCCATGAACACGGCTGGAGCATTAGTCAACCCAAATGGCATTACAAGGAATTCATAATGCCTGTACCTCGTTCTAAACGTTGTCTTTGGGATATCTTCATCTCTTACTCGAACTTGATGGTACCCCGACCTCAAATCAATCTTGGAAAAGCATCCCGCACCATGGAGTTGATCAAACAGATCATCAATCCTTGGAAGCGGATACTTGTTGTTAATCGTCACCTTATTCAGCTCTCGGTAGTCGATGCACATTCTCATAGTGCCATCCTTTTTCTTTACAAACAATACCGGAGCTCCCCAAGGTGAAGAACTTGGTCTAACAAAACCCTTGTCTAATAACTCTTGTAGCTGAGACATCATTTCTTTCATTTTGGCCGGTGCTAAACGATACGGTGCACGCGCTATCGGTGCTTCTCCCGGAACGAGATCAATTCGAAATTCAACTTGTCGTTCAGCCGGTAAACCTGGAAGATCATCTGGAAATACGTCCGGAAATTCGCTTACCACTTTAATGTCTTCCACTTGTTTCTTTTCTGACTTCACATCCAGAACATAAGCTAGGTAGGATGAACATCCTTTAATCAAACACTTACGCGCTTTAGCAATAGAAATCAATGGAATTTCCCCCTTTCTCTTCTCTCCATAGATCAATACATCGTCCTTATCAGCCATCGGAATCCGAATTAACTTCTTTACACAAAATATTTCTATCTGGTTGACTGTTAGCCAGTCCATACCCACAATCATATCGAATCCCCCAATTTCCATTAACAATAAAACAATCGGAAATTTCGTTTCCCCTATCGAAATTAAACAACCTTCAAGTCTTTCATGAACTAAGACTTTACCTCCGTTAGCTATCTCGACTACTGTTAGCTCCAATCTTTCAGTTTATGAAAGTAGTGAAAAATGGGCTAAATATAGAAGCCTCCAACAGAGGCTCTGCCGAGACCCCAAGAAGACCGAAGACAAGAATCAACAGAAGACTGCTTACAGAGGACCGAGCCGCAGAACCTCTATCACCTTAACAGAACCTCTGCGGTATACTGAAGACTTAGAAGAAATCAACAAATATCTTTCTACTGTTCCAGGATCCGTTCATCCACTTGTACAAGGCGTGCCCTGACATAAACTCCACGTGTCAAACTCTGATAGGGCTTTGTTGTAGATGGAACATGCGCATTAAATGAACATCGTACCTGCTACTGTTCACACATTCCTGTCTACTGTAGATCAGTCCTTATTGTCTAAAGTATGTCCCCTTTGTAGTAGTATAAATAGAAGACTCAAGTTGAGTTCTTCTATTAACAAGAAAAAAATCAGTTATTAAGCTACGCACAAACACACACACCAGCAGATTTCTTGTTATGTTCTTGGTGTTCTTGATAATATCAAATACAGTAACCTTTGAGATATTTATCTGTCATCTTCATTACTTATTTGATATTGTGTGTTTTTCTATCTTAGCATTTCTTTCAGTTCACTAAAAACGCTTCCGCAAACCTATCTGAACTAAACTGAAAGAATCATCATTGTTTAAACAAAAAGGAACCAACAATTGGTATCAGAGCAAACCTTGAATTTTAATATCAAGGGATCCACTCTAAACAATGATCTTTGGTAGAAACTTGAATTTTTAACCTATTCTTCATAAACAGTTTCTGTTTTTCTGCCTTTTTCGATTCATTCGAACTTTGGTAAACTTATAGAATCTGTTATTATGGTTAAAACCCCATTTTTGTGCTAAGTTGAAAAGCTGTTAAGCTTAGAAACTTCATGCGAAGCATCCACTTCTCACTCTAAAAAGGTTTGTTGTTCATACCCCGTTTCTGGATATTTTCTCTCTCAAAATGACGAGTACAAACAACTTCTTCACTGCTGGTTCCTTAACCAAACCTCCCACTCTTCTTAGAGACGAATACCCTCAATGGAAGATACGTATGATTCACTTCTTTGAGGGTACTGATAAAGAACTCGTTTACTATCTCCGTAACCCTCCTTTTGTTCCTATGATAGCAGTACCACGTATTCATTCCACAGACGACACACCAGAAATCCCTAAACACGAAAAACCAAAAGCTCAGGGTAAGTGGTCCGATTCTGATTGGGCAAAATATGAAGTAGCCTAGAAAACAAAAAGACTTCTGATCATGGCTATTCCCAACGACATTTTCCAGTCCCTAGATGCATGTGAATCTGCATATGATCTATGGAAGGAACTGGAAAAACAGCTAGAAGGGGGGGCCAAAACTCAGAAGAACCGCAGAGCTCAATACATAAACGAATACTATGCATTTAAAGCTCTGCCGACAGAAACTCTGCAGTCTACATATGATCGGTTCAACTCGCTGATCAACAAATGCAAGAAGTTCGGAATCCACAGAACTTCTGAAGAAAACAATGTCATGTTCCTTAAAAGTCTAAATGGAGAATGGCTCCAGTTATCTATGTCTCTTCAAACAAATCAAGACTTAGATTTCTGGACTCTATCAGACATCTATGGAACATTGGCAGCCCAAGAGCCTCAAGTAGCACAAACGAAAGCCCAGTTCAATGCACCTCTTGCACTAGTTGGTAAGACTATAGAGGCTAAAGAGAAACCAAAGAAAGAGAAAACTGCAGAGGAAAAGAAGGAGAAGAAGAAGAAAATCACGATAGTTGATAGTGAAGAAGAGAAGGAAGAAGAAGAAGAAGAAACAACCCTGGCCTAGATAGCTAAATCATTAGCACTCTTGACTAGGGAATTCAGCAGAGGATACCAGAAGAAGACTGGTAATGAACGCTACGAAAGAAAAGAAAACGACAGAAGTGGTGACCGACAGAGGTCAAATGACAGAAATGACAAAGGTAATGACCGACAGAGGTCGGACGATAAAACTGGCAACACTCCACAGTATCAAGAGTGTTACAAATGTGGTAAGCCAGGCCATTATGCAAATGAATGCAGAACCGAAAGAAGTGGTGACCGACAGAGGTCAGACGACAAAGCTGGAAACGTTCCACAGAACCAAGGCTGTTACAATTGTGGAAAGCCAGGTCACATCGCCAACGAATGCAGGAGCAAATCAAATCGCCCTCAGAGGGATGCTGCTTTCTACAAAAAGAAAGCTGAATACTATGCTTAGAAATCCTTAATGGCGAATCAAGAAAATTGGCTATCAGATACATCCTCTGAAGGAGGAGAAACAAAGAACGCCCTGTTCTGTGGCATGGCAGAAGTCAGCTCTGGCTCTGATAGTGAGGTATCCATTTCTAACTCTAACTCTAATACAGCAGAAGCTGATTTGCTTAAACTTAACATTGAATACACATAACATAAACAGACATGCGAAAGTGTTAAAAAAAACTCACCTTCTATGAGAGAGAAGCTAGACTTCTCACTCAAGAAAAAGCCAAAAAATTTCTAGAAAAGGAAGAAATTGAAACAAACTGGAACAAAAAATTAAATCCTTTAAAAGAACAGATTTATGAACTTAATTCTTCTTTAAAGACAAAATCAAAAGAACTTATGGACGTTGAGTGTGACAGAATGAACATCCTAGCTCTGAAACATTATTTTCAAAAGGAAAGAGAAGTCCCCTGTCAAGATTTACTCAGAAGAGATCTCTTAATTAAAAAATTTCAAGATGCACAGAAGGTGTACGAGAAAATCAATACACAAATAGGGAGACGGGGAATTGGCTTCTGTGATATAGATCCATATACAGGAAACAAAAGAGACAAATCTATGTCTTCTCTATTTCATATAGGAGATACAAGAAAACCTGGATTTCCAAATCTACTCTCTGTAAGTAAAAGGCAAAAAGTCTCTGGGAACCTCACAAGTGGAAACCTCTGAAGATGACAAATGTGTGGTTTGAAAACAGAGATTTGTCACCTTCAATCTCTGTCAAAAGAGAATCCAAACATAAGAAGTATCTGAAAACTCAAGATCAGATAGGAATCTTCAAGTTTGGTGACCCCGAGACTCAAACTCAAGTTGCATTTGTCTGCATGATGAATTCTGAAAAGAAGTTATCAGCAGAGGCACCTGAGTTCAAGCCGAACCTTACAAAAGAAAATTTTGATATCTCTGAAGAAAACCTCTGTACACCTTCCAATGATCAAAATCTCTCTGAAGAAGACTTAACAGATACTTCTGTTAACTTAGAAGATAGTGCCACAGAAAAGGAAGAAAGTGAGTATGGCACATGCTCTGAAAGTCCAGCCTCTGTCGAAAGAGAACCAAGTGACTCAACGTCTGTTTATGAGGACGACTCATCCTCTGACGAATCTGAGACTGACTCCAAGTCAGAAATAGTACCTCGTGACACAGAGGATTTTAAACCATCCTCTGAAGTTCTTAACAGAACTATTTCTCCCAAGGAGAAAATCACAAAAGTTCCTATCTGTCCAGACTTTCTGAACATGTGTATACAAGCCAAAACCTCTATTGAGCTTGAGAATTTTAAACTAAAGAAGGAAATGTCCACTAAAACTCCAACAAGTTCAAAGATTTTGAAGCCCTTAAAACCTGTTAAAGAAAAATTAACATGGCAACAGAAGGGTAAATGGACCAAAAATAAAAAATCTTTTTCTTCTGTGACAGTGAAATCTGCAGAAGTTCACCACAGAAGGGGTACACAGAAGGCCGCTCTCAACAAAGGATTTTGCAAACAAGAATCTAGCCTACATAAACCTTCTTGTAATAGAAAGTCAAATGTTAGGATAAATTGTAATGCCTCTGTACCCTCATTTAATGTCTTTAATGAAAAGTTCAAGCAAATCTCTTCGCACATTCAATACTGTCATTGCTTTGATCTCATGTTTCAATTAAGCCAACACTTCTCAAGTCCAAAATGTTTCCTCTCTGTACCCAAAGAAAATGCTAAATTCAAGGGTAAGAAGAAACAAAATGGTTCTTCAATAGAAATTAAAACAAAGACCAAGAATGCTAAGGCAAACTTGAAGACCCCTAACAAAACTGGACCCATTTGGATATGGGTACCTAAAACTCTCTGATTGTCTTGCAGAAGCAGTATGTGCCGATCTGGTATCTAGACTCCGGATGCTCGAGGCACATGACTGGAAACAGAGGTCTTCTATCCACATACAAAGAAAAACACGATGGTGGATCTGTGATCTTTGGAGACAACAAAAAGGGGTACATTAAAGGCTACGGAGTCATAAAGAAGGAAACTATAACCGTATGCAAAGTTGCATATGTGGATGGCCTCAAACACAATCTTCTAAGTGTAAGCCAACTCTGCGATACGGGTTTCCATGTGATGTTCAAAAGAACCTTCTGCTCTCTACAAGGTGAAGACACAGGAGTCGAACTTCTGCGAGCCGAAAGAACAGGTGATCTATATCTCATGAACTTCAGTGCCAAGAACAAGGAAGAAAAGCTCTGCCTTGTTACATGCAAAAGCGAAGAAGACTGGTTATGGCATAACAGGTTCTGTCACTTAAACTTTCATACTCTAGATAAACTTGCAAAACTTGATCTAGTCAAAGGTCTGCCAGATGTTAAGTTTAATAAAGATCATTTATGCTCTGCCTGCGAAATGGGAAAACTCAAAAGAGCTTCCCATAAAGGCAAAACTGATGTGTCTTGCCCTAGGATTCTGTATATGCTTCATGTTGACCTCTGTGGTCCAATCGCTACACAGAGCCTAGGTGGCAAGAAATATATACTTGTTTTAATCGATGAGTATTCAAGATTTACATGGGTTGAATTTGTCAAAAAGAAATCAGATGTTCCAAACATTCTGATAAATTTAATGAAAAGAATCCAAGTTCTGTATGAGTGCAGGATTCAGAAACTGAGAAGCGACAATGGCACATAATTCAAAAACTCTGTCATTGAAGCCTATCTAACAGAAGAAGGAATATCACAGAACTTCTCTGCTGCACGCATCCCACAACAGAATGGCTTGCTTGAACGAAAGAACCGCACGCTTGTAGAGGCTGCCAGAACTATGCTAACAGCATGTGGATTACCAATGACATTTTGGGCAGAAGCAGTATCGACCGCTTGCTATACCCAAAATCGATCAACCATCGTAAAAAGGCACATCAAGACACCATATCACTTGATCAACAAAATAAGACCAAACATCAAGTTCTTCCATGTGTTTGGATGCAAGTGTTGTCTTAAACGACAGAGAAGCAAGAGGAAAGTTTGAAGTAAAAGCTGATGAAGGAAAGTTTATTGGATACTCTGCCGCATCCAAGGCCTACAAAGTCTATCTTCTGAAATCATGAACCATCGTAGAAAGTATCAACGTGTCTTTTGACCACTCCTTCCTAAAGACTTCTGAACAAATCAGTTCAGAACTCGGGCTAAAATGGAAATCCTCTGGCATCTCAAAAACTAGAGAAGAAGACTTAAATCTTCTATTTCAAGAGATGTTCCATGATGATATTGATCACGCTGCTGGAGCCGACAGAGCCTCTGGAAAATCATCTTCTGTAAACTAGATCGAGACAGGTATAACTCTAACTGGACCCTTTAATACATCATCGTCTTCTGTAAATCATACAGATGCAAATGCCGAGGGGGAGACAACAGAAGATAGTACAACAAAGAAAACAACTAAAGAAGCTCCTGAAATACCAACTTCAGCAACTACAGAGGAACCAATACCAGAGGAACACGATGACTCAGTCTCTACTTCCTCAGAGGAAAGAATACCAACACTCATACCAATCATCCCACAAGCTGAAGAACCAAGCACAAGTGAAGAAGCACCATTTACAACAGAAGATGCACCAGAACCTCAGAACACAACCTCTGAAGATCAACTTGATGACTTCGATGACCATCTCCCAAGAACTACAAAATGGACAAAAAGCCATCCTCCAAGCCAAATAATTGGCGAGCCTTCTGAAAAGGTAAAAACAAGATCTGCCACTACTAACTTTTGTTTCTTTACAAATTTTATTAGTATGATCGAGCCAAAAAGAATCTCTGAAGCCCTTGACGACCCAAACTGGGTAGATGCTATGCAAAAAGTGCTTCTGCAGTTTGAACGAAACAAAGTCTGGACTCTAGTTCCTCTGCCATGAGGGAAACAAGCCATAGGGACTAAATGGGTCTTCAGAAATAAGAAGGATGAAGATGGGGTGGTCATAAGAAACAAAGCAAGATTGGTGGCCAAGGGATATCGCCAAGAAGAAGGCATAGATTACGATAAAACTTTTGCCCCTGTTGCACGGCTCGAAGCTATAAGAATATTTTTAGCCTTCGCAGCCCACAGAGGTTTTAAAGTCTTTCAAATGGACGTAAAATCTGCTTTTCTAAATGGTGAGATCCAAGAAGAAATATACGTCCAGCAGCCACCAGGGTTTGAAAGCTCTAAGTACCCAAAATACGTTTATTACCTCGACAAAGCTCTGTATGGACCGAAACAGGCTCCGAGAGCATGGAACGAAAGACTTTCTACTTTTCTTCTCAAAAATAATTTCGACAGAGGTACAACCGATACCACTTTGTTTTACAAAAGAAAAGATGATGAGATTCTACTTGTACAAATTTATGTGGATGACATAATTTTTGGGTCTACAAATGCACAAGAATGCACTAATTTTGAAAAACTCATGCAGTGTGAATTTGAAATGAGTATGATGGGAGAATTAACTTTCTTCCTCGGACTCCAAGTAAAACAATCATCAGAGGGAACTTTCATAAATCAAGCTAAATATGTCTCTGACATACTTTCTAAATACAGTCTCTCTGATGCCTCTGAAATGAGAACCCCAATGGCTACTGGAAATAAGTTATACTCAAATCCAAAAGGCAAATCTATAGAGTGCACACTCTACAGAGGCATGATTGGATCTCTGCTATACTTAACCGTAAGTAGACCTGACATAGTGCATTCCACATGCCTTTGTGCAAGATATCAAGCTAACCCGAAGGAATCCCATTATATTGCTGTAAAGAGGATCTTCAGATACCTCAAAGGGACCAAGAATCTTGGCCTATGGTATCCGAAGAACTCTGGATTTTGTCTTAAAGCTTACACAGATTCAGATTATGGAGGGTGCAAACTCGACAGAAAGAGTACCTCTGGGAGTTGTCAATTCCTAGGTGGAAAATTAGTAAGCTGGACTTCTAAGAAGAAGAACTGTGTATCGACATCTATGGCAGAAGTTGAATACGTTGCCGCTGCTAGCTGTTGCTCCCAAGTTCTATAGATGAAAACTCAGCTAAAAGACTATGACCACACCATATTCAAGATACCAATCTTCTGTGATTCAAAAAGTGCAATAGCCATCTCTGCAAATCCAGTACATCATTCAAAAACAAAGCATATCGACATTCGTTACCACTTCCTAAAGCATCATGTTGAATATGGCACAATCGAAATGCATTTTGTATCTACAGAGTATCAGCTTGCATACTTATTCACCAAGGCACTTGATGAGAATAGATTTCTTTTCTTGGTAGGTAAGTTGGGAATCATTAACATGAGTTAAAACCTCTGTAAGTATAATTCCATCTTCTATAAATATGTACATATATTGTTTTTATTGTTTTTGTTTGTCTGATTTATTTCTGTATGTAAATTCTCCATCATAAAAGGTTCTAAAATTCACAGAGCTTCTGTAGGTCTGCTCAGAACCTCTACAGCCTACACAGAACCTCTATTGAACTTGACCTATGTTCTATACAAAACTTATCTCATTTGATCCAAGCATAGGTCAAGGGGGAGCAGAAGGAGACCTTGAACTGATTTACAGAAGTTGTCAGTTCAAGGGGGAGCCAAAGAAGAATTCAGATCAACAACAACCACAGAAGTCAGGTATTTAACCAACGTACGAAGAGTCAAAAAGTGAGTATCTAGTACAAATCCTTCTCAAAAGTAGTTTTCTAGGACACAAACTTTCAAATAGGTCCTAGAAATTTAAGGTCCCAGAGCCTCTGCTGAGCTCAACAGAGCTTCTGTAAGACATATCCTCTAGTACTGCAAATTTCATACGGGAACTCGATCAATCTTCTTGAATGTCATACAGAAGGTCCTTTAGTCAGAAAGTTCAACATTCCACAGAACTTTTGCTGACTAATCTAGGTTTTTGAAGACTACTCGCACAAAATCATTCTCAAAAGTAGTTTTCTAGGACACAAATTTCTGAATATGTTCTAGAAACACTGCAAAAGGCATTTCAAACTTCAAATCTTCAAAAAGTTTAATGAGCTTTCCATAATTAAAAATTGGAGGTTATAGAGCCTCTGCTGAGCTAAACAGAGGCTCTGCCAGATAAAGGTTCTATGATTACAAATTTATAATAAAAGCTCTATCGATCAAATTGAATGTCCTCTACAGAGTTCTCTTGTACAAATACACCCATAAAGACACTGAAAGGTTAGTCACAGAGCCCATTCCATCACAAGAATCTCTGTTGATTAACCTAGGCAACTATAAGAGATACTCGCACAAAACTTTTTCACAAACAATTTTCTAGGACATCAACTTTCAAATAGGTCCTAAAAACATTGTTAAAAACAATTAAAACTTTGGATGATGAAAAAGTTTCATAAATTTTTAGTTATGAGAAATTTCAACTCATAGAGCTTCTGCTGTCTCTGACAGAGCTTCAAAACCTCTGTGAATGCAATTTCTACACTAAAAAACTATCGATCCTCTCCAATGCTTTTCAAACATTTTTTGGTAAAGGTACAAGCAACAGAGGATATAACAAGAAGGTCAGAAACCACAGAGCTCCTATCACTACAGAGCTTCTGTCATTTTCTGATACTTAGGGAAATTCTGCAAAAGTAACGGTCAAATTCTGCGAGTGAAAATCGTGTGGAGATAAAGAAACCCATGTGCCAAGCATTAATGGGCCGCGTACGACGTCCCGTCGTACTCTGACACTGCTGACGTGTCACATTTCCATTGGGCGTACATGGCACACGTTCTCCTGGAAAGTTGAACCCGCCGTATGCACTCGATTGCGGACCCCAAATTTTATTCACTCTCAAATATTACCTCTTCAGATTCTACCGTTACCTCTCAGTATAAAACCCAAGATACCTCACCTTCTAAAAACGTTACGAACTTACACTTTCTCCTCCGATGAACTTGTGCAAAAACCTGCAAATTCTTCGTTATTCATCGTTTTTCTTATCTAAGAAATGGCTTCCACTTCTCACGCCTAGGAAAACTCCCATGCTCACTCTCCGGCGAACTCCCCTGAACACTCTGAAAACCCAGCAATAGCCAGAGACCTGGAAAAGGACAACTCCGGCGACGAAGCAAACTTTGTCCGACAACACACCTTCAAAATTTCTTTGAACATGAACATTTTGATAATGTTCTACCTTTAAAACCAAATAACCACTACCTGGTTCAATCTAAAACCGCTTTTGGAGAAGCACATGCTCTTCTTCTCCATATCTTAGAAAACCACATACTCTACCCTCTCCTAACCAAAACCGTCGACAAAATCCCTGCCAGATACCTAAATCAATTCTGGCAAAGTTGCAGATTTGATCCAGAGGATAGACAGATAAAGGGCTACATTTCCAAGACAGATAAATCCATGCACCTTGAACTCAAGTTCAACAGAACGATGTTCTCACTTGAGTTCAGTTTACCAACCAGAGGTCTTCAAGGAATAAAGGCCTATGCAGAGGAACCCACAGACGAAGAGCTCTGCAGGTTCGTTGAAATGTTAGGGTACAACTTACCACTAAGAAAAAGAAATGACTTCCGCAGAGGCAGACTACCACCTCTATGGAATACACTTTTTTCCATTCTTAACAGGTGCCTAACAGGAAAAGTGGGCAGTCCAGATCAATCTTCACACCAAATCTTAGCCATAATGTACGGGGTCTACGGTGACCTACCTCTGGACTTCGCCACACTTATGATGCAGAAAATGGTGAACATAATAGACAGAAAAATCACTTTCCAGAAGAAAAAGGGGAAGAACACAGAAGCTTTGCCTCCTCTGCAATTTCAACGAATACTAGGTGTTCTGTTAGAACCTCTGCTCCTACTCGAAAAATGGCCTATGGAGGGACCAACGATCAAAATGTATGACATGATCAAAAACACCCCAACAGAGCATGAAGATGGTTACCCTTTCTGCAGACCTCTGCCAAAGAAACTTCTGGGATATGCAAGGAAGGAAACTCTTAGGTTAGAATACATACGCGATCATAAGACTCCAGACCCAAGTCTTATGACACCCCCGCGTCTAGGAGTCCCCATAGGAACAGAGGTAGTTGAAAGATTGACAGATGAAGAATGAGCAGCTGCTTTTCAGAAGCATGAAGAAGTTCAAGCCAGATTCCGTGCACAAAGAGAAGCCATCATTCCTTCTGCTAAGAAGAGTAAACCCTCTGCCTCTACTAAAAAGAAAACTCACAAGAGGAAAACCACAGAGGGCACCTCTACTTTTGCTGCTCAAACAAAAGAGTCTCCACCTCATGCAACAGAGGTTGGATCTTCTGCACCTCCCTCTCCTCCAAAACACAAAAAGAAGAGAAAACACAAGTCTTTTGAGGAGAAAGCACCCAAACCCAAGAGGAGGAAGAGCAAGAAGAAAACCGGGAAACCTCTGTCTCTTATGGAAACTATAGCAGAGGATGATGTGATAGAAGAAGAAGTTCACCAATCACCTCTGCAATCCCCCAATCCCCTCAACTATGCACATCACGGAAATTTCTCTGACTTCCTCCAACGCCCTGAGTTTGCTAACACTCTTGACACTTCTGGATGGACTGCAGAACCCCTCTCCCATGGCTCTACAGAAGAAACAGACTTCAGAATCTCTTCTGACCTAGAAGAAGATGATCAAACGCCACAAAATGTACAGGGTAAGACACCAAAGATACTACAGAACCCTTTTCTTCAACCAGGATTTGATGTACAAAGGGCAAGCCTAACTGAAGAGGTAGCTATAGAAGACCATCACTTGGACACCATGCTAGGAGGTCCAACAGAGGAGATGGTTGAATCTAGGGATACTAGGGTAGAAGTCTCAGAAGTGGATTCTGATGAAGAAGAAGCAGACCAAATAAGAAAAGGTCTTTATCATCCACATGTCATGCGACTAATTGGGACAAATCCATGCTATGATGATCTAGGGAAAAGCCCAGAAGTCAGGGTAGAAACAAGCCATAGGATAGCTACAGAGGTAGAAACCATAGATGGAGAACAAGTAGTTGGATGCTTCACAGAAGCAGAAGCAAGAAAAGATGCCTGGAATAGCAGAGGCACACAACCAAAACCAACTCCCAGCGCAACCCACATTTCTATTGCCACTAGTCTAGTGGCAGAGGGCAATATTGAAAAAGAGCAGCGCAGCTCGACCCCAACCCAAACCATCCGGACATAGGAAATTCTTTTATCCTCTGTACCATTAGAAACCGGGGAAACCATTCCAGGGGAATCCTCTCTAAAGGATTTACCCTTAGTAAGTGATCAATTGCCCCAGATCACATCAGACATCACCGCAGAGGAATTTGTTTCCTCTGCTACACGCACACACCTAGGTCCAAACATCTCTTCAGAGGAGATTAGAATGCACACAGACGAGGGGATTCTAGACAAATCCCCAAGTCAACTCAAGGATAATCTTGTACCCACCTCTAGAGTGGATCAAGACAATGTCCTTGACAGAACTTCTATAGAGACTGAAACTCCAAAAGTTTCTTCTCAAGGATTAGAAGGAAATCCTTCCACCCCTAACATAAAAATAAGGGCGAAAGAAGGTGTCTTAGGAACAGAGACTCACTCTGGGGAAGAATGTGTTCCCCCAGAGGTTACAACTAGTTCACATGTATCAAGGGATGAGTTCCAAACCCTTGTCACCTTTGTGGACAATACGTTGAAGGAGTTGCAAAGCTCTTTCAAATCTTTTGCAGATACTACATCCAGGGCAATAAATAATCTGAACACCAAAATGGACAACCTGTCCACAGAGGTGCAAAATGCCGTAACCCAGATGAAGTCAACTGCTACCACCACTGCTACTTCTACCGCTACTGAATTCGGAAAAGCCGCTACCTCTGCCTTCAAAGTGTCTGTCAAGCATTTCCTTCAAAAGTTGAAAGAGCAATCCTCCGCTTCTAAGGGCCTTACACCTGAAGATCTAAAGAAGGCATTAGAACAAGTTCAGGAGAAGACTCTGCAAGAATCTCTGGCCATGAAGCCTTCTGACTACATGACCAGAGCTCAGCTGACAGAGCTTGGGCAATGGGTAATTAATCAAGTCACAGAAGTAATAGTCGCCTTCACTGCCGCCAACGCAAATTATGTTAAAGACTTCCAGAAGAGCGTCGGCAGAATGCGCTTCAACACAAAAGCAGAGGTTCAAACACTCCTCGGCCTCTGTGATAATTTATGCGCCAAGATGATCGCTACAGGAGCTGTTCCGCCAAACAAACCTAAAGCTTCGTGCAGAACAGAAGGTACTTCAGATAAAGGTTAGGATGACTCTGATGATGACTCTGACGATTCATCAGATCATCCTGAGGGGGAGAAACAAAAAGAAAAAGCTGCAAGCAGAGGTATACAAGCTCCACCGGTATCTGCAAAACCTATATCTCAAGAACCCCCAACTCAAACCCAAGGAGGAACACAACCTCAGTCCACAGAGGCAACAACCACCTCTGTGGAATTCCCCTCTGTATTCGGAGAAGATGTCCAAACCCAAGAAAACTTCCAAATTCTGACATCTTCTGAAGAAGAACTACCTTCCCCAACACCTAAAACCAACCCAAGAATCAAAACCATTGCTCAAAAACATAGAAAATATCTGAGCAAAACACCTGAAGCCTCTCCAACAGAACCCAAATCACCAATCAAGCCCTCAGAAACTCAAGTGTCAAAACCAACAGAGGCAACCCCACAAAACCTCCTATAACCAAACCCTCTGAAGCTCAAAAGCCAAAACCCACAGAGGATACCCCATCTCTACAAACAGACAAACCAACGACGAAAGACAAAGGCAAAGGGATTATGACAGAAGAACCGCAGAAGAAAAAGCCTAAGCATCAACCTTCGACAGAAAAACTGATGAAGATCTCTTTCGATGCGTATATAACACCAAAGCCTGAAGAAGAAGAAGACTGGGCTTTCGGCGCTACACCTCTGTCAAACATTCTTGTTCTGGATCCCAAGGCACCTCCTACAGAAGATCGAGTGGCAGAAGTCAAGAACAAATTGGATGCTCTGCGCAAAACTTTGCCTCAACCACCACCACCACAAATGGAAGAGGTAGTGTACAGGTACTTATACAGCAGAATGAGCATAGATCAAACGGCACCAACCATTCAAGATCCTGATTTCCGAGCTGACCTTGAAAACCTCTTCACCAGAACAAATCCAATGCCAAAACACGAAGTCTTCTCATCCTCCAAAATCATCAAGGTCATCTACTGTAAGTTCTCTAAGACCAGAACCTTTCCTAAAGTCTCTTACAACATCTACAAGGTCAAAAGAGAGAACAAATCCGATAACCAATTCTCTGATGCGGATCTTAGGAATCTAAATCCTTATGACCTACCTGATCTTCTGGACTGGACGAAAAAGAACTTCATAACCGATCCAGTTCACAGAGCCTACAGGGTGATCAGAAAGGCCATACGCGAGAAGCTTCTGCTATACAACATGGTTGATTTTCAACTAGCTAGAGACCTTGGAGTAAAGAACTTGGTTGTTCAACCACCAGAAGACTACTGCCCTCCCTCTACTGTACCAAACTCAATCATCACATCACCAAGGGTCGGGTTAGTATTTCAAGATCCTACGGGAAGATCAAGATTGTTCGTAGAGATGGACTGTCAGAAGTACGCAACAAGTACTTTGATAGAGTTCAGAGTGATCCTAGTAGAACACAGAGGAACAGAGCTCATGGATCAAAGCTTGGCCGACAGACTGATAGAGAAAACTCTGCATCAGTTTCTATCACGAACTTATAAAGGAAGGACTTGACCGCAGAAGTTATAACGACTTCAAAGATGCCAACGTCTGAGTCAATCAAACAAATCCTCTGTAATTTTTCTTTTCAAATACAATCATATGTAAATGCCTCTGGCATAATCAAATGTGAAAAGAAAAGTGTTCTTAGTATGTACTTAGCCTAAATCCATGTACTTTTCAAAATTTAATTTTTTCACTACTTAGGGGGAGATTGTTAGCTCCAATCTTTCAGTTTATGAAAGTAGTGAAAAATAGGCTAAATATAGAAGCCTCCAACAGAGGCTCTGCCAAGACACCAAGAAGACCGAAGACAAGAATCGACAGAAGACTGCTCATAGAGGACCGAGCCGCAGAACCTCTGTCACCTTGACAGAACCTCTGCGGTATACTGAAGACTTAGAAGAAATCAACAAATATCTTTCTACTGTTCCAGGATCCGTTCATCCACTTGTACAAGGCGTGCCCTGACATAAACTCCACGTGCCAAACTCTGATAGGGCTCTGTCATAGATGGAACATGCGCATTAAATGAACATCGTACCTGCTACTGTTCACACAATTCTGTCTACTGTAGATCAGTCCTTATTGTCTAAAGTATGTCCCCTTTGTAGTAGTATAAATAGAAGACTCAAGTTGAGTTCTTCTATTAACAAGAACAAAAATCAGATATTAAGCTATGCACAAACACACACACCAGCATATTTCTTGTTATGTTCTTGGTGTTCTTGATAATATCAAATACAGTAACCTTTGAGATATTTATCTGTCATCTTCATTACTTATTTGATATTGTGTGTTTTTCTATCTTAGCATTTCTTTCAGTTCATTAAAAACGCTTCCGCAATATAAACCTATCTGAACTAAACTGAAAGAATCATCATTGTTTAAACAAAAAGGAACCAACAACTACTAAGGCATCTTCCAAAGTAGTGACAGGCATAGCTAGCTTTTGATAAAACGACTTGGACACAAACGACAAATTTGCACTACAATCAAATAAAATGCGCGCGGGAATAGAATTTACTAGAAATGTACCCGAAACGACATATTTGGATTCCTTCGCCTCTTCCGCCGTCATATGAAATGCTCGGCCTGTTGGTTTAGGAACATCTGGTTTCTTTCCTTGATCTCCGCCCTTCTTTAACTTTGGACAATCTCTTCGGATGTGTCCGGGCTGTTTACACTCAAAACAGATCGGTCCTTGAATAGGGCAGCTTGCCGCTATATGCCCAGGCTTCCCGCATTTGAAGCACTCATTCCCGACTATCCGACACTGACCAAAATGTTTACTTCGACATTTCGAACACCAACTTGGTTCCTGGCGAGGTTCATAACGAACGTTCTTTCCAAACGATTTGAATTTCTGAGAAGACTCCGATCGGCCTTCCCACTTCCGTTTCTCTCCCACGTGTGTATTTTCTTCTTTATCTTTTGCGTACACTTCCTCTATAACTTTGGCTTCTTCGATCGTCTCCCTCAACGTCGAAGCTTTTGAACTCCGTACCCTCGACATCATATCCGCTGGAAAACCTTTCAAATAAGTTTTAACTTTATCTTTCTCAGTTGGAGCCACATGCCCCACTAAGTTTAGCTTTTCCATGAAAGATTCTGTGTACTTTCGAACAGTAGAAGTACCCTTCTTTAGATTCCGAAATTCTTCCTCAATTCTATTCATCTCGTTTTTATTATAGTAATCTTCCATAATATTTTTCTTGAATGACTCCCAAGTCATAGCAGTCAAGACTGGAGCCAAAATTGTAGTCGTCACTACATTCCACCAAGTCAGGGCATTACCTCTTAACATTTGAGACGCAAATCTGACCTTTGACTTCTCATCACAATCACAAGCCCTGAAAGCTTGTCCCATTTCCCTTAGCCAATTCATACACGCCACTAGATTATCCGCTCTGATAAACTCGGGTGGTTTACAGCATAGAAACGTTTTATACGAGCAGACTCTTTCCACCCTTCTTTCAACCTCCACCACAGGATTCTGAATTGGATTTATAACTCCAGTACCAGTCTCAGTTTGCCGTAACTCCGAACTTCGATCATTCAGTGCTTTCATAAACATTTCGACTTGTTTTTCCATCGCTGTATTCATCATTCTTGTCATGTTTTCCATCATACGAGACTCCACCTTCGATTCAGGTGTTTCTTGGGTGGCGGTACTGGTACCCGTTCTATGTACCTGACTATCAGCTCATCCCATAAAATGTAACCTTGGCGGACTCTCATGAGTTTCACCTATTTTCGGTCGTTTTTCTCCTGACCAATCAATCGCGGACCTATCCATCGAAGAAATAGGGGACCTCGGTGGCGTATTCACCATCGTTCTGATATAACACAAAGAAATAACCATAAGAAATGGTTACACATATCTAGACACACGAAACGTACTTTACCGATCATTAGTCACTGTGACAATTTAGAAATAAGTATGCTTATGTAACAATATATCCATAATGACAGTAGCTAAATGAAATTGCGAACATATTATACATGAGAATTCTCGTTACCATCGTTACAGTACTAATTTCACGTATTTCCATCGACTCTAAGAGTATCTCGTCTTAGTACTTCTACCCATATCTCATGAATCATAACTTAATTCATCACAGCATAAGTCTAGGTATCTCACTTAGCATACCTAGTTCACTAAAACTAATGGCTCTAATACCATATTGTAACACCCTAAAAATCAGGGCTAATTTGAACCTCAATTCGTAACAAGTTATGACAAAATAACATCCAAACTTTTATATACGAGGAGAGTGAACTATGCGGTTTCATAATTACAAACATGGAATTCTTCCAATAACTTATTAATCTAATCATGTCCACTTTAATTAGATTAACTAAGTTATTTAAGCAATCCATCAAAAGCCTCACTGCTTTAGCTAACTCCCCCGCTTATCTCTTAAGTTGGATACTTCAAAAGCTCTCGGCACACATCCCATTTACTTCCCCAAGCCTGTACCTGGTAAGAAAATTAATTTGAAATGATTAGGCTTATGCCTAGTGAGAACATCAAATTTCAAATTAAAAACGTTAACAGATTGAAAATATCCAATACATATAAACAAACCTGTTCTCCACCGTTCTTACCATACACGTGCTCACCTCAATGACAGGATCATACCCGATCCCATGAATATGACTAACATTCAGTAAGTCATATCACAATCAAGATCCTACTACGAATCCTTATAGATTCTAGACTATTGCTCTTATCCAAGAAATTACAAGCTGCTTTATGTCTATTTCTTGGTCCGGAAGTAGAGATTACAAGTTACTTTATGCCTATCTCTGGTCTTCCCCTAGAAATCAGGAATTACAATTTACTTTATGCCTATCCCTCGATTTCTATCCTATGAAATAGAAATTACAAGTTCCTTTATGCCTATTTCTCATTTCATAACACCTTTACGAAATGGGAATTACAAATTACTTTATGCCTATTCCTCATTACAATACATAATCGTGCCTATGGATCCATTACACTTACTATATAGAAATATAGTATTAACCTAAACCAAACCCTTTAGCCTAACACACTAACATCCAACCGTAAGTATGTTCAAGCTACTAAGATTGTATTTCAATTTCTCCATCATACCCTGTCCAAGAGTTAGCAAAACTCCCAAGTTACCGGATACTCAAAAGAATCCAGAACATCCAAAGTGACCGAACAACTGGAGTTTTCGGACACCACAAAAACTATCCGGACATCGTATCTTACCGAATACACAAAACTTACCGGATATCTTAAACTTACCGGATACATAATTAATCCGGATAACATAACTTTCTGGACAATATAATCAATCCGGATAACATCCGGAAACCAAGGTAATCCGGATACCTTCGCACAGGGGTTTCCGGATAATTCTTTTTATCCGGAAACTACGATTGTTCTTCAGTTTTACCATTAATCAGTCCCAATAATATCATTCTTAGTTCGACCCATATCATTCTAACAGTTGTAAAGCATACAGATACTAAATCAACACCAAAATCATCCAATTTTATAGTTTATAAAATCAAAATAGGATGAACTCACCTTTAAAGAAGGTAAACCCACTTTATGCACAATCTATTGCTCCAATCTGCTGTCAACGATTCTGAAACCTAAACAACAAATAGGTTTGTTCACAACTAAGCAGTTACAACAAGTTTTGTCTGAATCCATGGTGAATTTCTTACCAAATTTTGAAGACCAAAGCTTGGTTTTCCTCTTCTTTTCTTTCTCTCTATTCTCTTTCTCTGGTTTATCTAAACCAACACAGCTAAAAAGGAATGAGATATTTCTCAATCTCAGTCCCTTTATACATACACACTATCACTAAATGACCAAACACACCTTCTAAATTTCATATGATCAAGATTAGCTCCAACTTTGATTTCTCATGCTTTAACCCCATCATGAGTTATAAACTTGCAAGGATAGTACAAACTTACAACTTAATTACAAAACAACTTCATTTATATTAAAACATAATATAACGAAATTTCGAGGTGTTACAGTATTAGGTTCTCAGAGTCTGGTAGTCTTCATCAGGGGAGATTATCTTGATCTTCTTCACACCTAGGTCTAGAGCGATCTGAAAATCGAGTAGACAATAGGTTCTGACCTCTCTCTCATGGCATCTCGTATCACAACGTTTTCCATCATATGTTCTTGTCTTTCTCCACACCCCTGAAGAGTCCAATCATAAAGATCTGCTAGATCGTATGGTTGAAGATTATCTTTCGACATTGTATTTACAGTCACTTAGCTCATGACCTGCATAATAATGAAAAGTAATTCCAAGTACTCGCCTTATTTTTAAGTCAGACCATACCATTTCTTTCTTCTAGGCTTTTTCCTTGAATAAGTTTCTCTTCAGTTCATTAAGTATCAGAGAATGTAGGGTTGGTTTTGGTATTATCTCGTTCATGTGAGCGTTGTACAAGTACTTGTATACTTCTTTTTCCATCTTCTTCGGTAGAGGCTTCAGGTAGGGGTTTGGTTTCTTCAAGGCATCCATAGATTGAATGACTTGGGAGACTCTGTCCTCTGAGACTTTTTCTTTGCCTTTAGATTTGGGTATGGGTGCCAGAGGGGGGATCGGTGCGAGAGGAGGTGGAAGTTCCCAGTCTACTAGTTCAGGTTTGGGTGTGACGAACGCTTGGTACCACAACTTTGTAGAATCAGGGTTTGGTTGAGGTTCAGAGGGTGGCTTCTATGATGATTTCTCCTTAGATTCCCCTTTAAGCTTTTCCTTCAGATCTTCGCTCTGTGGAGGTTTTGGTTTTGGTTGTTGGCTCTGGGGTGGTTTCTCGGCTGAATTCTTCTCTGTGAGTTTTGAACTTGTGTCCTTCTTTGTTTTGGTTGCCGCGGTTTTTATTGTGGGGGTTTTGGGGATTGTTTTGGGTGTAGACGATGGTAGGTTGTCGGTATCGGTTTCGACAGAGGTGGGTGTAGCCTTCGTGGCTTGCTTATTTGAGTTCTCACTTGTCGTTGAATGGGTTAAGGCTATTGGTTAGGTTGGTTCTTTGGAAATGTTCGCGCCAGTGGTCTCTTTTTCTATCTCCCCCTCATGATGACCAGATGGACCAAAGCCATCATTTCCATGGTCATCATGCCTTAGCCTTTTATTCGCCTCTGTCTGGCAGGAGTCCGGAGCAGGTCTCTTCCTGGGTAGATTCATAGCAGCAACTTCTAACTTGTCGCATACATCTTTGCAGATGCCCAAAATGTGTGCAAATTATGCTTCAAAATTGAATTAACCTTGCTACGCTCTCTTTGAAATCTTTCGTTTATGACCTTGTGGTAGTAGTAAAAGCTTTCACAAAACTATGTACCTCAGAGATTACCTTCTGCCCAAGTCAATGATTTGATCTCTAGTAATGTAGTCAGTGGGCAGAAGTGGCATGAGTTGAGTTCTTGTGATCTGTTGGACGTTTTCCAGAGCTTTATGTAGATCCTCTGATATAATGGGAGGTCTTGGCTCGTTGGGGGTTTGGCCCTTCAGTGCTTCTACAAAGGTGTTGGCGTTTTTGACTCAGAAGATAGGGCATTTATTGCATTCTGGACCTCTGTGGGAACAGTTGATGAGGAGCTCTGCTGACTCTGAGATTTTAGATCCTCGATCATGGTGGTGGTGGACTTGACCTCTGTGGATAAGCTTTCAACTTTAGATTGCAGAGAGGCCAAGAATGTGTTGGTGGATTCGGTGGAAGATTTCTCCAAGCTTTGCAACTCGGCAAAAGAGGTGTTCATAGAGGTAACAAAGCCTTGGAACTCATCCTTTGTTACGTATGACACATGGGTGACCTCTGGAGGAACACATTCTTCTCAAGAGTGAACTCTTATTCCTAGAGTGCCCACATTAGATCTTGTTTGGATGTTAAGACATGCATAACTTCCCTTCTATCCTTTCGAAGAGTCATCTTACGATGGCTCTGACGCTTTGAAGGTTCTGTCGATGTCCTTCTCTTGAGCCAATCCAGAGTTGGATTCAAGAGGGGCATCGAGTTGACTCTGAGGTTGTTCTAGAACCCTATTGTCTTTGTGCTCTCTAGATACCTCTGAAAGATCTTTGGGGACCTAAATCTTATTGTGTAGAGGAAACAAATGCCTCTGTGCAGGGAGGTGACGTGTCCTTGGGCAACTAGACACTTATGTTTTCAATGGCTACATCTTTTTGAGAGGGTGTAGCGAGAGGTGTGGCTTCCCAGGTATAATTGGAGTAGAGGATTAAAAAATATCCTCTATCCGGCCAGTTAGGGTTAGGATAGAGGCGTGCACCTCTTCTTCAATGTCTCGTGCAGCTAAACCAGCTGGGACAGAAATGTGGTTTGCACTGGGAGGGGGGTTTGGTTTTATGCCAGAGGCATCTTTTACTTCTGTACTATCCTCCTCTGTGTTTTGTCCTAACACCTCTTCCTCTATGGTGTACCTAATCTCTTTTTCTTCGTGTATATTAATCTCTGCATCAGAATCAACTTCTGAAATAGTGGGCAATCGACCATCACTCGGGTATCTATCATTCCATCTCGTAGTGTGTAGAGATGCATTCATGTCAGTGTATTGGAGGAATCCTTCGAATGTCTCTATGGTATGCAGAGGGTCTTCAGGTTCTTGATTCTGGGGTTATTCTAAAGTTCAGTGTTGGAATTCATCAAGAACTTGATCTTGGGGTTCTGTAGGGGGGTTGATTTAGGTTCTTCTGTGGTATGGGGTTGTGGTTGTTCGGCTTCTTCAAGAATGGTTGTTAGAGGTTCTTTGGATTTCGTCTTCTTAGATTTCTTTTTCGGTTTGGGTGCATCCTCTGTAGGGTTGGGTTTTGAGGTTTTTCTCTTTTTCTTCTTATCCTTATTGGGTTTAGAAGGCTCTGTGGTTTCACGGATTTGGGTTTGCACTTGCTCAGGAATGGGTGTGTCATCTTCTATCATTCTCCCCTCAGGTTGACTCACAGAGGTGGCTTTCCTTGGCTTCCTAATTTTCTCAGCCTGTTGGCTCCTAACCTCCTCTGTCATTCTCTCCACAACCTCTTCTCCTATGCGTGGTGGGGTTTCAGGTCTCGGTTTGGGAGACCCGAACTCACGCTTGTACTTCTTAACTAGGTCTTCATAACCACATACTCTAACATCTTTTCTGACAGAGGTCTTCAGTGAGGGTAGTAACTTGGGTCGATGGTTGGTTTAAGGGTCGCCAGAGGATAAGTTTTTACTACAGGGCATTCCATGCTCCATTTCTCTTCCCTTAGCATGGGTTCTGGGAAACTGCAGAGCTGGAAGATCTTTCTTGCTTGACTGAAGGTCCCTCTTCTTTTTCATAGCACCTGCCATCTCCTACAGAATCAAACATGCGTAGTCCAAGGGCAAGTCATAATATATCCCATACATTATTGCCAAAATCTGATGTGAGCTCTGGTCAGGGATTCCGATTTTCCCTGTAAGGCATCAGTTCAACATGCTGAAGAGCACATTCCACAGAAGTGGAAGCTTGTGCCTTCTGAAGTCGGTTTCAAAAGTTTGTGAAAATAAGGCCCTGTTAATTCCAATAGCAAGGTTCTTTCGGTTATCAGGGGTTGACATGTATCCCATGATGGATTTAATGTCCTGGTCATATCTAGTACTTTGCCAAAATTGATGGATATACCTATTGGGCATGGTGGTTGTGTTTTTAGTCAGAATAATGGAAAGGGGATGATTTTGAAGCAGGTTGATGATAGGTTCAAACTCAGAAGAAAACGCTTTATTGTTCAAAATCACATAGTGATTGTTGGGTTTTAGGGGAAGTGGGTTTGGGTACCATTCATGTTTTATGAATGATTGCAGGTTTGTTGAAGGTTCATGGTTCACAGACCCTTCACTGTTTGAGTGTTCTTCTCCCCCATTTCTTGGAGGGATAGGGTTTTACGAGTGTTGAGATGCAACGGGGGACGACATTGTTAAGAAAATGAAGAAGAAGATGAAGTTCTTGAGAGGATTTGCAGGTTTCGACTTAAATGTTCTTGAGAGTAAAGTGAAGAAGGATATGAAATGAGGGTTTTTAAATTGGAATTAGTGAGGGAAAATTGAAGCAAATGTAATTTGAAATCCATACTTGAGTGGAAACGATTCACGAACGACGGTATAGTGTACAACCAATCACAGAGCGCCACATGGGCATAGACTATTCAGAAGGACAAGACGTGCGCCTCCATCACCGCCCACGCGCATGAGAATAACTAAAGAGCCTTGACTGTCACTTACAAAAGAACCCGCACCCTAGAGGATTTTCCAAAACACACAAGTGTAGGAAATGACAAAGGCTCTGTGAAAAAAAGATCCCCTGAGAGCTAGGGTCGGATTTTCCTCACACAAAGATTACACCTTTTCATACCTAAACGTTTGAAAATCATCGAGTTGGTCAAGAATAATCACTTTTAAGAAATTTCGTCTTAAGACACTCTGTCTCTTGGCACAGAGGCTCTGTGAAAGGGCACAGAGGATCTTAGACCCAAAATTTTCTATAAAAGGAAAGCGTCAAAGCAATTTGACTAATCAAAGTTTTGATTTGCTTAAAGAGGTATATTATGATAAAATTAAAAGGTTTTATCCTGAAAAAGTGTTTTTAAAATTTGATTTGCTCACCAATTATGCACAAAATGTCTTGCTCCCCCTTGAATGATCACCTTCTTACTCTCTCTTCCGAATAATTGTTTTGCTCTGCTCCCCCTTGAACTATGCTTGGATCAAATGTGATAAGTAATACACAAGACATAGAACAAATGATCTTAAGAGGTTATGTGACAAGGGCCAGAGGCTCTTTGCAAGGTCACAGAAGCTCTGAAACATAAAGAAACTTCTCAAATACAACTATACATGTTGAAATGAAAATAATACATATTTACAAGATCAGAGGCTCTGTACCAAGGTGCAGAGGCTCTGTTGATCAACTTATGTTCAACATCCCCAAGTTGCTAACCAAAAATAGGAATCTTTTCTCATCTAGAGCTTTAGTAAATAAGTCAGCAAGTTGATACTCTGTAGGCACAAAATACATTTCAATGGTGCCCTTTTCAACATGATCTATAAGAAAGTGATACCTGATATCTATATGCTTTGTTTTTTAGTGTTGGACTGGATTTGCAGAGATGAAAATTGCACTCTTTAAGTCACAGTGGATGGGTATCTTGTCAATGTCTAGATCATAGTCTCTGAGTTGAGTCTTCATCCAAATGACTTGTGAGCAACAACTAACATCAGCAACATACTCTGCTTCTGCCGTAGTTGTGGACACACAATTCTGCTTCTTGGATGTGCAGCTTACCAATTTTCCTTCAAAAAGTTGGCAACTTCTAGAAGTACTCTTCCTGTCTAGTTTGCATCCTCCATAATCTGAGTCTGTATAAGCCATTAGATCAAAGCCAGAATCTTTTGGATACCAGAGGCCAATATTCTTGGTCCCTTTTGGGTATCTAAAGATTCTTTTCACTGTACAAATATGAGATTCTTTGGGATTTGATTGGTATCTTGCACAGAGACATGTGGCAAACATTATATCTGGTCAACTGGCTGTTAAGTACAGAAGTGAACCAATCATGCCTCTGTAGAGTTTACACTCCACAGATTCACTCGAGGGATCTAAATCTAGCTTAGATACAGTGGCCATTGGTGTTTTCATAGCAGAAGAATCAGAGAGTTTTTGTTTTTGAAAAAATGTCATTTAAATATTTTGATTGACTTATAAAAATACCCTATTTTAGTTGTTTGACTTGAAGCCCGAGGAAGAAATTAAGTTCTCCCATCATGCTCATTTAAACTCACTCTTCATGAGCTCTGAAAACTTTTCATAATACTCTTGGTTGGTAGAGCAATAAATAATGTCAACCACATATATTTGTACAAGTAAAATCTCACCTTTTCTCTTTTTGTAAAACAAAGTAGTATCAGTTGTACCTTTTTTGAACTTGTTTTTAAGCAAGAAAGAGGAGAGACGCTCATACCATGCTCTAGGGGCTATTTTAAGCCATAGAGGGCTTTATCCAGAAAATACATGTGATTTGGGTACGTTGAGATCTCAAATCCTAGTTGTTGTTGGGCATAGACTTATTCTTGTAGTTTGCCATTTAGAAAGGAAGACTTGACATCCATTTGGTAGACCTTAAAACCTCTGTGGGCAGCGAAGGCAAGGAAGATTCTTATGGCCTCTAAACGTGCGATATGGGCAAAGGTTTCATCGTAGTCTATCCCCTCTTCTTGGGAATATCCCTTGGCCACCAATCTTTCTTTGTTTCTTACAACAATTCCGTCTTCATCCTTCTTATTCCTAAAGACCCATTTAGTCCCTATAGCTGATTTGTCTTTTGGCAGAGGTACAAGGGACCAGACTTTGTTGCGCTCAAACTGCATAACCTCTTCTTGCATATCCTCTATCCAGTTTGGATCTTCTAGGGCCTCAGAAACGTTCTTTGGTTCTATCACGCTAATAAAGTTTGTGTAGAAACAAAAATTAGCAGTGGCAGATCTTGTCTTTACTTTGTCAGAAGGATCATCAATGATTTGGCTCTGTGGATGACTCTTTATCAACTTAGTCATCTGTGGATTATGACCATTTGCTACATCAAGTTCTACTTTTGTAGAAATATTTGTTGGTTCGATCAGCACCTCAGTAGTGGTAGGAATGTCGTTTGTGCTCAACACTGTAGTTGAATCTTCTACATTAGCTGGTGTGGAAACCTCTGTAGGTACTGTTGTAAAATCCTCTGTATGAACTAGAGTGAAATCCTCTGTATGCACTTGTGTAGAGTTCTCTGCAAGCACTTGTGTAGAGTTCCCTGTATGTTCTGATGTTGAATCCTCTACATGTACTTCTGTGGAATTCTCTGCATGCTCCCCCTCAACTATAGGTCCTACATAAGTAGTTGTAGAGGGTGAAGGATTTGAAGGACCAGTTATAAATATACCTTGTGGTGCTTGGTCTACAGAGTATTGGCTTGCAGAGGCTCTGTGGACGTTCACAGAGGGTTCTGTATCATCAAACATCTCTTCAAACAATAGATTGAGTTCAGCTTCACGAGATAATGATGAGATAATGATGCACCAGAGGTTTGCTTGTTTGGCTCGAGTCCTGAGCTGATTTGCTCAGAAGTCTCTTGATTTGTATCATCAAATGAGACATTGATACTCTCTAGTATCATTCTGGTTTTCAGGACAAACACTCTATAGGCTTTCGATGATGATGAGTAGCCAATAAATTTACCCTCATCAACCTTCTTCTCAAACTTTCCCAATTGTTCTCTGTCATTCAACACAAAACATCTACAACTAAAAACATGAAGAAAGTTTATGTTAGGCTTTCTTTGGTTGATTAAGTGGTAGGGAGTTTTCGTGTGTCTTTTCACTGTCAGAGATCTATTCTGAGTGAAACATGCAGTTGAAATAGCTTCTGCCCAAAAATATGTTGGCAATCCGGATGCTGTAAGCATAGTTCTGGCGGCCTCCACAAGTGTTCGATTTCTTCTTTCGACAACACCATTCTGTTGTAGAGTCATTGCAATAGAGAAGTTTTGTGATATTCCCTCTAAAACAAGATAGGCATCTATGGTTGAATTTTTGAATTCAGTGCCATTATCACTTCTTAACTTTTGCACTTTGCAATCATACAGAACCTGGTTTTTCTCATAAGATTGATTAGTATTTGTGGGAAATCAGACTTCTTTTGAACAAATTCAACCCAAGTATATCTTGAAAATTCATCAATTAACACAAGAATATACTTTTTGCCTCCTAGGCTCTGCACTGAGATAGGACCGCAAAGGTCAACGTGTAACATATTCAGAGGCCTAGTGCAAGACACATCTGACTTGGGTTCAGTGGAAAACTCTCTTGAGTTTACCCATTTCACAAGCATAACATAGATGATCTCTGTCGAATTTAAGATTTGGAAGACCACTTACCAGATTGTGCTTCACAAGATTATCTAATGTGTGAAAGTTTAAGTGTGGTAACCTGTTGTGCCATAGCCATGCCTCGTCATTCTTGTTAGAAACAAGACAAAGTTTTTCTTCTTTGCATTTGACCTTAAAACTCATAAGGTATAGCTCACCTATTCTTTCGGCTCTTAACAGTTCTGTGCTTGTACCTGCACTTAATAGAGAACAATCCCTCTTGTCGAATTTCATGTCAAAGCCACTGTCACAGAGTTGACTTACACTTAGTAAGTTGTGCTTAAGACCATCCACATATGCAACTCTTGGCACATCAACATCTTCTTTTGCTATGACTCCATATCCTTTGATGATTCCCTTTCTGTTATACCCAAAGGTCACATATCATCCTTCTGCTTTTTCTTTGTATGAGAATAGTAACCCTCTGTCGACAATCATGTGTCTTGAGCACCCGGAGTCAAGGTACCACACAGACACATGCTGCTTCTGCAACACCAATTAATGGGATTTAGGTACCCATATCCACATGTGTCCTTTTTTGTTAGGTGGTTTTGAAGGTGCTTTTGCAACCTTTGGTTTGGCTTTAACTTCTTTAACAGAAGGACCATTTTGTTTCTTCTGACTCTTGAATTTTGCATTCTTTGGTTTGGGTCTAGAGAGTAAACAGTGTGGGCTAGAAAAATGATTCTATAATTGAAACATAATCTCAAAGCAATCACAATAATGCACATTTGAAGAAATTTTCTTAAAATTTTCATTAAACTCATTAAAGATAGGTATAGAGGATTTATTGAAATGATCTCTCCTAGCATCAAACTTTTTGCAAAAAGACCTATCTAGGCTAGACTTATTTTGGTAAATATACCTATGGGGAATAGCCTTCGTTTCTACCCATCTCTCTCTGTGGTGAACTTGGTTTGGTCTCAATGTCACAGAAGGAAAAGATTTATCATTTTTAATCCATTTCTCCTTTTGTTGCCAAGTGAATTTCTCAGGTTTTGGCTTAGAAGAACCAGAAGCTCTAAGACTTGAAGATGACATCTCTTTTTGTTTTTGAATCTTTTCAAGCTCAAGAGATGTTTTGGATTGTAGACACATGTTAATGAAATCATGACAGATAGGTATTCTTGCAACAGATTCCTTAGCAAGAATTACTCTGTTTCGAATTCCAGAAAGGAGTTTTGTTCCCTCTAGTTTTCAAGGAACTATCTCTGGTTCTGCAGAACCAGTCTCTTGTGTGACAGAAGTTGAGTCATCCTCAGAATCTGAGTCCGAATCAAGAAAGTTTTTGATTGCCTTACCACAGGCTTGATCACATGAACGTGTATCACCACCATTTGCATCTTTGTTCTTAGAAAGATTTAAATCTTTTAAAATACATGGGACAATCTTAGGTTCATCAAAAGATTTACACTCATCAAGTGTTTTTAACAAATCCTCTTCAAAAATGTTTTTCAAATCAGAGACAATTTTAGGGTCATCAATAGATATACAGTTTTTAAATGCTTTTAGCAAATCATTCTCCAAAAGGTATTGTAGACTATCTTCTGCCGAAGAGGGAACGAACTCAGTTGCCTCTGCGCATAACTTCTTTTCAGGGGTTATTATGCATACAAAGGCAGCCTGGTCTTCTGGGGATCCAAATTTGAACAAGGAGTTTTTTTTGGTGGAACAAGAGAGTAAACTGTGTTTATAAATCTCTGAGGATTCCTTGGTTTTAGCTCTTCAGAAGTTTTGCACCTCTTTAGGACAGAATGCATTGGAGGAAACTCAGGTTCTCTAACCTTTCCTAGGAAGAACAAAGAATATAAAGATTTGTTTCTTTAGTTTCCAGTGAAAGGATCCAGATCACTTAACCCAATTCCTCTTCTGCCTATTTGGGTATTGAACTTATCATGCACTTTTTGAGCATCTTTGATATTTTTTTATCATCAAATCTTTGTCGAACAAGTCTTGATGTAAAACTTCTCTCTACTTTTGAAAAAAGTTTTTAAGTGCCAAAATGTTCATTCTGTCACTTTTTAGTGTCTTTTAGCTTCTTTGTTTGACTCTTTAGAGCTTGATCAAGATCACTAACTTGGCTTTTCAAAATTTTAATTTCTGAGAAATACTTGTTTTGAACGTTTTCCTTTTCTAAGGCAATCTTAACCTTTTCTTGAGTTAGAAGATCAGCTTCTCTTTCATAAAAGGCAAGTTTCTTTTCATTTTCCAAAAACTTTTACTCAAAATCATAAAGTTCTTTTGTTAGTTCAAGCAATTTAACAAAAGATTCATTAGATGAAGTACAAGAAGAAGTAGATACCTCACTATCGGAGTCTGATTTTCCAAAATCTGTAATTCCACAGAACATGGTATGCTTGTCCCCTTCATCAGATGATTCATCTGAAACCCACTTTTCTTGCTCAACCATTAGTGACTTATGTGCATAGTAGTCTGCATTCTTCTTGTAAAAGGCAGGATCTCTGACAGGTTGGCTTCTGGCGGGTTGACTTCTGCATTCTGCGACATAATGTCCAGGCTTGCCGCACTTGAAACAATTGTTGCTCTATATGACTGGCAGTGTTGGCTTCTCAGGAGCTTTGTACTCCTCCTTTTGTGAACTCCTATGTGGATACTCTTTCGGTCTTTGTTGGTACTCCACTGGTCTCTGCTCATAATACCTCAGATCATACCTCTGTTCGAACATCCTCTGATCATGAAATTTCTCTCTGTTAGGAAATCTTGGATCATACATCTGTGGTGGGGAAAATTGCTTAGGTTCTTGAATATATGGTCTTTCCATCTGTGGTGCAGAACTCTGATATCTGCCACCCTTGTCATCCCTTTCTCTGTTCCTCTGTTGAAAGATGGCTTCTTCTTGTAGCCTCTGTTGATCTCTTTGGTCAACAGAGCTAGGGATTTGGCAATAAAAGCTGTGCTTACCTCCTCTTCTTCCGATGGTTCCTTCTCTTCCTCACTCTCCACCATGAACACTTTATTTCTTTTCTTTTTACCCTTAGAACTTTCCTCAGAGCACTTCTCCTTATGTTGCTTATCGTGACCCTCTGTGGCGTTGCTTACTAGTGCCAGGGTCCACTCAATTGAGGTTTGGACTGGATAACATAATGCTCTTGCGCAACTAATGTTCCAAAGAGTCCAGTCAAAATCCAAGCATCTAGATCTTGGTTAGTTTGTAAGGACATTGACAACTGAAGCCACTCATCATCCAGGCTATTATGAAACATGACATTATTCCCCTCAGTGGTTCTGTGGATGCCATATTTCTTACACCTATTTATCAAAGTGTTGAACATGTCATATGTGTGCTGTAGTGATTTAGCTGGTAGTGCTTTGAAACTATAGTACTCATTCAGACATTGGGCTTTCCTATTCTTTTGGGTTTTTATTCCACCTTCAAGTTGCTTTTCAAGTTCTACCCATAGTTCATGGGCAGATTCACATGCATCTAAGGACTTAAATAGGTCATTTAGGATAGCCATGATTAGCAATCTTTTGGCCTTCTTTCCCAACTCATATTTCTCCCAATCCTCAGGAGACCAATCTTTTATTTCTTCAGGCTTATCATATTCTGGAACTTCAGGTGTTGTTGTTGTGGCAGGAACCCTAGGAACAGTTACCATGGGTACACAGGGTTTGCTAATTACATCTTCTACAAGTCCTTTTTCAACCCCTTCCAAGAAATGTATCATTCGAATTTTCCATTGGGCATATTCATCCCTCAATAAGATTGGGGGTTTGGTCTGAGATCCAACTATGTATATGGCATTAAGGTTTGCCATTTTTCTGAAAAGAAATTTGAAGAACAAAAAGATGAAGGTAGGAACAGTTTTGAAAGAGAAACAGATGAAAATCAGGGGTTTAAGATTTTAAACCTGGTAAAAGACTAATAATCTAGAGATTTAAACTAGAAGATGAGTTATAGAGCAGATTACCACACACAAGGATGATTTCTAGGGAAGAACAGATCCTAGAGATGAACAATATTTAAAGTCGTTGAAAACTGCTCAAAAACATGGACTATTTTGAAATGAGGAACATGTTTAGAAATCAACCAGAAAATCTACCAGAAAATCTACCAGAGAGATAAGATCAATTGAAGAGATGATCCTTTGATTAAAGAAATCAAATTTGCACTTATACCAATTGTTGACCCCAGTATATCTCATGCAATCTTATAACTCAAACATGAATCTAGAAAACAGAGTGTATATGCGTGGAAGCTTTGTAAATAACAAGGTTTGAGTAATCAATAAAGGTAGATTTGAGAACATAGATAAGAAGATTAACACAATATGTAATGAATTAGATATGTCATCTCTCATTAGTCTTCAAAATGAATTACACCAAGAGCATCCAGTAGAATGTGTTTTCCTCTCCAAGTTTCTCTCTCACTATGTGTAATCTTTGGTGAAATCTGTGTGTGTGCGTTTTTTGAACAGTGAATGTGCGCATTACAAATAGTGGTGTAAAGTGTACGAAGTCAATGATGTACCCAATCTAATGGTGACACCTGGAAAGGTGTGTATCAAAATCGTACTATAGGATCTTCGTACAATCTTTTCACGTGAGAGGCACGAGCTCCTTTTAATCTGAAATGCACAAGTTGTTCTTCACAGAGGTTGGCCACCACAGAGCTTCTGTTGTCCGAGTGTAATCGTTAGGTTTGGCTTGTTTTTCGGAAGAGCAACGACAGAGGCTCAGGAGCTTGTCCGGAGAGGTCCTTGGTAGAGGTCTTCTGCGATTTTTTCCTTAACTCTTTTTTCAATACTTTTACATTCAAAATGGAGCTAACAAATGAGAATGAATCAAGTTTCTTAAAGATCTTGTAAACCTATGGGAGTGCAAGACGATGCGTATCATAAGGGTACATCCATATATTTGAGAATACATGCAAATGTGGTCTTTTAGGGTCCGTTTGGTTTGGGGGATTAGATTGAATTTCATTCCAATCCCATATTTGGTTTGAAGGGTTTCTGGATTTGAAATACAAGAATTTCATTGGAATCGCACAAACATTGGATTTAGAAATCCGATGAGGGTAGTTAGTATTTCACGGGTTCCGTAGGATTTGTATGTAAAAGTTATTAAAATATGTTTAAAATATATATTTTGTAATAATCAATTAATAAAAAGGTAGTTTAATTATTATTATAATTATTTATAATATGTTTTTATAAATTATTTATCTATACTACTTTATGAAAATGCTTAAGTAGTTAGTTTCAAGATTAAAAAATACTACATTTTAAGCACAATGCGCAACGTCTTACATAATGCTTGAAATCAGTCACCTTTCTCCTCCACCACTTCTACGACCTTTCCCTTCCGCTTCTTCTCCACGATCTCTCCCTTCCCACGTCCTACAACATCCCTAAAACCACTCCTCTGATTCAACCAAATCAACCCCAAACGCCGTCCCTAAAACCAGTCTGAGAGCGATATAGAGGATAACGATCCAATGTTTCTTTGTATCTACTTGGTAGAGAAGTCTATATTTAGGAGAAATATGAATCCTGATCGGCGCCGGAGTTCGATTATCATCACTTCAGTTTTCTCACCGATATCTCTGTGCTTCGATTTTGTTTTGGAAAAATATGGATGATTTTCCGTTTACAAAATCTCGAATTTGAGCCAAGGTATGTACAATTAGTTTCATTCTGAATTCAGTAAATTTGGCTAACAAAAAAGGATCCTGATTAACAATTTTCCCATCATCAAACATACAAAATCTCCCTAAAAACTTGATACATTTCTCTTCCCTAAAAAACCCACAAAAAATTCCCAAACTTTTCATTCAAATCTGACCCCAAATTCGATTTCTATGTCCCATCAAAACCTTTGTTTCCTCTGTTTCAAACTATCCACTTCTTACTTTTTATGGTTGTGCTGAAAATCGGTGTTGTACTCTTGGATGAGGTAATGAGTTCCCAAAAGTTTTTTTCTATTTTCAATGCAATTAAGCTTTGTCAGTAGCTAATTATCTGAAATTGGAAGTTTTAATTAAGATTCGTGTGTTTATCCATATGGTTTTGTGTCTGAAAGCTTTGATTAACATTTCTTTGATTTAATGTTAATGCATTTTACATTACCCATCACGCTTAATCATTGATCTTTTGAATTAAATAGGGATTTTTAATCAGAGAGTCGATTTATACATATGGGTTTTGTTTTAATGTGTGTTTTTAGTGATACAGGGTTGAATTCATATGATTACATACATGATTCAGGGTTTCATGTTTTACACAAGGAGTTCCTGAATTGGGTGAAATTGATTAGGGCTTTTGTTCAATTTTTCAGAAACGATTCGATTGTTTAAAAGTGGTTAAAAGATTTATGTTTTTTTAAACTGTAAAAGAGGTTAAAACTTAAGTTCCTGAAGATCCAAGTGGTAAAATTGGGGTTTAAAATTGCTACGTGCTTGTTTTGATTCATTTATTGTTTTTAAACTAACATGTCTTTGTGGGTCATTCTGCATTCAACATTCTCTTCAAAATTCAGATATTAAAGATTCCATTTTAGAACTGAAGTAGATAAGAACACATACACCCCACTCTTTTGTTCACAATGATATGTTTACTTCCACAATAACTCCTATTTTTAAGAAGTTTAAATAGTCTTAAAACCAAATAAATTCTATGTTTGCATTTTTCGTTAATTCAAATGTTTAATAAGTTAAAATCATTACTCCTAAAACCACCACAAATTCTACGTTTGTATTTATATATTTTAAGCTTCTAAATACTGCACTGCATGGATCTCCTATAGATTGACGAGCTCTGATTTGATCCTATAGGTCATATGATGAAAAGTTATGGTTTGATCTTACAGGATGGCTTGCTCCGATTCCAAGAGAATATCCAACTCTGAATGATTGGGAGAATCAGCTCCCAACATATTTCCTGAGGTACGTTACATGTAAACATGATAAATGTGGACTTCTTTTTCCAATCCACTTTTTAAATGCAACCATGCTTCCATTTCTTGCTGATTCAGGTGAGACTTAAAAGATATTTGGAAATGAGGGTTGTTGATGGAGGGCCATGGAGGAGGTTATGTGCATTGCGTGCTTTTTGGGCTTTTTGGGTAAGGTCCTCTTGATCATCATACGTTCAATATCCCAAATGAATAATATGCATCACTTCTACATGTTCTTTCGTCAATAAACAACCTTTAAGAGCATCTCCAACAACTTCCCCAAAATTTCTCCAAAAAGGGAACCAAAAGTCAAAATCCTCCAAAACAAATTTACATCAAACTCCAAGATATTCCCCATTTTGGAGAATTCAACATTAATTATACTATTAAAATATTCAATCTATTATTACGCCCAACAAACTTTTAAACTTAACTTTTAAATATATTTTGTATAAAATAGTAATTTTCAACAAACTTTTTATAAAATGTTAATTTGTAAGCACATTTTATATAAATGAAATTTTCAATAAAGCATTCATAGTGTGGTATTTTTCAACAATTTTTTTAAATGTTAACTTCCAACAACTTGTAATAAATAGAAAATGTCAACTTCCAACAACAAATAATAAATAAAAATTGTAACTTTCAACTACTAATAATAAATGATTATTGCAATTTCATCTATAAATAAGAGCTAGTTACAACCAATTCTTTATCTAATTCCTTTACCCCCTCATTACTTTCTTATTTTGAAACTATCTCATGGCCCGTCGTGCTTTAGGTAGCCTTTACGTCATTGATATGCACATGAATGATAAGAGTTGTTGCTTTTACAACTAGAAGAAGAATGTCTTTCCAACATGAGTTTAAGGGGAGTTCATGGTGGTTCCATTATGGGTCACAAAATTGTTGATAGCGATCTAATTAGGAGTCATGAACGAATTTATCGTGACTACTTCGCCAATCCTCCAAATATGGTCCTCGACTTTTTCGAAGGAGGTTTAGAATGAGTCAAGCTCTTTTCCTTCGTATTGTTGATGCTGTTGTTGCATATGATAATTATGTTGTCCAAAAAAGGAATGCATTCGGGCGTCTTGGTTTGTCATCTCTTCAAAAGGTAACCGTCGTTTTTGATTGCTTGCTTATGGTGTTCCGGCTGATTATGTTGATGAGTATGTGCAAATTGGTGAAAGCACCGCTATTTAAAGCCTCAAAATATTTGTTGTAGCAATAATTGAAGTGTTTGGTGATCGTATGACCTCACTAGGTTACTTGCAATTGGTGAAAAACGTGGTTTTCCAGGGAAGTTGGGAAGCATTGATTGTATGCATTGGAAGTAGAAAAATTGTCTAACTGCTTGGCATGGTATGTTTGTCGGGCATATTCATGAACCAACCGTTATTTTAGAAGTTGTAGCTTCATATGATCTTTGGATATGGCATGCTTTCTTTGGTTTACCTGGGTCTCTTAACGACATTAATGTGTTGGAGCGCTCTTTTGTGTTTAGTGATATCGTTGAAGGTTGTGCGCCTCCTATTAGCTACAAGTTCAATGGTAGACCATATAATATGGGTTATTATCTTGCCGATGGTATTTATCCTTTATGGTCAACATTAATGAAGACTATTCCAACATTACAAGGAAATAAGCAAAAATAATTTGCTAAAGAGCAAGAAGGGGCAAGGAAAGATGTTGAGCGTGCATTCGGAGTGCTTCAAGCATGTTTTGCAATTGTTCGTGGCCCGACAAGATTTTGGGAGAAGGATACCGTACATAATATCATGATTTCATGCATAATTATGCATAACATGATTATTGAAGACGAGAGTGACAAGCATGAAATTGTTTGTCAAAGAAGAATGCATGATATAGATAACTCTTATGATATAGTTGATGAAATTCCTATGATATCGACTTCTTTTGAGCGTACACCAACACTAATGGAGTTCAATGAAAATCGACATCGGATTTGTGATACACAAATGCAATCTCAACTTCAAGAATATCTTGTCAAGCACTTATGGAAGATACATGGTGGCCAATAGAGATATGCATATGCTCTAACTTATTATCATGTATCTTAACTGGTCTTTAGTTGCTTTTCTTTCTTTCTGTTGTTTCATGAATGAAGTTCTTTTATGTTTTCAAATACAAGCAAACAATGCACTTCATAGCTTTGTATCGAATCGTTTTTTAGCATTTTTATCACACATAGAGGTCAATCCATGTGTTAGTCTCTAAACAAAAGTTGTACGTATAACCTTTAGGGTTTAAATCACTTTGGATTCAACCCATTTGGAGAAATGACCAGTTTAAAATGAATTTTTAAAAAACAGCAAGCAGTTCCCGTTTTTGTACACGACCAGTTCTGGAAAGTCATTGTTTTGAGCCTTATGGAGTTGAAATCAGATCTTAGTGTAAACTACAAACTTGTTCGAGACACATAGATCTTTCCAATGGTATATCCCACCTCGTTTGGACCAACGGGTGATTTTATATGCATTTTTAAACAAAACAGTTTGCAAAATGCGGTGAAAAAGATATATATAAGCTGACAAATACAAAAGTTGAGTAACCTGCTTCAAAGCTAAGCCAAACACACCCTGTCAAGAATACTACAAAAATAGTTGTATATATGAGTGTTATAAATCATTATAACACCTAATAAGTTGTTACGTGGTAAGCATTTGGTAAAGGCTCATATGTCACTTTGACGACCGATAATCTTATCCGGTAAGTTTTTGATTCTCCTAGCTTGATTTGCGAAGATTTCTTTTCGACGTATCTCAAAGTATATAACTTGGATTGGAGACATGCCACTAGTATCCATAGCCATAATTCTATCTTCCGTACTTCGATCTTGAACTTCAATTTCTTTTTCTCTAAGGGCAGCTTGCCCTAAGCTCTTCCAATTCAAGACGTACCTTCGATGATTCATCATCATTTTCGACGAATTGTTTTTTCTTTTTGCGTTTTTAATTGATTCCTTTGCAACCTTTCTTTCAATTGGCCTCTTCAAGTTGGCAGGTTAAGGATCTTCCACGTTGTCATCGTCTAAATTAATTGATTTCGATGTCTTGCTAGAATAAACTTTTGACGAACTCTTGACTTCAATCCTCTTATGTTCATTCATCATTTATGTTGAAACCTTAATATATTCCAACAATGATCTAGTTGAAATGGATGACCTTCCTCTTTCCTAGTGGAGGATCCTAAGGAATTTTGGAAATGGAGGTCTAAGGGTTCTAAAAGACATGTCATGTGTCGTGGCGTAAGACGCGTCTCCGACGCCACATTAAGCCCCATAACGTCTACCTAGTACCTCACTTAAAGGTGTTATTCGGTTTTCAACATTTTTTAAACCACATAACCAAAAACTGAACCGAATTAGGACATATAACTAAATGGAAAAAACCTAAACAAAAAACCGGAACCATTGAACCTAGACATAACTATTCAAAAATATAAAACTAATACTCTAAATCGATAAAACATAACCGGACCGGATAAACCGACTAAAAACCGAACTAAATACATCGAGAACTGAATAACTCAACTTCATTTCATTTAAGGTAGTTTATTTCCATTTTTCTCGACACCCCTAACTCCACTAATCTCACTCATGGTTTTACCCAGATTGCCTCACTCACATTTCACTCGCAGATTGACATGCCACAATCATTTCAAGTTACACGATTCACATAAAACTTATACTGTATCATTAACAATGAGCCATTAACATTTCACATTAAACAATAAAATATATGAAGATTAATCGATGATTATAAAATAAGCTTTTAAATATTGGACTAATTTTTTTATAAGTCTATGTTGTAGTAGTATATAACTATGTGAAAATATCTTGTGGATCAAACTTAATTTTTATTGGGAGTCATAATTATAAGTATATTTTAAAAAATTAAAATTTATAATATAAAAATAATTTTGTTTGAAAAGTTATGGCCCCTTCCCTAAACCATACATTCACCCATGCTCTTTCCTAAAAACTTATTTTGCCGCTATTACCTATCACATGAAAATACAGTATCAAAATGTGGAGTACCTCAATTAGTTTAGTTAAATCATAGGAAAATACGGTATCAACGCCTTTTACCTTATCTTGTTCCGTGTAACCACTTTTCCGTAAGTGTTCAATGTGAGAAAGAATTCCACAGAACCTACTTACCATGGCACTAATCTTATTCCAACGGCTCGTTAATGATTTCTCACTTTTATCTTTGTCCCATGTCTTGTTTTCAGCGTAATACTTGGTGATCTTTTTCCAGAATTGGCACTTCTTTTCGTCATTTCCTATTATTGCATCTAAGCTGCTATGTAACCATGCCAAAACAAGAAGTTTATCCTCCTTGGTGTCGAAATTGTCTGCTCGTTGCGATTTCTTGCTTCCACGGGCAATAGGGGTATCTATATTACCTTCATCCGGTGGCGTCTCCTCATAAGTTGCATCCGGTGGTGAAGCATGAATGGGGACAATAGACTGATACTGAGATAATGTTAAATCATATATGAGATGTGTTTCATTGAGGTCATCGAGGAATGAGCAAGTATTGAGAAGACTTGTGAAATTATTAGGTGTACCAAATTCAAGTCGGTTGCATCATAAATACAACATAACCGTGGGGTCATTATAGGCAATTTCTCTTCAAATCGGTTGCATCATAAATCAAGCAAAATGGATTAACTGTCTACAAGTTGCCTTAAAAAATCATGATATTTATACTTGTATAAATATTCATATCAATTTTATGTTTGTGCCTCCTTTTGTATCTTATGTGTATTAAACTAACTATTGTCTCAATGTATAAATATTCATATCAATTTTATATTTGTGCCTCCTTTTGTATCACACAAAGGCTGAAGGGTGCAAATGTTGATGACAAAGTAAGCATTAAACATAATTTCTTATGGAATGTGTCTTCTTCTTTATCTCATAAAACAAGGAACGAAATTCAAGTCGGTTGCATCATAAAACAAGAATATCATTGATGCATTTCATCTAATACTTTGTTTACATGTTAAATAATATGTTTTCTGTAAATACCATCAAACATCTCCATCCCTCCTATGTAAAATTTGGAATATGAACATCAAATCTAAGCCAAGAGAACAAGAGATTGAAAAAAATTTAACTAGAAATAAAACATGAGATAGAAAAAGAAATCAGAAATATTGGAATATGAACATCAAATCTAAGCCAAGAGAACAAGAGATAGAAAAAAAAATTAACCGAAAATAAAACACAAGACAAAAAAGAAATGAGACCAATACCTTATTTGATTTCATAGATGAAACTCTTTCTCAAAGATTGATTAAAATCCAAAACGAAATAGATGGATTTTGATGTCTTCACTAACCGTGGGTAAAGAAAACCAAAAGAATGAAAATGAAAGAAGGTTCACTAACATGGATAAATAAAACCAAAAGAAGGTAAATGAGAGATGGTTCAGTAATAGTGGGTAAAGAAAACCAAAAGAAGGAAAATGAGAGAAGGAAGAGGCGTCTTCTCTTTTTGGCGGGTCCGGCATTTTTTTTGGGAGGGAAATAATAAAGGTAATCATTTTTGGGGTAATCTCATTTGGAGAAAATTTTATTTTCTCTCCTACTTTTTCAATTTTAGCCTTTTTAGGGATAGTTTTGGGGAAATGTTGAAGCATGATTTAGACCCAAAATCCTCATTTTTTCAGCTTTGGTTTGTATTCTTTGAATAAATCATCAAGCTGTTTTTTAGCTTCTCCTTTGGAATATAACGACATGCTTCTTCATTTCGTATTTGGAATCTTGTTCTTCAAGTGTTTGATTATGGTCACTTCTTTTTTGTTTTTAAATATAAATATTTACCGTCTATACGTGGTTGGTCATATCATATATAGTTGTCTAGATCAACGCCAACTGTTAGATCTCACTGTAGTGTAACTGAATAACAGGTGGGCATATTGTATGATGATATTTCTCTGCAAAATGTGTTGGACATGACAGCTGATTGAACGCAAGAAGAAAGAGAAATGTTGAGAAAGAAGGTAACATGACATATAAAAACTAATTTTCTTAGTTGTGGATCTGTTTTTCTCATTTTAAAATCCACACTATCATGAGCATTCCATGAAATTATGTTTTAGGTGCCTGTAAGTGGACTGAAAACCCCATTCCCCGATGGATTGCTGAAACATGTTGCTGAAGAAGTTGTAAAGCACACAAAGGTTTGAAACTCTGATTAATACTCATTTTGGTGAATCGATTGTGGATTGTAGTAACGAACACCTTTACACAGGACGACTTGGAGAGGAGAGGATACAAGGAAACAAGATTATTAAATGAAGCGGCAAAGGTTTGTCAGAACATGTGAATTAGGCTTCTTCTTTCTACGGTTTTCTATATCTTTGTAAAATCTCAGGGTCGTTTACCAAACACTTAATAGGTATCATCAACAAAAGTCACCATCACATTCTTAGCCATCAAAATGGATTGATGGTAAGGGCTTATAACCCGGTAAGCACCTACCAGGTAAGAGCCATCACCCTCACTTGTCAGGTAAAACTATCGACCCTTGCCTTCCCTCTTACCAGGTAAGATTTTCGGTTCTTTTTGTGTTCACCCAGAAAGGTAATCCAACCGGTAAACGCTTACCAAGTTAAGTGTTTAGTAAACGGCTCCTAATTACCTTAGGTGATTGATGCATCTAAGTATTTTTCTCATGCTTTTATCCAATGGGAGTTCAATAGTTATACTCTTGCAAAGTCCCAAAACAAGTGTTCGCATTTCTATTTTAGTTTGTCCCAAAATAAGTAATGGCCAACTTCCCGATTTTACCATTAATTATGAGATGGAGAAATTCATTATCACCTCTATTATTACAAGTAAAAATGACATTTAGTTAGTTAAAAAGTACAATGATTACAAATTTCTAAAACTTTGCTTTTTCATTGTGGACATTGATTTTGGGCCAGAGGGTGTGAGGAAATCTGACAAACATTACATCTTTATGTGTAGGTTTACCAGGGAAGCTCCTCCTAGATTTGTACCATGGGGACAAAATGTGGATCCTGTATTTTAGGAACTATTTTACTAAGATGCTCAACTTCTTGTCCATATTCTGTATGTATCTTTTATCTATATCTACAGGTCTCTTTTCACTTTCTTTGTACACTTTATAATAAAGCACACATATTATTTTGTAAGGAATAAGCTGTGTGTTGTATGGAATTCAACAATCATGGTGTGATCATTAAATGAATCAAGTAGTACCAGATACATTTAACGAGTCATACCATTTAAGATTTCCGAGGTTTATCTTGCTCCAAGAACTGTAGAGTCCTTTGTACACCAGCAGAATAAGTTTTAATGTATTTGTGTTTCTATCAACAGAACCATTTTATTGTTTGAATGCCAAAGTGAATCAGATTGATGAGTTACGGTTGGAGGGTTGTAACTCGTTCACCATCATAATGCAAATAATATCAAGTCCTGATATGAAGGTTCGTCTCTTTAATCTGCTCGATTATTGTCATCCAGTAACTAGATCAGTCTTTCCTGATGCAACTATTTGCAAAGGAAAAAGCTTATATAGTCTGTGTTAGGAAGCAATTGTATAAATAGTCGCTCTACCGTCATCTGATTTGATAAGAGTTTAACCCCTCTCTTATTTTTCTTTTACTGTCCATTTAACCAAATCCACTTCACGCAGATCCCACGCTCATCGATCCAAACAAATGCTCACTCTATCGAAAAAGAAACATAATACAGACTTTATCTCATGCTCAATCGTGTTGACTCGATCCCACAATCAATATTATCAATTGATGCAATTGTTGTTTGTCGATCTTAGACTCGAGCCCAGGTATTTGTCAATATGTTCAAATGTCTATTGTTTGTCGATCCCTGATCTGTTGTTGACTTGTTTTTGTGTTGTTTCTTAAATCATAGGTTGTAAGTTTGTTTTAAATTTGTCAATTATATACATAGAGGATGCTGAGCACTTCAGAAATGTAGAGGTCTTTAAGTAAGAGTAATCAGCACTTCACAAATGCAGAGATCTTTAAGTGAGAGTAGTCAGCAGCAGACCTATATTTTTGTCGAGCGGGTGTACCTTTAAGGTTGATCAAAGGCCCGCAAAGTCGTCCAATGTGTTTTTAGTTGAATTCCACCATTTTGATAGATATTTTCAAATTTTTAGTTGATTTCGATGGGCTTTTAAGTTTTTTTTATCTCGAGAGATTTTGTAAGTTTTTTGGTTGATTAAGGGACTTTTTCGGTTGATTTCTTGCAGTTTCTTATATCCCAGAGCACCACTCAAATTTTAAAATTTTCACCTTTCATATATAATCCATAATAGCTGATACTGCATGGGGCATATGTTTTTGGATTGCTACTTTGGTGCTGCTATCATGTTGGATCATCAGAAACAGAAGCCGAGAAGATTGCAAAAAAAAAAAAACTAAGGCTTTATGATCCATATTCTAATGGGAGTAAGTTGATGCATGTTACATGAGATGGTTACCAAGTGGTCTTTTGGTAGTGGCTTCATCAACAGAAGTTAGAAAAGGATTCAACAAAAAAGGAATCCGTTCTAATTTATGATTATAAAATAACACAGAAGTGTCTAAATTTTTCTAAGTATAATGTGTTGTTTTTGTATCTTATAAATAAAATAACTATTTGAATGGTAGCTATATATAGAGTTTATGGTAATTATGATTGTTACAATCTTAAAGGAATACATGATCACAATTTATTATTCAAGTAAGTGCATATGAATGCATTGTTGTATGTTTTAGTAATAAACATTATGCTTTAGTTCTCATTAATAAACGTTGAGCCCTATAGTCCTATAAGACTCTTTTCAAATCATTGGCCTTATAATTAACTATATTAACTATATATAAGGTGATCTACAATTTAAAATCATAAAAATAAAATCAAGATTGACAAAAAAATAAAACAAAGCGGGAAGTAAGATTGTGGATTTGAGTATTTTATTTCAGAATTGAAATACGTCCCGTTGCATCGTGCGGGTACATTGACTAGTAAATAATGAACTCGACTTCAATTCCAAATTTTACAAACCTAACACAATGGATATTACAAATCCTTCCACGAAATCTAAATCCTTCCAAACCATTCCATCAAACGAAATGCGTGGTTTGGTACATTAACCCGTTGAATGTTATGCTTTACTTACGATAACTAAAAAAGTAGAGGGTGGATGGTATGACTACATACGGATAAGAAACGATCATTCTAAAGAACGTAAATAGACATCAACATTTTATGAAAGAAAACGTTTTACACATTTGTGCATGAAAAGAATTTTATAAAATGAAACGAAAATAACAAAAATTCCGCATATGACTAACACGTGGGGCACTTAACAAAACAACTTAACACCCATTTAGGCTAGGGACAAAATCAGTAACAAAAGGCAAACTAAAGAGCACATGGCGCAATTTTCGAAAATCCAGTGAGGAAAAGTAGAGATTCCTTAAACCATATGGATTATTTTTGTAATTTACTCTATATTCTTATAACCATATCAAGTATACTATATTCATCTCATTGCCATTCACACTGGAAAATAAAAATAAATGAATTCAATTAACCATCGATATTGAGCATTTTGATTAGTGACTTCACACATCAATCGAGTTGGAATAATGTAGCTGGTATAGTATATTATTTTAGGTATTATACCAACAAAATTTTCAATTGAAACCACTTAAGTTGAGGCAAACTAGTAAGGCTCAGGGATGTAGTAGAAATATCTATAGAGAATTGGATAAAACTTGCTTTTGACTATACATTACATATGTTTATATAGGTACAATTACATCCATTACATAACCAAAATAGGTTATGGGTTAGAGATTACAATCTCATATTTTGGTAACGATTTGAGGGGTTACAATATGTGATTTGGGGTTTATAATCTTGATAGGATTTACAAAGGATAATAGAGATGATAATGAAAGCTAACTAATAGCTAACCATGTTTATCCTTGACATGCCCTCGCAAGACGGAAGGCAGTGACGACATACCGATCTTAGATATCAACATAGTGAACCTTAATCGATTTAGAGGCTTTGCAAGAGCATCGACTAACTAATCTTCCCTAGGCACGTAAATGAGATGCATGGTGCCATTTTGAACTTGCTCACGAACGAAATGATACGTAAGAGCAAGGTGCTTCATTCGAGTGTGAAAAACTAGGTTGGCACTGAGTTGAGTGGCACCCATATTGTTACAATAAATAATCGGTTGGTTTTGGTGAGATACAGTGATACCCAATTCTTGTAGTAAGTTACAGAGCCATAGAAGTTCAAAGCTACAGTAGATGAAATAACCTTATATTCTGCCTCAGTAGAAAATTGAGCTACAAACCTTTGCTTTCTAAACCTCCATGTAATGGGCGCACGACCCTAAAAAATAGCTTGACCCATAGTCGAGGTGAAATCGTCCTTGTTCATACCTTAGTCTACATCCGAGAACGAGTGAAGATGGAGTGGGGTGTCCCTATAGATAGTGATACCTTTGTCTACTGTTCCAGAAAGATATCATAGTAACTTTCAAGGATGTCCAATAAGTCGAACGAGGTTTACCCATGGATTGTGTTAACTTGTTTACAGCAAATGCATAATCTAGACGAGTTAGGGTGAGATATTGAAGACTTCCAATTGCAGCCCTATAATCTGTCGAATTGTTTATCAAGGTATCAGAGTATAGTGATAGAGTTGAGTCTTTGATCATAAGAGTCAGTACCGGCCTTGCTCCTGTCTTTTTGGTGCACTCAAAAAGATCAATAATGTATTTCCTTTGGCTGAGAAATAGGCTTTGCATGGTAGGGAGAACTTCCACAACTAGAAAATAAAATAATGATCCAAGATCTTTTAAAGCAAATTTTCTTGCAAGTTGTTTAACAAAATCGTTTAAGGCATGAGCATCGAAACCAATGTGAACTATATCATCCACATAAATATATTGGAGATACATGATGATGAAAACTAAACAGAGAGGCATGGACTATCCACCTTTTGAACCTAAAACTCAAGAGAAAATTAGCTAACTCTGTATACCAAGATCTTAGGATTGTTTGAGTCCATATATTGCCTTGCAAAACTTGTAGACATAACTCGGATATGTCGTGTCTAAAAACCCAAAGGTTGTGCCATGAAAACATGTTCATAAAGTGAACCATGTAAGAAATCATTACTGATATCAAGTTGTCGAAGAGCCAACTGCTTGTGATGGCTAGATTAATAGAATTCTAATGGTCACAGGTTTAACTACAAGACTGAGTATATTGGTGTAGTTAATTCCTTGTTGGTGTTGGAAACCTTTGGCAACTAGATGAGCTCGGTATCGCTCAATAGTGACATTTGGTTTATATTTGTGATCGGATCAAGAGAATAGTAGGAACTTTGAGAAGAAGTGTATCCAATGAAGATGCGTGGAATGGATCGATTGTTAAGTTTGTATGGAGTATGATCTCAGCCATGGGTAACAAAGACAACCAAAACTTCGTAACTTAAGATAATTGGGAGGAGTTCCAAACCGACAATGAAAGGGACACTTGTTTGAGAGAGTAGAGGTTGACATGCGATTAATGGGATGTATAGCGGTCGAGAAAGCAAAAGACCAAAACACAAGAGGAATGTGAGCATGAGACAAAAGAGAAAGTTTGGTTTCAACAGTATGGCGATGTCGACGTTCGGCATAACCATTATGTTCTGGTGTGTACGGTGGAGTTGTGACATGAGAGATTCCATCGATTGTGCGAAAGTTGTGAAGATCTTAATATTCCCCTTGTTGTCAGAGAAAAGAGACTTGATCTATTTTTCAAAAAAAGTCTCAACCAAAGCTTTGAACCGAATGAAGACATCTTTAGTGTCAGATTTTCTTTTGAGTGGAAAAATAACATAATACTTGAAGCCATCAAAAGAATTTACCAGAGATGTCCATAAATCTGTGTGAATTAGTTATAGCGGTGAATGAGAAACCAAACTATTTTGATGGAAATGAAGTTTGTAACTTTATTACATTGACATGAATTGCAGTGGAAAGATAACCCATTAGCTACATAAAGATTAAATGAAGAAACAAGAGACATGAGAATAGGTGATGTTGGATGTCCTATACGATGATGCGAATTGATGGCAGATGATTTGACATTGGAGAAGGAAACGATGGAAGATGATAATGGCAGCTCAGAGATGCCATTCTTAGTTGGTCTGTAAGAAGATGTGCCCTTGTGAGACGATCATTCACAATAAATGAATCAAAGGAGAATTCAATTAGAATCTTTATATATATAAAAGTAAGACCCAATGATAATGATGTGGCACTCTAAGATTTGAGTATTCTATATTTCTTGGATGGAGAATGGTTTTTGTCTATCCCACATTGATGGAGAGATGGAAAATTGACAATTGATGTTAGGTATATGAAAGGAGGTTGAGATGTCTATGTTTCAACTCTTGGGTTGGGACCTCTTGGCTAATCCTCTAAAACTTATGTTGTTGGTTCATGTTGGCTAACTCTCCAATATTTTATATTAAAAGAAAAACAAAAAAAAAATGACTTGGCTTCATAAGATTTTGAGTATTCCTCAAACATCGAAATGTGGTTGTGTTTGCTTATCCCACATTGGTTTGAAGAAGGAAAAGTGAATGTTGAAAGTGTGTTTATAAAAGAAGGAATACATTCTTTTGTAGCAAATTATGTTGTTGGCTCAAATGAGTAAACACTCTTTTCTTACAAAATACTTTCTTTAAATCTTGAAATGTGGTTAAGTTAACTTATCCCACATTGGTGAGATAAAAAAGAATTGAAAGATGAAAATGTGTATATGAAAGTGAGGAGTCATTCTTTTCTATCAAGTCATGTTGTTGGCTCAAATGAGTCAACACTTTTTTTGCAAAAAAAAATCAATTGAAAGATAAAAATGTGTATATGAAAGGGAGGAGTCATTCTTTTCTCCAAATAATGGGGTTGGTTTATTTTTGCCAACCCTCTTTTTGAAAAAAAGTTAATTGTTGGTCCCGAAAGGCTTAAACAAGTTTGTAGAAGGGGGGGGGGGGGTTGAATACAAACACACTATTTTACTTTTCTAAATTGTTTATTGATAAATCATTAACAATTTACAGCTTGTTGCGGAAACAAGATTAAGGATAAACCTAAATCTAAACAAGTTGGAACACTAAGGTTTTCTTGCACTAAGAAAGATAAGGAGATTACTAATAAAATCCTATCTTGAGAGATTTGAACTTGTCCAGAGTTAGCAAGTTACTTCAAATGAAGTGAGTTCATCTCTTTATATACTGCATGCATTTAATGCAATTCTGTATACACTTTACACGTGTCATCAGCGGATTGGTTGCATGTCATTGACCTTTGTTGACAACCTTAGTAGCCGCATGAATGAACAGTGTAGTATCAGAGTGGTTGTACGATTTCAGATTTTCGGAGGTTCTTTTCTGACATTTCGTACGGTGGCGTGCAAGGGAGGTTAAGACAAAAGTACTTTGTACGGAGGACTTCATGATCAGCTTTCGTTGATTCAGCGATTATCATTTACTATTCAGCAGATGATAAAGTTCAGCGATAGCTGAAGTCTTGTACTTGATACTTCACGTTGAGTGGACAAATCTGAGTCTTCGCTGATCCGCATCAGTTCATTAGGAGACTTGTCGCTGGTTCTTGAGCTTGATCTTCGACTTCAGCGTAGAACCTTTGTTGACGTGAATCTTGTCTTCAGGGATCATAAGTAAACAACTAACTTATCAGCGATCACCATAAGGACTGAACAGACTCAGCGATATGGTGAACAGTGTTCGCTGAATGTTTAATCTAAAAGTGCGAGAGTTCCTATCAGCAGTACTGTAAGATCTTAGTACTTATCAGCGATAGTGAAACTCTGATACATATTGTTTACTTACAATTTTCACTAAGTATTTAAGATAGGGTCATTATCAAATCACTGAGGGTTTGGATCAACAATCTCCCCCTATTTGATTATGACATAGCAACAGAGAAAATTGCTATTTAATGAAAACATAAGGATAAAAAGAACTCATAAAATATTTGTCCCTTTTACTGTTTTCTGGGATCTTTTCAGTACTGATGGAGTAAAGTACATTCGCTGAAATCTTTCTTTAAATCTTTGAATCAGGTTACAATATGGATAAGAAAGATTACAAGTACAAGCGAAATAAATTACAAGTACTAAAGGATGACTGATACAATAGAGAAAAAAATGGTGATTGTTGTCAGCCTTCAAAGGGTTCTTCCTTAATGAGAAGTTCATCAAGGGTTGTCTTTTCAGTTGGAATCATCCAGTCAGGAACCTTTTCTCCTTTATTCTTTAGCTTCAGAGCAGCTTCAAAAATCAAGGGTTTTAGGTGTCGTGCCTGAATGTCTTTTCTGAAGTCGCACCAGTAGATGAGATCTTTGAGCTGTTCGATTGGAGTGATTGGAAGCTCAGCGATCCGTTGAAAGCATTTACGTCCGTCGTAGTCAAGAAAGAATATTCCATAAGGATTACTGATGACTTTACCAGGGACGAAAAGTTCACATGGTGGCAAAGAGACGTCAAGGGCAGATAGATCAGGATCAGGACCAAGTACTTCAGCGCGAGAGAAACCAATTCCAGTTTCATTTCGTATGACAGGACCTGAGTTTGAATCTTGACGTTTCTTCCTTGGAGAGTCCTTTTTTCTTTTCGGCTTTAGATCAGGAACAGGAGGAATATCCACACAAGAAGATATCAAATCGATCTGTCTGTTTATCAGCTTTTCGAAATGATCCTTGTACTTAGATTTTGATGGTTGGATAGCTAACCTCATCTCCAGCCATTCAGAGAGACCATACCTTTTTACAGTGTCAGCACGAAAGGTTTCAGATGAGTCATCTTCTCTGAACAGTTTGATGTCAACAATAGGTACTCCGATGGAGGTTCTTCCAGAGATGAATACCTTGTTGATCTTCGCTGGACGATATCTGAAGTGGATTTTCTCTTTACACCAGATCAGGGTGGTCTGAGAAACTTCAGCTTTCTTTTCCACGATCTTCTGGGCTTGTTCCCAAAGCTTTCGTTGGATTTGAATGGGAATACGCTTCAGCTTGGGGTCTTTGACAGATTCTTGAGTGAGCTTGATGGCGTATTCTCTGTCTTTATCTTCAGCTTCCTTCCTTTCAGCGATGAGGCGTTCAGCTCTGAGATGATCCTGGTATTCAGCTTTTGAAATTCTGAACTTAGGAGGAACTGAAGGTAGTTGATCGCGCCTTAGGATGATTCGCTGATCCTCGAATCGCTTTATCATTTCTTCTCTCCTCTTTTGACGAACTGAGGAGGGTCTGTTTCTGTGCGAGAGAGGTTGTTCTTCTGATTCATCAGTCTCAGAGATTAAATCTAAGACTGGGATTATGTCTTCAGCGGTAGCTGGAATTATTGGTGAAGTCGCAATAGAAGATCTTTCAGCGATATCCTCAAACAGGGGAGAGGACTAGCTGAAACGCAACGATCTTACAAATAAGAACTGGGTAGAAGAGCTTGGGTAGAAAAGATAGAAAAAAAATGTGGATGTGTATGGTGTTTGTGGAATGGATAACTGATTTTTCAGAGATGATCAGGGAAGGAAAAATAAGTTTAGTGTACCTGACAAATCGGCTTTGCAAGTAGGATCGCCAGATTATCATCTTCAGCGATGCCTTTGTCTTTGCTTTTCTCAGCGCCAGAGGCTGAGTGCTTTGTCTTTGTCTTCTCCCCTGAATGTTCTTTTATTGAAATACCTTTAAGAGCTTTGGTTCGAGGAGCAGGTTTGACAACAAAGAAATCATCGTCATCTTCATCATCATCATCATCGTTCCTTGGAGAGGAGGATGGTTCAGCTTCAGGGATGTCGAAGTCTTCGTCTTCTTCTGCTTCGGATTCCTCAGCATCTTCTTCGAGTTGCTCCCCCTCAGATACAGAGGCGAGGTTCTCGGTTCCCTCAGGGTTTTCATCTCCCTGAGGTCCAGTAATCCGATCTTCATTACCCTCTCCCCTGATAGATTCATCATGGGAAAGGTCTTCAGCGCTCTTATTTTGATCTTCAGCGCTCTTCTCCTGTTCAGCGCTCTTCTCCCCCTCTTTCTCATGATGGGCGGGGGAGGAATGGGTAGATTCAGCATTGGTGTTGTCTCTGTCTTCTGGGCCAGAGACTTTCACACAACCTTCAAGCTTAGCTATTCTGTCTTCTAGGCCAGAAATAGCAGGCGTGATTTTCTTCAGCTCTTGGCGATCCTCTGCGGTGAATGAGTCCAAAACAGGTGCAGGGGCCGGAGCAGGAGCTGGATTATTTGCGTTGTTCACCAGCGTCTCGATCATTGTCTTGACAGAACTAAGATCGGTCTTCACTGAGCCCAAGTCGGTCTTGACCACTGACATATCACCTTCGAGTGTACCAACCGATTTCTTCAGCGTTGTAACCTCGCTGGAAATGGTGGAAACTGATGATTTGAGGTTGGTGTAGTCAGTGTAGATGTCGGAGAGCACTTTGGCAAAGTCGGCGAGAGTTTTATCAAGGTCTTTGATGTCATCAGAGGAGGCCTTCTTTTCCACCACAGTAGTCAGCTTCGTCAGATTCTCTCCAGCGTTTGTTACAGCTGTAGAGTTATTTGATAGACCGGTGGTGAGATCCGTAAGTTTCATCTCCATAGACTTCAGAGACTGGTTGATGTCTCCCAAAAAAGGACCTGTAACATATAAGTACTTGTGAACAAAGGAAAGCTCAGAAGTTTCAGGTTTAGTTACAGTGTTTAAGGTGGGATCTGTACCTGCAGGAGCGTTGACGAACTCATCAAAGTTTCGAGTCCCTCCATAGTGTTCCATATCTCCCTCAAAAGTTCCGTGAGGGATGGAGATCTCTGCAGGTCCTTTCTTCGTCATTCGCTGAGAAGCTTCAACGGCTTCTTGAATGATGGCATATCCAGTTTTGACTGGAGGAGTGTCCAAAGAAGTAGAGGGAGGAGCGAAGGATAAGAATTGGGGTTGGGTTTCAAGTTCAGCGTTGGATTCGCTGAGAAGTACTTCATCAGTCTTTTGAGAGACTGACGAAGGTTGGGTAGATTCCAAAGTTCTAACCTCAGCGTTTAAGGACGCTGAAGTAGGTTTAGAAGGGATGGCTTGAATTGGTGTGGCAGAGCGTACCACGGAACTTTCCTTCAGCTCTTCAGAATGAGCTGAGGAGTCTTCAGCATGCAATTGCTGGGGTTGCTCCTTGGTTTTCTTGATCCTTTTGGAATCAAGAGGGGTAAGAGATTGTTTCCTTTTCTTAGAAGGAATGGATTTTGTGGCCGGGGTATCAGCGATGGGTATTGTCGCTGAAGGAGCCACAGAAAGCGGAGAATTTAGAAGAGTGAGAAGAGTAGAGAGACGTACCTCGTTGGCGACAGGCTTGAAGTCGAGAACTTTAGGGCCAATCTGAGAGAGTTTCAGATCACCCTCTTCAGGATAGCTGTCCTTCAGGCCATATTGAAAGATGGCGCTGATGAATCGCGGGTAAGGAACCCATGCTGGTCGGTCAGCGGCAGAATCAACACGTTGAATGAGGTCTTCATAGATGATGGAGGCCCAGTCAATGTTGAGACCTTTCAGCAGTGCGTAACCCATGGCCTGCTGAGGTTGAGCGGCTTGATCAGAAGATCCGGATTTCGCTGTCATGCAGCTGATCAGGTGAGCGAAGATGAAGTTCATCTCGCTGGGCATCTTGGATTTCTTTATCAGCGTCAGCTTCTTCTCAGGTAGCTTGTCTCTTCCAGTCTCCCAGATGTAACCCATCGCATCAAGGAAAGCAATGATTTCTTCCCTGTCAGCGTGCTTCTTGTGGTCAGGAAATGGAATGAAAGGATTTTCTGAGGTAGCGTTAGGGAATTTCAGAGCTTTGCGGATTATTGCGGGGGTTATCTTGATGGTGCCATACTCAGTATCGCTGAGTATGCAGTCGATGGTTTTAGATGGATCTTTGGCTGAGGGTAGGTTGGTGTGTCTGGCAGAGTACCAGAATTGGGATAATAGACGCTGACTGGCAGGAGGTGTGATTGTCAGTGCTGTGTATATGGGGCTATTCTTCAAAAAATTTACAGCGTCGTCTAGATGGGATACCTGCTTCCGAGGAGGAAACTCGAGAAGCGCTGAAAGGTTGTTTGCCTTTGTCCAGTCTAGTTGATCCAGCTCAAACTTAACCTGAGGATCTTTGGTGATTTCCAGTTCCTCAGAATCAGCGGAGATGGACTCAGCGGTAACATTCAGCTTTGAAGTTGCCATTTCACTGTATTATCAGTTCAACCAAAGATGTTAACAAATAAGAAATATCTTAATGTGGAAAGAAAATTTCCATTAAGATTTTTCGAATTTTGTCCATTTCATTCAGACAAAAAAAGTCTTAATGAAGATTAGGGTTTTTCTTGTTTTTTTTTTAAAAAAAAAACGAATATAACACCTATAAGCCTTGTATTCCAGTTTAAAAAAAATGGATACGAAAGAAGAACAAGTTTAAGATTTTAGATTTAAAACTTGAAGAACAACCATGAAATGGTTGTGTTTATAAAACCATGAAAGAAAATGATTTTATTTTTGAGTTCTTTTGTTTGATCTCGTGTAAAACAATGATAAGATCGAAAACAAGTTATTTGCATTTGATAATAGATAAGAACATATTAACCTTGAGTTTGATGAAGAAGATGATGAACAGTTCTTGAAGATTGAGAGCACAAAATGCAACAGTGTTCTTTTCTTGCGGAGAAAGATTGACTCGCATAAAAGACAAATATAAACTTTGAGAGTGTTTATATAGGAAGAGAGTAGAGAGAGAAAAACTTGAGCGGGAAAGTTTTTCATCATGACACGGACACGTGTTTGCATTTGATTGGATAGACAACGAAACGTGCAAACGTGTGTCAGAAAAAGAGCGTGCCTGGTGTTATCCGTTGCAATGACGTCACAACTGTCCTTTCACATTCTTTCGTTGTCTCTGAGGTTTTGAAAGAAAAACTCAGGGACTCTTTGGAAAATATGAAGCACTGAATAGAAATATCAGTGAGGGTTTTAAGAAATTTCAAAATATTATTCAGCGATGAAAGAATTTGAAATCTTGCATTTTCATGCGTTTTGTCAGAGAAAACATACCTTGATATCAGTTTAACCCAATTTATTCAGAGAGAAGATGATGAAATGGATTGTACAAGTTTATTTTATCCAGAGCCTATACAAGAATGTATAAACGTATCGCTGATTAAATGTGAACCGCTGAAGATTTATCCTTCAAAGTTCAGCATTCCAAGCTCGCTGATGAGAAAGTTGAATCTTGTCTCATCAAGAGGTTTGGTAAACAAATCAGCTAACTGATAATCAGTTGGGATAAAATGAAGTTCTATATCACCATTCATCACATGATCTCTGATAAAATGATATCTGATTTCTATGTGTTTTGTCTTTGAGTGTAGCACTGGATTGTTTGCTATAGCGATGGCACTTGTGCTGTCGCAATAGATTGGAATTTTGGAGAGCTGAAGATCATAGTCTAGTAGTTGATTTCTCATCCACAAGACTTGAGAACAGCAGCTTCCAGCGGCTACATACTCAGCTTTAGCTGTGGAAGTGGACACCGAGTTTTGCTTCTTACTTGTCCAACTTACCAGCTTTCCACCCAGGAGCTGACATCCTCCTGTGGTGCTTTTCCTATCCATTTTGCAACCTGCAAAATCACTGTCTGAATAGGCGGTTAGATCGAATCCTGAATCTTTGGGATACCAAAGACCTAGATTCGCTGTACCCTTAAGATATCGAAAGATTCGCTTTACAGCTTTCATATGAGATATCTTAGGTTCAGCTTGATATCGTGCGCACAGACATGTTGCAAACATAATATCGGGTCGGCTAGCTGTAAGATACAGTAGTAAGCCGATCATCCCACGGTACAGCGTGACATTGACAGGAACACCCTTTGTGTCCTTATCAAGTATCAGCGGTGGTGCCATAGGGCTTTTCATAGCTGAACTTTCAGTTAAGTCGAATTTTTTCAGCATATCTTTAACATACTTTCCCTGATTTATAAAAGTTCCTTTTTCAGTTTGCTTAATCTGAAGACCAAGGAAATATGTTAGTTCACCCATCATACTCATTTTATACTCATCTTTCATTCTATCAGCGAAACGAGTACAAAGCTCAGGGTTAGTAGAACCAAATATAATGTCATCAACGTATATTTGAACTAAAATGATATGACCTTTTATTTTTCTAAAAAACAAAGTTTTTTCAATCTTACCTCTCTCAAATTTTTCAAGGTGGAGATACGTAGAAAGAGTGTCATACCATGCACGAGGAGCTTGCTTCAAGCCATAAAGTGCCTTATCCAGCTTATAAACATAACCTGGACGCTTAGGATCTGAGAATCCTGGAGGTTGTTCCACATAAACTTCTTCATTCAGCTTTCCATTTAGAAACGCTGACTTAACATCCATTTGATGTACAGTGAAGTTTTTGTGTACAACATATGCTAAGAAAAGACGAATAGATTCAAGTCTTGCTACAGGAGCAAAGGTTTCGTCATAATCTATACCTTCCTCTTGTCTGTATCCCTGAGCAACAAGACGAGCTTTGTTGCGAGTTACAGTACCATGTTCGTCCAACTTGTTTCGATAGACCCACTTAGTGCCTATCACTGTTTTTTCAGTTGGTCTCCGAACAAGTTTCCAAACTTTGTTTCTTTCGAATTCAGTCAGCTCTTCTTGCATAGCGCTGACCCAGTTTGGATCACTGAGGGCATCATCTATTTTCTTTGGTTCAGTTAGAGAAATAAAGTTAACAAATAAACAAATATTACCTGCACTTCTACGAGTCTGAATACCAGCGTTGGGATCACCAAGAATTTGATCGATTGGGTGATTTACAGTCCATCGCTGAGCCGGAGCATGCGTCGCTGACTCAGTCTGAACTGGAGAAACTGAAGATGAGGCTTCAGCTACTTCTGGATAATCAGCTAAGAGAGGAATGCTTGCATTTGTCACTTCATTCACTGATTGCTGAGAAATAGATGGAATTTCTGAGACATTTGGATCAACTGCGGGTATAGTATTTATAGGAACAGCTGAGACCCAAGATGTTTCATCTTCACTATTCTGCATATTGGGAATGATAGTAGGACCATCATTTTCAGTTGTATGAGTATGAGTAGTGGGAACATCTTCTGAATCACAAAGATGAGAAAACATCCATTGATTCAGTTCTTCTGTATCAGCGTTCGGTTTAGAATTCGCTGAACGGGATTCGTCAAACGTGACGTGAATAGTTTCTTCTACAGTTTGTCTTCTTCGGTTGAAGACTCTGAAGGCTTTGGAAACTGAGGAGTATCCAAGAAAGATTCCATCATCAGCCTTAGGATCAAACTTTCCAAGGGCATCTCTGTTGTTCAGTATGAAACACTGACAACCAAAGATGTGAAGAAAGCTGATTGAAGGCTTTCTCCCATGAAAAAGTTCATAGGCTGTCTTTTTGAATCTTTTGACTATCAGCGACCTGTTTTGCGTAAAACAAGCCGTGTTGACAGCTTCTGCCCAAAACTGAGTAGGCAGGTGAGAATCGCTGAGCATTGAACGTGCAGCTTCAATAATTGTTCTATTTCTTCTTTCAGCGACTCCGTTTTGTTGTGGTGTTCTCACTGACGAAAAGTTGTGAGAAATACCCTTGCTCTCAAGGAAGGAATCAAGAGAACTGTTTTTGAATTCAGTTCCATGATCACTCCTTATTGAGCGAACAGTCATATTGTTCAGAGTTTCCATCTTCCGAACAAAGGTGATGAGTTCTTCAGGGGTGTCACTCTTAGAACGGAGAAACATTACCCATGTATAACGAGAGAATTCATCAACTATGACCAGCGTATATTTCTTTCCAGCGATGGATTGTTTGTTAACGGGGCCAAACAAATCCATATGGAGTAGTTGAAGAGGAGATGACATTGAGGAAACTTGCTTGGACTTAAAGCTTGCCTTGGTCTGCTTCCCTTTTTCACACGCTGAACATAAGGATTCTTTGGCGTATGAATGTTGAGGTAGACCAGTGACTAACTCTTTGGATGAAAGAGTATTCAGTGTCTTGAAGTTGAGATGTGAAAGCCTCTTGTGCCATAGCCAGTTGACATCAGAAGATGCCTTTGAGAAGAAACAGGAGTTCTCAGTGGTTGTTGAGTCCATGTTTATAACGTAAACATTTTCCAAACGATAACCGCTGAGAGCTATCTTCTCCTTTTTGTCAGAGACAAAGCAGGATTCCTTGGTGAAAATCACTTTGTTATCCATGTCGCAAAGCTGACTGATGCTCAGAAGATTATGCTTCAGCCCTTCAACATATGCGACTCTTCTGAAGGATGTTGTACCATTTGAAAGTACACCATACCCTCGGGTGTGTCCTTTTCCATTTCCACCGAAAGTCACAGAGGGACCCTTCTCTTCCTTGTATTCAGCGAGCATGCTTTTCTTTCCAGTCATGTGTCTAGAGCATCCGCTATCGAGATACCAGATACCCTTCTTAACCTGCAATACAAAGGAAGATTAGTTTTGCTTGGGTACCCACTTCACCATGTATACGCGTTTGTCAGTGGAAGTGGTTGGAATGGGTTCAGCAGTCTTCGCAGCATTAGAAGATTCAGATTTGTCTTTCTTCACTTTGGTCAATTTCTTGACCTCAGCGGTAGGAGTCACCTTGACCTGACTTGCAACTGGTTTGGTCTTCTTTGGTGCTATCTTCACCTTAGCTATCTTATCAGCTTTGGTGGCTGTGGGACACTTACTTGCAATATGATCGGTAAGTCCACAGTGATAACATTTCCTATAACTAAAATTAGTTCTAGGACCACTTGTGTGCTGAGATTTTAATTTGGAATTAGAAGTGCCAGCACCAAGTACACTATTGGTTTTTGAAATAGGACGAACATTCAGTTCTTCAGATTTCTTACCAAGGATATCTACTCTGAGTCTAGGAGTAGGTCGCTGAACTGATCCAGAGGTCTGATTTCTAGAACCAGATGAATGAATCACTAAGGCTTTGGAAGCATTCAGCTTAGGTACTAAAGTACCCTTCTGAGGATTTTGATAAATTACAATTCCTTTACCTTTATCTTTAGAGACAAAGGTAGGTTTTGAATAAACCATTTTCTCCTTACCTTTTGAGGAGGTAGGAGTTTCCTCAGGGATTGGTGTAATCGACGAGGAGTACTGAGATGAAGAAGTGTCAGCTACTGAGGATACGAACGTTCCAAATTTAAGCATTGAACGTTCAGTGGTTGGTATTGGAGTATCATATTTATAACCCAGACCACGTTTATCACTCAGAGGAATCTGAGCCTTAATTATCTCAGTGATCTTTGTTGAAGAATTACACCATCCTTCAACAGTAGCTTGTTCAGCTTTTAATGCAGCGATAGCTTCCGCTCGTTCAATTTTGACTAGCTGATTTAAATGGACTTGATCTTTAAAATCTTCTTCAAATTTAGAAAGCTTTTCTATTTGAAGGTGGCAATTTTTAAGCTTTTCAGCGAGATCAAGATTTTGGTTTTCAACCACAGCTTTGCCGTTCATGGCTTCGTATAAACTTCTAGTCAGTAGTTCAATTTTACGGAGACTATCAGCTTCATCAATATTTACAATATTGGTAAAGAAGGAGGGTGATACCTGAATGGCAGATGTTGAAGTGGAGGGAATGTTTGAACTTTCTTCCTCTTCTTCAATCTTGGCCATGAGACATTGATTTGCTTCATCATCTTCAGAATCAGATGATGAGGCTTCTTCATCAGAAGCAGCCCAATCATAGTCAGCCATTAGGCCTTTTCCCTTCTTCTTAAAGTTTTTCAGCTTTGCATACTTCTCCTTCAGCTTTAAGTATTTGTCGTCTTTATTCCTTGGAACAAAGGATTTCTTTGTAAAGGCTGAAGGTCTCATGATTTTCTTTGACCTGCACTCGTTAGCGAAATGACCTGTCTTTTCGCAGTTAAAACAAGTAGCAGTAGCCTTATCAACAAAAGCTGATGACTTAGGCTTGTCAGCTATAGAAAGAGTTTTGTTCTTTCTAAACATTTTCTTCTTGGCGAATCTCCTGAACTTTTTAGTTAGGAGAGCCAAGGATTCATCATCTGAAGAATCAGAATCTGATGATCTTTCAGAGTTACTTTCTAACTCAGTGATAGTGACCACGGGTCGCTGAGTAGAAGGTTCCTCTGAGATTAAAGCAACAGGGGTGCTTTTGGAATCTTTTACAAGATTCTTCTTAAGATGGCTAGATTGCTCATGATTCAGCAATGTGCCATATAAGGTAGCAAGTGTCATTGATCTTAGATCTTTTGACAGCTTGAGACACATGGAATAATTGTCCCAGCTTTCAGGTATACATTCTAAAAACTTTGTCAGAACTTCAAAGTTAGAATATTCCTTACCAACCGTTTTAAGATCTATAATTAAGCAATTAAAACGTTGATGTACTTCAGAGAGAGTTTCATTCTTACCAGAGATGAAACTTTCGTATTGTCTTACCAGGTTGATCTTTCTTGAATCCTGGACTTCAGACGTTCCTTCATACTGAACACATATTGTGTCCCACATGGCTTTTGAGGATTTCAGGTTCATGACGGAATGGTAGACTTCGTCAGGAAGGGCCATGGATAGTATGGATCTGGCTTTTGTATCTATAGCCACTTTCTTCTTGTCTTCATCGGTCCAATGATGGATTTCCTTTGGAATCAGCCTTTCTGGAATAGCAGCTCTAGTTGCAGTGGCTGGAACGGCAGGATCAATCGTTACAGGGATGTGTGGACCGTTTTCAAGATAGTAAGGTATAGTAGGGTCTACACCTTCTAAGAAGAGTGTCATCCTATTTTTCCATAAGTTGAAGTTGTCTCTGGAAAATCTAGGGGGTTTTGCAAGAGAACCATTGTCGATATAGTGAGTGTTTGTGTTTGAGTTGGCCATTTTCAGATAATAGCAAGGAAGAGAAATATCTTAGATTAGATCTTGTTTATGAGATTAAACAAATCTGCTCTGATACCACTTGTTGGTCCCGAAAGGCTTAAACAAGTTTGTAGAAGGGGGGGGGGGGGGGGGGGTTGAATACAAACACACTATTTTACTTTTCTAAATTGTTTATTGATAAATCATTAACAATTTACAGCTTGTTGCGGAAACAAGATTAAGGATAAACCTAAATCTAAACAAGTTGGAACACTAAGGTTTTCTTGCACTAAGAAAGATAAGGAGATTACTAATAAAATCCTATCTTGAGAGATTTGAACTTGTCCAGAGTTAGCAAGTTACTTCAAATGAAGTGAGTTCATCTCTTTATATACTGCATGCATTTAATGAAATTCTGTATACACTTTACACGTGTCATCAGCGGATTGGTTGCATGTCATTGACCTTTGTTGACAACCTTAGTAGCCGCATGAATGAACAGTGTAGTATCAGAGTGGTTGTACGATTTCAGATTTTCGGAGGTTCTTTTCTGACATTTCGTACGGTGGCGTGCAAGGGAGGTTAAGACAAAAGTACTTTGTACGGAGGACTTCATGATCAGCTTTCGTTGATTCAGCGATTATCATTTACTATTCAGCAGATGATAAAGTTCAGCGATAGCTGAAGTCTTGTACTTGATACTTCACGTTGAGTGGACAAATCTGAGTCTTCGCTGATCCGCATCAGTTCATTAGGAGACTTGTCGCTGGTTCTTGAGCTTGATCTTCGACTTCAGCGTAGAACCTTTGTTGACGTGAATCTTGTCTTCAGGGATCATAAGTAAACAACTAACTTATCAGCGATCACCATAAGGACTGAACAGACTCAGCGATATGGTGAACAGTGTTCGCTGAATGTTTAATCTAAAAGTGCGAGAGTTCCTATCAGCAGTACTGTAAGATCTTAGTACTTATCAGCGATAGTGAAACTCTGATACATATTGTTTACTTACAATTTTCACTAAGTATTTAAGATAGGGTCATTATCAAATCACTGAGGGTTTGGATCAACATTAATCTATAAAGAAAAAATCTTTATCTTTATATATATAAAAGTAAGATCTAATGATAATGATGTGGCACTCTAAGATTTGAGTATTCTATATTTCTTGGATGGAGAATGGTTTTTGTCCATCCCATATTGATGGAGAGATGGAAAATTGACAATTGATGTTAGGTATATGAAAGGAGGTTGAGATGTCCATGTTTCAACTCTTAGGTTGGGACCTCTTGGCTAATCCTCTAAAACTTATGTTGTTGGTTCATGTTGGCTAACTCTCCAATATTTTATATTAAAAGAAAAACAAAAAAAATGACTTGGCTTCATAAGATTTTGAGTATTCCTCAAACATCGAAATGTGATTGTCTTTGCTTATCCCACATATGTTTGAAGAAGGAAAAGTGAATGTTGAAAGTGTGTTTATAAAAGGAGGAATACATTCTTTTGTAGCAAATTATGTTGTTGGCTCAAATGAGTAAACACTCTTTTCTTACAAAATACTTTCTTTAAATCTTGAAATGTGGTTAAGTTAACTTATCCCATATTGGTGAGATAAAAAAGAATTGAAAGATGAAAATGTGTATATGAAAGGGAGGAGTCGTTCTTTTCTAGCAAGTCATGTTGTTGGCTCAAATGAGTCTAACACTTTTTTTGCAAAAAAAAATCAATTGAAAGATGAAAATGTGTATATGAAAGGGAGGAGTCATTCTTTTCTAGCAAGTCATGTTGTTGGCTCAAATGAGTCTAACACTTTTTTTGCAAAAAAACAAGAAAACCAATCTTTATATATATATAAGAGAAAACCAAGAAGAGTTGAGGTGGCACCATGATAATTGAGTATTCTCAAATGGTGGATTGTAATTAAATTTTGAGTATCCCACATTGCTGAGAAAGGTGTTATATCAATAGAAGAGTTGGGTATATAAAGGATGAGGAGAAACATTTGAAAACTAAAAGGGTCACTTGGCTACTTATGTCATTTTTAAACCCCCCCAACATTTTTAATAAAAATAGTTATTTTTAGCCTACATGTTGAAAGATCAATATATCAATATACAACGGTAAAAAATAATATATCAATAGAAGTGTTGTGGTTGAGTTTTTTGTATCCCATATTGATATATCAATAGAAGAGTTCGATATATAATGGATGAGGAGAAACCATTGATAAAATAATCATAGAGAATAAGGTAGCAACTCCGACACTTTAAAAAATAGAAATCATATTTTATTTTTTCTTATGTTTGCATCCCACATTGAATGAAATAGTGAAATAGGCATGAGGGAGGTGGATACATAAATAAAAGGGTCAACTCTTTTATCTCAATATTGTTTGCATCCACATCGGATGATGAAATGAAAGTGACAAGAGGGAGGCAAGTACAAAAGAAATGGCTAACATGGAAGCTAGAACAAACCTATCTTTTTCTATTCTCAACATTTTGGTCAAGCTCAAGTATAGTATATGTTTTTCATAGTTTAACATACATTTCCCGGTTTTCTGCCTTTTTGTTAAGATCAAGTATATTATATATTGTTTTTAGTTTCTCATATCATTGTTTGCATCCTAAATTGGATGAAAGAATGAAAGAGGCATGAGGGATGTAAATACAAAAAAAAGAGGCCAAGTTTTTTCTTAATATTGTTTGCATCCTAGATCGGATGATGGAATGAAAGTGACAAAAGGGAGGTGAGTACAAAAGAATTGGCTAACAATAGAAAAAACATATCTTTCCCGAATCTCGATCTTTTGGTTAAGATAAAGTATAATATATGTTTTGTTTAATATCCAATATCTTGATCATCGTCCAACTTGGTATTTTCTTATGAGGCTTGATGAAATGATTATTTATGCGTCGTCTTGGTCTTAAACTACTACCAAGGCTTGGCGCAACCCTCTAATTTACATTTCAAATATTGTAGAATGGTTGTTCATAAAGATGAAGTTTAATTTTTGAAAATATCTTCATACCGTCTATTCTCTCACATTATTATTTGCATCCCACATTGGATAAGATAATGAAAAAGGCACGAGGAAGGTGGATACAAAAAGAAAATGCCATTTGTTTTCTCAAATTATTCTTTGGATCCCACATCGGATGATAAAATGAAAGTTGCAAGAAGGAGATGAGTACAAAAATAAAGAGCCATTGTATAATGGGATAAGCATACATTTTCTTGAATCTCAACATTTTTGTTAAGCTCAAGTGTATTTGTTTTTATCTGTTTAATATTTGATATGTGAGTCATCGACCCCACTTGATATTAATTTTATTTTCTACGTGGGAATGTCTATTATCCTAACATGGTAATGTGGTTCTTAATTGTGTGTCTTGAGTTTACACTACCAGCACAATTGGTGCACCCTTCTAATTTTCACTTGAAATATAAAGTAGTAGAATGTATCTTCTTTTTCATAGATATAAATGAGATTTCAATTAAATTTGTTACAAAATTAAAATCGTCCCTTTACAATCTTAAATAAGTGTTGAATTAAAATCGTGAATTCTAAAAAAACAAATTACTAACATTTGTAGAGTAACTTGACGAGCATAGTTAGGAAACCAAATTTAGCATATGGTTTTAAGATTGTTGTCAACTTCTCTTTTTTTTAAATGTTGATGAGTAGTTGTCGCACACATTTGCCTAAAATTCGTTTAGACTAAAAGGGCATCAAACTTAGGATTCTAAATTCATCCATAAGACTAAGATAAATATATGTTAATAATTTGTATTGTAATAAAGTAATATCATTAGTTTTTTAATAATTTTCGTCAATATACTTTTAGTTTGTTCTAAGATGTATCAATTTCATGATTGAAGTTTGTGCATATGACCATCACATCTTTATTATGAAAATAATAAGATTAGGCTAAATTTTATATACAATCTAGGTTTTGATTACTTTATAATCTTAATATGTTGGTATCATCTTTTGCCGTCACTTGGGAGCTATTTGGCAGTTGTTGAATGGTTTGGTGCACGATGATTAAGAGGATCTTATAATATAGTGCAAAATGAAATATGGTTGTTTGCTAACTGTTCAGAATTAAATTTAGAGCATTGAATGGTTAAGGGAGACCCGAGATACAAAATCATTCAGAGGGTTTTAGAACCATTAAGAGACAGACATTTTTTTCTACCAAACAATATTCTCCTCTTAGTGATTCAACTGTTGGCTCTTAATGGAACTATTAAGAAGTAAACAAACAGCCACTTAGGCTAATATAATAATTTTCATGTGACAATTACTAATTTTTTTAGCTTATGTTTTGTAGGTTATTAGACACACTTAACATATCCTTAAATAATTAACATAAGGTGTTAACAGATAAAAAAAACACAAGAAGGACGGTACATACACATATATCCCAATCTTGCATATTAATTAACTAATTTGCACACACACACACACACACACACACACATACATACAACATATATATATATATATATATATATATATATGTGTGTGTGTGTGTGTGTGTGTGTGTGTATGTGTGTGTGTGTGTGTGTGTGTGTGTGTGTGTGTGTGTCTTATACTATTCGTAACAAAACTATTGTCGAGATACGCAAACTAATCACTTTTACAATGCATTGTTGGTCCTGAAGGGCTATACAAGTTTGTAGAAGGGAGGGATGAATACAAAGGGCTATACAAGTTTGTAGAAGGGGGGATAAATACAAACACTAAGATTTTACTTTTCTAAATTGTTTATTGATAAATCATTAACAATTTACAGCTTGTTGCGGAAACAAGATTAAGGATAAACCTAAATCTAAACAAGTTGGAACACTAAGTTTCTTGCACTAAGAAAGAGAAGGTAATTACTAATAATAACCTATCTCAAGATAAGAAGGATGAACTTGTCTAGAGTTAGCAAGTTACTTCAAAATGAAGTGAGTTCTTCTTCTTATATACTGCATGCATTTAATGCATGGCAGTTTACACTTTACACGTGGCAGCAACTCATTGGTTGTACGTCATTGACCTTTGTTGACAACCTTAGAAGCCGCATGTTTGAACAGTGTAGTATCAGAGTGGTTGTACGATTTCAGACAATAAGGAGTTTCTTTTCTGACACATCGTACGGAGTCGTGCAAGGGTGGTTAAGACAAAAGTACTTTGTACGGAGGACTTCATGATCAGCTTTTCGTTGATTCAGCGATCTATCATTCTATATCAGCGAATGATAGAATTCAGCGATAGCTAAAGTCCTGTACTTGATACTTCACGTTGAGTGGACAAATCTGAGTCTTCGCTGATCCGCATCAGTTCATTAGGAGACTTGTCGCTAGTTCTTGAGCTTGATCTTTGACTTCAGCGTAGAACCTATGTTGACGTGAAACTTGTCTTCAGGGATCATAAGTAAACAACTAACTTATCAGCGATCACCATAAGTACTGAACAGACTCAGAGCATTATGGTGAACAGTGTTCGCTGAATGTTTAATCTAACGAGTGAGAGTTCCTATCAGCGGTACTGTAAGATCTTAGTACTTATCAGCGATAGTGAAACTTTGATACATATTATTTACTTACAATTTTCACTAAGTATAAAAGAGAGGGTCATTATCAAATCACTGAGGGTTTGGATCAACAATCCCCCCCTATTTGATTATGACATAGCAACAAAGAAAATTGCTATTTAATGAAAACATAAGGATAAAAAGAACCCATAAAATATTTGTCCCTTTTACTGTTTTCTGGGATCTTTTCTGTACTGATGGAGTAAAGTACGTTCGCTGAAATTTTTCTTTAAACTTCGTAAAGATTACAGATGGAAGTGGAAAAATTACAAGTACAACGAATATAATTACAAGTACAAAAGAATAACTGATACAATAGAAGAATGAGGCGATCCTATCAGCTTATAGAGGTTCTTCCTTGATGAGTTGTTCATCAAGGGTCATTGATGTGGGAATCATCCAGTCAGGGACATTTACTCCTTGATTTCTTTTGTTCATCGCTTCTTCAAAAATCAAGGGTTTGAGATGTCGTGCCTGAATGTCATTCGTGAAGTCACACCAGTAGATGAGATCTTTCAACTGTTCGATGGGAGTGATGGGAAGTTCAGAGATACGTTGAAAACGCTTTCGTCCATCCCAGTCATTGAAGAATATCCCATAGGGTTTGCTTAATACTTTCCCAGGGATGAAAATCTCATCAGGAGGAAGAGATGTGTCAAGTGCAGAAAGGTCAGGTTCAGGACCAAGTACTTCTTCCATAGAAAAACCAATACCTGTTTCGTTTCGAATACGAGGACCATCTTCTGAATATTTAGACTTTTTCTTTGCAGAGGCCCTTCGTTTCTGACTTTCGAGAGGAGGAGGAGGAGGAGGAATATCCACACAAGAATAGACTAAGTCGATCTGCTTGTTTATCAGCTTTTCAAAATGATCCTTGTACTTAGACTGAGACTTCTGGATGGCTAATCTGATCTCCAACCATTCAGAGAGACCGTACTGCGTGATAGCTTCAGCATAGAATTTTTCGTACATTCCGTCTGTTCTGAATATCTCGATTTCAGCGATAGAAAATTTGATGGTTGATCTTCCAGAGACGAGTACCTTGATTATTCTGGAAGGTCGAAGTCTGAAGTGTACCTTTTCTTTGCACCAGGCTAGGGTAGATTGATACACAGTTCTCTTTTCTTCAACAATCTTCTTGGCTTCTTCCCATAGCTGACGTTGAACTTCGATTGGAGCTCTTTTCAGCTTGGGGTCTTTTACTGATCGTTGAGTAAGCTGGATGGCGTATTCTCTGTCTTTTTCTTCAGCTTCCCTTCTTTCAGCGATTAGGCGTTCAGCTCTGAGGTGATCCTTGTATTCCCTTTTTGAAAGTTTGAAGTTTGTAGGAATAGAAGGAAGTTGATCACGCTTCAGAATGATTCGCTGATCCTCGAACTTCTTTATCATCTCATCTCTTCTTTTCTGATCCTCTTCACTTAGCTTTTGAGGAGCCAAGGAAGGTCTATTTTTGTGAGAGAGTATCTGTTCTTCAGGTTCATCAGTCTCAGAGTTCAAATCTAAGACTGGGATTATTTCTTCAGCTTTGGAAGCTAGGATTATTGTTGGTGAAGTCGCAGTTGTAGGAACTTCAGTGATATCCTCAAACAGGGGAGAGTACTAGCTGACAAACCGGCTTTTTAAGCAAGATCGTCAGATTTTGCTCGTCTTCAGCGACACTTTTTCTTTTACCCTTGTCAACTTCAGATGCTGATGGCTTTGTCTTTGTCCGCTCCCCTGTAGGTTCATTTATCATAATCCCTCTAAGAGCTGTGGTCCTTTGAGCAGGTTTGACGATAAAAGAGTCATCATCATCATCATCTTCATCATCACCATTCTTTGGAGAAGAGGATGGTTCGTCATCAGATAAGTCGATGGCTTCTTCATCTTCAGCTTCAGACTCAGATTCTTCAGCTTCTTCTTCGAGTTGCTCCCCCTCAGATGCAGAGGTAAGCTTCTCGGTTTCCTCAGGGTTTTCATCTCCCTGAGGTCCAGCGGCTGCTTTATCTTCAATTGTCTTCTCACCCTCTTCAGTAAAGGTGAGGTCTTCAGTCTTCTCTCCCCTGATAGATTCATCATGGGAAAGGTCTTCAGCGCTCTTCTCCCCCCCTTTTTCATGATGAGTGGGAGAGGAATGCGATGACTCAGCAGTTGGTGTCGGTTCCCTTTCTTCTTGGCCAGGGATCCCCACACAGATTTCAATCGCTGATAATCTGTTTTCTAGACCAGAAATACCAGGATTGATCTTCACGAGTTCAACACGATCCGCCGGAGTAAAAGATGAAGGTGCAGAGACAGGGGCGGTCGTGTTGGTCAGGATCTGCTGCATCATTTTCTTCATCGAATCCACGTCAGTCTTTACAGAACGCACGTCAGTCTTTACAGCAGACATATCTCCTTCGATTTTGCCAACCGATGTCTTCAGCGTTGTGACCTCGCTGGACATGTTGTTAACTGAAGTTTTGATGGCGAGGTAGTCTGTGTAGATATCAGCGAGAACTTTGGCAAAGTTGCTGAGCGTTTTATCAACCTTCTCCAAGTCAGATTTGGAGGCATTCTTTTCGACCACGGTTGTCAGCTTTGTGAGATTCTCTCCAGCGTTTGTTACAGCTGAAGAGTTGTCGGAAAGAGTAGTTGTGAGACCTGTTAGCATTGTCTCTATTGTCTTCAGAGAGGCGTTGATGTCTCCTAAATTAGGACCTGTAACATATAAGAACTTGTGAACAGAGGAAAGCTCAGAAGTTTGGGGTTCAGTTACAGTGTATAGGGGTTGGTGTATACCTGCAGGAGGATTGGTGAATGCATCAAAATCTCGGTGTCCTGAGAAAAGTTCCATGTCGTCAGCTAAAGTGCGTGGACGCATGGTCATGGCTGCAGGTCCTACGCCCATCATTCCTTGAGTGTCAGCTTTAGCTTCTGGAGGAATGACAGGTGCTTCAGTGATAACTGGAGTAGAGTCCAAGTGAGTAGATGGAGAAGCGAAGGTTAAGAATGGAGGTTGGGTGCGGAGTTCAGCGTTGGATTCGCTGAGAATCGCTTCGTCAGTCTTTTGAGAGACTGAAGGAGGTTGGGTAGATTCCAAGTTTGTAACCTCAACGTTTAGAGACGCTGAAGCCGGGATAGAATGGGTGGCTTGTTCAGCTGTGGCAGAGCGTACCACTGAACTTTCCTTCAGCTCTTTGAGATGAGCTGAGGAGTCTTCAGCAAGAGATTGTTGGGGTTGCTCCTTGGTTTTCTTAGTTCGTTTGGAACTAAGTTGGGTGGATGAGTGTTTCCTTTTAAGAGAAGGAATGGAGGTTGCAGCCTGGGTATCAGCGGTGGGTTTGTCCGCTGAAGGAGCTGCAGAAGTCGAAGAAGTAGGGTTGAGAAGTGTTAAAAGTGTAGAAAGACGTACCTCATTCGCCACTGGCTTGAAGTCGAGAATCTTAGGGCTAATCTGAGAGAGTTTCAGGTCACCCTCTTTTGGGTAGCTGTTCTTCAGGCCTGTTTGGAATACGGCGCTGATGAATCGAGGATAAGGAACCCATGGAGATCTGTCAGCGGCGGAGTCTACTCTGAGTACCAGATCATCGTAGATTATCGATGCCCAGTCTATATGTAGACCTTTCACCAAGGCATATCCCATTGCTTGCTGAGGCTGAGCGGCTTGATCAGAGGAGCCGGTCTTTGCAGTCATGCAGCTGATTAAGTGAGCGAAGATGAAGTTCATTTCGCTGGGCATTTTAGACTTTTTGATGAGGATCAGCTTCTTCTCGGGCTTCTTGTCCCTCCCAGTTTCCCATACATAGCCCATTGCATCGAAGAATGCAATGATAGCTTCCTTATCTGAGTGTTTCTTGTGGTCAGGGAGAGGAACAAAGGGTTTTTCTTTGGTGGCCAAGGGAAGGTTCAGAGCTTTGCGGATAATGGCAGGTGTAATCTTCATGGTGCCATAGTCAGTATCGCAGAGGATGCAGTCAATTATTTTTTAGGAGTCTTTGGTTGATGGTAGCTGAGAGTGTCTGGCAGAGTACCAGAATTGGGATAGCAGTAGCTGATGAGCAGGAGGTGTTATGGTCAGGGCTGTGGATAGACAACAATTCTTCAGGAAGTTCACATCATCATCTAGATGTGTGACTTGCTTTCGAGGAGGAAACTCGAGAAGCGCATAGAGGTTATTTGGCTTGGTCCAATCCAGTTTGTCAAGAGAGAACTTGACTTGAGGAGCCTTGATGATATCCAATTCCTCAGTAGTATTATCAGCAGCAATGTTCTCAGCGATGGTGTTCTTGGAAGTGGAAATGTCAGTAGATGCCATTTTCTGTATATCAGTTCAACCAAAGATTAATAAATAAGAATAATCTTAATGTGGAAAGATTTTCCAATAAGATGGTTCGAATTTTGTCCATTTCATTCAGACAAAAATGTCTTAATGAAGATTAGGGTTTTTCTTGTTTTTGAAAAACGAAATGCAAACCCAATGAAAATCATGTTTTCCAGTTTCTTTTGAGAATAAGGATTCTGGAAAAACGAATGAAGAACAAGTTTAAGATTTTTCGTTTAAACTTGAAGAACAACCATGAAAGGTTGTGTTCATAAAACCATGAAAGAAATGATTTCATTTTAAAAGGTTCTTTTGTTTGATCTTGTGAAAACAAAGAGAAGACCATTAACAAGTTTGAAGAAACAGATAAAATAAAAGAAGTATTAACCTGGTTCGTTTAAGAAGATGAAGTTCTTTAGTTCTTGAAAAACTTGAGAGCACAAATGCAAGAGTAAATTTTCTTTTTCTTGCTTGGAGGAGAAGTTCGCGTAAAAGAAAAATATAAACCCAGAATGAGTTTATATAGTGAGATTAGAGAGAGAGAAAATCTTGAGCGGGAAAAGATTTTCATCATGACACGGACACGTGTTTGCATTTGATTGGAAGGTAAACGAAACGTGCAAACGTGTGTCAGAAAGAAGAACGTGCCAGGGCTTATCCGTTGCAATGACGTCACAACTGTCCTTTCATATTCTTGGATGTCTTTGAGGTTTTGAAAGAAACTCAGGGACACTTTTGAAAACATGAAGCACTGAATAGAAATATCAGTTGGTTTTAGAAATTTCAAAGTATCGCTGGGAAGAGAAATTCAGCGATGCAGTTTGTTTTGAAATCTTGCATTTACATGCGTTTGTCAGAGAGAGAAAAACATACCTTGATATCAGCGAATCAAGTTTATTCAGAGAGAAGATGATAGCATGGGTTTATACAAATCGATTTTTTCCTATCGCTGATCAAATGTGAACCGCTGAAGATTTTACTCTTCAAAGTTCATCATTCCAAGCTCGCTGATGAGAAAGTTGAATCTTGTCTCATCAAGAGGTTTGGTGAACGGATCAGCTAACTGATAATCAGTTGGGATAAAGTGAAGTTCTATATCACCATTCATCACATGATCTCTGATAAAGTGATACATGATTTCGATGTGTTTTGTCTTTGAGTGTAGTACTGGATTATTGGCCATAGCGATGGCACTTGTGCTGTCACATTAGATTGGAATATTTGAGAGCTGAAGGTCATAGTCCAGTAGTTGATTTCTCATCCACAAGACCTGAGAATAACAGCTTCCAGCGGCTACATATTCAGCTTCAGCTGTGGAGGTGGACACTGAGTTTTGCTTTTTTGCTTGTCCAAATCACCAGCTTTCCACCCAGAAGCTGACATCCTCCTGCGGTGCTTTTCCTATCCAATTTGCAACCTGCAAAATAACTATCTGAATAGGCGATTAGATCGAATCCTGAGTCTTTGGGATACCAAAGACCTAGATTCGCAGTACCCTTAAGGTATCAAAAAATTCGCTTTACAGCGGTCATATGAGACATCTTAGGTTCAGCTTGATATCGTGCACACAAACAAGTTGCGTACATAATATCGGGTCGGCTAGTTGTAAGATACAAGAGAGAGCCGATCATCCCACGGTATAGCGTGACATTAACAGGAATACCCTTAGTATCCTTATCTAGTGTTAGCGGTGGTGCAATAGGGGTTTTCATAGCTGAACTTTGAGTTAAGTCGAATTTCTTCAGCATATCTTTAACATACTTTCCCTGATTAATGAAAGTTCCTTTTTCAGTTTGCTTTATCTGAAGACCAAGGAAATATGTTAGTTCACCCATCATGCTCATTTTATACTCATCTTTCATTCTATCAGCGAAACGAGTACAAAGATCAGGGTTAGTAGAGCCAAATATAATGTCATCAACATATATCTGAACAAGAATGATATGACCTTTTACCTTCCTGAAAAATAGAGTTTTATCGATTTTACCTCGCTCAAATTGTTCAATATGGAGATAAGTAGATAGAGTGTCATACCATGCACGTGGAGCTTGCTTCAAGCCATAAAGTGCCTTATCCAGTTTATACACATAACCTGGACGCTTAGGATCTGAGAATCCTGATGGTTGTTCCACATAGACTTCTTCATTCATCTTTCCATTTAGAAATGCTGACTTAACATCCATCTGATATACTTTGAAGTCTTTGTGTACAGCGTATGCTAAGAATAGACGAATGGATTCTAGTCTTGCTACTGGAGCAAATGTTTCATCGTAATCTATGCCTTATTCTTGTCTATATCCCTGAGCAACAAGACGAGCCTTGTTGCGGGTTACAGTTCCATGTTCGTCCAATTTGTTTCGATAGACCCATTTAGTGCCTATCACTGTCTTGTCAGTTGGTCTTCGAACAAGTTTCCAAACTTTGTTTCTTTCGAATTCAGTCAGCTCTTCTTGCATGGCGCTGACCCAGTTTGGATCTTTGAGGGCATCATCTACTTTCTTTGGTTCAGTCAGAGAAATAAAGTTAACAAATAAACAAATATTACCTGCACTTCGTCGAGTCTGAATACCAGCGTTTGGATCACCAAGAATTTGATCAATTGGGTGATTTATAGTCCATCGCTGAGCCGGAGCGTGAGACGTTGACTCAGCCTGAACTGGAGTAGCTGAAGATGAAGCTTCAGCAACTTCTGGAGTATCGGCTAAGAGAGGAATGGTTGCAGTTGTCATTATATTCACTGATTGCTGAGAAGTAGATGGAATGTATGAGACATTTGGTTCAGAAGCAGGTATAGTGTTTATAAGAACAGCTGAGACCCATGATGTTTTAGCTTCACTATTCTGCATATTTGGGATGATAGTAGGACTATCATCTTCAACTGTATGAGTATTAGAAGTGGGAATATCTTCTGATTCACCAAGATGAGAAAACATCCATTGATTCAGTTCTTCAGTATCAGCGGACGGTTTAGAGTTCGCTGAACGGGATTCGTCAAACGTGACGTGAATTGTTTCTTCAACAGTTTGTCTTCTTCGATTGAAGACTCTGAAGGCTTTGGAGATTGAAAAATATCCAAGAAAGATTCCATCATCAGCCTTAGGATCAAACTTTCCAAGGGCATCTTTGTTGTTCAGTATGAAACATTGACATCCAAAGATGTGAAGAAAGCTGATTGAAGGCTTTCTCCCATGAAAAGGTTCATAGGCTGTTTTATTGAATCTTTTGACTATCAACGACCTGTTTTGCGTAAAACAAGCAGTGTTGACAGCTTCTGCCCAAAACTGAGTAGGCAGGTGAGAATCGCTGAGCATTGAACGTGCAGCTTCAATAATTGTTCTATTTCTTCTTTCAGCGACTCCATTTTGTTGCGGTGTTCTCACTGAAGAAAAGTTGTGAGAAATACCCTTACTCTCAAAGAAGGAATCAAGAGAAATGTTTTTGAATTCAGTCCCATGATCACTCCTTATTGAGCGAACGGTCAAGTTGTTCAGGGTTTCCATCTTCCGAACAAAGGTGATGAGTTCTTCAGGGGTGTCACTCTTGGAACGGAGAAACATAACCCATGTATAACGAGAGAATTCATCAACTATGACCAGTGTATATTTCTTTCCAGCGATGGATTGTTTGTTAACAGGTCCAAACAAATCCATATGGAGAAGTTGCAGAGGAGATGACACTGAGGAGACTTGCTTTGACTTAAAGCTTGCTTTTGTCTGCTTCCCTTTCTCACACGCTGAACATAAAGACTCTTTGGCGTATGAGTGCTGAGGTAGACCAGTGACTAACTCTTTTGAAGAAAGAGTGTTCAGTGTCTTGAAATTCAGATGAGAGAGCCTCTTATGCCATAGCCAGTTGACATCAGATGAGGCTTTTGAGAAGAAACAGGAGTTCTCAATGGTTGTTGAGTCCATGTTTATTACATAAACATTTTCCAAACGATAACCGTTGAGAGCTATCTTCTCCTTTTTGTCAGTGACAAAGCAGGATTCCTTGGTAAAGATTACCTTGTTATCCTTGTCGCAAAGCTGACTGATGCTTAAAAGATTATGCTTCAACCCTTCAACATATGCGACTCTTCTGAAGGTGGTTGTACCATTAGAGAGTACACCAAACCCTTGGGTATGTCCTTTTCCATTTCCTCCAAAAGTCACAGAGGGACCCTTCTCTTCCTTGTATTCAGCGAGCAGGCTTTTCTTTCCAGTCATGTGTCTAGAGCATCCGCTATCGAGATACCAAATACCCTTCTTAACTTGCATCACAAAGGAAGATTAGTTTTTCTTGGGTACCCACTTAACCATGTGTACACGTTTGTCAGTGGAAGTAGTTGGAATGGAAGGTTCAGCAATCTTCGCAGCATTTGAAGATTCTGCTTTGTCAGTCTTCACTTTGGTTAATTTCTTAACCTTAGTGGTCTTCTTTGCCTTGGGGGCAATCTTCACCTTAGCTATCTTTTCAGCTTTGGTGGTTGTGGGGCACTTACTAGCAATATGATCAGTGAGTCCACAGTGATAACATTTCCTATAACTAAAAGTAGTTGTAGGACCATTTGAATGCTGACCTTTAGATTTTGAATTAGAAGTACCAGCACCAAGTAAGCTGATGGCTTTTGAAATGGGAGGAACATTCAGTTCTTCGGATTTCTTACCAGAGACATCCACTCTGATTCTAGGAGTAGATCGCTGAATAGATCCACGCTGAGTAGATCCAGAGATCTGATTCCTTGATCCAGAGGAATGAATCACTAAGGCTTTAGAAGCATTCAGCCTAGGTACTAAGGTACCTTTCTGAGGATTTTGGTAAATAGCAATTCCTTTACCTTTATCTTTAAAGACAGAGGTAGGTTTTGGATAAACCATTTTCTCTTTACCTTTTGAAGAGGTAGTAGTTTCCTCAGGGATAGGCGGTCTGGACGAGGAACACTGAGAGGATGAAGTATCAGCGACTGAGGATACGCAAGTTCCAAATAAGAGCATGGAACGATCAGTGGTTGGTTCTAGATTATCAGCTTTGTAACCAAGACCACGTTTATCACTCAGGGGAATTTGAGACTTAATTATCTCAGTGATCTTTGTTGAAGAATTACACCATCCTTCAACAGTAGCTTTTTCAGCTCTTAAAGCAGAGATAGCTTCTTCTCGCTTGATTTTGACTAGCTGATTTAAATGCACTTGATCTTTAAAATCTTCTTCAAATTTAGAAAGCTTTTCTATTTGAAGGTGACAGTTTTTGAGCTGTTCAGTGAGATCAAGGTTTTGATTTTCAACTACAGTTTTGCCATTCATGGCTTCATATAAACTTCTAGTCAAGAGATCGATTTTACGAAGACTATCAGCTTCATCAATATTTGCAATATTTGTAAAGAAGGAAGGTGATACCTGAATAGCAGAGGTTGAAGTAGAGGGAATGTCTGAGCTTTCTTCCTCATCTTCAATCTTGGTCATAAGACATAGATTGGCTTCATCATCTTCAGAGTCAGATGATGATTCTTCTTCATCAGAGGCAGCCCAATCATAAGCCATCAGGCCTTTGCCTTTCTTCTTAAAGCTTTTCAGCTTCGCATACTTTTCTTTCAACTTAGCGTATTTGTCATCTTTATTCCTGGGAATAAAGGATTTCTTGGGAAACGCTGAGTTTCTCAAAACTTTCTTAGACCTGCACTCGTTAGCGAAATGTCCAATCTTTTCGCAGTTAAAACAAGTAGCAGTAGCCTTATCAACAATAGCTGATGATCTTGGCTTATCAGTAATAGAAAGGGGTTTGTTTTTTTTGAACATTTTCTTTTTGGCGAATCTCCTGAACTTTTTAGTTAGAAGAGCCAAAGATTCATCATCATCTGAAGAGTCAGATTCCGATGACCTTTCAGAGTTACTTTCTAACTCAGTGATAGTGACCGCGGGTCGCTGAGTAGAAGGTTCCTCTGAGATTAAGGCAACAGGGGTGCTTTTGGAATCTTTTACAAGATTCTTCTTAAGATGGCTCGATTGATCATGATTCAGCATCGTGACATATAAGGTAGCAAGGGTCATTGATCTTAGATCCTTTGACAGCTTGAGACACATAGAATAACTGTCCGAGCTTTCAGGTAAACATTCTAGAAACTTTGTCAGCACTTCAAAGTTAGAATATTCCTTACCAACAGTTTTCAGATCTATTATTAAGCAATTAAAATGTTGGTGAACTTCAGAGAGAGTTTCATTCTTACCACAAATGAAACTTTCGTATTGTCTTACCAGGTTAATCTTTCGAGAGTCTTGGACTTCAGACGTACCTTCATACTGAACACATATTGTGTCCCATATGGCTTTTGCGGATTTCAGGTTCATGACGAAATGGTAGACTTCGTCAGGAAGAGCCATGGATAGTATGGATCTGGCTTTTGTGTCGATAGCCACTTTCTTCTTATCTTCGTCCGTCCACATATGAACTTCCTTGGGTATCAGCCTTTCTGGAATAGCAGGTCTATTTTCAGCGGCTGGTACTGCAACATCGATTCTTACAGGAATATATGGGCCGTTTTCAAGATAGTAAGGCATAGTAGGGTCTACACCTTCTAAGAAGAGAATCATCCTATTTTTCCATAGATTAAAATTATCTCTAGAGAATCTAGGGGGTTTTGCAAGAGAACCATTGTCGATATAGTTTGTGTTTGTGTTGGCAGCCATTTTCAGAAATAGCAAGGAAGAGAAATCTTAGTATAGATTAGATCTTGTTTATTAGATTAAACAAATCTGCTCTGATACCACTTGTTGGTCCCGAAGGGCTATACAAGTTTGTAGAAGGGGGGGATGAATACAAACACTAAGATTTTACTTTTCTAAATTGTTTATTGATAAATCATTAACAATTTACAGCTTGTTGCGGAAACAAGATTAAGGATAAACCTAAATCTAAAGAAGTTGGAACACTAAGTTTCTTGCACTAAGAAAGAGAAGGAAATTACAAATAATAACCTATATCAAGATAAGAAGGATGAACTTGTCCAGAGTTAGCAAGTTACTTCAAAATGAAGTGAGTTCTTCTTCTTATATACTGCATGCATTTAATGCATGGCAGTTTACACTTTACACGTGGCAGCAGCTCATTGGTTGTACGTCATTGACCTTTGTTGACAACTTTAGTAGCCGCATGTTTGAACAGTGTAGTATCAGAGTGGTTGTACGATTTCAGACAATAAGAAGTTTCTTTTCTGACACATCGTACGGAGTCGTGCAAGGGTGGTTAAGACAAAAGTACTTTGTACGGAGGACTTCATGATCAGCTTTTCGTTGATTCATCGATCTATCATTCTATATCAGCGAATGATAGAATTCGGCGATAGCTAAAGTCTTGTACTTGATACTTCACGTTGAGTGGACAAATCTGAGTCATCGCTGATCCGCATCAGTTCATTAGGAGACTTGTCACTGGTTCTTGAGCTTGATCTTTGACTTCAGCGTAGAACCTATGTTGACGTGAAACTTGTCTTCAGGGATCATAAGTAAACAACTAACTTATCAGCGATCACCATAAGTACTGAACAGACTCAGAGCATTATGGTGAACAGTGTTCGCTGAATGTTTAATCTAACGAGTGAGAGTTCCTATCAGCGGTACTGTAAGATCTTAGTACTTATCAGCGATAGTGAAACTCTGATACATATTATTTACTTACAATTTTCACTAAGTATAAAAGAGAGGGTCATTATCAAATCATTGAGGGTTTGGATCAACATGTGTGTGTGTGTGTGTGTGTTATACTATTCGTAACAAAACTATTGTCGAGATACGCAAACTAATCACTTTTACAATGCATTCCTTTAAAAACAATTATCGTCACCGCGCAACGCACTAGTGTTGTCATTAGAAGAAAAAAAAGTTAGAAATGGAAATGAGATTACGTTTCATATTAGGTACCATAAGATATTAGAGAGAGAGAGAGAGATTTATAAGAGGTGGAGAAAGAGGAGGAATCAATATGGATAATAGGAAGACCCGATCCGTCTCCAATGATGATTTCCTCAGTGCCATCTAGACCTGACAAAAACTGACACGACACGCTAACACGACACGAACTCGACACGAAATAAACGGGTTTGGGTAATACATTTCAACCCGTTTAAGTAAGCCGGTTGACACGACACGACACGAATATTAAACAGGTAAGGTCAGGGTCAAAATTTTCAACTCGAAAATGACCCGAATAACCCGTTTATATATATATATATATACATATATTATGAGTTTTCTTTTTAATGCTTTGATTTTTAGTGTTTTGAATTTGGTTAGAACTTATAAATTTGAACTTAAAATTTACATTTATAATGTTTTCATTTGAATTTTGGATTTGTAATTTTTTGTGTATTTTCGATACTTAATTTTTAGTTTTATAAATGTTAAACGGGTTAGGCGGGTCGTGGCGGGTTAGGCGGGTCGGGTTAGGGTTGGGATTTTCTGACCCGTTTATTAAACGGGTCGGGTTAGGGTCAGACACTCTCAACCCGTTTAACTTTGAACCCGACACGACACGACACGTTTGCCAGGTCTAGTGCCATCATAGGGTTGATGAAAAGAAAGAATGGAAAGATAATAACATGATGAGACACACTCGAATAAAGAAACAATGTGTTGGTGAAGCATGAGCAACATGAGCCTGTGGGGGGTTTAGAGGAAAAGGGAGGGGTGGGAGAGGGCTAATGACAGGATGTTTGGTTAGAAAGACCGAACATTTTTAGAGTAAATGTCCTCTTGTCTAACACCATTTCCATCTCCCTAGGAAAGGTTTGGATTCGGTTGTGTTGTTACGCTGAAAAGGTTTATTGGGTTGGTTATGTTTGAAGTGATTGTTGTATGTATAGGTTGGTTGATAGAAGTGGGGATGAGCGTTGTTTCATGAGCAGTAGTAGGCATGACACTTAGGATGGATTAGGATTTAAGAAGCAACTCTCTTTGAATCAGTTTATCCATAAGATCGGGAAATGAGACTGGATCATCCTGAACATTAAGTGTAACACCCTCGTTTTTCCATGAGAAATGTTATGTAATCTAAAACTATTCCTCTAAAAATACTCCAAGTTATTTGGCTAAATTAAAATTTTAAAAACCGTTTGTAGCGGAAGTTTTCAAAATACATAAACATGTAACTTTAAACCTAACTCTTCTCATACCAGGTTAAGTTACAACTGATCCATACATGAAGGTATAAACAAAATATTGAATCTAAGATAATAATAGACAAGTTTTAAGCGTGTTCTTTGCCCTTATCCAACCTCAAACTTGTCAACACCAGATCTATTAGGTAAATGTCATCATCTTCATTGATCTTGAGATATCTAGATATTACATAAGAATTGAACACTTTCTCTCTCTAGATTTCTTGCTCTAAAATACAATGGATATTAAAAATAAGCTTCCTTAACCTTGCTTAACAACTAAGCAAGACTATTTATACCTATGAATTACAACACAAGTATTTCTAATTACATTGACTTTTACTTAAACTACTTTGACTTTGACTCTTACTTTGACTTTACACTATTTGACTATTACAAGACTTTTACAATAAATCTTGAATACAATTTTGTGAGCTAACATTCTCCCCCTTTAGATTCAAGATTTAAAAAAAATATGGCAGCAGTCCTCAGCTCTTGATCTTCAAAACTTTAACTCTGAGTGCTTTAAACATTGAAGCTCTGACAATCTTCAAACGGCTTTACAATCTTCAAACTTTCAACTTTGAACAGTCTTCAGTCATACTTGAAAAGTCTTCGTCTTCTTTTTGAAAAGTTAATCTTCATGAATATAATCTTCAACAAATTTTCTTTAAGTCTTGAACGCGAATTTCAGATCTTTGCAGTTTTCAACTTTGTAGCTTTAGACTTTGAGGCTTTGAACTCAAACTTTGAATGATTTCTTGAACTTTGTATCTTCATCTCTTTGACCTTGAATTGTCTCTGAACAACGATCTCTCTTGAAATATCTCGAAATATCTTCTTAACTTTGACAAATTTCTCCCCCTTAACCTTTCATTGATAAATCTCCCTTTTCTTCAGTATATATATCCCCCCTTTTTGATGATTGTGAGCATCATGGTCATCAAAACTTTTATCAACTTCAGCACGGTCTTTGATCACCATTAACATTCTCCTCCTTTTGATATAATATATCCGTCAATTCCAAGAGAATTTTATCCGAATCTTTTCAAATTCAGATAAAAAGAATGTGGTAACCTTGAAACAACAAATGAATCGGTTCAAATGCCTATAAGTAGCACGAAGCCACTTAGTACAACAGATGTACTTTGGAAAGGAGCTTTTTGATGTTCACTCCCCCAGGGCTTCCATTCAATCATCGAAAAACACTAAGGAATTATATGAACGTTATGACAAGAAAACATATTCCTTGTGTGTACGTGCATGTGTAGAAAGAATTGAAGCAACTTATGCTTGATTATATAGGCTCAAAGCGTGTAAACTGTTGAGACAACAACAATTTTCCATGGACTCAATGTGCATGAATGAAGAGCGAAGGTGGGGCAAACTTCCTTCTTTTTCAATATCCAAACCTTCCGAATGAAGATTAGATAGATTATATGCTGCGTCCCCAAGAAAAATGAAACATTTCTTTGTTGAGAAAGAAATGAGTAGCTGGTGGGGCTAAATGCAAGAGTTGGCATGGGCTAAGTGCCTGTTTCAATTATGGTCACCAAAGAATGTGAACAATTCAGTAATGTGGTTTCCCGACTCAGAAAATGGTTGGTGCAGAGTTCTCTTATTCTTTTAACTCTGTTCTCACACCTTCTTTCTGTTTTTAATCCGCTCACTTCTACCCAAACTCTCATTTTCATTTTACCTCAGCACAATGAGATACTCAACCGGATGAGTTATCTCCCCCACTCTTTGATGTAGACCCCTCACCCCTCAATCACTCAAGGATAACTTCTTGGGTAGGAAACACTGGTTAACGTGAATCCATAAAAGTTCTTTATGCTCACACACTGATCCGATGAAATTTTGTCCTAAAAAGTTTTGTTTTCAACATTTTAACTTGAACAAATAAATCTCAGCACTTGAATGACATTGTCATCAGAATGTATGCTCCTCCATAATCATGAAATATTTGAGCATTTGAACTTTGAAGATTTCTCAAAACAAGGATAATGAATGAATGAAATGAATTCTAAAGACTTGTTTGAGAATCTAACAATGTATCAATCAGATCAAATATCATAAATGATGATCATAAAAGGATTGGGCATCAAAGAATTGAAATTTGTTTATATGAACAAATATAAACAATCTTTGAATGAAACGGTTAATTCTCATGCTGAAAAAAATGTGATGCTCAACAAAATTGAAATACAAACGGAAGTATTACCATCGAAAAATTGTTTTGTTTGGAGACATGGTAATAACAAAGTCAATATGAAGCTGAACCGGTGTGTATGAATACTTGAAAGTATATAGAAAAGATAATACACAAGTATTACTCTTTGGAAACACACGGTCAGAATTGATGTTACGATAATCCGAGATATATATATATATATATATGTATATATATGAAAAACATTGTGTGATCCCAGAAACAAGTAAACAAACAATGATCAAGCAATACTCAAGTCATCTCTCATTGATATTCAAGAAGTAATTACAAAATGTGTAGAGAGAATATGACAAAAGTATCTTGATGTTAAATCCCAAAGTTATGTAAAACTAACTCTATCTAAGCCTTTTATACTTAGAGTAGAATTTACAAATTAGACCCTTCTACTTGGATACAACTTACAATTTCAGCACTAACATTCTCCCCTTTTTATCCAAGTAAGAAAATACAAAAGTTTATCTTCTCAGTTGCTCTGGAGATATGTATCTTTTTCTGATCCCAAAGATGATTTCAAATCTTCTCAATGCATTCCTGTCATCCAGTCTGTCTTGAATTGCTTTTAGAGCTTTATCAATCAACACCTTCTCTTTCTCTTTCAGAGGCAATTTCTTCTGTTCATCAAGTCTGGTCTTTTCAGTCAACCGAATCTTTATCATGTTCAGATTACCATCACAAAACTTATTGATCTCAATCAGCCTTAAGAACTTCTTCTTCTTCTGCCCATTGTGATAGACAACCCCAAATTCTGGTTTCTCTAACACAGTATATAATGGAATACCTTGAATATCTAGCAGATTTCTGTTTGGCCTCCAGACATTTACTCTGATCTGATTTCCTTCCAACGGAAGTTGAAAATCAGTCAAGTAAGCAAGCTTTATCAAATTCTTCATGAACCTCTTCACTGCTTGATACGCCTCAGACCAAGTCTTATCTTTGTTTGGAAGCCTTGCAAGTATGTCATATAACCCGAAGAAGTCTTCACAAGTTAATGACTTGAAGTCTGCTTCACTGAAAGACCACTCTTTGCCATCTGTGCGGTAGACCGTGAATCTTGGATACCATACGTTCATAATTTTCTCTGATTTTATCTTTGAAATCTTCACGATCTTCTTGTCGGTTTTCAAAAATCTGAGTTCTCTATCTTTGTTGCTCATAAGATGCAGATACTCAATTTGATGTAAAGGTGGGAATTTCACAATTGAGTACAAGTTTATCTTATCGATTGGCTGAACTTGCTTCACAAATAGATCACTCCTGATGTCTTCTTGAAATGGAGTAATGATTCTTATTCTGTGACCTCTTCTTTCAATCAATGATTCCCATCAATCAGCATCTGAAAGTTTCTCATCTCTGCCTCTGATACCGGATCTTTTAACTTTCCTTCCCGTAGATTAGGTATGACTGGAACATCAATAACAGGATCAGGTTGAGCATCAATAGGAATACTATCATCATCAGAATCAGGATCTCCAGGTTGTACATTTGTACCATCAAACACATCATCTAGCTCCTCATTTATCTTTACAACTGTCACTTCAGGTTCATCCTCTGAATCCACATAAATGATATCATGTATCAGATCATCAACCATTCTTTCCTCTTCCGTTCTGTTATCACTTCCACCGGGATTTTCAACCGTGGGAATGATATCATCCAGAACTCCCAACACATCACTTGCTTGTACATTTTCAGCACTACCAGTACCAGTACCAACATCAACATCAACAATTTCTGTTTGAGCACCAAAACCACTAGCTTCTTCAACTTTCTGCCTCTTACTCATCTCCCCCTCATGGTGATCAGGATCGTGATCTTGATCATCATGCTTTCGTTTAGTGGTTTGGGCTTGAACGTCACACTTTTCTTCCAAAACTTTTATACGGTCAGAAAGAGTTGTAAAGCCGAAAGAGATAGCTTTGTTCATGTCAGATATGGATTGTTGAAGTGTTTGGATATCAGCTTGGGTTGGTAGGTTGGTTTGTTGTTCGGTTTGGCGTCTAAGAAGACCAAGTAAATCTACTTCTTCTTGAGTGTTATTGGCTCCTTGTTCTAATAATCTGGTAAGCAGTTGAGATTTTAGTTCATGTAGAGGTAAGTTAGGGAATACCTTCGGGTGATGTGTAGGTGGAGATGTAGGATCAGGTTGAGATTCAGGTGCGGTGGATGAAGATTTCACGACAGATTTTCCTTTCACAGCTCTGCTCACTTCATGAGATAACTTGTCAACAATTTCTTTTAATTCCGAAGTCTGAGCTTTGTACGAATTGTTCAGTGAAGTAATAGCCAACTCCAAGAGTTTCACCAAGACAAAGTTGTGGGGAGGAGGACCCATCAAAGATCTTATTTGTTCAGCACGAACCGGGGTAACACCCAGACCACTTAGGTTATTGGTTGTCATGACAGTCGAAGAGACTGCATGGCCTGTGTTCAACGTTGGCATAGTGTTAACGTTAACAGGACTTCCACCCTGTCCTCGTAAAGCACCAACGAATGGCGGCAATACTCGGGGTGTTCCGGTTGGGTCACGAAGAACTCCAACATTTTGTGTGACCAATGATGTTGTGACTGGCGGTCGTTGTGTCCTAGGAAAAGAAGTAAATCCAAAGGGCTCTAGACTCGAAGTGCGTACAAATGAAGGCGGTGGCCGGGGCAATTGCCTACCTTGTTCAATACCAGCAAACACCGAGTGTGTTGCCGATAGACTTTGTGCTATTCCCCTGTGAGAAGATGAAACATCAACTTGTAAAGAAGTTGATGAGTGGCCCGAGTGGGGTTGTGCATTGCATAGCTTGTGGTGACGGACACTCACAGACAGTAGATGTGGCTACCCAGATAGACTTGTATGGATAGGATCAGTATATAAAACTTTTGTTGATCCTGTCACACACTCACCATTTTTTTTTTCTTTCCATCTCACTTGACCTCACTTGTATTTCTGTTTCAACTAAAGCTCCCTCAGAACTCCTTATTTCCCCTCGAGCACTAGATTTCGGCTCGGAACTAACAACGATCTCAAAATTATCATGATCATCAGGTTGATCATCATCTTCATCATCATCATCATCACTATCATTATCCTCCTCTGCCTCTGCCTCATCATCTGCTTCAACTGAACTAGAACTTGCAGGGTATATATTGGCTGGATCATCAATATCAGCAGAAAGATCCTCGGAATCAGAAGAACCAAGGCTTTCTTCATCATCGTCAACGTTTGCACGAGACGACTGACCAGGAGCACCCCCAACACCAGTTCCCCTCACAATGTTTTTACCGCTCGTCTCACCCCGTTCAAGTACCCCAATATCTTGAACTCTCTCTCTAATAACTATACCCTCACTCCTCTCTCTAAGTGGGATGGCACTTTGGGTAGGCCCCTCCGGATCTGGTCGGCCATAAGTGCATTCTCTTCTCTATACTCACTCACGAATGGTGACTCCTGGTCAGCATAAGCAAGTACAGATTCAGGTAAGACCATAACACGAGCAAATTGCACATCAGTGGGAATTCTGATATAATGCATCCATTGAGCTGGACCAAGTAAAGCTCCTTCACGTCTCGGTATCTGTTGATTGGCCTCCATGATGCATTGGATAACAATTTGAAGAAATCTCTGAAATGGTACAAAGGTTCTTGCTTTTTCGGTTTGGACTTGTCGGCAACAACTTCTATTAGCTCATTCCAGATCAGAATAGCGAAGTCTATCTTGCGATCGAACACCACGGCATGAAACATTTTTAGCACTGAAATACTGCTGGTATCGAGCCTCGTATGCTTTGAAGTCATACATCTGTTGATGATGTTAAACAGTGTATAATACAATGGCGGTAGACACTTCCTTTTGAATTTGGAAGCACGTGTAAGAACTCCATCCATGACGTCATTATATCCCAGTAGCATGATGTCATGGCACAAATATTCTTTAGAAATCATATCATCAAAGTTGTTGGAAAATGGAAGATCCAGAACGGTTCTGAGTCTTTTAAGAGTCAACTTTGCGTCAAAATGGTCAACTTTCAATGTGAAAAGCTGATTTGATTCTGATCGAGGCACAAGTTGAATAGTGTGCCATGCTTGGTTCAAATAGATTGTCGGTACAAGCTGAGTTTTCTCTAGAGCAGTGCGGAGCGAATGACCTTTGAAGATTTCGACCACAATGTGATAGTCCAATCTCACATTTGTGTCGAAAGTGTAATTGTTGTGCTTGATTGGTAACTTATTCTTAGGAAGAATAAGCTCGTCATCCGGATTTCGCGCGTTCACCGATGGATGTGATGAACGATGTGATGGAATGATTGTATTTTCGTCGGAGGAATTTCCATCACCATGCTCTTGATTATGTTCCATTTGATCTGTTTTAGAACATGTCAGAACACTGGGATAATGATCGCAAGTAACCACTTTTTGAGAAAAAATTATCAAAAAATTCCTAAGTCTGGGAGGTTATCGGACAAAGCATCAAGCCTAATCGCACGATACTTCTTATCGGATGACACTTATGCGATGAAAAGTTATCGCATGAGACATGTCCGATGAGAATGAACATCAGTTTTGTGCGACAACTATGAATGTTTGAATACATTCTTTGTCCGACAACTATGAGTACTTCGAAAATATTTTGAAGTTCAAACCCAGATTCTAAGAAAATCAATGAAAGCTCATAAAGTCAAGTACCCTAGTGTCAATTTTCTAAGAATAAACCTATCTTATCATGTTTTCGACCAAATACTAACACATAGAACGATTATCGGTGATGAATATGAACAGTCACTATAAAACCCAACTGTTAACTAACAAAAACCCAAATCAACGATAATGTAATGGATGAATCAATGTAAAAATCAAGAAATCACTAACCTTTAGTGATTACGAATCGATAGCAAGAATCACAACAACAAACTCGAAGTTTCAAATGATCACAGTTTTGAGAGAGAAGAATGATATATGAGATGTTTGAAATATTTAAATGTTCGACAACTCGTTCTATTTATAGAACCCAGGAGTGAGTGACACGTGGCACAATCTGATTGGTCCAAGGTTTGACCTGCCACAAGTCAACTTATCATACAAAGGATGTACGAGAAGTTCATCTTCATCGTATGTAACACCCCAAAATCCGGGCTAATTTGAACCTTAAATTTCAACAAGTTATGATGACATAAACTTCAAACTTACATATATAGCAAGTGAATTAATCATCAAGAGTACATTTACAATACATGATCCTTCAAATAACCTATCAATCTAATCATATCACTATAATCAGATTAACTAAGTTATCTAAGTAATCCATCAAAATCTCTTCTTGTTAATTGACACCTTTGCTATTCCAAAACGCTCGTCCCACAACCCTTTACTTTCCCGAGCTGGCACCTGGTAAGAAAACATCATATGAAATGATTAGGCCAATGCCTAGTGAGAACATTCGTTTCAATAATAATATTTGCAAAATCAATGTAAACAAGTTATAACAAACCTGATTACTCTTTTTCTTACCGTACGTGTAACTGTATTCCATTACACGATTTCATCCAATTCCATGAATATGACTGACAATAATTCCATCAGCATATCATGCCTCAGAGCCACACTACGAATCTTCAATGATTCTAGATTAATATTCTTATCCAATAAATTGCAATTACACATGCCCATTTATCGGAAAGGAAGTAGAGATTACAAGCACTTATGTCAATCCCATTTTCTTCCTTAGAAATTGGGAATAACGATTATTACCACACGCCTATTCCACAATTTCCACACACACACTGGAATAACGATTATTACCACACGCCTATTCCATGTGATTACCAAACACTAGTGCCTATGGATCCATTACCCTTTACTAACGTATATGCATAACAACATATTACCGCTCATATCATATTCTCAAATCTAAGAATACTAGATAACCTATCGTATCTTCATCCTCAAATGCCCCCCTTCGGCGACTTAGCACGGGGGTTCCGCTAGAATCTGCATCCAGACATCAGAACCTAACATTCTCAATTTCACAAAAGTGTCCGGACAACAGGGGTTTCCGGATAACTTTGACTATCCGGACAACTAAACTTTCCAGATAACTATAACTCACCGGATACATGCATAATCCGGACAACACTCGGAAAACTAAAGTAACCCGAATACTATCCGGTAACTATATTCATCCGGAAACTTACAAGAAAAATCAAAACTTACCGGATACTTGTCGCGTCCGGAAACATTCATCACAGAGGTGTCCAGATACGTGGTTTCGTCCGGAAACCTCGACCTGCAGCCCATTAAATCGATTCCAACCTATGTCTGTTCTATTCAGCTCATTCCAAACCATTCCATACAGTCCACAAACAGTTTATACAGCTATTACAAGGTTTAATTTAACATATAAACACTGATTTATGCAAATAACAAATGAACTCACCTTTTTGAAGAAAACCCACTTTAATCACAATCTGTTGCTCCAATCTGTTGTAAACGATTTTGAGAACCTATTCAAAACACAGATTCGTTTACCACTATGCATCTACAACAAATTAATCAGAAAACATGATCAATTTCCTTACCAATTTGAGCCAAAAACCTTGCTTTCTTCCTTTTTCTCTTTATTTCTTCTCTCTGCCTTCTAAACCGACTCAACACACACACATACTTTTTAATACTGATTAAAAGTGAGACACCTCTTTCCCTTTATCCATCCATACTTTCAATTAATTACCAAACATACCCTCCTAGTTTCCAAACTTTCAAAATAACACCAATCTTTAATCCCTTGTATTTTAACCCTATTGAATTATAAATTACAACATAATTCAAGGTTTTAAACCAAAATACAATTAGATCCGAATTCTCATTAAATAATATTATTGAAAATTCGAGATGTTACATCGCATGAAACGTATGCGATGAAGGCATTCAGAGTTCTCGGATAAAGGTTGTACGATAAGCCCTGATGAACGGTACTTATCGGACAAGTCTTGTGCGATGAAAGCTCTTATCGGACAAAGTTTGTACGATGAACAGTTGTTATCGTATAAATCTTGTGCGATGAGGATAGTTGTCGTACAAGGCTTTTGCGATGAACAGCTGTTATCGGATGAGCCTTGTGCGATAACTTCCTATACTTGGACATTTTTCAAAAAAATCTGACTTTTTCACTTTTTCAAAAATCAACTTTTCCAAGTTAAAAGATGTCCAACTTTTAACTAGTTCTCTCCAACTGTGTTTTCAAAATATTTTGCTCCCCCTACAACGATGCATAATGTTTTGAAAAATAATTTTCCATCAAGTAGGGTTTGCTTAAAAATTTGAATTTAGAAGACTTACCTTATCTTCATGGATTTACACAACTTGACCAAACACATGTATGGATATGCGTATATGCTCCCCCTTGTCAAATGATCAATTCTTTTTCTTGTCTCCCCCTAAACACATGCAAACACACATCAAACTGCACAAAGAATATGAAATGATAGAAACGAAGATTATACGCTAAAGAAAAAATAACATTGAAATAAACTTTGTAAAAATACTGAAAAAACATAAAATTTTGAAGGAATCATAATAAATATTCAATAAGATGAAAATTATTATTTTTCAGTCAAGTTGTAAAACTTGAATGACTAATAAGAATTTTCAAACTATTGAATGAAAATTATGAATAATCAAACTTTCATGTTCAACATGCCTAGCTTTGAAATCAGAAACTGGAATCGTTTCTCATCCAAAGCCTTTGTGAAAAGATCGGCAAGTTGAAATTCAGTAGATACAAAATAAAGTTCAACTGTACGTTTTTCAACATGGTCCTTGATAAAGTTATATCGTATGTCGATGTACTTTGTCTTCGTGTGTTGGACAGGATTCACTGAAATAGCAATTGCGGATATACTATCACAATAAATGGGAATTTTCTCATACTTAGATCCGAAGTCCATTAGTTGAGTCTTCAACCAAATAACTTGCGAACAACAAGTTGCGGCAGCAACGTATTCAACCTCTGCCGTAGATGTCGAAACACAATTTTTTTTTCTTTGAAGACCATCTCACTAATTTGTCTCCCAAGAATTGTACATGTCCGGTTGTGTTTTTCCGATCCAATAAACTTCCACCATGATCCGCGTCAGAATAAGCTGTAAGCTCGTATCCTGTGCCTTTCGGATACCATAGACCAAGATAGGTTGTGCCTTTCAAATATCTGAAGATGCGCTTGACTGCTCCGAGATGAGATTCTTTCGGATCAGCCTGAAATCTTGCACATAAACATGTAGCAAACATAATATTGGGACGACTTGCAGTTAAATACATGAGTGATCCGATCATACCTCGATAAGTCCTTGTATCTATTTTCTTACCATTTTCGTTTGGACCAATCTTGGAACCTGGTGCCATAGGTGTTCCAATTGATGTACAATTCTCCATTTTGAATTTCTTCAAAATATCGAATATGTATTTGGATTGATTGATGAAGATTCCTATTGAGAATTGCTTCACTTGCAATCCGAGAAAGAAGTTGATCTCTCCCATTGTTAATCCAAGATCTATCAAGATTAGAGAGAAATTCTAGTGAGAGAGAGTATAGAGAGAAAGTAGATCTTATTATGTCGGCTCTCTGTGTTTACAAGATATGAGTTATGACTATAAGCTTACAAAGAAAGTCTAAACAAAGCCTTATATACCCTAAGACTTATAAAGGAAATAAGCTAGCTTTGACTTTCTATTACATTGACTTTGACTTTATTAATCAAGATTAAATCTTGAAGACATATTTGTCCTAACAATCTCCCCCTTGGATTCAAGATTTAAACATTTGAGAACAACATTCTTCGGCTTCTTGAATCTTCAAAACTTCGGTCTTTATCAAGGTTTGTCAAAGTCAAATCGTCACAAAATCTTCAGACGGGGAACTGACGGAGATGTTCTTTCTTTGATATGGAGAATTTGTTTCTTCACACAAGGCATTTTGATAAAATGTAGCGCAAATCTAAGAAAAAGAGATCTTCTTGAGAAACCAAGATGATCAATCGATTTTTCCTAAACTCTTGAAGAATTCTCCCCCTTTTTCTTTCTTTGACTTGAGAACTTCAATCTTCAGTTAGGATATTCACCATATAGCACAAGTTTAAGAAAAAGAGATCACAAGATGATCAATCGATTTCTCTTAAACTCTTGAAGAAGAAATCTCCCCCTTTCCTTTCTTGAGACGAAGTCTTCTTTAAACATTTCTCCCCCTGTCAAGAAATCGAATCTTTGACTTGAAAGCTTTGACATGAAATTGAACTAAACATTTCTCCCCCTTTTTCGATGAAAGTGTGCATCAAGATCATCGAAAACCTTCTTCAATTTCAGTCGCGTCTCCGATTCTCACTAACAATCTCCTCCTTAATGAATAACCTTGCTCCCCCTCAAAATAAGAATTCTGGAGCAATTTGTTTTCTCCCCCTGAAAGTATGCATATATTTCATTTAGGCACAGTAGTTGAACTATATTTTATAACTACTAACATTTGATCATTTGAAATTTTTTACAAAAGAAATTCAACTTAATGAAATTTAACAGATTTATCAATCAAATGAAATCAAATGCATGTGTTTTGATTCAAATACCAGATATCATTGCATATCAAGTTAAAAATGTTCAGTTTCAACCCCTTTATTAAATCTATTTGGTGTGCTATCATGCGAAATATGATCAGCAACAAGCATATGCAATTCTAAAACATATCAGAATACTCTGCTCTACTCACACTATTTGTCCAAAATCAGAATTTTCACAAATTTACAGGTTTATCGCGACTTTGTATTTTCCCCAAGTTTCAAGAGATGTGTGCTCATTGGCATCTTTTGATTTTGTGCTCATTGGCATCTTTTGATTTTGTGCTCATTGGCATCTTTTAATCACAAAGTTTATTAAGAATAAGATACACCGTTAAACATGGCTTTCTATCTGGTTCTATAGCAGGATTTGGGTCAGCGGATCCCAGACCAGTTGGCCTTAGGTGCTAGGTGACGAGCACCCCTTAGAACTTACTTTCCCAAACCAGAAAGGCCACATCGATATATCTTAAACCCATTTGTACCAGTAGAACATGGCTTTCTATCTGGTTCTATAGCAGGATTTGGGTCAGCCGATCCCAGACCAGTTGGTCTTAGGGACTAGGTGTCGAGCACCCCGTAGGACTTAATCTCCCAAACCAGAAAGGCCACAGGCACAAACGTTCAAACTAAATGATTAGATTTAAAACTTAGAGCATCTCAATCACTTGGTTCTAAAACATAGTGCTTTCCCTATATTTTCGTTTCCATCCATCATTCTAACAAAAAGGCTTTTTGAGCATTATATTCTATATAAATCTAGAATCACATAATTTTGAGCATTCAGCATAATTTCATTCATGTTTTGCTGACCTTTCGATTTATTTCAGAAGTGAAAGATGAAACAGATGTAACTCAGATAATACAAAAACGCTTGTAAAATCACCCTTGACACACATTGAATGAAAGTTGAAAAAATTTCACTTCATTGAATTAAATTTGTAAAAATTCAAACATTCAAAGCAGTAGAAATAACACATAATGCAATGTTACCTTTTACCACTTGTTCCTTGAATTGAAAGATGTGACAGTTAAGGATATCACCTGATAAGTATGATCATGCGGTAAAAGATTTAACATGATAAGTACGAGTTCTAAACTGATTTGTTTAGAAGTCTTAGCCATTGAAGTACGGGTCCTGAACTGATTTGTCCAGAAGCCATTGTCGTTGAAGCACGGGTCCTGAACTGATGTATTCAGAAACCAATTACGTTAAATGCACAGATACATCTTCTTCCGAGAGTTCAACGCTTTGCTTCTAAATCTGCAAAAACAAATTAAGTAGATTTTGGTACCCAACGCGTCTTGGGTCCTGACTTGTTAAGCGGAGCTCTATAAGAAGGAAAATGATAAGTACCATACCAATATTGAACACTATCATTTTTAACAAAATCATTAGTTCCACAATAAGAACAACAAATTTTCTTTTGTGCAAACCTGATTAAATTATTTGCGGAATATATTGAATCAGGTTTAACAAAAGATTCACCTTTCAGTTTAGTGTTCTTGTTAGGAACCGATGATTTTGGTACATCTTTTTCAGTAATTGTACCTTTGACTCTCCATTGCATGTTGACTTTCTTAATTGAAGGAAGATCAGCAGATTGAAATTTGTAAGAATTATCCATTGAGTGATCATAGAAAAGATTAGATGGACGAATCAGACATTCAGAATAGCGTTTGGATTTGTTAAGTGACTTCACTTTGTAGGATAAGTCGTTCCGTTCCTTGGTCACCAAATCAAGTTTCTTCTGAATATCAGACTTAATCAACTTCTCTTTCATGATATCAGTCGATAACACAGCCAAATTTTTTGTCATCTTTCGTATTTCTTGCTGAAATATCTTCCTCTCAACATGAAATTCGTCTTTAACACTCCTGGCCTGAAAATCAGCTTTCTTCCTCTTTTCTAGCTCATGTCTTTCTAAATCTAATTCCTTTTAAAGCTCAGATATCTTCTCTGACAGTCTCACATTCTTTGCTTCAAACTCTTTCCTTTTATCTGCAAATTCAACCCTTTCCTTCTCCAATTTCTCTTTTTCAAGAAATAAAACCTTCTCAAAATATGCATTTTGTTTAGAAAGTTTTATGCATCGGAGTTCAAGAGCTTTCTTTTCTTCATTTTCTTTCTTCTCAGATATTGATGTCTTTTCAAGTTCAGAAACTTTCTGAGAGAGAGAAACTCTTTCTTTTCTGTGGTTTTCTCTTTCCTCTTTTAGTAACTTTCATGTGTCAGACAATCTCTTTGTAAGCTCTATAACCTTTTTCTTGAGTTCTTCATTTTCAGCATCTGATGATTTCTGTTCCACATCCTCCTTTTCAGCTTTCTTTTCTTCCTCCTTTCTCTTAAAAGGAACTTTAGATCCAAGCATTTGTTTAGATAACTCGTTCCACATCTGCATTGGGTTTTGTTTGAAACATTCAACGCGTTTGAAGATGTCTTGCGGAAGTTTGTAAAGTGCGAAGATCAAGTTGGATGAAGCTTTTCTGTCGGCTTTCATTCTTTTAATCTCTTCTTCTGCATAATCTTTGTCAGTTCTGATCATTGGGCCTTCAGTGAAAGATTTTATCATGTTTTCACCATTTTCTCTACTCTCAATAAAATCGATGAACGAGACTCTCCATAGTTCAAAATCAGATTCTTTGAACAGCACTGGAAGCCGCTTCATGTTTGAAGAATTAATCTGGAAAAAAAAAATTCAAACAATTAACAATTAGCAAAACTCAAAAAAAAATTCTAAGCCAGAATTTCGCAACAGGAAGAAGCGAGAAGTAAGAAACTCGCAAGCAAAGGTTGCGAAAAGTAAGAATTTCGCAAGCAAAGGTTGCGAAAAGTAAAGAATTTCGCAAGCAAAGGTTGCGAAAAGTAAAGAATTTCGCAAGCAAAGGTTGCGAAAAGTAAAGAATTTCGCAAGCAAAGGTTGCGAAAAGTAGACTTGGGCTTAGAAGGGGAATCTGAAGGATTACTATTCGCAAAAGAAGGTTGCGAAAAGTACAAAACTCGCAACAGAAGGTTGCGAATACTTCACAACTCGCAACAGTTAGTTGCGAAAAGTTTCAAATCTCGCAACAGTTGATTGCGAAAAGCTTGGCGCAAAGTTCACTTAGAAGAAAAAAAAATTAAACTCTGAAACTTTTCTGAAAGTAGTGCAATTCAGTAGGAAGCAAGCAAGCAAGTAGCTTAAACTAATTAAGCAAGCAAGCAAGTAGCTTAAACTAATTAAGCAAGCAAACAAGTAGGTGAAATTAATTCGAAGCAAGCAAGAATGTAGGTGAAAATTTATTAAGTCTGTTTCTCGCGTCAGTTGGTTGCGCAAAATGGCTTCTTTGAGTTGCGCAATAATGTTTCTTTTGGCTTGCGCATTCCTTAAGCATACACACATACATCACAAACATACATACACACAGCTGAATTTCTTGCGAGATATGGACTTAAGCTGCTTGCGAAATTCTTTATTAATGGCTTGCTGAATTTCTTGCGAGATATGTGCTTAGCTGCTTGTGAATTATTTTTCTGCAATATCACAACCTCAACAACCAAATTAAATCTCTTGAATTATGAATCAAAACAAGTCACAAACAACTTCTAATCACATCTGAATAACAAGATTGGATCAAAATTTCAGATTTAAAAATTTTATCCAAGAACACTCAAGAACACCTTCAACCCAAACATTTCAAAAAGGAATTTTATGCATTAACACTTGAAATCTTTGATTGAAACATGTCTAAAACTTGTTTTTGGAAACAATTTTGCACAAAAATGAATCAAATCAACACAAAATAGCAAAATCAAGTTTCAAAAAATTTGACAGACAACTTTTTCTCAAGAACACCAAATTTCACAAAAACTTCAAATTCCTCAAATCTTGATGTGTTTTTGAAAATCTTTTGATGCAAAACTTGATTAATATGATGGAGAAACACTTTTCAATCAAAATCAAATCAAAAAACAAAAAAGAATTGTATAACCCAATTGTGTTCTTCAAATCTTCAAAAATGGTGGATTTCTCCAAAAATCTTCAAATCTTCATCAAATCTTCGAATTAATCAACCAAACTTTGCAGAAATGTTAGAAAATCAGTTTCTAACACGATGATGTGAACCAATTTCGCTGAAAATCACTGAATCAAAATCTGAAAAACTGATCAGACAGTCACGATCGATATGAATAAAATCTGAAAAATCTTCAAATTGAGCTCCAAATCTTTGAAATTACCCTTCGATCCTTGAATAAGATTTAGTCCTCTATCAAAAACGAATCCAACGAACTAAGATTTGAACAAATTCGATCAAAAATCAACAAAATTTGATAAAATCTCAAGAAAACGAGATTTTCTTGAAAAATCAAGAAAATCAATCAAATTTGCTTGTGAAATCACCAAATTCGTATGTTTTATCAGTAGAATTCCATCTCTCAATCTTGTTCCAGCTCTCATACCAATTGTTAATCCAAGATCTATCAAGATTAGAGAGATATTCTAGTGAGAGAGAGTAGAGAGAGAAAGTAGATCTTATTATGTCGGCTCTCTGTGTTTACAAGATATGAGTTATGACCAAAAGCTTACAAAGAAAGTCTAAACAAAGCCTTATATACCCTAAGACTTATTAAGGAAATAAGCTAGCTTTGACTTTCTATTACATTGACTTTGACTTTATTAATCAAGATTAAATCTTGAAGACATATTTGTCCTAACACCCATCATGCTCATCTGAAACCTAGTCACCATGATGTCAGAAAACCATGTACATAAACCAGGGTTAGTCGAACCAAATATAATGTCATCTACATAAATCTGTACAACAATGATTTCACCTTCTTCGCGCTTAATGAATAATGGCGTATCGATTTTACCTTTGTCAAAGCCTTTTTCAAGTAGAAAGGTTGAAAGAACTTCATACCACGCACGAGGGGCTTGTTTCAGTCCATACAAGGCTTTATCCAGAATATAGACACGATTTGGATGTTCCTTGTCGATGAAACCTTCTGGTTGAGACACATATACCTCCTCCTTAAGAACGCCATTCAGAAAAGTTGTTTTCACATCCATCTGATAGACTGTGAAATTCTTTTAAGCCGCAAAAGCTAGAAAAATTCTTATAGCTTCAATTCTTGCGACCGGAGCATATGTCTCATCATAGTTGATGCCCTCTTGCTGACGATATCCTTTCGCTACGAGTCTGGCTTTGTTACGAACAATTATTCCATCTTCATCTTTTTTATTTGTAAAGACCCACTTGGTTCCTATGATGCTTTTATCCACGGGACGTGGAACTAGCCTCCAAACTTTCAACGCTTCAAATTGATTTAGCTCATCTTGCATGGCTATCACCCAATCTGGATCATTTAGAGCCTCAAAAACCGTTAAAGGTTCAATATTGCTCAAAAATATTGCAAATAAACATTCATTTTTCGTAGCCATAAGAGCTGATGAACGCGTTTGAACTGGTGAATCTGGATCACCTATTATCTGATGAATAGGATGAGCCTTTGTCCACTTTGTTGAGTGTGGGTGTGGAACATATGATGTTTGAACATTGTCAAGAGAAGCATTTGTCTCTTCATCAGCTAATGGTACTTCTACTTTAGCACTTGGAATTTCTGGAGGAATATCAGTAGATGGAATTGGTACTCCAGAAGATTCGGGTGGTTGCTGAGGAGTAGTTGTAACATTGACTGAAGAGTTAGCATTATGTGTTGAATCTTCCACATTTGTAGGAACAGATTGTTGTGTAGCATTGACATTTGGTACAACAGTCTCTTGAACAGGAGAGAAAACATCAATCGTTGTTGATTGAGTTGCATCTATATCAGTAGTAGGAACGGCAGCGGAAATTGTTGTAGATGCGGGTTTCTTCCTGTTAAGAACATCAGATGATTTGTAAGTACCAAAATATTCATCATAACAGTCTTCAAACAAATAATCAAGATCAGTTAAATGAGATTTAGAAGATGAGGGTTGATCCTGATTTGGTTTTGGAACAGGTTCTGAACTGAATGTTCAGAAACTAATATTCCAGTTATCACGGGTTCTGAACTGTTGTGATCAGAAGCCATCTCGTTATGTTCATCAAACTTCACATTCACACTCTCTATTATTGTTCTGGACTGCTTCAGATAGATACGATATGAAGCTGCAGAGAAAGAATATCCGACAAAGATTCCATCAATCGCTTTCGGACCGAACTTGTTACGATTCTCCTTGTCGTTCAATACACAGCATTTGCAACCAAAAACACGAAAGTGCTTTATGTTTGGCTTCCGGTTGTTCATTATCTCGTAAGGAGTTTTACTAAGCCAGCGATGAATGACAGAACGATTTTGAGTGTAACATGCAGTTGCGACATCCTCAGCCCAAATGAATAATAGTAGATTTGAGTAAGCCAGCATAGTTCTTGTGAATTCGACTAACGTTCTGTTTCGTCTTTCCACAACACCATTCTGTTCAGGAGTTCTGGCCGCAGAAAATTGTTGAATAATCCCGTTCGATTCATAGAAATCTCCCAAGATTCTGTTCTTGAATTATGTGCCATTGTCCGAACGAAAATTTTTAACTGATATTTGCATATTGTTTTGAGCTGACTTGATGACGTTGATCAAATTTTCTGGAGTTTCATCCTTTGACCGAAGAAACAAACACCAATACGTACTTTCTACCACTAATACTTGCAGTCCTCATGGGGCCGCACAAATCAACATGAATTAATTCCAATATACTCTCTGTCGTAGGTTCAGGTTTTGGCTTATGAGGAACCCTTTTCATCTTACCTTTCTCGCAAGCATCACACAGATTTTCAGCACCAAACTTCAACACTGGAAGACCACGAACTAGATCACCTATAACTAGCTTCTGAATATATCGAAAATTCAGATGTGACAGTCGTCGGTGCCATAACCAGCTTTGTTGAACTGAAGCCTTTGATAGAATACACACTTAATTTTCAGGTTTTACCACAGACAGATTGATCGTATAAAGATTTGATTTTCGCGTGCCAACCAAGAGTTCTTTCCCTTCTTCAGTTCTGACACAGTATCTTGTTGCTTTAAAATTAACTTCCAAATCTTTATCACAAAACTGTCCGATGCTAAAAAGATTGTTTCCTATTCCTTCAACATAGCTCAACTTCTTAATCGTTACCTTATCTTGTACAATGTCTCCAAATCCCTTAATTGGAGCAAAATGATTGCTACCAAATCTTACTCGGCCGCAATCCTTCTCAACAAAATTTGTCAACATATCTCTTTGGCCGGTCATATGCTTCTAACATCCAAAATCTATATACCATAAATTATTTTTCTGCAATCAACCAGATTAGACATTTTTAGGTACCCATTTGAAGATGGGTCCTTTTTGGTTAGTTGCTTGAGATACCTTTTTGGAAACTGGTGATCTCTTTTTCTTTGAAGCACTGGTTTTATCAAAATCATTTGGAATATGATAGGAATTAAACCAACAACAAGAACCAGGTCTAGCAAACAGATTATTACGACCACAAGCAGAACAAAAACATTCTTCATTTGAAAATTTCAACAATTGGTTGTTTGAATAACGCTTGTAAGAAGTTACAAGATGTCGTTTATCACTAGCACCAAATTGTTTCTTATTTGAAAAACTATTATTTTTGACTTTCTGCTTGATCGGTAAAGAATTCTTTTGCTTTACCCGCCATTCTTGCTTTCCATTCTTCTCATTCACAAAATTATCTGAAAAATCAGAAAATTTAGAGTCAGAAAATTTAGAACTATGAGAAGTTTTTTCTTTGACTTTTTATTCTTCTTTCTTTTCTTTAAGGGTTGTTCAGAAATAGGCCTTTTCTTCGTATTTGAACACTCTCCCTTACAGAAAGTACTAGAAGGTTGTTCATCTTTTAAAATAAAGTCTTTATGGTCTGGAAGATTCTTTGAAAAATCACACTCCCAAGCTTTCCCTTTATCACTAACCACAGGCTTTGATTTCTCTTTAGAAATAGGGTTAGGTTTAAAATCCTCAGAATCAGAATCTGAATCAACATTGTGTACTTCAAAATCCTTTTTAGATAAAGAAGAATTTTCAGGAGTGAACCACGTTTGAAAAGCAAATTCTTTTCTTTCTTTTGCCAAAGCAGTTTCCAATTCATTTACTTCTTAAGAAAGCTTAATTACTTTATCTTTAAAAGATTGTTTTTCATTTTCAAAAATAGCTTTCTCAATTTCAAACTGTGCTCGTTCAAGATTGAAAGCATTCTCAAAATCAGACATCGTACTTTTATTTTCAAAAGGACTTTCCAATGTCTTCACTTTTTGAGAAAGTTCACAAATCTTTTCTTCAAAAGTTTTGGTTTCTTCAAGATTAAACCAATTCTTCAAAGCAAACTCTTTTCTTTCATTTTCCAAAATAATTTGCAAACGAATTACTGTCTTGGTAAGCTCACTTATCTTGTCTTCAAAAAATTTGCTTTCTTTTACAAAGTTTGCTTTCTCCTTCTCAAATTGATTATGCTCAAAGAGTAAAGTTTTCTCAAGATCCGACACTTTCTTAGAAAGCTGGAAACACTTTTGATTGACTTTTTCTTTTGCATCAAAAGCACTCTTGGATGAGTCTGAAAACTTTTTAATCAAAGATTTTTCATAAACAGTTTTCTCCTTTTCCAATTCAGACTTGAAGCTAGAAGATAGTTCCTTAAAACTATTTGAGTAAACAGTTAAAAGAAAATCTTTTTCATGTTCAAATTTCATCCTTTGTTCTAGAACAAATTTTTCAAGTTCACAAATTCTTCCTTCTAGAATCAAAGGTGGAACATATCATTTTGCTTCAAGAGGTTTTTCGCAATTAGGTTTAGTAGCATAGATATCAAAATAGTCATTCGAAAGTTTTCCATGCGGACTCTTTTCATATTTTTCATCCTCTAGAGTATAAAAAAATGGAAGTTGTATTTTTGTTGTCGTTAATCTTTTCGTAACTTCCTCTTCTTTGATTTCTTCTTCATTTGTCCAAGGAATTTCAAATTCAGGATAATATCTGGCATACCTCAGATATTTGAAATCATACAATGTTGGTAAAGATCTGCTTACCTTGGCCAAATACTTAGGATTTTCATAACCAAGTCCCCAATATTTGTTAACTGAACTCACAAGTCTTGGTTTGTTCATCTGGATAGTTTGATCAGTTTGACCCCTCAAATAAAGTTTCTTTTCCAAATCCTTTATTTTATCTAAAAATTCAGAATTTTGATTTGAAAAATTATTCAAAGAGATCGCACTTTCATTATTCTTTTCCTCTAACTCATTGACTTTCTTTGTTAATTCAGAAATCTGAGAATGAAAGAATATCTTTTCCTTTTCAAGTTGTTCTTGTTGATCCTTGAGAGTTTTGATTTCAACTAATTTCTTTTCTTTCTCAAGATCATTATCAAGAATAATTTGATTTAGGACTTCGTTTTGTTTCTTTTCTTTTTCGAGATTGACTCTTAAACTTTGAACTCCTGGTATCGTGACTTCTAATTCACGTAATAAACTAGCGTTTTCATTTTCTGATTTAGCTAATTTATTTCGTGTATCAGTTAATTCACTACGTAAAGTAGTTATGTCATGATCATTCGATAGAGATAGGAAAGGAATTTACCTGAGTGTCATTATCCGAAGTATCCTCATCATCTGAATTGAATTCAGCCTGACACATATTTGCCTGTTCTTCGTTTTCCGCCTCATCGTCAATCTGATCTAGCCCATATTCTTCTTCAACGAGTAAAGCTTTTCCTGCTTCTTTTTGCTTGGCTAGCAACATTTTGTTTTTGTAGTAGTCAGAATTTCTAACCACTTTCTTTCTACAATCTTTGGCGTAGTGACCAGGCGTGCCACAATTGTAACACTTCGGTGCCTCAGCATGTTTCTTGTCTTGAAATCCCTTCTTACCATCAACCTTCTCAGTCTTCTTCTCAGCACTCTCAAACCTTTTCTCTTCAAACGGTTTCCTCTCATAACTGTTGTTTTCAAACTTTCTTGAACCAGATGTATACCTCAAATTGTTTGATGACGGTGTTTTGTAAAACCTCTTTTGAAAATGCCTAGTGAGTAGAAGCATGGCTTGCTCTAACTCAACTCCGTCATCTGCAATGTTTCCACTATAACCCGTTTCAAACATACAAGAATCTTCAATCAAATAACTGCTAGTGTGCATATCAGCTTTAAGTGCTACTGGTTCAGGAACAATCTCCTTCTTCTTCTTCCTAATCCTTTTCTCCTTCTTTTCTTCCACTTCCTCTTCATCTTGCTGAATTGTCTCAAATAACTCATGCAACTACATTGAAGAATGTCTAGGATTCTGTTTCATCTGTCTTGACACACCTTTCCATTCTGGCTGTAAAATACTTAGAAACATCACATTTATCTCTATCAAATCTTTGTTTATCTTGTTTTTACTGAGCTCGTTCAGTAATATGATGAATCTGCCATAGGTTTGAGAAAGATTCTCATCATCTTTCGCCCTGAATTCTTCATATCGATTAATGCACAAGGTTGTTTTCATCTGATTACCAATTTGAGACCATTGTAGCATTTTCTCCAACTGAAGCCACATCATTTGTGCAGTATCCTTGAAACTATGAATCTTATTGAACACTTCATTCGGAATTCCCATGATCAAGAATGATCTTGCTTTCTAATCAGCCTCATATCGAGTGTAATACCCCGGGTAAGTGTGTTAGTTAAATCCTAATTTCCGTTAAATTTATTTAACTCTATAATTGATGTGTAGGGTAAGTTTGGGTTAAATTATAAGTTTAGGGGTGTTTTAGTCATTAGTAAATAGTGCAAGGTCTAAAATGGTAATTTTGGTTTGATATTATCATTCAGCCTCCAGATATTTTCATAAGCAGTAAACAATCAGTGTGTGTGTGTGTTTTGAGAAGAGAAGAAGGAGAAAGAAGGGCTTGTGGCTAGGAATTCAATTTGGTGTACTTGGAAGTGTTATTAAGGTATGTTCCTTTACATTTTATGTTTATAATTACTAGTAGATAGTTTCTATCGGAGTAGAATCATTGATTTCACACCTGAGGTTAATTTCTGTCGAATCTGGGTAGTTTTGGAGTAAACCGACAGAGGTTTCCGGACACAATATGAATGTTTCCGGTAGTCTTTTTGAATGTATCTGGTAGTCCCTTTTCGTTGGTGTCTGGACGAATCTTATCCGGGTAAGTCTCTCTTTTCTATAGTTTCCGGATTGAATTAGATACCGGATGGTATCCGGATTACTTTGGTGTCCGGATGTTGTCCGGACTGTTGGTGTTGTCCGGACAGTTGTGTTATCCGGAATGTTTGTGTGTCCGGACAGTTGTGTTGACCGGATTGTTTGGGTTGTCCGGATAGTCCTGTGGTGTCCGGAAACTTTAAGCTGTTTGGTTACTGTCGGAGATTCCAGATGCTTTTGAGGATCCAGTAACCTGAGTTTTTTCGACTCTTGGATAGGGAATGAATGAGGACTGAATATACTGTGGACTCGACTTATGTTCGGGTGTGGGAGAAACATTTGAGGATAAGAGTTAGATAGATTTATCTAGAGTCTTTAGCCTAGTAAGTCTTATGTGTTCCATTTTGGTAAAGAGATACTTGTATCAAATTGTTTCAGATTCTGTGGATTTGGGGTGAAAGCTGAACTGTTTTTGAGAAAGGATTGGAAGCATTGTGATAAGCAATCAGGTGAGTTTTACTTTAAAAACGTTTTTAAACTGGAATACATATATATATGTGGAATGAGAATGTGATAAATAGTGTAATAGTGTGCATATTATGTTTATATGAGTATTACACTACATGAGTACAAGTTGGCCGGGCTTAGGACCGGTGGAGTTGGCTGTACGGAGGGACAGCGGTGTTGGTTGTATTAAGTACAGCGGAGTAAATTGATTAGTTGGCTCGCAACCATCTAATTTGGCCATGGGAACGAGACAGGAAAGTACACAATGCATGAGTCCTAAGTGGTATTTATATTTGTGTTATGTATATGGTGTTTGTGCAAATGATTTCCAACTAACAGGGATTTTCTCACTTAGACCACCAGGTCTAACCCTCGTTTTGTTTTAAAAATATGTATTCCAGGTCGTGGATCGGGTAAGAGAAAATGTATAGAGTAATCAGTGGCTAGCTTTTGGGAAGACTTATAAATTGAAGACTAGGACTTGTTTTGTAGTTATAACCTCGTTATCAGATATCATGTATTTAGTTAGCAAAAAGTTTGTAATGAAATACCTTATTTTGGATTGTAAAGACTAAGGGACCATACTTGTTATATGGTGTATCTTGTTATGTAACGACGTTACGCAATATATGTTATTTGATGCTTGTTTGGGAATCCGGGTCGTTACAGATGGTATCAGAGCCCTAGTTTAAGAGATTTATGTATTCGTATCTGTACCTAGACTTAAACTGCATGTGAAGTAGGATGTCCCTATTATATTAGAACCTTGGGATGCTAAATATAAAAAGGTAGAAGGAACATCATGTAAGGTAATTTCAAATTACATTTGGCCAGTTTAATCATGAACTTACAGGTACATGTTTGAACTGGAAAACCTTATTATATGGGGTATGTGCTTATGTGTATATTAACCTTGTTAGCTTTTATTTTATATTGTATTCAAGATTACTTAGTTAAATTGTAAAAGCCCAAATTAAATATGTGGGCTTTAGTTGCTAATGGACTTAGGCCTTAAAACCTAGGTATATAAAGTTTTGTTTGTGAGACTTTTAAGGTTAAGCCTCTAAAATCTCCCAGCCTCCATTTGAAAGAGTCAGACGTTGAAAGAGATAGAAAAGAGAGCTTCAAAGAGTGAGTTGTTCTTCATTTCCTATATTGTAAACTCTTCTCTTTATCAATCAATACAAAGATTATTGCTATTATTATTGTTACTTGTTGTATCTGGGTTCCTACAATTGGTATCAGAGCCAAACAGATTCGAATTTGTGCTTCAATCCATTGATTTTTATCAATTTTCGGAGTTTTAAACTTTTATTTTGCTGCACTCTGTTTGGCTTCGAAAAACCATTTTCTGTTGGTTTTGGGACAAAACTCTAAGAATTAAAGTTGTCCAGAATATTCTCGTGCACCTACCTACCAAATTTCAGCTCAATCCGATAAGATTTGAAAAATTGACTCAAGTGCACAAATTCTACTTCTCACAAAGTATCTGTTAACGATCATTTTTTCAAGTAACAATATGTCAAGACTAAAATTTAGTGCTGATGCTGATTTTCATTATTATTCTAAACTCAGTACTAATTTTCGCAAAATTATTCCTAATCTTGAGAAAGAGTTTGAAGAAAAGAACAAAAGCATTCTGATTGATTCAGAAAAGATTGCTAAGCTTGAAGAATTAGATAAACTCTTAACCTGTGAAAATCTCGATCTTAAGAGAAAATTATGTGAGTCTGAAAAGATTTTTGAAGAAGAGAAGAAAAGACGTGAACTTAAATGTTTAAGATTTTCTAAGTTGGTTTCTGATTTTAAAAAGCTTGTGATCTGTGAAAGAGAAAAGTTTGAAAAGGAGAAAACTACTTTTGAAACAAAATATATGGAGCTTTCTTGCAAAATTTCAGAGTTACAGAAAACTCTTGAAAAGGAGAGGAAAGAGTGTGTTTTTGAAAGAAAAAAAGTCCGAAAAGTTGAAGGTTCAAGGATTTCAAAAGAAATGCATAAAAGATGACTTTGAAAAAGAGAGATTGTACTTTAGATCTGAAGAGAAGAGACTGACAATAAGGTTCTTTGATTTATCTGCTGAGATTAGGAAAGAGAGGAAGTTGAAATCTGATTTACAATCACAAGTTGATCTGTGCATTAAAGAACAAAATGATTTGGTTCTCAAATTAAATTCTAAAAGTTCTGTTAAAACAAAAGAGTTCATTAAGCCAAACAAGTTTTCAACAAATCAGATCTCTACTTCTAATCCTTTCTATTATCGTAGGCTAGATCAATCAGTTAATCAAGTTTTTAGAAGAGTAAAAATGGTTTAGATAGTCAAAGGCTCTTCACTTGTTCAAAATGTTCGAAAGCCATTTGTTTCTGTTGAACATAAAAAGATCAGCAAAGCACTTCATGCAAATCCTAACAAAATAGGACCCGTTTGGAAATGGGTACCAAAAGTTCTTTGATCTGTCTTGCAGGTAAATGGACTCCTTAATACATCTGTTAAGGACTCAGGCTTCAAAGTTCAATATGGACTCTTAAACACTCAGTTTAAGACTCATCCGTCAAAGGCAATTGATTTCGGTGCACAACATTCAAGTACAATGACAGCATGCTGGCAGATTTGCGATGCTGTAGTAAATCGTTCATATCTCACTGATAAAGGCACCGATTGATACGATTCAAAAGGCCCTGGATTCAAAACACATTGATGAACAGCTTTTGTGTTTTGAGAATTCAGAGATTCGAAATTTATAAGGGTCATATGCATCGTTGAAGTAGACAACAGTGTGCTGATGGAAAGCTGATGGACAGATCTGCACGACTGTGGTAAATCAACCATATCTTTGTCGTACGAGCTCGAAAAGAGGTGATTCAAGATGATCTGAACAGATAACAAACCAATGAAAGTTGTTTGTGTTTTGAGTTTTTGAAAACTCCAGAGGTAAAATGGTCTAAATCAGTGTCAAAGTAAGTGTAACACTTCTGTTAAGCTTCTGCCGAGCGGCGACCAAACCTCTGCCGCACGCGACCAAACCTCTGCCGCACACGACCAACCTCTGTGGTACTGTTCACCACAGAGCCTCTGTGAAATCCGACAGAGCCTCTGTGGACCGAACTTCTGCGACTCAACCTCAGAGCCCGATTTTTGTTTACTTGCTGTCAGCTTAGCGCTGCTTCAGAAACATGCGCATAACCTTTGACTTGGTGCTCCAAATTACTCGATTCCAGTTGCATTGGAAAGATAATTCAGAGACGCACGACTTTGATGTTCTGAGTTTTCTCAAATTATGTGTGGTTAAAGGTCAGAATCTGTGTCAAAGTCGATGGATACTTGCTGGATCGAAAGCATCACTTCACTCTCTCCATTGCCATATTCAGATCAGACTGAGGTTGCTTCTATACACATCAGTATAGAACCAGAACTTCAACTGACTGTTGTTTCTACATACTTCAGTGTAGGACCAGTACTTCAGATATGTTCAAATCAGAGTTTTGGCTGGTAATTTCTAAACTCTGATCCCCCGCACCTTGTATTTTTTTTAAGTGGAACTATTTGTGCTGTTGGATATTCCTAACAAATGTGGAATCATCAAAAATGATTACCAACACTTTCTGATTCTTATAGGATATCTGATTTCAAATTGAGATTAAATGAAATTTACTGCTCAATTTGAGGGGGAGAAAACAAATCAGATTTGACCCTGTTCGTGTAAAGGTAAAATTTCTAAACCTTTAAACTCATCATCATTTTTAGAGAAAGGCCATCTTTAGAATGATAAAACCTCTTTCAAATGGTCAAACCACTTCTACATGCTAAAATGCTTTATCTGCTATAGAAATTTGGATTTTAAATGCTTTTCTGAGACTACAAGTAGTCAGTGTGTGGAACAATCCAACCTCTAGGACAACAATTTCATGGGATAAATGTGTGAGCTTTATAGAACTTCTATGGATCACTTAAACCTGTGTTTCCTACCAAAGAAGTAAACCTTGAGTGTTTGAGAGGTGAAGGGTCTACATCAAAGAGTGGGGGAGATAACTCATCTGAGTTTTTCTCATTGTGCTTGAGAGGTAAAATTTAAAAAGAGAGTTTGGTTAGATGTGAGCTACATGATAAAAAGAAAGAGGGTGTGAGAACAGAGTCAAAAGAAATATACAACTCTGCACTATCTTTTTCTGAGCCGGGCAAACCACATTTCTGATTTATCACAAATTTTTGGTGATTGTCATTGAAACAGGCAGTGAGCCCATGCCAACTCTTGTCTTAACCCCACCAGCTACTCACTTCCTTCTCCACAAGGAACTGTTTCACTTTTCCACTGGGAAGCAACACATATGCTATCTGATCTTTCTTTGGAAGGTTGGATATTGAAAAGAAGGAAAGTTTCCCCACCTTCACACTTCACTCATGCACATTGAGTCTGTGGAAACCTGTTATGTCCAAATAGTTTACACACTTTTGAGCTTAATAGATAATATTCTATTTTCTTCCACACAATATCACGAATCTTTGTGTTTCCACTTGCTTATCTATGTGATATTGCCAAGAACAGTTTGAGAAGTTTATTTTTTAATTTACTTCAATGATAACTGGAAGTCCTGTCAGAGCTTCATCATTGCCAACTCTGAGCATAGGCCACACATTTTTTTTTAAATTGTTGTGATAATAGTTGCTATTGTGCTTCTATGTTAGATGATTACCCCTGGTTACTTATTCTTTAATGCAAATTCTAATGAGCAGAATGTATTTGCTACTCTTCATCTCGTAGCTGTTTATCTACTATCGGTTACTATTCAAACTGGTTATACAAGCTTCCGCACATCAAATCGTTCTCTGATCGTTTGAGAGATAAGTGAGACCAGAAAAGTAATGCAACAGTCAAGGGGGAGTACGCAAAGATCAAGGGGGAGTATGCAACGATCAAGGGGGAGTCAAAGAAGGAATTGAAGCAACTGACCTTGTGGAAGATCGGGCTATTTTTAATCTTGAATACAAAGGGGGAGATTGTTAGCTTTTATTTTATATTGTATTCAAGATTACTTAGTTAAATTGTAAAAGCCCAAATTAAATATGTGGGCTTTAGTTGCTAATGGACTTAGGCCTTAAAACCTAGGTATATAAAGTCTTGTTTGTGAGACTTTTAAGGTTAAGCCTCTAAAATCTCCCAGCCTCCATTTGAAAGAGTCAGATGTTGAAAGAGATAGAAAAGAGAGCTTCAAAGAGTGAGTTGTTCTTCATTTCCTATATTGTAAACTCTTCTCTTTATCAATCAATACAAAGATTATTGCTATTATTATTGTTACTTGTTGTATCTGGGTTCCTACAAACCTTGTTGAAATCTACAGAATGGCAAGTGGTACTCGACGTACAAATATGGAGGAAGAAGGAAACCCTAGTAGAACTAATCCAACAGTCGGGACAAGGGGAAGAGGGGGAGAAAGAGGCATGGGCAGAACTGGAGGCAGAGTTCAGCCGCGGGGTAATGAATTTGTTACAAGAGACGACTTGACGGCTGAAATGGGAATACTGCAAGCAAGTATACAGGCTATGTTCGACCGAACTCGTAATACAGAAACTGAAATACCAGATCCTAATCTGGAAGACGAGATGCCCATTACACCTACTGTCATACCAGTGCCCAGGAAGTGTGATTATAAGGTGTTTCTAAGTTGCAAACCTCCAACCTACGCAGAAGAAAGAGATCCAGTGAAGGTCATGAGGTGGCTAAAAGAGATAGAAGCTGTCTTCAAGACCAGCAAGTGCGTTGAAGAAGATAGAGAGCTATACGGAACCCCGATGTTGAAAGCAGATGCTTTATATTGGTGGGAAGCTCTCATTACCTCTAGAGGATCTGATGTGTATTCTACTTTCTCTTGGGACGAATTCACTACAGCTTTTAAGAGACAGTTTTGTCCACAAGCAGCAGTTAGACAACTGGAGGAAGAATTCATGAACCTACAACAAGGGAGTTTATCGGTTAGGGATTATACAGCTCGTTTCCTGGAGAAGTCTCGTTTCGCAGAGTACTATGTTGCCACGGAGGCACTGAAGATGAAAAGGTTTATTTTCGGGTTAAAGTCAGAAATCTGAAGTCTTGTGATTGTAAAGGGACCGAAAACCTTCTCAGCCGCAGTAGATGCCGCGGAAAATGTGGAACGGGATAGAGGAAGAGATGCTCGTGATAAGAGTACTGGAAAAATAAAATGGGAAGAACCACAGTATGATCCAAAGAAGTCCAGATTGCAGAGATTTGATAGTCGTACACCTTTCAGACCAGCTGAAAGACCTTTCCCAAAATGCAACCGTTTTCATCAAGGAAATTGTCAAGTTGATCCTCGAGTGTGTTACAAGTGTGGAAAGACCGGCCATATTGTTAAAGACTGTAAAGTAACTCGATTCTGTTTCTTATGCAATTCTCCTGATCACATTCAGTCTGATTGTCCACGAGGGAGAATACAACAGGGTGGTACTTCAGTGAGACCAGCGGGAGTAAGACCAGTAGTACCAAGGCTAGAGTTACCAAGAGCTAGGGGTTGTGGCTTTCAGATGACAGCACAAGAAGCGGAGGAAACTCCTGATGTGGTTACAGGTACAATCTTAATAAACTCTACACGTGCTAAAGTGTTATTTGACTCCGGTTCAAACCGATCGTTCGTGTCTCCTTCATTTGCTGCTTATATGCATTTAAAACCTAAAGTGTTAGATCATGCTTTAATGGTAGATACTGCAAATGATAATCAAGTATCAGTTAAAGAGGTATTTGATAGTTGTGTGATAAATATAGATGGGTGTGGAGTACCTATCCAGTTGTTTCCTATAGCTTTGATCGAGTTTGATGTGGTAGTGGGAATGGATTGGTTAGCCGAAAATCAAGCTAGTATAGTTTGCGATAAGAAGTTAATTAATGTTGTCTTACCTGAGAAGGGACCAGTAGTGATTTATGGTGACCGTAGAAATCATCAGTCTTGCCTTATCTCTATGATGAAAGCTCGTAAGTGTGTTAATAAAGGATGTCCGAGTTACTTAGCTTATGTGATAGATACTAAGCTAGAAAAGAATAAGTTGGAAGATATTCCTGTTGTTAGTGAATTTCTGGAAGTTTTCCCAGAAGATTTGAATAGTCTTCCGCCCGTTAGACAAGTAGAGTTTCGCATAGATCTGATTCCTGGAGCCGCTCCTGTTGCTCGTGCACTGTATTGTTTGGCACCTCCAGAGATGAAAGAGATGATGACACAACTGCAGGATCTTTCAGATAAGGGCTTCATCAGACCCAGTTCTTCGCCGTGGGGTGCACCGGTTCTGTTTGTGAAAAAGAAGGATGGTTCGATGAGGATGTGCATTGAATATCGGGAACTAGATAAGCGCACGATCAAGAACAAGTATCCGCTTCCTAGAATTGATGATCTCTTCGATCAACTAGTTGGAGCTTGCTATTTCTCCAAGATTGATCTAAGATCTGGTTATCAACAACTGAAGGTCAAAGAAGAAGATGTCCTGAAAACTGCCTTTCGCACAAGGTATGGTCATTACGAATTCTTAATGATGCCCTTCGGCCTGACGAACGCCCCAGCTGCTTTTATAGATTTAATGAATCGAGTATGTCAGTTATATCACGATAAATTCGTTATTGTGTTTATCGATGATATCCTTATCTACTCCCGATCCAAAGAAGAACACACACAACATCTTCGTTTGATTCTTGAATTGTTGAAGAAGGAACAGTTGTATGCTAAATTTTCTAAATATGAATTCTGGCTACGAGAAGTTCAATTTCTTGGGCATGTAGTTTCCGAGAAAGGTATTCAGGTTGATCCGATGAAAATAGAGGCAATTGAAAAGTGGGAACCGCCGAGGACGCCAACTGAAGTACGAAGTTTTCTGGGTTTAGCCGGCTACTATCAAAAGTTTATACAAGATTTCTCTTGTATTGCTACGCCTCTAACCAAGCTGACCCGAAAGAATATAAAGTTTGAATGGAAAGCAGAACAGGATGAAGCATTCAGAATTTTGAAAGAAATACTTTGTAGCGCACCGATCCTGTCACTACCTGAAGGTTCCGATGACTTTGTTGTTTACAGTGATGCTTCCAAACCAGGACTGGGATGTATACTAATGCAGCGTGGGAAAGTTATTGCTTATGCTTCTCGCCAACTGAAAGATCATGAACGACAGTATCCTACACACGACATGGAACTTGCTGCAGTTGTTTTTGCGCTGAAGATTTGGAGACATTATCTGTACGGTTCTAAATGTCAAATTTTTACCGATCATAAGAGTCTCCAACATCTTTTCGATCAACGGGAATTGAATATGAGGCAAAGAAGATGGTTATAACTGGTGAATGACTACGACTGTGAAATTCTCTATCATCCGGGAAAGGCAAATGTGGTAGCTGATGCCCTGAGTCGTCAAGAAAGAAGTGGAACAACAAAAGCAATTGCACTACGAGCTGAACTTCTACCTAATATCTTTGACGAATTGAAGAAATGTTAGGTAGAAGCCTTTCAAGAGAAAAACTTGAAACCAGAACGGTTAGTAGGAATATCAACAACACTTTTAACAGATGATCGTGGGTTACTATGTCTGGGAAACAGAATTTGGGTGCCTCGTTTGGGTGGTTTACGTGATCGGGTACTACAAGAAGCTCATCAATCTCGTTTCTCTATTCATCCAGGTACGAATAAGATGTATAAGGATCTACGACAATTTTACTGGTGGCCGGGAATGAAAAGAAGTATCGCCCAGCATGTGGAAGGTTGTATCACTTGTAAGAAAGTAAAGATTGAACATCAAAAGCCTATTGGTCAGTTACAACATTTGGAAATACCAATGTGGAAATGGGATCAGATTACTACAGATTTCATCACGAAGTTACCAAGAACTCCGAAAGGGTTTGACGCTATTTGGGTGATCGTTGACAGGTTGACAAAGTCTGCTCACTTCCTACCGATAAAAGAAACCTATCCGTTAGAAAGACTAGCCAAATTGTACATCGACGAAATAGTAACTCGACATGGAGTTCCAATCTCGATTATCTCTGATCGTGATAGTCGTTTTATTTTAAGATTTTGGAGAAGTTTTCAAAAAGAAATGGGAACTCATATAAAGCTAAGTACAGCGTATCATCCTCAAACTGACAGTCAGAGTGAACGAACGATTCAGACTTTGGAAGATATGTTACGGGCCTGCATTGTTGACTTTGGGGGATCATGGGATAAGCATTTGCCGTTGATTGAATTTGCCTACAACAACAGTTATCATTCCAGCATACAAGCGGCACCGTTTGAAGTTTTGTATGGTAGAAAATGCCGAACGCCTCTGTGTTGGAACGAAGTGGGAGAGAAACAATTAGTGGGGCCAGATATAGTTCAGTTAACCATGGATAAGATTACTCAGATTCGGGAACGATTGAAAGTGGCTCGAGACAGACAGAAAAGCTACGCTGACCGACGCCGAAAACCGTTAGAATTTCAAGTGGGATATTTCGTAATGTTAAAAGTCTCGCCTTGGAAAAGGGTCATTTGATTTGGGAAACAAGGTAAACTGAGCCCAAGGTACATTGGACCGTTTGTAATTACAGAAAGAATCGGAGAAGTAGCCTACAGGTTAGATCTTCCGCCAGAGTTAAGCAGGATCCACAACGCTTTTCACGTATCAAAATTTCGAAAGTGTTTGGTTACGCAAGATCAGGCAGTTTCTCCACCAGATATTTAGGTTGATGAAAGGTTGAATTATGTGGAGGAACCTGAAACCATTGTAGAAAGTAAAGTAAAAATCTTGCGGAATGGTAAGGAGATCAAGCAAGTAAAGGTTCAGTGGCGACATCATAAAGGGCAGGATGCTACATGGGAATCAGAATCAGAGATGAGAACTAAGTACCCATACCTATTTGCCTAACCGAATTCCGGGACGGAATTCTTTTAAGGGGGAGATGATGTAATACCCCGGGTAAGTGTGTTAGTTAAATCCTAATTTCCGTTAAATTTATTTAACTCTATAATTGATGTTTAGGGTAAGTTTGGGTTAAATTATAAGTTTAGGGGTGTTTTAGTCATTAGTAAATAGTGCAAGGTCTAAAATGGTAATTTTGGTTTGATATCATCATTCAGCCTCCAGATATTTTCATAAGCAGTAAACAATCGGTGTGTGTGTGTGTTTTGAGAAGAGAAGAAGGAGAAAGAAGGGCTTGTGGCTAGGAATTCAATTTGGTGTACTTGGAAGTGTTATTAAGGTATGTTCCTTTACATTTTATGTTTATAATTGCTAGTAGATAGTTTCTATCGGAGTAGAATCAATGATTTCACACCTGAGGTTAATTTCTCTCGAATCTGGGTAGTTTTGGAGTAAACCGACAGAGGTTTCTGGACACAATATGAATGTGTCCGGTAGTCTTTTTGAATGTATCCGGTAGTCCCTTTTCGTTGGTGTCCGGACGAATCTTATCCGGGTAAGTCTCTCTTTTCTATAGTTTCCGGATGGAATTAGATACCGGATGGTATCCGGATTACTTTGGTGTCCGGATGTTGTCCGGATTGTTGGTGTTGTCCGGACAGTTGTGTTGTTCGGAATGTTTGTGTGTCCGGACAGTTGTGTTGACCGGATTGTTTGGGTTGACCGGATTGTTTGGGTTGTCCGGATAGTCCTGTGGTATTCGGAAACTTTAAGTTGTTTGGTTACTGTCGGAGATTCCAGATGCTTTTGAGGAACCAGTAACCTGAGTTTTGTTGACTCTTGGATAGGGAATGAATGAGGACTGAATATACTGTGGACTCGACTTAAGTTCGGGTGTGGGGGAAACATTTGAGGATAAGAGTTAGATAGATTTATCTAGAGTCTTTAGCCTAGTAAGTCTTATGTGTTCCATTTTGGTAAAGAGATGCTTGTATCAAATTGTTTCAGATTATGTAGATTTGGGGTGAAAGCTGAACTGTTTTTGAGAAAGGATTGGAAGCGTTGTGATAAGCAATCAGGTGAGTTTTACTTTAAAAACGTTTTTAAACTGGAATACATATATATGTGGAATGAGAATGTGATAAATAGTGTAATAGTGTGCATATTATGTTTATATGAGTATTACACTACATGAGTACAAGTTGGTCGGGCTTAGGACCGGTGGAGTTGGGTGTACGGAGGGACAACGGTGTTGGCTGTATTAAGTACAGCGGATGTAATACCCTGGGTAAGTTCGTTAGTTAAATTCTAGTTCCGTTAAATTTAATTAACTTTATAATTGATGTTTAGGGTAAGTTTGGGTAAATTTATAAGTTTAGGGGAGTTTGGGGCTTTATTGAATAGTTCAAGGTCTAAATGGTAAATATATTTAGATATTGCCCCTTTAGGATTTCTGATATTTTCATATCAGCACAAGATCAGATTTCAGTGTGTGTGTGTTTTTTAGACAAGAAGAAGAAGAAAGAAGGTTTTGTGGCTAGGGCTTCATTTGGGATTACTTGGAAGTGTTATTAAGGTATGTTCCTTTACGTTTTGTGCTTGTAATTGTTATTAGAAGATTTCTATCGGATTAGAATAGTCGAATTCATGTCTGGTAATAATTCAGTCGATTTCTGGGTTAAAAATGGGTAAACAGTCAGAGGTTTCTGGATAGAATGAATGTGTCCGGGTAGTTTTGTTGGTGGTGTCCGGATGATGTTCTAAAGGTGTCCGGACGAGTCTTTTATCCGGGTAAGTCTCTCTTTTCAATAGTTTCCGGATGAAATAAGATACCGGGTAGTATCCGGGTTACCTTGGTTTCCGGATGTTGTCCGGATTGTTTATGTCGTCCGAAAAGTTATGCTGTCCGGATTGTGTGAGTTGTCTGGATAGTCTTGTGGTGTCCGGATACTTTGAGCTGTTTGGTCATTTTTTAGAATGCAGATACTTTTGAGTATCTAGTAACCTGTGTTTTGTTAACTCTTAGATAGGGAATGAATGAGGACTGACTATTCAGTGGACTAGACTTAAGTTCGGGCTTGGGGGTAACATTGGAGGAATTGAGTTATCTAGAGTTCTTAGCTCTAGTAAGTCTTATGTGTTCTATTTGGTAAAGAGATACTTGTACCTATTTGTTTCAGATTCTATGGATTTGGGGTGAAAGCTGAACTGTTTTTGAGAAAGAATTGGAAGCGTTTTGATAAGCAAACAGGTGAGTTTTACTTTAAAACGTTTTTAAACTGGAATACATATATGTGTGGATTAGGAATGTGATAGATAGTGTGATTATGTTTTTATGTTTGAAATATAATATATTGAGATATTGTATTTACATGAGCATTACACTATACGAGAATACGTTGGCCGGGCTTAGGACCGGTGGTGTTGGCTGTAATATTCGTACAGCGGTGTTGGCTGTAATTGTCGTACAGCGGAGTTAATTTATTAGTTGGCTTGCAACCAATTAATATGGCCAAGAGAATGAGACAGGAAAGTATATGATGCATGAGTCATAACTGATATTTGTATTTGTGTTATGTATATGATGGTTGTGCAAATGGTTTTAAAACTAACAGGGATTTTCTCACTTAGACCGCTAGGTCTAACCCTCATTTTGTTTTAAAATATGTATTCCATGGCGTGGATCAGGTAAGAACAAATGACAAGGATAGTCAGGGGATAGCTTTTGTGAAGACTTATGTCATGAAGATTAAGATGTGTTTTGTAGTTATAACCTCGTTATCAGATATCATGTATTTAGTTAGCGAAAAGTTTGTAATGAAATACCTTATTTTGGATTGTAAAGACTAAAGGGTCCGTACTTGTTATATGATGTATCTTGTTATGCCACAATGTTATGCAATGTATGTTAAGTGATGCTTGTTTGGGAATCCGGGTCGTTACAGATGGTATCAGAGCCCTAGTTTAAGGGATTTAGGAATTCGCATATGTACCTAGACTTAAACTGCATGTGAAGTAGGATGTCCCTAATAATCTTAGAAACCTTGGGATGTTAAATATAAAAAGGTAGAAGGAACATCATGTAAGGTAATTTCAGATTACACCTGGCCAGTGTAATTATGATCTTACAGGTACATGTTTGAACTGGAATACCTTGTTATATGGGGTATGTGCTTATGTGTATATTAACCTTGTTTGAATCTACAAAATGGAAAGTGGTACTCGACAAACGAATCGAGAGGAAGGAGGAAATCCTAATAGAACGAATCCAACAGTTGGGACAAGGGGAAGAGGGGGAGAAAGAGGTAGAGGCAGAACAGGCGGCAGAGTTCAACCGTGAGGTGCAGAATTTGTTACGAGAGACGACTTAGCGGCTGAAATGGGAAGATTACAGGCAAATATCCAAGCTATGTTCAACCGAACTCAAAATACTGAAACAGAAATACCAGATCCTAGTCTGGAAGACGAAATGCCCATTACACCGACTATTATACCGGTACCAAGAAAGTGTGATTACAAAATGTTTTTAAGTTGTAAGCCTCCAACTTACTCAGGAGATAGAGACCCAGTGAAAGCTATGAGGTGGCTGAAGGAGATTGTTGGTCCCGAAGGCCTATACAAGTTTGTAGAAGGGGGGGTTGAATACAAACACACAGATTTTACTTTTCTAAATTGTTTATTGATAAATCATTAACAATTTACAGCTTGTTGCGGAAACAAGATTAAGGATAAACCTAAATCTAAACAAGTTGGAACACTAAGGTTTCTTGCACTAAGAGAGATAAGGAAATTACTAATAATAACCTATCTGAGATAAGAGATTTGAACTTGTCCAGAGTTAGCAAGTTACTTCAAAAGAAGTGAGTTCATCTCTTTATATACTGCATGCATTTAATGCAAATAAGTATATACTTTACACGTGTCATCAGCTGGTTGGTTGCATGTCATTGACTTTTGATGACAACCTTAGTAGCCGTAAGGATGAACAGTGTAGTATCAGAGTGGTTGTACGATTTCAGATTTTTGGAGGTTCTTTTCTGACATTTCGTACGGAGGCGTGCAAGGGTGGTTAAGATAAAAGTACTTTGTACGGAGGACTTCATGATCAGCTTTCGTTGATTCAGCGATTATCATTTTCTATTCAGCGAATGATAAAGTTCAGCGATAGCTGAAGTCTTGTACTTGATACTTCACGTTGAGTGGACAAATCTGAGTCTTCGCTGATCCGCATCAGTTCATTAGGAGACTTGTCGCTGGTTCTTGAGCTTGATCTTCGACTTCAGCGTAGAACCTTTGTTGACGTGAAACTTGTCTTCAGAGATCATAAGTAAACAACTAACTTATCAGCGATCATCATAATGACTGAACAGACTCAGAGCATTAATGATGAACAGTTTCGCTGAATGTTTAACTTAAAGTGCGAGAGTTCCTATCAGCGGTACTGGAAGATCTTAGTACTTATCAGCGATAGTGAAACTCTGATACATATTGTTTACTTACAATTTTCACTAAGTATAAGAGAGGGTCATTATCAAATCACGGAGGGTTTGGATCAACAATCTCCCCCTATTTGATTATGACATAGCAACAAAGAAAATTGCTATTTAATGAAAACATAAGGATAAAAAGAACTCATAAAATATTTGTCCCTTTTACTGTTTTCTGGGATCTTTTCAGTACTGATGGAGTAAAGTACATTCGCTGAAATCTTTCTTTAAAACTTTGAATAAGGTTACAAAGAGAAATGGAAAGATTACAAGTACGAGCGAAATAAATTACAAGTACAAAAGGATAACTGATAAAATAGATGAAAGAGGCGATTTTATCAGCTTACAGAGGTTCTTCCTTAATGAGAAGTTCATCAAGGGTCTTTTCAGTGGGGATCATCCAGTCAGGAACCGTTATGCCTCGTTTTCTTTTGTTCAGCGCTTCTTCAAAGATCAAGGGTTTTAGGTGTCGTGCCTGAATGTCTTTTCTGAAGTCACACCAGTAGATGAGATCTCTGAGTTGTTCGATTGGAGTGATTGGAAGCTCAGCGATCCGTTGAAAACATTTACGTCCGTCGTAGTCGAGAAAGAATATTCCATAAGGATTGCTGATGACTTTACCAGGGACGAAAAGTTCACATGGTGGCAAAGAAATGTCAAGGGCAGATAGATCAGGGTCAGGACCAAGCACTTCAGCGCGAGAGAAACCAATTCCAGTTTCATTTCGTATGACAGGACCTGAGTTTGAATCTTGACGTTTCTTCTTTGGAGAGGCCCTTTTTCTTTTCAGCTTAAGATCAGGAAGAGGAGGAATGTCCACACAAGAAGATATCAAGTCGATCTGTCTGTTTATCAGCTTTTCGAAATGATCCTTGTACTTAGATTGTGACGAATGGATAGCTAACCTCATCTCCAGCCATTCAGAGAGACCATACCTTTTTACACTGTCAGCGTGAAAGGCTTCAGATTGGCCATCTTCTCTGAAAAGTTTGATGTCAACAATAGGTACTCCGATAGAGGTTCTTCCAGAGATGAATACCTTGTTGATCTTCGCTGGACGATATCTGAAGTGAATTTTCTCTTAACACCAGATCAGGGTGGTCTGAGAAACTTCAGTTTTCTTTTCCACGATCTTCTGGGCTTCTTCCCAAAGCTTTCGTTGGATTTGAATGCGAACACGTTTCAGCTTGGGGTCTTTGACAGATTCTTGAGTAAGCTTGATGGCGTATTCTCTGTCTTTTTCTTCAACTTCCTTTCTTTCAGCGATTAGGCGTTCAGCTCTGAGGTGTTCCTTGTATTCAGCTTTTGAGATTCTGAACTTTGGAGGAACTGAAAGAAGTTGATCACGCCTCAGAATGATTCGCTGATCCTCGAATCGCTTTATTATTTCCTCTCTTTTCTTTTGTTCCTCTTCACTTAGCTTTTGAGGAGCTAAGGAAGGTCTGCGTTTGTGAGAGAGAGTCTGTTCCTCAGGTTCATCAGTCTCAGAGATCAAATCCAAGACTGGGATTATTTCTTCAGCGGCAGCTGGTATTTTTGGTGAAGTCGCAGTTGTGGAGCCTTCAGCGATATCCTCAAACAGGGGAGAGGACTAGCTGAAACACAGTGATCTTACAAGTAAGAACTTGGGTAGAAACAGATAGAGAGAATTGGTTTAAGTGTATAGGCTTTGGTAGAGGAACTGATAGTGTATGATAGAGGAGGGATGGAGTAAGAGATGTTTAGTGTACCTGACAAACCGGCTTTTCAAGCAAGATCGTCAGATTGTCATCTTCAGCGACGCTTTTGCCTTTGCCTTTCTCAGCTCCAGAGGATGAGGGCTTTGTCTTTGTCCGCTCCCCTGAAGGTTCATTTATCGAGATCCCCTTAAGATCTTTGATCCTTGGGGCAGGTTTGACGATAAAGAAATCATCGTCATCTTCGTCATCATCATCATCATTCTTCTTTGGAGAGGAAGATGGTTCATCATCAGGGATGTCGACGGCTTCTTCATCTTCTACATCGGATTCTTCAGCGTCTTCTTCGAGTTGCTCCCCCTCAGATACAGAGGCGAGCTTCTCGGTTCCCTCAGGGTTTTCATCTCCCTGAGGTCCAGCGGCAGCTTCAGTTTCAATAGTCTTCTCACCCTCTTCAGCGAAGGTGAGGTCTTCGTTCTTCTCTCCCCTGATAGATTCATCATGGGAAAGGTCTTCAGCGCTCTTCTCCCTGGGATGTTCAGCGCTCTTCTCCCCCTCTTTTTCATGATGACTGGGGGAGGAATGGGTAGACTCTTCAGCTGTGGGAGGCTCTCTGTCTTCTTGGCCAGAGTACCCATACAGCTTTCAATCTTTGCTAATCTGACTTCTAGGCCAGTTATAGCAGGATTGATCTTTTCCAGCTCTTTATGATCCGTCGCTGTGAAAGTTTCCAATGCAGGGACAGGGGCAGGTTCAGGAGCAGGAGTTCTCGCCTTGTTGAGCAGCTCTTCAATCATTGTTTTCATCGAACCAACGTCGGTCTTTACAGAGCCTAAGTCAGTCGTCAGAGTTTGAACATTTGTCTTCACAGCAGACATTTCACCCTCTAGTTCTCCAACCGATGTCTTCAGCGTTGTTACTTCGCCGGACATGGAGGAAACTGATTGTTTGAGTGAGGTGTAGTCTGTGTAGATATCAGCGAGCACCTTAGCGAAATGGCTGAGAGTCTTATCAACTTGATTCAAGTCATCTGCGGAAGCCGTCTTCTCCACCACCGTTGTCAGCTTTGTCAAATTTTCTCCAGCGGTGGTTACAGCTGCAGAGTTGTCGGAGAGTGTGGTGGTGAGATCTGTCAGCTTTGTTTCCATGGACTTCAGAGAAGCGTTGATGTCTCCCAAATTAGGACCTGTAACACATAAGTACTTGTGAACAAAGGAAAGCTCAGAAGTTTCAGGTTTAGTTACAGTGTATATGGGTTGATTTGTACCTGCAGGAGGATTGATGAACTCGTCAAAGTTGCGGATCCCTGAAAAATGTTCCATATCTTCCTCAAAAGTTCGGTGAGGAATGGTGATCTCTGCAGGTCCTGTCTTCATCATTCTTTGAGAAGCGTCAGCGGAGGCTTCTGGAATGATGGCATCTCCAGTATTCTTTGGAGGAGAGTCCAAGTGAGTAGAGGGAGAAGCGAAGGATAAGAATTGGGTTCGGGTACTGAGTTCAGCGTTGGATTCGCTGAAAATCGCTTCATCAGTCTTTGGAGAGACTGAAGGAGGTTGGGTAGGTTCCAAGTTTCTAACCTCAGCGTTTAGAGACGCTGAAGCCGGGATTGAAGGGATGGTTTGAATGGGTGTGGCAGAGCGTACCACAGAACTTTCCTTCAGCTCTGCAGAATGAGCTGAGGAGTCTTCAGCAGGAGATTGCTGGGGCTGCTCCTTGGTTTTCTTGATCCTTTTGGAACCAAGTGGGATTGAAGAGTGTTTCCTTTTCTTAGAAGGAGAGGAATGTGTGGCCGGGGTATCAGCGATGGGTATTGTCGCTGAAGGAGCCACAGAAGTTGAAGAAGTTGGGTTGAGAAGAGTGAGAAGGGTAGAAAGACGTACCTCATTTTCGACAGGTTTGAAGTCGAGCACCTTAGGGCCAACCTGAGAGAGTTTCAGGTCACCCTCTTTCGGGTAGCTGTCCTTCAGGCCATATTGAAAGATGGCGCTGATGAATCGGGAGTAGGGAACCCATGCAGGTCTGTCAGCGGCAGAATCCACGCGTTGCACTAAGTCATCATAGATAATAGATGCCCAGTCGATGTGTAGACCTTTCAGCAGAGCGTATCCCATTGCTTGCTGAGGTTGAACGGCTTGAACAGAGGAGCCGGTTTTCGCAGTCATGCAGCTGATCAGATGGGCGAAGATGAAATTCATCTCGCTTGGCATTTTTGACTTCTTTATCAGCGTCAGCTTCTTCTCAGGCTTCTTGTCTCTGCCAATTTCCCATACATAGCCCATTGCATCAAAAAATGCAATAAGAGCTTCTTTGTCAGCGTGCTTTTTATGGTCAGGGAATGGAACGAAAGGTTTTTCTTTGGTAGCGTTGGGAAAGTTTAGAGCTTTGCGAATGATTGCGGGGGTTATCTTTATTGTGCCATACTCAGTATCGCTGAGTATGCAGTCAATAGTTTTGGAGGGATCTTTGGCGGATGGTAGCTGAGAGTGTCTGGCAGAGTACCAGAACTGGGATAGCAATAGCTGACTTGCAGGAGGTGTGATTGTCAGGGCTGTTGAAATGCAGCTATTCTTAAGGAAATTTACAGCATCATCCAGATGTGTAACTTGCTTTCGAGGAGGAAACTCGAAAAGCGCAGAGAGGTTGTTTATCTTGGTCCAGTCAAGTTGATCCATAGAAAACTTAACCTGTGGAGCCATGATGATATCCACTTCTTCAGAGTCAGTGGAGAAGTTCTCAGCGGTGGCATGAATCTTGGAAGTTGCCATTTCTCTGTATTATCAGTTCAACCAAAGATGTTAACAAATAAGAATTATCTTAATGTGGAAAGAAATTTCCATTAAGATGTTTCGAATTTTATCCATTTCATTCAGACAAAAATGTCTTAATGAAGATTAGGGTTTTTCTTGATTTTTTTTTGACAGAAAAGCCATTGAATCTTGTTATCCAGTTTTCTATGAAGAAATTAGATTCTGGAAACGAATGAAGAACAAGTTTAAGATTTTTGCATTTAAACTTGAAGAACAACCATGAAATGGTTGTGTTCATAAAACCATGAAAGAAATGATTTCATTTTACAAAGTTCTTTTGTTTGATCTTGTTAAAACAAGTGAGAAGATCGGAAACAAGTTATACGCATTTGGTAATAAATAAGAACATATTACCTTGATGTTTGATAACGAAGATGATGAACAGTTTTTGAGAGCACAAATGCAACAGAGGATTCTTTCTTGTGGAGGAAGATTTGATCGCGTAAAAGATAAAATATAAACCAAGAGTTGTTTATATAGAGATTTTAGAAAGAGAAAATCTTTGAGCGGGAAAAGATTTTCATCATGACACGGACACGTGTTTGCATTTGATTGGCGAAAGAACAAAACGTGCAAACGTGTGTCAGAAAGAAGAACGTGCCGGGGTTTATCCGTTGCAATGACGTCACAACTGTCCTTTCATATTCTTGGTTGTCTCTGAGGTTTTGAAAAACTCAGGGACTCTTTGAAAACATGAAGCACTGAATAGAAATATCAGTGAAGGTTTTAAGAAATTTCAAAAAGTCGTTGTTAAGGAAGAGATATTCAGCGATGCAATTTATTTTGAAATCTTGCATTTACATGCGATATGTCAGAGAGAGTAAACATACCTTGATATCAGCGAATCAAGTTTATTCAGAGAGAGAATGATAGAATGGGTTATACAAGTTGATTATATCCTCTCGCTGATCAATGTGAACCGCTGAAGGTTTTATCCTTCAAAGTTCAGCATTCCAAGCTCGCTGATGAGAAAGTTGAATCTTGTCTCATCAAGAGGTTTGGTAAATAGATCAGCTAACTGATAATCATTTGGAATAAAATGAAGTTCTATATCACCATTCATCACATGATCTCTGATAAAATGATATCTGATTTCGATGTGTTTTGTCTTTGAGTGTAGCACTGGGTTGTTGGCTATAGCGATGGCACTTGTGCTGTCGCAATAGATTGGAATTTTTGAGAGCTGAAGATCATAGTCTAGTAGCTGATTTCTCATCCACAAAACCTGAGAACAGCAGCTTCCAGCGGCTACATACTCAGCTTCAGCTGTGGAAGTGGATACTGAGTTTTGCTTCTTACTTGTCCAACTTACCAGCTTTCCACCCAGGAGCTGACATCCTCCTGTGGTGCTTTTTCTATCCATTTTACAACCTGCAAAATCACTATATGAATATGCAGTTAGATCGAATCCTGAGTCTTTGGGATACCAAAGACTTAGATTTGCTGTACCCTTAAGATATCGAAAGATTCGCTTTACAGCTTTCATATGATATATCTTAGGTTCAGCTTGATATCGTGCACACAAGCATGTTGCAAACATAATATCGGGTCGGCTAGCTGTAAGATACAATAGTGAGCCGATCATCCCACGGTACAACGTAACATTGACAGGAACACCCTTTGTGTCCTTATCAAGTGTCAGCGGTGGTGCCATAGGGGTTTTCATAGCTGAACTTTCAGTTAAGTCGAATTTCTTCAGCATATCTTTAAAATATTTTCCCTGATTTATAAAGGTTCCTTTTTCAGTTTGCTTAATCTGAAGACCAAGGAAGTATGTTAGTTCACCCATCATGCTCATTTTATACTCATCTTTCATTCTATCAGCGAAACGAGTACAAAGCTCAGGGTTAGTAGAGCCAAATATAATGTCATCAACATATATTTGAACTAGAATGATATGACCTTTCACTTTTCTAAAAAATAGAGTTTTGTCAACCTTACCTCGCTCAAATTTTTCAATATGGAGATAAGTGGAAAGAGTGTCATACCATGCACGTGCAGCTTGCTTCAAGCCATAAAGTGCCTTATCCAGTTTATAAACATAATCTGTATGCTTAGGATCTGAGAATCCTGGAGGTTGTTCCACATAGACTTCTTCATTCAGCTTTCCATTTAGAAACGCTGACTTAACATCCATCTGATGTACTTTGAAGTTTTTGTGTACAGCATATGCTAAGAATAGACGAATAGATTCAAGTCTTGCTACAGGAGCAAATGTTTCGTCATAATCTATGCCTTCCTCTTGTCTGTATCCCTGAGCAACAAGACGAGCTTTGTTGCGGGTTACAGTACCATGTTCGTCCAACTTGTTTCGATAGACCCATTTAGTGCCTATCACAGTTTTGTCAGTTGGTCTTCGAACAAGTTTCCAAACTTTATTTCTTTCAAATTCAGTCAGCTCTTCTTGCATGGCGCTGACCCAGTTTGGATCTTTGAGGGCATCATCTACCTTCTTTGGTTCAGTTAGTGAAATAAAATTTACAAATAAACAAATATTACCTGCACTTCGTCGAGTCTGAATCTCAGCGTTTGGATCACCAAGAATTTGATCAATTGGGCGATTTATGGTCCATCGTTGAGCCGGAGCGTGAGATGCTGACTCAACTTGATCTTGTGAAGATGAAGCTTCAGCGACGTCGGGAGTATCATCCAAGAGAGGAATGGATGCAGTTGTCATTATATTCACTGATTGCTGAGAGGTAGATGGAATGTCTGAGATATTTGGATCAACTGCAGGTATAGTGTTACTTCGCCGGACATGGAGGAAACTGATTGTTTGAGTGAGGTGTAGTCTGTGTAGATATCAGCGAGCACCTTAGCGAAATGGCTGAGAGTCTTATCAACTTGATTCAAGTCATCTGCGGAAGCCGTCTTCTCCACCACCGTTGTCAGCTTTGTCAAATTTTCTCCAGCGGTGGTTACAGCTGCAGAGTTGTCGGAGAGTGTGGTGGTGAGATCTGTCAGCTTTGTTTCCATGGACTTCAGAGAAGCGTTGATGTCTCCCAAATTAGGACCTATAACACATAAGTACTTGTGAACAAAGGAAAGCTCAGAAGTTTCAGGTTTAGTTACAGTGTATATGGGTTGATTTGTACCTGCAGGAGGATTGATGAACTCGTCAAAGATGCGGATCCCTGAAAAATGTTCCATATCTTCCTCAAAAGTTCGGTGAGGAATGGTGATCTCTGCAGGTCCTGTCTTCATCATTCTTTGAGAAGCGTCAGCGGAGGCTTCTGGAATGATGGCATCTCCAGTATTCTTTAGAGGAGAGTCCAAGTGAGTAGAGGGAGAAGCGAAGGATAAGAATTGGGTTCGGGTACTGAGTTCAGCGTTGGATTCGCTGAAAATCGCTTCATCAGTCTTTGGAGAGACTGAAGGAGGTTGGGTAGGTTCCAAGTTTCTAACCTCAGCGTTTAGAGACGTTGAAGCCGGGATTGAAGGGATGGTTTGAATGGGTGTGGCAGAGCGTACCACAGAACTTTCCTTCAGCTCTGCAGAATGAGCTGAGGAGTCTTCAGCAGGAGATTGCTGGGGCTGCTCCTTGGTTTTCTTGATCCTTTTGGAACCAAGTGGGATTGAAGAGTGTTTCCTTTTCTTAGAAGGAGAGGAATGTGTGGCCGGGGTATCAGCGATGGGTATTGTCGCTGAAGGAGCCACAGAAGTTGAAGAAGTTGGGTTGAGAAGAGTGAGAAGGGTAGAAAGACGTACATCATTTTCGACAGGTTTGAAGTCGAGCACCTTAGGGCCAACCTGAGAGAGTTTCAGGTCACCCTCTTTCGGGTAGCTGTCCTTCAGGCCATATTGAAAGATGGCGCTGATGAATCGGGAGTAGGGAACCCATGCAGGTCTGTCAGTGGCAGAATCCACGCGTTGCACTAAGTCATCATAGATAATAGATGCCCAGTCGATGTGTAGACCTTTCAGCAGAGCGTATCCCATTGCTTGCTGAGGTTGAGCGGCTTGATCAGAGGAGCCGGTTTTCGCAGTCATGCAGCTGATCAGATGGGCGAAGATGAAATTCATCTCGCTTGGCATTTTTGACTTCTTTATCAGCGTCAGCTTCTTCTCAGGCTTCTTGTCTCTGCCAATTTCCCATACATAGCCCATTGCATCAAAAAATGCAATAAGAGCTTCTTTGTCAGCGTGCTTTTTATGGTCAGGGAATGGAACGAAAGGTTTTTCTTTGGTAGCGTTGGGAAAGTTTAGAGCTTTGCGAATGATTGCGGGGGTTATCTTTATTGTGCCATACTCAGTATCGCTGAGTATGCAGTCAATAGTTTTGGAGGGATCTTTGGCGGATGGTAGCTGAGAGTGTCTGGCAGAGTACCAGAACTGGGATAGCAATAGCTGACTTGCAGGAGGTGTGATTGTCAGGGCTGTTGAAATGCAGCTATTCTTAAGGAAATTTACAGCATCATCCAGATGTGTAACTTGCTTTCGAGGAGGAAACTCGAAAAGCGCAGAGAGGTTGTTTATCTTGGTCCAGTCAAGTTGATCCATAGAAAACTTAACCTGTGGAGCCATGATGATATCCACTTCTTCAGAGTCAGTGGAGAAGTTCTCAGCGGTGGCATGAATCTTGGAAGTTGCCATTTCTCTGTATTATCAGTTCAACCAAAGATGTTAACAAATAAGATTTATCTTAATGTGGAAAGAAATTTCCATTAAGATGTTTCGAATTTTATCCATTTCATTCAGACAAAAATGTCTTAATGAAGATTAGGGTTTTTCTTGATTTTTTTTTTGACAGAAAAGCCATTGAATCTTGTTATCCAGTTTTCTATGAAGAAATTAGATTCTGGAAACGAATGAAGAACAAGTTTAAGATTTTTGCATTTAAACTTGAAGAACAACCATGAAATGGTTGTGTTCATAAAACCATGAAAGAAATGATTTCATTTTACAAAGTTCTTTTGTTTGATCTTGTTAAAACAAGTGAGAAGATCGGAAACAAGTTATACGCATTTGGTAATAAATAAGAACATATTACCTTGATGTTTGATAACGAAGATGATGAACAGTTTTTGAGAGCACAAATGCAACAGAGGATTCTTTCTTGTGGAGGAAGATTTGATCGCGTAAAAGATAAAATATAAACCAAGAGTTGTCTATATAGAGATTTTAGAAAGAGAAAATCTTTGAGCGGGAAAAGATTTTCATCATGACACGGATACGTGTTTGCATTTGATTGGCGAAAGAACAAAACATGCAAACGTGTGTCAGAAAGAAGAACGTGCCGGGGTTTATCCGTTGCAATGACGTCACAACTGTCCTTTCATATTCTTGGTTGTCTCTGAGGTTTTGAAAAACTCAGGGACTCTTTGAAAACATGAAGCACTGAATAGAAATATCAGTGAAGGTTTTAAGAAATTTCAAAAAGTCGCTGTTAAGGAAGAGATATTCAGCGATGCAATTTATTTTGAAATCTTGCATTTACATGCGATATGTCAGAGAGAGTAAACATACCTTGATATCAGCGAATCAAGTTTATTCAGAGAGAGAATGATAGAATGGGTTATACAAGTTGATTTTATCCTCTAACTGATCAATGTGAACCGCTGAAGGTTTTATCCTTCAAAGTTCAGCATTCCAAGCTCGCTGATGAGAAAGTTGAATCTTGTCTCATCAAGAGGTTTGGTAAATAGATCAGCTAACTGATAATCAGTTGGAATAAAATGAAGTTCTATATCACCATTCATCACATGATCTCTGATAAAATGATATCTGATTTCGATGTGTTTTGTCTTTGAGTGTAGCACTGGGTTGTTGGCTATAGCGATGGCACTTGTGCTGTCGCAATAGATTGGAATTTTTGAGAGCTGAAGATCATAGTCTAGTAGCTGATTTCTCATCCACAAGACCTGAGAACAGCAGCTTCCAGCGGCTACATACTCAGCTTCAGCTGTGGAAGTGGATACTGAGTTTTGCTTCTTACTTGTCCAACTTACCAGCTTTCCACCCAGGAGCTGACATCCTCCTGTGGTGCTTTTTCTATCCATTTTACAACCTACAAAATCACTATATGAATATGCAGTTAGATCGAATCCTGAGTCTTTGGGATACCAAAGACTTAGATTTGTTGTACCCTTAAGATATCGAAAGATTCGCTTTACAGCTTTCATATGAGATATCTTAGGTTCAGCTTGATATCGTGCACACAAGCATGTTGCAAACATAATATCGGGTCGGCTAGCTGTAAGATAAAATAGTGAGCCGATCATCCCACGGTACAACGTAACATTGACAGGAACACCCTTTGTGTCCTTATCAAGTGTCAGCGGTGGTGCCATAGGGGTTTTCATAGCTGAACTTTCAGTTAAGTCGAATTTCTTCAGCATATCTTTAACATATTTTCCCTGATTTATAAAGGTTCCTTTTTCAGTTTGCTTAATCTGAAGACCAAGGAAGTATGTTAGTTCACCCATCATGCTCATTTTATACTCATCTTTCATTCTATCAGCGAAACGAGTACAAAGCTCAGGGTTAGTAGAGCCAAATATAATGTAATCAACATATATTTGAACTAGAATGATATGACCTTTCACTTTTCTAAAAAATAGAGTTTTGTCAATCTTACCTCGCTCAAATTTTTCAATATGGAGATAAGTGGAAAGAGTGTCATACCATGCACGTGGAGCTTGCTTCAAGCCATAAAGTGCTTTATCCAGTTTATAAACATAATCTGTATGCTTAGGATCTGAGAATCCTGGAGGTTGTTCCACATAGACTTCTTCATTCAGCTTTCCATTTAGAAACGCTGACTTAACATCCATCTGATGTACTTTGAAGTTTTTGTGTACAGCATATGCTAAGAATAGACGAATAGATTCAAGTCTTGCTACAGGAGCAAATGTTTCGTCATAATCTATGCCTTCCTCTTGTCTGTATCCCTGAGCAACAAGACGAGCTTTGTTGCGGGTTACAGTACCATGTTCGTCCAACTTGTTTCGATAGACCCATTTAGTGCCTATCACAGTTTTGTCAGTTGGTCTTCGAACAAGTTTCCAAACTTTATTTCTTTCAAATTCAGTCAGCTCTTCTTGCATGGCGCTGACCCAGTTTGGATCTTTGAGGGCATCATCTACCTTCTTTGGTTCAGTTAGTGAAATAAAATTTACAAATAAACAAATATTACCTGCACTTCGTCGAGTCTGAATCTCAGCGTTTGGATCACCAAGAATTTGATCAATTGGGTGATTTATGGTCCATCGTTGAGCCGGAGCGTGAGATGCTGACTCAACTTGATCTTGTGAAGATGAAGCTTCAGCGACGTCGGGAGTATCAGCCAAGAGAGGAATGGATGCAGTTGTCATTATATTCACTGATTGCTGAGAGGTAGATGGAATGTCTGAGATATTTGGATCAACTGCAGGTATAGTGTTTATAGGAACAGCTGAGACCCATGATGTTTCAGCTTCACTATTCTGCATGTTTGGAATGATAGCGGGACTATCATCTTCTACTGGATGAGCATGAGGAGTGGGAATATCTTCTGAATCACCAAGATGAGAAAACATCCATTGATTCAGTTCTTCTGTATCAGCGTTCGGTTTAGAGTTCGCTGAACGGGATTCGTCAAATGTGACGTGAATAGTTTCTTCTACAGTTTGTCTTCTTCGATTGAAGACTCTGAAGGCTTTGGAAACTGAGGAGTATCCAAGAAAGATTCCATCATCAGCCTTAGGATTAAACTTTCCAAGAGCATCTCTATTGTTCAGTATAAAACACGGACAACCAAAGATGTGAAAAAAGCTGATTGAGGGCTTTCTCCCATGAAAAAGTTCATAGGCTGTTTTATTGAATCTTTTGACTATCAGCGACCTGTTTTGCGTAAAACAAGCAGTATTGACAGCTTCTGCCCAAAACTGAGTAGGCAGGTGAGAATCGCTGAGCATTGAACGTGCAGCTTCAATAATTTTTCTATTTCTTCTTTCAGCGACTCCATTTTGTTGCGGTGTTCTCACTGACGAAAAGTTGTGAGAAATACCCTTACTCTCAAAGAAGGAATCAAGAGAACTGTTTTTCAATTCAGTCCCATGATCACTCCTTATTGATCGAACGGTCAGATTGTTCAGGGTTTCCATCTTCCGAACAAAGGTGATGAGTTCTTCAGGGGTGTCACTCTTAGAACGAAGAAACATTACCCAAGTGAAGCGTGAGAATTCATCAACTATGACCAACGTATATTTCTTTCCAGCGATGGATTGTTTGTTAACAGGGCCAAACAAATCCATATGGAGTAGTTGTAGAGGAGATGACATTGAGGAAACTTGCTTTGATTTAAAGCTTGCTTTGGTCTGCTTCCCTTTTTCACACGCTGAACATAATGACTCTTTGGCGTATGAATGCTGAGGTAGACCAGTGACTAACTCTTTTGACGAAAGAGTGTTCAGTGTCTTGAAATTTAGATGAGAGAGCCTCTTATGACATAGCCAGTTGACATCAGAGGAGGCCTTTGAGAAGAAACAGGAGTTCTCAGTGGTTGTTGAGTCCATGTTTATTACATAAACATTTTCCAAACGATAACCGCTGAGAGCTATCTTCTCCTTTTTGTCAGAGACAAAGCAGGATTCCTTAGTAAAAATTACTTTGTTATCCATGTCGCAAAGCTGACTGATGCTTAGAAGATTATGCTTCAGCCCTTCAACATATGCGACTCTTCTGAAGGAGGTTGTACCATTTGAAAGTACACCATACCCTCGGGTATGTCCTTTTCCATTTCCACCGAAAGTCACAGAGGGACCTTTCTCTTCTTTGTATTCAGTGAGCATGCTTTTCTTACCAGTCATGTGTCTAGAGCATCCGCTAGCGAGATACCAGATACCCTTCTTAACCTGCAATACAAAGGAAGATTAGTTTTTTCTTAGGTACCCACTTAACCATGTATACACGTTTGTCAGTGGAAGTAATTGGAATAGAATGTTCAGCAGTCTTCGCAGCATTTGAAGATTCAGCTTTGTCTTTCTTCACTTTGGTTAATTTCTTAACCTCAGTGGTAGAATTCACCTTGACCTGATTTGCACCAGGGTTGGTCTTCTTTGCCTTGGGGGCAATCTTCACCTTAGCTATCTTTTCAGCTTTGGTGGCTGTGGGGTACTTACTAGCAATATGATCAGTGAGTCCACATTGATAACATTTCCTATAGCTAAAAGTAGTTCTAGGACCATTTGAATGCTGAGCTTTTAATTTTGAATTGGAAGAGCCAGCACCAAGTAAACTATTGGCTTTAGAAATGGGACGAACATTCAGTTCTTCAGATTTCTTACCAAGGACATCCACTCTGAGTCTAGGAGTAGATCGCTGAATAGATCCAGAGACCAGCTTCCTTGATCCAGAGGGATGTGTCACTGAAGCTCTAGAAGCATTCAGCTTTGGTACTAAAGTACCCTTCTGAGGATTTTGATAAATAACAATTCCTTTACCTTTGTCTTTAGAGACAGAGGTAGATTTTGAATAAACCATTTTCTCCTTGCCTTTTGAGGAGGTAGGTGTTTCCTCAGGGATTGGTGTAATGGACGATGAGCACTGAGAAGATGAAGTATCAGCGACTGAGGATACGAACGTTCCAAATTTAAGCATTGAACGCTCAGTGGTTGGTTTTGAAGTTTCATATTTGTAACCCAAACCACGTTTATCACTCAGTGGAATTTGAGACTTTATTATCTCAGTGATCTTTGTTGAGGAATTACACCATCCTTCAACAGTAGCTTTTTCAGCTTTTAATGCAGCGATAGCTTCTGCTCGTTCGATTTTGACTAGCTGATTTAAATATACTTGATCTTTAAAATCTTCTTCAATTTTAGAAAGCTTTTCTATTTGAAGATGACAGTTTTTAAGCTTTTCAGCGAGATCAAGGTTTTGGTTTTCAACCACAGTTTTGCCGTTCATGGCTTCGTATAAACTTCTAGTCAAGAGATCGATCTTACGGAGACTATCAGCTTCATCAATATTTGCAATATTGGTAAGAAAGAAGGTGATACCTGAATAGCATAGGTTGAAGTGGAGGGAATGTCTGAACTTTCTTCCTCTTCAATCTTGGCCATGATACATTGATTTGCTTCATCATCTTCAGAATCAGATGATGATGCTTCTTCATCAGAAGCAGCCCAATCATAGTCAGCCATCAGGCCTTTGCCTTTCTTCTTAAAGCTTTTCAGCTTCGCATATTTTTCTTTCAGTTTTGAGTATTTGTCATCTTTATTCCTTGGAACAAAGGATTTCTTTGTAAAAGCTGAGGGTCTAGAAACTTTCTTAGACCTGCACTCGTTAGCAAAATGTCCTATCTTTTCGCAGTTAAAACAAGTAGCAGTAGCCTTATCAACAAAAACTGATGATTTAGGCTTGTCAGCTATGGAAAGAGGTTTGTTCTTTCTAAACATTTTCTTATTGGCAAATCTCCTGAACTTTTTGGTTAGGAGAGCCAAGGATTCATCATCTGAAAAATCAGAATCTGATGAACTTTCAGAGTTACTCTCTAACTCAGTGATAGTGACCGAGGGTCGCTGAGTAGAAGGTTCCTCTGAGATTAAAGCAACAGGGGTGCTTTTGGAATCTTTTACAAGATTCTTCTTAAGATGGCTTGATTGCTCATGATTCAGCAACGTGCCATATAAGGTAGCAAGGGTCATTGATCTTAGATCCTTTGACAACTTGAGACACATGGAATAATTGTTCCAGCTTTCAGGTAAACATTCTAGAAACTTTGTCAGCACTTCAAAGTTAGAATATTCCTTACCAACAGTTTTCAGATCTATAATTAAACAATTAAAACGTTGGTGAACTTCAGAGAGAGTTTCATTCTTACCAGAAATGAAGCTTTCGTATTGTCTTACCAGGTTGATCTTTCTTGAGTCCTGGACTTCAGACGTTCCTTCATACTGAACACATATTGTGTCCCACATGGCTTTTGATGTTTTCAGATTCATGACGGAATGGTAGACTTCGTCAGGAAGAGCCATGGATAGTATGGATCTGGCTTTTGTATCTATAGCCACTTTCTTCTTATTTTCGTCAGTACATTGATGGATTTCTTTAGGTACCAGCCTTTCTGGAATAGCAGGTCTATTCTCAGTGCCTGGAACTGCAGCATCAAATCTTACAAAGATGAATGGACCATTCTCAAGATAGTAAGGCATAGTAGGGTCTACACCTTCTAAGAAGAGTGTCATCCTATTTTTCCATAAGTTGAAGTTATCTCTGGAAAATCTAGGGGGTTTTGCAAGAGAACCATTGTCTATATAGTTTGTGTTTGTATTGGTGGCCATTTTCAGATAATAGCAAGGAAGAGAAATATCTTAGATTAGATCTTGTTTATGAGATTAAACAAATCCGCTCTGATACCACTTGTTGGTCCCGAAGGCCTATACAAGTTTGTAGAAGGGGGGGTTGAATACAAACACACAGATTTTACTTTTCTAAATTGTTTATTGATAAATCATTAACAATTTACAGCTTGTTGTGGAAACAAGATTAAGGATAAACCTAAATCTAAACAAGTTGGAACACAAAGGTTTCTTGCACTAAGAGAGATAAGGAAATTACTAATAATAACCTATCTGAGATAAGAGATTTGAACTTGTCCAGAGTTAGCAAGTTACTTCAAAAGAAGTGAGTTCATCTCTTTATATACTGCATGCATTTAATGCAAATCAGTATATACTTTACACGTGTCATCAGCTGGTTGGTTGCATGTCATTGACTTTTGATGACAACCTTAGTAGCCGTAAGGATGAACAGTGTAGTATCAGAGTGGTTGTACGATTTCAGATTTTCGGAGGTTCTTTTCTGACATTTCGTACGGAGGCGTGCAAGGGTGGTTAAGACAAAAGTACTTTGTACGGAGGACTTCATGATCAGCTTTCGTTGATTCAGCGATTATCATTTTCTATTCAGCGAATGATAAAGTTCAGCGATAGCTGAAGTCTTGTACTTGATACTTCACGTTGAGTGGACAAATCTGAGTCTTCGCTGATCCGCATCAGTTCATTAGGAGACTTGTCGCTGGTTCTTGAGCTTGATCTTCGACTTCAGCGTAGAACCTTTGTTGACGTGAAACTTGTCTTCAGAGATCATAAGTAAACAACTAACTTATCAGCGATCATCGTAATGACTGAACAGACTCAGAGCATTAATGATGAACAGTTTCGCTGAATGTTTAACTTAAAGAGCGAGAGTTCCTATCAGCGGTACTGGAAGATCTTAGTACTTATCAGCGATAGTGAAACTCTGATACATATTGTTTACTTACAATTTTCACTAAGTATAAGAGAGGGTCATTATCAAATCACTGAGGGTTTGGATCAACAGTGATAGAAGTTTTCTTCAAGACCAGTAAGTGTGCTGATGAAGATAGAGTGCTATACGGAACAGCAATGTTGAAGGCAGATGCTCTATACTGGTGGGAAGCTCTTATTTCTTCTGGAGGATCTGACATATATTCTACTTTCTCTTGGGAAGAATTCGTTATAGCTTTCAGGAAACAGTTTTGTCCCCAAGCAGCAGTTAAACAATTGGAAGGGGAGTTTATGAACTTGCAGCAAGGGAATTTATCAGTTCGGGACTATACCGCTAGTTTTCTGGAAAAGTCTCGTTTCGCGGAATACTACGTTGCCATGGAGGCAATGAAGATTGAAAGGTTTATCTATGGGTTGAATTCAGAAGTCCGGTGATTGATAAAGGACCAGAAACTTTCTCAGCCGCAGTAGACGCCGCGGAAACCGTGGAACAGGATAAAGGGAGAAACGCTAGTGATAAAGGTATGTGAAATACAAAGTGGGAAGGACCACAGTATGATCCAAAGAAATCCAGATTTCAGAGGTTTGATAACCGTCCGCCTTTCCGACCAGCGGAAAGACCTTGTCTGAAATGCAACCGTATCCACCAAGGAAATTGTCAAGTTGATTCTCGGGTTTGTTATAGGTGTGGGAAAACCGGACATGTTGCTAAAGACTGTCGAGTAACGCGGTTTTGTTTCTCATGTAATTCTCTGGATCACATTTAGTCTGATTGTCCGAGGGGAAGAGAACAGCAAGGGGGTATGTCGGGGAAACCAGCGGGTGTTAGACCAGTAGTACAAAGGCCAGAGCAACCAAGAGCAAGGGGTCGTGCATTTCAGATGACAGCACAAGAAGCGGAGGAATCTTCGGATGTGGTTACAGGTACATTTTTAATAAACTCTACACGTGCTAAAGTGTTATTTGACTCCGGTGCAAACCGATCGTTCGTATCTCCTTCATTTGCTGCTTATATGCATTTAAAGCCTAAAGTGTTAGATCATGCTTTAATGGTAGATACTGCAAATGATAATCAAGTATCCGTTAAAGAGGTTTTTGATAGTTGTGTGATAAATATAGAGGGGTGTGGAGTACCTATTCAATTTTTTCTTATAGCCTTGATTGAGTTTGATGTAGTAATGGGGATGGATTGGTTAGCCGAGAATCAGGCTAACATAGTTTGTGATAAGAAGTTGATCAATGTTATCTTACCTGAGAGGGGACCGGTAGTGATTTATGGTGACCGTAGAAATCATCAGTCTTGCCTTATATCTATGTTAAAAGCTCGTAAGTATATCAGCAAAGGTTGCCCGAGTTACTTAGCTTATGTGATAGATATTAAGCCAGAAAAGAATAAGTTGGAAGATATTCCTATTGTTCGTGAATTTCCAGAAGTTTTCCCCGAAGACTTGAATAGTCTTCCTCCTGTTAGACAAGTAGAGTTTGGTATAGATCTGATTCCTGGAGCCGCTCCGGTAGCCCGTGCACCGTATCGTCTGGCACCTCCAGAGATGAAAGAAATGATTGCACAACTACAAGACCTATCTGATAAGGGCTTCATCAGACCCAGTTCTTCGCCGTGGGGTGCACCAGTCTTGTTTGTGAAAAAAGAAGGATGGTTCGATGAGAATGTGTATCGATTACCGAGAATTGAATAAGCGCGCGATCAAGAACAAGTACCCGCTTCCCAGAATTGATGACCTCTTCGACCAATTGGTTGGAGCTTGCTATTTCTCCAAGATTGATCTAAGATCCGGTTATCACCAACTGAAGGTTAAAGAAGAAGACGTTCTGAAAGCTGCTTTTCGCACAAGGTACGGTCATTATGAATTTTTAGTAATGTCGTTCGGACTGACGAATGCTCCAGCTGCTTTTATGGATCTCATGAATCGGGTATGTAAGCCATATCTCGATAAATTTGTTATTGTATTTATCGATGATATCCTTATCTATTCCCAATCCAAAGAGGATCACGCACAGCATCTTCGTTTGATTCTGGAATTGTTGAAGAAAGAAAAGTTGTATGCTAAATTTTCAAAATGTGAATTCTGGCTACGGGAGGTTCAATTTCTTGGGCATGTAGTTTCCGAGAAGGGTATTCAAGTTGATCCGATAAAAGTAGAGGCAATTGAAAAGTGGGAACCGCCGAAAACGCCAACCGAAGTACGAAGTTTTCTGGGTTTAGCCGGTTACTATCGAAAGTTTATAAAAGATTTTTCTCGTATCGCTACGCCTCTCACTAAGCTGACCCGAAAGAATCTAAAGTTCGAATGGAAAACAGAACAGGATGAAGCATTCCGAATATTGAAAGAGAAACTCTGTAGCGCGCCGATACTAGCATTACCTGAAGGTTTCGATGATTTTGTTGTGTACAGTGATGCTTCCAAACTGGGATTGGGTTGTGTACTAATGCAGCGTAGGAAGGTTATCGCTTATGCTTCTCGTCAACTAAAGGATCATGAACGGAGTATCCTACACACGACATGGAACTTGCAGCAGTTGTGTTCGCGCTAAAGATTTGGAGACACTATCTCTACGGTTCTAAATGTCAAATTTTTACTGATCATAAGAGTCTCCAACATCTTTTCGATCAGCGGGAATTGAATATGAGGCAAAGAAGATGGCTAGAGCTGGTGAATGATTACGACTGTGAAATTCTTTATCATCCGGGAAAGGCGAATGTGGTAGCTGATGCACTGAGTCGTCAAGAAAGAAGTGGAACAATAAAAGCCATTGCACTACGAGCTGAACTTCTACTTAATATCTTTGACGAATTGAAGAAGTGTCAAGAGGAAGCTTTTCAAGAAGAACATTTGAAATCAGAACGGTTAGTGGGAATATCAGCATCACTCGTAAAAGATGATCGTGGGTTATTGTGTCTGAGAAACAGAATCTGGGTGCCTCGTTTGGGTGGCTTACATGATCGGGTACTACAAGAAGCTCATCAATCTCGTTTCTCAATTCAACATGTGGAAGATTGTACTACTTGTAAGAAGGTAAAGATTGAACATCAATAGCCGTTTGGTCAGTTGCAACATTTAGAAATACCTATGTGGAAATGGGATCATATTACTACGGATTTCATCACGAAGTTACCAAGGACTCCGAAGGGATTCGATGCCATTTGGGTGATCGTTGGCATATTGATGAAGTCTGCTCACTTCCTGCCAATAAAAGAAACTTATTCGTTGGAAAAGTTAGCCAAGTTGTACATCGACGAAATAGTAACTTGACATGGAGTTCCAATCTCGATTATTTCTGATCGGGATAGTCGTTTTACTTCAAGATTCGGGAGGAGTTTTCAAAAGGAAATGGGAACGCAAATAAGACTAAGTACAGCATATCATCCTCAAACCGATGGTCAAAGTGAACGAACAATCCAGACTTTAGTAGATATGCTACGGGCCTGCATTGTTGATTTTGGGGGATCGTGGGATAAGCATTTGCCGTTGATTGAATTTTCCAACAACAACAGTTATCATTCCAGCATACTAGCGGCACCGTTTGATGTTCTGTATGGTAGAAAATGTCGAACGCCTCTGTGTTGGAATGAAGTAGGAGAGAAACAGTTAGCGGGACCAGATATAGTTCAGTTAACCGCGGATAAGATTACTCAGATTCGGGAACGATTGAAAGTGGCTCAAGACAGACAGAAAAGTTACGTTGACCGACGCCGAAAACCGCTAGAGTTTCAAGTTGGAGATTTTGTAGTGTTGAAAGTCTCACCTTGGAAAGGATTCATTCAATTTGGAAAGCAAGGTAAACTTATTCCGAGGTACATTGGACCGTTTTCAATTACAGAAAGAATTGGGGAAGTAGCTTACCGGTTAGATCTCCCGCCAGAATTAAGCCGTATACACAACGCCTTTCATGTATCGAATTTTCGAAAGTGTTTGGTTACACCAGATCAGACCGTTTCTCTACCGGATATACAAGTTGATGAAAAGCTGAATTATGTGGAGGAACCTGAATCCATAATTGACCACAAAGTTAAGGTGTTGTGGAACAAAGTAATCAAACAAGTAAAAGTACAGTGGAGACACCATAGGGGTCAGGATGCTACTTGGGAATCAGAATCCGAAATGAGAACTAAGTACCCGTATCTTTTTGCTTAACCGAATTCCGGGACAGAATTCTTTTAAGGGGGAGATGATGTAATACCCCGGGTAAGTTCGTTAGTTAAATTCTAGTTCCGTTAAATTTAATTAACTTTATAATTGATGTTTAGGGTAAGTTTGGGTAAATATATAAGTTTAGGGGTGTTTGGGTCTTTATTGAATAGTTCAAGGTCTAAATGGTAAATATATTTAGATATTACCCCTTTAGGATTTCTGATATTTTCATATCAGCACAAGATCAGATTTCAGTGTGTGTGTGTTTTTGAGACAAGAAGAAGAAGAAAGAAGGTTTTGTGGCTAGGGCTTCATTTGGGATTACTTGGAAGTGTTATTAAGGTATGTTCCTTTACGTTTTGTGTTTGTAATTGTTATTAGAAGATTTCTATCGGATTAGAATAGTCGAATTCATGTCTGGTAATAATTCAGTCGATTTCTGGGTTAAAAATGGGTAAACAGTCAGAGGTTTCCGGATAAAATGAATGTGTCCGGGTAGTTTTGTTGGTGGTATCCGGATGATGTTCTAAAGGTGTCCGGACGAGTCTTTTATCCGGGTAAGTCTCTCTTTTCAATAGTTTCCGGATGAAATAAGAAACCGGGTAGTATCCGGGTTACCTTGGTTTCCGGATGTTGTCCGGATTGTTTATGCCGTCAGGAAAGTTATGCTGTCCGAATTGTGTGAGTTGTCCGGATAGTCTTGTGGTGTCCGGAAACTTTGAGCTGTTTGATCATTTTTGAGAATTCAGATACTTTTGAGTATCCAGTAACCTGTGTTTTGTTAACTCTTAGGTAGGGAATGAATGAGGACTGACTATTCAGTGGGCTAGACTTAAGTTCGGGCTTGGGGGTAACATTGGAGGAATTGAGTTATCTAGAGTTCTTAGCTCTAGTAAGTCTTATGTGTTCTATTTGGTAAAGAGATACTTGTACCTATTTGTTTCAGATTCTATGGATTTGGGGTGAAAGCTGAACTGTTTTTGAGAAAGAATTGGAAGCGTTTTGATAAGCAAACAGGTGAGTTTTACTTTAAAACGTTTTTAAACTGGAATACATATATGTGTGGATTAGGAATGTGATAGATAGTGTGATTATGTGTTTATGTTTGAAATATAATATATTGAGATATTGTATTTACATGAGCATTACACTATACGAGAATACGTTGGCCGGGCTTAGGACCGGTGGTGTTGGCTGTAATATTCGTACAGCGGTGTTGGCTGTAATTGTCGTACAGCGGAGTTAATTTATTAGTTGGCTTGCAACCAATTAATATGGCCAAAAGAATGAGACAGGAAAGTATATGATGCATGAGTCATAACTGGTATTTGTATTTGTGTTATGTATATGATGGTTGTGCAAATGGTTTTAAAACTAACAGGGATTTTCTCACTTAGACCGCTAGGTCTAACCCTCATTTTGTTTTAAAATATGTATTACAGGGCGTGGATCAGGTAAGAACAAATGACAAGGATAGTCAGGGGATAGCTTTTGTGAAGACTTATGTCATGAAGATTAAGATGTGTTTTGTAGTTATAACCTCCTTATCAGATATCATGTATTTAGTTAGCGAAAAGTTTGTAATGAAATACCTTATTTTGGATTGTAAAGACTAAAGGGACCGTACTTGTTATGTAACGACGTTACGCAATATATGTTATTTGATGCTTGTTTGGGAATCCGGGTCGTTACATCGAGCCTTTTCTTCAGCCGTGTATTCAGTTAAAGGTTTCACTTTTTCAGTTCTGACTTGTGTATTAGGAGCAATAAAAGAATCAATTACAGGTTTCATTGGTCCATACTTTAACGAATCTAGTAGATTAGCTCCATTTTGTTGTCTTTCCATGAAATCCTCAAACCTTTCTTTCCATTGCTCATATTCACTCTCGATCAAAATAGGAGGGCGTGATTCGGTTCCCAAAGACATCATTATATCGTTTTTCATCATTTTTATCAAGTTTACTTGTATGATCTTTAAACAGATAAGCAAACAGTGAACAATACTCAGTTATCGCTCAGAACTAAGCAATGAACAGTACTTTATCGCACGACTTGTGTGCGTTGAGGAACGAACAGTGGTTATCGGACACTAAGTGTGCGAGTAGAAAATGTTATCGGACAATATGTGTGCGATCGGGGATGTTATCGGATACAAACTATGCGATCAGGTAGGTTCTCTGTAACGTCCCAAAAATTACAAGGAAATTTAAAATTTTTAAAACATACATTTCATTATAAAACAACCATGATTTAATAATTCACGTCTTAAATAAAATTAACGTCGTTACTTCAAACCATCAACAAAGTTTATGCAGCGGAAAAATTACATAATTAAGTTCAAAGGGTTCGAAAGTGAAAGTTTAACAATATTTGACACTCCGCGCTCTATGTGTGTACGGTCACGCCCGACTGCCGCCCGCACCTGAAATAACAACATATTGGGAAAGGGTAAGCTAAACGCTTAGTGAGTCCAACCACACACGTAGGTAGCAACCCCACGCATATCGCCCCTACTCGCAAGTAGGCAACATCACCATCACCACGAATATCAAACCACATAATGATTATTACATAAGCACGAACCTCGGTCCCACCGAGTACACAAAATACATTAATACAAGCTCAGTCCCACCGAGCCCTCGGTCCCACCGAGTAAAGACTTCTGTACTAGCTTAGTCCCACCAAGCCCTCGGTCCCACCGAGCCCCTCAGTCCCACCGAGGTGTACGCATGCATAAATATTCCACATACGAATTTAACAAATCACAATCAGTTATCACATCCCAACTAGTCCATGTAAGCACATAAATACACGTAATAACACGTAACACAAAAAGAACGACATACATGAAGTTCCTAACTACGCGGTGAGAGAACTCACCTCAAGGCTAAGCAACGTGCTCACGAAACGCAACACCAACACGGCGATCTTCTTCACTTTCTCCCACCTAAATACGTATAAAAAGTCAAAGGAAAGTCCCGACCCACAACACGTTTACTAGCTTCCAAAAGACTAAATATTCCAGCTTTTTATTAAAAGTTACGGGTCTGTTCGGGACCTGTTTTACCCCCTTAAAACTGATAAATACAGAAATTAAAATTCATAAATACGAAGTTCTAAGTCTTATGATTTCAGGGACGTATCGCACGCGTCCTAACGATTCTTCTATAATTTACTATAGATTTTACAAAAATGATTCGCAGAACAGCGAACACCCGGACCTTCCAGTACAGCATGGCAACTTCGCCCTAGCTATGGTCCGAATTGGTCTTTCCGCAAAACAGAAAAAACTTAATAGACTCCGAAACGAAACTTTTGGCACCAGTCCCATCCCAAACCGACATTCCAAGCAAAAGTTATGCGTAAAACAAAACAGGGACAGAAAGCTGGAAGTTTTTCGGACCAGGCTGTATAAACAGCCCCATACGGCCCAGCTACAGGCCTAAACAGACTTTCGGCAAAACACGAAAAACCTTCCGGACTCGATTAGTGAACTTCGGCCACCGATTTCATATCAATCCGAGCTACGAGTAAAAAGTTACGGCCACAACAAAACAGTGGCAGAAAATCGACCTTCACATAAAATGACAAATCACCAATTTGCGACCACCTTTTCGCCTAGCTAGAGGCTGAACCAGTTTTCCGCTAGAACACGGAAAACGTGACCGACCCCGTTCTGGAACCGTGGGTACTAATTTTGGCTCAATCGGAGTTACGAGCAGGAAGTTATGGTCTACACATTATCAAAGCAGATTCCAGAATTTTTACATAAAATGATAAAGCGGTTTTTACACTAGACTCGGCGGTTTAGGGTTGCAACTCCGGTGGCGTTAGGGTTCCGCCGTGGAGGACTTAGGGTTTAGCCCCGCCCACTGCCACCTCCGGCAGTGGGGCACGGCGGCGGCGGCGGTCCTCCGGCGACGGTTCTCCGCACGCACTTACCACCCCATTCTCGCACCACCTCCCTCTATACTCTCGATTGCTAAACCATACGGACACATACACACGCATACCCACCTGCACACAGCCACCGCCGTCCACCCACGGCCACCGTAGCGGCGGCGTGCGGCGGTGGTTGCCTCGCCGGAAAAACGAACAAGAAAGAACCAGATGGAACGAGGGAATGACTTACCTTGCGATGGTTGATCCTCTTCCCTCGACTTCTCCGGCGAATGGTGGTGGTGGCAGCGACCTCCGACGACTGGAAAAACCCTCCGGCGACTGGAAAAAACCCTCTGGCGACCCACTCTCTCTCTTCTTCTCTCGGTCCTCTCTATCTCACGATCTCTCTCTCTCTCCTTCCTACTTCGGCCAAGATGAAACCACCAAAGAAAAACCACAAAAGAAACAAAAGGGGGCTGTTTGTTGAGTTTGCTGGAAACCGACGAGAAGGGGAAGATGGGGGGGGGTCGGTCCCCCTTCCCTTGGCCGTTCAACACTCCAACAAACACCATTGCCCACACTTGGCCCCTAGGCTTAACACTTTGGCACTTTTGGTCCCTGAATTTCCATAATATTGTAAAAAGGGAGTGAGGTTAGCCACACATAACATTCAAGGTCCCCTTTGACAACTTTCGTTAACAAGACTCGCTTTAAACGACAATAAAATAAATACATTAGGAATTTTAAAACCATACCGGGACACGGGCTTTACAACTCTCCCCCGCTTGAGTTAGACTTCGTCCCCGAAGTCTACACCCGCAAACAGCTCCGGATAATTCTCCCACATCTCCGCTTCAGGTTCCCAAGTCCACTCGGAACCCTTTCGGTGTCCCCATTGAACCTTCACCAAACCCACAACCTTGTTCCGCGAGGTTCTCGTCCTCCTGTCAAGAATAGCAACTGGCTTTTCCACGTAATTAAGCCGCTCATCGATCTGAATATCTTCGAGCGGTACTACTGCAGACTCGTCCATCACACACTTCCGCAATTGCGAAACGTGGAAGGTGTTGTGAATCAAGTTCAGTTCCTCCGGTAACTCCAACCGATAAGCCCCTTTCCCCACGCGGGCGATGATCCGGTAAGGCCCAATATAACGAGGCCCTAGCTTCCCCTGCTTACGAAACCGGATCACCCCTTTCCAGGGTGAAACCTTCAACAATACATAATCACCCACCTGAAACTCCAAGTCGGGTCGCCTTTTGTCGGCGTAGCTCCTCTGCCGACTCTGTGCAGTAACCAAACGATCCCGCACCATCTGAATTGTCTCGGTCGTCTTCAACACGATATCAGTACTCCCTAACACCCGATGCCCAACCTCGCCCCAACGAACGGGCGTCCTGCATTTCCTACCGTACAACAACTCATATGGCGGCATGCCAATACTAGAGTGGTAGCTGTTGTTGTAGGAAAATTCCGCCAAAGGTAGGTACTGATCCCAACTACCTCCAAAATCGATGACACAAGCTCGAAGCATATCCTCGAGGGTCTGAATGGTTCGCTCGCTTTGCCCGTCCGTCTGTGGATGAAAGGCCGTGCTAAAGTGTAACCGTGTACCCATCTCCGACTGGAACTTCTCCCAAAACCGAGAGGTAAAACGAGTATCCCTGTCGGGGACAATTGAAACTGGCACCCCGTGCCTGGCCACGATCTCACGCACAAACACCTCCGCAAGCTTCTCCGCCGAGGAGCTCTCCCTGATGGCCAAGAAGTGAGCACTCTTGGTCAGACGGTCAACAATCACCCAAATGGCATCGTTCCCACGGGGAGTCCTTGGGAGTTTCGTTATGAATTCCATAGTAATCTCTTCCCATTTCCAAACCGGGACCTCCAACGGTTGCAATTTCCCATGAGTTCGTTGATGTTCCGCTTTGACCTTCCGACAGGTCATACATACCTCAACACACCTAGCTACATCCCGCTTCATGCCGGGCCACCAGTAACCTTCGCGCAAGTCACTGTACATCTTTGTAGCCCCCGGGTGAATCGAGAACTTGGACTTATGCGCCTCATCCATTAGTACCTGCCGGTTCCCGCCGATGAATGGAACCCAAACCCGACCATGTCGAGTTAACAACCCCCGACTAACACGAACAAAATTCGAGATTTCCCCCGACACTCTTTCCCGCTTTGCATTTTCCTCCAAGACAACCACCTCTTGGGCGCTTCCTATCGACTCCAGGATAGGTGTAATCACTGTCAATCGCTGACAATAACCCCTCAGTGGCTCACCGACCGGATGTCGGCTGAGTGCGTCCGCGACCACGTTCGCCTTACCTGGGTGGTAAAGTATCTCGCAGTCATAATCCTTAACCACATCGAGCCACCTTCGCTGACGCATATTAAGGTTCTGCTGATCCATCAAGTACTTGAGGCTCCTGCGGTCAGTGTAGATCGTACACTTGACACCATAGAGATAGTGCCTCCAAATTTTTAAGGGCAAACACTACCGCTCCCAACTCCAGGTCATGAGTCGGGTAATTTGCTTCGTGAGGCTTCAACTGTCTAGAAGCGTAGGCTATGACCTTGCCGCGCTGCATAAGCACGGCACCCAAACCCTGATGAGAGGCGTCACAATATACTACCAAATCCTCCATGCCCTCGGGTAAGGTTAACACGGGAGCCTCACACAACCGCCTGCGTAGCTCCTCGAACGCCTTCTGTTGTTCCTCACCCCAACTGAAAGCCGCAGATTTCTTTGTTAATCGCGTCATGGGTAACGCGATCTTAGAGAAATCCTGAATAAACCTTCGATAATACCCCGCTAATCCCAGAAAGCTTCTCACCTCAGTAGGAGTCTTCGGTACCTCCCACCGCATCACGGCTGCAATCTTAGCTGGGTCAACCATAATACCATCCTGATTCACGACATGTCCTAGGAACTGGACCTCTCGTAACCAGTATTCGCACTTGGAAAACTTAGCGTATAACTTCTCTCGCCTCAATACTTCCAACACTTCTCGAAGATGCATCTCGTGCTCCTCCTTGGTCTTCGAATACACCAGAATGTCATCGATGAACACAATCACCGAACGGTCCAACATCGGACTACACACTCGGTTCATGAGGTCCATGAACGCTGCAGGTGCATTGGTGAGTCCAAAAGGCATCACCACCAACTCGTAATGACCGTATCGCGTACGGAAAGCCGTCTTTTCCGTGTCCTCACTCCTGACCCGCATCTGGTGGTACCCCGATCGTAGGTCAATCTTGGAGAACCATGAGGCCCCCTGAAGCTGGTCGAACAAATCGTCAATCCTTGGCAAAGGATAACGATTCTTTACCGTAAGTTTATTCAGCTCTCGGTAGTCTATGCACATCCGCTGTGATCCATCCTTCTTCTTCACGAACAAGATACGTGCTCCCCACGGCGAACAGCTCGGTCTAATGAACTCCTTTTCGAGTAGTTCTTGCAGCTGGGTGTACAGCTCTTTCATTTCCGGTGGAGCCAGGCGGTAGGGTGCCTTGGCCACCGGAGCCGCACCTGGAATCAGATCGTTCCGAAACTCTACCTGTCGTTCGGGAGGTATCCCTGGCAATTCTTCGGGAAACACATCGTTGAACTCCCGTACCACAGGTACGTCTTCCGCAGACTTCTTCGCTTCCCAAACCCTCGTGTCTACCACGTATGCTAAAAATCCTTGCCCACTATGTTGAAGGTACCTCCGAGCTCTCGCAGCCGAACATATGGCCGTAGACCGTCTAGACGAATCTCCCTGCACTAACAGTTCTCCCCCGCTTGGGGTCCGAACTCGCACTTGCTTGTGACGGCAAACGATCTCCGCGTCGAACTTATCCATCCAATCCATACCCACAATCACACAAAGCTCCCGCATAGCAATCGGGATCAGGTCGATGGGAAACCTCACCCCTGAGATCTCTAAGGTGCACCCGCGAAACACGTCTGTGACCGTCAAGGTCCTATCATCAGCCACCTCGAGGACCAGAGGAAAACTCAAGCGTCCTACAACTCGGCCTAAACCCTCGCTAAAAGTGCGAGACACAAAGGAGTGAGTAGCCCCGCTATCAAACATCACAACTGCAGGCACCGAGTTAACTAGGAATGTACCTAACATATAGTAATCCCCGTCTCGGCTCGCGACTCCGCCGCGTTGTTCCTTCTAGTATTGACCATTCTAGAAAGAGAAAATTCAGAGATCTATGAGCACATATAACTCACCCTACTACGCTCATACTCCACTCCTTGGCTCCCCCGTGACTCTCCCCGACTCAAGCATGGATCCTGTGCTTCAGATAGTAGGAGCTCTACTACTACCCTTCACACCTATCCTTACTCGTTTCGAGTCCTGTCCCGAGACATTCAAGTAGTCGATTACCACAAATAAACACATATAGCCAATCCAGCCCGTACAAACACCCTTCCTAACTCCCTAGAAAGGTCATATCACCCACTATCCCTTGCTAACACGGAAACCCCACTAACCCTGACGAGTCGCCTCGTGAATGCACGGTCGTATACAGTGTAAAACCAGATAGACGTTCGAATTAGAGATTCTATCCTAGAATGGTTGGACTCAAACAAGAGCTGCGCAATAGAACTAAATCTAATATTCTAAGGCTATTCAGTTCCTACTGCATACAACCTGGAGTGCATTCGCTTAACAACCTATCAAAGCTAGCATGAGTTCCTATAAGCGATAAAACCAGCATACGGTACCATACAGTTCACATAAGCAATCTAGCATGCATACACTATTCCTGAAAAGCGATAGATACACTAAGTTCCTTACCTTCCCAGCTGGCGTCGACTGACTGTACACACTGCGCCCACGATCACCGTTCCCAACGGGTTTTCTCTTTTCATTTAAAACAAAGATTTTGATAAAAGAATTTAAAGATCTCTTAGCCGCAACTTGAGACCAAACACACCGAGATGTGTTTGATTCACTCAAGCCGTGCTCTGATACCAAGTTGTAACGTCCCAAAAATTACAACGAAATTTAAAAAATTTAAATTTCCTTGTAATTTTTGGGACGTTACCTTTAAACAGATAAGCAAACAGTGAACAATACTCAGTTATCGCTCAGAACTAAGCAATGAACAGTACTTTATCGCACGACTTGTGTGCGTTGAGGAACGAACAGTGGTTATCGGACACTAAGTGTGCGAGTAGAAAATGTTATCGGACAATATGTGTGCGATCGGGGATGTTATCGGATACAAACTATGCGATCAGGTTGGTTCTCGAACAATAAGAACAGTTAACAATAAGTTCTCGGACAAAAGCTATACGATCAGGATGAGTTCTCGGACAACACTTGTACGATAAGAACAAGTGCACATTATCTATCAGACAACATTTGTACGATCAGGACAAGTGAACAGTAGTTGTCGGACAAAACTTGTACAATCAAAATGAGTTATCGGACAAGTTCTATACGATAACTATGAATTTCAGTATCGTCCGACTACTTTGAATATCGAATGAAAACCCTTTCTAAGTCTAAGATCTCACTTAAAACATCACCAAATGTTACCAAACTTTGCAGATACCTTCGCGATGATTATCTGAACACTTTTTGTTCAGATTATACTACAAAAAACGCACAAAATCAGTAACTTCCGATCCAAAACAGAAAACTCTTGAAAACCTCTAAAAATCACCAAAAATCGATCTAATCATGTTCCTTTGATGCAATTTCTTGCACAGACTAGTCCAAATCTCTAAATCGAACACTCTGTACCACAAATCGCACTCAAATCATTCTAAATCTTCCAATTTGATCTTAAGTCTGAAAGTACTAAAAATACCCAAAATTTCCTCAGTTTTCACTCAAATTGCTTGAATCTGCTTGCTCTGATTCCACTTGTGATCCTAGAAACAAGTAAACAAACAATGATCAAGCAATACTCAAGTCATCTCTCATTGATATTCAAGAAGTAATTACAAAATGTGTAGAGAGAATATGACAAAAGTATCTTGATGTTAAATCCCAAAGTTATGTAAAACTAACTCTATCTAAGCCTTTTATACTTAGAGTAGAATTTACAAATTAGACCCTTCTACTTGGATACAACTTACAATTTTAGCACTAACACATTTAAAATCACACTTCTAAAATTATAAAATCTGTTTGAATTAGAAAAGTGGTTTGAACATTTAAGAAAACGTTTTTCATGCTTGAAAGTCCTTCTTCTTTCAAACAATCTGAGATTGAGTTTAGAAGATACTTACAGTCAGAAATGTTTGAGCTCCCCCTCAAATCATGATACAATGATTTAAGAATTTATAAGCTCCCTCTTAACATGTGCAAAAGATCTTTATTTGAACAAAATCGAACACTTCTGTACCACAAATCGCACTCAAATCATTCTAAATCTTCCAATTTGATCTTAAGTCTGAAAATACTAAAAATACCCAAAATTTCCTCAGTTTTCACTCAAATTGCTAGAATCTGCTTGCTCTGATTCCACTTGTGATCCTAGAAACAAGTAAACAAACAATGATCAAGCAATACTCAAGTCATCTCTCATTGATATTCAAGAAGTAATTACAAAATGTGTAGAGAGAATATGACAAAAGTATCTTGATGTTAAATCCCAAAGTTATGTAAAACTAACTCTATCTAAGCCTTTTATACTTAGAGTAGAATTTACAAATTAGACCCTTCTACTTGGATACAACTTACAATTTTAGCACTAACACATTTAAAATCACACTTCTAAAATTATAAAATCTGTTTGAATTAGAAAAGTGGTTTGAACATTTAAGAAAACGTTTTTCATGCTTGAAAGTCCTTCTTCTTTCAAACAATCTGAGATTGAGTTTAGAAGATACTTACAGTCAGAAATGTTTGAGCTCCCCCTCAAATCATGATACAATGATTTAAGAATTTATAAGCTCCCTCTTAACATGTGCAAAAGATCTTTATTTGAACAAAATCTACACAAATAACAAGACTTAAGTCAAAATATCCTTAAACATTAAAACGAGTTCTGAATTACCAGATTGAAAGTAAATTCAGAAGTCATAGTCGTTGAAGAACGAGTCCTGATCTGAAATGATCAGAAGTCAAAATCATTGAAGTACGAGTCCTAAACTAATATGTTTAGAAGTCATATTATCTTTAAAGTGCGAGTTCTAAGCTGATTTACTCAGAAGTCTATTTCTTTACTCCCCCATTAAAAGCATATGTACTTTTCTTCAAAAGTCTGCACAACTTCTCTTCTGTTTTCCAGTCATGTGTGTTGTATATATAACATTTAGCACTACACATGATGAACCTGTAAAACAGATTAAGTAGATTTTGGTACCCAACGGAACTTGGGTCCTGGTTTGTTAGGTGCAATTCTCTTTGAAGAAATTCGGTAAGTACCGTACCAATAAGGAACAAAATCTTTTTGTACAAAATCATTTGATTCACAGTAAGAACAACAAATTTGCTTGTGTGCCAACCTAATCAGATGATTTGCAGAGTATACAAGATTTGGTTTAACAGAAGACTTACCTTTCGCATCATTGTTCCTCTTTGCATTTGATGTGGATGCAGATGATTTTGGAACATCCTTCTTCGGAGTTGTGCCTTTGACTCTTTATTCCATCTTCACTTTCTTGAAGACTGGAGTCTCTTTAGACTTGGAAGAAGTTTTAGCTTTAGGCACATTTGGATTAGCATATGATTTATCGAACAGAAGATTATAGAAGAGATTGACCGAATCTGATCTTTTGAGAAATCATTTGATCTATTAAATTGTTTTGAAGAAATGTTTTTAAAGATTGAACTTGAAGTCGTTTTAAAAGAACATTCAGAATCATTTGAATCTACAAGCGGAGTCTGAATAATTGATTCAGGACTTGCTTGTTTTGAAACATCAACTTTAAAAATGATGTCTTCAAGTTCTTTGATTTTGTTGATCAAAACATTTCTCCTTAAAAATTAGATCATATTTCTTTTGAAGACCAGATTTTATCTTTTGATCCTTCAATATATATGTTGATAAACCAGATAACTTCATTGTTAGCTTCTTTATCTCATTTGGAAAATCTTTCTTTCATCTAAAAAATCATCTTTCACACTTTTTGCTCTAAAACTTTCAACTTTCATCTTTTCAAGCTTGTTTCTGTCTATATCTAATTCTTTTTCCAAATTAGATACCTTTTGTGAAAGTTCAAAACTTTTTGCTTTAAAAGATTTTCTTTCAGCATCAAAAGCTATTCTTTCTTTCTCCAAATTATTTTGTAAATCAGATAACTTCATGGAAAGCTCAACACTTTTTGTCTCAAAATATTTTCTTTCTTCATTGAATTCCATCCTTTCTTTTTCAAGAAATAAAACTTTTTCAAAATCAGAGACTTGTTTTGAAAGTTTTATACATTTCAGTTCAATCTCTTTCTTTTCTTCAAAAGATTTCTTAGAAAAATTTGATAACTTTTGTACACAAATCTTTTCTAATTTTTCTTTTTTCTTTTGTAAACTCAGATGCGAATTCAGAAAATTTTCTTTTTAAGACAGTTTTTTCACCATCCAAATCATAGATCCTTTTTTAAAATTCAAATGATTTTTCTTTGAAAGATTTTCTTTCAGATTCTAAAGATTTCCTTCCCAAACAAACCGTTTCTTTCAGCTTGGCATTTTCTCTTTCAAAGGATGTTGTCGTCTCTTGAAGCTTCTTGATTTCATCGTGAAGAATTGAGTTGTCTCTCTTTGCTTCAAGATCTGCAATATGAGATTCAAGATTAGTAATCCTTTTTGAAAGTTTGATATTGCATTCTTCTAAAAGAAACTTTTCGTTTGAGGATGAGATTTCTAAAATATGTTTCTTCAGATCAGCGTTTTCATCTTCCAATGCTTTCATGTTCCCTTGAAGCTTTTTCATATCATCCTGAAAAGTTGATCTGTCAAGTGTCTTATTTTTCTTTTTGTAGCTTCAAGAACTGCAATCTTTCTTCGTAAATCTTCTATTACCAAATATTGATGATAAAATGACTGATCATCAGATATAGACATTGTTGGACACCTGGGAAAATATCAAACACAAGAATTAGATGTAAAATATCAAAATATTAGCAAAAAATACCTAATAGAGTGATCGTCAAGAGAAACTTCGCTTAGAAGTTAAAATTATGTGTACACTCGTAAAAATCAAAGAAACACAATTAAAGTCAGAAAAATTTTCAAAAAATAAAATCTGAAAAACAAATTATAAAATTTGTGTTCCAAAAATTAATACTGAAAATTTTACGCGGAAATGTTGAACTTTAATCGGTGAACCTGCAAAAATAATAGAAAAATATATCAGTTACGAACAATTACTGGTAAAAATTGAAAAAATCGACAAACAAATGACAAAAATGAATAAAAGTGTAAAAGTACAAAATATAGGGACTAAAACCGACAGAATATTAAACAAATACGAAAAACAAGGACTAAAAGTGAAAAATACTAAGACTCGACAAAAACAAGGACTAAAAATGACAAAAACTGAAAAATAAAAGTAAAAGGACTTAAATTGACAAAACTTAGAAACTTAACTCTAAGGACTAAAACTGCAAAATCCTAAAATCTGAAAAGTTCAGGGACCAAAACTGTAAAAACCTAAAAATAAAAAACTACAGGGACTAAAACTGTAATAAACGGAAACTTTTCTAACTGACATAACAGAAATGGACCAAAAATGTTAGAAAACTAACGAAAAAACTAATGGACAGGTTAACTAAAAGACTCTAACTGAACTAACGACTACTTAACAGAAAAGGACTAAAAATGTAACAAAACTAACAACTAAACGGAAAAAGGACCTAAAAAGTCACAAACTTAACGAAACTAACGGCATTCCGTTAAGTTACTATTCATCATCATCAACCTCACGACCCATTTGCAAAAATTCAGTATGGAACCAAACTTTTCGACCGAAACTCTTCGTTTATGATCGCTTAAGTTCCCTTAACTGATTAGAAGTCGAAACACAGTCCGAATCTCTCGATATTTGCTTCCGAAGTATACCGAAAAACCAAAAAAAAAATTGAAACCTTCTCGTATGCTTCTGTTTCTTCGAACAAAATGTTTCATTAAGCTCCAAGGGACTTCTTTCAAGCTTCTAAAAGGATTACACCACAACAGAACCTCTCAAATTCGGAACTGAAAACCTCGAAAATATCGATCCAAAATGTCTCGAAACTTGTCGTAAAATTTTGAAAACTTATCGTAACCTTCCGAGGAACAATACGATCTTCTTTGTGCTCTTCTTTGTTCGAAAAGAAACTTACCGATCCAAGTTTACCGAACAATACTTGAAATAAGTTCCCTGATGATTTGTTTATCCGGATAAGATGATTCCCGGTAAAATTAGTTCCGGATTGAAAGTTACCGGATAACACTTGATTCCTGGCCAAAACAAATTTCCCGGTCAAAACTAAAATTCACTTACCGAACAAACCAACAGCCGCATTCTTTGACTGGATCCATATGGCTTGGAATGAGATTACTTCACGACTTGCACAAAGCTTAGGATCACCAGTGAGTTCCACGTGGACACCAAAAAAAATGGTTCACCGTTTAATTGTTTTCCCGGATAAAGAGAGTTTCCCGGACAAAAAGAAATCCCGGACAAACCTGTCAAAATTGATTTCAAGTTAGATGAGTAATATGCAATACCAACAATTTTAGTTAATAAAACCTGGTCAACAATTTCAATTATGACCACAATTTCAAATGAATCACGCCTACAACTTTGACCAAAAGTTAATTTTCATTTACCTCTTCTTCACCAAGTTGTATGAACCTGCGATTTTGAAGAACTTAAAAAAATGTTAAGACTTTTGATTTTGAAGATCAAACACACTCACAAACACTTTTTGATAACCTTTTTAAAAAAAGTAATTCAAAATCTGGGATCTAAACTTTTTCATCCAAGAACATCAACGACACCTTCAATCCAAAATTTTCAAAAATGATTTTTATGGATTAAACCTTAAAATCTTTGATCAAATCATGTCTAAAAACTATTTTTAGGAAGGATTTTGCACAAAAACGAATTAAAACAACAATATTTTGCAAAATCTCATTCCAAAAAATTTCACAGCTCATTTTTTTCAAGAACACAATTTTTTTACAAATCCTTCAAATTCCTTTAATCTTGATGTGTTTTTGTAAAATTGATGATGCAAAACTTGATTTAAATGATGGAGAAACACTTTGCAATCAAAATCAAAACAAAAAACACACAAAAATTGCATAACCCATTTGTGTTCTTCAAATCTTCAAAAATTGAGATTTTCTTCAAAAATATTCAAATCTTCATCAATTTTGGACGAATTTGTGATGAATTGTGCACAAATACTCTCCCAAAGCTCAGATATCAATTGTTAACACCATATCTATTAGGTAAATGTCATCATCTTCATTGATCTTGAGAAATCTAGATATTACATAATAATTGAACATTTTCTCTCTTTAGATTTCTCTCTCTAAAATACAATGGATATTACAAATAAGCTTCCTTAACCTTGCTTAACAACTAAGCAAGACTATTTATACCTATGAATTACAACACAAGTATTTCTAATTAAATTGACTTTTACTTAAACTACTTTGACTTGGACTCTTACTTTGACTTTACACCATTTGACTATTACAAGACTTTTACAATAAATCTTAAATACAATTTTGTGCGCTAACAAAACTACATGGTCATGAGATGCATACTATAGTCAGCATATAAAACTCAGTGAGTTCATGGTTTGCATGAGTGAAATCATATCTTATCACACATATCAAACATGCAAATTTCATATAAAAGAGTACACATTTTCTTAAAACATACAACACTGGAAAAAAACGAGACCTCATGATCGTCTCATAAAGTAAGGACTGATAAGTTGTAAGCATTCCTTCACCTATAGCCAGTATGTAACACCCCGAAAATCCTAACTCAATCTATAAGCGAATTTATTTGGAATTCTTAAAAGGACGAGGTTTTGCTTTGGAGTGTGGAACACGTGATACTAATTGGACCTCTCGAGAATTTTGGCCAAGTTTGGGCTCGGTACAAGTCCAGCGAGTATGACACTCGCAATAGTGACAAGGTCACAATCGCGGTGTCACTATCGCCCCATATGTACCGAGAGATATAGGATAGCGGGCGAGTATGCCCGGCGATAGTGACAGTGTCACTATCGCGGTGTCACTATCGCCGACGGGTCCTGAGGGTTTTAAACCCACGCCTTTCAGTTTTCTTTCATTTCTATTCCATCTCTCTCTACTCTCCCAAACCGAACCCTAATCCTTCAAAACGATTTTGAAGCCCTTGAAGCCAACAATCTTGTAAATTAAAGCCTCTCTCCCATCTCTTGTCAAGGATTTTTAGGTTGAGGTTAGTATTCCTCATCTCATTTCCTTTTTGGTTGGATTCCTACACTTTCTAGAGTTTGATCTAACCCTCTCCTAAAACCTTTCCTTTCTTTAGATGAAATGAAGAATGAGGCTCACTTTGGTAACACTAGAAGTGTTTGGTTGGTAGATTCACTTGATGGTTGAGGTAATCTTCTCTTCTCTTCATTTTGGAAATTAGGATTTTGATCTATTGGTGATTTTGGGTGTAATATGTTGGGGGAAATGATTCTAAGTGTTTGGGGATAAATACTTATGGTTGGAAACTTATGGATTTAGGTTTTGGAAGATTTGGAGTTGAAGATACGGACTTCTTCAAAGGAGCATACGTATGGGAAAATCTAGATTTACCATAATCTAGCAAGGTGAGTTCAAGTTGATTTGTGAAAACTTTGTACATGCCAAAATATGTGTTTTTTAAGTACTTGTGTGCTTTATGTGAAATTATCTCTTGTTGAGTTATTTGGTGGGTTTTGATTTAATCAAAGTGTTGAATTTTACATATCCTATAAAACACCCACAATTGGGGATTTTGAGTGATTGATGAATAAATCACGAGTAAAAGAGGTTTTGTTAATTTATTGCATAAGTAAAGAGGATTGGGTCAAAATACACTTTTAGTGTTTTGTGATTATGTGATAACAACGATGTGGCGTATTTTAAAGTGTGAACGTGTGGGTTGGGGAGTTGGGTAAATCCGACCATGTGAATGTGTTGAGAGTTGTAAACATTTATTTTGGGGCCGAGGGCCAATTGAGGAATTAAAAGGTAAAGATTTTGGGTAACGACGCATTTTGGTTTACGTAACTGTGTGAGTAAAACGTATTTAACCAAACGTTTATTTTGACCTTAAAGGCTTGACTCATACTCAAATGAGTCTTTTGAGTGTTTGCCGGTTTTAGAGACTCGAGGTGGAGTCTTGGATGTGTTATATGCTTAAGTGCATTTTATTTGAATATGTGCCGGTTTGAGTGTTGGTCTTATGTGTGAAGACCGTTTGATGTTTTCGTGTTCTTAATACCTTTGGGACTAATGAACCTCGGTGAATTATATGCATTGTTGAGTTATGGAAGAGTTGCACATACGTATACATATATATGCATTTTCATTTGCATGAACTGATGTTGATAAATGATCATTAGATCTTTTGAGCAGAGGGCTCGGTTTTGGAGTCGGTTGAGTCTTGATGGCATTCGCCCAATTTTAATAAGCCCGACGTGGGCTTGGGGTTTGCATTGCATGAGTTGCATCATATTTGAGGTTTACATGATTTGAATGCATTAGTTATTCTTTTGGGGTCATGTATTTATATTTAAGTCGAGTAAGCTTGTTTTGGATGGTGGGTTTTCCCAAGGTAAAGATCCAGTAGGATTGAACTTGATGGCTTGGACTAAAGACCTAGTATGGTTGATGTCTAAGAAGGGCTAAAGACCTAGTATGGTTGATGCTGAAAATGGACTAAAGACCTAGTATGGTTGATGTCTAAGATGGACTAAAGACCTAGTATGGTTGATGTCTAAGATGGGCTAAAGATCTAGTATGATTGATGCCGAGGATTGACTAAAGACCTAGTATGGTTGATGTCATCTGTTTTCCACATCCAAGAAGCTTACTTGCATTTATTTAATCGTGGTTTAATTTATGTGTTTGCCACATTCGATGAGATCGGGTCTTCCCCGTCACCGAAGGGTGTTGATTTCGGGTATTTTATCTATTCACATTGTTGAGGTAATATTACATGCATATGGATTGTTTTCCATGATTGATGGACGGATTTATGTTACATTCTTATTGAATGTTTTAACTGCTGGAGTTTTATTCGCAATGGCGATTACTTGAGAAATTATTATTAATTAACTCTTGATGTGAGTTTTGGATTTGAGTCCTTTGCAGAGAAACGACTTTCATTGGAAGCTTTCCTCTCAGAAACTGTATGCGTTTGGAAAATGGGTTGTCGGTGTCTTTTATACAAACCCTTTTTGAAAATCATTTATTTAAGTTGAAGCTGTCGATTTATCAAATGATTTGCTCTTGATGTAAACTCTTGAACTCACTAGGCGTTAGCTTAACCTATTTATTTGTCGGCATGTGCAACAGGTTCAGGTTGGGAATAGCTTTAGCTACACTGCGAGGTGATGAGTGCTGATAGAGTGCACGGGAAGTGAGATGCTTAGCGAAGTTTTCCGCACTTTTGGGATTAGCAACTTTTATTTGGGTTAAGTAACACCCGCCTAGAGTTGTTAACTGTTTAATTTGTGAAGTTCAAAATTGAGGTATTTTCAAGGATGATATGTAGAAGTAATTTTATCATCTTTTAGTTTAATTTATTGAAATTAAGGTTAGTTGCTCATTCCAATTTTGAGGGTGTTACACAGTAACCCATTACGGGGTCGTGTTATCATGTCACAAGCATTCCCTGACGTGTACAACTCACAGACAGCCGGTCACCCATTCGGGGTCATGCCTCCCCTTAAGTTTGACAAACCAAATTAACATCCCACACTCCAAACCATGTACTATTTGTACGATATAAACCAACTGAAAACTTAAGCATGTTAGATGTGTTTAAAAACCAAAAATTAATTATCATGCATGCTTCACAAAACTCCACATACATGTAAATATATACCGATGTCGTGTATTTAAATCATTATCATGCATAACATTCACCATACAAACATATAATTTCAAAAAATTGTACATAGGTATGCATCCCATTGTAAGTCTTATGAAGACTCACCTGAATGCGTAGATCGACTACCAATAGCTCCTGATGGAAGACCTACACATTTTATACCGCAACATCTAATTAATAGCTTAGTTTCTCCAATAGTCAACAAAAGTCAACTATGGTCGATCTCGACCCGACCAAAATCCGAGTATCCTAACATTACAGTTAACTCCGTTTGACCTCGTCATTAAAATCTACGTGGGTCAAAGTCAAATGTTGGCCAACTCAATCAAACTCGAACAATTCTAGTTAAAACCTCAAAGTGTAACTTGATGACGTCTAAAAACGTCAGATCAACCAATGTATGATTTCTAAAGTCTCCATTCAGAAGTAAAGCATCCCAATAATTTATTAAATCCAAAGACGATACTTTAATCTCTTTAACAAATCATTTAAGTTGTTATATGATTTATTTCACAACACCCTCTTGAGAAATGAATAATTTATTTAAATCCTTCAATTTTTTCAAATTTAAATGCTCAATAATAGGTATCCCTAATTACGATGCTAAAAGTATTATTCTTAAATCATGTAAATAAATAAATGATTTATTGTAACCATCCTAAAAATTAAATTAAAATACCAAATCCCCAAAATTATTTCAGATATCTCCTAAAGACAAGCACATGCTTGAAATACCGGTTATGTGATTGTAGGGGCATCTAGGTGCAAAGATAAATAATCGAGATTGGGTAAAGATTTGCATTTTATGAATGCAACATAAAACCTGTTGAAAGTTGTAGAAAGTGATTGTGTTGAAAATCGCATTCTGGAACTCCATGGGCTAAGATGTCAATTTTTGAAACTTAACTACCTAGCTTTAAGAGAAGTTTAGTACATTTACGGCAACCAATCAACCTTTAGATTAACCGATTAAGGCATATTTTGAATATGGTAGTGGTCCAAGGTTCGGTCAGACCCACGACCCAACAGAAACCCAACCGGCCAGACCCGTGACCCGGTAGAAAATCCCGAACAAACATCAACAACCATGGTTGCACGAGTTTTTGAGTTGTAAGCTTGAAAATGACTCAATTCTTCACCTTTTTTATTCATTCTTTTTGCACAAAACCTTTGGTAACATTTTTACCAATGTTTTACATAAAGTACATATACTTTCATCAAGAAATGAGTTCCAAACCTTGATTTTTAAAATTTCAATTTTAAACAAAAACTTAACAAAACTTTGAACATGAAATTGAGTCATATAAACGCAAATATGAGATATAAGGCTACTGGGGTTTAATAGAAAACTTAAAAACGAACATGAAACTGAGTCAAAGATTGGTTTAGAATACTCCCTCCAATCAACGAAGAAACCAAAAATTTCGACTTCGAACTTCAAACTCATATTTCTCTCGGAATGTTGGCTTGTTTCTCAAACTATTTGAACCAAAACGATCCTCAACCGGTGCTTTACATTTATATGCTAAGAGTTTTGGCTTATTAGTTGAAAAAATACGACTAAATCGCGACTTTTAGGCTGTTGGGTTGTTTTCTCCAAACAGGGGTGTCATTTTGGCAAAACAAGCCCTTCATCTTCGAAAAAGATTATATTCGACCCCTGAAATTCATGACACTTACGTTCATCCCCCTCCCGACGTTGATACTAAAATATTTGGTCTAAAATTAATTTAAACCCTTAATAACACTTTACACAAATGACATATTTTGCCCCTCTCAACTCCGTCATTTACATTTTGGTCCAATAGAATAAAAACCAATTTTATTTTATTTCCCATTTTTTTGCGTTTCTTTACATAACTATTTATTTATAAGATTTGATATGTTACATTAACAACTTCAACAATTCCTAGTTACCTATGATATCTTCAGATTGAGGGGAAATTATTCAGTGCATACCTTGATGGCATTCATAAATTATACTATGGTTTGAGGGCCTTTGGTAATGCTCTTTAACTGATCCATGGGTTGTTTTAAATGACCATGAGAAGCACTAGAAAATGTACGAGACAAACTATCCCACAACTATTTAGAGGTTTTGGTAAGAGACACCAATGGAACAATGGTTTGCTCTAAGGTACTGATGAGAGTACCATAGTAATACGATCTTGACGCATCCAAGTTAGTTTTTATGTTGAAGTTTCTATAGTGACGATAGAAGGAGAAGGAAAAGAACCATGGTGATACTTGAACAAACCATAGCCAACAAATGTGGCTTCAATTTGTAATTTCCAAGAGAGGTAACTTGTGGAGTTGAGTTTGATAATACTAGGGAGAGAAACAACAACCAGTGGTGAACTAGGTTTTGAATCATTGGGAATGGTTTGTGTAGCAACCATTTCACAGAAGAAAGAAAAAAAAAAGAAAACGTACAAATCTGGTGAAGAGATACCGTATAGAGAATAGAAGAAAAACTTGTTTTGACAATACATTACATATGCTTATATAGATACAATTACATCTATTACATAATGAAAATAGGTTATGGTTTAGGGATTACAATCTCAGATTTGGTAATAATTTAAGGGATTACAATATGTGATTTGGGGGTTACAATCTTTATGGGATTTACAAAGGATAACAGAGAGGATAATGGAAGCTAACTAATAGTTAACCATGTTTATCCTTTACAATATTATAATCTTCCCTATGTTCGAATTCAGACACTATCAAAGCCTCAACAATGGCCATTGAGGTTCACATGTGATGACTCAAGGCCATTCATGGTTGCCCTGGGGATTACTTGGTGCGCGTAAACTGTTCTAGGAATCCATGGTTAACCAAAATAAACTTTTAGTTGAGACGTTTAAGTGACAAAATCATTAAAGTTCAATGATCATTTTGTCTAGTTTGCCTTGTTATTAAGAATTTTTTTTGATGGTTAGTTATCAACTAAACATTTTGTGGTCATCAAATTTCCAAACCAATAGTTGAATCATATAATATACGGTAAAAAAATATGTGTACCTTGAGATCTTTTGAAAATTAAAGCGACTAGCATAGTTTACACATGACAAACAAACCGAAAAACAAGCATATTCATTTGATAAAATAGTTTGAACTTTGAATTAACATAAAAACAATTAGAAAATACCTCTCAAGGATTGTAGTTACAGTCATATCAACTGTAAATATAGACAAGTTATCTTCCGAATACAAAACAATGACATGTAAATCAAACCAAACCCAAAGAGCGACGTAAATTCCAAACGAGATAAGGTCTAATAAGTAGAGAAAATATTTTCATGAAGACTACAACTATAAAACAAAGACGTGTAGTTACCCGAAACGAGTAATTGACCAAATTAGTCTTTGAGAACGTCACAAATGAAAAATATAACAAAACTTTTAATTTCTAATCCTACCTTGATCTGTTTGGCTGTAAATACTAGAGGTATTGAATTGAGAGAGTTGGTGAGAAGTTGGAATAGAAGGTGATGCGGGTGCAATAGATGAGGAGTTGGACTTACATGCGACTATGTATGGATACACCGATACAACACTTGTTGCACAATACAAGACTCTTATATTCAATAAAAAGAATTTTCTAGAAGATTAGATTTTTTTAAGTTTTCTATTTAGCTTCCTTTTCTTTAGCTTCCTAGGTTGTTTAAGATCATTTAATTTTACATCGTTATCCTAGAAGGTTAGTTATTTTTCAAGTTTCCTTAGGTAAGTTGGTTTCATTTAGTTTCAAACTTCTAGGCTCTTTCCTTTCTTAGAGGGGTTTGACTTGTAACACCTAAAAATCTTGGTAAGTAACATTCTATGAATTTGGCATATATTTTTAGGGTAACATTATTGTTGGGTTGATGTCTAGAACTTTGGGTGATGTGGATATCATCTTAGGGAGAAAAAGGCTCCAATAGTTGAAGTATAGTAAGAAATTGTTGGTAGAATTGGGGCTACAGTGCCCAATGTGTAACACCCTCAAATCTGGAAAAATCAACTAATTTAAAATTTTCAATATTACATCACATAAAGGATAAAATCTCTTTCTACAAATCAATACTTGAAATATCTCATATTAAATTCTATTATTAACCTCAAGAGTGAATAGTTCAAGGCTTATACAAAGAATAAATCAAGGCCGGGTGTTACTAAAACCCCATATTAGTCGTTATCTTCGAATGCAGAAACATCACTCAATGACTACTTTCTTCTCGTGCGTCTAACTAGCAGTCAACTCTTCTCGGTGTCGCTAGTACGGTTCCTCAACAAGGACCTGATGCATATGCCAAAAAATAAAAGGTTAGCCTTAACGCCTAATGAGTTCAAGAGTTTTGATCACTATATAATCAATAAAACGGAAGTGTTAGAACCAGATCTATTAGGTAAACAACAAATCTTTCATTGATCTTGAACAATCTAGATGATTACATGAGAATTAGACACTTTCTCTCTCTAGAATGCTCTCAACTCTCTCTCTAGAATACAATGGATATTACAATTAAGATTCCTAACCTTTCTTAATCTCTAAGCAAAAGTATTTGTACTTCCTAATTACAAGACATTAAATCTAATCTAGTTTGACTTTCTATTTAACTATTTTGACTTTGACTAACTTTGACTTTACAATACTTTGACAATTACAAAGACTTTACAATAAATCTTGAGTACAATTAAATGCTCTAACATTCTCCCCCTTTGGAATCTAGATTTAAAAAAATATAGCAGCAGTCTTTAGCTCTTGATCTTCAAAACGTTAACTCTGACTGCTTTAAACTTTGAAGCTCTGACAATCTTCAAAGAGTTGTATCTTCACAATACGTTGAACTAGATGCTTTGACAATCTTCAAACATTCAGCTTTGAACATTGTAAAGTCAATCATCTTGAATTGTAATCTTCAACAAATATTCATCAAGTCTTGAACACAAATTTCAGATCTTTGCATGTTTAAAATTAATCTTTTTGAAATACAAACGGGAGTATTACCATCAAAAAGTTGTTTCATTTTGAGACATGGTAATAACAAAGTCAATATGAAGCAAAATTGGTGTGTATGAATACTTAAAAGTATATAGAAAAGATAATACACAAGTATTAATCTTTGGAAACACATGGTCAGAATTAATGTTATAATAATCTGAGATCTCCATGAAAAACATTTAAAATCACACTTCTAAATTCATAAAATATGTTTGAGAATAGAGAAGTGGTTTGAACATTTAAGGAAAAAAATGTTTTTCTTGCTTGAAAGTCGTTCTTCTTTCAAACAATCAGAGATTAAGATCAGAAGATACTTACAATAAGAAACATTTGAGCTCCCCCTCAAATCATGATACAATGATTTATAATCAGATAAGCTCCCCCTTAACATGTGCAAAGAATCTTCATCTGAATAAAATCTACAAAATAACAAGACTTGGATTAAAATATCCTTAATCATGAAAACGAGTTCTGAATTACCAGGATTGAAAGTAAATTCAAAAGTCATAGTCGTTGAAAAACGAGTCCTGATCTGATATGATCAGAAGTCAAAAACTTTGAAGTACGAGTCCTGAGCTGATTTACTCAGAAGTCTATATCTCTTGGAAGTGTGAGAACTAAACTGATATGTTTAGAAGTCATAAACTTTGTAGTACGAGTCCTGAGCTGATTTACTCAAAAGTCTAAATCATATACTCCTCATGTACTCTTCTTCAAATAATGCACACTTCTTTTCTGTTTTCCAGTCATGTGTGTGGTATACATTGCACAATCAGCACTACACATGATGAACCTGCAAAACAGATTAAGTAGATTTTGGTACCCAACGGAACTTGGGTCCTGGTTTGTTAGGTACAGTTCTCTTTGATGAAATTCGATAAGTACCGTACCAATAAGAAACATAATCTTTATGAATGAAATCATTAGTTCCACAGTACGAACGACGATTTTTTTAAGCTAACCTGATTAATTGATTTATAGAATAAACTAAATCAGGTTTGACAAAAGATTTACCTTAATATGCTTTGTTCTTGTTGGCATTTAGAGTGGGAACCTTTGATTTTGGAACTTCTTTGGTAAGAGTTGTACCTTTCACTCTCCATTCCATCTTTACCTTCTTGAAGACTTGGTTATCTGTAGGCCTTGAAATAGAAGCATCTGAATTATCAGCAGAAATATTATAAAAGAGATTGGACGGACGAATCTGATCCTTTGAAAAATCCTTTGATCTGTCAAATCCCTTTGAAGAAACATCTTTATGGATTGAACTTGAAGCCGTCTTAAATGTACATTCAGAATTAGTTGAGTCCACAAGTGGCGTCTGAACAATCATGTCAGGACTTGCTTGTTTGGAAACCTCAACCTTGAAGATGATGTTTCAAGTTCTTTAACTTTGTTTACCAACACATTTCTCTCTTTGGATAACAAATCAAAATTCCTTTGTATGTCAGATTTAACCTTTTTCTCTTGCATAATTTCAGCAGATAAACCAGATAAATTCTTTGTTAGCTTCTTTATTTCATTTTGAAAAAATCTTTCTTTCATCAACATAGACGTCTTTCACACTTTTTGCTTGAAAGTTTTCAACTTTCATCTTTTCAAACTCTTTTCTATCTATATCCAATTCTGTTTCCAAATCATATATTTTTTGTGAAAGCTCAACACTTTTTGTTTCAAAAGATTTTCTTTCTACATCAAACTCTGCTCTTTCTTTGTCAAGCTTTTCTTTCTCAAGAAATAAAACTTTTTCAAAATCAGAAACTTGTTTTGAAAGTTTTATGCATTCCAGCTCAACATCTTTCTTTTCTTCAAAAGATTTTTTAGAAAAATTTGACAACTTTTGTACAAAAACCTTTTCAAATTCTTCTTTTTCTTTTGCAAAATTAGTTTCAAGAACAGAAAGATTCCTTTTTAAATCAACATTCTCACTTTCCAAAGCTGTTTCTTTCTCTTGAAGCTTCTTCATTTGATCCCGAAGATTTGAGTTCTCTTTCTCATGTGTGGCTTCAAAATTTGCAATTTTGCCATTCATATCTTTTATCTCAAATTCAAAAGAAGAGATTGTATCTTCCAATTTAGCTTTCTCAGAATTAATCTTTGTATTTTGATCTGCAACTTTATTAAAAAGAGCTGAGTATTTAAAATACAATCCATGAAGACGCGTGATCTCATCTATAGCTTCAAGAAGAGTCAATTTTCTATCTGGTTCATATGAATCATACATCTTGATAGAATCCTGAAAAATTTCAAATACAAGAAATTAGAAATAGAATATAGAAATAAAACCAAAAATATTACCTAATAGAGTGATCGTCAAAAGAAACTTCGCTTATAAGTTGAATTATGTGCACACTCAAAAAAATATAAAATCAGAGAAACACAATTAAAGTCAGAATTTTTTTCAAAAAATTAATGTCAAAAAACAAATTGTAAATTTGTCTTCCAAAAATTATTTATGAAAAATCAACGTGGAGATTTGAACTTTAATCGGCGATCCTGCAAAAAACAATTATGAGAAAATATATATCAGTTACAAATAATTGCAGGTAGAATTGACAAATTTGACAAAAATGACTAAAATATGAAAAATACAAAATATAGGGACTAAAAACCAACAAAAAATAAAACTAGCACGAAAAATAAGGACTAAAAGTGAAAAATACTAAGACTCGACAAAAACAAGGACTAAAAATGACAAAAACTGAAAATTAAAAACTAAAAGGACTAAACTTGTAAAATTCTAAAAGATAAAAGTCGAGGGACCAAAAATGTAAAAAAATACTAAACTATAAACTCCAGAGACCAAAAGAGTAAAAACACAAAACTAACAACTATAGGGATTAAAACTGTAATAAACCTAAAAGATTAACTACAAGGACCAAAACTGACAAAACCTAAACTATCTAAAAGACTTAACGGATACTTAACGAAAGGACCAAAAATGTTAAAAAATTAACAGAAAAACTAACTAAAATGTTAACAAAATAAAACTAACTGACCCTTAACAAACTAACAGAAAAAGGACTAAAATTGAAACAAATATAACTGAAAAACTAACGAGATCTAACGGATCTAACGAAATTGGACCAAAAATGTTAGAAAATTAACGAAGAACTAACAAACTCGTTAGTTTCTGTTCATTCAACGTCATCTTCAACGAGAAAGTCGATCTGATTGTTTCAGGTTCGATTATCTTTCTCAAATCTCGACCAAATTCAACGATTTTTGTTTCTATGCTCTTCTTATCGAAAACCAACCGATTGCAACGAAAATTTGTAGATCATGCAACGAAACCGAACTTTGGCTAAGCTTGAAAAAACTCCGACGATTTTTACGTTTTTCCAGCAAGGGTTATTTCAGACGAAGATGAAACTTTTCGTAACAGGAGCCTTGCGAAAAGCTTTACTTTTCGTAATGGCTTGGATACGAAAACTTTTTCTTTTCGTATCAGGTTGATATCGATAAGTTTTTCTTTTCGTATTGGCTTGATACCGAGAAGTTTTTCTTTTCTTATTGGCTTGATACCGAGAAGTGGCTGATCAGATGCTTGCGAACACTTTCAGAAAAATCCTTCAGCATGCGAAAACTTGTTTAAGTAGCATACGAAAACCACTTTCAGTGGCATACGAAAATCACTTTCAGTAGCATACGAAAACCACTTTCAGTGGCATACGAAACCACTTTCAGTAGCATACGAAAACCACTAACTAAAGATGTTAGCAGCTTGCGAAAACTTCTTGGATGTAGAATCTTGCGAAAAGTTTTCGAAAAGATCTTGCGAAAAGTTCAAAATTATGAGTTGGTTTCATTTAGTTTCAAACTTCTAGACTTTTTCCTTTCTTAGAGGGGTTTGACTTGTAACATCTGAAAATCTCGGTAAGTAACATTCTATGAATTTGGCATATATTTTTAGGGTAACATTATTGTTGGGTTGATGTCTAGAACTTAAGGTGATGTGGATATCATCTTAGGGAGAAAAAGGCTCCAATAATTGAAGTATAGTAAGAAATTGTTGGTAGAATTGGGGCTACAGTGCCCAATGTGTAACACCCTCAAATCTGGAAAAATCAACTAATTTAAAATTTTCAATATTACATCACATAAAGGATAAAATCTATTTCTACAAATCAATACTTGAAATATCTCATATTAAATTCTATTATTAACCTCAAGAGTGAATAGTTCAAGGCTTATACAAAGAATAAATCAAGGTCGGGTGTTACTAAAACCCCATATTAGTCGTTATCTCCAAATGCGGAAACATCACTCAATGACTACTTTCTTCTCGTGCGTCTAACTAGCAGTCAACTCTTCTCGGTGTCGCTAGTACCGTTCCTCAACAAGGACCTGATGTACATGCCAAAAAATAAAAGGTTATCCTTAATGCCTAATGAGTTCAAGAGTTTTGATCACTATATAATCAATAAAACGGAAGTGTTAGAACCAGATCTATTAGGTAAACAACAAATCTTTCATTGATCTTGAACAATCTAGATGATTACATGAGAATTAGACACTTTCTCTCTCTAGAATACAATGGATATTACAATTAATATTCCTAACCTTGCTTAATCTCTAAATAAAACTATTTATACTTCCTAATTACAAGACATTAAATCTAATCTAGTTTGACTTTCTATTTAACTACTTTGACTTTGACTAACTTTGACTTTACAATACTTTTACTATTACAAAGACTTTACAATAAATCTTGAATACAATTAAATGCTCTAACAGGAAGAAATATTATTTAAATCACAATTTCCATTATGCAAAATGTTTAAAATAAATAGTGATTTCTTTTTCCAAAAATCCCATTTTCATGATAAAACTATTAAATAAAATACTTTGAAAACATTGACTAAACCCAATACTCACGCGAAGCATAAATAGGATTAAAATCCAAATACCAAAACATGGAAATAACTACTTCATTCAAACCTTAATATATGTGGAGGGATCCAATATTAAGGTAATCAATTGCAATTACTTGCACAAAACCCAAAAGATATTAAAGCGTGGATATTACAATCTGAAAATAATGTTTGACAACAATGGGGGAGACCCGTATTCGTTGAGAGTGGAGGGAATATATAAGTATGCCACTCGTACAACCTTAATCGCATGGCACGTCCCGACATGAAGTCCAAGTGTCCCTACGACTCCTCATTAAGTTTTATCGAAAGAGGCGGTTGACCTTGGTGTCTATTCCCATGAATTTTCACCAAAAGGCCCGACACATTCGAGGACTACAAGCATGGCATCACACCGAATGGCGGAGGTCCTAGTGACTACGCACACAGTAGCACCCCCTGGACTCAACCCTGCTAATGTCTACTTGAAAAGTTAAGGTCATAAAACATGGGTCCCGGAGTCCGTGCTCGCAATACCCAATTGACCATCAACAAAGACTGACTTACGTGCCTACGAGTGCAATGTAACATAGTCTAAAATTACATGACTCCAAATGAATGACTAAAGCACTTAAACATGTAATTCTCAAATACGATGCAATAAATGCAAATAATTATCGGAGCTCTACATGAAGCTATTAAAACCGGACAAATGTCCTTAATACTCTTTTAAGTCAAAACCGAGCCAAAATGCTCAAAACTTAATTGCCTATCAAATAAAGGTCCTCAAATAATAAAATGCATTAATCGGCGTTTATGCAAACACGTGCCTCAAAGATATGATTAACCCTAAAACTCGTCATTGGTTGAGACAAACCATTTTACAAATGAGTACATAGACTCATATTTGCAAAACGCCTCATAACACGATAACGTGCATTTTCCAAATGGTTTATAAAACCAAATACATCGAAAATGTATAAATCATCAAATAGACTCCATTTGTACACCAAATCACCAAAAGAACACATATGTGACATTTATTTGTCAAATATCCAATAATCCAAATGTAGACATTTCATAAGATTTATTGTTGGTCCCAAAAGGGTTATACAAGTTTGTAAAGGGGGGGGGGGGGGGGGTTGAATACAAACACACGATTTTTACTTTTCTAAATTGTTTATTGATATGTATCAAACAATTTACAACTTCTTGCGGAACAAGATTAAGGAATAAACCTAATCTAAACAAGCTATGAGAATCACTAAGATTTCTTGCACTAGAAATAAGATAGAGAGAATAAGAATACTACGAATAATATTCTAACACACAGATTAGCAAAGATGAGGAATGGCCGAGCACTTCAAAATAAAGTAGGGTTTCCTTTATATACTGCATGCATTTAATGCATGTCAGCATAACTTTACACGTGGCAGCGTCTGGTTGGTTGCATGTTTTGACCTTGGTAGACAACCTAGTAGCCGCATGATGAATAGTGTAGAATCAGAGTTGGTTGTACGATTATAGACAAAAGGGATGTTCGTTCTGACGTTATCGTACGGAAGCGTGCAAGGGAGGTAAGACAAAAGTTACTTGTAGAGGAGGCTTCATGATCAACGTTCGCTGAGTGATTCTTTATCAGTGAATGATAAAGTTCAGCGTTCGCTGAAGTCTTCTACTTGAAACTTCACGTTGAGTGGACAGGTTTTGGCTTCGCTGATATCCGCATCAGTTCATTAGTAGACTTGTCGCTGGTTCTTTGGCTTGATCTCCGACTTCAGCGTAGAACATGATTGACATGAAACTTGTCTGCAGGGATCATAAGTAAACAACATAAGTTATCAGCGATCATCAGTGAGGCTGAACAAACTCATGTCTCACTGATGAAAAATGTTCGATGAATATATAATTTAAAGAGCGAGAGTTCCTATCAGCGGTACTGAAACAGTCTTAGTACTTATCAGCGATAGTGAAACTCTAATACATATTGTATACTTACAATTTTCACTAAGTGTTTCTCAGAGTCACTATCAAATCACTGAGGGTTTGTATCAACAATCTCCCCCTATTTGATTATGACATAGCAATAAAAGAAAATTGCTAAGTAAGAAAACATAAGGATAAAAAGGACTCGTAAAATATTTGTCCCATTTACTGTTTTCGGGGATCTTTTTAAGTACAGATGGAGTAAAGTACATTTGCTGAAATTTTTCATTAAACTTCGTATAAGTTACAAAGGGAAGTGGAAAAATTACAAGTACATCAAATAATAATTACAAGTACAAAAGATACAAGCTGATAAAGATAGAAGAATTATAGAGAATCCTATTAGCTAATCAGGTTCATCCTTAATGAGAAGTTCATCAAGGGTTTTAGTGGTAGGGATCATCCAATTAGGGACTTTTTCTACAAGATCCCTTCTTCGCTGTGCTTCTTTAAATATCAGGAGCTTCATGAAGTGTCCGAGAAGATCATCTCTAAAACCCCACCAGTAGACAAGATTTCTGAGCTGTTCGATAGGGGCAATGCATAGCTCAGAGACTCGTTAAAAGCATTCTCGTCCATCGCAGTCAGCGAAGAAAATACCATAAGGATCACTTAAGACTTTTCCAGGGATAAAACGTTCACCAGGGGGCAGGGTCAGGTTTCATTTCGGTTAAGACTTCTTCTCATGAAAAACCAATTCCGGTTTCATTTCTGATAGGAGGACCTGAATCTGAAGATGCTATCTTTTTCTTTACAGAGGCCCTTCTTCGTTGAACTGGAGGAGCAGGAGGAGGAGGAGGGATATCAACGGCTGAAATAACCAAGTCGATCTTCTTGTTAAGAGCTTTTTCGACATAGGTTTTGAAGTTTGAACGTGACCGCTGAATGGCTATCCGCATCACCAACCATTCAGATAAACCGTACTTGGCAATTGACGATGGGTAGATGGTTTCCTTTAGACCACTTTCTCTGAAGACGTCAATGTCGAGGACTGGAACGCCTATGGACATCTTTCCCCTGATGTTTACCTTATTAATTCTGGAACCATGACATCGAAAGTTAAGTCTTTCTTTGCACCATTCCAAGTTAGAATCAGAGACCTTGGTTTTATTTTCGATGATCTTTTGGGCGTCCTTCCACAGTTGTCGTTGAACAGTGATGGGAGTCTTCTTCAAATCAGGATCTTCCACCGATCGTTGGGCGAGCTCAATAGCATAAGCTTTGTCTTTTTCTTCAGCTTTCTTCCGATTGGCGAGGAGTTTCTCAGCTTTGAGGTGTTCAGCGACTTCTCTTTTTGTTATTTTGAATCGAGGAGCACGGATGATTCGTTGATCCTCAAGCTGTTTAATCATAGCTGCTTTACTTTTCATCTCTTCTTCACTTAGTTGTTGAGGAACCAAGGAAGGTCTATTTTTGTGAGAGAGCAATTCTTCTTCATGTTCATCAGTCTCAACGAAGTCTAAGACCGGGATTATTTAATCAGCGCTCAAGGATGCGATTATTGGAGTTGTAGCAGGAGTAGCTTCAGCTTGAGCCTCTAGCAGGGGAGAGGACTAGCTGAAACACAACGATCATATAGATTAGATCATTTGGGAGAAGAGATAGAGAAAGGACGAGGTTAAGTGTATAGAGGTTTTATGGAGAGTACAACTGAGGATGAGAAGGGATAGAGGAGGGATGCTGAGTAAGGGAATAATAAATAAGTTACCTGACAAGGTGGCTTGCTGTGGAGAATAGCCAGATTGTCTTCTACAACGATGCCTTTGTTTTTGCCTTTATCGGCTTCAGTTGCTGCAGGCTTTTTGGTGTTCCCCTCCCCTGATTCTTTTATAACAACCCCTTTTTGAGCAGGGGTCCTTCTGGGTTGGAAGGAGAAGTCGACATCATCAACATCATCGTCATCATCATCATCTTTGGGGGATGATAAGGGTTCGTCGTCGTGAAGTTTGAGATCTCTATTGTCTTCTTCTTCTTCCTCAACTTCCTCTTCAGATTCAACATGCACTAGAGAGTCTGCATATTCTTCGACATTCTCCCCCTCAGAATCGGCGTCATTTAGGGAGAAGTCGGTTCCCTCAGGGTTTTCAACTCCCTGAGATTTTTCTTTTTCAGCACTTTTCTCCCCCTCAGAATCATGGGGAAGATCTTTTTGACTCTTCTCCCCCTCTTCCACATGATGGATGGGGGAGGTAGAAGTACCGGCGGCAACATCTTTTGGGTCACTGTCTTCCAGGCCAGTGATCCCAACAGCAGTTTCAACCGCTGTCATTCTGTCTTCTAGGACAGAAAGAGCAGGGTTGATCTTTTCCAGATTCTCCCGATCGACCTGAGTAAAATGCGAAGGAGGACATGTTGGAGCGTTCAGGCGATCCGGGATTTGCTGTAGGAGATTTGTAGTACTTCCCACTGATTGGGTTAGGGTGCCCATTTCTGTCTTCAAGGACGTAACCTTTCCATGAAGATTTCCCACCACTGTCTTCAACGATGTGACTTCGTTGGACAGTGCAGTGAAGTTGTTGGAGAGGTCGCCGTTGGTGGTGTTGATGGAGGTGGAGTTGTCAGCGAGATCCTGAGCAACATTGGAGAGACTACCTTCCACCTTTTCTAAATCAGTTCTCGAAGCCTTTTCCTTCACCTCAGTGGTGAGTGTCTTTAGAGCTTCCCCAGCGTTTGTAACCGCTGAGGAGTTGGAGGAGAGAGTAGTGGTGAAAGATTCCACTTTGGTAGACAAATCCTTGACCTGTAGAAGATAAAAACTTATGAACATAGGAAAGCTCAGAAGTTGGGAATTTTGAGAGAGGAGTGTTTAGGGTGTTATGTATACCTGCGGGTTGGTTGACAAAGTCATTGAAATTTCGATAACCTGAAAATTGTTCGTAGTCGTCTTCCAGAGATGCACGCGTAGAGGTGCCTGCAGGTCATTTATTCTGATCCATCAGCCGTTGTAGATCTTCAGCCGATTTGTCATGCAAATGAATGACATTTGTTGTAGAGAAGGGAGGAAAGAGAGGTGGAGTGACCAAAGAAGTGGAGGGAGGAACAAAAGTTGAGAAGAGGGATTGGGTAGCAGATTCAGCGTTGGCTCCGCTGAGGAATACTTCTGCAGTACTTAGAGGTACTGAAGGAGGGGGTTCTGTTCCAAGACAACTTCAGCGTTCTGAGACGCTGAAGTGGGTATAGTAGGTGTTGCTTCAGCAGATGTGGAGGAGCGTTCCACGGAATCATTCAGCATCTCCTGTAGAGAGACAGGCGCTGAGTCTTCATCCTGGGAAAGCTTATGGGGTTGCTCCTTGGAGGTCTTCTTGGGCTTATGGGCGCCAAGTGGGGTGTCAGATTCTTTCCTTTTACGAGAAGGAGTGGATGGTGCAGCCTGGGTACCAGCGGTTGGGATTACCACTGCCAATGTGGTAGCCGCAGAAGTAGAAGAAGGAGGAGGTCTGAGAAGAGGTAAGAGAGTAGATAGACGTACCTCGTTTTCCACTGGCTTAAAGTCGAGGATCTTAGGGCCGACCTGTGATAATTCAGGTCGCCCACCTTCGGGTAAGAAGACCCAAGTCCTTGCCGGAAGAGAGCACTGAGAAAGCGGGGATAAGGAACATTCAGTGGTCGCTTCTTTTCTTCAACTCTGAGCACCATGTCTTCGAAAATGATCTTGGCCCAGTCAACGTGGAGTCCCTTCATCAGCGCATACCCCATAGCCTGTTGGGGCTGTGAGGCCTGATCAGTTGACCCAACCTTCGCTGTCATGCAGCTGATAAGATGAGCGAAGATGAAGTTCATCTCGCTTGGCATTTTGGATTTGAGGATGGAGGTTAGCTTCTTCTCAGGGAGTTTATCTCTCCATGTGCTCCAAGTATATTGTATTGCATCAAAAAATGCAATGAGTGCAGCTCTATCATCCTCGTTCTTGGCATCAGGTAGAGGAACGAAACGTCTGTCCCTTGAGCTTCCAGGGAGGTTGAGGGCAGACCTGATAGCGTCGGGGTATATCTTTGCTTGACCATGCTCAGTGTCAAAGAGGATGACGTCCACCATCTTTTTAGGGTCTTTGGTGGAGGAAACCTAAGCTCTTCTGGAAGTATACCAAAACTACGCAAGGAGGTTTTTATGAGCTGGGGGTTTGACGGTCAGTGCTGTTGCCAGAGGACAACCTTTCAAGAAGTTAACAGCGTCATCCAAGTGAGTGATGTTTTTCTTGGGGGGAAAGTCGAAGAGAGCATAGGGAATATTTCCATTGAATGTTACTTGTTCCATTGTAAAGTTGACTTGGGGAGCTTTGACAAGTTCAGTCCTTTCAGAAGATGTAGTAGAAGACTGAGTAACGTCAGTGGATGCCATTTCTGTTCATCACATAAAAACATGAAGAAGATGAAGAGAAGTTCTTAAAATGGATGGAATTCCAAAAAGGGTTTTTAGGGTTTTACAATATCCATTTTGAGAAAGAAATGGAAACTAGGGTTTTTCTAGTTTTGAAAAGAAGTACAAAACATAGTGAAAGTTCTTGTTTTCCAGTTTCCATTTATGGAAAGGATTCTGGAAAAACATATGAAAATGTCAAGTTTAAGATTTGTAGGTTCCCAGATTCAAGTTGTATCACATTAACAGCATAAAACAGATGGCAGAAGCATAATATAAAGCCATTAAATGTGAGTGATTGTTTAGACGATAATGTAACAATGAGAGTATCAATAATGAACAGTAAATGGTAACAAGATCAAGTAAATATGCTGCTCGTATATTGATATGTTTGAATAACACCAAGAACACGTTCAAGTGTGTGTATTCTGAAATCTCTCAGGAAACAAATCGTACAGTGATAGTGGAATAGAATGTTGCAGTGTGTTCTCTCACAAATGTGGAAAACAATTCTTCCAAAAGCTTACTATTGTACGTTCCACTACCCTTCTATTTATAGCCTGATAAAGTGAAAGACAGTGTACTATCTAACCCTAGGGTGACACGTGGAAAGCGTGTCTCCGTCCTTTTAGGGCTAACGTGGAAAGTACGGACACGTGTCTGACCCTTAGAGATTTCTACGAGACTTAAGCTTCACAGAGGTCTTCGTTCACCAGAGCTCTTACGCCAGAGCTCTGATGGTCTTCTGGTGTGAACAGTTCTTCTGGTGGAACAGAAGAAGTCTTCTACCAGAGCTCTGTCGAGCTCTGATGATCTTCTGGTTGATTTTCTTCTAAGTCCTCTGCCGGATCTCTGGTGGTCTTCTGACTTGTAATATTTTCAATACTTTTACATCTTGTATACTTGGGGCTAACAATCTCCCCCTAAGTATTGAAAATACAAATAATGCTATCTACAGAGATGTAAACAAAAGACAAAGAGGAGAAGATCATCCTCTGTGAAACTTGATACTATTCTTTAAAATATTACAATTCAAAACAAAGAACTAGTATACTAAGTGTAGTAGTTTCCTCTTAGAATTCTGTCGAATCTTCTGATCAGGTCTCTGAATTCTAACATGAGGTCTATCTGGTTGATGTAGAACCTCATCGCATCTTCTGGACATTTTTCTCTTGGTAGATTGGCGATGATGTTCCTGAGATACTGCAGCGATTCACTTGAGTACTTGTGGGTTTCAGCAGATCTGATGGCCTTCTTGATGCGCTTCTGTCGCCAGATGAAGATTGGTGGATTTCCAATCACGGTTCCTGTTCTGTGTTGGCCGAGTCCCTCAAGACTTTCATTTGGAGGTGCAATCGCCAGTCTCTCGAGTTCAAATTCTATGCCAAGCTGGAAGTCAACTTATGTTCTGAGGTTTACATGCTCTTGCATAGCATACTGAACTTCAACCAGTGCAGTTCTTGCAGTTGTGTACCTGTCGCCGTTGTTGACACAGTGGGCATGTAGAGTTATCAGACCGTAGGGGTTCAAAAGAACAAGATCATTGTCGTTGAACATTTCTATCTTATTGTTCTCTATCTCTACTGTGTAGACATGGTACACAATTCTGTTATGAGTGAATTTTCTTTGCTCAATCTTCAAGATTCTGATGAAGACGAAAGATGAATTTATGGCTTTGTTTAGTTGTGATTTGGTTGTGATGAACCTTCGCCTATCATCATTAAGTTTGTTTGCTCTGATGGGGTTAAGGTAAGGGTTGTTGGGTATGTCATTAATGGGGATAATATCTCTGTCAGCATAGAGATATGCAAACACTTCTTCTAGAGAAGGTTTATCGGTGTGTTGGGTTGAGGATTCTGGATTCTATTGAGGGTTTTGCTCAGGTGGGTTTTGGGGTTGGTTTTCAGGTTGAGTTTCAGCCATGATTGTATCGGTTTGGTTCTGTGGCTCTTCTGCAGTTTGGGTTTGGTTTATGTGTTCTTCAGCAGAGAATGGTTCTGTTCTCTCTGGTTCAGTCCTTGGGGATTGGGGAGGAGTATCTAGGATGATAATCTCTGGTTGTTGATATGTCGACGCTTCTTCTGGTGCTCTGAACGTTAAGTCTTTGAACATATAGTCGAACTCTATCATCATCATCTCTGTTGGAGTTTCCTCTGTCTCTTTCTCCCCTTGTGTCTCTGGTGTCTCCCCTGGTGTTTCTTTTTCTTTCTTAGTCTCCTTCTCTGCCTCTGTCTCTGTCTCTTTTTCTTTCCCCTTTTCTGTCTCCCCCTTTTGTTGCACAAAGGACTCTGTTGCTTGACTATCAGAAGGCCCTGCGACATCTTTCTGAATGCCATCATCGTCATCATGATCATTTGCTTCGTCAGAGAGTTGAGTAACGATGGGAGAGTCCGGGGCAACAAACTTACCCTTTTTCCTTGAAGGTTCTCCCTCTGGGCTTCTTCTGCGGGTCTTTTGTGTGAGGCAGTCTGTAGGATAGCATCTGTGAAGGTGACTGCTGCCTTTTTCAAAACATCTTCGACCTTTGTTGCAACAACTATGACTTCATCTACTTGACTCTCAAAGTTGAATTTGTGAGAGTCAAGAGATGTCTGAATATGTCTTTCTGTCGCTTGAGCTTTCATGACGAATTTGGACGAGATGGTCATCATTTTGCTTAGAACGTTTCTTCTGAACTCTCCCATCTGACCAATTGTCATAGGTAGTTCGTTGGGGCTTAGACCAAAGGCATTAAGTGGAGTAGAAGAAGATGTAGTGGCCTCTTTGATAGCATCCTTGACAGAGTTGTTGATCATCTCTGTCAGGGTTCTGATATTGGAGTCAGAGAGGAGAATGGAAGGCATGGGCAGAGTTCTGTTCATTGATGCGGTGTGGTTCTCTGCCATGATTCTCTTTAGATCAGAGAGCTCTGTTGTCAGTTTCCGTGTCTCCTCTTCTCTGACCCGTTCCCCATCAGCAAGTTTCTGGGAAGTCTCTGCGTATTTTCTGGTGATTTTCTGCAGCTCAGACTTCAGAGTAGCATTCTCCTGTCGGATCAGCTCCTCTTTCTTCTCATTGATAAGTTTATACTCATTCAAAGAGTTGCTAATACTGTCACAGAAGCTTTTGAGCTCTGCTCTGGTGACAGTGTCAGCTGGGGTAACCTTGGTTCCAACACATGGATCCAAGTCAGCCTCGAGCTCAGAGGCGCCTCCATCAAGAGTTGTTTTTATGTTGGCTCTTGGAGGACTTCCACCCGATCCTTGATGTTCCTTTTCAGGGGATACATCTCTGGGTGTTCTGATCAGAGTTTCCTCTTCCAGCTCAGGTTCTGGAGAAGGAAATCTGATGTGTTGGGAGGACTTGGGATCAAGACAGGTCTTCCCTTGTGATACTATGTCATCCCACTGCCCTTGAGTTGGGCAGAGCCTACGCGAGATACGAAAGATGTCAGGGCAACTTTGTGTTAATTCTATGCAAGCCACAGAGGCTTCAGCGTGTGTAGGTGACCTATTGATGTTATGGGGCGATTGAACATCATTACCAAAAATGGATTCCCCGGTTTCGTGCATACCAGAGGCGTGAAGAGTTGCCTCTGGTGGTTCAAGCTGGTTTGGGTTCGAGGTGTGCACCTCTATTTCAATATCCCTCTGGTCTTGATCACCAGGGATAGGTTGTGTGGTAGCACTGGAGTTGGGCTAGGAAAACGCACATGTGTGTTCAGACGAACATCTTGTTCTATACTCACGTTTCCCTAAGCTCCTAGGGATTTAGAAGACTTGGATGTCTCTCCATCACTCTCCTCTTCTCACTACTGCCAGAGGAGGACGAACTTTCGGCCACCTCCTCTGCAGTTTCCTCTACTTCCTCTTAGACAGCCTCCAAAGGGGATGCTCTGTCCACTACTTCCTCCTCCTCAACATTGGCAGAGGAAGACCCCACTTCGGGTACTCTTACCTCTGGTCGGACTACTTCTGCCTCTTCTCTTATAGCACTCACAAACTCTAGTGAAGGCTCAGAACCTAAGTATGCTGGGATATCACCTCAGGTTCTTGAGGTTGAGCAGCATGATTATAGTTTTGGAGAGAGATGTGTGTTGGACTTATCAGAGATAGCATGGTTCGTGGTACCCTTCTTATGTTAGGATACTCACCTGTGGTTGTTGGGCAAAATCTGGACATTACCCATCCAGGACTTGGGTTTCCCTGTTGAGTCAGCTGGAGGATTGGAAAGGCTTCTCTGATGACAAGACTGATAAACCTTGGAATTATGATGTGCTTCAGATTCCTGTGACTCCTACAACACCTCCTTTTGCCAGAGTCGTTGTCTTGGTATTTACAGGAGACAGAAGGTCTTTGTAGAGGATGTTGGCATAGTCAAAATGCCTCTTGAAGTATAAGCCATACATGATTTGAAGGATTTCAGTACTGGCTTGATCTTGACTTCCACTCTTACAAGTTAGGGTTCTCTTGAGTGTGGAGAACATGAAGTTCCACACAGGGGGTAGGTTTCCTCTTCTGAAATCTCCAATCTTGGTTAGGGTGTTGTTGTAGCCCAGGAAGCGCATAAAATCAAGAAGAACAGGGATCTTTGGGGGTTTTTCATATGCAGGGATTCCCAACTGTCTAGGGGTCTGCATTCCAAAGATTCTTCTTAAGGTTTTGTCGCGAATGCGAATCGTTCCAGCTCTTCCTTGTCTTCCTGAATCTATGTTCCCAATAATGTCGTTTCTCTCTGGAATGTGCTGACAAGTTGTCCACCATTGTTGGACATATATTTCTGGAAGATCATCGTCAAATCTTGTAAGGGCTTGGAAGATTTCAGAGTTCTTGAAGAACTCCACGAACACATGGTATGTAGGCAAATAGTTGGTAGGGTTAGCGTCAAATCTGTAGTTGTTATCTACAAAGTTGTAGGGTTGGATTACTATTTGATCTACATGCCCTATTCGACTTGATTCTGCTGAGTGTGCTTGTTCTTCCATTGTTGCAGGTTTTAGGTTTATGAAGAACTCAAAGGATATTTGAACAAAGGAGGGAAGGATTTGAAAGTTTGAATATTCAGTAAGCGTAAGAAATGAAATGGGTCATGGGAATGGGTATTTATTCTCGAAATGTGTGGCTGGATAACCATCGTATGTACTGTAGGTACTCGAGTATCAGATAGTGGAACGACCTCTACAGTGGAACGTGGAAACAGCTAATGGTTGGTTTCTCAATCAGAGAATGCCACGTGGATTATGGGTCTGACAGTTTTTTGGCTATGGAACCGTCACGGTTAGAGATATGTGGGTGACAAGTGGTTGACATTCAAAGAATAACCCGCACCTCTGATGACAGTACTTCTGATGACATGGCAGAAAACTGGCAGAGCTCTGGTGGAACTCAGCACAATTTTCCTTCTGTTGAGTGAGTGACCATGTTTCTCCTTTTCAAGTAACCCAAAGTGTTTCACCTTTACCCTAAAATCATTTGCAAATCCTGATATCTGATGTGAAAGTAGCCAAAGAACTAAAGTAGAACTGACTCAGAGATTTCACAGAGTTCTGGTGAACATCATCAGAGGCTCTGGTGAAATGTCAGAATCCTGGTAAGTTCTTGACATTATCAAAAAATGTTTTCATCAGAATAGGTTTTCCTTCCTTAAAAAGATTTTCCTTTTTGTTCAACGTGCCAAGTCATTTAGATTTGAAATTGTTTTGACTTGCTCCCCCTTAAACCATGCATATTTTTCCTTTTAAGCTCCCCCTAAAATGATGAGCTTAATTGACAGATTTTTCTTTTTAGCTTTTTGAAAGATTAAAAAGATATGTACAAAGAGAAATAAAGTATTTACAGATTTGAAATCCACACAAGAAAAATATTGAAAAAGTATGTTGGCAGAGCTCTGAGGTGAACATCAGAGGCTCTGGTGAAGTATCTTACCTAACTGATTTGACAGAGCTCTGGGATGATCATCAGAGGCTCTGTTGATTTTTTTTAAACAGAGTTAGGAGGACATGTTCAAGATACCCATCTTGCTGATTAAGAAGTTAAATCTCCTTTCATCAAGGGATTTTGTAAACAAATCAGCAAGTTGGAAGTCGGTTGAAACAAAGTTGAAAGTACAGGATCTAATCTTACAATCAATATAGAAAGCAGTAATTGAGAAGTTGTATGATCAAGCCCAATTGTATTCAATGATGAACAGGATTACAGATCTAAGAGAGAGAGAATCTCAAAGATTACAAAGAATGAATACAAAGATATACTGAAAAACAATCAGTTAGCTACGTAGTGCTAACCACTCTATTTATACTGTAACGGACATGTTAAAGCTACAGTACAAATAAGAAAGACTAATAAGAACATAACACGTGTCCTAATTAGTTTACTAAATACTAAGTAAAGTATGTAGTCATAAGTTCTGAACAGATTATTCAGAACTTCTGAACATTCTTCTGATAACGCTTCTCAGAGCTTCTGACTCTTTCTCTCAGAACTCTGACTTCTCTTCTCAGATATCTGACTCCTCTACTCAGATCATCTGAGTCTTCTTATTAGATCTTCATCCTGGGAAAGCTTATGGGGTTGCTCCTTGGAGGTCTTCTTGGGCTTATGGGCGCCAAGTGGGGTGTCAGATTCTTTCCTTTTACGAGAAGGAGTGGATGGTGCAGCCTGGGTACCAGCGGTTGGGATTACCACTGCCAATGTGGTAGCCGCAGAAGTAGAAGAAGGAGGAGGTCTGAGAAGAGGTAAGAGAGTAGATAGACGTACCTCGTTTTCCACTGGCTTGAAGTCGAGGATCTTAGGGCCGACCTGTGATAATTCAGGTCGCCCACCTTCGGGTAAGAAGACCCAAGTCCTTGCCGGAAGAGAGCACTGAGAAAGCGGGGATAAGGAACATTCAGTGGTCGCTTCTTTTCTTCAACTCTGAGCACCATGTCTTCGAAAATGATCTTGGCCCAGTCAACGTGGAGTCCCTTCATCAGCGCATACCCCATAGCCTGTTGGGGCTGTGAGGCCTGATCAGTTGACCCAACCTTCGTTGTCATGCAGCTGATAAGATGAGCGAAGATGAAGTTCATCTCGCTTGGCATTTTGGATTTGAGGATGGAGGTTAGCTTCTTCTCAGGGAGTTTATCTCTCCATGTGCTCCAAGTATATTGTATTGCATCAAAAAATGCAATGAGTGCAGCTCTATCATCCTCGTTCTTGGCATCAGGTAGAGGAACGAAACGTCTGTCCCTTGAGCTTCCAGGGAGGTTGAGGGCAGACCTGATAGCGTCGGGGTATATCTTTGCTTGACCATGCTCAGTGTCAAAGGGGATGACGTCCACCATCTTTTTAGGGTCTTTGGTGGAGGAAACCTAAGCTCTTCTGGAAGTATACCAAAACTACGCAAGGAGGTTTTTATGAGCTGGGGTTTGACGGTCAGTGCTGTTGCCAGAGGACAACCTTTCAAGAAGTTAACAGCGTCATCCAAGTGAGTGATGTTTTTCTTGGGGGGAAAGTCGAAGAGAGCATAAGGATTATTTCCATTGAATGTTACTTGTTCCATTGTAAAGTTGACTTGGGGAGCTTTGACAAGTTCAGTCCTTTCAGAAGATGTAGTAGAAGACTAAGTAACGTCAGTGGATGCCATTTCTGTTCATCACATAAAAACATGAAGAAGATGAAGAGAAGTTCTTAAAATGGATGGAATTCCAAAAAGGGTTTTTAGGGTTTTACAATATCCATTTTGAGAAAGAAATGGAAACTAGGGTTTTTCTAGTTTTGAAAAGAAGTACAAAACATAGTGAAAGTTCTTGTTTTCCAGTTTCCATTTATGGAAAGGATTCTGGAAAAACATATGAAAATGTCAAGTTTAAGATTTGTAGGTTCCCAGATTCAAGTTGTATCACATTAACAGCATAAAACAGATGGCAGAAGCATAATATAAAGCCATTAAATGTGAGTGATTGTTTAGACGATAATGTAACAATGAGAGTATCAATAATGAACAGTAAATGGTAACAAGATCAAGTAAATATGCTGCTCGTATATTGATATGTTTGAATAACACCAAGAACACGTTCAAGTGTGTGTATTCTGAAATCTCTCAGGAAACAAATCGTACAGTGATAGTGGAATAGAATGTTGCAGTGTGTTCTCTCACAAATGTGGAAAACAATTCTTCCAAAAGCTTACTATTGTACGTTCCACTACCCTTCTATTTATAGCCTGATAAAGTGAAAGACAGTGTACTATCTAACCCTAGGGTGACACGTGGAAAGCGTGTCTCCGTCCTTTTAGGGCTAACGTGGAAAGTACGGACACGTGTCTGACCCTTAGAGATTTCTACGAGACTTAAGCTTCACAGAGGTCTTCGTTCACCAGAGCTCTTACGCCAGAGCTCTGATGGTCTTCTGGTGTGAACAGTTCTTCTGGTGGAACAGAAGAAGTCTTCTGCCAGAGCTCTGTCGAGCTCTGATGATCTTCTGGTTGATTTTCTTCTAAGTCCTCTGCCGGATCTCTGGTGGTCTTCTGACTTGTAATATTTTCAATACTTTTACATCTTGTATACTTGGGGCTAACAATCTCCCCCTAAGTATTGAAAATACAAATAATGCTATCTACAGAGATGTAAACAAAAGACAAAGAGGAGAAGATCATCCTCTGTGAAACTTGATACTATTCTTTAAAATATTACAATTCAAAACAAAGAACTAGTATACTAAGTGTAGTAGTTTCCTCTTAGAATTCTGTCGAATCTTCTGATCAGGTCTCTGAATTCTAACATGAGGTCTATCTGGTTGATGTAGAACCTCATCGCATCTTCTGGACATTTTTCTCTTGGTAGATTGGCGATGATGTTCCTGAGATACTGCAGCGATTCACTTGAGTACTTGTGGGTTTCAGCAGATCTGATGGCCTTCTTGATGCGCTTCTGTCGCCAGATGAAGATTGGTGGATTTCCAATCACGGTTCCTGTTCTGTGTTGGCCGAGTCCCTCAAGACTTTCATTTGGAGGTGCAATCGCCAGTCTCTCGAGTTCAAATTCTATGCCAAGCTGGAAGTCAACTTATGTTCTGAGGTTTACATGCTCTTGCATAGCATACTGAACTTCAACCAGTGCAGTTCTTGCAGTTGTGTACCTGTCGCCGTTGTTGACACAGTGGGCATGTAGAGTTATCAGACCATAGGGGTTCAAAAGAACAAGATCATTGTCGTTGAACATTTCTATCTTATTGTTCTCTATCTCCACTGTGTAGACATGGTACACAATTCTGTTATGAGTGAATTTTCTTTGCTCAATCTTCAAGATTCTGATGAAGACGAATGATGAATTTATGGCTTTGTTTAGTTGTGATTTGGTTGTGATGAACCTTCGCCTATCATCATTAAGTTTGTTTGCTCTGATGGGGTTAAGGTAAGGGTTGTTGGGTATGGCATTAATGGGGATAATATCTCTGTCAGCATAGAGATATGCAAACACTTCTTCTAGAGAAGGTTTATCGGTGTGTTGGGTTGAGGATTCTGGATTCTATTGAGGGTTTTGCTCAGGTGGGTTTTGGGGTTGTTTTTCAGGTTGAGTTTCAGCCATGATTGTATCGGTTTGGTTCTGTGGCTCTTCTGCAGTTTGGGTTTGGTTTATGTGTTCTTCAGCAGAGAATGGTTCTGTTCTCTCTGGTTCAGTCCTTGGGGATTGGGGAGGAGTATCTAGGATGATAATCTCTGGTTGTTGATATGTCGACGCTTCTTCTGGTGCTCTGAACGTTAAGTCTTTGAACATATAGTCGAACTCTATCATCATCATCTCTGTTGGAGTTTCCTCTGTCTCTTTCTCCCCTTGTGTCTCTGGTGTCTCCCCTGGTGTTTCTTTTTCTTTCTTAGTCTCCTTCTCTGCCTCTGTCTCTGTCTCTTTTTCTTTCCCCTTTTCTGTCTCCCCCTTTTGTTGCACAAAGGACTCTGTTGCTTGACTATCAGAAGGCCCTGCGACATCTTTCTGAATGCCATCATCGTCATCATGATCATTTGCTTCGTCAGAGAGTTGAGTAACGATGGGAGAGTCCGGGGCATCAAACTTACCCTTTTTCCTTGAAGGTTCTCCCTCTGGGCTTCTTCTGCGGGTCTTTTGTGTGAGGCAGTCTGTAGGATAGCATCTGTGAAGGTGACTGCTGCCTTTTTCAAAACATCTTCGACCTCTGTTGCAACAACTCTGACATCATCTACTTGACTCTCAAAGTTGAATTTGTGAGAGTCAAGAGATGTCTGAATATGTCTTTCTGTCGCTTGAGCTTTCATGACGAATTTGGACGAGATGGTCATCATTTTGCTTAGAACGTTTCTTCTGAACTCTCCCATCTGACCAATTGTCATAGGTAGTTCGTTGGGGCTTAGACCAAAGGCATTAAGTGGAGTAGAAGAAGATGTAGTGGCCTCTTTGATAGCATCCTTGACAGAGTTGTTGATCATCTCTGTCAGGGTTCTGATATTGGAGTCAGAGAGGAGAATGGAAGGCATGGGCAGAGTTCTGTTCATTGATGCGGTGTGGTTCTCTGCCATGATTCTATTTAGATCAGAGAGCTCTGTTGTCAGTTTCCGTGTCTCCTCTTCTCTGACCCGTTCCCCATCAGCAAGTTTCTGGGAAGTCTCTGCGTATTTTCTGGTGATTTTCTGCAGCTCAGACTTCAGAGTAGCATTCTCCTGTCGGATCAGCTCCTCTTTCTTCTCATTGATAAGTTTATACTCATTCAAAGAGTTGCTAATACTGTCACAGAAGCTTTTGATCTCTGCTCTGGTGACAGTGTCAGCTGGGGTAACCTTGGTTCCAACACATGGATCCAAGTCAGCCTCGAGCTCAGAGGCGCCTCCATCAAGAGTTGTTTTTATGTTGGCTCTTGGAGGACTTCCACCCGATCCTTGATGTTCCTTTTCAGGGGATACATCTCTGGGTGTTCTGATTAGAGTTTCCTCTTCCAGCTCAGGTTCTGGAGAAGGAAATCTGATGTGTTGGGAGGACTTGGGATCAAGACAGGTCTTCCCTTGTGATACTATGTCATCCCACTGCCCTTGAGTTGGGCAGAGCCTACGCGAGATACGAAAGATGTCAGGGCAACTTTATGTTAATTCTATGCAAGCCACAGAGGCTTCAGCGTGTGTAGGTGACCTATTGATGTTATGGGGCGATTGAACATCATTACCAAAAATGGATTCCCCGGTTTCGTGCATACCAGAGGCGTGAAGAGTTGCCTCTGGTGGTTCAAGCTGGTTTGGGTTCGAGGTGTGCACCTCTATTTCAATATCCCTCTGGTCTTGATCACCAGGGATAGGTTGTGTGGTAGCACTGGAGTTGGGCTAGGAAAACGCACATGTGTGTTCAGACGAACATCTTGTTCTATACTCACGTTTCCCTAAGCTCCTAGGGATTTAGAAGACTTGGATGTCTCTCCATCACTCTCCTCTTCTCACTACTGCCAGAGGAGGACGAACTTTCGGCCACCTCCTCTGCAGTTTCCTCTACTTCCTCTTAGACAGCCTCCAAAGGGGATGCTCTGTCCACTACTTCCTCCTCCTCAACATTGGCAGAGGAAGACCCCACTTCGGGTACTCTTACCTCTGGTCGGACTACTTCTGCCTCTTCTCTTATAGCACTCACAAACTCTAGTGAAGGCTCAGAACCTAAGTATGCTGGGATATCACCTCAGGTTCTTGAGGTTGAGCAGCATGATTATAGTTTTGGAGAGAGATGTGTGTTGGACTTATCAGAGATAGCATGGTTCGTGGTACCCTTCTTATGTTAGGATACTCACCTGTGGTTGTTGGGCAAAATCTGGACATTACCCATCCAGGACTTGGGTTTCCCTGTTGAGTCAGCTGGAGGATTGGAAAGGCTTCTCTGATGACAAGACTGATAAACCTTGGAATTATGATGTGCTTCAGATTCCTGTGACTCCTACAACACCTCCTTTTGCCAGAGTCGTTGTCTTGGTATTTACAGGAGACAGAAGGTCTTTGTAGAGGATGTTGGCATAGTCAAAATGCCTCTTGAAGTATAAGCCATACATGATTTGAAGGATTTCAGTACTGGCTTGATCTTGACTTCCACTCTTACAAGTTAGGGTTCTCTTGAGTGTGGAGAACATGAAGTTCCACACAGGGGGTAGGTTTCCTCTTCTGAAATCTCCAATCTTGGTTAGGGTGTTGTTGTAGCCCAGGAAGCGCATAAAATCAAGAAGAACAGGGATCTTTGGGGGTTTTTCATATGCAGGGATTCCCAACTGTCTAGGGGTCTGCATTCCAAAGATTCTTCTTAAGGTTTTGTCGCGAATGCGAATCGTTCCAGCTCTTCCTTGTCTTCCTGAATCTATGTTCCCAATAATGTCGTTTCTCTCTGGAATGTGCTGACAAGTTGTCCACCATTGTTGGACATATATTTCTGGAAGATCATCGTCAAATCTTGTAAGGGCTTGGAAGATTTCAGAGTTCTTGAAGAACTCCACGAACACATGGTATGTAGGCAAATAGTTGGTAGGGTTAGCGTCAAATCTGTAGTTGTTATCTACAAAGTTGTAGGGTTGGATTACTATTTGATCTACATGCCCTATTCGACTTGATTCTGCTGAGTGTGCTTGTTCTTCCATTGTTGCAGGTTTTAGGTTTATGAAGAACTCAAAGGATATTTGAACAAAGGAGGGAAGGATTTGAAAGTTTGAATATTCAGTAAGCGTAAGAAATGAAATGGGTCATGGGAATGGGTATTTATTCTCGAAATGTGTGGCTGGATAACCATCGTATGTACTGTAGGTACTCGAGTATCAGATAGTGGAACGACCTCTACAGTGGAACGTGGAAACAGCTAATGGTTGGTTTCTCAATCAGAGAATGCCACGTGGATTATGGGTCTGACAGTTTTTTGGCTATGGAACCGTCACGGTTAGAGATATGTGGGTGACAAGTGGTTGACATTCAAAGAATAACCCGCACCTCTGATGACAGTACTTCTGATGACATGGCAGAAAACTGGCAGAGCTCTGGTGGAACTCAGCACAATTTTCCTTCTGTTGAGAGAGTGACCATGTTTCTCCGTTTCAAGTAACCCAAAGTGTTTCACCTTTACCCTAAAATCATTTGCAAATCCTGATATCTGATGTGAAAGTAGCCAAAGAACTAAAGTAGAACTGACTCAGAGATTTCACAGAGTTCTGGTGAACATCATCAGAGGCTCTGGTGAAATGTCAGAGTCCTGGTAAGTTCTTGACATTATCAAAAAATGTTTTCATCAGAATAGGTTTTCCTTCCTTAAAAAGATTTTCCTTTTTGTTCAACGAGCCAAGTCATTTAGATTTGAAATTGTTTTGACTTGCTCCTCCTTAAACCATGCATATTTTTCCTTTTAAGCTCCCCCTAAAATGATGAGCTTAATTGACAGATTTTTCTTTTCAGCTTTTTGAAAGATTAAAAAGATATGTACAAAGAGAAATAAAGTATTTACAGATTTGAAATCCACACAAGAAAAATATTGAAAAAGTATGTTGGCAGAGCTCTGAGGTGAACATCAGAGGCTCTGGTGAAGTATCTTACCTAACTGATTTGACAGAGCTCTGGGATGATCATCAGAGGCTCTGTTGATTTTTTTTAAACAGAGTTAGGAGGACATGTTCAAGATACCCATCTTGCTGATTAAGAAGTTAAATCTCCTTTCATCAAGGGATTTTGTAAACAAATCAGCAAGTTGGAAGTCGGTTGAAACAAAGTTGAAAGTACAGGATCTAATCTTACAATCAATATAGAAAGCAGTAATTGAGAAGTTGTATGATCAAGCCCAATTGTATTCAATGATGAACAGGATTACAGATCTAAGAGAGAGAGAATCTCAAAGATTACAAAGAATGAATACAAAGATATACTGAAAAACAATCAGTTAGCTACGTAGTGCTAACCACTCTATTTATACTGTAACGGACATGTTAAAGCTACAGTACAAATAAGAAAGACTAATAAGAACATAACACGTGTCCTAATTAGTTTACTAAATACTAAGTAAAGTATGTAGTCATAAGTTCTGAACAGATTATTCAGAACTTCTGAACATTCTTCTGATAACGCTTCTCAGAGCTTCTGACTCTTTCTCTCAGAACTCTGACTTCTCTTCTCAGATATCTGACTCCTCTACTCAGATCATCTGAGTCTTCTTATCAGATCTTCAGCACTTGGTTTATTGACAAAACTTCAGATCTAACAATCTCCCCCTTTTTGTCAAATAAACTTGAATTTTGCATCATCCAATTCTTTCAGAGCAGGAACAATTTTCTGAAGTAGCACATTTCTCAGATTAAGCCTCTTATCAATTTTGACAATGATTTCTTGAATAATTTCAACTTGCTGATTGATTACTTCTTAAGTCATGTTTGCTTCATTCACTTTCAGCATCTTTTTCTCCAAATTGTGCTTTATGATTCTTAAAGTTCCAGAACAGTATTTTGCAGTTTCCTTTGCTCTGAAGAAGATCTTTCCACTTTTGTTTTTCAAAAATACTCCCAAATCTGGATATTTGTGAACACTTCCAGTCTTTTACACCTTTTTCTGCTCATGATCTGTATTGGGATTTGCCAGATAAACACATGACTTTTGTAAATACAGAGCTATTTGGAAATCTGTATAACAGTGCCACCTTAAGATATAGAACATGGCCTCAATCACCACACTCCTTGCCTTCCTTTCATTTCTGTCTTTGCTTGACTCTTTGAAGCATAGAAAGCTGTGTAATCTGTAGAAGTCAACCACTGATAGTTTCTCAAATTCTACATCAGTAAAGTAATAAACCTTTCCATCTTCTCTCAGAACTTCAAAGGATAAGTACTCCATCTTTCTGAATTTCTTAACCTTCAATTCTCTGATTCCAGTGATTAGAAAATCTGAGTAAACAACTTGCTTTGTTTTGCCAAGACATCTTGATTTTTCAGCCAACCAGATCTGAGTCTCCTTAGGTCTATCATAATACACGTCCACGAATTGTACTTCTTTTGGTTTGAAGAACTCAGGCAGATCAAATTCAAGAAAGTATCCATTTAGATCAATGGATATTTCATCTTCTTTGGGTTCAGACTGTTCAGCTTGATCAAAACTAGTTATCTGCACATTCTGAGGTGTTGTGTCCTGGACTTCTTCAACTTCATCTGACAGAATTTCATTCACTTCATACTCAGCAGGAAACACAAAATCACTATGTATCATCTTCTTGGGATTAACTTCAGATAGCAACCATTCACCACAACTTCTGATCTTTCTTCTGAGATTCAACCTTCTGTTCATAGAGTTTACACACCTTTTCTTTAAATTCTTTCTTTCAGTTTTAGCACTTACTTCCACTTCAATCAGTAACCAACTCAGAGTTTCATCACTATATTTTACCAGTTCTTTCAGTTTGAACATTTCAAGTCTCTCTTGAACTTTATATGCAAACCCTTCAGATTCCATTCCTTCATTTACAAATCCCTTTATACACACATCAAATCCTGCAATACTTGTTGGACACCTCAGATTGCACTTCTCTTTTCTTCCTTCAATGGCTAGTTGAAAATCATATAAGTACAAGTTTCTGACATAGATACCCAGAAGTCTTCTGCATTCAATTTCCATCAAGGCTTCTTCAGTACTTGAGAAGAACTTGACTAGAAAGATCTGATCATCAAGTGTTAGTCTGTGGAAATCAAAACTGGACATGAAAACCTTTGTATTTCTTTCTTTCAGCACTTCCATTCTTACAAATATCAAACCATTGAATTCTTCTTGTTGGAACATTAGAACTTTCTCAATTCTTTTCTGGATATGCAGTCTTGAGTCAGGAATTCTGAATCTGGTTGAGGCTTCTGTATAAATCATCTGAGCTCTTTCATCCATGAAACCATCAACATTGCTCTCTAAAAGCTCATATTCTCCTTCTGTGTGGTAGAGGTTTTCATACATTTCCTCAGGAAAAATATCATCATGAAATTGTCTGGCCAAAGGTACATCACTTAATTCCAGGATAAAATCACATATAGGTTCTTCTAAAATCTGTAAGTCAATCTTGGGAATCTCAATTGGTTTTCTGAATACATACTCAGAAGGCATAAAGTAATCTTCTAGTTTCTCATATTCTTCTTCTGTGTTCATCTCATCAGCATAGTTATATCTGAACTCATGCTTAAAATTCTGAGAATAACCAACAGTTCTATCTTTTTCTCCCAACAGATCAATAGGCCTTATCAGTTTTAACCCTTGTTGAATTTTCTGAACATTAAGTGCTTTGACTACCTCACTTTGTATTCTTCTGATCAATTCTTCACTCAACCTCCTTTCTTCTGATTCAGAATTCATCACATTTTCTTTGTTATACACCACAATATCCGTACACATGTTGACCACTTCACTTTCCACTGTCTTTTCTGATCTCAATATAGATTCCTCAATAGCTTCAGTTTCATCTGACTTTCCTTCCATCTCTGTGTCTAAGTTCAATTCCTCTGTTTTATCTGAATCACCACCATCTGTACTTTCCAACTCCATTTCCTCTGTATCTGAGCTATCAATCTGAACTATCTGAGTTATTGCCTTTAAATTTTCCTGTGTCTGATCTTCTGAACTTTTTGTACTGGCTAAGTGCATATCTGCTATCTCAAAATCTTCTATGCCAATATCATCATCAGAACTTAACCTCTGTCTTTTCTCCCCCTTTTGATGATCATGAGGCTCATTATCATCAAACTTTCTCTTCAAGTTCTGATTAGAAGTACCTTCAGGTTCAGCTTCTGCAATAGGAATAGGATCAAGAGGCTTTGAAGTAGAAGCCATTGATACACTCAGTGCTTTCAGTATAGATTCCTGCATACCTTGCATTTGGTTTAACATATCTTTTTGAAAACCAGACATTATATCCATGATCTCCTTTTTGTGAGAATCCAAGGATTTCTTTACATCATCTACTTTGGTTTCAACAGAAATCAACTTTTTCTCATACACTACTTTCAAATCTGACATCTCATCATTCAAATCCTCCACTTTCTTCTCCAAATTTTCTACTTTTTCCCCCATCTCCTTGTTTTGTTTCTGAATCTTTTCAAATTCAGAAGTTTCTAACAGTGAACCTGAACCAACAGATGGTCCAGTTTTCATGTGCCCAGAGGGCTCATGGCCTGTAGATAACACAATGTCATCTTGTACAACAGATGCACGTTTGAATGAGGCTTTTGTAATGTTCACCTCACCAGGACTTCCATCCAATCCTCGACATCCAACATTAGGTATGTCTATGAATGTTGTTTCAGGAATACGAAATTCCTGATTTGTGCAAGTGTCAGAAGGAATTTTAGGCTCAATATGAATAGGACTGTGATATTCAGACTCAATGTGTTGAAAAATTGATTGGAATTTATCACCTCCCTCCAAATGAGTTTGGGATGGTTTCCATGATTTGTGTGAAACAGTAGCATGTTGAAATGCTTCTGAGTGGGTATGTCCACCACTAGGTCCATGGTGTTTGTTTCAATATTGGACACCAAGAGATGTGAACCAATAGAATTTGTGGTTACCTGGCCAAGATTAGCTGGTTCAGAGGCATCTCTTTCTGTTTGAACCTCTGTTGACAATCTCTCATCCTCACCACTCTCATTCTGTTTTTCCTCACTGAGTCTAACCAAGCTCTCAGAATTTTCCCCCTCAAGTCTCTCAGAATGTTCACCCATCTGAACATCCTCCCCCTCTCTAATTCGACTAGACCCCTCACCTCTTTTCTCAGGTTGGTCCTCTTGGGTAGGGATTTGAGGTAATTCAATTCCCATAGAGGTGCAATATGCTTTTAAAATCTCACTCTCCCTTGGAATATAATTCCTAAGTGATTTTGGCAATAGTTTATGATTGGGATAGTTTTCAAGTCTTGTTACTGAGGTCATCTTACCCAAATAAAATGTGGGACCATGCTCTTCATTTGTTCTTCTTGAGATTGTTCTGTTTTCCTGCATGGCATACCAAATAACAATTTGCCAGTACCTTATATAAGGAATGTATGTCAGTGGAGCATCCTTTGTTTTCCTCTGAATTGCTTTCTGATTCTTCTCAAATGTATTCTTCATGTCTTCCCAAAGTATTAAAGTATAGTCATAATGCCTATTCTTCACTAAGCCCTGAAAGATCTGAAGAATTTGTTTAGAACCTTGATCAGCAGAACTATTCTTCCCTGACCAACATTTATTTACCACATGAAAGAAGCAAGCCCAAATAGGTGGTAATTTGTTTCTTCTGAACAAACTGAGAGTCCTCAATCTTTCATTGTATTCCAATTTCATAAATTCAGCTATTAATTCCTCTGTTAGGGGTGAATCTTCAAAATCTGTCCTTCTTTGTACATCATCTTTCTCTGGTAGATTCAGCATTTCTCTTAGTGCAGAGATAGATAAGGCAAATGTCACTCCTCCAATTTTAGACACAAACTTATTATCTTCTAACCTAAGATGTTTCCACCATTGTTGTATGTACTGAACAGGAACATTTTTGCTTCTTGTAAACCATTTTCTATAAGGATGATGTTTGAATAACTCCATGATAATTCTGTGTTCAGGTTTAAATCGACTTTCCTCAAACAATATAACATAGTTATTTTCAGATAATTTCAACCATTCACTCTCAGGAACAGCCCTTTCCACGAAAATAGGTCTATTTGACATAATCGACCCTGCAGCACTCTGTTCATGTTCAATATTAATGTTTACCTCATCTGCATTTCCTTCTGATTCATCCATTTGTTTATCTTCTTCATCATTTCTTATTGCCTCTTCCTCTACAGCTCTATTCTGTACTTCATCATTATCCGAATCAGATGAATCCAATATCGATTTTGTAGAATGTAGCGAAATTGGACCACTCCTTCGTATTTCAAACATGATTTAAGAAGAAAACAAACTCAATGAACTCTGGATTTGATTCGTATCTCACTTTTCGCTCTGGAATTTGAAAAGATTTGAAATAGGGATTTTAAGACCTATTTAAAATCCGCGAAGTTGAAAGGTTTAACGGAAAAGCGAAATCAATGTTATAACGGAGTCAACACATTTGAAATGCCACAAAGGATTTAAATGAAATGCGTGGCAGTGTCAAACAAATATGAAGCTGACACGTGTTAGTGGATAGAATTTTGACTCAAGTCAAAGATCTGAATAACACGCTCAGATGTTCTGATTCCATAACTCAGAAGAATTTTGCCTTGTAACCAAAATGTCATTTAAAATCAACTTCTGACAAATATAAAACATTTTGATTATTTAGAAGAGGTTTGAACAGATAGAAGCACTCTTTATCATCAAAAATCTGTTCATATTATGATGATTTTAAAAAAAATCATTTAAAATCTTATATCTGAATATGAAAATTTTTAATTCAGATATAGTTTGAAAAAAAATTTATCATTAAAAGCTTGTTCTTCTTAGAATGATCAGAGATAAGAAATGAAAACAAACCTTTTAAGCATCACAAAATGATTTCCAAAACTTTTTTTGATGCTCCCCCTTGACTTGAGCATGCATTTGACCATTTATGATACATAAAGATGAGATAAAAAGATAATAGAAGAAGCATAATCCACACAGTTGAAGTATTTGTATTTCTCAAAAATAGATTTTTGAAAGTTAGATTGCTGAAGTATCGACTCAGAATCTCTGACTTTAAGACTCAGAGGTTCTGAACTTAAGACTCAGAAGTTCTGAACTCAAGACTCAGAAGTTCTGATCTCAGTACTCAGAAGTTCTGAATCTTAAGACTCAGAGTTCTGAGTACACTACTCAGACAATTTTACTTAGAAAAATTTAGTATTTTTAAGAAAAACAAATATTTTCAATTAGGCAGATTAAGCATTCCTATCTTACATATGAGAAAAGAAAACCTTTTGTGATCAAGAGGCTTTGTGAACAAGTCAGCCAATTGATACTTTGTATGCACAAAGTGCATCTCTATAGTTCCTTTTTCCACATAGTCCTTTATAAAATGATACCTCACATCTATATGCTTAGTCTTTGAATGTTGAACAGGGTTCTGAGTAATGGCAATTGCACTTTCTGAGTCACAATAGATGGGAATTTTGTTAAGCTGATATCCATAGTCCATGAGTTGTGTTCTCATCCACAATGTTTGAGAGCATGAAGCAGCAGCAACAACATACTCTGCTTCAGCAGTTGAAGTGGACACACAATTCTGCTTCTTTGATGCCCAACTCACTATTTTATCTCCCAAAAAGTGACAAGCACCAGATGTACTCTTTCTGTCCAACCTACTTCCTGCATGATCATCATCAGTGAAAGCAGTCAATTTGAAGTCAGTTTCTTTTGGATACCATAAACCTAGATCAGGTGTTCCTTTGAGATATCTTAAAATCCTTTTGACAGCCAACATATGTGATTCTTTTGGGTTAGATTGAAATCTAGCACAGAAACATGTAGAAAACATGATATCTGGTCTACTTGCAGTCAGATAAAGTAATGATCCAATCATGCCTCTATAGAGTTTGATATCTGCTGAAACACCTTTGAGATCAGCATCTAACTTTATGTTAGTTGCCATAGGTGTTCTCATAGAAGCACAATCAGACATTTTGAACTTTTTCAGAATGTCTCTAACATATTTTCCTTGATTTATAAAAATACCTTTTGGTAATTGTTTGACTTGAAGACCAAGGAAAAAATTCAGCTCACCCATCATGCTCATTTCAAATTCAGATGACATGATTTTTGAAAAATTATCACATAATTCTGGACTGGTAGAACCAAATATTATGTCATCAACATAAATCTGAATCAGAATTAAATCATCACCCTGTTTCTTTAAAAACAAAGTTGTGTCAATCTTACCTTTCTTGAACCCTGAACCTAACAAGTGTTTAGTAAGAGTGTCATACCAGGCTCGTGGTGCTTGTTTTAGACCATATAAAGCTTTGTCTAAAATATAAACATGATCAGGGAATTCTGGATCAACAAAACCTTCAGGTTGATGAACATACACCTCTTCATTAAGTTTGCCATTTAGAAAGGCTGATTTGACATCCATCTGATATACCTTGAAGTTTTTGTGTGCAGCATAGGCCAAAAATATTCTGATTGCCTCTATTCTTGCCACTGGTGCAAATGTCTCATCATAATCAATTCCCTCTTGTTGACAGTATCCCTTAGCAACCAATCTTGCCTTGTTTCTGATGACAACACCTGATTCATCCTTTTTGTTTCTGAACACCCATTTAGTTCCAATAATAGATTTACCTTCAGGCTTTGGAATGAGTCTCCAAACTTTATTTCTTTCAAATTGGAGCAATTCCTCTTGCATTGCTGAAATCCAGTATGGATCCTCTAGGGCTTCATTAGCTTTCTTTGGTTCAATCACACTTAAGAAACCAGCAAACATTGCTTCATTTGCTGTAGCTGATCTGGTCTTTACTCCTGCTGACGGATCACCTATTACTTGATGAATAGGATGATTTTTAGTCCATTTATTAGCACTAGGGAGTACATCAATCTCTGAATAATTGTTGTTTGCATCATTCTCATCAATGATTGCTTGTAATTCTGAACTGTCCCCTTGTTCTGATGTATGAGTAGGAGTTCCATGTGTGTTTGTATTCTGAGTAATGAAGTCAGACTTCTGAATAACTTGAACAGAGTTCTGACTACAAGATTCAGAATTCTGATTACAAGGTTCAGAATTCTGACTACATGGTTCAGAATTCTCACTACTTGTATTTATCAGATTTGAACATTCCTCAGATGGACCTTTATCAGAAATTATAGTTGATTGAACTATTTCTGGAGTCTTATTTATCATCTCTTTGACCATCTTTGGGTTTTCATATTCTGCATAAGAATCAGAAATTAGTTCAATAAAAGCATCCTTAAACAGTAAATTGAGTTCTGAACAAATAGGATTAGAATTTGTATCAGAAGTCATATTTGTCTTGTTCAGCATGAGTTCTGAACTGTCTTGTTCAGAAGTCCTGTCTCTGGCTTCATCAAAAGTTACATTTATGCTCTCCATCATCCTCTTGGTTCTTCTAATGTAGATTCTGAATGCTTTGGAAGTTAAAGAATAACCCACAAAGTATCCTTCATCTGCCTTTTTGTCGAATTTGGCAAGATTTTCTCTGTCTCTAAGAGCATAGCACCTGCAACCAAAAACATGAAAGAATTTGATTAATGGTTTTCTTTTATTTATCAGTTCATAAGCAGTCTTATTTAATCTCTTATTGATTAAAGTTCTGTTCTGTGTAAAACAAGCAGTTGCAATTGCTTCAGCCCATATGAAAGTAGGAAGATTTGCATAAGCCAGCATTGTTCTCGCAGCTTCAACTAGAGTTCTGTTTTTCCTTTCAACAACACCATTTTGTTGAGGAGTTCTGACAGCAGAAAAATTGTGAGAAATCCCAGAACTTTCTAAAAAATTCTGAAGAGTCTCATTTCTGAACTCTGTTCCATTATCACTTCTGATTTTCTGAACTGGAAGTTGTAAGAGAACTTGAATCCTTTTGATAAAATTTATCAATGTAGTAGCAGCTTCTGACTTAGCTCTTAGGAACTCAACCCATGTGTATCTGGAGAATTCATCAACAATCACAAGCATATATTTCTTTCCTCCCATAGATTGTACTGAAATTGGACCACAAAGATCAATATGAATCATTTCTAATGGTGCTTTGCAAGATGAGTCCATTTTTAATTTGTGAGAACTCTTTTTCATCTTGCCCATTTCACAAGCTGAGCATAATGATTCTTTTTCAAATTTAAGCTTTGGTAAGCCTTTAACCAGATGTTTTGCAACAAGATTATTAAGATCTTTGAAATTTAGATGAGAACATCTTCTGTGCCAAAGCCAGCATTCATTTGCAGTTGACTTTGATAAAAGACAAACTGTATTTAATGTTTTCAATTTTGAAAAATTAACTACAAATAAGTCCATATGTCTTTTGGCCCAGAAGACTTTAACATCATTTTCAGTTAAAATCATGCAACCTGTTATTTGAAACTTGATTTGACAAAGACTGTCTAAAAACTGACTTATGCTGAAAAGATTATGCTGTAATCCTTCAACATAGAAAACCTTTTGGATAGTCAGATCCCCTTTAGTTAAATCCCCATAACCTTTGACTTGTCCTTTGCTGTTATTTCCAAAGTTTACTGCTCCTCCAGCCTTTTCTGTGAAGTTTGATAGAAAAGACTTCTGACCTGTCATGTGTCTTGAAGCTCCTGAATCTAAAAACCACACATGACAGCCCTGCAAAAGGATCAGTTAGTTTTAGGTACCCATTTTGGAATGGGTCCATCTTTGTTAGCTTTGTCATTAGATTTAACATTAGTACCTTTTACTTTCCACTCAAAATCTTTCTTCAAACACCACTTTCCTTGAACTTTTATGAAGTCAGAACATTTTCTGCTTACAAACTTGTTTAAATTCTTTTTGAAAGTTGTAACTTTTGGTTTTGCAATATTTTCAACTTTCTTTTCTTTTATCTTTTCTTTCTTCTGAGTCTGAGGAACAGAAATTTTCTTCTTTTCTGTATTCTGAGGAACAGAAACATTCTTCTTTTCTGTTTTCTGAATATCTTTTCTTATAAAAGAAACAAATGTTATTGTGATTGGACATTTCTGAGAATATTGAAAAGAGTTACTTTTACAACGAACACAACTAAGATGTTTCTTTGCAAGTAACAACAGATCTGTACCATAAGCTTTTTCATTTTTATTGCTGTTTTTCAAAGTACAAGTACATTTATCACAATAGCTATGTGCTTTTGGTACAGTTGCAGGAACCTCTTCATTCATCTCGGAAGTTCTTTTCACACCATCTTTCCTTTTGCTTTCTTCTTTTTTCTGAAAAATTCAACTCCTTTTTGTTAGAAGAATTAGATGATTCACCTTTTTCATATGTACTTGATTCATTAAAGAATTTATCATTTTCTTTTAGAGCATTAATTTTAAAAAGATCATACTCAGTCTTCAGTTTTTCAAGCTCTGTTATTTTCTGAATAAAAATATTCTTTTCTTTCAAAGCTTCTTCAAGTTTAATATCCACCTCACAGAAATCATTTTCAAGTTCATCATAAGCTTTCCTTAAGTCCTCAAGTTCTTGACTCACAAGATTAAATCTCTTTTCAAGTTGTAAAAATTCATCTGACTTTGTTTCAGAAAATCCAGTTGAATCAGACTTCTGACTACCTGAGTCAGAGTTCTGATTTACAGACTCAGATGTCTGATTTACAGACTCAGAACTTGTTATAGAACTAGCAGGTCTTATGAAAACTTCAACAATTTCTGGGATTTTTGGCTTAGAAACTTGAAGTTTTTCATACAAGTTGATTGGAGCTCTTTTTAAAGTGACATTTTCTTCCAATCCCAATCCCTTCTTTGGGTTGTAAAATCTTGTATCTTTAACATTGCTTAATAAAAGATTTAATGTTTGCTGAGTCTGACCCCTTTTCAAATTCAGATCTTCCAATTCTTTGATTTTGGTTTATAAATTCTTTCTTTCCTCAAATAACATATCAAATTTTATTTGTAAATCACCTTTTTCATCCTTTATTTTTGAAAACTCAATTTTTAGTTCAGAGATATTTTTCAATAATTCAGAATTTTCATCTTTAACTTTCTGTTTCTCAGCCTCAGATTCTTCATATTGTTCTTTTATTACTTCTTTTTCAATTCTGAATTTGTTAACCAAATTTCTTTCTCCTTTTATCTGTTTTCTTAGATTAGCAAATTCAGTTTTCATTTCACCAATCTGTGTCATTAACTCTATTTCAAGTGAAGAATGTACCTCAACAGATGACTCAGAATCAGCATCTTCAAAATCAGAGTCATCCTCATTCCTCATTTTTGCCATATAGCTTTGCATCTGTGGAAAGTTGATATGATCATCTTCATCAGAAGTGTAGTACAACCAATTCTCCTGTTCAACCAATAAAGCAATTTTATCATCTATCTTCTTTGCAAGCTGAGCCTTCTTGGTGTAGTACTCATAGTCTTTCACAATTTTAACTCTGCAATCCTTAGCATAGTGGCCAGATTTTCCACACTTGAAACACAGATTCTTTTCCTTTCTCTCATCCTTCTCTTCTTTGTTTTCTTCACTTCTCTCTGCTCTCTTTTCAAACTTATTTTCTTCTTTGTCTTCTTTCTTCTTATAATCTGAACTCCCAACTCTCTTATAATTTCCTTGAAATCTACCCTTCCCATACCTTTTGTTGAAAGTATTTGTCAACAAAGCTAGTTTCTCAGCCATTATCTTGATATCTTCATCATCTTCTGATCCTTCTTCCTTGTCAGATTCTTCCAGATTAGGTATCTCTGATAGATATGCAGTCTTTTTGGGTGCTTTGATTGCTTTGGACTTTGATAAGAACGCTAACTGATCAGCAACATTTTTCTTCTCTTCCACAACTAACTTGACAGAGTCTTCATGTTGATTAAGAACACATAACAGATCATTTAAGTCTTCTTCACACATATCCTTGTTCATTTGCAGACTTATGGCAAATGATGACCATTCTGAATTTAGACTGTTCAGAAATTTGTAATTTATTTCTGACTTCGTTTTCTTCAGTCCATTTCTTCTCAAGTCATTTAGAATAGTGCAAAATTTACTGTATGTCTGTGTCAAACTTTCTGACTCTTTTGCTTTGAACCTTTCATAAGCATTTATGCTTTGATTTAACTTTGCCTGAATAGATCTCACAGTTCCTAACATCTGCCTTTCCAATTCATCCCACATTTCTTTAGCTGATGATCCACTGTCAATCCTGTTAAGAACCTCATTTGGGACAGCCAAAGTCATCAAAGTAATTGCTCTTTTGTCGATAGCGTGCCTATTCTTCTGTTCAGCTGTGTATTGGGAATAATTCTTCTTCACTCTGGTCGCTGGAATTTCTGGAGTTGTCTCTGTAGTAGGGGTTGCGGCAACATCGATATACACTTCAATTGGACCTTCTCGAATGGAAATCATAAGATTTTCATCAATGTTGTCTAGGAATTGGATCATACGAATTTTCCATTGTTGATACTCTTCTGGTATAAGAACAGGCGGTTTGGTTTCAGATCCCATGGCTAGATATTCTTTAGAAGACATGATTGTAAGAAAATTCAACAGAAAGACAAATTCGAGTTTCTTGATTGAAATGTAACAGGTAATTCAAGAATTGTCAAGAATTCAAGAACTAGCCCTAGCAGCGGAATCGATTTTTGAATGAATCAAGAAATCTTCAAGAAATTGATCAATCGATCTTCGCAATCACAATCTTGAATGAATTTGTTTGTTGATTAGCTCTGATACCAATTGAAAGTACATGATCTAATCTTACAATCAATATAGAAAGCAGTAATTGAGAAGTTGTATGATCAAGCCCAATTGTATTCAATGATGAACAGGATTACAGATCTAAGAGAGAGAGAATCTCAAAGATTACAAAGAATGAATACAAAGATATACTGAAAAACAATCAGTTAGCTACGTAGTGCTAACCACTCTATTTATACTGTAACGGACATGTTAAAGCTACAGTACAAATAAGAAAGACTAATAAGAACATAACACGTGTCCTAATTAGTTTACTAAATACTAAGTAAAGTATGTAGTCATAAGTTCTGAACAGATTATTCAGAACTTCTGAACATTCTTCTGATAACGCTTCTCAGAGCTTCTAACTCTTTCTCTCAGAACTCTGACTTCTCTTCTCAGATATCTGACTCCTCTACTCAGATCATCTGAGTCTTCTTATCAGATCTTCAGCACTTGGTTTATTGACAAAACTTCAGATCTAACAAAAGTACATTTCAATCGTCCCTTTTTGAACATGATCCTTTATAAAATGGTACCATATGTCGATATGTTTTGTCTTTGAGTGCTGAACTGGATTGGCTGTAATTGCTATTGCACTCTTGGAGTCACACAGAATTGGGACTTTGTTGTACTTCATGCCATAGTCCTTGAGCTGAGTCTTCATCCAGATTACTTGAGAACAACAACTAGCAGCAGCAACATATTCTGCTTCTGCTGTAGAGGTTGATACGCAGTTCTGTTTCTGGATGTCCAGCTGACTAGTTTATCTCCAAGCAATTGACAGCTACCAGAAGTACTCTTTCTGTCATTCCTGCATCCTCCATAATCTAAATCTGTGTATGCAATAAGCTCGAAACCATAATTAAGAGGATACCAGAGACCCAAAAATTGAGTCTCTTGGAGATATTTAAAAATGCGTTTGACAGCAGACAAATGGGATTCTTTAGGATTTTCTTGAAATCTGGCACAAAGACAGGTTACAAACATTATATCAGGTCTGCTTGCAATTAAATACAGAAGTTACCCTATCATGCCTCTGTAGTTCTTGACATCCACTGATTGACCTTGAGGATCATGGTCAAGTTTAACTCCAGTGGCAATAGGAGTTTTCATAGGATTTGAATTATTGAGCTTATACTTTTTCAAGATATCAGAGATGTATTTAGATTGATTTATAAAAGTGCCTCTGATAGATTGTTTAACTTGTAAACCAAGGAAGAAAGAAAGTTCTCCCATCATGCTCATTTTAAATCCACTTTTCATCAAATCCCCAAACCTATCACAGTATTCCTGCCTAGTAGACCCAAAGATAATGTCATCAACATATATCTGTACCAGAAGAATGTCATTTCTATACCTCCTAATGAATAAGGTTGTATCGACAGTACCTTTCTCGAAATGGTTAGTCAACAGAAAATTTGACAGAGTTTCATACAAGGCTCTGGGAGCTTGTTTAAGGCCATACAGAGCTTTGTCTAGCTTGTATACATGGTCTGGAAACTCTGAACTTTCAAAACCTGGTGGTTGTTGGACGTAGACTTCTTCTTGCAGTCTCCCATTCAAAAAGGCAGGTTTCACATCCATTTGGTAGACCTTGAAACCTTTATGGGCATCATAGGCTAAAAAGATTCTGATAGCTTCTAGCCTAGCCACAGGAGCAAAGGTTTCATCATAATCAGTACCTTCTTATTGGCAATATCCCTTAGCAACCAGCCGAGCTTTGTTTCTGATGATAATACCATCATCATCTTTCTTATTTCTGAACACCCACTTGGTTCCAATAGCAGTTTTGTTTTCTGGAAGTGGAACCAAGAACCAAACTTTATTTCTTTCAAACTCCAGAAGCTCCTCTTGCATTGCTTCAATCCAGTTTGGGTCTTCAAGGGCTTCTTCATTCTTCTTCGGTTCAATCATACTTAGAAAATTCACAAAGAAAGCCTCATTGATTGTTGCCGATCTTGTCTTTACACCATCTTCAGCAGCACCTATAATCTGATGATGAGGGTGATCCTTTGTCCATCTTGTCATTGGAGCATGGACAAAGGTGGAGTCTGTGCTTCTGATGGGAAAAGTTGTATGTCAGCATCAGAGCTCTGAGGATTGGCACCAGGGCTCTGTGGCACACTGCTCTGGAGAGTGGCCTCATTGCTCTGTGAAGTACCAACAGGGCTCTGAGAATGTGAGCTTTCATACAGGGAACTTCTTCCAATATGAGTCTCAGGGGGTGAAGATGGCTCTTGTTCAGGTTCTCTTACATCTGATTGTAGTCCCTCATTTCTCTGAATTATACCTGTAGACAGAGAAGTAGATGGTGAAGAATTGGAGGGACCTGTAAGAGTTGTACCTATTAGTTTTCTATTCAACAGAGTTTGAGCCTGATTCCCTCTGGTGATGTTGACAGAGGAATCATCATCATCGAAGAAATCGTTGAATGTCAGATTGATGTCTTCTTCCCTTGACTTCGAAGAACTGGGCTTCTCTTTTGTCTGTGTCCCCTCTGGTGATTTGCAATCAGAGGAACTTGATGTATTTTCATCAAAGGACACATTTATGCTCTCTTGAATGACTCTGGTTCTTGTATTGTAGACTCTGTAGGCTTTAGAGGTTAAGGAATAACCAATAAAGATTCCTTCGTCAGCCTTATTGTCAAACTTGCCCAGTTGATCTCTGTCATTCAAGATGTAGCATTTGCAGCCGAAAATATGAAATTATTTCACATTCGGCCTTCTGTTGTTGATGAGTTCATAGGGAGTCTTCTTGAATCTCTTCACAATTACAGCTCTGTTTTGGGTAAAATAGCCTGTTGAGACTGCCTCTGCCCAGAACTTGATTGGGAGAATAGAACCTGCCAAGATGGTTCTGGCGGCTTCTACCAGAGTTCTGTTCTTTCTTTCCACAACACCATTTTGTTGGGGAGTTCTGGCAGCTGAGAAGTTCTGGGAGATTCCTTCCTCTGATAGGTAGGCATCAATTCTGGCGTTCTTAAACTTTGTCCCATTATCACTTCTCAACTCTTGGACTTTAAGACCTAACAGAACGTGTATCCTTTTCAACAAACTTATCAGAATTTCTGGGACATCAGATTTTACTCTGATGAACTCAATCCAAGTATATCTAGAGAATTCATCTATAAGAACAAGAATATACTTTTTGTCGGACAGACTTTGCACATAAATTGGACCACAAAGATCCACATGAAGCATATGCAAAGGTCTGGGGCAATTGTGATCACTCTTTGTTTTGTGTGAAGCTCTTTTTAGCTTACCCAACTCACAAGCAGAACAAAGATGGTCTTTGTCAAATTTAAGTGAAGGCAGACCTTTCACTAAGTTAAGTTTCACGAGCTTGTCAAGGTTTGAAAAATTCAGATGTGCAAATCTTTTATGCCAGAGCCAGGCATCTTCCTTTTTCAAAGAGACTAAACAGAGTTTTTCTATTGTAGAACTTTGGTTAGGATTAAAATTCATTTTATACAGATTGCCTTTTCTGTCGGCTCTTAAAATCTCTTGACCAAACTCGGAAAGTAACAAAGAACAATATTTCTTCTTAAAATTGACATCGAATCCATGATCACATAGTTGACTTATGCTGAGCAGATTATGGTTTAAACCTTCAACATAAGCAACTTTCGAAACTGAAACACCACCATTATTTAAAATACCATAGCCTCTAATATGTCCCTGTCCATCGCCGCCAAAGGTTACTGCACTTCCCATCTTGTCTTTAAATGAAGTCAGCAACTCCTTATTGCCTGTCATGTGCCTGGAACATCCTGAATCTAAGTACCAGATCTGCACATGAGGCTTCTGCATGACAGATTAGTTCTTTTTAGGTACCCATTTCATAATGGGTCCTTTCTAGTTAGGCTTAGGGATGTTAATTGACTTTGTTAGGTTTAGAGTTTTGTCAAAAACACAAGTGTTGAGTTCTGAGTAAGAAGACTAAAGAAGACTCAGAAGACTCAGAAGTTCAGAGTAAAAGACTCAGAAGTTCTGAGTGAGAAATCTCAAAAAGATTCTAAGTGTTGGATTCTGACTAGAAGATTCAGAGTTCTGAGTAGGAGACTCAGAACTTCTGACTATGAAGACAAATGTTCTGAAGCGCTTATTCAGAAGTATGTTCAGAATTCATATCTTGGGATATTCTCTGTTATATTCAGTTACTAATTAGAACACGTGTAATTGTTCTATTAGTCTGTTTCTTATATGTACTGTAGCTTTAGCTATTCTCTACAGTATATATAGGAGTTAGCAACTGTAGCTAACAGAATCTTTGAGAGAATCTTTGATATAATCTTTGGTGAATCCATTTAGAGAAATTCATTGTAATATCTTGTAATTCACAGATTGTTAATAAATCATATGACCAGTTGCTGTGAATACGATCTTAATTGTTCATATTTGATTGTAAGAGTGTATCCTGAACTTACAATTGGTATCAGAGCCAATCAACAAACAAATTCGTCCAAGAGTGTGTTTGATCGCGTTCTTGAAGTTTCTTGATCAATTCGACAATTGATTCCGCTGCTGTTAACAATTCTTGAATTCCTAACAATTCTTGAATTCGTTTCTATCATTGATTCAAGAAATTTGAATTTGTCTTTCTGTTGAATCGATATCTTACAATCAAGTCATCCAAAGATTTTCTCTCTATGCTGATTAATTCTCGAAATTAAACAGAGATCACAGGTATGTTTTCGAAATTCTTGATTGGTTTCTTGATCAAAGTGATTATATCTGCTGCATGTTGATTAGTATTCAAATTTTTTTTTGTTGAAAAGAAGATTTCATTAATTCATGTACTCTAACTGTTTGATGAAATGCATGTGACAGATTTGATTAATTCTTGCATGTTCTAGATATGTGTTGATTCTCATTTTTGATCATAATTCATAGTTGATATTTGAATTTGTCATTTCATCATGCCTGAGATTATTGAAGTTTTTGTGAGACCTGCAATTTCTATAACCAGTTCAGACAATTTACAAAAATTAAGTCCTGTAAAAGCAAAAGAAACAATTTCTGAACCAAAAACTGAGATTGCTCATTTAAGCAAGATTGCTAATCTTCAAGCAAAACAAGATGAAAATACAAAAGTTATAAAGATTTTGCAAAAAGAGAAATATGATTTTCTAAAGGATTTTGAAAAGGTTCAAGAAAACATAAAGTTGTTAGAAAAAGAGAATGTTGATTTGAAAGAGAAAGGCAATTTTAGAAGAAAGATGTTGACAGAGTCTGAAAATAGAATCAAATCATGTGAAATGAAAAATTGTCAACTCTTAAAACAGATCTATGATTTTGAACAAGTTCTTATACTTGAAAGAGTGAAATTTTAGAAAGAGAGAAGAGACTTTCAAACTGAGAGGAAAGGTTTTGAAACAAAGTCTGTTGAATTATCTTTGAAAATTTCCGATTTGGAGAAAATTCTTGCAAAAGAAAGAAAAGAGCTTGAATGCAAGAAAAATGTTTTTCAAAAAGAAAAGAATGGTTTTGAGAAAAAGAAAACAGGAATGTTAAATGAGTTTTCTGTAAAAATAAATGAGTTGGAGAAAGAGTTAGAAGATGGAAGGAAAGAGACTGAAAAGAAGAAGGTAAATGGCTTTAAAGAAAAATGCTTAAAAGATGAGTTTGAGAAGGAAAAGAAAGTTTTTCATTTGGAGATAAGGAGGCTTATTAAGAAATTATCTGATTTATCAACTAAAATCATGATAGAGAGGAAGTCCAAATCTGATTTGCAGTCAAGGTTTGATTTGTATGTTAAAAAGTTTAAAGAATTTGAAACAAAAGTTGTTGACAAATCAAATCATAGTTCAAAAGATCAGATTCGTTCTTCTAATCTGTTTTATGATTCTCCTATTGATAAATCTTATAATTGTTCTTTTAAAAAGATAAAAATGGAATGGAGAGTTAAAGGAACTACTTCCAAGAAAGAAGTGCTAAAATCAAAGGTTCCTAATTCAAATGTCAAGAAGAACAATACATTTCAAAGAAAATCTTTTGTTAAACCTGATGTGATTTATTCTGTAAATCAATTAGTCAGAATTGCACAAAAGAAACTTTGTTGTTCATATTGTGGGACTGATGATTTTGTGAACAAGAATTTTATTCAGCACTGGTATGGTTCGTATAGAATATCTGCATATACCACTGCACCTAACAAACCTGGACCCAAGTTCATATGGGTACCAAAGTCAACTTAATCTGTTTTGCAGGTTATTCATGTGTAAAGCTGAATGATCATATATTGACACATGACTGAAAACAGATGTTGTGCTTAATTGAGAATCTTGACTTTTGGATAATTCAGTCCAAAACTCGATCTGAATGTAATTATGGATTTCTGATTCATATAGATCAATTTGTTGATCTTGAAGATTTTTTTGAAAAAGTTCTGTTTGCTATGAGGTTATCGAACTCATAGATGTGAGTGTTTTTCGTAGAAAACATTTCCAGAGAATGTGTTCAGAATCACATTTTAAGCAACCCTGCAAATTTTGGTTGAAAAATTCTGATTTTTGAGCAAGTTATGGTGAGTTGAAGTTCAGAATGTTCAAAAATCACAAAATCCAAACATTTTTCTAAGGAATTTTCTCTGGATAGTTTTATCAGAATTCTGGCTCTCTTACTCAGAAGTTCTGACTCTACTACTCAGAATTCTGACTCAACTAATCAGAATTCTGACTCTGATACTTAGAATTTTGAATAAGTTACTTAGACTTCTGACTCTACTACTCAGAATTCTGACTCAACTAATCAGAATTCTGACTCTGATACTTAGAATTTTGCGCAAGTTACTCAGAATTCTGACTCTTCTAATCAGAATTCTGACTCTACTACTCAGATTTTTTTTTGATAACTAATGAGGAATCATCGTAGATGATTACCAAAATCTCTTGATTTTTCAGAGGAAGTATTGACTCAAAATTTGATCTGATTGTTTCAAGATAAAGTTCAAAACCCATGCTTCAAAGTTTTATGTTTTTGAACATATCAGTTCAAAACCCGTACTTAAATGAAAATGGCTTCTGAATAATTCAGTTCAGGACCCGTACTTCAGAGACTAAGACTTCTAAACAAATCAGTTTAGAACTCATATTTCTCAGGTGATATCCTTAACTGTCATATTTTTATGTTTCAAGGAACAAGTGGTGAAAGGTAACATTGCATTATGTTTATTTCTATTGCTTTGAATGCTTGAATCTTATCAAATTTAATTCAATGATATGATTTTTTTTTAATTTTCATTCAATGAATAAAATGTGTGTCAAAGAGTGATTTTACAAGTATGTTGTATTATCTGAGCTATATTTGTTTCAACTTTCACTTCTAAATTAAATCGAAAGGTAAGCAAAACATGAATGAAATTATGCCGAATGCTCAATGTTATGAAATCTATACTTATATAGAATATAATGCTTAAAAAGCCTAAATGTCAGAATGATGGATGGAAACGAAAATATGGGGGAAGTACTACGTTTTAGTACCAAGTGATTGAGATGAAATATAAATATATATAAAATCATTTAGTTTGAAAGTTTGTACCTGTGGCCTTTCTGGTTTGGGAGAGTAAGTCCTAAGGGGTGCTTGTCACCTAGTCCCTAAGATCAACTGATCTGGGATCGGCTGACCCAAATCCTGCAATAGAACCAGATAGAAAGCCATGTTCTACTGGTACAAATGGGTTTAAGATATATCGATGTGGCCTTTCTGGTTTGGGAAATTAAGTTCCATGGGGTGCTTGTCACCTAGCACCTAAGACCAACTGGTATGGGATATGCTGACCCAAATCCTGCAATAGAACCAGATAGAAAGTCATGTTTAACGATGTATCTTATTCTTACTAAACTTTTTGATTAAAAGATGCCAATGTGCACAAAATTAAAAGATGTCAATGAGCACAAAATTAAAAGATGCCAATGAGCACACATCTCTTGAAACTTTGGGAAAATACAAAGTCGCAATAAACTTTTAAATTTGTGAAAATCCTGATTTTGGACAAATAGTGTGAGTAGAGCAAAGTATTCGTATATGTTTTTAGAATTGCATATTCTTGAAGCTAATCATATTTCGCATGCTAAGCACACCAAATAGATTTAATAAAGGGATTGAAACTGAACATTTTTAACTCGATATGCAATGATGACCTGTATTTGAATCCAAACACATGCATTTGATTTCATTTGATTGAAAAATCTGATAAATTTCATTAAGTTGGATTTCTTTTGTAAAGTTTTCAAATGATCAAATGTTAGTAGTTATCAAGTGTAGTTCAGTGAATCTTATTCTCCTTGTATAAATGTTTTCATTAAAGCACTGTATTTGAAATGAATATTTTCAGGGGGAGAAAACAAATTGCTCCATAATTCTTATTTTGAGGGGGAGCAAGGTTATTTATTAAGGAGGAGAAAAAGCATAGACTTCATTCGAAGAAAAAGCATCGCTAAAGTTTTGAAAAACAAGGGGGAGAAAAGCTAAAGATTTTGAAGATGATTTTGCTTTCCAAAACTTTAGGGGGAGAAAAGCTAAAGATAAGATTTGTCATTTCAAGGGGGAGCAAAGAAAAAGCAAATATGTAACAGAAATCAGTTTGGAAATCATTGCTGCTGCTGATTAAAGACTGACCAGAAGTTATTAACTCAGATTATTCAGAATTCTGAGCAAAAGTTGTCAAAGCATTCAGAAGAGCTCCTTCTGAAGATTGTTCCTGCTCTAAGAATTTGATGATGAAAAGTACAAGTGTGTTTGACAAAAAGGGGGAGATTGTTAGGTTTAGAGTTTTGTCAAAAACACAAGTGTTGAGTTCTGAGTAAGAAGACTAAAGAAGACTCAGAAGACTCAGAAGTTCAGAGTAAAAGACTCAGAAGTTCTGAGTGAGAAATCTCAAAAAGATTCTAAATGTTGGATTCTGACTAGAAGATTCAGAGTTCTGAGTAGGAGACTCAGAACTTCTGACTATGAAGACAAATGTTCTGAAGCGCTTATTCAGAAGTATGATCAGAATTCATATCTTGGGATATTCTCTGTTATATTCAGTTACTAATTAGAACACGTGTAATTGTTCTATTAGTCTGTTTCTTATATGTACTGTAGCTTTAGCTATTCTCTACAGTATATATAGGAGTTAGCAACTGTAGCTAACAGAATCTTTGAGAGAATCTTTGATATAATCTTTGGTGAATCCATTTAGAGAAATTCATTGTAATATCTTGTAATTCACAGATTGTTAATAAATCATATGACCAGTTGTTGTGAATACGATCTTAATTGTTCATATTTGATTGTAAGAGTGTATCCTGAACTTACAGACTTACCTGCTGGCTTTCCATTCTGTGATGGTGTGCTCGAGGATTGTCTCTGTGTATTTGATAACGCCACTTTTTGGCGTTATTTTCAGTTCTTAAACCAATGAGATTGGCTTGTGTTCTAGTAAAAAGGCGGAATTTTACGGTTCATCGAGTGAAATGTGCAGGTAATCCGAAGGAAGACTGTAACATCCTAAATTTTCAATATTATTATTTTAATAAGAATTGAGATTTATTTGTATTTTGGTTTAAACCTTGAATTATATGGAAGTTTCATAATTCAAACAAGGTTAAAATACAAGGGTTTAAGGTTTGGTGTCAATTGTGAAAATATTGAAACCTAGAGGTGTGTTTGGTCACATTTGGAAAGTGTATATAGATAAGGTAGATGGAAATCAGATTTTTATCTGATATCTTGTTTTGGGTCGGTCAAGAGAGAAGAAGAGAAAGAGGGAAAAAGGAGAAAGGAGAAAAAAGGAAGGAAACAAGGATTTTGGTCATCAATTTGGTAAGAAATTAATCTGTGTTTTGATAAAGACTGTTGTAGCTATAGAATTGTAAACGAATCTGGGTTTTGGATCGATTTACAGAATCAGTAACATCAGATTTGGAGCAGCAGTTTGAGATTAAAGTGGGTTTTCTTCCAATAGGTGAGTTCATTTGTTCCTTGCTTAAATCACTGTTTTCATGTTAAATTAAACCTTGTAATAGCTGTAGAAAGTGGTTATGAACTGTATGGGATGGTTTGGAAAGAGCTGAATCGAACAGACATGAAAATGGATCGAATTTCAGGCTGCAGAACCGAGTTTTCCGGATAAATCGTCGTATCCGGAAAACCGAGATGATGAATGTGTCCGGACGTGATCAAGTATCCGGGTAAGTTTTATTTTGTTGTAAGAATCCGGATGGTTTTAGTATCCGGATGGTTTTAGTATCCGGATGGTTTTAGTATCCGGATGGTTTTAGTATCCGGATGTCGTCCGGATTAGAATAGTATCCGGTAAAGTGTTGTTATCCGGAAAAGTCCTTTTATCCGGATAAGTTAGAAGTATCCGGAAAACCCCTGTTGTCCGGACACTTTTGTGAAATTGGAGAATATGATATGAGCTGTAATGTATTGTTATACATATACGTTAGTAAAGTGTAATGGATCCATAGGCACTAATGGTTATGTACACGTAGAATAGATGAAGATTAATCATTATTCTTATGTGTGTGAGAAATCGTGGAATAAACGTAATTCCTGATTCCTAAGGAAAAGAAGAGATTGGCATGTGTATATTGTAATCACTATTTCCTTCTCTAAGAAATAGGCATGTGTATATTGTTATTTCTTAGATGTGTACAGAAATGGGCATGTGTATATTGCGGTTTCTGGAATAGATGTGTACAGAAATGGGCATGTGTATATTGCGGTTTCTGGAATAGATGTGTACAGAAATGGGCATGTGTATATTGCGGTTTCTGGAATAGATGTGTACAGAAATGGGCATGTGTATATTGCGGTTTCTGGAATAGATGTGTACGGAACTGGGCATGTGTATATTGCGATTTCCGGAATAGAAACATTACTCTAGGATCAGTACAGATTCGTAGTGTAGCTCTAAGACATGATATGATGATGGAATGTGTGTCAGTCATATTCATGGGATTGGATGAAAATCGTGTTAATGGAATAGAGTTACACGTATGGTAAGAAAAAGGGTAATCAGGTTTGATATGACTTGTTTACATTGATTTTGCAAATATTATTATGGAAATGAATGTTCTCACTAGGCGTTGGGCTAATCGTTTCAAATGATGTTTTCTTACCAGGTACCGACTCGGGAAATAAGGGTTGTGGGACGAGCGTTTTGGAATATCAAGGAAGTCAATTAACAAAAGGAGATTTTGAGGGATTGCTTAGATAACTTAGTTAATCTGATTATAGTGACATAATTAGATTAATAAGTTATTTGTAGGATCCTGTATTTGTAAATGTACTCTTGATGATTAATTCACTTGCTATTTATGTAAGTTTGAAGTTTATATTATCATAGCTTGTGGAAATTTGAGGTTCAAATTAGCCCAGAATTTTGGTGTGTTACAAAGACAAACATCGAGAAAAAGAAGCGGAAAAGGGCCCAAAACGAGTACAAAACGAAGCCAACGGAAGCCCAAGACCCGTACCCAAACCAGACCCGGGATCACTTTTGTAAACCGCGCGGTTTACCCCGTGGTTTGCAAACCGCGGGTAAAACCGCGGAAGTGTCTGTTTCGATTTTATAAGTCATGTTTCCGGATTTTAGGTCATTATCTCGCACACGACGACGGGCAGCGACTTGGCGGCGATTTTCAGAGGTTTTTCGGAGCTTTTGGAGCCACGATAGAGGATCGATTGAGGAGTAATTCACGACGCGAAGCGGATTAGAGCCGGGAGAAGGGAGTTCATCATCACATTCACCACGTTCACGTTTACTATGTTTGCATACATTATTTCCATTCCTTTTCTTGTGTTTTTATCCACCACCAACATGAACTAATCTTTAGATGTTGGGGGTTGGATTGAATTTGGTTTAAACTTATGAACAGATGACGTGATTCTTTTACCAGTTTTCCTATTTTAATGAAGCATGTAATTTGAGTTTTTAATGCTTTTGTGAGTTTGGCCAACTTTCAATTGTTTTGTTTGTTTCCAATTAAGTTCGAGAGAATTAATTGTAACTAGAACTAGAAATTGCATGCCTAGGGTGAGAAATTGGATAGAGATATACTAGTGTAAGCTTTAGTCCCGTTTAATTGTTGCTTTTAATGTGTTTTGAGTGTCATAAGTTAAGATCGAGAGATAAAGCTTGTGTCTTCAAAATAAAACCCGTTGTTGCTTGAGAGAGAACAACAGTGATTTTCGAGATTGGGTATTCATTAAAGGGAATAACTTGGTAATTGTTTTAAGTCAAATGTTCGTACGTGAAAAGCTTAGGATTTCCAACACTCAACTGTTTTCTCTATCAAAGTTTCCTAAGTTGTTTAATGTCCCGTGTGTGATTTGTTTACTTGCAATTAATTAATTCATTCCAACGACTCAATTTGCGACCGTTCAGTTAATAGAACTTATAGTCATTGTGAAACTTAGTTCCTAGTTCCCTGTGTTCGATACTCGTACTTTTGTACTATTACTTGACTTCGACCCATACACTTGCGGTTAGATTTAGGGGGTGTGAACCCGCCTATCAGTATTCTGAGCAGCCTTAGGATTTTTCCTTTGAAATGACTGATTTAGAATACAATGAGGACCATTCAGGTGATTTTGCAACTTTAGCAGAAGTTGAATGCAATTACAGTTGATGGAACATGAAGATGATCGGTGCAAATTGTTGTTTCTTTTCAACATATGTTGATTAAATGGCACTTGATTTTGAAAAACTTTAGGACCAGATGTCTTCACATACATTATGTTCTGGTTTGGTTTCTTGACGTTGGCATTGTTCCTTGGAACAGATTCTTTGTGCCAAAAAATGTTTTTCCTATGATTTACTGCAGAAGCATGGATAGGTTGGCCATTGACTTTCCATTTTCCCTTCTGCTCTGGAGTAAATTTGATTGATTTATAAGCAAAGGGAACTGAAGTATGGTTCACAGAAACATTTTTTGCTTTCTCTCTTCTCTTCTCTTCTCTTCTATTTCAACAGAAGAAAGAATCCTGATACCCTTATTTTTGAAATCAGGAACTGGTATAAATCTGGATTGGTTCTTAAAGAATGAGGCAGTTTTCAAAGCTCCAGATTCAACAAGTACCTGCTTGGGTTTGTGCATAACATTCTCTTGAGCACAAAAAATTTGCTCATCCACCTCAGAATCAGAGTCACTGTCAGAGTCTAGAAAGTCTCTGGTGGCTCTGGTAGAGGTGTGAGACTCTTTGGGTAAATCAGAGATATTTGCTCTGGTGGATTTGAACTTTCTTAATCTTGGTTTTAAAGCATCAGATGCGGCATTTTCGTCAAGAACTCTTTTAATATCCTCTTCAAAAGATGTTCTAATTGACTCAGAGGTTGGGGAGAAGACTGGTGCTTCAGGGTTGAGCTCACTCTGTGTTTTAACACAAGAGGACTCAGCCACAGAAGTAACAGACTTCTGTCCCTTAAAAGAATTGAAGTGAAAAATCTCTTTAGGATCCAGACTTGACAAAATCAGGGAATGTGATCTCAGCTTTTCCTTGATCAAGAATGAACTTTGCAGATGGTTTTGTAACCTTTTCATGATCCAAGGAGTCATAGCTGACATTCCTGAAATTCAGTTTTCTGGTTTTTGAAACATCAGAGGTTTTGGCTTTTTTAAAGACTGCAGTACCAGAGATCACATTTTCTTGGATTTTCCCAACACAGAAGGCAGAGGACAGAGATGTCTTCTTCCTTCCAGTGTAGGGAGCAAGGTCACTGAAACCCAGACCTTGCGTATCCTTTTGAGAGTTGATTTTGATATGCACATCTTGTGCATCATGGTACTTTTTGATTAAAATTTCCTTTTACTGTAGAGATTGGTGCAAAACCTCTCTTTCTCTCTGAAAATAGTCCTTTAGAGCAACAGAGTTAAACCTTTCATATTCAGATTTCTTAACCTCTTCTGCCTTTTGCTTTAACACTTCCTCATATTCCTTAACTTTTTCAGAAAAAGAGTTTTCTTTCTGTTTTTGTAAGACTTCTAGCTCAGCTTTTTTTTGAGATGTCTTCCTTCTCCTGTTCCAAGAGAGTTTTCTCTCTCTTGTAGAAGGACAGATCCTTCTGAGCTAGCTTTCTTAACTCTTTTTCTTCTGAAAGCTTTTGTTTCAACTGTTGAAATTCCTCAGTAAGTAGAGACACGTGCATTTCCAGCTCAGAGTCAGATTTTGATTCAGAAGTAGAACATACCTTGGCACTGGGTTTGGTGGTCTCCAACGCTCTGTCATTTGGCTTTGTTACAGAAAGAGCACATATGTATCTGTTGTTCTATCTGGCATCTCTCCAGTCATCCAGTCAGCTACCTCTTCTAAACTTTCATCATCTACAGCAACCCCGTAAAAGTTGGCTTGCTCTGGTTCGTCATCAGAAGACGAGTCAGAGATCCAATTTTCCATCTCAGTAACATAGCTTCTCTCTCTGTAATTGTACTTGTATTTGTTCTTGTAGTAGTCCTGGTCTTTTACCAGTCTACCCTTACAATTAGCAGAGAAATGGTCAGGTTTGCCACATCGAAAACATCGTCCATCATTCTGGTTGATGGGTTGGGCAGCATCAGCTTGCTTCTGGGGGGCTGGAGGATTGTACTTATGTTGTGGTCTCTGCTTTGGTGGAGCTCTGTTGTTATTCTGATGGTGAGGTGCAGCATAACCTCTCTTCTCGTCTTTCTCTTCTCTCTCATATCTACCTCTCCTATCAAATACTTTATTGCTAAATCTCTTGTTAAACTTTTGAGTTATTAGGGCAAGAGATTGGGCAAAAGCATTGATATAATCATCCTCTGATGAACTTTCATCTGCATCACTTTCAGCAACCAAACTTTTATTTCCCTTCTTTTTCACAGCTTTCTCTTTCTTCTTCTCTCTGCTAGAGCTTTCTCTGTTGGACTTTCCTTCCGTGGGAGTTTTTGAGTCAGAGATCAAAGCTATTGGACCTACAATGGTGGATTTGCCCTTTTGTTTGACAACATCCTTCTCTTGTGCAACAAGAGTGCCATACACATCCGTAAGAGACCATGCATCCAAATCTTGGTTAGCTTGTAGAGACATGGATAGATTCAACCATTCATCATTTAAACTTTTCATGAATAAGACATTGTTATCCTCCTTCGACCTAACAACCCTACACTTCTTGCACTTGTTTATTAAAACATTGAATCTGTTGTAGGTTTGTTGCAAGGTTTCCTCAGGAAGTGCTTTGAAATCATTGTATTCATTAATACATTGGGTCCTTCTGTTCTTTTGGGTTTTGATACCACCCTCAAGTTGATTAAGAAGTTGATCCCAGATTTCTTTCGTAGTAACACATGAGTCTAGTTCTTGAAAAATATCGTTTGGAATGGACATAATCAGAAGTCTAACTGCCTTAAGGTCATTTTCCATTTTGAGCTTCTCTTCCTCAGTAAACCCAGTGGTTTTAACCTCGAAGTGAGCAGGAACCTCAGCAGTAGTTTCTGTTGCGGGTATACGAGGAACCAAAACCATAGGTTGGTATGGTCCATCAGTGACAGATCGCATTAAGTCTCTATCCATCCCATCAAAGAAGTTAACCATCCTAATCTTCCATTGAGGATATTCATCTCTCAGAAGAGTAAGAGGTTTGGTTAGAGAACCAGCTGTGTAGATGGCGTTGATGTTGTTATTAGCCATCTTTTCAGAAAACAGAGTACAAAGTTTTTGAAAGATTTTAAAAAGGTTTTAAACTAAAAGTAGATGAACAGTAACCAATGGAACAGTAACTTAAGTAGAGAAGATATTAAGACTATCTTGAAAGCTTAAACAGGTGTTAAATGAACTCTGAAAACTTGTTTGAACTTTTGAGCAAAAAACATAGTATACTATGAAGCTTTTGAAGACAAACACAATCAACAACAATGAATCAACCTGGTTAGATTGGATCGTTTGATTTGAGCAAATCAATCTGTTAGTCCAAGATCTTCAATAACGTGCTCTGATACCAATTGTTAAACCAAGATCTAATCAAGATAGAGAAGATATGAATTCGTCATCCATTGATCAAGAACACATTGTATACAAGATATGAGTTTAGCACTTTCTCTCTCTAAGATATGAGTTATGAGTTATGAGAGACCTTTCCCTAACTAACTACAACTAAGCTATTTATACTAAACACAATACAAGGTGTAAACAACACAATACAACTCAATACATTGACTTTGACTTTGACCTTTCTATATTTAAACCTTGAATACATATTGCACTAACAATCTCCCCCTTGGATTCAAGGTTTAAACAAATGCGATCAGCAAGCTTTAGCTTTCTTGAAACTTCGGTCTTCATCAAAGCTTGTCAAAGTCAAAACGTCATCGAATCTTCAAATGGCAAATAACGAACTTCTTTCTTCGAACAAGAGAATATGAATCTTCATACAAAGCTTTTTAATACAATTAAGCACAAGTTCAAGAAAAAGAGATCACTGAAAGGATCAATCCATTTTCCTCAAACTCTTGAAGAATTCTCCCCATTACCATTGACTTGAGAATTTCATTCTTCAGTGTCGATCTTCATAAACGCGCGAGTTCAAAAGAAAGAGATCACTGAAATGATCAATCGATTTCTTAAAAACTCTTGAAGAATAAAACTCCCCCTATCATTTCTTGAAACGACGTCTTCTTTCTACAAATCTCCCGGTTGACATTAAAACGAATCTTTGATTTTAAACTTTCTTTGACATGAAATTGATGTAGACATTCTCCCCCTTTTTCGATGAAAGTGAGCATCACGAGCATCGAAAATCTTTTCAATTTCAGTCACGGACAATCTCCCTCTTCAAAAACATTTCTTCCCCTTGAAAAACACGAACAATCTCCCCATAAGCGAAAGATCTTGCTCCTCTGATACCAATTGTTAATCCAAGATCTTCAATAACGTGCTCTGATACCAATTGTTAAACCAAGATCTAATCAAGATAGAGAAGATATGAATTCGTCATCCATTGATCAAGAACACATTGTATACAAGATATGAGTTTAGCACTTTCTCTCTCTAAGATATGAGTTATGAGTTATGAGAGACCTTTCCCTAACTAACTACAACTAAGCTATTTATACTAAACACAATACAAGGTGTAAACAACACAATACAACTCAATACATTGACTTTGACTTTGACCTTTCTATATTTAAACCTTGAATACATATTGCACTAACAATCTCCCCCTTGGATTCAAGGTTTAAACAAATGCGATCAGCAAGCTTTAGCTTTCTTGAAACTTCGGTCTTCATCAAAGCTTGTCAAAGTCAAAACGTCATCCAATCTTCAAATGGCAAATAACGAACTTCTTTCTGCGAACAAGAGAATATGAATCTTCACACAAACCTTTTTAATACAATTAAGCACAAGTTCAAGAAAAAGAGATCACTGAAAGGATCAATCCATTTTCCTCAAACTCTTGAAGAATTCTCCCCATTACCATTGACTTGAGAATTTCATTCTTCAGTGTCGATCTTCATAAACGCGCGAGTTCAAAAGAAAGAGATCACTGAAATGATCAATCGATTTCTTAAAAACTCTTGAAGAATAAAACTCCCCCTATCATTTCTTGAAACGACGTCTTCTTTCTACAAATCTCCCGGTTGACATTAAAACGAATCTTTGATTTTAAACTTTCTTTGACATGAAATTGATGTAGACATTCTCCCCCTTTTTCGATGAAAGTGAGCATAACGAGCATCGAAAATCTTTTCAATTTCAGTCACGGACAATCTCCCTCTTCAAAAACATTTCTTCCCCTTGAAAAACACGAACAATCTCCCCATAAGCGAAAGATCTTGCTCCTCTGATACCAATTGTTAATCCAAGATCTTCAATAACGTGCTCTGATACCAATTGTTAAACCAAGATCTAATCAAGATAGAGAAGATATGAATTCGTCATCCATTGATCAAGAACACATTGTATACAAGATATGAGTATAGCACTTTCTCTCTCTAAGATATGAGTTATGAGTTATGAGAGACCTTTCCCTAACTAACTACAACTAAGCTATTTATACTAAACACAATACAAGGTGTAAACAACACAATACAACTCAATACATTGACTTTGACTTTGACCTTTCTATATTTAAACCTTGAAGACATATTGCACTAACAAAATCCGCTCTGATACCAATTGTAGGTTCCCAGATTCAAGTTGTATCACATTAACAGCACAAGATAGATGGCGGAATCATAATATAAAGCCATTAAATGTGAGTGATTGTGTAGACGATAATGTAACAATGAGAGTATCAATAATGAACAGTAAATGATAACAAGATCAAGTAAATAAGCTGCTCGTATATTGATATGTTTGAATAACACCAAGAACACGTTCAAGTGTGTGTATTCTGAAATCTCTCAGGAAACAAATCATACAGTGATAGTGGAATAGAATGTTGCAGTGTGTGCTCTCACAAATGTGGAAAACAATTCTTCCAAAAGCTTACTATTGTGCATTCCACTACCCTTCTATTTATAGCATGATAAAATGAAAGACGGTGTACTATCTATAGCATGATAAAGTGAAAGATGGTGTACTATCTAACCCTGGGGTGACACTTGGAAAGTGTATCTCCGTCCTTTTAGGGCTTACGTGGAAAGTACGGACACGTGTCTGACACTTAGAGATTTCTACGAGACTTAAGCTTCACAGAGGTCTTCGTTTACCAGAGCTCTTATGCCAGAGCTCTGATGGTCTTCTGGTGTGAACAGTTCTTCTGGTAGAATAGAAGAAGTCTTCTGCCAGAGCTCTGTCGAGCTCTGATGATCTTCTGGTTGATTTTCTTCTAAGTCCTCTGCCGGATCTCTGGTGGTCTTCTGACTTGTAATATTTTCAATACTTTTACATCTTGTATACTTGGGCTAACAAGATTTTTATTTTAAACTGGAAGAACAATCTGAAAATAGATTGTGTTCATAAAACCATGAAGAAAATGATTTCATTTGAGAAAGTTTGTTTGTTTGATCTTGTAGAAACAATAATAAGATCAAAAACAAGTTTGTTTGATGGAAAATAAGATAAATATTAACCTTTGTAGAAGATGAACGAGTTCTTGAGAAATTTGTTCAAATGCAGCAGTTAATTTCTTGCTTGAGAGAGATGTTGTTCGCGTAAAAGCTAAAAATATAAACTCAAAGGGTTTATATAGTGAGAGTAGAGAGAGAAAAACTATAAGCAAAAAAGTTTTTCATGATGACACGGACACGTCCCTTGAATTTGATTGGACAAGGAAACGAAACGGGCGAACGTGTCAGAGAAAAGTCGTGCCATGGTCTATCCATTGTGATGACGTCACAAACGTCCTTTCATATTTTAAGGTGTCTCTGAGGATTTTGAAAACTCAGGGACATTTTTAAATACGAAGCACTGATTAGAATTATCAGTGAGAGTTTTAGAATTTCAAAATATCACTGAAAGGAAGAGATATTCAGCGATGTTATTTGTTTTGAAATCTTGCATTCTTAGGCGAACGTCAGCGAGTAAGAGAGAACATACCTTGATATCAGCGAATCAATTTTGTTCAGAGATAGGGTGATTAATAGGGTTATACAAATTTATTTTATCACTGATCAAATGTGAACCACTGAAGATTTTACTCTTCTAAGTTCAGCATTCCAAGCTCGCTGATGAGAAAGTTGAATCTTGTCTCATCAAGAGGTTTAGTGAAAAGATCAGCTAACTGAAAATCAGTTGGGATAAAATGAAGTTCTATATCACTATTCATCACATGATCTCTGATAAAATGATACCTGATTTCGATGTGTTTGGTTTTTTAGTGTAGCACTGGATTGTTTGCTATGGCGACGGCACTACTACTGTCGCAATAGATTGGAATTTTGGAGAGCTGAAGGTCATAGTCCAGTAGCTGACTTCTCATCCACAAGACCTGAGAACAACAACTTCTAGCAGCTACGTACTCAACTTCAACGGTTGAGGTGGACATTGAGTTTTGCTTTTTACTTGTCCAACTCACCAGCTTTCCACCCAGGAGCTGACAACCTCCTGTGGTGCTTTTTCCTATCCAATTTGCAACCTACAAAATCACTATCTGAATAGGCGATTAGATCAAACCCTGAGTCTTTGGGATACCAAAGACCTAGGTTAGGAGTACCCTTAAGGTATCGAAAAATACGCTTTATAGCGATCAAATGAGATTCCTTAGGTTCAGCTTGATATCGTGCACACAAACAGGTTGCATACATAATATCAGGTCGGCTAGCTATAAGATACAGAAGAGAGCGGATCATCCCATGGGACGCTGTGACATTAACAGGTTTCCCTGAAGGATCTTTGTTAAGTGTCAGCGGCGGTGCCATTGGGGTTTTCATAGCTGAGCTTTTAGTTAAATCAAACTTTTTCAGCATATCTTTAACATACTTACCTTGGTGAATGAAAGTACCTTTTTCATTCTGTTTGATCTGAAGACCAAGGAAATAGGTTAGTTCACCTATCATACTCATTTTATATTCTGCTTTCATTCTTTCAGCGAAACGAGTACATAACTCAGGGTTAGTAGAGCCAAATATAATATCATCGACATATATTTGAACAAGAATGATATGACCTTTTACTTTCCTGAAAAATAGAGTTTTATCGATTTGACCACGCTCAAAGTTTTCAATATGGAGATAAGTAGAGAGAGTGTCATACCATGCACGAGGAGCTTGCTTTAAGCCATAAAGTGCCTTATCCAGTTTATAAACATAACCTGGATGCTTAGGATCAGTGAATCCTGGAGGTTGTTCTACGTAGACCTATTCATTCAGCCTTCCATTGAGGAATGCTGATTTAACATCCATCTGATATACTTTGAAGTCTTTATGAACAGCGTACGCTAAAAATAGACGAATAGCTTCGAGTCTTGCCACTGGGGAAAATGTTTCATCGTAGTCTATGCCTTCCTCTTGTCTGTATCCCTGAGCAACAAGACGAGCCTTGTTGCGGGTTACAGTTCCATGTTCATCCAACTTGTTTCGATAGACCCATTTAGTGCCTATCACTGACTTGTCAGATGGTCGTGGAACGAGCTTCCAAACTTTGTTTCTTTCAAATTCTGTCAGCTCTTCTTGCATAGCGCTGACCCAGTTTGGATCTCTGAGGGCATCATCTGTTTTCTTTGGTTCAATCAGAGAAATAAAGTTAACAAATATACAAATATTACCTGCACTTCGTCGAGTCTGAACACCAGCGTTTGGATCACCAAGAATTTGATCGATGGGATGATTTATAGTCCATCGCTGAGCCGGCGCATAATTCGCTGACTCGATTTGAACTTCTGGAGGAGCTGAAGAAGAAGCTTCAACAACTTCAGGTATTTCAGGTAGAAGAGGTAGAGGTTCAGATGTCATTTCATTCACTGATTGCTGAGAAGTAGATGGGATATCTGAGGAAAATGGTTCAGAAGCAGGCATTGTGTTGAGAGGAATAACTGAGACCCATGAGGATTCAACTTCACTTGTCTGCATGCTTGGGATGATAATAAGATCATCATCTTCAGCGGTAGGAGTATTGACTTGAGGAATACGAGCAACTTCTGAATCACCAAGATGAGGAAACATCCATTGATTCAGTTCTTCAGTATCAGCAGAAGGTCTGGAGTTCGCTGACCGGGATTCGTCAAATGTGACATGGATTGTTTCTTCCACAGTTTGTCTTCTTCGATTGAATACTCTGTAGGCTTTACATATAGAAGAATATCCAAGAAATATTCCATCATCAGCCTTGGGATCAAACTTTCCAAGGGCATCCCTGTTGTTCAGTATGAAACACTGACATCCAAAGATGTGAAGAAAGCTAATTGAAGGCTTTCTCCCATGGAAAAGTTCATAGGCTGTCTTCTTGAGTCTTTTGACAATCAGCGACCTGTTTTGAGTGAAACAAGCAGTGTTGACAGCTTCTGCCCAGAACTGAGTAGGTAGATGAGAATCGCTGAGCATTGAACGTGCATCTTCGATGATCGTTCGATTTCGTCTTTCAGCGACGTCATTTTGTTGCGGTGTTCTTACTGCAGAAAAGTTGTGAGAAATACCCTTGCTTTCAAAGAAGGAATCAAGGGAACTGTTTTTGAATTCAGTCCCATAATCACTCCTTATTGAGCGAACGGTCATATTATTCAGGACTTCCATTTTCCTGACGAAAGTGATGAGTTCATCAGGGGTGTCACTCTTAGAACATAGAAACATAACCCAGGTATAGCGAGAGAATTCATCAACTATGACCATTGTATATTTCTTTCCAGCGAGGGATTGTTTGTTAACAGGACCAAACAAATCCACATGGAGAAGTTGAAGAGGAGATGACACTGAGGAAACTTGCTTAGATTTGAAACTAGCTTTTGTTTGTTTCCCTTTCTCACACTGAACATATAGATTCCTTAGCGTCTGAGTGTTGAGGTAGACCAGTGACCAACTCTTTTGAAGAAAGAGTATTCAGTGTCTTGAAGTTGGGATGAGAGAGCCTCTTATGCCACAGCCAGTTGCCATCAGATGAGGCTTTTGAGAAGAAACATGAGTTCTCAGTGGTTGTCGAGTCCATGTTTATAACATACACATTTTCCAGACGAAATCCGCTGAGAGCGATCTTCTCCTTTTTGTTAGTAATAAAGCAGGATTCCTTAGTGAAAATCACTTTGTGATCCTTGTCACATAGCTGACTGATGCTTAGAAGATTGTGCTTCAGTCCTTCAACGTATGCGACTCTTCTGACGGTAGTTGTACCATTTGAGAGTACACCAAACCCTCGGGTATAGCCTTTGCCATTTCCACCGACGGTCACTGAGGGACCCTTCTCTTCCTTATATTCAACGAGCAGGTTCTTTTTCCCAGTCATATGTCTAGAGCATCCGCTATCGAGATACCAGATACCCTTCAGGATCTGCACACAAAGGAATATTAGTTTGACTTGGGCACCCATTTTACTGTGGGTCCATATTTGTCAGTGGTGGTAGAAGAAGTGGAAGGTTTAGCAATCTTCGCAGCATTTGAAGATTCATCTTCAGGACTAGTCTTCACTTTGGTTAATTTCTTAAGCTCAGTGGTTGGTTTCACCTTAACCTGATTTGAACCAGGATAGGTCTTCTTTGTCTTGGGGGCATTTATCTTCACCTTAGCTAACTTTTTAGCTTTGGTGGATGTGGGGCACTTACTAGCAATATGATCGGTAAGTCCACAGTGATAACATTTCCTATAGCTAAAAGTAGCTTTAGGACCATTTGCATGCTTAGCCGATAATTTTAAATGAGCAGGGCCAGCACCAAGTATACCTTTGGCATTGGAAATTGGAGGAACAATCAGTTCTTCAGATTTCTTACCAATTACATCCACTCTGATTCTAGGAGTAGATCACTGAATGAATACAGGGATCTTGTTCTTAGAGGTAGAGGGACGAATCACTGAAGTTTTAGAAACGTTCAGCTTAGGTACACAGGTACCCTTCTGAGGTTTTTGATTGAAAACTTTTTCTTTACCTTTACCTTTTAGTTTAGAACTTGAGGTAGAGGTTTCCTCCGGAGTAGGAGTTTTAGAAGAAGAACACTGAGATGTAGAAGAGTCAGGGATTGAGGATACGAACATTCCAAACTTAAGCATGGAACGATCAGTGGTTGGTTCTAGATTATCAGCTTTATAACCAAGACCACTTTTATCACTCAGGGGAATCTGAGCTTTCAATATCTCAGTGATCGTTGTTGAGGATTTACACCATCCTTCAACAGTAGCCTTTTCAGCTTTTAGTGCAGAGACAACATCTTCTCGTTCGATACGAATGATTTGATTTATACATACCTGATCTTTTAAGTTTTCTTCTATTTTAGAAAGCTTTTGAATTTCTAAGTGACAATTCTTAAGCTGTTCAGCGAGATCAATGTTTAGTTTTTCAGCTTTGGTCTTGCCATTCATGGCATCATATAAATCAACAGTCAAAAGATCGATGGTCCGACGTCTTTCGATATCACTAAGGGCTGAAGATTGAGTATCAGTGAGAGAGTTTGATACCTGAGAGGTGGATGTAGAAGTAGAGGGAATTTCAGCTTGTTTTTCCTCTTCTTCTATTTTGGCCATGAGGCAGAGATTGGACTCATCGTCATCTTCAGAGTCAGATGATTCTTCATCAGAAAGAGCCCAATCATGATATTCAGCGATCATGCCTTTGTCTTTCTTCTAAAAGCTTTTCAGCTTTGAATACTTTTCTTTCAGCTTCTTGTACTTGTCATCTCTAGCCCTGGGGTTAGAGGATTTATTATAGGAAGAAGATGAGGGTTTGAAGACTTTCTTAGACCTGCACTCACTAGCAAAGTGACCTATCTTTTCACAGTTATAGCAAGTAGCAGTAGCCTTATCAACAGGGGTTGATGATTTTGGCTTATCAGTGAGTGCAAGAGGTTTGTTTCTTATGAAGTTACTCTTTCTGGCGAATCTCCTGAAAGAATTAGTCAGGAGGGTCAGCGACTCATCTATTTCTGAAGGATCAGCTTCAGATCAGTCATTAGAGTTAGATTCCAACTCAGTGATAGTAAAAGTGGATCGCTGAGTAGGCACCAACTCTGAAGAGAGTAAAGCAACAGGTGTGCTTTTGGAATCTTTCACAAGATTATTCTTAAGATGACACGATTGCTCATGATTGAGCATAGTGCCATATAAGGTAGATAGGGTCATAGATTTTAGATCCTTTGAGAGCTTAAGACACATTGAATAACTGTCCCAGCTTTCAGGTAGACTTTCTAGAAACTTTGTCAGGATCTCAAAGTTAGAATATTCCTTACCAACGGTTTTTAAGTCAATGATTAAACAGTTAAAGCGTTGGTAAACTTCAGAGAGAGTTTCATTCTTACCACAAATGAAGCTTTCGTACTGTCTTACCAGGTTGGATTTTCTTGAGTCCTGGACTTCAGATGTACCTTCATATTGAACACAGATTGTGTCCCACATGGCTTTGGAGGTTTTCAGGTTCATGACGTAATGGTAGACTTCGTCAGGAAGAGCCATAGAGAGGATGGATCTGGCTTTAGTGCCGATTGCCACCTTCTTCTTCTCTTCATCATTCCAAGTGTTAGGAGCCCTGGAAATTTCTCTTTCAGGGATTACAGCTCTAGTAGCAGTGCCTGGAACAGCAGGGTCTAACATGACAGGAATATATGGACCATTTTCGATGTAGTAAGGCATAGTAGGATCTACACCTTCCAAGAAGAGCATCATCCTATTTTTCCATAGATTGAAGTTATCTCTGGAAAATCTAGGGGGTTTAGCAAGAAAACCATTATCAATATAGTTTGTGTTTGTGTTGTTAGCCATTTTAGAAAATAGCAAGGAAGAGAAAAGATTAGAGTATAAGCAAGATCTTGTTTATGAGATTAAACAATCTGCTCTTATACCACTTGTTGGTCCCAAAGGGGTTATACAAGTTTGTAGAAGGGGGGGGTTGAATACAAACACACGTTTTTTACTTTTCTAAATTGTTTATTGATATGTATCAAACAATTTACAACTTGTTGCGGAACAAAATTAAGGAATAAACCTAATCTAAACAAGCTATGAGAATCACTAAGATTTCTTGCACTAGAAATAAGATAGAGAGAAATTAAGAATACTACGAATAATATTCTAACACACAGATTAGCAAAGATGAGGAATGGCCGAGCACTTCAAAATGAAGTAGGGTTTTCTTTATATACTGCATGCATTTAATGCATGTCAGCATAACTTTACACGTGGCAGCGTCTGGTTGGTTGCATGTTTTGACCTTGGTAGACAACCTAGTATCCGCATGATGAATAGTGTACAATCGGAGTTGGTTGTACGATTCTAGACAAAAGGGATGTCCGTTCTGACATTATCGTACGGAGGTGTGCAAGGGAGGTAAGACAAATGTTACTTGTAGAGGAGGCTTCATGATCAGCGTTCGCTGAGTGATTCTTTATCAGTGAATGATAAAGTTCAGCGTTCACTGAAGTCTTCTACTTGAAACTTCACGTTGAGTGGACAAGTCTTGGCTTCGCTGATATCCGCATCAGTTCATTAGTAGACTTAGTCGCTGGTTCTTTGGCTTGATCTTCGACTTCAATGTAGAACATGGTTGACGTGAATCTTGTCTTCAGGGATCATAAGTAAACAACATAAGTTATCAGCGATCATCAGTGAGGCTGAACAAGCTCAGGGCTCACTGATGAACAGTGTTCGCTGAATATATAATTTAAAGAGCGAGAGTACCTATCAGCGGAACTGAAACAGTCTTAGTACTTATCAGCGATAGTGAAACTCTAATACATATTGTCTACTTACAATTTTCACTAAGTGTTTCTCAGAGTCATTATCAAATCACTGAGGGTTTGGATCAACATTTATCAACCCAAAATTACCAAATATGAAAACTTTGTCAAATACTCAACACATTGATAAATACCTAAAATTACTTCAAAATGAGTAATTTGTCATGTACATAGTTTTCACAAAGCAACGTGAAATCAATTTGCTAGATTTAGGCAAAATCTAGATTTTTACCCCAAACATGAGTTTTCTTGGTGAAAACTTGAATCCACAAGAAACGCCATCTAAATTTTAGATCCAACACTTCCAAAGTGTTTCATTCACCTCCAAATATTATAAATCTATGATAGAATGGAAAGAAGAGAAGGGAAAATGAAAAACACATCAAACCTTAGCTTAAAATAGAGAGAGATGAGGATCTTACCACCATAAAATGCTCTTGGATCTTCTAATAAACTTAAATAATCTTAATCCATCCCTGAAGATCCCTCAAAAACGAAACCATGGCTTAAAGAATCGTCAAAATTGGAGTTGAGATGACAGAGATATGACCAAATGAAGAAAGAATCTCAAAATCGGATTTTATGAGCTACACCCGCCAGCGAGAGTGACACGCAAAAGTGACAATGTCGCTTTAGCTGTCACTTTCGCATAGCACTTTCGACCGGAAGGTATCGAGAGCCCTTTTTGCCCGTATCTTGGCCGTTTTTCCCGGTCGTTCCTCGACCTTTAACCCGGACGTTCACCGACCGTTTTCTCGATTCATTGGATGCTATTATGCTAGTTATCGTGCGATTTTCATAGTTTCATGGAGCGTTCATTTGGACGACCAACCACTCGGTAACGTCGTTGCTATTGTGACATATGCTACAATTGCATGGCACTATAGGCGAGACTACCACACTTTCAGTACCATTGGTGCTATTGTGACAGATGTCACAACCACATGGCAGTATACCCGAGATGACCATACTCTAAGTACCATTGGTGCTACTATGACGAGTGTCATAACCACATGGCACTATAGCCATACTCCATGTTTGGTTCTTCCTTTACTGATTCCCCCAATTCAACATTTTTCTTCAACTGGGATAAAAATCAGGATGTTACAATCTTCCCATCCTTAAAAGAGATTTCGTTCTTGAAATCTAGTTCCTAAGGAAAACATTTCATAACTACACTACACTTGTTGGATTTCCTCGTTTCCCAGAAGTAGCCTGGTCTTTTCTTGCAACAGTTAAACCTTGACAATAGAAATCCCGTGAACATCGATGTCATGCAATTCTATTTCCCACATGTTGGTCCCGAAGGGTTATACAAGTATTAGTTTGTAGAAGGGGGGGTTGAATACAAACACAAATTTTCGTCTTTCTAAATTGTTTTATTGAATAAATCAAACAATTTACAGCTTGTTGCGGAACAAGATTAAGTACATGACCTAATCTAAACAAACTATGAGAAACACACAGATTTATTGCACTAAGAATAAGAAAGAAATAAGTTAAGAAAACTAAAGATAATTTTCTTAAGGCACAAAGTAGTTCAGGGATAGGCCACCTTCAAAATGAAGGCATTCCTCCTATTTATACTACATGCATTTAATGCATGTCAGGAGGATATTACACGTGTCATCCCTTGGTTGGTTGCATGATTCTGACTTTTGCAAACATGTTTTGGCCGTATGGTGAACAGTGTAGTTGGCAGAGTGGTTTGTACGATTCCTTTTTTTACCAAAGGCATGTCCTTCTGACAAATCGTACAAAAGTGTGCAAGGGGATAAGACAAATGTTTCTTGTAGTGCAGGCTTCATGATCAACGATCGCTGAGTTGATCTTCTTCAGTGAGGCCTGAATGAAGGTCAGCTCTCGTTGAAGTCTTCTACTTGAAACATTGCATGTTATGGACTTGTCTTGGTATTACTGATATCCACATCAGATCATTAGTAGAGTTGTCACTTGTTCATCAGCTTTGTCTTCGATTCAGCGTTGAACTCTTTTGACGCGAAACTTGTCTTCAGGGATTACAAATAAACATTTACAAATAATCAATCAGCGATCATCAGCAAAACTAAACAGGCTCAGTTATCGTTGATGTACATGTATCGCTGAGGAACAAATAAAGAGCAGTGGTTGTCCATCAGCGATTCTGAACAAACTCAGTTTTTTTATCGCTGATGGTGAAACACTAATACATAATGTTTACATATAATTTTCACTAAGTGATTCTAAGGGTCATCATCAAGTCACCGAAGGGTTTGGATCAACAATCTTCCCCTATTTGGTGATGACAAAGCAACATAAGAAAATTGATAAGTTAAAAACATAAGGAAAAAGGACTCATATATGCGTGTCCCATTTACTTTTTTCAGGGATCTTTTCTAGTATTGATGGAGTAAAGTACTTCATTGATTTTTTTCATTACTTCGTAAAATAAGATAATAAGGGAAGTTGAAAAAATACAAGTACAATGAAATAAGTACAAGTACAAAAGGTTATACTAACAAAATAGAAGGATTACAAAAGAGATTCTATCAGCTAGAGAGGTTCATCTTTGAAGAGCATTTCGTCAAAGGTGTTTGTCGTTGGGATCATCTAGTCAGGGACCTTTTCTCCCTGTTGTCTTCTTAGCTTGGCTTCGTTCAGTACTTGAGGCTTCAGGAAGACTCCGAGTCTTGTTAAGTCGAACCAATAAACAAGGTCTCTGACTTGATTCACTGGAGTGATAGGAAATCCTGAGAAGCGTTGAAAGCACTTCCTACCATTCCAGTCATAGAAGAATATTCCGAGGGGCTCACTAACCACTCGTCCAGGCTTGAAAGTTTCATTTGGTGGCAGCGAGATGTTGAGGGCTGAGAGATCAGGTGGAGGACCGAGCACTGCTTCCCTAGAGAATTCAATCCCTGTTTCATTTCGGATAGCAGGCCCTAAGGAGGAGGAGGCACGTTTCTTCTTCTTTGCCGACGTAGGTCTTTGGTTGAGTGCTGGAGGAAGAGGCAGATCGATCACTGAAGAGACTATGTTGATTAGTTTGTTTAAAACCTTTTCAACATAAGACTTGAAAGTTGATCTTGAATGCTGAATAGCAGCCCTTACTTCCAAACATTCATCCAAACCGTAGCCTTCGAGCTTTGATACGTAACATGTCTTGATTTCCCCATTCTCCCTGAACACCGAAATGTCCACTACTTGAACACCCTTCACCGTTCTTCCCTTCAGGTTGACATTTACAATCCTGCTAGGATGGTATCTGAAATCAACCATCTTCTTGCACCAACTCAGAGTAGCAGCGTTGACGTTTGCCTTCTTCTGATTTCCCTTACCAGCTTTCTTCAGTAGAGCTTCTTGAACCATCAGAGGGAATCTTTTCAGCTTCTGATCCTTGAATGATTACTGAGCAACCAAAAGAGCGAATTGTTTATCTTTCAGAGCGACCCTTTGATTTTCAGCAAGTTATTTTTTAGCATGGATCGATTCTTCAATCTCTTCAGGTGACAAGAAGGCAAGACTGGCTGGAGGAGTGACTTTTAAGCGTTGATCTTCTAGCTGTTGAATCATCGCTGTTCTTCTTTGAGATACATCCCTTGACCATTGAGCTGGTCGAGAGGGTCTGTTTGGATGAGTGAGCAACTTTTTTCTTCTTCCTGATCATCAGTCTCATTCACTGAGACTGGGATTATTGGGTTGACATCAGCTAGAGTAGCTGGGATTATTTGTTGTTGTTAGGGAGCTTCAGCGATATCCTCAAGCAGGGGAGAGGACTAGCTGAATCAAAAGATCAAAAAGAGTTAGATCTTTTGAGGGAAGAAAAAGTAAGAGAAATTTTGGCTAAGTGTTTGAGGAGATAGATAAGTGTTTGAGATGGGAGTGTATAGAAGCAAAGTAAGGTATTAGAGACAAACATACCTGAGAAATTGGCGTGTAGAGAATTGCCAAATTCCCTTCAGGGGCAAGTTCCTTGTGCTTTCCCTTGGAAGCCTTCTTGGCAGGAGACTTCTTTGTCGTCTCCCATGCTTCTTTGAGAACAACTCCTTTGGGTTCAGGGACCCTGATGGCAGTAGGCTGAAACCAACTGTCAAAGTCATCATCATCATCATCATCATCATCCTTGCCATCAGAATGTGATGAGGGTTCCTCTTCAGGAATGTCCAAGTCCTCTTCCTCTTCATTCTCTTCTTCAGAGGGAATGCCAATAGTTTTAGGGAAGAAACGAGAGGAGGGAGGAGTGGGTTCCTTTTCTTCATCTTTCTCCCCCTCAGAATGAGAGGGATCTTCAGTGGTTTTGTTGGTCCCAAAGGGGTTATACAAGTTTGTAGAAAGGGGGGGGGGGGGGGTTGAATACAAACACACAATTTTTATCTTTCTAAATTGTTTATTGATATGTATCAAACAATTTATAGTTTGTTGCGGAACAAGATTAAGAAATAAACCTAATGTAAACAAACTATGAGAACACTAAGAGTTCTTGCACTAGAAATAGACAGAAAGAAGATTAGGAAAACTAAAGAAGGTTTTCTTTCACACTGAAGTTCAGCGAGGAAGGAAATGGCCGAGTTCTTAAAAAATGAAGTAGGGTTTCATTTATATACTGCATGCATTTAATGCAACTCAGTATACCTTTACACGTAGCAACCTCTGGTTGGTTGCATGATTTGACTTCAGTAGACAACCTAGTAGTCACATGATGAACAGTGTAGTAGCAGAGTTGGTTGTACGATTCTGGACAAAAGGGATGTCCATTTTAACAAAATTGTACAGAGGCGTGCAAGAGGATAAGACAAAAGTTGCTTGTAGAAGCGGCTTCATGATCAGCGTTCGCTGAATGATTCTTTATAAGCGAATGATAAAGTTCAGTGTTTGCTGAAGTCTTCTACTTGAAACTTCACGTGGGATGGACAAGTCTTGGCTTCGCTGATATTCGCATCAGGTCACTAGTAGACTTAGTCGCTAGTTCTTTGGCTTGATCTTCGACTTCAGCGTAGAACATAGTTGACGTGAATCTTGTCTTCAGGGATCATAAGTAAACAACATAAATTATCAGCGATCATCAGTGAGACTGAACATGCTCAGGGCTCACTGATGTACAATGCTCGCTGAAGTATAAACTTAAAGCGTATGTTTTTCATCAGTGATACTAAACAGACTTAGTATATTTTCTTTGATGACAAAACATTAATACATATTGTTTACTTACAATTTTCACTAAGTGTTTCTCAGAGTCATTATCAAATCACTGAGGGTTTGGATCAACAATCTCCCCCTATTTGATGATGACATAGCAATAAAGGAAAATTGTTAAGTAAGAAAACATAAGGATAAAAAGAACTCGTAAAATGCGTGTCCCATGTACTGTTTCAGGGATCTTTTCTAGTACTGATGGAGTAAAGTACATTCACTGAAAATTTTCATTAACTTCGTAAAGGTTACAAGGGGAAGTGGAAAAATTACAAGTACAATGAATAATAATTACAAGTATAAAAAGTTACAAGCTGATAGAAATAGAAGAATTACAAAAAGTGATCCTATCAGCTATTCAGGTTCTTTCTTGGCGAGAAGTTCGTCAAGAGTATCAGTTCCAGGAATCATCCAATCAGGGACTTTCACTCCTTGATCTCTTCTTTTCTTTGCTTCTTTGAAGATCAGGGGCTTCAAGAAGATTGCTTGGGTGTCCTTGTTCTAGTCACACCAATAAAGTAAATCTCTAAGTTGTTCGATGGGAGCTTTGTGTAGCTCAGAGACTCGTTGAAAGCATGGGCGACCAGTGCACTCACAGAAGAAAATGCCGTAGGGATTACTAAGAACCTTACCAGGGATGAATGTTCAGCGGGACGTAGCGAGACATCGAGTCCGGAGAAATCAGGATCAGGACCAAGAAATGCTTCACAAGAAAAGTCGATCCCCGTTTCATTTCTTATCGGAGGGCCTGAAGTTGAGGATTTCTTCTTCTTAGCAGTAGTTCGCTTGGACTAGATTGGAGGAGGTCGTGGGATGTCAACAGCTGAAGCTACCATATCGATCAGCCTATTCAAGACTTTTTCGACATGGGTCTTGTATGCTGAGCGTGATCGTTGAATAGCTACCCTCATCTCCAACCATTCAGGGAATCCAAGCTTGTCAATATCTGACATGTTGCGAGTTGACTTGTATTCATTTTCTCTGAGTATTTCGACATCGACTACTGGAACATCGCTTACCATTCTCCCTTTCAGGGAAACAAATTTAATCCACGAGCCGTGACTTCTGTAATGGCACTTCTGTTTACACGAGGTCAGTGTAGAGTCATTGACCTTTGTTTTCTCTTGACTTCACTTCTGTGCGTCCTTGATCAGCTTTCGTTGGACATCTACAGGGAACCTTTTCAGATCTGGATCCTTGACTGAACGTTGAACGAGTTCTAAGGCGAATTCATTGTCTTTTTGTTCAGCCTTCTTTCGTTCAGCCAGGAGTTTTTTAACCTTGAAAGACTCAGCGATTTCCCTGTTGGATAAGAACTTCAGTTGAGGAGGGACAATCCGCTAATATTCCAGCTTCTGGATCATCGCTGCTCTCTTTAAGTTCTCATCTTCACTTGACTTTTTAAGAGTCAATGAAGGTCTGTTGGGATGAGAGAGCAGTTCTTCTTCTTCATCAAAAGTTTCATTGGTCTCAGCGAAGTTCAGGACCGGGATTATTTGCTAATCTTCAGCTTTTGCAGTTGGGATTATTGGTGATGTGTGGGGAGCTTCAGCTTGACCCTCAAGTAGGGGAGAGGACTAGCTGAAACAAAACGATCACAGAGGTTAGATCATTTGGGAGAAGAGATAGAGAACGGATGAGTTAAGTGTTTATAGGTTTGAGTGAGAGAAGGATTGAGATTGAGAATGGATTGAGGAGGGATGCAGTGTAGGGGAATAAAATGTAACATACCTGACAAACTGGCTTTTTGAGTAAAATAGACAAGTTGTCCTCAGCGAGGCCTTTTTGTTTTCCTTGATTCGCCGCATTCGCTGGAGATTTGGGTTTGGTCCCCTCCCCTTGTTCTTTTATAACGACTCCCTTTTGAGCAAAGATCGTTTCTTGCTTTCGCTGGAAGATGAAACCTTCATCGTCATCATCTTTTGGTGATGATGAAGGTTCATCATCTTTCAGATCTAGGTCTTCTTCATCTTCAGTGTCAGCATCCTCATCAGTCTCTGAGGTTCCAACAAGCACTGGAGAGTTTGTCTGTTCTTCGAAATTCTCCACCTCATAATGAGAGGCACTTCTTTCGGTTCCCTTAGGGTTCTTATCTCCCTGAGGATCTTCATCATTTTCCTCCCCCTTATAAACATGGGGAAGGTCATTGTCTTCCTTCTCCCCCTCTTCCTCATGTTGGATGGGGGAGGTAGCAGCATCGGCGGTAGCAGCAAATACATGTTCAGGACCCTTGTCTTCGTGGCCAGGGAGACCTGAACGGTTTTCAACCGATGCTAGTCTGTCTTCTAGGCCAGACATAGCAGGGTTTGTCTTCACGATGAAGTCTACGGCCAACTCCATCTTCTCTCTATCAGCTTGAGAGAAATGGGATAAGGGACCGTGGGAGCATCTAGGGACTGCAGGATACGGTTGAGCAAGACGTTTGATGTGTCAACTTTCTGAGCGAGACCGCTCACCTCACTTTTCAGGGACGTCATCTCCCCCTTAAGATTAGAGACCTCTGTCTTCAGCGATGTGACTTCGCTGGACAGGTTTGAGAAGTTGGAGGAGAGCTCGGTGTTAGTGGTGTTGAGAGTGGAGATGGTGGAAGTGTTGTTGATTATGGCTTGCTTCACAATGTTCAGACCACCATCAAGCTTGGTGACATCAGCGTTCTCAACTTTGTCTTTGACAGAGTCGACTATTTTCTTCAGCGTCTTCCCAACGTTTGTAACCGCCGAGGAATTGTTGGTGATGGTGGTGGAGAGTTTTTCCACTTTTTCAGCGATCTCCTTGAGGGAGTTGCTGATCGTGCCCAAGTTAAGACTCGTAACAGAAAAGAACTTATGAACAAAGGAAAGCGCAAAAGTTGGGGGTCCAGAGAGAGGAATGTGTAGAATACCTGTAGGTGGGTCGGAGAAGTCGAGGATATCTGGATGACCTGAGTAATAGGCCATGTCAATATCTAGCGAGGAAGGTCTAGAAGCACCTGCAGGTCCTTCGTTTTGCTGAATCATCCGTTGGAGGTCAGCAGCAGCACTGTCATCTAGATGGAATGTTTGTAGTTGATGCAGTAGGGAAGATGAATTGTGAAAAGACCAAAGAATGAGAGGGAGGAGCAAAGGTTTTGAAGAGGGTGGTGGTAGCATTGTCAGCGTTGGATCCGGTGGAAAGAGCCTCCGCAGCGCTTTAAGGCACTGAGGATTGGGGGTTCTCATCCAAGACAGTTTCAGTGAACTAAGGCACTGAAACGGGTATGGTAGTGGTTGGTTCAGCGGATGTGGTGGAGTGTACCACAAAACTTTCCATCGTCGTCTGCAGAGGGACCGACATGGATGCCAAGGGGGGTAGTGGATTGTTTCCTCTTTTTGGAAGAGGTGGTGGTTGCAGCCCGGGTATTAGCGGTTGGGGCGACCGCTGCCGTGGAGGTAGTTGCAGAAGAAGAAGAAGGAGAGCGGAGAAGAGTAAGAAGAGTAGAAAGACGTACCTCGTTGGAGACAGGCTTTAAGTCAAGCACCTTCGGGCCAACCTGAGAAAGTTTCATATCGCCAACCATGGGTTATTCTTCTTTCAGGCCATGAGCAAAAATGGCGCTGAGAAAGCGAGGATAAGGAACTACTGCTGATCTTTCAGGCAGTTCCACTCTCTCCATCAAGTCATCGAAGATCATTTTGGCACAATCGACGTGGAGACCCTTCAGCAAGGCATAGGCCATGACAGTCTGAGGTTTGCAGGCCTGATCCGTAGAGCCCGTCTTGGCAGTCATACAGCTTATGACATAAGCAAAAATAAAATTCAGCTTAGAGGGCATCTTGTTCTTGAGGATCGTAGTGGGCTTCTTCTTAGGGATGCCTTCACGATCAGGATTCCATGTGTACCTCATGCAGTCGAGGAAATGGATGATTTCTGCCTTTCCTTGTGGAGAGTTGGGATAAGGGAACGGGACGAATGGATGAGATTTACCACTGGGAAAGTTCAGGGCTGAGCGTATCACTCCAGGGGTGATTTGGGCTTCGCCAAGTTCGGTTTCGAAGGCGATAACGTCGTACTTGCGGTTAGGGTTTTTGGTAGATGTGGCAGTGGTACAGTGAACTGTGTACCAGAATTGTTGTAGGATCCTTTTGTGGGCTGGGGGCTTAATGGTCATGGTTGTTGAGATAGGGCAGGTCTTGATGAAGTTTATTGCATCATCAAGATGTGTGACCATCTTCTTCTTGGGGAATTCCAAGAGAGCGTAAGGGTTGTTGGATTGGAATGTGATCTGGCTCATTGAGAGCTTCATGTTTGCAGCCTTTTCAAAGAGAGGGGCAGATGGAGTAGTGGTTGCAGCAACATCAGTGTTGGAAGCCATTCCTATTCAGTATAACAAAAGATGTAGAAGAAGATGAAACAAAAGCTTAAAAAGAAAAAAGATTCCAAAATAAGGGTTTTAGGGTTTTTCAGTTTCCATTTTGAGAAAGAAATGGTAAAGTAGGGTTTTCTAGTTTTAAAATAAGTTTAAAAACTAGTGATTTTTCTTGTTTTACCAGTTTCTTTTTAGGGAAGGGATTCTGGAAAAACGTATGAAAAACATAAGTTTAAGATTTTGATTTTAAACTTACAGAACAATTCGTAAACAAGTTGTGTACATGAAATCATGAAGGAAATGATTTCATGTTTTTAGAAAGTTCCTTTGTTTGATCTTTTAAAGAACAATAATAAGATCAAAAACAAGTTTAGAGAGGATTAAAGGAAGAAAATGTGAACCGGTGTTGTTGAAATGCGAGGAGATAAGTACAAATCCTTTAAAAATCCAAATGCAAAAGAGTTCTATTGCCTTAAGAGAGTTCGAATGCGTAAAGGGTAAAAATATAAACTCGAAGGGTTTAGATTGTGAGAGTACAGAGAGAAACTAGTGAGCGGGAAAAGTTTCTCATGATGACAAGTGACACGTCCCTTGAATCTTATTGGACAAGGAAACGAAACGGGCGAACGTGTCAGATGAAAGGTCGTGCCAAGGGTTATCCAATGTATGACGTCACAAATGTCCTTTCACATTTCAAGTTGTCTATGAGGGTTTTTGGAAAAACTCAAGGACATTTTAAAACATTTGAGAAGCACTGATTGGAAATATCAGTGAGATTTTTGAGTTTCAAAAGAATCACTGAAAGGAAGAGATATTCAGCGATGTAAATTATTTTGAAATTCTGCATGCTGAAGCGAACTTCAGCGATTAAGAGATAGAACGTACCGTGTGATCAAGAAGCGTTTTGTTTAGAGATTAGATAATTAATAGGGGTATATAAGTTCATATTATCATAGATCTAATGTTAACCACTGAAGATTTTACTCTTCTAGGTTCAACATTCCAAGCTCGCTGATTAGAAAGTTGAATCTTGTCTCATCAAGAGGTTTGGTGAACAGATCAGCTAACTGAAAGTCAGTTGGGATAAAATGAAGTTCTATATCACCATTCATCACATGATCTCTGATAAAATGATACATGATTTCGATGTGTTTGGTCTTTGAGTGTAGCACTGGATTGTTTGCTATAGCGATGGCACTAGTGCTGTCGCAATAGATTGGAATTTTGGAGAGCTGAAGGTCATAGTCCAATAGTTGATTTCTCATCCATAAGACCTGAGAACAACAGCTTCCAGCGGCTACGTACTCAGCTTCAGCGGTTGATGTGGATACTGAGTTTTGCTTTTTACTTGTCCAACTCACCAGCTTTCCAGCCAGGAGCTGACAGCCTCCTGTGGTGCCTTTCCTATCCAATTTGCATCCTGCAAAATCACTATCTGAATAGGCGATTAGATCAAACCCTGAGTCTTTGGGATACCAAAGACCTAGGTTATGAGTACCCTTAAGGTATCGAAAAATACGCTTTACAGCAATCAAATGAGATTCCTTAGGTTCAGATTGATATCGTGCACATAGACAAGTAGCATACATAATATCAGGACGAGCCGCTGTTAGATACAGAAGAGAGCCGATCATCCCACGGTACGCTGTGACATTAACAGGCTTCCCTGAAGGATCTTTGTTAAATGTCAGCGGCGGTGCCATTGGGGTTTTCATAGCTGAGCTGTGAGTTAGATCAAACTTTTTCAGCATATCTTTAACATACTTACGTTGGTGAATGAAAGTGGCTTTTTCATTCTGCTTGATTTGAAGACCAAGGAAATATGTCAGTTCACCCATCAAACTCATTTTATATTCACATTTCATTCTTTCAGCGAAACGAGTACATAGTTCAGGGTTAGTAGAACCAAATATAATATCATCGACATATATTTGAACAAGCATGATATGACCTTTTACTTTTCTGAAAAATAGAGTTTTATCGATTTTACCACGCTCAAATTTTTCAATATGGAGATAAGTTGAGAGAGTGTCATACCATGCATGATGAGCTTGCTTTAAGCCATAGAGTGCCTTATCCAGCTTATATACATAACCTGGATGCTTAGGATCAGTGAATCCTGGAGGTTGCTCAACATAGACTTCTTCATTCAGCCTTCCATTTAAGAATGCTGATTTCACATCCATTTGATATACTTTGAAGTCTCTGTGAACAACGTATGCTAAGAATAGACGAATAGCTTCGAGTCTTGCCACTGGGGCAAATGTTTCGTCGTAGTCTATGCCTTCCTCTTGTCTGTATCCCTGAGCAACGAGATGAGCCTTATTACGGGTTACAGTTCCATGTTCATCCAACTTGTTTCGATAGACCCATTTAGTGCCTATCACTGACTTGTCAGATGGTCTTTTAACGAGATTCCCAACTTTGTTTCTTTCAAATTCTATCAGCTCTTCTTGCATAGCGCTAACCCAGTTTGAATCTCTGAGGGTATCATCTGTTTTCTTTGGTTCAATCAGAGAAATAAAGTTAACAAATAAACAAATGTTACCTGAACCTCGTCGAGTCTGAACACCAGCATTTGGATCACCAAGAATCTAATGAATGGGGTGATTGATAGTCCATCGCTGAGCCGGAGCATGGTTCGTTGATTCAATTTGAACTTCTGGAGGAGCTGTAGAAGAGGCTTCAGCAACTTCAGGTATTTCAGGCAAGAGAGGAAGAGGTTCAGATAGCATTTCATTCACTGATTGCTGAGAAGTAGATGGGATATCTGAGGTAGATGGTTCAGAAGCAGGCGTAGTGTTAAGAGGAACAACTGAAACCCATGACGATTCAGCTTCACTTGTTTGCATGCTTGGGATATTGGTAGGATCATCATCAGCGGTAGAGATGTTGACATGAGGGTTAGAAATATTTTCCGAATCCCCAAGATGAGAAAACATCCATTGATTCAATTCATTGGATTCTTAAAAAGTGACGTGGATTGTTTCTTCTACAGTTTGTCTTCTGCGATTGAAGACTCTGAAGGCTTTAGAGATTGAAGAATATCAAAGAAATATTCCATCATCAGCCTTGGGATCAAACTTTCCTAGGGCATCTCTGTTGTTCAGTATGAAACACTCACATCCAAAGATCTAAAGAAAGCTAATAGAAGGCTTTCTCCCATGAAAACGTTCGTAGGCTGTTTTCTTGAATCTTTTGACAATCAGCGACCTGTTTTGAGTAAAACAAACAGTGTTGACAACTTCTGCCCAGAACTTAGTAGGTAGATGAGAATCATTGAGCATTGAACGTGCAGCTTCAATGATCGTTCGATTTCTTCTTTCAGCGACTCCATTTTGTTGCGGTGTTCTCACTGAAGAAAAGTTGTGAGAAATACCCTTACTTTCAAAGAAATTTTCAAGTGAACTGTTTTTGAGTTCAGTCCCATGATCACTTCTTATTGAGGGAACGGCCATATTATTCAAGACGTCCATTTTCCTGACAAAAGCGATGAGTTCATCAGGGGTGTCACTCTTTGAACGGAGGAACATAACCCAGGTGTAGCGAGAGAATTCATCAACAATGACCAGTGTATATTTCTTTCCAGCGATGGATTGTTTGTTGACAGGGCCAAACAAGTCCATGTGAAGAAGTTGAAGAGGAGATGGCACTGAGGAAACTTGTTTTGACTTGAAGCTTGCTTTGGTTTGTTTCCCTTTTTCACACGCTGAACATAGGATTCCTTAGCGTATGAATGTTGAGGAAGATCAGTAACTAACTCTTTTGAAGAAAGAGTATTCAGTGTCTTGAAGTTGAGATGAGAGAGCCTTGTAGAATCCAGATCCGTTCAACAAATATGAAATCGTAATGATAAGCAATAAGAGCAATGATTACAACTGGTCATCCCTTTCATTAACTTTCAGAGAGAATATTACAATTAGAGTTGAAAGCTAAAGAGATGATTAGCTTGTTTTTCCAAGCTAATCAACATTAAATACGATGGGCCCGTGGTTAACAAGCCCACGGCCCGTTCACTAAAAGGCTCAAAATAAACTATTACAAAACAACCCTTGAACTTTAAATCAACTAATAAAACCTGCCCTAGCAATCTCCCCCTTTGATTTGAAGTTCGAGTTCGCGCTCTAGCTCTTGCCAGTTGAATACGTATCGTTTGCGCAACGCGAAGTGAACCTCAAAGAATCTGATAGCACGGCGATAGTCGATGCGGTCTTCAATCATTTCCAAAGCTTCCCGATCAGTTGTTTCATTAGGATTTGGGACATACGAATGCTTTGGATTCTCAGACTCGTGTTGAATAATCTTTCGAAGAGCATCTCTGACTTTTAGAAGCGTGCCGTCACAAAATCTGTCTACCTGACTGAAACGCAGAAACTTCTTTTCGTTCTGTTCGTTGTTGTAGACTATCCCGAATTCAGGTTGTAGAAGCAGAGAGTTCTCGGGATACATCTTCAGTTCAGGAGCTTTCAGATTTGGTTTTATCAGATTGACTTTCTTAGCCCTGTTCTCGACAGCCATTTGAAAGTCCGTTAAGTATGACATCATGATAGTACAGACCAGGTGTCGACGAACGGCTTCGAGCGCCTTTGTAATCTCTAGCGGTCGGACGGTTCTTGAACGTAAGTTTTTCAGTAATACCAGAAAGTCGAGCGGTCGGAGGTTCTTGAAGTCGGCTTCAGAGAATCTCCATTCATTACCATCTTCGCGGCGAATGGTGAAGACTGGATAGACGATCCTCATGATGCGGCGTGAATGGATGTTAAGAACCTCTTTGATCTGATGCTTTGTTCTGACTTGACTGACTGGAACGGATTTGTTGCTGTTGAGGAGAGGGAGGAAGATCAGAAGATGTCGTGGGAGGAGTAGTTGTCGGAAGATCGGAAGTAGTAGACTCGGGTCTTATTGATGGTGTTCCGGCGGGTTGAGCATAGTGAACGGGGGTTGCTCCATATAAATTTTGGAGCAGGAACTGATCGTAGTCAATATTGTCGTCCTCGTCAGTAGGGAAGACCAAATTTACCTGGAGATTTACGGCACTGGCGGCTTTTTCGTACCATGCGTCTTCAGTCTCCGGGTTGGTCTCACACTCTGGATCTATCATGTCCAGTATCGGTCTGTCTGACGAGTCAAAATCGACCAGTTCCTGCGTTGAACCCTCGGGATTTTCAACCGTCGGGTCTTCTTCATCTGAAATCTCCATATCTATGACCATATCTGTTAGTGGCAACTCGGCTTCGGGTGCTTCTGATGTAGTTGCCGCAGTTGGGGGTTCTTGTTGAACCACTGTTGTAGTTTCGGCAGGCATGATCTGGACGGTCTTGGTTTGGCGTAGACGCTTCTCCCCCTCACGGTGATCAGGATCATCCTGGTCATCGTGCTTGCGTTTGAGACCGCCGGCTTGACTCTTACAAGTGTCTTCTAGTGAGCGGACCCTTTCAGACAGCGTGGCGAGCGCTTTGTTGTAGTCGTTGAGGGTCGAGTCAATGGCGTCAAGGCGTGATGTGATAGATGAAGATGGAGCAGTGACCTGGGATCGGAGAACTGAGATCAGGTCTGCTTCTGTCGAGGCGATTGTATCGGATTCCTGGAGCAGTTGGGCCAATAGCATCGTCTTTAAGGTATCCACCGAATAGATAGGTTGAGCAAATGTCGGTGGATGTGGTGATGCGGTTTCGGCTTCAACGATCTTTGCTTTGCCTTTGATGGCTTTGGCGATCTCGTCGGTGACATGCTGTTCCAGTGCCTCGCGGACAGTCTTGAGGGTGCTGTCCAGGGACCCATGCGACACAAAGTCGGGGTGAATAACTCCGGGACCACTTAGGTTACCCGTTGAGGCGTCTACCACAGGGGTAGAGCCACCTACGTTCACAGTTAGCATGGTGTTAGCTGTGGTAGGATTTCCCGCCGATCCTTGTGTTTCACCAAGAGGTGAAGACACTACGGTGGTTCCGGTCGAGTCACGAAGAGTCTCGACTTGGTGTTGCTCAGCTTCGAGTGTCCTAGCCGAAGAATGTTCAATATCGAATGGCGCTAGACTCGATGGTGCACGAAATGAAGGCAAAACCGGGGGATGCTGGTCTCTTGTTTCAACACCAGTACTCTCCGAGTGAGAGACCGGTGGAAGTTGTGCTATATCCCCGTGATGTACTGAAACATCCGTCTTTTGAGAGACGGATGAGTGGATGGGGGGGTCGTGCATTTGCTCCGCTGGGTCCACGGAGGCTTCTTCAATACCCCGTCCCAACAAATGAGACGGGATAGCAGATGTGGCTACCCGGATATCACATGGCTGGGTTCGCTCATGAGCCTCTTTATCTTTACGGCTCGATCTTTCTTGGTTCGTTTTTTACCTTAACTCCCTCCTTCTCACATGTTCTATGTCCCGGGGAAGGTCCCTCCGACGCTGGCTAGACCATGGGATTCCCTAACCCTCGTCTATATGCTATCACAGGTAGGGCTTTAGGTATATGCATAGCACGGATATTATCCTGCTCCCCCTCAAAACATACATGGAGATTGACTTGCTCCCCCTCGGCGTGAGAGTGATATCAAACAGTGTGACGCTTCCCCTCAGATTGAGGTTGTTGATCCGCCATGGAATGTCCGTAAAAAGACAAAGCACAGTTAGTAACTGAGACGGATGAACAATTGTCGGTGCGTACCTTTGCATTAGTAGGCTCAATTTGAGACAAATTGAGGATTGGCAGTGATGAAACAGGTACAGGACTGAAAATAGCAGTGGCGTCCGGACATAATAATGAGATTGCAAGACATTCCGGACAGACCATACTTCCCGGACAAATAGGGTTTCCGGACAAACATGGTATCCGGATGAAAGAGGACGGGATGGCAAACCTTTTCGGTCTAAACAAAGGATCCGGACAAAGGGTGTTTCCGGACAGAGTAGGGATTCCGGATAGTCCTACCCGGATACCCATCCGGTCCGGAAATTCATCCGGACTGATGGGTGTCCGGACACTTTTACACTTTAAAGAATAATTCCATTTTTCAAAGAGATGAAACCTGTAGAATTTTGAAAAAATGGATCTCTCGCTCTCCCTCAAACTGAGAATGGGGAAAAACTTGCTCCCCCTCGGATAGTGCAGTAGAGTGTAGTGGAGGAGTCCGACACACAAAAACTTTTAGACTTGTCAAGAAAAACACTTGTGCCGCTCCCCCTCAAACGATGACCATAACATGCACACATGAGTGCCCACACACACAAAAAACGTTTTAACATATTTAAGAAAAAATGTGTGTGACGCTCCCCCTCAACAGTAGAGTAACATACCTGATAGCTGCTTATGCTCCCCCTAAACACATGAGCAGCTTTTTAAAGCACATGTATAGACAAACCTCACGTCTTCTTAATATTGTTCCTTGTAGATCGTGAGCAGCTCCCTCCTTGCGATCATGTGTGTGGAGCATCCAATGTCTAAGAACCACACATGACCGTCCTGCAAAACAAGTTTAGCGGACCTTTGGTACCCAGATTTGCCTGGGTCCAGGAGGGTTAGGTTTGGCACCGTTTGGGGAAGCTTGCTTTGTCCCAGCTTTCCCTTTAGGTGTAGGATTTACACCGGTGGAGGGAACTGGTTTTGGCACTTGTTTCCTCTTCGGTGCAGAATTTACACCTTTAGGAGGAACAGATTTTGTAGCAGCTTTCCACCTGGGTGCCGGTCTATCCTCAGTAGAAGAAGCCCGTTTTGGAATGGGGTTGTTCTCCCGCTGTGGTTTAACCTCTGATTGGAAACCCCGTTGTTTATAGTATTTTCTTTTGTTATTACGGGGTTTGCGTTTGGGTGTCGAATTATACATGTGATATGACCCAAACCAATCATTGTTATGGATATCATCAAAGTCATTCCAACCACAACTAGAACAGCATAAGCAATCATGCGATAATTGAATCAATTGCTGAATGGAGTAGAGCTTAATTGGAAAATTAACATCTCGTTTAACAAAATTATTCCTATGATTCCATTCGAAATCATGCTTATGCATCCTAGGATAGAAAACGGTGTTAAATGACTTCGTTGCCTCTTTCTCAAAAGATTCCCTACCTAGCCTCTTTGGTTTATCTTGTTTAGGCTGGCCGGTTTTATCTGATCCTACATTGACAGCATGGTCAGTGACTTTTGAAGGAACAGTATTGTTGGTTGGCAGAGGTCCGGTCTCTTGCCTCGGCTGTGATTGCCTTTTAGAAACTGGTTTAGAAGTTGGTTTTGATTGAGAAATCTTGATCACAGCTGGGGCCTTTGTGTTAGAACATTGACCTTTTTGAAAATCGACCGTATGATTCACCACAGGAGATAAAAAATCAGTGTGACTTGGAAGAGGTTTGTCAAAAGGGAATGACTCAAACTCTTCATCACAGTTACCTTCGGAGTTCATGTACTCTGAAAAATCTATCTTGGGAAGTATTGGACTAGGATCAGGTGAGGAAGGCGAGGAACTCTTTGTGTTTGTGTGCTTTGGGGAATTTGGTGCGGAAGCGTATGAAAAATCAGAATTTAAATTCCTTTTAACACACTCATCTTGAGAAACTTCATTTTCTTGCAAAGAGATATTTCCTATAAAGGCTTTACACGAGGATGTGTCAGATGAGTTATAGGAAAGTTCGGGTGAAAATTGCTTCGTAGTTTGGAGCAAGTCAAGTTGCACTTGGAGTTGACTATTTATCATATGCTCTTTCATCGTTTCTCTTGTCACTTCAGACAGTTTTGATGAGAGCGTATTGATTTCCCACTGAAATTTTTCCTTTTCCTCACTTGACACACTGTCGGATTTCTCAGATTTGAGTTTCTCAATCTCAGAGAAGAGCACTTTCTTTTTGTTTTGAAAAATAGACCTTTCTTTCTCAAACGACTCCTCCAACTCAACAATCTTTGCTTCCAAGATGAGAGGGGGAACATAGAGTTTAAACTCATCCGTCTCAGACTTGGTTGCGGTTGCTTGGTCCTCATCCTTCTTGGAGGAATCCTTGGGCGTAGCAACCTTGTAAGGGTCGAAGTAGTCATTGGAGAGGTACTTTTTGTCCTTTTTATAAGAATAATTTAAAGGCTCATAACAAAATGGAAGTTGTATTCCTCATTTGTGTTTGCGTTTATATTCCTCGGTTTCCTCTTCCTTCTCAGGTTCAAGAGGACCAGTCCATTGGATTGCATATTCCGGATACTTTTTGTCTAACCCAAAACAAGCAAAATCATACAAAGTTAGTGTAAACCATCTTCCCTTTTTTAAATAATGTGGGTTATCATATCCGATACCCCATTCTTTGTTGAAGTAAGTGAACTCCTTGGGTTTATTCATGTGTATGGTCTGATCAGTTTGACCTCTTTTGTGGAGTTTTGTTTCAAGATAGGTGATTTTGTTAACAAACTCCTTGTGCATTTGAAGAGCAGAGCATTGATAAACAATTTCTGCTTTTTCATTCAAGCACTGATCAAACTGTGACTGAAGTTCAGATAATTTGGCCCGTAAGTCCTTAGGTGCTATCGTAAGAATTTTTCATTTTTCTTCTAAGATAGCATTTTCGGACTTATATTTCTCAGTTATACGCGTTTGAACATCTATCTTTTCAGATAGAGATCTGATTTCAAGCAGTTGTTCGCAAGTAGTGGCCTTATGGGAACCTAACCGATCAGTAAGAGATTGTATTTGATCAAAAAGTTCTTGAGCAGTAGATTCACTTACCTGACTTGTTGTTGTCTTTTCTCCATCGGCAGGAGACATCTTCAGTTGCACTGGAGTGATCGTCAGACGTTGGTTCGATTCAAAGTGGAACAGTATCAAGGATACTTAAATGTCCCCCTCCTGCGACTTAGCACGGGGGTCCCGCCCTTGCGGGGTCTGGGGGCAGCGCCCCTAGAAAAAATTTGAGAATTGAGGTTTCAGAAAGCTCCCGGAATGTGGAATCCTGGTTTCCGGATAGAGAATCCGGAAAAATGAAAGAGTCTGGATAAGAGGAAGAGTCCGGATAGAAAAACTGAAGCAAGATGTTTCCGGATAAAACGAAGTTACCGTGTCCGGATAACTTGAGTTGTCCGGATGCAATGAAGTTTCCGGGTACAAAGGATTGTCCGGATAAGATATGTCCGGAAACACTGGGTTTCCGGATACAAATGTTACCCGGATAATGTAAGGAATAGTGACTTACCCGGATTGCAGAACTTACCCGGAAAAAATGAAGAGTCCGGATGGAATTGGAAGTATCCGGATGAAAATCACACAAACGTCCGGACACCTTGAAGTTGTCCGGAAAAGTCGGCTGGTTTGTTCGGACAAGTCGGCTGTTTTCTCAATTCGATCGATTTCTCAACTAGGGTTACTCAAAATTGTTCCTGAAAGATTAGAAACAATACCAAACACAAAACTAACACTAACCCAATCAATTTCTAAGCAAAAAGAACACGTTTTGATGGTAAAAATTCGATTTTTGTTGAAGAACACTACCAAAAACTTTGATCTTAAATTGCTAAATTGACCAATCAAACGAATGAATTAGGATGTGAAAATTTGCAGAAACACTTATAACGATAATGCTAACACAGCCCAATAAGCAAAAACAACCAATTTCGACTGAATCAAATATTCAAGAATTCAAGAAAAGTCAGACGAGTAAAAGTCAAACTAACCAGAAATCAATGAATGAGACTTTGAATCGAATCCGTCTGTCTGCTCTGATACCAATTGTAGAATCCAGATCCGTGCAACAAATATGAAATCGTAATGATAAGCAATAAGAGCAATGATTTCAACTGGTCATCCCTTTCATTAACTTTCAGAGAGAATATTAGAATTAGAGTTGAAAGCTAAAGAGATGATTAGCTTGTTTTTCCAAGCTAATCAACATTAAATACGATGGGCCCGTGGTTAACAAGCCCACGGCCCGTTCACTAAAAGGCTCAAAATAAACTATTACAAAACAACCCTTGAACTTTAAATCAACTAATAAAACCTGCCCTAACAAGCCTCTTATGCCATAGCCAGTTGACATCAGATGAGGCTTTGGAGAAGAAACAAGAATTCTCAGTGGTTGTTGAGTCTATGTTTATAACATAAACATTTTCCAGACGGTATCCGCTGAGAGCGACTTTCTCCTTTTTGTCAGTGACAAAGCAGGATTCCTTAGTGAAACACACTTTGTAGTCCTTGTCACATAGTTGACTGATGCTCAGAAGATTGTGCTTCAGCCTTCAACATATGCGACTCTTCTAAAGGTAGTTGTACCATTAGAGAGTACACCAAACCCTCAGGTATAGCCTTTTCTATTTCCACCAAAGGTCACTGAGGGACCTTTCTCTTCCTTGTATTCAGTGAGCAGGTTCTTTTTGCCAGTCATATGTCTAGAGCATCCGCTATCAAGATACCAGATACCCTTCAGGACCTGCAAACAAAGGAAGATTAGTTTGACTTGGGCACCCATTTTACTATGTGTTAGCTTCAATCCTCCTAAACATAGAAATACTTAGAAGTAGTGAAAAATAGGCTAAGTATAGAAAAGCCTCTCACAGAGGCTCTGCCACTTCTTCCAGAAGATCAAGTCCAGAAAGCCACAGAAGCTACAGAGGTAATCACAGAACCTCTGTAGTGCGCAAGAAGAAGATCAACTCGGAAACAAGTGGACTGCTCCACAGAAGGTCAGACCATAGAACCTCTGTAATGCCTTACAGAGCCTCTGTGGTCTGCTATGAAGACTTGGAAGATATTACTGGATACGTTCATCAACTTGCATGGAAAAGTACTGTCAAAACACGTGTCAAGCTCTGAGTGGACTCAATAGGGCATGGTACAAAATAGACGTCTGCGCCATTTAATGCATTTACCAATAGTACATCTGCTCCATTAAATGCGCATGGCTCAAACAACTGCTCACACCATCCTGTCCACTGTTCACACCATTCAGTTCACTATTCATGCCGTAAAAGGAACAGTGACCTACTTCATAGTCTTCTAAGAATAGTATAAAAGGAAGTCTCGTGTTGAGATCTTCCTAAGAACGAATACACAAGGAATCACTAATACTCTCAAACGTTATTGTCAAATATCTGAGTGTTATATTCTCACACACACCAACAGTTCTTAATCTGTTCTTGGTGTTCTTATTATATATTGAATAAACAGTAACTGTTCAAGAAATACTTTTTATTCCTTACTGTTTTCTTTATATATGTACGTTCTAATATCTATCAAACATATCTGTTAGTATAATACGCTTCCGCATCAAACTCTAAACTCAACTAATAGACTGTTAATCTTGATTAAGTGTATCTGGGTTCCAACAATTGGTATCAGAGCCATCCTTGATTTTCAATATCAAGTGATCCACTTATCAAGATTCGTGATAGATATTATTGTGTCTGGAAACGGCTTAAACTCAGAAAATCTTCAAGTTCATCGAAGTAACTCTTTAGTCATACCTTCTTTCTAAAATCTTCAAAAATGACAAATACAAATAATTTCTTTACTACTGGTTCTCTCACTAAACCTCCTAGTCTCCTTCGAGATGAGTATCCTCAGTGGAAAATAAGAATGGTCCATTTTTTCGAGGGCACTGAAAAAAATCAAGTACAATATCTGTACAATCCTCCTCCTATTCCCATGACAGTACTACCTCGTATACCTGCTACTGCTGAATCTGCCGAAATCCCCGAACATCAAAAACCAAAGCCAAAAGGGGAGTGGTCAACCGAAGATAAAGCAGAAGATGAAGTTGCTCAGAAAACCAATAGGACATTGATTATGGCAATACCCAACGAACTCTTTCAATCCTTGGATTCATGTGAAACAGCGCATGATCTGTGGAAAGAACTGGAAAGACAGTTGGAAGGAGGTGCTAAAACACAAAAAAAACGAAGAGCACAGTACATCAATGAATATCATGCATTCAGAGCCTCTTCAACAGAATCTCTGCAAACAACATACGACAGATTCAACTCTCTAATCAACAAGTGCAGAAAATCAGGCATTGACAGAACTTCTGAAGAAAACAATGTCATGTTTTTAAAAAGTCTAAATGAAGAATGGCTCCAGCTGTCTATGTCCCTACAGACAAATCAGGATCTAGACACCTGGACTCTCTCTGATCTTTACGGAACATTAGCCGCACAAGAACCTCGGATAGCACAGGCTAAAACACTAACCATTGTACCATATGCATTGGTTAGTAAAACTAAAGAAGATGCACAGAGACCAAGAAATGAAAAAGCCACAGAAGAGAAGAAGAAGGAGAAGAAGAAGATGGTGAGAATAGACAGTGAAGAAGAAGAACAAGCAGAAAAAGAAATAACGCTTGCGTCACTAGCTAAATCTTTAGCTCTATTGACAAAAGAGTTCAGAGGAAACAGAAGAGGTTCCGGAAATGAAAGATATGATAGAGAAAACAGAAGAGATGACAGAAGAGAAGAAGAATCGAGTGGCCGACAGAGGTCAAGCGAAAGACATTACAGAGGAAATGACCGACAGAGGTCAGATGACTCGGTAAGCCACATACAGCAAGAATGCTACAAATGCGGCAAACCTGGTCACTATGCAAATGAATGTAGATCAGAGAAAGGTGGAGACCTACAGAAGTCCAAGGATCGAACAGGAAACACTCCTCAAGGGTGTTTTAACTGCGGCAAACCCGACCATTTTGAGAATGAATGCAGAAGCAGATCAAATCGCCCACAGAGGGACTCTGCTTTCTACAAAAAGAAAGCCGAGTATTATGCTCAAAAATCCTTAATGGAAAAAGGACATTCTGAGGAGAACACAGAAGACTTCCAGTCAGACTCTACTTCTGACGATGAACATACCTCCAATGCCCTCTTCTGTGGCATGGCAAAAGTCGACTCCTGCACTGACTCTGAGGTATCTACTTCAAATTCCAACTCTTGTATTACCTCTGTAGATGATAATACATTTAGAATTAACATTGAATTAATTGAACTGAAAGAGATAAATCAAAGTATTCAGAAAAGACTCACATTCAATGAAAGAGAAGTACGGCTTCTCACTCAAGAAAAAGCAAAGATTTTTGAGGAAAAAGAGAGAATAGAAAAGAATTGGAACAAAACTCTAGATCCTTTAAAAAAACAAATTTCTGAATTAACCAATACGATAAAAGATAAAGCAAAAGAACTTTCAGTTTCAAGGAGCGAAACTACTGACATAAGAGCTCTTAAAGAATACTTTCAAAGAGAAAGAGAGGTATTATGGCAAGATTTACTCAGAAGAGAAGTTTTGATTAAAAACTATAAAGATGCACAGAAAGTTTATGAAAAAGTAAACTCACAAATAGGAAGACGAGGTATAGGGTATGATGATATCACCCTAGGTGTTGAAGGCAAAAGAAACAAACCTCTGTCCTCTTTATTTGTGATTGGAAAAACGAACAAACCAGATTTTCCAAATCTAATCTCTGTAAGCAAAAGGGCGAAAATCTCTATGGATCCTTACTTGAAGAAACATAAGAAGATGATTAACGTGTGGTTTGAAAACACAGACTCATCATCTTCAACCTCTGTCAATAGAGGTATCAAACCAAAGAAATATCTGAAAACACAAGATCAGATTGGTATCTTCAAGTTTGGTAAACCAGAGACCCAAACACAGGTTACTTTTGTCTGTTTGATAAACATTGAAAAGAAATTATCAGCAGAAGCTCCTGAATTTAAACCCATTTTTTCAGAAGAAAACTTTAAAAATTTAATTGAAAAAGAAATTTTGGAAATATGGAAAACAAGCGTTTTAGAAAATTTCTGTACATCTTCTATAGATAAAACTCTCACTGAAGAAATCTTATTAGAAACCTCTGCAATCTATGAAAACTATTCTACAGAGGAAGAAAGCTCGTACGATACATGCTCAGAAAATCCAGCCTCTATTGAAAGAATTGACTCAACCTCTGTATACGAGGACGATTCATCCTCTGACAACTCAGAGACTGATTTCAAATCAGGGATAATTCACTGTGACACAGAGGATGTCAAATTCTCCTCTGAAGTTCCTCACGGAACTATTTCTCCAAAAGAGAAACTCACAGAGATTCCAATCTGCCAAGATTTTCTAAAAATGAATCTACATATCAAAACCTCTGCTGAGCTTAAAATGTTACAGAAGACCTCTATTGATCCTATAAATTCTAGATTTTCAAAACCCAAGGTTAATAAATCTTTTTCTTCTGTGACAGTGATGAAAGAAGTTCACCACAGAAGCAACCCACAGAAGGCAGGTCCTAAACAGAGCTTTTGCAAACAACATTCGAGTATTCATAGATCTTCTAGTAATAGGAAATCTAATGTAAAGAAAGAATGTAATGCCTCTGTGGCTGAGTTTAAAAAATTCAATGAAAAGTTCAAGCAAATTACATCTCATATTCAATACTGTCATTGCTTTGATCTTATGTCTAAACTTAATAATCATTTTTCAAGTCAAGTCTGTTTACTCTCTACGACAATTCAAAAGTCAAATCCCACAAAGAAACAATCTGACTTTTCTGCAGAGAACAAAATGTATTTCAAGAATGCCAAAGCAAACTTGAAAAACTCTAACAATATTGGACCCATATGGATATGGGTACCTAAATCTCTGTGATTGTCCTGCAGAAGAAGTATGTGCCAATCTGGTATCTAGACTCCGGATGCTCAAGGCACATGACTGGTGACAGAAGTGCACTATCCACGTACAAAGAAACACAAGATGGTGGATCTGTGACTTTTGGAGACAACAAGAAAGGACACATAAAAGGCTATGGAGTCATAAGGAAAGAAGACGTTTCTGTATACAAAGTTGCATATGTGGATGGCCTTAAGCACACCCTACTCAGTGTAAGTCAACTATGTGATACAGGATTCAATGTGTTGTTCAAAAGAACTTTCTGCTCTCTACAAAGTGAAGAAACAAGTATGGAACTTCTGCGAGCTGAAAGAATAGGTGATCTATATCTAATGAACTTCAACTCAAAGAACAAAGACAAAGTTTGCCTTGTTGTCTGCAAAAGTGAAGAAGCCTGGTTATGGCACAACAGGTTATGTCACTTGAATTTTCACACATTGGAAAAACTGGTCAAACTTGATCTAGTTAAAGGTTTGCCAAATGTTAAATTCAATAAGGATCATTTATGTTCTGCCTGTGAGATGGGAAAACTCAAAAGAGCTTCCCACAAAGGCAAAACAGATGTATCTTGCACTAGACCTCTGTACATGCTTCATGTCGACCTCTGCGGTCCCATTGCCATACAGAGCCTAGGTGGCAAGAAATACATACTTGTCCTAATTGATGAGTATTCGCGTTTCACATGGGTTGAATTCGTTAGAAAGAAATCAGATGTTCCAAATATATTGATAAATCTAATGAAAAGAATCCAAGTTCTTTATAATTGCAGAATACAGAAGTTAAGAAGTGACAATGGCACAGAATTTAAAAACTCTGTCATTGAAGCCTATCTTTCAACAGAAGGAATATCACAGAACTTCTCTGCAACTCGCACTCCACAACAGAACGGTGTTGTCGAAAGAAAAAATCGAACACTTGTGGAAGCCGCAAGAACTATGATGTCAGCATGCGGATTATCAATGAACTTTTGGGCAGAAGCAATTTCTACTGCGTGTTATACTCAAAATCGATCAACCATTGTGAAAAGACACCTCAAGACGCCTTACGAATTGCTTAACAAACGGCGGCCAAACATCAAATTTTTCCATGTATTCGGATGCAAATGCTTCATCTTAAACGACAGAGATGCAAGAGGAAAGTTTGATGTAAAAGCAGATGAAGGCAAATTCATTGGATACTCTGCCACTTCCAAAGCCTACAGAACATTCCTTACAAAGTCTCACAAGATTGTAGAAAGCATCAATGTTTCTTTTGATGATTCATTCCAAATGACTTCTGAACAAATCAGTTCAGAACTTGGAATTAAAGGGAAATCATCTGTCATCTCACAAGCAAAAGAAGACTTGGATCTTCTATTTTTAGAGATGCTCCACGAAAACATTGATCCTTCTGTTGGAACAATCAGGGTTTCTGAAGAACCATCCTCTGTCGGACAAAATCCTACAGGTTTGTCTCTAACTGGTCCTAACAATGCTTCATCTTCTTCTGTAAATACTACAGATGCAATTGCCGAAGCAGAAGAAAGTGCAGAAGATGAAACATCAAGGAAAACGACCACAGAAGCTGCACAAACCACAGAAGAACCAATTACAGAGGAAATCGAGGACCAAGACTATACGTCCTCAGAGGAACAAACTCCACCACCACTCATACCAATCATTCCACAAACGGTAGAATCAACTACCAAGGCACGAAGAACAGCAGAGGCTACACAAGAAGAAACACAAGAAGAAAGTCTGAATAACATTGATGATCATCTTCCACGCACAACTCAATGGACAAAAAGCCATCCTCCAAGCCAAATAATCGGAGAACCTTCTGACGCAGTAAAAACAAGGTCTGCCACTGCTAACTTTTGTTTCTTTACAAATTTTATTAGTGTGATAGAACCAAAGAAGATTTCTGAATCCCTAGATGACCCAAACTGGGTAGACGCCATGCAAGAAGAACTTTTGCAATTTGAGCGTAACAGAGTATGGACTCTAGTACCTCTGCCAAGAGGAAAACAGGCCATTGGGACTAAATGGGTCTACAGAAACAAGAAGGATGAAGATGGAGTGGTCATCAGAAACAAAGCAAGATTAGTAGCAAAGGGATATAGACAAGAAGAAGGCATAGACTACGATGAAACTTTTGCCCCTGTCTCACGGCTCGAAGCAATAAGAATATTCTTAGCCTTCGCAGCCCACAGAGGTTTTAAAGTCTATCAGATGGACGTAAAATCAGCTTTTCTCAACGGTGAAATCCAAGAAGAGGTCTACGTTAATCAGCCACCAGGATTTGAAAGCTCAAAGTTTCCAAGGCATGTATACTACCTTGAAGAAGCTCTATATGGACTGAAACAGGCTCCACGAGCATGGTATGAACGACTTTCTACCTTTCTTCTAGTCAATGGTTACAACAGAGGTACAACAGATACTACCTTATTCTATAAACGCAAAAGTAGTGAGATAATGCTTGTACAAATATACGTAGATGACATAATTTTTGGGTCTACTAATTCAGAAGAGTGTAAAAGATTTGAAAAACTCATGCAGAGTGAGTTTGAAATGAGTATGATGGGAGAATTAACTTTCTTCCTCGGACTCCAAGTCAAACAATCATCAGAGGGAATTTTTATAAATCAAGCTAAATATGTCTCTGACATTCTTTCCAAGTATAGCTTCTCTGATGCCTCTGCAATGAAAACTCCAATGGCCACTGGAAACAAGTTATTCTTAGATTCAAATGGCATCTCTGTAGAATGCACTCTCTACAGAGGCATGATTGGATCTCTGTTATACTTAACAGCAAGCAGACCTGACATTATGCATGCCACATGTCTCTGTGCACGCTATCAAGATAATCCAAAGAAATCACATTATGATGCCGTAAAGAGAACCTTTAGATACCTAAAAGGGACCAAAAATCTTGGTCTCTGGTATCCACAGAACTCTGGTTTTGGTCTTAAAGCTTATACAGATTCAGACTATGGAGGATGCATGCTCGACAGAAAAAGTACCTCTGGGAGTTGTCAATTCCTAGGTGGTAAACTAGTCAGTTGGACCTCCAAGAAGCAGAATTGTGTTTCCACATCCACTGCAGAAGCTGAATACGTTGCTGCCGCTAGCTGTTGTTCTCAGGTTCTATGGATGAAGACTCAGCTAAAAGACTACGGCCACATCCTGTTCAAAATACCCATCTTCTGCGATTCCAAAAGTGCTATTGCTATCTCTGCCAACCCTGTGCAACACTCAAAAACCAAGCATATCGATATAAGGTATCACTTCTTGAAACATCATGTTGAATACGGTACAATCGAAATGCATTTTGTGCCCACAGAATATCAACTCGCTGACTTATTCACCAAAGCACTAGACGAGAAAAGATTCAACTTCTTGGTGGGTAAGATATGAATGATTAACATGGTGTGAAAATCCTCAGTAAGTATAGTTTTATCTTCAGTAAATAATAAGTAAATACATTGCTTAAATTATTGTCTTGAAAGATTCTACTTCTATATGTAAATTCTTAAAATCTTCAATAGTTCTTGAAACTACAGAACTTCTGTAAGGTCTGCTCAGAACCTCTGACAACCTTCACAGAACCTCTGATAGACTTGACCTATGTACTATGCAAAACTTATCATATTCTGATCCAAGCATAGATCAAGGGGGAGCAAAAGGAAAATTCTTGATCTACAGAAGTGATCAGATCAAGGGGGAGCAAAAGGAAATTACTTGATCTACAGAGGTGATTAGATCAAGGGGGAGCAGAAGGGAACCCTGAAATGATCTAAAGAGATAAAACTTTCAAGGGAAAGCCAAAGAAAAATGTCGATGACTCCATATCGACAGAAGTCAGATATCACTGCCGAGAAAAGAAGAACCAAAAGGTATGTCTCTCGCACAAAAGGTTTTTGGAAAACAATTTTCTAGGACAGGAATTGTCAAATATGTCCTAAATATACTGTGAATAACATTTCAAAAATCAAAAGCTCAAAAAGTTTCACAAGATTCGAATTAGGAGAAATTTAAGGTCATAGAGCTTCTGCTGAGCTCAACAGAGCTTCTGCAGGAAATATGCTCTGTGTTCACAAATTAACCTTCTGTCGATCTTTTGGAATGTTATCTCGAAAACCGAAAACGCAGACCATGACCTTCTCGAACAAACCGTTTTTTTAAAACAGTTTTCTCGGACACAAACTTTCAAATATGTCCGAAAAACATCTCTTAAACCAAATCAAAAATTGGATGATCAAAAATACTAATAAAATTTTTGTTATGAGATTTTTTCTCTCATAGAGCTTCTGCTGGCCCTCACAGAACTTCTGCAAGTTCCAACAGAGCCACAAAACCTCTGCGAAGCAAATTTCTTCACAAAAATCCGATTTTATCCTCTCCAATGCCTTTACAAATGTTTTGGTTAAAGAAGAACATCACAGAAGTCATGATAACAATGAGATATATGAAAAAGGGATAAACATCAAAGATTTTCAAGATCACAGAGCCTCTGTAAACTACAGAAGCTCTGCCAATCTGATTACTTGGGCATCTCTGTAGTAATAACGGTTACTTTTACTGCGAGTGAAACTCATATGGCTAAAATCAACCTCACGCGCCTAGCATTAATGGGCCGCGCACGACGTCCTGTCATATTCTGACAAGGCCTACGTGTCCCATTTTCATTGGGCGTACATGGAACGTTTTTATTTGGAAAGTTGAACCCGCCGCTCAAACTCGAGTGCGGATTCCAAACTTTAATCCATTGCCATATATTTTACTCTTTCGAATTCTACCGTTTTACCATCCTATAAAAACAAAGCTTACCCTCACATAAAACCTTTTACAAACTCTCATCTTCTTCTCCGGCGAAACCCTGCAAAACACTTGCAAATGGCTTCATCTTCTCGAGCTACATCCTCTGAACTCTCTCCGGCGAACTCAACGGAAAACTCCCCTGCTCATTCAGAACATTCTGAAAACCCCAGCCTTGCAAGAGATATTGAACAACAAGATTCCGGGGACTCCGCAGACTTTGCTCCGACGACTCACCTGCAAAACTTCATAGCTAAGGATCATTTCGAAGCAAATCTTCCCATCAAATCCAACAACTGCTATTTGGTCCCCTCACCCACTACTTTCGGCGAAGCCCATGCCATACTTCTGAACATCATGGAAAACCATGTCCTCTTCCCTCTACTATCAAGAACCCCTAACAAAATTCCAGTCCGTTATTTGAACCAATTTTGGCAAAGCTGCAGATTTGATAAAGACGATTCTCTTATCAAAGGGTACATTTCAAGACCTGATAAATCTGAGCATCTTGAAATCAAGTTCAACAGAACAATGTTCTCACTTGAATTCAACCTACCAACAAGGGGTCTTCTGGGTTTGAAAAGTTATGCAGAGCAACCAACAGACGAAGAGCTCTGTCGATTCGTGGAAATGCTTGGGTACAACACCCAACTACGGAAGAGAAATGACTTCCGCAGAGGCCGATTACCACCTCTGTGGAACACCTTGTTCTCTATTCTTAACAGATGCCTGACAGGAAAGATAGGGAGTATTGACCAGAGCTCACATCAAATCTTGAGCATCGTGTATGGGGTTTACTATGATCTTCCACTAGATTATGCGACCATAATGATGCAAGAGATCATAAACACCATCGACAGAAAGAACAACTCGAAAAGGGTCAAAGAGAACGATCCCAACTTTCTACCACCTCTGCAATTCCAAAGAATATTGGGAGTACTGTTCGAACCTCTGCTGCTAATCCAAAATTGGCCAATGGAAGGGCCAACTCCCAAACAGTTCCCGATGAACAAAAATACCCCCACTGATCATGCTGATGGCTACTCACACTGCAGACCTCTGTCAAAGAAACTTCTGCGCTACGCATCGAACATATCCCTTAAGAAAGAGTATATACGCGATCATAGAACTCCAAAACCGAGTCCTATGACACCCCCGCGTTTAGGTGTCCCCCTAGGAACAATGATAGCAAAACCTCTTTCCAATCAAGCAGAAAAGGATCAAAAGTTAGCAAAACACATGGCTATTCAACTCAGCTTCATAGCCAAACGCGCAGAAATAATGGGAAAGAAATCTTCAGCAAAGATCTCTGCTTCTACTCCAAAAGCTAAGAAGAGAAAAACTGCAGAAGGCACATCAACTAGCACTGCAGAAGATAGACCTTCACCTCCCCATGCCACAGAGATTGGCTCCTCTGCTCCTCCCCTTTTCACAAAACAGAAAGAGAAAAGATCCAAATCAACAGAGGAAGGGGCACCAAAACCAAAAAGGAGGAAAACCAAAAAGAAGCATGGTAAATCATTTAAAAAATTGGTTACCATTGCAGAAGAGGCAATCATAGAGGGTGAAACTGCAGAAGAAGAAGATGCAGAAATAGGAATGACAGAAGAAGGATATCAATCACCCTATCAATCTCCAGATAGATTTGCTCACCAGGGAGACCTGAATGATTTCCTACAGAACCCCGAAATTGCAAACACCCTTAATACAGCAGGGTGGACGGCACAACCTCTCGACCACCACTCTCCAGAAGAACATGATTTCTTCATTTCTGGTATTGACACTCATCTACAAGAAGATGACACAACACCCAGAAATCAACCAGCCGAAACCCCTGGGATTTTACAAAACCCTTTCATTCAAGGATTGGACGTCCACAGAAGAAGTCCAAACCAAGCTTCAGAAGATACAGAACAAACCGAAGCTGAGTGGAATACAATTGAAGTTACAGAGGCAACGGCTGTAGAAGAAACCACAGAAACAGGGATAGAAATCTCAGAGGTAGATTCAGATGAAGAAGAGGCTATCTGGATACGAAAAGGTCTCTATCATCCTCATGTCATGAGATTATACGGATCTCATCACATGTATGACTCCTTGAGCACAGAGAAAGGAACTTCCACAGAACCAGAAGAAGAAACAAGAAAAGATGCCGAAGTTGAAGAAGGCACACATCAATCACCCCCTCCCAGTGCAACCCACATTTCTGACACCGCAGGTCTAGCTGCAGAAGGTGTCATTGAAAAAGAGCAGCACAGCTCGAACCTCACCCAACCCATCCAGCCAGAGGTTACTCTTTCAACCTCTGTGCCCACAGAAACCGGGGAATCCATTCCTAGGGAGTCTCCTCAAAGAGACTCACCTAATGTTCGTGATCAATTGCCCCAGATCACACAAGAACACCCTACAGAGGAATTCGTTTCCTCTGTCACGCACACATTAAGGCCAAACCTTCTTTCAGAGAGAAGTAGTGAGCACAGAGACGAAGAGACTCTAGACAAGTCTCCTAGTCAACAGAAGGACATTCCAATACCCACCTCTGGAGTGGATTTGGACTCTGTTCTTCACAGAACTTCTGTAGAGAACGAAACTCAGGTTTCCTCTCGAGGATCAGAAGGAAATCCTTCCACCCCCATCGTACAAACAAGGGTGAACGAAGGTGTCCCAGGAACAGGGATTCACTCTGGAGACGAATGTGTTCCTCCAGAGGTTACACAAGGAACACAAGTATCAAGGGATGAGTTCCAAACCCTTGTCACCTCTGTGAACCAAACAATGAAAGAGTTGCAAAGCTCTTTCAAATCTTTTGCAGAGACAACATCTACAGCTCTCTTGAATCTGAACACCAAAATGGACGATCTGTCCACAGAGGTGAAAAACGCCATCTCAGAGATGAAGTCTTCTACAACAACCACTGCCAAAGAAACAGCCACTTATGCCGCTCATCAATTCAAAACAACTGCAACTTCTGCGTTCAGGGACTCGGTCAAAGAATTCCTTGATCAATTGAACAAACAGACTTCAGTGTCAACGGGCATCACTCCTGCAGATCTACAGAAGGCCCTACAAAAAGTTCAAGAAGAAGCCATACGAAATACCATGCTGATGCAACCCAAAGACTACATGACAAGAGCACAGCTGACAGAGCTTGGGCAGAACGTGATTAATCAAGTGACAGAAGTCATCCTTTCCTTCACCACTGCCAATGCTAACTTCGTCAAAGATTTCAGAGAAAGTGTAGGAAGGATGAGATTCAAAACAGAGGCAGAGCTAGCAACTCTTCTTGGCCTCTGTGATGATGTCTGCGCGAAACTGATCGCTGCTGGAGCCACAATGCCAAAGAAACCCGATGCTTCCTGCAGAGCAGAGGGTACATCAAACAAGGGTCAGGATGACTCTGATGATGATGACCATCCTGGTCCATCAGATCATCCTGAGGGGGAGAAAACTACAGAGAAAACTGCAAGCAGAGGACTTACAGGTCCACCAATAGCCGCAGAACCTCTGAGTCAAGCACCTCCAGAACAAACCCAACAACAAACTCAAAGAACCACAGAGAATACACCCATCTTTGTGGATTCAACCTCTGAAGAACCCAACACTACAGAAGCAGATAAGCAAACCTCAGAGGCAACAACCGCCCCTGAGGTAATCATTTTGGAAGAAACAGATGAACCAACCACAGAGAAAACACCCACCTCTGTGGAAACACCCCAAACCATACCCAGAAGAAAGTCGATTGCCACCAAACCAAAAAGAGCAACGACCTCTGCTTCTGACATTCTGAAAAGGATGCACACAACAATTAATGATCGTATGGTGAAGAGAGAAGAAGAAAGGCACAGGTTCACTTTAGCTTTCAGAATGGCAAGAAGATTCAATGACAACACTTCATCAACAGAAACTGAGCTCACAGAAGAAGTCACCAAACAACCTCCAACAGAGGTTACAGAGAAAGTCAAGCCAACAGAACCATCGCCACAAAAGTCCTCTAAGTCACAATCGTCAAAATCCACAGAGGCAACCTCCATCAAACCTACAGAAGTGCAAACCTCAAATCCCACAGAAGCAACAGGTTCTGCCACGACAACAAAAGATAAAGGCAAAGGGATACTGACAGAAGAGCCTAAGAAGAAGAAAACATTGTCAAAGCCAACAGAGAAACTGATGAAGAGTGCGTTTGACGCCTTTCAAACCCCAAAACCCGAAGAAGTTGACTGGACACATGGATTGAAGCCTCTGTCAGAAACTCCTTTAACTGGTAGAGCTGCAGAAGTTGTTCAACAAATGGAGAGTCTCAGAAGACAAATTCCACGACCTGGTCCAACACATGAAGAAATGGAAGAAGTGGTATACAAATACCTCTACAAACAATCCTTTCAGACAAACTATCCAATAGATCATGTGACAGATCCAAGGATCAGAGAAGAATTTGAGAACATCTTCACAAGAACAAAGCCAAGAGCCAAAGCAGATGTCTTCTCAATTCACAAAATCAAAAAGGTGATCTTCTGCAGATTCTCCTTCACAAGAACCTATCCAAGGGTCAGGTACAATCTTTACAGAGTCAGAAGAGAGAACAATTCAGAATCTACCTTCGCTGATGCTGACTTAAGAAACATCAATATATACGATCTACCTGACCTTCTGCAATGGACAAAGGACAACTACAACACAGAGGCAAACACCAGAGCCTATCAAGTATTGAGAAAAGCGATGAGGGAAAAGCTTCTGGTCTACAGCATGATAGATTTCCAGCTGGGAAAGGATCTCGGTCTCAAACATCTGGATCTACGACCACCAGAGGATCGCTGCCCACCAGACGCCATACCAAACTCAATCATCACAGAACCACGGTTTGGGTTAGTATTTCAAAACCCTCAAGGCGAAAATAAACTATTTGTATGCATGGACTGTCAAAAGTACGCAACAAATACTCTGAACAAGTTCAGAGCAAGCCTTATGAAATACAGAGGTTCAAAGAAAATGGATAAAGATGCTGCAGATACTATCATAAGAGAGATTGACGCAACAATTCGCCTAAGAGAACTCTGCATCAGATTCTACAAAGAGATCAGAAAAGTTGGAAGAGACAACAGAAGCTACAATGATTTCAAAGATGCCAAAATCTGATTCTCAGACCTCCAATCTCTGCAAACAAAGTTAAAAGTTTATCTTTCATTGTACTCAAATGTAAAATGTCTCTGGCATATTTCTAAATGAAAGAAATTTCGAGGTATTGTTTAACCTCTGTCTTATCCAACTTAGCCTAACTAAACTCAAAGTCAAATTTTTTATTTTTCACTACTTAGGGGGAGATTGTTAGCTTCAATCTTCCTAAACATAGAAATACTTAAAAGTAGTGAAAAATAGGCTAAGTATAGAAAAGCCTCTCACAGAGGCTCTGCCACTTCTTCCAGAAGATCAAGTCCAGAAAGCCACAGAAGCTACAGAGGTAATCACATAACCTCTGTAGTGCGCAAGAAGAAGATCAACTCGGAAACAAGTGGACTGCTCCACAGAAGGTCAGACCATAGAAACTCTGTAATGCCTTACAGAGCCTCTGTGGTCTGCTATGAAGACTTGGAAGATATTACTGGATACGTTCATCAACTTGCATGGAAAAGTACTGTCAAAACACGTGTCAAGCTCTGAGTGGACTCAATAGGGCATGGTACAAAATAGACGTCTGCGCCATTTAATGCATTTACCAATAGTACATCTGCTCCATTAAATGCGCATGGCTCAAACAACTGCTCACACCATCCTGTCCACTGTTCACACCATTCAGTTCACTATTCATGCCGTAAAAGGAACAGTGACCTACTTCATAGTCTTCTAAGAATAGTATAAAAGGAAGTCTCGTGTTGAGATCTTCCTAAGAACGAATACACAAGGAATCACTAATACTCTCAAACGTTATTGTCAAATATCTGAGTGTTATATTCTCACACACACCAACAGTTCTTAATCTGTTCTTCGTGTTCTTATTATATATTGAATAAACAGTAACTGTTCAAGAAATCCTTTTTATTCCTTACTGTTTTCTTTATATATGTACGTTCTAATATCTATCAAACATATTTGTTAGTATAATACGCTTCCGCATCAAACTCTAAACTCAACTAATAGACTGTTAATCTTGATTAAGTGTATATGGGTTCCAACACTATGGGTCCACATTTCTCAGTGGTGGTTGAGAAAGTTGAAGGTTCAATTTGAAGATTCAGCTTCAGTGACATTCTTCACTTTGGTTAATTTCTTAACCTCAGTGGTTGTTTTTACCTTAACCTGATTTGCACCAGGATTGGTCTTCTTTGCCTTGGGGGCAGTGATCTTCACCTTAGCTAATTTCCCAGCTTTGGTGGCTATTGGGCACTTACTAGCAAAAGTAACTTTAGGACCATTTGCATGCTTAGTAGAGATTTTTAATGGGCAGGGCCAGCACCAAGAATACCTTTGGCATTGGAAATTGGAGGAACTATCAGTTCTTCGGATTTCTTACCAGTGACATCCACTCTTATTTTAGGAGTAGATCGCTGAACGAATTCAAGAATCTTGGTCCTAGAAGTAGAGGGATGACTTGCTAAAGTTTTAGAAACATTCAGCTTAGGTACTTTGGTACCCTTCTGAGGTTTTTGATTAAAAACCTTTTCCTTACCTTTACCTTTAGATATCAAGGTAGGTTTTTCCTCAGGGATGGAAGTTTTAGAAGACGAACACTGAGACGAAGAGGTGTCAGGGATAGATGACACGAACATTCCAAATTTAAGCATGGAACGATCAGTGGTTGGTTCTTCAGCGTCAGCTTTATAACCAAGACCAATTTTGTCACTCAAGGGAATCTGAGCACCAATTATCTCAGTAATCGTTGTTGAGGATTTACACCATCCTTCAACAGTAGCATTTTCAGCCTTTAATGCAGCGATAGCTTCTTCTCGCTCAATACTGATGATTTGATTTAAGTAGACCTGATCTTTCAAATTTTCTTCTATATTAGAAAGCTTCTGAATTTGTAAGTGACAGTTTTTAAGTTGTTTAGCGAGATCAATATTTTGTTTTTCAGCTTTGGTCTTGCCATTCATGGCATCAATCAAATCAACAGTTAATAGATCGATGGTTCGACGTCTACCAATGTCATTAACGGCTGAAGTAGAAGTATCAGTAGAAGGATTTGATACCTGAGAGGTGGAGGTAGAAGTAGAGGGAATTTCAGCTTTTTCTTCCTCTTCTTCTATTTGGGCCATGAGGCAGAGATTTGCCTCATCATCATCATCAGAGTCAGATGATTTTTCATCAGAAGCAGCCCAGTCATGATCTTCAGTGATCAGACCTTTTCCTTTCTTTTTCTATGTTTTCAGCTTAGCATTTTTTTTCAGCTTCTAGTATTTGTCATCTCTAGCCCTGGGATTAGAGGATTTCTTGTAGGAAGAAGATGAAGGTTTGAAAATTTTCTTTGACCTGCATTCACTAGCAAAGTGTCCAACTTTTTCATTGTTAAAGCAGGTAGCAGTGGCCTTATCTACAGGAGTTGAAGATTTGGGCTTGTTAGTGAGTGAAAGAGGTTTATTTCTTCTGAAGTTACTCTTTCTGGCAAATTTCCTGAAGGAATTAGTCAGGAGTGCCAGAGATTCATCAAGTTCTGAAGGATCAGCGTCTGATGAATCATCAGAGTTAGATTCCAACTTAGTGATAGTGACAGTAGAAGGCTGAGTGGGCACCAACTCTGAAGATAGTAAAGCAAAAGGTGTGCTTTTGGATTCTTTTACAAGATTCTTCTTAAGTAGACACGACTGCTCATGATTGAGCATAGTGCCAAATAAGGTAGAGATGGTCATGAATTTAAGATCCTTAGAGAGCTTAAGACACATGGAATAATTGTCCTGGCTTTAAAGAAGACTTTCCAGAAACTTTGCCAGGATCTCAAAGTTAGAATATTCCTTACCAACAGTTTTTAAGTCAATGATTAAACAGTTAAACCGTTGATGTATTTCAGAGAGGTTTTCATTCTTACCACATATGAAACTTTTGTACTGTCTTACCAGGTTGATCTTTCTCGAATCCTGGACTATAGTAGTACCTTCATATTGAACACATATAGTGTCCCACGTAGCTTTGGAACTCTTCAGGTTCATGATGGAGTGGTAGACTTCATCAGGAAGAGCCATTGAGATGATAGACCTCGCCTTAGTATCGATGGCCACCTTCTTCTTGTCTTAATCAGTCCACATGTTAACTTCCCTGGGAATGATTCGTTCAGGGATGGCAGCTCTAGTAGCAGTGGCTGGAATAGCAGGGTCTATAATGAAAGGAACATATGGTCCATTTACAGTATAGTAAGGTATAGTGGGATCTACACCTTCCAAGAAGAGCATCATCCTATTCTTCCAAAGATTGAAATTATCTTTGCTAAATCTAGGGGGTTTGTCTAGAGAGCCATTATCGATATAGTTTGTATTTGTGGAGTTTGCCATAATGAAGAATAGCAAGGTAGAGAAAAAGAGATAGTATAACCAAGATCTTGTTTATTATATTAAACAAACTACTCTGATACCACCTGTTGGTCCCAAAGGGGTTATACAAGTTTGTAGAAGGGGGGGGTTGAATACAAACACACGATTTTATCTTTCTAAATTGTTTATTGGTTCGATTCAAAGTGAAATCCTAACGCAAGGCACTACGAGTGAAAGTCCTAACGCATGTTCTAAGATTGAAACTAATTAAGGTACTGGTATGAGATTAAACACACAACTTACCGGATAGGAATTCGGAAGACAGAAGTGTCCGGATCTGGTAGTGACCGGATCCAGGTTTGTGAGTGTCTGAATAAAAGGTAACCAGACAAGCCTGAAGTTACCGGATAACACAAAGTTACCGGATAAATAGGCTTATCTGGAAGAAGATAAGTGGCCAGATAAAATAAGTGTCTGAATGTAAAAAACTTACCGGATGAATGGATGTCCGGGAAGATGACTGATCCGGATAGATGATCCGAGAAGTTGTACTTACCGGATGTGTAGACAGTCCGGATAGAATAGACTTACCCGGGAACTTTTGAGTAACCAGAAATATTAATAGTCCAGAAAAGTATCGGATAGTTGATTACCGGGAAGTTTAAACAACCCGGGTAGACCTTATCCGGTAAGTAGCGAAATTAGGAAACTTACCTGGATTGTAGAACTGGGTCCGGACACTGCGGTTGTGTTCGAGAAAAAAGGACTCGGATGCGATTAGGGTTGCCTTAGATTGTTCCTGAAAGATTAGAAACCTAACAAAATACCAAAATAACAACACCCTAATCGATTTCTAAGCCAAATAACAAGAATTTGATGGAAAATTTTGATTTTTTGACAAGAACAGAGACAAAACTTGTTGACTCAATTTTGCACAAAAATCTGCTCAAACGATCGATTTAGACAGAGAAAACTTGCAGAAACGCTAATGATATCAATACTAATCGAATGGAATAACCAGAAACAATCAATTTTGTCAGAATCAAAAGATGATAATCTAGAATTTAAGAACACAGTCGACAAAACTAACAAGAAACCTTACCAGAAACCTTTTGAATACCTTGAATCGAACCGTTCGTATGCTCTGATACCAATTGTGGATCCCAGATTAGTACATACAATAAGAAATCAATAGTAATAATCAACAATCAGTATGATTTCCATTCGTCATCCATATAACTTTAATAAACCTTTTCAGAGAGTTTACAAAGTATTTTGCAATTCAATTATGACGATTAAACGATTAACTTGATTTCTAAGGCTAAGCAAACTATTTATACTTAGGCCTAATCTAATAAGGCTTCAAGCCCATTACAAAATTAAGCCCAAATACACATTTACAATTTATTCTCTTGAACTTCCATTCAACTTGATTTTAATCCCGACATTGGATATTCGTCAATCTCTAAAGCCTTCAGAGTCTTTAATTGTAGAAGACAAACTCTAGAAGAAATAATCCACGTCACTTTCGATGAATCTCGTTCAGCAAATTCAAGACCTTCTGCTAATACTGAAGAACTGAATAAATGGATGTTTTCTCATCATGGGGACTCGGAAAGTATTCCTAATCCTCATGTCAACATCCCTACCGTTGATGATGATCCTACCATCATCCCAAGCATGCAGACTAGTGAAGCTGAATCGTCATGGGTTTCAGTTGTTCCTCTCAACACTATGCCTGCTTCTGAACCATCTACCTCAGATATCCCATCTACTTCTCAGCAATCAGTGAATGAAATGCCATCTGAACCTCTTCCACTTTTGCTTGATATACCTGAACTTGCTGAAGCCTCTTCTTCAGCTCCTCCAGAAGTTCAAATTGAGTCAGCAAATCATGCTTCGGCTCAGCGATGGACTATTAATCACCCCATTGATCAGATTCTTGGTGATCCAAACGCTGGTGTTCAGACTCGACGAGGTTTAGATAACATTTGTTTATTTGTTAACTTTACTTCTCTGATTAAACCAAAGAAAACAGATGATGCCCTCAAAGATCCAAACTGGGTCAGCGCTATGCAAGAAGAGCTGACAGAATTTGAAAGAAACAAAGCTTGGAATCTCGTTCCAAGACCATCTGACAAGTCAGTGATAGGCACCAAGTGGGTCTATTGTAACACCCTCAGATTTGGAACGAGCAACTAACTTTAAAATTCAATAAAATAACCAAAATAGATAAATCTTTTCTACAATTCCTTCATCAAAATACCTCAGAATTAAAACATCATAATTTCTACAGTTAATAACTTAAAACGGGCGTCACTTTACACAACACAAGTTGCTAGTCCAAACAAATGCGAAATACTTCACTAATCAAGTCACCTCTCGTGCACTCTACTAGCACTCGCCACTTCACAATGTAGCTAGAGCTACCCCAACCTGAGCCTGTTGCACATGCCGACAAATAAAAAGGGTTAGGCTTACGCCTAGTGAGTTCAAGCATTTTATCATGACTATATAAAATCATAAATCGGAAATTAGTAGCTTTAGTCATGATTCAATAAGTCTTTAATGAAAGTTTGCGACAAAGGTTATCATTTGCAAAGAGTTCCCAAATATGACATAAATGACTCATTTTCCAACGCACCCAAAATCCATGGGAATCCTCCCCAAAAGTGTAAAGCGTTTTCCAAAAATGAGTTACGAATCCCAACCCACTCAAATACGTTCGTAAATCTAGTTTTAGGCAAAACCTTCAAATACGGTTGACAATACATACTCAACCCGTGAGACATGGAAACCATCCATTTACATATAATCTTTCATTGGAAACATAATACGAAGCAACACTTACGCAAACGTAAAATGTATTAAAATCCAAATACCATAAAATAAAACTCCAGTAGTTAAAACATCCAATAAGAATGTAACATAAATCCGCCCATCAGTCATGGAAAACAATCCATATGCATGTAATATAACCTCAACAATGTGAATAGATAAAATACCCGAAATCAACACCCTTCGGTGACGGGGGAGACCCGATCTCATCGAGTGTGGCAAACACATAAATTAAACCACGATTAAATAAATGTAGGTAAGCTTCTTGGATGTGGAAAATGGATGACATCAACCATACTAGGTCTTTAGTCAATCCTTGGCATCAATCATACTAGATCTTTAGCCCATCTTAGACATCAACCATACTAGGTCTTTAGTCCATCTCAGACATCAACCATACTAGGTCTTTAGTCCGTCTTTGGCATCAACCATACTAGGTCGTTAGCCCCTCTTAGACATCAACCATACTAGGTCTTTAGTCCAAGCCCTCAAGTTCAACCATACTAGGTCTTTACATTGGAAAACCTACCATCCAAAACAAGCTTACTTAACTTAAAAATTCATACATGACCTCAAAAGAATAACTAATGCATTCAAATCATGTAAACTCCAAATATGATGCAATTCATGCAACTCAAACCCCAAGCCCACGTCGAGCTTATAAAAAAATCGGGCGAATGCCCTCGAGACTCAACCGAGTCCAAAACCGAGCCCTCTGCTCAAAAGATCTAATGATCATTTATCAATATCAATTCATGCAAATGAAATGCATCTAACTCACATCATGCAACACACGCTCCGAGGCATGATAATCTCACAACCCCTTCATTGCCACCTTTCCAATGAAGTCAAATCATATATTCATCTATATGTACACGTATATGCAACTCTTTTATTACTTGACAATGCATATAACTCACTAAGGTTCATTAGTCCCAAAGGTATTAAGAATAAATCATCAAACGGTCTTCACACATAAGACCAACACTTAAACCGGCACGTATTCGAATAAAATGCAATTAAGCATATAACACATCCAAGACTCCATCTCGAGTCACTAAAACCGGCAAACACTCAAAAGACTCATTTGAGTATAAATCAAGCCTTTAAGGCCAAAATAAATGTTTGGTTAAATACGTGTCACTCACACGGTTACGTAAACCCAAATGCATCGTTACCCAAAATCTTTATCTTTTAATTCCTCAATAGGCCATTGGCCCCAAAATAAAGGTTTACAACTCTTAAAATATTCACATGGTCGGATTGACCAAAATCCCCAACTCACACGTTCACACTTTAAAATGTGCCACATCATAGTTATCACATAATCACAAAACACTAAAAGAGTATTTTGACCAAATAACCTTCACTTATGCAATAAATTAACAAAACCTCTTTCACTCGTGATTTATTCATCAATCACTCAAAATCCCCAAATGTGGGTGTTTTTACAAGATTTGTAAAGTTCAACACTTTGATTAAATCAAAACCCACTAATTAACTCGACAAGTGATAATTTCATATAAAGGACACAAATACTTTAAAATAAACATTTTGGCATGTACAAAGTTTTCACAAAGCAACTTAAACTCACCTTGCTAGATTTAGGCTAAATCTAGATTTTTTCTCAAACGTAAGCTCTCTTGAAGAACTTGAATCCTCAAGCCCAAAACTTCCAAAAACCTAGATCCACAAGTTTCCATCCATAAATAATCATCCCCAAACACTTATATATGTTTCCCCTAACATAAAACATCCAAAAATCACCAAAACACCAAAACCCTAACTTCTTAGATGAAGAAAAGTGAGAAGTTTACCTCAACCACCACCAAATACTCTTGGATCATTCATCATACTTCAAAACTCTTTCTAGATCCTTGAAGATCTCTCAAAAACGAAACCGTAGCAACTTGAATCATCAAAATCGGAGTTAGGATGCAAAAGTTATGAAGGTTTGAAGTATGAGGCTGAAATTCGCGTCTTAATACACCAGACCATTCCCGCGGTTTGTCCCGCGACTTTTCAGTCGTGTGGAAAGCCGCGCGGCTCCCTGTTGGGTCATTCGGTCGGATACTGTTTCGTCCATAACTTCTTCGTTATAGCTCCGTTTTCGCTCCGGAAAGAACCGTTGGACTCGTATTCGAATTCCCCATCCAACAAGACCATAAAATCTAGGATTTAACCCCAAAACTTATTTTTCATATTTTTCTTAAAGATCGGTTCCACACTGATTCGACATTGGACCTATCTGGAAATTACGGGTGTTACAATCCTCCCAACCTTAGGATGATTTCGTCCTCGAAATCTACATCCTTTACAATCCAAAGCCAACCGACTTACTGTCGACCATTAATCATCAATTCCTAACTGGAATTTAAATTCCCCCACACAGTCTTATAAGGACGAATCCTCGAATAATTTCTTACCAACAAAACTCCTTCAAGTACACGTTACTTGACCGTAACAACATTCTAACCACTGGGATAACTCCTAGTTAGACGACTCCGGTTGTCTCCCAACCTTAGATGTTCCATACTTCCCAATCATACTACATTTACACGTTCTTAACTGTTCTCTCCAATTCAACCCGACGTTCAATCACTGCCAACATCAACCAAAACTTCAGAATCCTCAACTAATCCCGCTAATGGACTAGTATTTACTCTCAGTGGATCCCACCAATTTTAACACTAACGGTCATCACTGACCCATCAGCTACACAATCCCAAGGATGTGTCCAATTATCAAACATCAAGTTGACAGTTTCTCTTACCACGCAAGGAAAGTCATTTCCCTAAATCCTCTTATCACAAAAGAGCATCTTAAGATTACTACTACCATTACCATCATTCTTTTAAAATCGGCTACAATCCCCCGATTACACTAAAGGTGCTTGGCCTCAAGCCCAAAAGTCGATACCTAAATATATTACCTACCTCAAATAGGTTACCGCGCATTTATTCTCTTAATTACAAAGGCCATCATCCCTTAACCGATACCATTCAGTCTACGGTATTATCACACATGAAATACTCAAGCTTCCACCGTCGAAGTGCTACACGCATTTACTCTTAACCGGGTTACTTACCCTTTCTAAGGTCCTAACGAGTTCAAGGTTTTCAAGTGCGTTATTCCATAAATATGCCACTCAACAAATCCTTTCACAAAAAAAATCTCAACACAAAGATTTTCACGTCACATAAATCGTACGCATAGAAAACTACTATCAAATCGGTAGTTACGCAAAATGGACACGCTCGTCCCACATATGAAAATCATGTTGAAAATTATTTCATTGCAGTTCAGTTTTCCCACAAAACGCAAAAGCAAAATAAACAATTTCTTTAAAGTGGACGCCATGGTTCTAATATGGATTGACTCACGACAGGCATGTAAAGTGACTGCTCGACCTTAAACGGGGTGCAACACAAGGTGTGCACGTATTTCAAAAGAGTCCAAACGACATTTGACTCCAAATTCTTTTCTGACCATAAAATCGTATGGGACCAGGTTTCCCCAACACATTTTGCGCGCGTCAGTTTATTATACAAAAACAAGGAAACAATTCCTACTTACACCTCGGTCAAAACTCAAAATGACTTGTGCAATTCCCCTATTTAAAACAAACTCATACGTTTCCATTACTTGAAAACATCGACTAAAACATCATAAAACCTCACATTGGGGTAGGCATGCAAGCTTGTAACATTTCCATTAGAAATTTTCTTGAAACGAAATAACATGCATCAAATGGTTCGTGACCAGATTTCAAGAGATGAAACTCTTTAAATCAATTTCCCAAAATTCCTCATTCGGTCCTATAATGACATTTGAATAAAACGTTTTCTGGCAAAACTTGCACACAACAATGCGTTTGTCCAAAACATACGAGGAAAGAAGTGTTAATAATTTGTTGACACCAAAAAGGGTTCAAACCTATTTTCAAATCTCAAATTGCACCCACGGTGCGCATCAATGCTCAAAACATAAGAATTCCACGCATCATAATTTTATACAAACAAGTTTTCTAAAATCTTTATCACGAAGCACTTTCCTCAAAATTCCGTACTTGGAACATAAAATGTCGAAACGTCATTGCTTAAAATGTATTTGTCAAAATATTTAAAATACACATTTCCTCCAAACCAAAAGGTTTTCAATTTTCCAAAAAATATTCGGCAAATCAAAATTGACCAATGTCAACGACTCATACATTTGTGTTTTTCAAATATCACGTATTGTAAACCATCTGTGATCCTCACACCTCTAAAACATGGTTTGACCAAATGGTCTCTCATTTAAACAAGGAGTTAATAAAACATTTTCATGCACGTCTCGTTTAGCAAAGTGTCGAGAAAACAATGGTTACCAAGCTATGCATACCCCTAAGTCGATATAACACATTTTACATAAAAATGCTAATAAAACGTTTAACTGGCCAAAAGCGCACCAAGCAAATTATTGTGAATCGTCACCAAAAATGTCCTTTCATGCATCACTTAAGCCACGTATAAATCAATCCATACATTGAACTATTTGCAATAAAATACTTACTAACACAAACACTTGAAAGAAAAGTTATGTGACACTAGAATTCCAAACTCATCTTTTCTTAGTCGCCTTATGGCATAAAATTAACTTTTCTCAACAAAACTCAAGTGGGACCAAATGCCCAACATAACTCGTAAACTTTTCACATAAGCAAATAGAGTATGCACATAGTAAAATTATACTCACACGACTCAACATGCCGTAAAACAAAACTCCATGAACCTCAATGGACTCAACGACTCCAAGTCAATAAAACGGCGCTAAACATCATGCTTCCCAAAGCCAAATTGCTATAAGCAAAATCATAAATGAGACGCCAAAATCCCAAAAATTCCCTTCTCGGGTAATACCCCATAAACAACGTTGTTTAACAACTCACATTAAACAAATTCCCAAAATAACTTTACATAGATATTATGGAAGATAGCTTTCCGCCCAAACTCTAACATATGTGGAGGAGATCCAATGTTAAAGTCACAAGTCGTAGTCATTGCCCAACCTCTTAAACATCATAAAAATATGATTATCATTATATCCGAAACCAATGTTGAACAATAATGAAATAAAGCAAAACAAATCCCGGCGGAGATTGCAACTCTCGCAATAAAATGGTTTCATGCACGTTCAAAACCATGATTTGAAATCTTGTGTGTGTGCTAATCATTTTCTCAAAATTCAAAACACAATCCATATAAGGATTGGAAACACAAGAAATAGTTGATGCAATTTAATTCCAAAATAACTTTGTGCATGACTTAGTCGGCATTCAACGTCTCAACTCATACTCTTCCAAATCTCTCCGGTCCACTATTGTCATCCGGATGTTTTCACCATCTTAAGGTGTGTTGGGAATTACATCAATTAACCTTACGGTTTTTCCTCGAATCAAAATCGGCTCAATAAGCCTATGGTTCTAGTCCAACCATCAATCTTGACCTGAAACGGTCTACTTAAAGCAAATATCATGCTCATCATCACTCCAAGTGACTAATACTAGAATCGTCCATCTATTCCAACGACTACTAGCTTAGAACCTCCTTCACTACCCCAACGATCATCACATGAAAGCAATTCAAGTATGCATATGTACTAGTAGGTTCACCATGACACTGGCCAGGTGTCACTATGAACGCACCGTACATGCTTATCCTTGCTACTCTCAACATGATTCTCGTTTCTAAAAGCTCCATCAACTTCAAAACATCCTATCTTAAAGTGCCTAAAGGTGAATTTCACTCTCATTTACTTAAACAAACGCTAGTTTGAGTCTAGGTATCCAAAATCAACACCTAAATCTCTCAAACTTATGCTCTGATACCAACTTGTAACACCCTCAAATTTGGAACGAGCAACTAACTTTAAAATTCAATAAAATAACCAAAATAGATAAATCTTTTCTACAATTCCTTCATCAAAATACCTCGGAATTAAAACATCATAATTTCTACAGTTAATAACTTAAAATGGGCGTCACTTTACACAACACAAGTTTCTAGTCCAAACAAATGCGGAATACTTCACTAATCAAGTCACCTCTCGTGCACTCTACTAGCACTCGCCACTTCACAATGTAGCTAGAGCTACCCCAACCTGAGCCTGTTGCACATGCCGACAAATAAAAAGGGTTAGGCTTACGCCTAGTGAGTTCAAGCATTTTATCATGACTATATAAAATCATAAATCGGAAATTAGTAGCTTTAGTCATGATTCAATAAGTCTTTAATGAAAGTTTGCGACAAAGGTTATCATTTCCAAAGAGTTCCCAAATATGACATAAATGACTCATTTTCCAACGCACCCAAAATCCATGGGAATCCTCCCCAAAAGTGTAAAGCGTTTTCCAAAAATGAGTTACGAATCCCAACCCACTCAAATACGTTCGTAAATCTAGTTTTAGGCAAAACCTTCAAATACGGTTGACAATACATACTCAACCCGTGAGACATGGAAACCATCCATTTACATATAATCTTTCATTGGAAACATAATACGAAGCAACACTTACGCAAACGTAAAATGTATTAAAATCCAAATACCATAAAATAAAACTCAAGCAGTTAAAACATCCAAAAAGAATGTAACATAAATCCGCCCATCAGTCATGGAAAACAATCCATATGCATGTAATATAACCTCAACAATGTGAATAGATAAAATACCCGAAATCAACACCCTTCGGTGACGGGGGAGACCCGATCTCATCGAGTGTGGCAAACACATAAATTAAACCACGATTAAATAAATGTAGGTAAGCTTCTTGGATGTGGAAAACGGATGACATCAACCATACTAGGTCTTTAGTCAATCCTTGGCATCAATCATACTAGATCTTTAGCCATCTTAGACATCAACCATACTAGGTCTTTAGTCCATCTCAGACATCAACCATACTAGGTCTTTAGTCCGTCTTTGGCATCAACCATACTAGGTCTTTAGCCCCTCTTAGACATCAACCATACTAGGTCTTTAGTCCAAGCCCTCAAGTTCAACCATACTAGGTCTTTACCTTGGAAAACCCACCATCCAAAACAAGCTTACTTAACTTAAAAATTCATACATGACCTCAAAAGAATAACTAATGCATTCAAATCATGTAAACTCCAAATATGATGCAATTCATGCAACTCAAACCCCAAGCCCACGTCGAGCTTATAAAAAAATCGGGCGAATGCCCTCGAGACTCAACCGAGTCCAAAACCGAGCCCTCTGCTCAAAAGATCTAATGATCATTTATCAATATCAATTCATGCAAATGAAATGCATCTAACTCACATCATGCAACACACGCTCCGAGGCATGATAATCTCACAACCCCTTCATTGCCACCTTCCCAATGAAGTCAAATCATATATGCATCTATATGTACACGTATATGCAACTCTTTTATTACTTGACAATGCATATAACTCACTAAGGTTCATTAGTCCCAAAGGTACTAAAAATAAATCATCAAACGGTCTTCACACATAAGACCAACACTTAAACCGACACGTATTCGAATAAAATGCAATTAAGCATATAACACATCCAAGACTCCATCTCGAGTCACTAAAACCGGCAAACACTCAAAAGACTCATTTGAGTATAAATCAAGCCTTTAAGGCCAAAATAAATGTTTGGATAAATACGTGTCACTCACACGGTTACGTAAACACAAATGCATCGTTACCCAAAATCTTTATCTTTTAATTCCTCAATAGGCCATCGGCCCCAAAATAAAGGTTTACAACTCTTAAAACATTCACATGGTCGGATTGACCAAAATTCCCAACTCACACGTTCACACTTTAAAATGTGCCACGTCATAGTTATCACATAATCACAAAACACTAAAAGTGTATTTTGACCAAATAACCTTCACTTATGCAATAAATTAACAAAACCTCTTTCACTCGTGATTTATTCATCAATCACTCAAAATCCTCAAATGTGGGTGTTTTTACAAGATTTGTAAAGTTCAACACTTTGATTAAATCAAAACCCACTAATTAACTCGACAAGTGATAATTTCATATAAAGCACACAAATACTTTAAAAGAAATATTTTGGCATGTACAAAGTTTTCACAAATCAACTTGAACTCACCTTGCTAGATTTAGGCTAAATCTAGATTTTTTCCCAAACGTAAGCTCCCTTGAAGAACTTGAATCCTCAAGCCCAAAACTTCCAAAAACCTAGATCCACAAGTTTCCATCCATAAATAATCATCCCCAAACACTTATATATGTTTCCCCTAACATAAAACATCCAAAAATCACCAAAACACCAAAACCCTAACTTCTTAGATGAAGAAAATTAAGAAGTTTACCTCAACCACCACCAAATACTCTTGGATCATTCATCATACTTCAAAACTCTTTCTATATCCTTGAAGATCTCTCAAAAACGAAACCGTAGCAACTTGAATCATCAAAATCGGAGTTGGGATGCAAAAGTTATGAAGGTTTGAAGTATGAGGCTGAAATTCGCGTCTTAATACACCAGACCATTCCCGCGGTTTGTCCCGCGACTTTTACGTCGCGTGGAAAGCCGCGCGGCTCCCTGTTGGGTCGTTCGGTCGGATACTGTTTCGTTCGTAACTTCTTCGTTATAGCTCCGTTTTCGCTCCGGAAAGAACTGTTGGACTCGTATTCGAATTCCCCATCCAACAAGACCATAAAATCTAGGATTTAACCCCAAAACTTATTTTTCATATTTTTCTTAAAGATCGGTTCCACATTGATTCGACATTGGACCTATCTGGAAATTATGGGTGTTACATCTATCAAAACAAGTTGGATGAACATGGAACTGTAACCCGCAACAAGGGTCGTCTTGTTGCTCAGGGATACTGACAAGAGGAAGGCATAGACTACGACGAAACATTTGCCCGAGTGGCAAGACTCGAAGCAATTCGTCTATTTCTAGCATACGCTATTCACAGAGACATCAAGGTATATCAGATGGATGTGAAATCAGCATTCTTGAATGGAAGGCTGAATGAAGAAGTCTATGTTGAGCAACCTCCAGGATTCCCTGATCCTAAGCATCCAGATTATGTATATATGTTGGATAAGGCACTCTATGTCTTAAAGCAAGCTCCTCATGCATGGTATGACACTCTCTCAACTTATCTCCATATTGAAAAATTTGAGCGTGGTAAAATCGATAAAACTCTATTTTTCAGAAAAGTAAAAGGTCATATCATGCTTGTTCAAATATATGTCGATGATATTATATTTGGTTCTACTAACCCTGAACTATGTACTCGTTTCGCTGAAAGAATGAAAGCTGAATATAAAATGAGTATGATGGGTGAATTGACATATTTCCTTGGTCTTCAAATCAAGCAGAATGAAAAGGCCACTTTCATTCACCAACGTAAGTATGTTAAAGATATGCTGAAAAAGTTTGATCTAACTCACAGCTCAGCTATGAAAACCCCAATGGCACCGCCGCTGACACTTAACAAAGATCCTTCAGGGAAGCTTGTTAATGTCACAGCGTACCATGGGATGATCGGCTCTCTTCTGTATCTAACAGCGACTCGTCATGATATTATGTATGCAACTTGTTTATGTGCACGATATCAATCTGAACCTAAGGAATCTCATTTGATCGCTGTAAAGAGAATTTTTAGATATCTAAAAGGTACTCCCAACCTAGGTCTTTGGTATCCCAAAGACTCGAGGTTTGATCTAATCGCCTATTCAGATAGTGATTTTGCAGGATGCAAATTGGATAGGAAAAGCACCACAGGAGGCTGTTAGCTCCTATGTGGTAAGCTGGTGAGTTGGACAAGTAAAAAGCAAAATTCAGTGTCCACCTCAACCGCTAAAGTTGGGTACGTAGCCGCTGGAAGTTGTTGCTCTCAGGTCTTATGGATGAGAAATCAACTGTTGGACTATGACCTTCAGCTCTCCAAAATTCCAATCTATTGCGACAGCACCAGTGCCATCGTTATAGCCAACAATCCAGTGCTACACTCAAAGACCAAACACATCGAGATCAGGTATCATTTTATCAGAGATCATGTGATGAATGGTGATATAGAACTCCATTTTATCCCAACTGACTTTCAGTTAGCTGGTATGTTCACCAAACCTCTTGATGAGACAAGATTCAACTTTCTCATCAGCGAGCTTGGAATGTTGAACCTAGAAGAGTAAAATCTTCAGTGGTTAGCATTAGATCAGTGATAATGTGTTATATATCCTTATTCATCATGTAATCTCTGAACAAAAGGTTCCCTGATCACAAGGTACGTTCTATCTCTTAAACGTTGACATTCGCTTCGGCATGCAGAATTTCAAAATAAATTACATCGCTGAATATCTCTTCCTTTCAGTGATTCTCTTGAAAATCTCACCGATATTTCTAATCAGTGCTTCTATATTTTGAAAATGTCCCTGAGTTTTTTTTAAACCCTCAGAGACAACTTAAAATATGAAAGGACGTTTGTGACGTCATCACAACGGATAAACCCTGGCACGACCTTTCATCTGACACGCTCGCTCGTTTCGTTTCCTTGTCCAATAAGATGCAAGGGACGTGTCACGTGTCATCATGAGAAACGTTTCCCGCTCATTAGTTTCTCTCTCTACTCTCACTATATAAACCACTCGAGTTTATATTTTTACCTTTTACGCTCTCGAACTCACTAAAGGCAAAAGAATTTTCTTGCATCTCTAAGCTTTGGATTACAAAGAACTTGTGATCTTCATCTCCATCTTCAATCAAACAGGTTCTTACTCACTCTTCAATCCATTTAAAAACTTGTTTTTGATCTTATTCTTGTTCTTAAAAGATCAAACAAATGAACTTTCTAAAAACATGAAATCATCTTCTTCATAATTTTATAAACACAACTTGTTTACAAGTTGTTCTTGTAAGTTTAAAACAAAAATCTTAAACTTATATTTTTCATACGTTTTTCCAGAATCCTTCCTTAAAAGAAAACTGGAAAACAAGAAGTTTCACTAGTTTTTGAACTTCTTGTCAAAACTAGAAACCCTTTTTACCATGTTTCCCTAAATGGAAACTGGAAGACCCTAAAAACCCTTATTTTGGAAACTTTTTCCATTCTAAGTTTTTGTCTCGTCTTCTATATCTTTTGTTATTCAAAACAGAAATGGCTTCCAATGCTGATGTTGCTGCAACTACTACTCCCTTTGTCCCTCTCTTCCAAAGGGCTGCTAACATGAAACTCTCGATGAGCCAGATCACATTCCAATCCAACAACCCTTACGCTCTCTTGGAATTCCCCAAAAAAAAGATGGTTACCCATCTTGATGATGCTGTTAACTTCATCAAGATCTGCCCTCTTTCAACTTCCATGACCATTAAACCCCCAGCCCACAAACGGCTCTTACAACAATTTTGGTACACAACGCATCGTACCACTACCACTTCCATGAAAAACCCTAACCACAAATACAATGTCATCGCCTTTGAAACTGAACTAGACGAGGCACAAATTTCTCCGGCAACGATACGCTCAGCGCTAAATCTCCCTGGTAGATCCAAAGCTCACCAATTCGTAGCTTTCCCTGATCCTAACTCTCCACAACGGAAGGAGGAAATCATCCATTTCCTCGACTGCATGGGGTACATCTGGAACCCTGACCATGTTGGAGTCCCTGAGAAGAAAATCACCACCGTCCTGAAGAACAAGATTCCCTCTGAGTTGAATTTCATATTTACTCACGTCATCAGCTGCATGACTGCCAAGATGGGCTCACATGATCAGGCCTCCAAACCTCAAACTGCCATGGCCTACGCCTTACTGAAGGGTCTTCACGTTGATTGGGCCAAAGTGATCTTTGAAGATCTGATGGAGAAAGTGGAGATGTCTGAAAGATCAGCGATGGTTCCTTATCCTCGCTTTCTCAGCGCCATATTCGCCTATGGCATGAAGGACGCATACCCAAAGGTTGGTGACCTGAAAGTTTCTCAGGTTGGCCCGAAAGTACTGGACTTCAAGCCTGTCCACAAGTAGGTACGTCTCTCTACTCTTCTTACTCTTCTCCGCTCTCCTTCGTCTACTTCTGCAGCTACCTCCACGACAGCGGTCGACCCAACCGTTGATACCCAGGCTGCAACCACCACCTCTTCCAAAAAGAGGAAACAATCCACTACCCCCTTGGCATCCATAAGTCCAAGAAGATTTCAAAGGAGCAACCCAAGCCTTCCCAGGATGAAGACTCCACGTCCGTTCCTCTGCAGACGACGATGGATAGTTCTGTGGTACACTCTGCCACATCCGCTGAACCCACCCAATCAATCCCAGTTTCAGTGCCTCGGTTCACTGAAACCTTCATGGATCAGGACCCCCACTCTCAGTACCTCAAAGTACTGAAGAGATTTTCCTCAACGGATCCAACGCTGAATCTGCTACCACCACCCTCTTCACAACCTTTGCTTCTCCCTCACATTCTTTGGTCTCTTCAAGTTTCATCTTCCCTGCAGCGACGTCTACGCCCATCCTCCATCTGGACGACAATGTTGCTGCTAAACTGCAGCGAATGATGCAGCAAAACCAAGGACCTGCAGGCGCTTCTGGCCACCCTTTACTGGAAGACGATATGGAAACCTACTCAGGGTATCGTTATATCCACACTTTTTTTAACCCGCCTACAGGTATCCTAAACACCATCTCTCTCTGGACCCCCAACTTCTGAGCTTCCCTTTGCTCACAAGTTCATTTCTGTTACAGGTCCTAACTTGGGCACGATCAGCAACTCCCTCAAGGAGATCGCTGAAAAGATGGAAACTCTCACCACCACCATCTCAACTAATTCTTTAGCGGTTACAAACGTTAGAGAGGCTCTGAAGGATCTCTCAACAGTTGTTGCTGACAAGGCTTCCTCCGCTGAACTCATCAAGGTTGATAGAGCCCTGAAGGCGGTAGAAACAACTCTCACCACCAACACCTCCTCAATCGCCTCCCTGACAACTGCTGTAGCAGATCTCTCCAAAGATCTCACCACTGGGCTTTCATCACTCAGCGGTGAGATGAGTACTTTAAAGACTGACTTCACAGGTCTTCAGAATGAAGTGAGTAGCCTCTCCTCCAAGGTCGCTGATTCCAACATGTTGCTCACAAAGATACTTGAAAGAATGGAAGCTCCCACGGTCCCCTTGTCCCACTTTTCTTAATCTGATAGAGAGAAGGTGGAGTTGGATGTAGATTTTATCATCGGTTCCACCCCTGCTATATCTGTCCTAGAAGACAGAATAGCAACGGTTGAAACTTGTGTAGGTATCCCTGGACCTGAAGCCAAGGTGCCTGAACAGGTAGTTGTTGCTGCTGCCACTAAAGCTGCTACCTCCCCCATCCAAAATGTGGAAGAGGGGGAGAAGGAAAATGAAGACCTTCCCCATTTTTCTGAGGGGTAGGATAAAGATGAAGAACCTCAAGAAGGTAAGAATCCTGAGGGAATCGAAAGAAGTCCCTCTCGTTCTGAGGGGGAGCATTTTGAAGAACAAGTAAACTCTCTAGTGCTTGTTGAATCCTCAGAGGATGCTGAGGACGTTGAAGCTGAGGATGACGAAGACCTATATCTAAAAGATGACGAACCATCTTCATCCCCAAAAGATGATGATGATGACGATGATGATAAAGGATTCGTATTCCAACCAAAGCAAAAGAAAGCCCCTGCTCAAAAAGGGGTCATCGTCAACGAATCAAGGGAGGGGACCAAACCTAAATCTCCAGCGAAAGCGGCCAACCAAGTAAAACAAAAAGGCCTCGATGAGGACAACCTGGCTATTTTACTCAAGAAGCCAGTTTTTTAGGTATGTTACATTTTATTCCCTTACACTGCACCCCTCTTCTATCCTTTCTCAATCTCAACCCTTCTCATTCTCAAACCTCTAAACACTTAGCTCTCTCCTTTTCTCTATCTCTTTTCCCAAATGATCTAACCTATGTGATCGTTTTGTTTCAGCTAGTCCTCTCCCCTGCTTGAGGGTCACGCTGAAGCTCCCCATACTTCACCAATAATCCCAGCCTCTAGAGCTGAAGAACAGCAAATAATCCCGGTCCTGAACTTCGATGAGACCGATGAAACTCTTGATGAAGAAGAAGAATTGATCTCTCATCCCAACAGACCTTCCTTAACTCTTAAAAAGTCAAGTGAAGATGAAAACTTAAAGAGAGCAGCGATGATCCAGAAGTTGGAAGATCAGCGCATTGTCCCTCCTCAACTGAAGTTTTTATCCAACAGGGAAATCGATGAGTCTTTCAAGGCTGAACAACTCCTAGCTGAACGAAAGAAGGCTGAGCAGAAAGACAAAGAATATGCCTTAGAACTTGTTCAACGTTCAGTGGAAGATCTAGATCTGAAAAGATTCCTTATGGTTGTCCAACGAAAGATAATCAGAGACGCACATAAGATCAATCAGAAGAAAAGAAAGGCCAGTGATTCCACTCTGGCATGGTGTAAACAGAAATGCCATTACAGAAGTCATGGTTCAAGGATTAAATCTATTTTTCTGAAAGGGAGAATGGTAAGCGATGTTCTAGTAGTCGACGTTGAAATACCCAGAGAAAATGGATACAAGACAACTTGCTACTTGTCAGCCATTGACAAGCTTGGCTTCCCTGAATGGTTGGAGATGAGGGTAGCTATTCAACGATCACGCTCAACATACAAGACCCATGTCTAAAAAGTCTTAAACAGGCTGATCGATATGGTGGCCTCAACAGTTGATGTCCCAAAACCTCCTCCAATTCAGTCCAAGCGACCTACTACTAAGAAGAAGAAACCCTCAACCTCAGGCCCTCCGATAAGAAATGAAACGGGGATCGACTTTTCTCGTGAAGCAGTTCTTGGTCCCGATCCTGATCTCTCTGGACTCAACGTCTCTTGACCTCCCGCTAAAACATTCATCCCTGGTAAGGTTCTCAGCAACCCTTATGGCATCTTCTTCTATGAGTGCATTGGACGCCAATGTTTTCAACGAGTCTCTGAGCTACACAAAGCTCCCTTCGAACAGCTTAGAGATTTACTTTACTGGTGTAACTACAACAAGGACATCCAAGCAATCTTTCTGAAGCCCCTGATCTTTAAAGAAGCAAAGAAAAGAAGAGATCAGGGAGTAAAAGTCCCAGACTTGATGATTCCTGAAACCGATACTCTTGACGAACTTCTTGTCAAGAGAGAACCTATATAGCTGATAGGGTCACTCTTTGTAATTCTTCTATCTTTATCAACTTGTAACTTTTTGTACTTGTAATTATCATTCACTGTACTTGTACTTTTTCCACTTCCCCTTGTAATTTTTACGAAGTTAATGAAAATTTTCAGTGAATGTACTTTACTCCATCAGTACTAGAAAAGATCCCTGAAAACAGTAAATGGGACACGCATTTTACGAGTTATTTTTATCTTTATGTTTTCTTACTTAGCAATTTTTCTTTATTGCTATGTCATCATCAAATAGGGGGAGATTGTTGATCCAAACCCTCAGTGATTTGATAATGACTCTGAGAAACACTTAGTGAAAATTGTAAGTAGACAATATGTATTAATGTTTTGTCATCAAAGAAAATATACTAAGTCTGTTTACTATCGCTGATGAAAAACATACGCTTTAAATTTATACTTCAGCGAACACTGTACATCAGTGAGCCCTGAGCCTATTCAGTCTCACTGGTGATCGCTGATAATTTATGTTGTTTACTTATAATCCCTGAAGACAAGATTCACGTCAACTATGTTCTATGTTGAAGTCGAAGATCAAGCCAAAGAACTAGCGACTAAGTCTACTAGTGACCTGATGCGGATATCAGCGAAGCCAAGACTTGTCCATCCCACATGAAGTTTCAAGTAGAAGACTTCAGCGAACGCTGAACTTTATCATTCGGTGATAAAGAACCATTCAACGAACGCTGATCATGAAGCCTCCTCTACAAGCAACTCTGTCTTATCCCCTTGCACGCCTTTTGTACGATTTGTCAGAAAAAGACATCCTTTTTCTGAAATCGTACAACCAACCCTGCTACTACACTGTTCATCATGCGGCCAAACGGATGTCCCAGCAAGAGTCAAATTCATGCTTCCACCCAGAGGCTACCACGTGTAAAGGTATACTGACTTGCATTAAATGCATCCAGTATATAAAGGTAACCCTACTTCATTTTGAAGTGCTCGACCATTCTGTTAGCTCCAAGTATCTGTAAAATGAAAGTATTGAAAATAAAACCAAGTCAGAAGACCTACAGAGATAAAGCAGAAGACTTAGAAGACCAACAAAGAAGACCAACAGAACTCAACAGAGTTCTGGTGGAACCAACGGAGCTCAACAGAGCTCTGGCAGAAGATCAACAGAAGAACTGTTCATACCCGAAGACCAACAGAGTTCTGTCATAACACGCTCTGTTGAAGTGAAGACCTCTGTTATGCCTAAGTCTCGTAGAAATCCGAAGTGTCAGATACGTGTCCACACCTTTCCACGTATGCCCTAAAGATTGGAGACACACTTTCCACGTGTCATTCCAGGGTACGATCGTACACTGTCTACACTTTATGAGGCTATATATAGCGAGGTAGTGGAACAAACAATTGTAAGCTTTTGGAAGAATAGTTTTCCACAATTGTAAAAGCACACACTGTCATATCCTCATAGCACTACCCCGTACGATATTGTCTCTGTGATTTCTTGATACACCATTGATCTTGTTCTTGGTGTTATCTTTATCAATATACGAGCAGCGTTTCTTATTTGATCTTGTTATCATATTCATGTTCTATATTTGATATCACAGTTTACATATCGTCTCATACAATCACTCACTTTAATGGCTTTATATTTAAATGCTTCCGCTGTCTATTTAACTACCATTATCGTGATACGACGTGAATCTGGGAACCAACAATTGGTATCAGAGCTTGCCTGATTTGCTCAAATCAAGGCATCCAATCTACCAAGGTTGATTCACTGTTGTTGATTGTGTGTGTGTTTAAAAGCCTCATTATACTCTGTTTTACTGCTTAAAGTATTTTACATCTTCTCAGTTCATTTAATATCATACTAAGCTTTCCAGTCTAGATTAAAACATATGTTCTACTATTTCATTGGTTACTGTTCCTCATACTTTAGCTTATTCTCATTATAGACCATTTGAAACTCTCATACTCTGTTTTCTTTTCAAAAAATGGCAAACATCAACGCCATTTATACTGCTGGTTCTCTGACCAAGCCTCCTACTCTTCTGAGGGATGAATACCCTCAATGGAAGATTAGGATGGTCAACTTCCTTGATGGAATGGATAAGGACTTAATGCGATCTGTCACGAATGGACCATTCCAACCCATGGTTTATGTCCCACGTGTACCCACAACAGAAACCACTGATGAGATTCCTGCTCACTTCGAACCCAAAACCACTGGGATTACCGAAGAAGAAAAGAGCAAAATGTAAAATGACCTTAAAGCAGTGAGACTTCTGATTATGGCCATTCCGAACGATATATTTCAAGACCTAGACTCATGTGTTACTGCCAAGGAAATCTGGGATCAACTTCTAAATCAACTTGAGGGTGGTATCAAAACCCAAAAGAACAGAAGGACCCAGTGTATAAATGAATACAATGATTTCAAGGCACTTCCTGAGGAAACCTTACAACAGACCTACAACAGATTTAACGTTTTGATAAACAAATGTAAAAAGTGTGGGGTTGTTAGGTCGAAGGAAGATAACAATGTTCTGTTTTTGAAAAGTTTAAATGATGAATGGTTGAATCTGTCCATGTCTTTACAAGCTAATCAGGACTTAGATGCATGGTCTCTTACTGATGTGTATGGCACTCTGGCCGCACAAGAGAAGGATGTTGTCAAGCAAAAAGGCAAATCCACCATTGCAGGTCCTATCGCTTTGATTTCAGAATCTAAGAACTCAGCAGAAGAGAAACTCAACAGAGATGGCCCTAGCAGAGATAAGAAAAGAGATAAAAAGAAAGGGAAGAAGAGCTTGGTTGCAGAAAGTGATGATGAAAGGAGTTCATCAGATGAGGATAGTGATATAAATGCCTTTGCTAAATCTCTTGCGTTAATAACTCAACAATTTACCCAGAGATTTGGCAACAGGACATTTGACAGAAGAAAAAGGTACGAAAGAGAAGAAAAAGGTGACAGAAGTTATACTGCACCTCAACAGAATCACCAGAACAGAAACCCGACAGAACAGAGACCTCAACCTCAACAGAAGTACAACGCTCCTGGTCCACAAAAGACTGATGCTGCACAACCCATCAACCAAAACGATGGTCGTTGTTTCAGATGTGGCAAACCTGGCCATTTCTCTGCTAACTGTAGAGGAAAACTTGTAAAAGACCAAGACTACTACAAGAACAAATACAAGTACAGCTACAGAGAAAGGAGTTATGTCGCCGAGATGGAGAATTGGATCTCTGACTCATCCTCTGATGATGAACCAGAGCAAGCCAATGTTGCTGTAGATGATGAAAGTATGACAGAGGTTGCCTGGATGACTGGAGAACGAATAGAGAGAACAGAAGAAGAAGATATAGCTCATGCATTCGCTCTTACTGTAACAGAGCCAGACGACAGAGCGCTGGAGACCATTAAACCCAGTGCCAAGGTATGTTCCTCCGAATCCAAGTCTGACTCAGAACTGGAAATGCATGTTTCGCAATTAACTGAGGAATTTCAATTACTGAAACAAAAGCTTTCTGAGGAAAAAGAGCTAAGAAAGCTAGCTCAGAAGGATCTGTCCTTCTACAAGAGAGAGAAAACTCTCTTGGAACAAGAAAAGGAAGATATCTTCAAGGAGAAATCTGAGCTAGAGATCTTACAGCAGAAAGAGAAAAGTACTCTTTCTAAAAAGGTTAAAGAGTACGAAAATCTGTTAAAACAGAAAACCGAAGAAATGAAGAAGTCTGAGAATGAAAGACTTAACTCTGTCGCTTTAAAAGACTTTTTTCAAAAAGAAAGGGAAATCTTACATCAGTCCCTACAGAGAAAAGAACTTCAAATCAAAAAGTATCAGGATGCACAGGATGTGCATGTTAAGATAAATTCTCAGATGGATACGCAAGGTCTTGGTTTCTTAGACCTTGCTCCCTGGAACGGAAAGAAGAAAACATCTCTGTTGACTACTTTCTGTGCTGGGAAAATCCAAGAGAATGTTATCTCTGGTAATGTTGTTTTCAAAAGAATTAAAACCTCGGACGTTTACAAGAGGACGAAAAGGCTTGACTTTAGGAATGTCAGCTATGACTCCTTGGATCATGACAAGGTTCTTAAACCATCTTCAAAGTTTATTCTTGATCAAGGAAGAGCTAGAATCTTAATTCCTAACTCTGTCGAAAGTCTGGATCCAAAAGAGATTTTCAACTTTAATTCTTTCAAGGAACAGAAGCCTGTCACTTCTGAGGCTGAATCCTCTGTTGAAATACCACAGAGCAAGCTCAACCCTGAAGCACCAGTCTTCTCTCCTACTTCTGAAACGATAAGAACATCTTTTGAAGAAGATCTCATGAAAGTTCTTAAAGAAAATGTTGTTTCTAATGCTTTAAAACCCAAGTTGAGAAGGTTTAAAACTGCAAAACCTGATTCTACAAAGCCTGTTTCTGTGAGTAACACCTCCAACAGAGCCACCAGAGACTTTCTAGCCTCTGACAGTGACTCTGACCCTGAGGTAGATGATCAAATTTTCTGTACTCAACCAAATGCTTTGCACAAACCTAAACAGATACCGGCTGGATCCTTTGATTTAAAAGAAGACATATCATTTTTCAAGAAACAATCAAGATTTATACCGGTAACTGAGTTTAATAACAAAGAATTCAGAATTCTTGCTTCTAACTCAACAGAAGTAAAAGGTAAGGTGAAGGCAAGTACTTTACTTAACAACACCTTTGTTCCAACTTCTAAACCAATCAGATTTACACCAGAACAGAAGGGAAAATGGATAGTAAATGACAGACATACTTCCAATTCTGGTAGAAATCAAGAGATCAATTTTGAGAAAAGAGAATCTGTCTCAAAGAATAGTTCAAACAGAATGCATGGTCCTAGAGCTTTTCAGAATCAAACTCCATCTAATAAACAATTCTTGAATAACAACTTGCATCAATCCTCATGTTCCATCAATTGCAATTGTGTTCATCTGTTAAGAAAACTGCAAAATCATATGAATGGACCTCACTGTGTTCTGAATCAGTCACAAAAGATGATAAATCCCAAGACTGATCAGACCACACAGAAGAAAACCTCTGGCACAACATCAAAGAATGTAAAGCCTGTAGGAAAGACTGTTAACCCATCAAAGCCTAACAAGAAAGGACCCATCATGCAATGGGTACCTAAAAGAAACTAATCTGTCTTGCAGAAGCCTCATGTGCAGATCTGGTACCTAGATTCAGGATGTTCCAGGCACATGACAGGCAATAAGGAGCTGCTGACTTCATTCAAGAACAAAAAAGGAAGTGCAGTCACCTTTGGAGGAGACAATGGAGGACAAATTAGAGGTTATGGTACTCTAGTAAATGGTGGTGTTTCAGTTTCCGAAGTTGCTTATGTTGAAGGATTAAATCATAATCTTCTCAGTATAAGTCAACTCTGTGATCATGGGTTCGATGTCAATTTCAGGAAGAAGTTTTGTTCATTATTACTTTCTGAGTCTGGTCAAGAACTTGTAAGAGCCGACAGAAAAGGCAATCTTTATAAAATGAATTTTAATCCAAACCAGGGAACTACAACAGAGAAACTCTGTTTAGTCTCTTTGAACAAAGAAGATGCCTGGCTCTGGCATAAAAGATTTGCTCACTTAAATTTTTTCAAATCTTGACAAACTCGTGAAATTGAACTTGGTAAAAGGTCTTCCTTCGCTGAAATTTGACAAAGACCATCTATGCTCTGCTTGTGAGTTTGGAAAAATGAAAAGATCCTCACACAGAACCAAGAGTGATCACAATTGCTTAAGACCTTTGCATATGCTTCATGTGGATCTCTGTGGTCCAATCTCTGTGCAAAGTCTGTCTGGCAAGAAGTATATTCTTGTGCTTATTGATGAATATTCTAGGTATACTTGGATTGAGTTCATCAGAGCAAAATCTGATGTCCCAGAAATTCTGATAAGTTTATTGAGAAGGATACAGGTTCTGTTAGGACTAAAAGTGCAAAAGTTGAGAAGTGACAACGGGACAGAATTCAAAAATACTCGAATAGATTCTTATCTATCAGAAGAAGGAATTTCCCAAAACTTTTCAGCTACCAGAACTCCACAACAGAATGGCGTAGTGGAGAGAAAGAACAGAACTCTGGTAGAGGCCGCCAGAACCATGTTGGCCGGTTCTGTCCTTCCCATCAACTTCTGGGCAGAAGCAGTCTCAACAGCTTGTTTTGTTCAAAACAGAGCTGTAATAGTGAAAAGATTTAAAAAGACGCCTTATGAACTCATCAATAACAGAAGACCAAACGTGAAATATTTTCATGTTTTTGGGTGTAAATGTTATGTCTTGAACGACCAAGAACAGCTGGGTAAATTTGACAAGAAAGCGGACGAAGGAATCTTTATTGGTTATTCCCTGACCTCTAGAGCCTACAGAGTCTACAACACCAGAACTCGCGTCATTCAAGAAAGCGTGAACGTGTCCTTTGATGAAAGTACATCAAGTACCTCTGATCGCAAATCAACAGAGGGGACACCAACAGAACAGAAGAAGCCTAGTTCTTCAAAATCAAGGGAAGAAGATATCAATCTCCTATTCGACGATTTCTTCGATGATGATGATGATTCCTCTGTCAACATCAACAGAGGAGATCAAGCTCAAAGTTCAACAGAACAAAATCTGACAGGTACAACTCTTACTGGTCCCTCCAATATTTCACCATCTACTTCTCTGTCTACAGGTATAATTCAGAGAAACGAGGAACCACAACCAGAACCTACACAAGAGCCATCATCACCTCTGCTAACAAATATCGGCAGAAACTCCCTGTTTGAAAGTTCACCTTCGCAGAGCCCTGTTGGCAATTCACAGAGCAATGAGGCCACTCTTCAGAGTTGTGTGCCACAGAACCCTGGCACCAACCCTCAGAGCTCTGTTGCTGAAGATCGTCTTTTCTCATCTGAAGAACAAACCCCTCCTGTTGTCCATGCTCCCATGACAAAATGGACTAAGGATCACCCCCAACATCTTATAATTGGTGCTGCTGAAGATGGTGTCAAGACAAGATCGGCTACAATCAACGAAGCTTTCTTTGTTAACTTTTTGAGCATGATTGAGCCAAAAAGAATTTCTGAAGCACTTGAAGACCCAAACTGGATCGAAGCTATGCAAGAAGAGCTTCTTGAATTCGAGAGAAATAAAGTTTGGTCCTTGGTTCCACTCCCAAAAGGCAAATCAGCCATTGGAACCAAGTGGGTGTTTAGAAACAAGAAGGATGAAGATGGGATTATCATCAGAAATAAAGCCCGTCTGGTTGCAAAAGGATACTGTCAAGAAGAAGGAATTGACTATGACGAGACGTTTGCTCCTGTGGCTAGGCTAGAAGCAATCAGAATCTTCTTAGCTTATGCTGCTCACAAGGGTTTCAAGGTCTACCAAATGGACGTCAAATCTGCCTTCCTAAATGGCAGACTACAAGAAGAAGTCTATGTCCAGCAACCACCTGGTTTTGAAAATTCGGAGTTTCCAGACCACGTTTACAAGCTAGACAAAGCTCTGTATGGGCTTAAGCAAGCTCCCAGAGCCTGGTATGAAACTCTGTCCAATTTTCTGTTGGTTAATCACTTCGAGAAAGGTACTGTCGATAAAACTCTATTCTTTAGGAGATACAAGAATGATATACTTCTGGTACAAATATATGTTGATGACATTATTTTTGGGTCAACACGGCAAGAGTACTGTGATAAGTTTGAGGATTTGATGAAAAGTGAATTCAAAATGAGCATGATGGGAGAACTTTCTTTCTTCCTTGGTTTACAAGTAAAACAAACCGACAAAGGGACTTTCATAAGTCAGTCCAAATATATCTCTGACATTTTGAAAAAGTACAATTTTAACAACTCAAATTCAATGAAAACTCCTATTGCCACTGGAGTTAAGCTTGACCCTGACCTTAATGGTGAACCAACAGATGTCAAGAACTACAGAGGTATGATAGGGTCACTTCTGTACTTAACTGCCAGTAGACCCGATATAATGTTTGCAACGTGTCTCTGTGCTAGATTTCAGGCTAATCCTAAAGTTTCGCATTTCTCTTCCGTCAAGCGCATATTTAAATATCTGAAAGGGACTCAATTTTTGGGTCTCTGGTATCCTCTGAATTCTGGTTTCGAGCTTGTAGCATATACAAATTCAGACTATGGAGGATGCAAGAACGACAGAAAGAGTACGTCTGGTAGCTGTCAATTTCTTGGAGAGAAGTTAGTAAGTTGGACATCCAAGAAACAGAACTGCGTGTCCACCTCTACAGCAGAAGCAGAATACGTTGCTGCTGCTAGTTGTTGTTCTCAAGTTCTCTGGATGAAAACTCAACTCAAGGATTACGGCTTGGAGTATGACAGAATTCCAATTTTGTGTGACTCCAAAAGCGCAATAGCAATCACAGCTAATCCAGTTCAACACTCAAAGACCAAGCATATCGATATAAGGTATCACTTCATAAAAGATAATGTTGAAAAAGGGACTATTGAAATGTATTTCGTTTCAACAGACTTCCAACTTGCTGATCTTTTTACAAAAGCCCTTGATGAAAGGAGATTTAACTTCTTAATCAGCAAATTGGGTATGCTGAACATGTCCTAACACTATTTATCACTCAACAGAACTCTGATGTTCCTACCAGAGATCTGTCAAAATAGTTGGGTAGGATAGTTCAACAGAGCCTCTGTCATTCACCAGAGCTCTGTAAAACATACTTTTTCAACAAGCTTCCAGTGAATTCGTTTGTATATATCTCTGTAAATATTTCTTTTAGCAAGTTTTTTTTAAGCTCATATTTCTAGGGGGAGCTTATAAAAGAAAATATGCATGGCTTTAGGGGGAGCAAGTTAAAAAAAAATCTGATTTCAAATTCATATGACTTGGCTCTCTTGATCTTGAAAGAAAAATCTTTTTGAAAGAGGGAAAACCTGTTCTGATGAAATTCTTTTGAGAAAGTCGAACTTAGCAGAACCCTGATATTCTCACCAGAGCCTCTGTTGTTTCTCATCAGATCTCTGTTGAAAATTGTTGGTCAATTCTGTCCTTGTTCTTTGATTCTTCACATCAGATACAGAATTTTAAAATGTTTTTGGGTAAAGGTGAAACATGATTGGTCACTGAGCAAAGTTGAAAAGATCATTTCAACAGAGAAAGAAAATAACTGAGCTCCACCAGAGCTCTGTTAGTTTCTCTGCCCCGTCATCAGAAACACGTCAGCAGAGATGCGGGTCATTCTTTGAAAATCACCCACTTGTCACCCGCATATCTCTAACCATGACGGTTTACTTGTCCTACGATTGTAAGAACAAAATCTTACGTGGCATCCTCTGATTGAAAGACAAACCACTAGGTGTTCCCACGATACACTGTTCAGGCCGTTCCACTTTCTGACACTCAAGTGCCTACAGTCCCTACGTTGTTTCCCCACCCACATGTTTCCCGTATAAATACCCAACTTCAACCCATTTCACTCTTATGCTTAACAACCATTTCAAACCCTTCATCTTTTCCCTCTCAGAAACCTATACCTTGTGGTTCTCAAGAAAAACTCTAACCTGCAACAATGGCTGAACCCCAAAACCAACCCCAGAACTCTGATGATTCCAGTAACAACGAACCCGTAGATAACATCGTTATTCTACCATACGAGTTGGCTGATAACAACTACCGTTTTGATCCCAATCCAGCACTCTATTTACCCCTTTACCACATCTATATTGAGTTTTTCCGAAACTCAGAAGTTTTTACAGCCCTAACAGCCTTTGACGATCATCTTCCTGCAATATATGTCCAACAATGGTGGACCACATGCCAATACATTGAAGACGGCGTCAGAAGCGGAATAGTCGGAAGTGTCAACTCTGGTAATGGAGGATCAGGAACAATAAGGATTCGTGAAAGAACTCTCAGAAGAACTTTTGGGATGAAAACCAAAAGACAGCTAGGTATTGATGCCTATGAGAAACCACCTTCTGTTGCTGTTCTTCTCGACTTCGTGAAGTTTTTGGGTTACAACAAAGAGTTAGAGAGAATAGGAGCCTTCAGAAGACAAAATCTACCACAAATGTGGAATTTCATGTTCTCAACCCTCAACAGAACCCTCACCTGCAAATCCGGCAGTCAAGACCAAGCGAGCACTGAAATCCTCGAAATCATGTATGGTCTGTTCTTCAACAGAAACTTCAACTATGCAGGGATCCTCTACAATGCACTTCTAGATGCTGTCAACACTAAAACCACTGCTCTAGCCAGAGGTGGAGAAGTTGGAAGACACAAATCCCTTAAAGCCATCAAGTTTCCTCGCTTTATCAGTTTGGTGATCAGAAGGGCATTCGACAGACTGGAACTGACACATCAGGGTCGTTCTACTCCTGTCTGGACCATGGCAAGATTCCAACCAACAACTTCAGGAGATTACCCTTTCATCAGAAGAATTCCAGGTACAATGCTTGCTCTGATCAATCCAACCCACATCTCTATCCAAAACTATAGAACTGCTGCTCAACCTCAAGAACCTGAGGTGAGAACCCCAGCATATTTAGGTTCTGAGCCTTCTGTGGAGAGTGCGAGTGAGGAAATAGAAGAAGAAGAAAATAGACCAGAGGACAGAGTACCCGAAGTGGGGTCTTCCTCTAGAGTAATGGAGGAGGAAGTAGTGAACAGAGCATCCCCTAGGGAGACTGTTCAAGAGGGAGCAGAAGAGACTGCAGAAGTGGTGACAGAGAGATCGCACCCTTCTGGCAGTGTAGAGATTCATGAGATAGAGAGCTCACCAGAGAATTCTGAAACCCTAGAAACCGAGGGAAATGTGAGTATAGAACAAGATGTCCAAGTTGACACATCTGTGCGAGATCCTAACCAAACTCCCAGTGCTACCACATTACCTAATCCTGGTGATCAAGACCAAGGGATTATTGAAACAGAGGTGCACACCTCGAACCTTAACCAGCCAGACCCATCAGAGGCAACTCTTCATGCCTCTGGTACGCACGAAGCCGGGGAAGCTAGTCTTGCTAGTGATGTTCATTCGCCCCAGAACATCGACAGGTCACCTACACATAATGATGCCTCTGTGGCTCATGTAGTCGGAACACAACATAGACCCGAGATTTTTGTAATCTCACGTAGCATCTGTCCGACTCAGGGACAGTATGAGACGTTAGTTGCACAAGGGAAACATTTGCTTGATCCAAATGCTTCTCATCATATCAGATTTCCTTCTTCAGAACCTGAGCTGGAGGAGGAACTTCTGATCAGAACACCTGTAGGTGATTCCCCTCAAAAGGAACATCAAGGATCGGGTGGAAGTCCTGCAAGAGCCAACATCAAAACAACTCTTGACGCAGGCGCCTCTGAACTCGAGGCAGAACTGGATCCATTAGTTGGTACCAGGGTTACCCCCGTTGACACTGTCACAAAAACAGAGTTCACAAGCTTCTGTGATAGTATCAACAACTCCTTGAATGAGTAAAAACTTACCAATTCTCAAAAGGAGGAACTTATCCTCAAGGAAAATACTTCTCTCAGAGACGAACTGCAGAAACTGTCAGAGAAATATGCCGAACTTCATCAGAAATACATTGACACTGAAAAGATCAGAACAGAAGCTGAACAGACAAGAGGAGAGGAAATTGGCAGACTGGCTACAGAGATAGCAGATCTAAGAACCGTCAGAGCAGTAGAGAACACAAAGGTATCGACAGAAGTAGCTGACCTGAAAAGACTTGTGATCGACAACCATACAGCTCAAATGAACAGAACTCTGCCAGTCCCAACAGTTATCCTATCAGAATCCAACATCAGAACCTTGACAGAGCTCATTGATAACTCTGTTAAGAAATCCATAAAAGAAGCCACAACGTCAGATGCTGATCCTCTCAACATCTCCAGCCCCAACCCAAACAGTTTGCCAATGACAGTCGGTCAAATGGGCGACTTCAGAAGGGACGTCGTAAAGAAAATGATGACAATCTCGTCCAAATTTGTCATGAAAGCCCAGGCAACAGAAGCACTTGTGAAGGAATCACTGGACTCCCACAAATTCAACTTTGTGAGCCAAGTCGAGGAAATCAGAGGTGCTGCAGCAGAAGTGGAAGACACCTTGAAGAAAGCAGTTCCTACTTTCACAGATGCAATCTTACAATCTGTCATACAGAAACGATCTGCTGAGAAAGCACCAGAGGGAGAGCCTTCTGGCAAAAGACGTAAGTTTGTTGACCAATTCTCACCCATTGTCTCCAGACTCTCTGATGAAGACTCCTCTGATGATGATGATGATTTCCACGATGCTGCATCAGATAGTAATTTGGGTGAGTCCTCGGGTCAACAAAAGGGGGAGAAGGAGAAAGAAAAGGAGAAAGAAACAGAGACAGAGAAAGAAGAAGAGAGAGAGGCTGAAATGCCTACTGAAAGAGGCAAAGAGAAATTAACAGAAGAGGTCGGGACAGAAGTTATGGGGATAACAGAAGAAGATATACCTACGGTGGAATTCGACTACATGTTCAAAGATCGAGTCATCAAACCGACAGAAGAGTCAACACAAGAACCACCAGAGATTATCTGCCTGGATACCCCTCCTACTTCACCAAGGACTGAACCAGAGAGATCAATCCCAATCTCTGCTGATGAACAAAGCCAAACAGAAGCTGCTCAAGAATATGTTCATATCGATACTCTTATGGTTGAAACTCATGAAGACCCAAACCCAATGATACCAGAACAAAACCCAGAATCATCCACCTAACACACCGATAAACCTGCCTTGGAAACGGTATTTGCATTTCTTTATGCTGACAGAGATATCATTCCTGCAAATGTCGTACCCATAAATCCTTACCTTAACCCAATCAGAATAAACACCATTACTGAAGCAAGGCGGATGTTCATCCGAAACAAGTCCAATCTGAACAGAAACATCAACTCACACTTCAGTATCAAGAGAATCCTAGACATCAAGCATAAGAAGTTCCAGCACAACAGAATGACCTATCATGAGTACACTGTGGAATCAACAGAAGGAAAGAACGAATTCTTCAACGACAACGATCTTGTCCTTCTAAATCCGTACGATCTAACTGTGCTTCATGCCTACTGCTTGAACTTCTCTGACAGATATACTCCAGCAAGAACAGCCTTACCTGAAGTCAAACTAGCTATGCAAGAGCACATCAATCTCAGAACTCAGACAGATTTTCAGCTAGGCATAGAGTTTGAAATTGAGAAACTGGCGATTGCACCACCAAACGAAGATCTTGAGGGCTATCGACATTTTAGGACTGGAACTGTAGTTGAAGATCCTCCAGTCTTTATCTGCCGACAGAAAGGGACAAAGAAAGCCATCAGATCTGCTGAAGCTCATAAGTACACAAGTGAGTCGCTAGCATATCTCAAAAACATAGTTCAAAGTCTCCCGAGGAATAAGTGTCCGGAAGAACAGCAAAGGTCCTTCATCAACATAATTAATCTGATGCTTGACTTCCGTGAGCTAATCAGAAGATTCGACAGAATCCTTAGGGGAGATAATTACGCTTTATTGTACTTGTTCTTTCTATTGAAAAATCTTAAAAGAATAGTGCACAGGGTAACAGAGGGTAAAGTTCTCTGTTCTTTTGTTTTCAATCTCTTGTCATTTCCAATTTTTTATTTTCAATACTTAGGGGGAGATTGTTAGCTCCAAGTATCTGTAAAATGAAAGTATTGAAAATAAAACCAAGTCAGAAGACCTACAGAGATAAAGCAGAAGACTTAGAAGACCAACAAAGAAGACCAACAGAACTCAACAGAGTTCTGGTGGAACCAACGGAGCTCAACAGAGCTCTGGCAGAAGATCAACAGAAGAACTGTTCATACCCGAAGACCAACAGAGTTCTGTCATAACACGCTCTGTTGAAGTGAAGACCTCTGTTATGCCTAAGTCTCGTAGAAATCCGAAGTGTCAGATACGTGTCCACACCTTTCCACGTATGCCCTAAAGATTGGAGACACACTTTCCACGTGTCATTCCAGGGTACGATAGTACACTGTCTACACTTTATGAGGCTATATATAGCGAGGTAGTGGAACAAACAATTGTAAGCTTTTGGAAGAATAGTTTTCCACAATTGTAAAAGCACACACTGTCATATCCTCATAGCACTACCCCGTACGATATTGTCTCTGTGATTTCTTGATACACCATTGATCTTGTTCTTGGTGTTATCTTTATCAATATACGAGCAGCGTTTCTTATTTGATCTTGTTATCATATTCCTGTTCTATATTTGATATCACAGTTTACATATCGTCTCATACAATCACTCACTTTAATGGCTTTATATTTAAATGCTTCCGCTGTCTATTTAACTACCATTATCGTGATACGACGTGAATCTGGGAACCAACACATTCCTCTCTCGCTGAACTACTGTGTGAAAGAAAACCATCCTTAGTTTTCTTAATCTTCTTTCTTTCTTATTTCTAGTGCAAGAATTCTGTGTGTTCTCATAGTTTGTTTAGATTAGATTTATTCCTTAATCTTGTTCCGCAACAAACTGTAAATTGTTTGGTACATATCAATAAACAATTTAGAAAGATAAAAATCGTGTGTTTGTATTCACCCCCCCCCCCCCCTTCTACAAACTTGTCTAACCCCTTTGGGACCAACACTCCTTCTCATTTCATACAATCTTAGAAGCATATAACACAATTCTTCCTTGGATTTCAAAGTGTGACACCCAAAATAAGGTAAATAAATAAATATGAAAAAGAAGAAGAAAAAAAATTAGTTATATTTTATTTGACCAAGAATGTGAAGAAAATGTAAAAAGGGGCCAATTATGCTATTAATGAAAGCGGAAAAGGAATAAAGGGGTTTATTTGCAATTCGGCTAGGAATGTAAGAAAATGTCATATTGGGGGTGAAAATTGTAAAGTTGGCTAAAGTATTGAAGACAGGGGGCTGAATGTCATTTTTGAAAATCTTGGGGGAGTGTCAGTCGTTAACAGGTCCAAACAAGAGGAATTGTCATGTAAAAAGGAGAGATCTGGGATTTGAAAGCAACAAGTCGATGTTGAACTCTGAAGTTTTCTATTGGCTCGGTATGTGGACGAAAAAAGCAATGGATTCCAGATTTTCCGTTCAAGTAGATTCAAGAAAAACAGAGAAAGGAGATAGAAATACGAGCTCAAAGTCGTCGTCTGGAATCTCCGTTTATCAACGATTTGAGGTAAAATACCCAACCAAATTTTGTTTTCTTTATATGGATACTTTTCTTTTTTTAGTACTTTGTCGACCTTAGTAGCCTTATGTCTCATATTTTAGCATACAAGGTCCGATTTCGAGTTTTTTTTACTGATTTTTTAGTTATATAAAAACTGAAACATTAAATGAGAAAATGGGACTCAATACTTGATGGCTTTCGTTGGTTTTTGTAAAAAGAATCTTTGAAAACGACGAAAAATGAGGTCGAATGGCAGTTTTTCTTGCTGCCGACGAGTTTTGCTCCGAAAAACGTCCATGACCGTAATTCTGGATTGTTGCTGTGAGTTTGTTATGGCAGTTTAGGGTGGTTGTCACTTTTAGTCCCTAAACTATCAGATGTTACTTTTTGGATAAAATTCTTTGTTGGACTTTTTTCTTTCTGTTGGGCTGTTTTTCGAATCTTTAAAAAAAATGAGATCTTTAATTACATTTTGGGCTTCAAATTTATTAAAATAATCCATTTTCAGTTAGTTTTCATCTAATCAATTAATTTATTTTCTTGTCTAATTAATATATTAACTTAAACTCTTTATCTATTTAATATGTTGATTTATTTCAAGAAATTTGTAATTATATTTTGGGCTTCAAATTTATTAAAATAATCCATTTTCAGTTAGTTTTCCTATAATCAATTAACTTATTTTCTTGTCTAATTAATATATTAACTTAAACTCTTTATCTATTCAATATATTGATTTATTTCAAGAAAATAATATTAACTAATTAATCTTTTCTAAGCATCTTAATAATTTATTTAGTAATTTAATAAGTTTTTTAAACGTTTTCATAACTTGATATTGGAATTCAGTTTAGGACACCTTAATAATGACATATGATGCTTATAGTTATTTAAAGGATAAATCGACGTTGAAAGTCGTCAAATATGATACTTAGAGTTTTATTAAATTATTTCGATAACTTAATAATGTGATTAAAGCGTCATAGTTTAAGTTAAGTATTTATTGGAACGTTTTCATTTGGAGAGGTGAGTTTAAAAGGTTATAAAATGATTATTTTGACGTTTTAGGACGTCATCGAGTTTTAAACTTGGGGTTTGACTAAAGTTAGTCGAGGTTAACGCTTTGACCAATTGTTGACTTTTACCTTGTTTGACCCACAAGTATTTTGACGATGAGATCGAATGGAGATATTTAAGTCATTAAGAGACCCGATTGGGAGTTTGACTTTAAGTCGAGTCGGGCTAACCATGGTTGATGTGTACATTTACGTGATGTTTCATTTTACATACATGATACAATATGTTTTACATGTATGTCATTTATGATCAATTTCATGCTATGTGTTTATTTTGTTCTCAAATAACTCTAGCATGCTATTTCATATGAAAGTTTTATGTTCAGTTTTAACAGGTGGGCATTTGACCAATAAGTCACACGACAAGTGGCAGGACCCATAATGGGTGTTTAGACAAGTGCATGTCGGACAACCCAGAAAATGCCAGTGACAAAATGATCAGTTTTAACGGACATTTGAGAAGTAAGTCACACGACAAGTGGCACGGCCCCATAATGGGTGTCCAGACAATTGCATGTCAGACAACCTAGGGAACGTCAGTGACAAAATGACCCAAACTTGATGACATAGTTTATAAGATCTCTTTTCTTTCAATGTTGCATGTTTGCACAAAATGCATATTATTTGGTACAGAGTATAAAATTAATTATGTATGATGTGTAATGATTTTATTCACGCTAACCATGAACTCACTGAGCTTTATAAGTTGACTATAGTGTGCATCTCAGGGACGTTGGTCAAGGGCAAGGGCACACATAGACACTTCCTAGCCCATCTAAGTTTAATATTTATGTTCAGACATCTATGATAAATAAATTTGTAACGCAGTCCGGTATGAGAAAGTTTAGCATTAAGTTACGTATTTATTGTTTTAAATTTTTCCGTTGTAAACGGTCTAAAGTTTTAATTTAGCCGTAATTTTGGAGTATCTTTAGAGGAATTGTTTCAGATTACGTAACACTTCCAATGGAAAAAACGAGGTTGTTAGAAGTTGGTATCAGAGTCGTAGTTCCAGAGAGAAATAGGTTATGATCTATAACGTAAGCTTGAACTGTTAGTTGTAATGATGCATCAGCTTTAGGTATGAATCAATATCTTTATCATACATTAATTAGTATCAGTATAACATATGTTAGACGCAATATAAGTAGAGTATAACATTGCGCTCACATGCAGTAAGTTTAAGTGAATTGTACTTTATCTAATTTCCTTCTTTTATATTTGATTGATGTTAAGAATGCGCGTAGGGTACTAAGAAGCATGGACGGACCCCAAGAGGGGCACGTGGTGGCACGTGCCACCGTAAGAATTTTCCGACGAAGGGTAAAAAAATTCGTTTTTGTGAAGGTGCCACCGTATCGATTTAGGATAATGTTGATATATAGTATATCTAATGCAAAGTTTTACATAATCCATCTCTGGTGGAGTGGCAAAAGCTTCCTTTTTGTTTCTAAGCAACTAGGGATCGAATCCTGCAAGGCCATGCTAAGACAATTTTAGTTTTTATTTTAAAAAAGCAGTTTTGTGTTATTATGAATCATTTTTAGAATAAATTAAATATATAAACCTTTTAATAATTTCTTTATTTTTAACTCTTTTTATGATTACTTAAATATGTAATTGCTTTATTATTTTTTACGTGATGATTTAATTAATTATATTATTATTTTTATTATGTTTTCTATATAATTTATTCTTCAAAATTCAAATCTAAAGCTTTTAATTTACATTCTTTTTTATTTGTATAATACTTTTAAAGTCCCAAACTGAAAAAATTTCCAAATCTTATACCCATTCAACCGAAAAAAATCTCTTGAAATCAACAAAAAATACGAAAAAATATCTCGAAATAGATAAAAAAACTTAAAAATCCCCTGAAATCAGGCAAAAAACGTTAAAAATCTCTCGAAACACCGGAATTTGGCTAAAAACACATCGGATGATATTGAACGTCGATAAAAAGATGAAAGACACTTCGATAAAAACCGTATGAAAAAAATATGGTGCCACCGTATGAAAAAAATTCTAGGTCCGTCCCTGCTAAGAAGTAAAGCCCGTGCAGAGTATGTCAAAAGTAGTATGGGCTTAGGACTGAAAGTAAGACATGTAGGTTTTCAGATTTAGAAGCATTAATGCAAATATGATTTTAATAGCACCAGTAGTCTTAGTTAGAACTTGAGTTGTTTTATAAATCAGTTTACACTTGACTGAATTGTTTTATAAGTCATTTGCAGTTGAAAATTCTAGACTCAATTAGTTTTCACATATTCATGTTAAGTTAGTTTGGTGTGTGAAAGGTCATGTTCTGGGATACCGGTTGTCCAAGCAGAGTACTGTAAAGATGCATAAATGGTACATGTACCACGAGGGTGCCTCTGTCCACATGTTAATTCAATTAAATTAAGTAAATTGTATATATTGTGGTCAGTGTATATGTATGGTTAACATAAATAGAGGACCCTCACACTACGCCAAGATTGTCAAGATCTTGAATGTTTCTATCCTTGTTATTATGTTTAAAAGCAAATTGTTCAGAACTTTAGATATCACATTTATTGTTTTAGATTAACTTAAATGTTACATGCTTTGAAGTAATATTTGCCCATATAAACGTTTTTAGTTTAAAATCATGGGCTTTCTATAACATCATTTAGATTGAGAAACATGACGATATCGCTATAAATCGAGTGAGTACAATGTGTGGACCATACTAAGAGAAGTTGTTATAGTCGTTATTTGTAGTGTGCTAAGTTGTTTAAGAAATAAGTATAAGCATGTATAACGTCAAGAGTTGGTCCCACAATCGTTAAATAAGATAAGTTGTAAGAGAAAGAATTTTTATCTTGTGAATTGTAGATGCACAGTTTTAGTTTTCTTTTATCGCATAGTTGACAAGAAGAACATCTAAGTAAAACACAACAAGTTCAGAGGTTGTGTCATATTTAAAGCAGCCGAGATTAGTAACCGAGATAGAGGTTTATTTTGGTTACTAGACTATTGTTGTGGATTCATATATGGTTCTATAAATTGCAGACTTTAATGTCAGCATAGATCCAGAAAACACAATAAGTTCAACTAAAGTCAGAAAGAAGAAGTCTTTCAGTTATCGAAAGCAAAAGTAAAGTTATGTATAAATTTGATGGTTTCCGGAAGGACTAGAAACCTTGTAATTTCTAGTGATACCTAAAATTTCGAATTAGACTTAATATTAATGCAACAAGACAAGTTTATCACCTACGCATCATGCCAGTTGTAAGAACATGAGAATGTGATCCGGCACATGATAGAGACTTAACAATGTTGTAATTGCACTCGAATTTTGTGAGACATTACCATGGGGGCTCAAAGTTTAGTATGTACACATATCATGATAGTTAACAGTCCATGTTCGATTGGGAAATGATAAAGTTTTAGCTAGAGATGTTGATTAGCATCGTTGAAGAATTATGATGATGAAATTTACTATCATGCAGATAGGCAAAAGGGGATCAGAGCTGATCAGATGGTGAGTTAATGATAGACATCATATTAAGTGCGTGAAATTAGACTCAAGTGGTTCAGTAAGATACTATTTGAAAAGAAATGATAAGCAAAAGAATAATAAATCACATTGAGTTTCTACTAACCGACTCAGATGAAATCTGGTAGATTTGTAATAAACATGGGTTCCAGCATGGAAGCTTTCAGAAATACAATGTTAGAAGGATTATGTAAATCCTCATACCTGAGGAATCCTGATAGTGATAAGATGTGCAAAAAAAATTTAAAATATCTTAGAATGTATAAAAAACATGTTAAGACGTCAATTAATGACACTAAGTCATAAAAAGCTCCAAGCTTCAGTAAGGACTAGTATATGCATGAGGTCCTATGTACACAGTCAAATTAGTACGGCAAGCATTGATCTGAGAGCCTTCAAGTGAAAGTAAGTAAGTGATACAACATGTGTCCCCTACCATATATAAAGATGGTAAAGCGAGGTAGAGTATGTATTATAAGTTATGTCACAACACCTAAATAATTTTTAGTATGAGATTTAAATAAGCATTAATGCCTCAATCAGTTATCAAGAGTATCAGCAAGAACATAAACATTATGCATCACTTTCGCTAAAGTATTCCTAGTATTTCTCATCTATCTCAGCTTTGATGAGTGTTCCGAACAATGTCCATTGTTAACGCGCGTCATGTTTAATCAATGTGTTTCAAACAAGAGAGGTGTGTTTGCATGGCTCATGTAGTCATACGTGATGTACAAGAAGTTGTCCAACATATGCATACAAGTGCACTAGTCACATATGTTATCAATATGAGTAAGGTAAGGACATGCTTATAGTAGAAATAAATAGTGCAAGGAGAGTTGTGCTAATAAGCAGCATAAACTTCTATAGCTTCAGGCAACGACAGAACGATGTTAAAGAGTAAAGACATCACTTTGAAAGGGCATAGTCATATATGACGGGTAAGGTGAAAAAGAAGTCCAAAGTATGTTGGACCAAAGAGTTAGTTGCAAGAGTTGATAGAGTAGTCTATCAAAAAAGATGACCAAAAAGTTATAAGTTTTACTCTTGAGACTTTTTCACATGTCGAATTCGATGAAACATGTAGATGGTGGGTCACTTACATTAAATTTGGAAGTTGTCGAGGTTAATGACAAGCTCAACTATATAATGGAGACAGTCGAAACAGGGGCGGAACACATGCTTTAAAACCGCACGGGCCGGACCTTGTAAGACCAATTTGTCATTCAAACGCACATTGTAAGACCAATTTGTCATTCAAGTAGCTTTTAGCCGCATTCCCCCTTTGGGGGACTTTTTAAGATTTTGATTGATTTCGAGAGATTTTTTTCAATTTTTTGGTTGATTTTGAGGGATTTTTTAAGTTTTTGTGTTGATTCGAGAGACTTTTTGGGTTTTTTAACTGATTTCAAGAGATTTTTTCGATTTTTTGGTTGATTTCAAGTGTAAATTTTGGGTTTTTTTTGGTAAAGACTAGTATAAGAACTCAAATCAAATAGATAAATTATGCAAACAAATCAATGAAATCGAGTTATGACTAATATCAAATTTAGGGCAAAAACTAAAATCAAATTTAGGACAATCAACTAATAAACTAAAATCAAGTTTAGGGAAAAAACTAATATCAAGTTTAGGGAAAAAACAAATCAGTGAAATCACAATATCACATATTCTATTCACATAAATCATAATCAATATTCACAATATCACATATTCACATATTCTATTCACTATTCAGATTTAAGCAAATAAACTAATAAACAAGAAAATTAGGGATTTAGGTTAGGTTAGGGTTGGTAAAAGACTAAAACTTACCAGTGATTCAGTGAGGTCTGTGAGGAGCGAGACTGCGAGAGAGACGAGAGGGGCAGTCGGCAGAGCCGCAGAAGGCTGACCGGCGAGGGCGGTGAGTGGCGAGGGCGGCGGCGACGGGCGACCGGCGAGGGCGAGTGACAAGTCGGCGTTAGAGAAGGCTGAAGGCGTTCTTTTTTTTGCTGGGAATTGGGATGGGAGCAGACGAGCAGAAGGCTGTTCTTTTTTTTGATCAATAAGCAAACAAGAGAGAAGGGTTAGAGTGGGGGGGCCAATGGGTTTTTATCTTAAACAAAGCCTATAAAAAAAATTCTACTACTGTTTTTTTTTTAAAATCACCCAGGCCATGGCCTATAAAGGTCCTATGGGCCATCCGCCCCTGAGTCAAAATGTGGTCAGGAAAACAAAAAGATGAAGGAACAAAAGTACATATTTGGTACTACTGATGGTGTTAATGAAATTAGAATACTTAGAATTCAGAAATGATAAGGTATCTGAAGACTAGATAAGGACTAAGGATCCTCAACAATCAATCTCGTTTAATTCCGAGGGGAGATTTGTGACACCCCATAATAGGGTAAATAAATAAATATGAAAAGAAGAAGAAAAAAGTTAGTTTTATTTTATTGGACTAAGAATGTGAAGAAAATGTAAAAGGGGGCCAATTATGCCATTTAGTGAAAGTGGGAAATGAATAAAGGGATGTATATGAAATTGGGCTAAGAATGAAAGAAAATATCATATGGGGTGAAAAGTGTAAAGTTGGCTAATGTATTGAAGACAGGGTGTCGAATGTCAATTTTGAAGTCTAGGGGGACCTTTTATATAAATAGGACAGATCTGCGATTTGAAAGCAACAAGTCGGTGGATGAACTTTGAAGCTTTCAACGAAAAAAGCAAAAAATTCCTGATTTAAGTAGACAATACGACCACTTACATTTTTCGTTCAAGTAGCTTAAAGAAAAACGGAGAAACCATAGAGAAATAGGAGCTCAAAGTCATCGTCGGGAATCTCTGTTTATCAATGATTTGAGGTAAATACTCAACCAAATTTGGATTTCTTTATATGGATAGCTTCGTTTTTAAGTCCTCTATCGAACCTTAGTAGCTTTATGTCTCATATTTTAGCTTACAAGGTTCGATTTCGAGTTTTTTTAACAGGTTTTCAAGTTATATAAAAACTGAAACTTTAAATGAGAAAACGGGACTCAATAATTGATGGTTTTCGTTGATTTTTGTTTCTATGATTGAGGAAAACGATTTTTTGGAGTTTTTGCAAAAAATAATCTTTGAAAGCGACGAAAAATCGAGGCTGAAGGGCCGTTTTTCTTGCTGTCGGCGAATTTTTGTCGGAAAAACGTCCATGACCATAAGTCTGGACTGTTGTCGTGAGTTGGTTATGGCAGTTTAGGGTGGTTGTCAGTTTTAGTCCCTGAACTATTAGATGTTACTTTTTGGACTAAATTTCTTAGTTAGCCTTTTTTTCTTTCTGTTGGGATGTTTTTCCAATCTTTAAAAAAATTGAGGTCTACAATTTAGCTTGATAATTTAATGATACTTATGTTTTGGACTTAGATCTTTAGTTAAATCTTGGGCTTCAAATTTATTTAAAGAATCCAATTTCTGTTAGTTTTTATCTAATGAATTAATTTATTTTTTTGTCTAATTAATATGTTAAATTAAACTCTTTAGCTATTTAATATATTGATTTATTTTAAGAAAATAATATTATTTAATTAATCTTTTCTAATCATCTTATTAATTTATTTAGTAATTTAATAAGTATTTTAAAGGTGTCGTAACTTGATATTGGAATTCATTTACGACACCTTAATACATGATACATGATGCTTATAGTTATTTAAAAGATAAATCAACATTGAAAGTCGTTAACAAATGTGATACTTAGAGTTTTATTAAGTTATTGCGATAATTTAATAATGTGATTAAAGCGTCATAGTTTAGGCTAAGTATTTATTGGAACATTTTAATTTGGAGAGATGAGTTTATAAGGGCATAAAATGATTATTTTGACGTTTTAGGATGTCATCGAGTTTTAGACTTGGGGTTTGACTAAAGTTAGTCGAGGTTGACCATATTGACCAATTGTTGACTTTTACCTCGTTTGACCCACAAGTATTTTGACGATGAGATCAAATTGAGATATTTGAGTCCTTAAGAGACCTGATTTGGAGTTTGACTTTAGATCAAGTCGGGTTGACCACGGTTTACGTTTGTTGACTTTTGGAGAATTTAAGCCATTGATGTTATGGTATGAATTGTGTATGTATTCAATCAAGAGCTATCAGTAGTCTATCTACACGCGGTCAGGTGAGTCTTAATGAGACTTACAATGGGATGCATACCTATGTCCAAATTTTATTTTCAGCATTAAATGATTTTTATGGTGATGTGTACGTTTGCATGATGTTTCAGCTTACATACATGATACAATATGTTTTACATGTATCTCATTTATGATCAGTTGCATGATCTGTGTTTATTTTGTTTTCAAATAACTCTAGCATGCTATTTCATATGAAAGTTTTATGTTCAGTTTTAGTGGGTGGACATTTGACCGGTAAGTGGCACGACAAGTGGCACGACCCTTTAATGGTGTCTAGACAGGGGCAGTCGGACAACCCAAGAAATATGAGTGACAAAATGATCAGTTTTAACGGGTGGTCATTTGACCAATAAGTCACACGAAAAGTGGCACGATCCCTTAATGGGTGTCTAGATAGGTGCAGGTCAGACAACCCAAAGAATGTCAGTGACAAAATGACCCATACTCGATGAGACAGTTTATGAGATCTCTTTTCTTTCAGTGTTGCATGTTTTCAGAAAACGCATATTATTTGGTACAAAGTATAAAGTATGATGTGAAATGATTTTATTCACGCAAACCATGAACTCACTGAGCTTTATAAGCTGACTATAGTATGCATATCAGGGACATATTTCAGGTTGGAGAACGGAAAAGGCACAAATAGAGACTTACTAGCTCATCTAAGTTCAATATTTATGTTTAGGCATCTATGATAGATAAATTTGTAACGCAATCCGGTATGGGAAAGGTTAGCATTATGTTACATATTTATTGTTTTGAATTCTTCCGTTGTAAACGGCTAAAGTTTTAATTTAGCCAAAATTTTGGATTATCTTTAGAGGTGTTTCAGATTACGTAACACTTCCAATGGAAAAAACGAGGGTGTTACACAAAGAGTATCTTATCTTCTAAGCTAAGGGATTCAACCTAGAGTGCAAGTTCAAAAGCCTCATCTCCATTTTACTGATTTATTAGTTTTTAGGTTTTTTTTATCCAAAACCAAGAAATGTGAGTCCACCCTACATCTTTTCCATCTATATCTATCTCTCTCTCTCTATATATATATATACATATATGTATGTATGTATGTATGTTTAAATGTTACATATCATTTTCTCAAGCTTTTATTTCGTGTACCTCTCATTTGGTTGATTTTGGAATATTTAGGTCAACATTTGGGTTTTGAGAATTATGTGTATTTTGATCAAATGAGTATGGAGAATAACTTCTCACATATTGGGGATGGGTGTTTTAAAGTATTGATGAGTTTTGGAACCAAACTTCATAAGTGTCCTTAAACTTGGTTATGTTGACAAATGTAGGAATTTACTTCTTGATGGTCACATATACAAGATTGTTTGTATGTTGGATGTGTTTTAGCATATCTAGAAGTTTATATATGTTAGACTATAATGTAATGGATCCATAGACATAGAAGTCAGTTTTGTGGAAAATATATGGGAGGATAATGCCTATTGTAACTTAAAATAGGCATTGGGTCTGCATATGTAATCAGGTGTGGGCTCTTAAAGTCAAGCATCGGCCAAGGACCAATAAAATGTAATTTCATAGTAAACAAGCTTAAAGATATTTTGGAGATCCCAAGATATAGATCTAATGTGGTTAAACTTGAAGACTCCACAATCAAGAGACTTGGAGTAGTTGAGCTTATTGGTTCTTAATGATTGTAATTCGTAAGTGAGGATTATATGAAATGAATTGTGGCTTACATTTGTGTTATGTCACTATCAGTGTTAAATTGAGTCTCCCCCGTCATTGTAAGATGTTTTGAGCCCTTCTAAGGGAAAAAGATGGCTTAAATGGTATAATTGTTAGATTTAAAAGCTATGTTTTCGTTTTAATGTTTTATAACTTTATTCTACAACTGTTTAAACTCACTAGAAGTTAATCCTAACGCTTTGTATTAAATGACATGTATATCAGGTTCTCTTAGCGGTGGAGCTCCGAAGGATTGAGCGGAGTGATTGGTTGCCGGTAGAGGCTAATTTGGGAAAAGTAGCTTTGATGGTTGGTGTTACATTATGGCAAAATTCTTTTGGAGATGATAGTGACACATATTCATAATATGAACTTAGTTTAGTTTAGATTAGTAGGTTGTTAACTATCATCTATGTATCTAGGTTGTAAACATTTTGTAATCTCCCCTTCTTGGGTGGTTTAATTATATAGATGTTTGTTCACTATCGAATATTAACGTTTAAATTTACTCCTATTTTTTGGGGTGTTACAAGTTGGTTAGCCTATAAAAACCCCTTTAAAGCTCTTTTGCAAGATACTTTATTTTTGAATAAGAATTTATTAATTTGAGTGTTCTCAATTTCTTTCCACTTATCACAAGATGTGAGGACTTTTTTATGGCGTGTCAACCTTATCCTAAGTAAACCCTCAGGTGGGAAGGGTTTCATGAAGACTGATAAAGACCATGACGAGTTCTAGAGACCATGAAGGGCTTTTCAGGACCAATTAAGGGATTGCTTATAAAATTTCAACTAATCTTATATGACATTTCTAGAATTTGATATGCATGTGGTCTAATTTATCTAAGGTCCTATTTGGTTTATAGGATTGGATAGGATTTGTAATTCAAATTCATTTTAATCTCATGTTTGGTTTGAGGGGTTGCTTAGATTTGAAATTCTGGGATCTTATTGAAATCCCACAAACATAGAATTTACAAATCTTGGGTTGTTATTTCATGGTATTTCATAGGATTTGCGAGTAATAATGCTTTATATAGTGAAGATTGAAACTGATGATGATTAAAACGAATTAATTCACCTTCAATGCATTTCAGTTACAAAAGGTTGAAACCGACAAAAAATTAATTCGTAATTAACGAATTAATTACTGTAACCGAAATCATTTATTCATCTTCAATACGTTTCAGTTACGAAAAACTGAAACTGGGTCAAAACGAAATTTAGCAAAACCGAGTTGCGTGAGAAAAAGATTTCGGATCTGCATTCGTGTCCGCAGGTCGCGCCCACACACAAGTTCGACGATTTTAGCTTACGAAATCGTCAATAGGCACTCCCCCCTGCGCGCGGGTAGGTGTTGGAGTAAAACCATTCAAAGGAGCTTGTCAACTCCTCACACTTCTTTGGTTATAAACCAATGAAAGTTTGCTCCTTTTTCCTATGTGGGACACATTCCCACACCCACTTGGTTTTTGCTAATTTCATCCAAATACTCAACTTTGAATATCGATATCTCATTCACACATACTCCGTTTTGGACACATTATATATCGTTTCGAAGCTCTCATATAGGAGAACACAAACCCACTAAGAGTTAATTATATATAATACTTATATATGTATTTAAATGTGTCCAAAGTTAGTAAAAACACATATTTTTACTAAAAATTTCCAACAATCCCCCACATAAATAGAGATCGATCTATGCATACGAAAAAATCCCTACGAAATTTCGAATAGTCGAATCCTGCATAGGATAGGTAGGTGTTACCCTTTGAACCATCCCTTGTGAAACATACTTGGTCTCCTAGCTGTCAGTAGACTCGATGTCTTTGAACTGAACTACCATTTATGTAGACGACAATACATTTCACACAGGACTCTTCCTAACAAGGTCATATCCTCATAGTCGTGTTCGTTATGGTCATGAACACTAGCCTGGTTCAGTGAGAGCTGTTTAGGAATTGCGCCCCCCACAATTCCCTTTGAAGCGGCCCCACTTCTCTCTCACATAGGTGATTTTCGATAATCATTAAAAACTATACGCTTAGCCTCACTATCACTAATTAAGAAGTTTATTAACTCCCCTACAGTGACCTCCCTCATTCATACAACTAGGTTGTCCTTTTGAACCCAGATATTGGGATCTCCAGTCTTCTGGGTAAGGTTTCATTTGCATGAATTATTCATTCAAGGGCTTTAGTCCCATTCCTCTTGCCGACTTATTGTTAACTCCAAATCAATCAAGCAACAATGAAATCCATACAAGATCTAGAGAGAGAGAGAGTAGAGAGAGAAAGTATTGATCGTATTATGTCGGCTCTCTATTACAAGATGTGAGTTATGCCCTAATTGTTCTCTCAATCGTTACATGATTAGACTAAACAAAAGCTATTTATACCTAAAGACTAATTAAGACAATTAGCAATTTTGACTTTCTCACAAGACTTAATACATTGACTTTGACTTTGACTTTAATATTAAATCTTGAAGACATATTTAGACCTAACAATCTCCCCCTTGGATTCAAGATTTAAACATTTGAGAACAGCAGTCTTTGGCATTCTTTGATCTTCAGAATCTTCGGTCTTTATCAAGGCTTGTCAAAGTCAAATTGTCACAAAATCTTCAGACGGAGATTTTCTTTCTTTGATATGGAGAATTTGTTTCTTCACACAAGGCATTTTGATACAATTTAGCGCAAATCTAAGAAAAGAGATCTTCTTGAGAAACCAAGATGATCAATCGATTTTTCCTAAACTCTTGAAGAATTTTCCCCCTTTTCTTTCTTCGATTTGAGAACTTCAAACTTCAGTAAGGATATTCACCATATAGCACAAGTTTAAGAAAAAAATATCACAAGATGATCAATCGATTTCTCTTAAACTCTTGAAGAATTCTCCCCCTTTTTCTTTCTTGAGACGGAATCTTCTTTTCTCGAGTCTTTGACTTGAAAGCTCTTTGACATGAAATTGAATTAAACATTTCTCCCCCTTTTTCGATGATAGTGAGCATTACGATCATCAAAAACCTTCTTCAATTTCAATCGCGTCTCTGAGTATCACGAACAATCTCCTCCTTTATGATAAACCTTGCTCCCCCTCAAAATAAGAATTCTGGAGCAATTTGTTTTCTCCCCCTGAAAGTATGCATATATTTCATTAATAGCACAATAGTTGAAAATTTTATTCAAGGAAAATAAAATTCATTGAACTACATTTTATAACTACTAACATTTGATCATATGAAAAACTGTACAAAAGAAATCCAACTTAATGAAATTTAACAGATTTTTCAATCAAATGAAATCAAATGCATGTGTTTGGATTCAAATACAAGACATCATTGCATATCAAGTTAAAAAATGTTCAGTTTCAACCCCTTTATTAAATCTATTTGGTGTGCTAGCATGCGAAATATGATTAGCATCAAGCATATGGAATTCTAAAACATATCAGAATACTCTGCTCTACTCATACTATTTGCCCAAAATCAGGATTTTCACAAATTTACTGGTTTATCGCGACTTTGTATTTTCCCCAAGTTTCAAGAGATGTGTGCTCATTGGCATCTTTTCTTTTGTGCTCATTGGCATCTTTTATTTTGTGCACATTGGCATCTTTTAAGTTGTGCACATTGGCATCTTTTAATTTTGTAAAATCAAAAAGTTTAGTAAGAATAAGATACACCGTTAAACATGACTTTCTATCTGGTTCTATAGCAGGATTTGGGTCAGCAGATCCCAGACCAGTTGGCCTTAGGTGCTAGGTGTCGAGCACCCCTTAGAACTTACTTTCCCAAACCAGAAAGGCCACATCGATATATCTTAAACCCATTTGTACCAGTAGAACATGACTTTCTATCTGGTTCTATAGCAGGATTTGGGTCAGCCGATCCCAGACCAGTTGGTCTTAGGGACTAGGTGTCGAGCACCCCTTAGGACTTAATCTCCCAAACCAGAAAGGCCACAGGTACAAACTTTCAAACTAAATGATTTTTATTTGTTAATTTGATGCATCTCAATCACTTGGTTCTAAAACATAGTGCTTCCCCCATATTTTCGTTTCCATCCATCATTCTGGCATTTAGGCTTTTCTGAGCATTATATTCTATATAAGTTCAGATTTCCATATTTTTGAGCATTCAGCATAATTTCATTCATGTTTTTGCTGACCTTTCGATTTATTTCAGAGGTGAAAGTTGAAACAAATATAACTCGGATAATACAAAAACACTTGTAAAATCATCTTTTAGCACACATTTAATTCATTGAATGAAAATTGAAAAAAAAATCATCTCATTGAATTAAATTTGAAAAGATTCAAATTTTCAAAGCAGTAGAAACAAAATATAATTCAATGTTACCTTTTACCACTTGTTCCTTGAAATAGAAAGATGTGACAGTTAAAGGATATCACCTGAGAGGTATGAGTTCTAAACTGATTTGTTTAGAAGTCTTAGCCATTGAAGTACGGGTCCTGAACTGATTTGTCCAGAAGCCATTGTCGTTGAAGCATGGGTCCTGAACTGATGTATTCAGAAACCAATTACGTTAAATGCACAGATACATCTTCTTCCGAGAGTTCAACGCTTTGCTTCTAAATCTGCAAAAACAGATTAAGTAGATTTTGGTACCCAACGCGTCTTGGGTCCTGACTTGTTAAGCGGAGCTCTATAGGAAGGAAAATGATAAGTGCCATACCAAAATTGCGCATCATTATTTTTAACAAAATCATTAGTTCCACAATAAGAACAGCAAATATTCTTTTGTGCAAACCTGATTAAATTATTTGTGGAATATAATGAACCAGGTTTAGCAAAAGATTTACCTTTCAGGTTAGTGTTCTTGTTGGGAACAGATGATTTTGGTACATCTTTTTGAGGAATCGTACCTTTCACTCTCCATTGCATGTTGACTTTCTTATATGAAGGAAGATCAGCATATTGATACTTGGAAGAATTATCCACTGAGTGATCATAGAATAGATTAGAAGGACGAATCGGACATTCTGAATAGCATTTGGATTTGTTAAATGACTTCACTTTGTAAGCTAAGTCATTCCGTTCTTTGGTCACAAAATCAAGCTTCTTCAGAATATCAGACTTAACCCTCTTCTCTATCATGATATCAGTTGATAACACAGCCAAATTCTTTGTCAGCTTACGTATTTCTTGCTGAAATATCTTCCTTTCAACAGAAAATTCATCTTTCACGCTCTTAGCTTGAAATTCAGCTTTCTTCCTCTTTTCTAGCTCTTGTCTTTCTTCATCTAATTCCTTTTGAAGCTCAGAAATTTGCTTTGACAATTTCTCATTGTTCGCTTCAAAGACTTTCCTTTTATTTTCAAATTCAAGTCTTTCCTTCTCCAATTTCTCCCTTTTCAAGAAATAAAACCTTCTCAAAGTCTGAATTTTACTTCGAAAGTTTTATGCATCGGAGTTCAAGAGCTTTCTTTTCTTCATTTTCTTTCTTCTCATAAATTGAAGTCTTTTCAAGTTCCAAAATTTTCTGAGAAAGAGAAAGAATTTGCTTTGCATAGCAATTTTTGTCATTTAAACGATTAGCTCTTTCTTTTCTGAAATCCTCTCTTTCTACTTTGAGCAGCTTTTCCATGTCAGATAACTTCTTTGTAAGCTCAATGACCTTTTCCTTAAGATCTTTATTTTCAGCTTCTGACATGTTCTGTTCCTTGTCCTCTTTCTCGACTTTCTTTTCTTCTTCCTTTCTCTTTGTAAATGCAACTTCAGATCCATGCATTTGCTTAGATAACGCATTCCACATCTGCATTGGGTTGTGTTTGAAACATTCAACGCGTTTGTAAATGTGTTGCGGAAGTTGATTCAGTGCAAAGATTAAGCTGGATGAAGCTTCCTTGTCAGCTTTCTTTCTTTTAATCTCTTCTTCTGTAAAATCATTCTCTATTTTATATCTGATCATTGGACCTTCGGAGAAAGATTTTATCATATTCTCTCCATTTTCAAAGGAGCTTGTCAACTCCTCACACTTCTTTGGTTATAAACCAATGAAAGTTTGCTCCTTTTTCCTATGTGGGACACATTCCCACACCCACTTGGTTTTTTGCTAATTTCATCCAAATACTCAACTTTAAATATCGATATCTCATTCACACATACTCCGTTTTGGACACATTATATATCGTTTCGAAGCTCTCATATAGGAGAACACAAACCCACTAAGAGTTAATTATATATAATACTTATATATGTATTTAAATGTGTCCAAAGTTAGTAAAAACACATATTTTTACTAAAAATTTCCAACAAGTATATGTTGAAAACATTTGTTTTATAAAAGTCAATTAAAAAAATTATAATTTACTTTGTTTTTATAAACTATTTATAAAAAAAGATAGAATTCAGTTCTATTTCAAATCATACAAATAAAAACATTAAAGACTCAAAATCAAAATAATATCCACTTTAAAACATTATCATCTACCAATGATGAGTTGAAAAAAATGTTGTATGAATCTTGAACATGCTATGACAAATGGTGATGATTCTGATATCAATGGCGAATATTTGTTTATGGAGTTACATGTTTTGCAGGAAATGTAACCGGAAGAAGCATCCAAGAGTGGAAATCCTTGGACATCCATACAAATTTTCGAGTTTGCAAAGAAGATGGACATATTTCCACATGTCTTGGTTGTTTACAAGATTTTGCTGACCGTACCGTCACCGTTGCATCAGCAGAAAGAAGCTTTTCGAAGTTAAAGTTGTTGAAGTCATATATACGGTCTACCATGAGCCAAGAAAGATTAAACGGGTTAGCAATTTTGAGTATTGAGAGTAAGTATATATAATGTATTTTATGTTTTATTAACTATGATAAAGTAATTGATATTTTTGCTTAAAAACGCACGAAGGCATCGTATAGATAATGTATTTTATGTTTTATTATACGGGGTTTTGGTTTATATGCTCCCCCCCCCCCCCCCCGGGGGGGTGTATTATTTTTGTTTTATTTAATAAAGGGCCGGTCTGGGGATGAGTCACCTAGCTTGACTAGGTTCCAAACTCCGTTAAATTGTTTTTTGTTTGCGTAATATAGGAACATCGTTTTTTGTCTTTCGCCATGGGAATCCGAAATCTCAGGATCGGCCATGTTGGCACCTCATTCATGCGTCGCTTTACTGTAAAAAAAACCATGGTGACGATATCAATATGCCAAACAAAGTTATAAATACAACTACAACTGAAATTGGAACGAGTAGCCTTCTTCCAAAACATGGTAATGATTATTGTGATGTCAAAGAAGAAGAAGATGGAGATCATCTAAACAACATCACAAACGATGAATGGGAGGTGTCAGTGGAATGCATATGGGGCCCATGTACTGCAGCTATGACACCCACAACATCAACAACATTGGTAATTATTGTTGGATTTTGTAATATTTACCTTATATTTCTTATATTTGTTGTCGTGTAATACAATTATGTTGTCGAACGTAATGCCGAACCTGATGATTTTGAAAAGTCTAAGTCTGAGGTAAATGATTTTGAAGATGAGGAAGAAAGTGATAAGGTATGGTTTTAAATATATCTACTTCTTATGTTATTGTAAACAGTTTACATCGGTTTTATTCTAAGCATTGTGTTGTTTTATTTGTTTTGTGTTCTTGTAGAATGAAAATGGTGATTGATGTGGGTGTGTTCAATGGCCATATTACCACTTCTGGTCTTTTGGCATGCTGCTGATCAAAGGAATAGAATTCTTCAATTTTGATTAGTATATGGTAACACCCTCAAATTTGGAAAAGTCAACCAAATAAAAACTTCGATGAAATAACCAAGTAAAGGATAAAATCCTTTCCATAAATCCATCCTTCGAAATACCTCAAATTTAAAACATATAATTAATCTCAACATTCATTAACTTAAGTCATTAACTTAAGTCATACACCAAGACTACATAAGGTCGGGTTTTACTCAAACCAAACACAAAGTTCCTATTCCCAATATGCAGAAGACTTCACCAAGCTAATCACTTCTTGAGCACACATCTAGCTCTCAACCCTTCACAGTATCACTATTACTATTTCCCCAATCGAACATGTTGCACATGCCGACACATAAAAAAGGTTAGGCTAACGCCTAGTGAGTTCAAGAGTTTAACCATGATTAAATAATTCGTTAAACAAAAATAGTGCAACTTAAATCATGATTTCCAAAAAGGGTTTATATTAAATATGCAAACAACTCATTTTCCAACGCACACAAATTCTTGTGACGAAAGCTCCAATATATATAGCATTTTCCCAAAATGTACTCAAATCCGAAAATCACTTAAAATGTGAATAAGTGTTAAATTTCTGAATAATATAAACGGGGCTAAACCTCAATTATTCAAAGCATCGAAACACGGATGAGTCATAATACACGACCCATAAATCATGGAGGAACAATCCATATAAATAAAATGCGTCACCAAAAACATGGTACTAAACCCAATATTCACGCGAGCATAAAATGGAATGAAATCCAAATACCGAAATATGGAAATGACATGCTTCATTCAAACTTTAATATACACGGAGGGAATTCCGATATTAAAGTCATCATTTGCAGTTAATCGCACAAGACCAACGATAGTGAAGCAAGACATTATAATATCCCAAATGATGTTGGCCGACAACGGGAGAGACCCGTATCCATTGATAATAGAGGAACACAAAATTATGCCACTCTTACAACCTTAATCGTATGAAAGTAAACGACATGAAAGCCCAAGTGTCCCTATGACTCCTTTCAAGTTACACCCAAAGACACAACTGACCTTAGTGAATATTAGCATGAATACCACCAAAGGACTGGCGCATTTGAGGTTACAACCATGGCATTGCCCCGACATGGCGGACGTCCCAAACGCTCATCAACATGATAGCACAACCGGAGTCAGCCCCTCCTAGTGTACACTTGCAAGGTTAAGGTCATAAAACATGGGTTCAGGAGTCAAATCCCGCAACACCTAATTGACCATCAAGTATGGACTGACTTACGTGTCTATGGATCCAATGTAACACAGTCTAAAATTACTTCCTACTTCTACTCTGGCCTGGGGTAACAGTCTTTTTGAGAACCAAGTGGCCCTTAAGGAAGACCTTCAGAAAACCCCTCTAACTTGGGAAAAGGAATTCAAGCCCATAAAATGAGTCAAGTCTATGATAGGTACCAATAGTCTTTATGGCGCTCTTACCCCTTATGCAAAGCACCAATGACTTCGGTCTTCTAAAAGGGGCTTAGGGCATATCATCAAAGAAATAATCCCGAAGAAGGGGGTGAAGTTGAGGTTAGAAACGGTTTCTCCCGCTGTTGCTTACTACACAGAAATGACCAATGCACTCGAGTATGTAATTATCAATAATATGCAATAAATGAAAATCATAAATGGGGCTCTACATTGGACCATTAAAATCGGACAAATGTCCTCAAGACTCCTTTAAGTTAAAACCGAGCTAAATGCTCAAAACCCAATAGACCAACAAATAATGGTCCTCATTTATTAAAATGCATTTAAACGGAATTTATGTAAACGTATGCCTCAAAGATATGATTACTGCAAAACTCATCACGGATTAGGACAAATGATTTTCCAAAGGGACTCATACCCTTATAATTTCAAAATGTTTCATAACACGAAAATGTGCATTTTCCCAAATGGTTTATAAGATCAATTACTCCAAAAATGCATTTTCCGGGCAAACTTCCTTCTTTTTCAATATACAAACCTTCCGAATGAAGATTAGATAGATAATATGTTACGTCCCCAAGAAAAATGAAATATTTCTTTGTTGAGAAAGAAATGAGTAGCTGGTGGGGTTAAAGCAAGAGTTGGCATGGGCTAATTGCCTGTTTCACTGATGGTCACCAAAGAATGTGAACCAATCAGTAATGTGGTTGTCCGGCTCAGAAAATGGTTGGTGCAGAGTTCTCTTATTCTTTTAACTCTGTTCTCACCTCCTCTTTCTGTTTTTAATCCGCTCACTTCTAACCAAACTCTCATTTACATTTTACCTCAGCACAATGAGATACTCAACCGTATGAGTTATCTCTCTCACTCTTTGATTTAGACCCCTCACCTCTCAATCACTCAAGGATAACTTATTGGGTAGGAAACACTGGTTAACGTGGATCCATAGAAGTTCTGTAACATCTCACACTGATTCCCATGAAATTTTGTCCTAAAATTGATGTTGTGGTGTTCAACAGTTTAGCTTGAACAAATAAATCTCATCATATGAATAACATTGTCATCAAAATGTATGCTCCTCAATAGTATCTTGAAATATTTGAGCATTTGATGTTTGAAGATTTCTCACAACAAGAATATTGAATGAATGAAATGAATTCGAAAGACTTGTTTGAGAATCTGACAATGTATCAATCAGATCAAATATGAAGGATAATCATGTAAGGTTTAGGGTATCAAAGAATTGAATTTTGTTTATATGAACAAATATAAACAATCTTTGAATGAAACGTTTAAGTTCTCACGCTGAAATGAATATGATGCTCAACAAAATTTGAAATCAAACGGGAGTATTACCATCGAAAAAATGTTTCGTTTTGAGACATGGTAATAACAAAGTCAATAAGAAGCTGAACCGGTGTGTAGGGATATGTAACACCCTAAAAATCAGGGCTAATTTGAACCTCAAATTGTAACAAGTTATGACAAAATAATATTCAAACTTTTATATAAATAAGAAGAGAACTAACTATGAGGGTTCATATTTACAAGTAATGAATTCTCCCAATAACCTATTAATCTAATCATGTCAACTATAATCAGATTAACTGGGTTATCTAAGCAATCCTACCAAAAAGCCTTATCCCGTTAGCTAAATCTTCCGCTTATCTCAAAAGTTGAATACTTCAAAAGCTCTCGTCCCACATCCCATTTATTTCCCTGAGCCTGTACCTGGTAAGAAAATTTAATTTGAACAATTAGGCTTACGCCTAGTGAGAACATCCAAATTCAAATTAAAATGTTAACAGCTTGAAAATATCCAATACATATAAACAAACCTGTTCTCCACCATTCTTACCGTACACGTGCTCACCTTAATGACGGGAACATACCCGATCCCAAGAATATGACTAACATTCAGTAAGTCATATTATCACAATCAAGAGCCTACTACGAATCATTACAGATTCTAGATTATTGCTCTTATCCAAGAAATTACAAGTTGCTTTATGCCTATTTCTTGGACTGGAAGTAGAGATTACAATTTACTTTATGCATGTCTCTGATCTTCCCATAGAAATCAGGAATTACAATTTCCTTTATGCCTATTCCTCGATTTCTATACTACGAAATGAGAATTAATTACAATTTACTTTATGCCTATTCTCCATTTCCATGTGAATGGGAATTACAAATTACTTTATGCCTATTCCACATTTCACATCACACTATGAAATAGAAATTACAAGTTCCTTTATGCCTATTTCTCATTTCATAACACCTTTACGAAATGGGAATTACAACTTACTTTATGCCTATTCCACATTTCAGGTCAACGGGAATTACAAATTACTTTATGCCTATTCCACGTTAAAATAAAAACAGTGCATATGGATCCGATACACTTTAAGTGAATATGTATAACAACATACCACTTCTCACAACGTATTCCATTCTATGAACACCGGATAATCTAATGTACCCTCAAATGCTATTTTTCTAAAATTCTTATTTAGAAAAATATTCCGAAACCTCGATCTAAAATGAGATAATAATTTTCAAATTAAATTCATATCCTAATAATAAAACTAATTTGGACTCTAACTAATTTCCATTAATTTCTAATCCAAAATGCAACAAATCCAATTTTGATGGTTCTTCCTATTCCGGCCCAAATACCGAAACATTTAGGATAGCCCAATTCCCTATTTCGCTTAAAATACTAAAGTCCAACCAATTGTGATCCATTCTGATTTGTTTGGTTCCGGAACTCAATGTGACAGGCCCAATTCTCTCGGCCCAGTTCCGGAAGTAATTTCCGGATCTCCTCCCTAATTCTGGAATTTATTCCGGTCCACCTAAAATTGCGGCCCATCTTCCGGTATTGAGGTGATTCCGGATCTCACCCAAGACCCAATTCCGGAACCCCAAATTCCGGAACCCCAAATTCCGGTCCAACTTCCGGTAATTTTAATGTTCCGGTATCCAATCTAATTCCGGATCCGGTCCATTCCGGATCCAATTCAATTCCGGAACCAATATATTCTGGAACCCAACCCAGTTCCGGAAATTTTCTTAATACCGGGACTGCGATTCAGTTCATTCTATTCACGTCAAATTAATTCATAAACTCGTCCAAAAATTCAGATTGTTGCTTAACTTAAAATCAATACCATTATTCCAAATCATTCCAACAGTTATACACAACATATAATTCCAATTTCAACTATTAAAGTTTTAAAATGAAAAGATGAACTCACCTGTTTTGCAACTTCAGTTCAGCAATCCAAAACCTCTCTTCTCTGATTCCAACAATCTATACAACAGATGATTTCCACTATGTAGTTACTATCTGATTGAGAAAATCAACAAGAAGATTCAATAATCTTACCACAAACGATCACTTTCCCAGTTCTCTTCTTTTTCTCTTTTCTTCTTTCTCTCTACACTTCTTCTCTGGGTTATTTCCTCTGGACCGACTACCACAAGAACATGAGATAAAATATCTCACTAAGCTTACCCACTCTTTAAGGTAACCCAACTTTCAAGAATGACCAAATGGCCCCTCAAGTTTAATTTTCAACTTAACATTAAACTTTGGTCAAATTACAATTTCAACCCTGGAGTTAAAATTTACAATTAGTCCATAACTTAGACTAAATTATAAATAGACCCCATTCACATTAAAATAATACAATGAAAATTCAAGGTGTTACAGAATACTTGAAAGTATATAGAAAAGATAATACGCAAGTATTAATCTTTGGAAACACACGGTCAGAAATAATGATGTAACATAATCCGAGATCTATATATGTATATATATAGGGTAAGGATCAAGGGAGAACCTTGAAAAAAGAAAGAACCGATGAACCATGAAAAAACGGATGAAAAAATATATCAAAATGGATGTCAAATTAAAGATAATAAAATGATGAATTTTTTGGTGTAATTTGTTTCGCTTTAATTTCTGTCATACTTCGCCAATTTTGAATTTAAAAACAGAGGGTAAATACCTTTTTTTATTAAAAAAATTGGTTATAACTACCTTTTAATTCATAACCATTGGATCATCTTAATCTAATGGCTTGGATGAGTTCTTCGGTTCTTTCATTTTTCCTTGTTCTCTCCCGATCCCATCCCTATATATATATATATATATATATGAAAAATATTTAAAATCACACTTCTAAAATTATAAAATCTGTTTGAATTAGAGAAGTGGTTCGAACATTTAAGAAAACATTTTTCATGCTTGAAAGTCGTTCTTCTTTAAAACAATCTCAGATTGAGTTTAGAAGATCCTTACAGTGATAAGCATTTAAGATCCCCCTCAAATTATGATAGACTGGTGTAAAATCAGATAAGCTCCCCCTCAAAATCTGCAAAAGATCTTAAGAAAACAAAATCAGTAGATGTAACAATCAAAGTCTAAAACAAATAAGTACGAGTCCTGATCTGATATGATCATAAGTCAAATAGCTTGTAAGCTCGGGTTCTAAACTGAAGTGTTTAGAAGCCATCATTGTGCACAAAATGTATGAAAAATTAGAATTACTCCCCCTGAAATTATGCATATATTTCAGCATAGGTACTCTACTTCAGATTGCACACTTCTCTTCTGTTTTCCAGTCATGTGTTTGGTATAGTTCTGACATTCAGTACTACACATGATGAACCTGTAGAACAGATTAAGTAGATTTTGGTACCCAACGGAACTTGGGTCATGGCTTGTTATGTGTAGTTATTTTTGAAGAAATATTATAAGTACCATACCAAAAATAAACATTTTCTTGCTTAACAAAATCATGAGTTCCACAAGAAGAACAACAAAGTTTCTTTTGTGCCAACCTAATCAAATGATTTGCAGAATATATAGGATTAGGTTTAGGAAAAGATTTACCTTTATGAGCATTGTTCTTCTTGTTCACCGTAGGTGGAGGAACAAATGATTTCGAAACATTTCTTTCAGGAGTAGATCCTTTTACCTTCCATACCATCTTTACAGGCTTAAAGATAGGTGTATCTGAACTTGTAGCATCACGGTTATAGAAAATATTAGAAGAACGCATCTGATCTCTTGATTTGACAGACTTTGTCGAAGAAGACTGTTAATGAACAGAACTAGAAGCAGTCTTTAACGAACAATATGAATCAGTTGAACTATCATGTGGCGATTGAATAATAGTATCGGCACTAAATTGTTCAGATGATTTAACTTTGATCTTAATTGCTTCCAATTGCTGAACTTTATCGGACATAACATTTCTTTCTTGAACAGTCAGGTCAAATTTCTTCTGTAGATCAGACTTGATCTTCTGCTCTGTCATAACCTCTGTTGCTAAAGTAGATAACTTCTTTGTTAGCTTTAAGATTTCAGCCTTAAAGATGTTTCTCTCTTCTTCATAACTCTTCTCGGATATTTCTTTTAAAATATTCATGTTTTTCTTTTGAAAACTTCGCTTTTCCTTTTCAAAAACATCCTTCTTTTCCCCAAACTCTTTTCTCTCTTTTTCCAACAAAAATTCCAATTCAGATATTTTCTTTGAAAGCTCAGCACTTTTTGATTCAAAAATTTTTCTTTCAATATCAAAATTCACTCTTTCCTTCTCAGATTTTTCTTTTTCAAGAAATAAAACTTTTTCAAAATCAGAAATTTGTTTTGAAAGTTTTATGCATTTAAGTTCAAGAGCTTTCTTTTCCTTCTCAAAAATATCTCTCTTTTCATCAGTCAAAATAAAAGCATTATGGCCAGGAAGCTTCTTAGAGACATCAAATTCGCAAGTTTTTCCTTTGTCACAAACTTCAGGTTTTGATTTCTCTTTAGAAACAGGGTTAGGTTGAAAATTCTCAGAATCAGAATCTGAATCAACATTGTGCACTTCAAAATCCTTTTTAGTTGAAGAAGAATTTTCAGGAGTGAACCACAACTGCGATGCAAATTCTTTTCTTTCTTTTTCCAAAGAAATTTCCAATTCATTTACTTCTTGAGAAAACTCACTTATTTTCTCTTCTAAAGATTGTCTTTCAATTTCAAAAACGGCTTTCTCGTTCTCAAACTGTTCACGCTCAAGATTGAAAACTTTCTCAAAATCTGACATCTTACTTTCAATTGTAAGATTATTTCTTTCTTTTTCTAAAGCATTTTCCAATGTCTTCACGTTCTGAGAAAGTTCACTAATCTTTTCTTCAAGAAGTTTGCTTTCCTTTGTAAAATTTGCTTTTTCACTTTCAAATTGATTATGCTCAGAGAGTAAAAGTTTCTCAAGATCCGACACTTGCTTAGAAAGCTGGAAACACTTTTGATTGACTTTATGTTTTGCATCAAAAGCACTCTTGGATGAATCTGAAAACTTTTTAATTAAAGATTTTTCATGAATATCCTTTTCTTTTTCCAATTCAGTCTTGAAACTAGAAGATAGTTCCTTAAAACTATTTGAGTAAATAGTTGAAAGAAAGTCCTTTCAAGCTCAAATTTCATCCCTTGTTCTAAAACATAATCTTCAAGTTCACAGATCCTCCCTTCTAGAATCAAAGGTGGAACATATCTTTTTGCTTCAAGAGGTTTTTCACTGTTAGGTTTAGTAGCAAAAATATCAAAATTGTCATTCAAAAGTGTTCCATTCGGATTCTTTTGATATTTTTCATTCTCTAGAGTATAACAAAAAGGAAGTTGCATTTTAGTTGTAGTGGTTCTTTTCCTTATTTCTTCCTTTTCAATTTCATCAACATTGGACCATTTAATTGCACATTCAGGAAAATATCTAGCATAACGCAAAAATTGAAATTCATACAACGTTGGAAGACAAGTGATTGCTTTTAGCAGATGTTTTGGATTTTCATAACCAAGTCCCCAGTATTTATTTAGAGAACTTACAAGCCTTGGTTTGTTCATTTGGATAGTTTGATCTGTTTGATCTCTCAAGTAAAGCTTCTTTTCCAAATCTTTGATTTTTTTTTAAAAACTCTGTATTTTGAGTGGAAATATTTTTCAAAGAAAGTTCACTCTCACTATTCTTTTCTTCCAAATCTTTGATTTTCTTTGTAAGTTCAGATATTTGAGAATCAGAAGATTTCTTATCCTTTTCAAACTTTTCTTGAAAAACTTTTGCCTCTTGATCATCACTAACTTTTGAGTTGAACTCAAGTTCTTCAACCTTTCTTTTCAAAGCTTTAATTTTGTCTTGAGTACGAACAGGTAATTGCATAAGGCAATACAACTCGTCTTCTGAATTAAAATAAGGCATTGTTACCTGAAAAGATTAAAAATGATCGTTATCAGATACTTCGTGAAAAGTAGAATTATGCACACACGATTAATCAGAGAAAAAATCGATTATAGTAAGAAAAAATTTCAAAATCAAAATTTGAATAACAAATGATAAAATTTGTCGTTCAAAAATTAATTCCGAAAAATTAGTGCGGAAAACTGGACTTTAAATCGGCAAACCTGCAAAAAAATAATAAAAATATATCAGTTACAAGCAAATGCAGGTAAAAGTTGATAAAATGGACAAAAATGAAAAATTACTAAAAATAGGGTCTAAAAATGATAAAATACGAAACTAAAACGAAATACAAGGACTAAAAGTGTAAAATACTATCACTTATAAAAGACAAGGACTAAAAATGACAAAAAGTGAAACTTAAAACTCTAGGGACTAAAAGTGTAAAGATCTAAAATTTAAAAGTCTAGGGACTAAAACTGACATAAATCTAAACCTAAAAACTATAAGGACTAAAATTGTAATTAAATGAAACTCCAACTACAGGGACCGAAAATGTAATAACCTAAATTCTAACTATAGGGACTCAAATTGACAATATCTAAAACCTATACTACAGGGACCAAACCTGTCAATTCCTAAACAAACTCTAACGGAATTAGGACTTAAATTGTTACAAATTTAACGGCACTAACGGATAGCCGTGAATTCACTGTTCATCACTTTCAGAAACGACGATCAGTGATATCAAGGTTCGATTTTCTTTGCTTTTTACGTCCAAAACAATTTCTTGTTGGTTTCTTTACACTCTTTCAACTTCCAACAACAATTTCCTAGCAACAAATCGAAATCATGCAGTACAAATCGATTTTGGTGTGAACTTGAATAAACTCCGGCGTAGTTGCGGTTTTCCGGCAAGGGAAGGTTTCAGGTGAGAACCAACTGTGGTTTTGTGCGATTAGGAGGTCTTGTCGGACAACACTTGACCGAGAAGTGGGTTTGATCGGACAAAGAGTGTGCGAGAAAAACTTTGATCGGACAATGGTTGTGCGATGAAATTTTTCCGGCGATTGGTTTTGTCTGAGAACTAATCTGATCGTACAAACGACGTGCGAGCAAGATGAACACCAAAAGTTTGAGTTTTCCGATTAACATTTTGCAGAAACCGGCGAAGGTCCGATTTTCCGGCGACGACTTTTCAGATCACTTTTCTTAGTGATGTCTTGATGATTTTTAAATCTTCGAACTGAAATCTGATCAGAATTCGAAAAAAAAAAAAATTGTAATCAGATGATGGATCAAAACATGTAAATCAATCAAGATTAAAACCAATATCCTTGATGAACTTCGAACTCAGCCTGTCGACCTGACATAAACTCGAATCCACGATTTAATTGACGTTTTTCAAATCAAAAAATTGTAATCTGTCCAAAATCAACAAACTAACAGGTCTGTATACAAATGATCGATCCAAACGCATTTAACATACAATCATGATTCTGAAACCATTAAGAACTTCGATGAACAGTAGAACCCAAAAAAAAATCACAATTTTGTTGTTTAAAATCAAAAATTTTGATTTAAAATCGTTTCAAACAAGAAATAAAATCGATCTCTAAACTTGAATCAATCAAAAACACAATTTCTTCAAAAATTGATAAAATTTCTTCAAATCGATGCATAATCTGATCTGATCAGGCTCTGATAGCACTTGTGAATCCAATCTAATCAAGTAACAATGCAACAATCCAAGAGATCTTGTATAGATTGAGAAAGAATACAATATAAGAATTGAGATCCATTTTCTCTCTCTAAACTCCCTCTCTAGAATGTCATCTTTCTCACTTTACAATGAACCACATGTATGAGACTCCTTTCAACTCCTTTCAACATCCCTATTTATACACCTTGACTTTCCACTCTAAGTACTTTGACTTTGACTTATACACCCTTTACTATGACTTTTACATTGACTTTGACTATTACAAATAGACATAAATCTTGAATACATTTTTGCTCTAACAATTTTCTTGAAAGTAGTAATAATAAAAAGATGGAAAATGAGAGGCTAAGGGGCTAGGGAACTAGGGAACTAGGGAACTTGATTTGATGTAAACGTTGAAAGAAGAGAGGATAATTCAATTTACTATTAGATTTAAATTTTGTAAAATTATTCAAATTACTATCAGATTTTAATTTTGATAAAATGATTCAAATTAATACGATTTTGTACATGGACGGTCGTTCTCGTGTTTTCTTAAATAGTTAGCGTTCTCGTTTGAACTCATCTCTCTCTATATATATATATATATATTTTTTTAAATAAATAGATAAATACTTTTGGATTTAAAACACCCCTAAACTGTTTTCTTTTTTAAAATCGTAATATATATGTAAAATATATGTATTTAGTAATAATAATAGTAATGATATAATAAAAATAAAAATGATATAAAGTTATAACAAAACCAAAAACTTTAAAATTATAAAATTATAAAACAAAACAAAAGTAATAATATATATATAGGGTCAGGTTCAAGGGAAAACCTCAAAAAAACAAAAAACTGAAGAACACCCTAGGTGCCATTCATCTGGACGGTATGCACTTGTTATATTTGAGATACTTTATATTTGAGATACTTGGTGATTCATAGTGGTGGCATGTGTGTCTTTTGGAATGAAAATTACCGTCTTTCTCTTTTGTCTTATTCGCAAAATCATATTGACTTGGATATTGTGGATCTCGCTAACGGGTCTTGGAGAGCTACCGGGTTCTACGGTTTCCCAGAACGAAACCGTCGTACAGATTCGTGGAACCTTTTAAGATCTTTAGCGGACGGCCCAAACCGTCCTTGGGTGGTCTTGGGTGACTTCAACGACCTTCTTTTCCAAAGCGAAAAAAGGGTATTAATAATCACCCGGAGTGGTGTATTCGTGGTTTCCGGGACACCTTGGCGGATTGTAAATTGATTGATCTCGGGATGGAACCCAAATGGGCGTCGCAAAAGGAACCGAATCCACAAACTAAAAAACGACCATGGTATTTGGATTGAGAACCCAAACGAAATTCATAATCTCGTTACCGACCACTTCAATCGTACCTTTTTGGAAGGATCCGGATGCCCGGATCACATCACCCGTTTTGTCAAAAACCGGTTATCGGCTCGGGGTCTTTCTTGGCTCGCGCGAGGCCCCCTTTGAAAAAGAGGAGTTCAAAACGGCGCTTTTCCAAAAGCACCCGGATAAATCTCCGAGGCCGGACGGCTTTAATCCCCGTTTCTTTCAAAAGAAATGGGACATTATGGGAGATGAAATCTGTAACGCCGGAAAGCTTTGGCTAGATAATGGGTCCTTACTCGCGGGTATTAACGACACTTTCATCACGCTCATTCCTAAGGTTAATGATCCGTCGTCGCTAAAAGACTTTAGACCCATTGCTCTTTGCAACGTCATTATAAAAGTGGTCACCAAAGCCTTGGCTAATCGTATTAAGCCTCTTCTCCCTTCTATTATTTCGGCTAACCAAACGGCTTTTGTCAAAGATCGCTTTATCACGGATAATATCATTATTGCCTTCGAAATGCTCCATTCCATGCATCGCAATAAACGAAAAAAGATGGGGATGTGGCTCTTAAAATTGATATTAGCAAAGCCTACGACCGCTTGAATTGGGACTTTTTGCGACACATGCTTATGGCTTTGAGTTTCTGTTGGTCCCGAAAGGCCTATACAAGTTTGTAGAAGGGGGGGGGGGGTTGAATACAAACACACTATTTTACTTTTCTAAATTGTTTATTGATAAATCATTAACAATTTACAGCTTGTTGCGGAAACAAGATTAAAGATAAACCTAAATCTAAACAAGTTGGAACACTAAGGTTTCTTGCACTAAGAAAGATAAGGAGATTACTAATAAAATCCTATCTTGAGAGAGATTTGAACTTGTCCAGAGTTAGCAAGTTACTTCAAATGAAGTGAGTTCATCTCTTTATATACTGCATGCATTTAATGCAATTCAGTATACACTTTACACGTGTCATCAGCGGATTGGTTGCATGTCATTGACCTTTGTTGACAACCTTAGTAGCCGCATGAATGAACAGTGTAGTATCAGAGTGGTTGTACGATCTCAGATTTTCGGAGGTTCTTTTCTGACATTTCGTACGGTGGCGTGCAAGGGAGGTTAAGACAAAAGTACTTTGTACGGAGGACTTCATGATCAGCTTTCGTTGATTCAGCGATTATCATTTACTATTCAGCGAATGATAAAGTTCAGCGATAGCTGAAGTCTTGTACTTGATACTTCACGTTGAGTGGACAAATCTGAGTCTTCGCTGATCCGCATCAGTTCATTAGTAGACTTGTCGCTGGTTCTTGAGCTTGATCTTCGACTTCAGCGTAGAACCTTTGTTGACGTGAAACTTGTCTTCAGGGATCATAAGTAAACAACTAACTTATCAGCGATCACCATAAGGACTGAACAGACTCAGAGCATTATGGTGAACAGTGTTCGCTGAGTGTTTAATTTAAAGAGCGAGAGTTCCTATCAGCGGTACTGTAAGATCTTAGTACTTATCAGCGATAGTGAAACTCTGATACATATTGTTTACTTACAATTTTCACTAAGTATTTAAGAGAGGGTCATTATCAAATCACTGAGGGTTTGGATCAACAGTTTCCCTTCCCATTGGGTCAACATGATTATGATGACCGTCGAATCCGTCAAATATTTTATTAAAGTCAACAACGAGATGGTGGGACCTATTTTTCCAAAAAGAGGTATTCGTCAAGGGGGCCCTATTTCTCCTTTCCTCTTTATTATTTGCATGGAAGGCCTCTCGGCCTTCTTGAACCATGAGGACTCGGTTGGCCGAATCCATGGTGTTAAAGCGGCCAAAGGTGCCCCGTCTATTTCTCACCTCGTTTTCGCAGACGATGCGTTCTTTTTTTTTTGCAGGGCCTCGGTTGATGAAATTAGGCATCTCAAGTACATGCTCTCAATTTATGAGGAAGCGTCGGGTCAAGCCATTAATTATGAGAAATCGGGCATCATGGGTAGTAGCAACTTGGCCCCCGAACTCATGCATGCTTTCTCCCATATTCTTGGGATTCATAACCCAATTAATACGAGTCGATACTTGGGTCTCCCTTCTCTTGTGGGTCGATCGAAAAAATTTATTTTCAGACATATTCGTGATAGGTTGTGGTCGAAACTTCATTCTTGGCGCAAAAAACCCATCTCCTCCGCCGGAAAATCCACGCTTATTAAAGCCGTCGCCCAAGCCATTCCGGTCTACTACATGAACGTTTTTCTTTTACCGAGCTCGGTCATCCAAAACCTCGAAAAAATGATCAACTCCTTTCGGTGGGGCCATAAACCCGACGGTTACCGTTCAATCAATTGGTTCTCTTGGGATAAACTTTGCATCCCGAAAAAATTCGGTGACCTTGGATTTCGTGATTTCACCGCATTCAATCTAGCTATGCTCGGTAAACAAGGATGGAGACTCACCAAAAACCCATCTTCTCTAGTTGGGCATCTCCTTAAAGCCAAATATTATCCGCGTGGTAATTTCATGTCGGCCCACTTGGGTAACGCTCGTAGTTATATTTGGAGAAGCATTTGGCACTCGCAACTTGTCCTTAAAGCGGGTCTCCGTTGGAAGATTGGTAATGGCAAATCTATCAATGTTTGGAAAGAACCATGGCTCAAAGAAGACACGGGCTTCTCTATTAACACGCCAATGGACTCTAATCGCCCCTACTTAACCGTCCACGACCTCGTGGATCCGCTTTCTCATGGTTGGAACTTCACGTTTATAAATGACTTATTTTCTCATGAAGATCGCATTAAAATTACCAAACTTCCTCCTCCTTCCATCAATCGGGAGGACACTCTCATTTGGTATTGGTCGCACGACGGAATTTATTCCGTCAAATCTAGCTACCGCACCATCACGAAACGTATAGCCCTCACTTCTCACCATTTTTTGGAAGGCGATTGGAATTCTCTTTGGAATACCAACATTCCGAATAAAATCAAATTTTTCGCTTGGAGAGCTATTAGAAATGTGTTACCCACTCGACACGCCCTCCAATCGAAAGGAGTTAGTACCGGGCCTCTTTGTCCCTTGTGCTCCCGTGATGTGGAAAATGTTTGGCACGCCTTGGTCGGTGTCCTTTGACTAGTCAAATTTGGTCTGAGGCGGGTCTTGGGAATTCCATCGAGGATCTTCTTTTTGCGTCCAATTCCTTCCTTTGTTGACAACCTTAGTAGCCGCATGTCATCAGCGGATTGGTTGCACGGTTGACAACCTTAGTAGCCGCATGTCATCAACAGTATACACTTTACACGTGTCATCAGCGGATTGGTTGCATGTCATTGACCTTTGTTGACAACCTTAGTAGCCGCATGAATGAACAGTGTAGTATCAGAGTGATTGTACGATCTCAGATTTTCGGAGGTTCTTTTCTGACATTTCGTACAGTGGCGTGCAAGGGAGGTTAAGACAAAAGTACTTTGTACGGAGGACTTCATGATCAGCTTTCGTTGATTCAGCGATTATCATTTACTATTCAGCGAATGATAAAGTTCAGCGATAGCTGAAGTCTTGTACTTGATACTTCACGTTGAGTGGACAAATCTGAGTCTTCGCTGATCCGCATCAGTTCATTAGTAGACTTGTCGCTGGTTCTTGAGCTTGATCTTCGATTTCAGCGTAGAACCTTTGTTGACGTGAAACTTGTCTTCAGGGATCATAAGTAAACAACTAACTTATCAGCGATCACCATAAGGACTGAACAGACTCAGAGCATTATGGTGAACAGTGTTCGCTGAGTGTTTAATTTAAAGAGCGAGAGTTCCTATCAGCGGTACTGTAAGATCTTAGTACTTATCAGCGATAGTGAAACTCTGATACATATTGTTTACTTACAATTTTCACTAAGTATTTAAGAGAGGGTCATTATCAAATCACTGAGGGTTTGGATCAACAATCTCCCCCTATTTGATTATGACATAGCAACAAAGAAAATTGCTATTAAATGAAAACATAAGGATAAAAAGAACTCATAAAATATTTGTCCCCTTTACTGTTTTCTGGGATCTTTTCAGTACTGATGGAGTAAAGTACATTCGCTGAAATCTTTCTTTAAATCTTTGAATCAGGTTACAATGAAGAACAGAAAGATTACAAGTACAAGCGAAATAAATTACAAGTACAGAAGGATAACTGATACAATAGAGAAAAAGGAGATTATATCAGTTTTCAAAATGTTCTTCCTTAATGAGAAGTTCATCAAGGGTCGTCTTTTCAGTGGGAATCATCCAGTCAGGAACCGTTACACCTTGTTTTCTTTTCTTCAGCGCTTCTTGAAAGATCAAGGGTTTTAGGTGTCGTGCCTGAATGTCCTTTCTGAAGTCACACCAGTAGATAAGATCTCTGAGCTGTTCGATTGGAGTGATTGGGAGCTCAACGATCCGTTGAAAGCATTTACGTCCGTCGTAGTCAAGAAAGAATATTCCATAAGGATTACTGATGACTTTACCAGGGACGAAAAGTTCACATGGTGGCAAAGAGATGTCAAGGGCAGATAGATCAGGATCAGGACCAAGCACTTCAGCGCGAGAGAAACCAATTCCAGTTTCATTTCGTATGACAGGTCCTGAGTTTGAATCTTGACGTTTCTTCCTTGGAGAACCTCTTTTTCTTTTCGGCTTTAGATCAGGAACAGGAGGAATATCCACACAAGAAGATATCAAGTCGATCTGTCTGTTTATCAGCTTTTCGAAATGATTCTTGTACTTAGATTGTGATGGTTGGATAGCTAACCTCATCTCCAGCCATTCAGAGAGACCATACCTTTTTACAGTGTCAGCGCGAAAGGTTTCAGATGTGCCATCTTCTCTGAAGAGTTTGATGTCAACAATAGGTACTCCGATAGATGTTCTTCCAGAGATGAATACCTTGTTGATCTTCGCTGGACGATATCTGAAGTGAATTTTCTCTTTACACCAGATCAAGGTGGTCTGAGAAACTTCAGTTTTCTTTTCCACGATCTTCTGGGCTTCTTCCCATAGCTTTCGTTGGATTTGAATGGGAACACGCTTCAGCTTGGGGTCTTTGACAGATTCTTGAGTGAGCTTGATGGCGTATTCTCTGTCTTTCTCTTCAGCTTCCTTCCTTTCAGCAATGAGGCGTTCAGCTCTAAGGTGGTCCTGATATTCAGCTTTTGAAATTCTGAACTTAGGAGGAACTGCAGGTAGTTGATCACGCCTTAGAATGATTCGCTGATCCTCGAATCGCTTTATTATTTCTTCTCTTCTCTTTTGATCCTCTTCACTCAGCCTTTGAGGAACTGAGGAAGGTCTCTTATTGTGCAAGAGAGGTTGTTCTTCTGGTTCATCAGTCTCAGAGATTAAATCCAAGACTGGGATTATTTCATCAGCAGCAGCTGGCTTTATTTGTGAAGTCGCAACAGTAGAACCTTCAGCGACATCCTCAAACAGGGGAGAGGACTAGCTGAAAAGCAGCGATCTTACAGATAAGAACTGGGTAGAAGAACTTGGGTAGAAAAGATAGAAAAATAATGTGGATGTGTATATAGGTTTGGAGAGCTTAGTGAGTTGTTGAGAAGTTCAGGGAAGGAAAGAGTAAAGTTTTAGTTTACCTGACAAACCGGCTTTTCAAAGAGAATCGCTAGATTTTCATCTTCAGCGAGGCCTTTGTCTTTGCTTTTCTCAGCGCCAGAGGCTGAGGGCTTTGTCTTTGTCTTCTCCCCTGATGGTTCTTTTATTGAGATTCCTTTAAGAGCTTTGATCCTTGGGGCAGGTTTGACGATAAAGAAATCATCGTCATCTTCATCATCATCATCATCATCCTTTCTTGGAGAGAAGGATGGTTTGTCGTCAGGGATGTCGATGTCTTCATCTTCTTCTGCTTCGGAATTCTCAACATCTTCTTCGAGTTGCTCCCCCTCAGATACAGAGGCGAGCTTCTCGGTTCCCTCAGGGTTTTCATCTCCCTGAGGTCCAGCGGTTAGATCTTCATTCCTCTCTCCCCTGATAGATTCATCATGGGAAAGGTCTTCAGCGCTTTTATTGTTCAGATCTCCAGCGCTTTTCTCAAGATCTTCAGCGCTTTTCTCCTTGGAATGTTCAGCGCTCTTCTCCCCCTCTTTTTCATGATGACTGGGGGAGGAATGGGCAGACTCAGCATTGGTGTCATCTCTGTCTTCTGGGCCAGAGATTTTCACACAACCTTCAAGCTTTGCTATTCTGTCTTCTAGGCCAGAAATAGCAGGCGTGATTTTCCTCAGCTCTGTGCGATCCTCCTCTGTGAAAGATTCCAAAATAGGGACAGGGGCAGGAGCAGGAGCTGGACTGTTTGCCTTGTTTACCAGTGTCTCGATCATCGTCTTCATAGAGCTAACGTCGGTCTTTACAGAGCCTAAGTCAGTCTTGACCTCTGACATATCACCCTCGAGTTTTTCAATCGATGTCTTCAGCGTTGTTACTTCGCTGGACATGGTCGAAACTGATGTTTTGAGGCTTGTGTAGTCAGTGTAGATGTCACAGAGCACCTTGGCAAAATCGCTGAGTGTCTTATCAAGACTCTTGATGTCTTCAGTGGAAGCTTTCTTCTCCACCACCGTTGTCAGCTTTGTCAAGTTCTCTCCAGCGTTTGTTACAGCTGTTGAGTTGTTGGAGAGTGTGGTGGTGAGACTGGACAGCTTTGTTTCCACGGACTTCAGAGAGGCGTTGATGTCTCCCAAATTAGGACCTGTAACATATAAGTACTTGTGAACAAAGGAAAGCTCAGAAGTTTCAGGTTTAGTTACAGTGTTTAAGGTGGGATTAGTACCTGCAGGAGGATTGATGAACTCGTCGAAGTTGCAGGTTCCTGAGTAGTGTTCCATATCCTCTTCGAAAGTATGGTGAGGTATGGTGAACTCTGCAGGTCCTTTCTTCATCATTAGTTGAGAAGCATCAGCGGCGGCTTCTGGAATGATGGCATCTCCAATGTTCGCTGGAGGAGTGTCCAATTGAGTGGAGGGAGAAGCGAAGGTTAAGATTGGGGTTCGGGTTCTGAGTTCAGCGTTGGAATCGCTGACAATCACTTCATCAGTCTTTTGAGAGACTGAGGGAGGTTGGGTAGTTTCCAAGTTTCTAACCTCAGCGTTTGGAGACGCTGAAGTCTGGATTGGAGGGATGGCTTGCACGGGTGTGGCAGAGCGTACCACAGAACTTTCCTTCAGCTCTTCAGAATGAGCTGAGGAGTCTTCAGCATGGAATTGCTGGGGTTGCTCCTTGGTTTTCTTGATCCTTTTGGAATCAAGTTGGGTGTGTGAGGGTTTCCTTTTCTTAGAAGGAGAGGATTTTCTGGCCGGGGTATCAGCGATGGGTATTGTCGCTGAAGGAGCCACAGAAAGCGGAGAATTTAGAAGAGTGAGAAGAGTAGAGAGACGTACCTCATTGGCGACAGGCTTGAAGTCGAGAACCTTAGGGCCAATCTGAGAAAGTTTCAGATCACCCTCTTCAGGATAGCTGTCCTTCAGGCCATATTGAAAGATGGCGCTGATGAATCGTGGGTAAGGAACCCATGCTGGTCTGTCAGCGGCAGAGTCGACACGTTGAATCAGGTCTTCATAAATAATTGAGGCCCAGTCAATGTTTAGACCTTTCAGCAGTGCGTATCCCATGGACTGCTGAGGTTGGGCGGCTTGATCAGAAGATCCGGATTTCGCTGTCATGCAGCTGATCAGGTGAGCGAAGATGAAATTCATCTCGCTGGGGCATCTTGGATTTCTTTATCAGCGTCAGTTTCTTCTCAGGCTTCTTGTCCCTTCCAATATCCCAGATATAACCCATTGCGTCAAGGAAAGCAATGATTGCTTCTCTGTCAGCGTGCTTCTTGTGGTCAGGGAATGGAACGAAAGGTTTTTCTTTGGTGGCATTTGGGAAGTTTAGGGCTTTGCGGATAATGGGGGGTGTAATCTTGATGGTGCCATACTCAGTATCGCTGAGTATACAGTCTATGGTTTTGGATGGATCTTTGGCAGAGGGTAGCTTAGTGTGTCTGGCAGAGTACCAGAACTGGGATAAGAGCCGCTGACTAGCAGGAGGTGTTATGGTCAGGGCTGTGTAGATGGGGCTGTTCTTCAGAAAATTTACAGCATCGTCCAGATGTGATACTTGCTTCCGAGGAGGAAACTCGAGAAGAGCTGAGAGGTTGTTGGCCTTAGTCCAATCGAGTTGATCCAGCTCGAACTTCACCTGGGGGGCTTTGAATATGTCCATTTCCTCAGAGTCAGTGGAGATGGACTCAGCGGTAACATTCAGCTTTGAAGAAGCCATTTCACTATATTATCAGTTCAACCAAAGATGTTAACAGATAAGAATTATCTTAATGTGGAAAGAAATTTCCGTTAAGATTTTTCGAATCTTGTCCATTTCATTCAGACAAAAAATGTCTTAATGAAGATTAGGGTTTTTCTTGATTTTAAAAGAAAAGTAAAACCCATAAAATCTTGTATTCCAGTTTCTAAAAGAAAAATGGATACGAATGAAGAACAAGTTTAAGATTTAGATTTAAAACTTGAAGAACAACCATGAAATGGTTGTGTTCATAAAACCATGAAAGAAATGATTTTATTTTAAAAAGTTCTTTTGTTTGATCTTGTTAAAACAAAGAGAAGATCGAAAACAAGTTATACGCATTTGATAAAAAATAAGAACATATTAACCTTGAAGTTTTGATGAAGAAGATGATGAACAGTTCTTGAGGTTTTTGAGAGCACAAATGCAACAGAGAATTCTTTTCTTGCGGAGAAAGATTGTTCGCGTAAAAGACAAATATAAACCAAGAGTTGTTTATATAGGGATTTTTAGAGAGAGAAAACCTTGAGCGGGAAAAGGTTTTCATCATGACACGGACACGTGTTTGCATTTGATTGGAAGTTTGAACAAAACGTGCAAACGTGTGTCAGAAAGAAATCGTGTCGAGTGTAATTTGTTGCAATGACGTCACAACTGTCCTTTCACATTCTTTTTGGATGTCTCTGAGGTTTTGAAAAACTCAGGGACTCTTTTGAAAAACATGAAGCACTGAATAGAAATATCAGTGAAGGTTTAAGGAATTTTCAAAATATCGCTGTTAAGGAAGAGATATTCAGCGATGCAATTTATTTTGAAATCTTGCATTTACATGCGATTGTCAGAGAGAGAAAACATACCTGGATATCAGTTTAACCAAGTTTATTCAGAGAGAAGATGATGAAATGGATTATATAAGTTGATTTTATCCCGAAGCCTATACAAGAATGTATAAACGTATCGCTGATTAAATGTGACCGCTGAAGATTTTATCCTTCAAAGTTCAGCATTCCAAGCTCGCTGATGAGAAAGTTGAATCTTGTCTCATCAAGAGGTTTGGTAAACAAATCAGCTAACTGATAATCAGTTGGGATAAAATGAAGTTCTATATCACCATTCATCACATGATCTCTGATAAAATGATATCTGATTTCTATGTGTTTTGTCTTTGAGTGTAGCACTGGATTGTTTGCTATAGCGATGGCACTTGTGCTGTCGCAATAGATTGGAATTTTGGAGAGCTGAAGATCATAGTCTAGTAGCTGATTTCTCATCCACAAGACTTGAGAACAGCAGCTTCCAGCGGATACATACTCAGCTTCAGCTGTGGAAGTGGACACTGAGTTTTGCTTTTTACTTGTCCAACTTACCAGCTTTCCACCCAGGAGCTGACATCCTCCTGTGGTGCTTTTCCTAACCATTTTGCAACCTGCAAAATCACTGTCTGAATAGGCGGTTAGATCGAATCCTGAGTCTTTAGGATACCAAAGACCTAGATTCGCTGTACCCTTAAGATATCGAAAGATTCGCTTTACAGCTTTCATATGGGATATCTTAGGTTCAGCTTGATATCGTGCGCACAGACATGTTGCAAACATAATATCGGGTCGGCTAGCTGTAAGATACAATAGTGAGCCGATCATCCCACGGTACAGCGTGACATTGACAGGAACACCCTTTGTGTCCTTATCAAGTATCAGCGGTGGTGCCATAGGGGTTTTCATAGCTGAACTTTCAGTTAAGTCGAATTTCTTCAGCATATCTTTAACATACTTTCCCTGATTTATAAAAGTTCCTTTTTCAGTTTGCTTAATCTGAAGACCAAGGAAATATGTTAGTTCACCCATCATACTCATTTTATACTCATCTTTCATTCTATCAGCGAAACGAGTACAAAGCTCAGGGTTAGTAGAACCAAATATAATGTCATCAACATATATTTGAACTAAAATGATATGACCTTTCACTTTTCTAAAAAACAAAGTTTTGTCAATTTTACCTCGCTCAAATTTTTCAAAAATGAGATAAGTAGAGAGAGTATCATACCATGCACGTGGAGCTTGCTTTAAGCCATAAAGTGCCTTGTCCAGTTTATAAACATAACCTGGACGCTTAGGATCTGAGAATCCTGGAGGTTGTTCCACATATACTTCTTCATTCAGCTTTCCATTTAGAAATGCTGACTTAACATCCATCTGATGTACAGTGAAGTTTTTGTGTACAGCATATGCTAAGAAAAGACGAATAGATTCAAGTCTTGCTACTGGAGCAAAAGTTTCGTCATAATCTATGCCTTCCTCTTGTCTGTATCCCTGAGCAACAAGACGAGCTTTGTTGCGAGTTACAGTACCATGTTCGTCCAACTTGTTTCGATAGACCCATTTAGTGCCTATCACCGTTTTGTCAGTTGGTCTACGAACAAGTTTCCAAACTTTGTTTCTTTCGAATTCAGTCAGCTCTTCTTGCATAGCGCTGACCCAGTTTGGATCTTTGAGGGCATCTTCTATTTTCTTTGGTTTAGTTAGAGAAATAAAGTTAACAAATAAACAAATATTACCTGCACTTCTACGAGTCTGAATACCAGCGTTGGGATCACCAAGAATTTGATCGATTGGGTGATTTACAGTCCATCGCTGAGCCGGAGCATACGTCGCTGACTCAGTCTGAACTGGAGAAACTGAAGATGAGGCTTCAGCTACTTCTGGATTATCAGCTAAGAGAGGAATGTTTGCATTTGCCACTTCATTCACTGATTGCTGAGAAATAGATGGAATTTCTGAGACATTTGGATCAACTGCAGGTATAGTGTTTATAGGAACAACTGAGACCCAAGATGTTTCAGCTTCACTATTTTGCATATTTGGAATGACAGAAGGACCATCATTTTCTACGGTGTGAGCATGAGGAGTGGGAATATCTTCTGAATCACCAAGATGAGAAAACATCCATTGATTCAGTTCTTCTGTATCAGCGTTCGGTTTAGAGTTCGCTGAACGGGATTCGTCAAACGTGACGTGAATAGTTTCTTCTACAGTTTGTCTTCTTCGGTTGAAGACTCTGAAGGCTTTGGAAACTGAGGAGTATCCAAGAAAGATTCCATCATCAGCCTTAGGATCAAACTTTCCAAGGGCATCTCTGTTGTTCAGTATGAAACACTGACATCCAAAGATGTGAAGAAAGTTGATTGAAGGCTTTCTCCCATGAAAGAGTTCATAGGCTGTCTTTTTGAATCTTTTAACTATCAGCGACCTGTTTTGCGTAAAACAAGCAGTGTTGACAGCTTCTGCCCAAAACTGAGTAGGCAGGTGAGAATCGCTGAGCATTGAACGTGCAGCTTCAATAATTGTTCTATTTCTTCTTTCAGCGACTCCATTTTGTTGTGGTGTTCTCACTGACGAAAAGTTGTGAGAAATACCCTTGCTCTCAAGGAAGGAATCAAGAGAACTGTTTTTGAATTCAGTTCCATGATCACTCCTTATTGAGCGAACAGTCATATTGTTCAGAGTTTCCATCTTCCGAACAAAGGTGATGAGTTCTTCAGGGGTGTCACTCTTAGAACGGAGAAACATTACCCATGTGTAACGAGAGAATTCATCAACTATGACCAGCGTATATTTCTTTCCAGCGATGGATTGTTTGTTAACGGGGCCAAACAAATCCATATGGAGTAGTTGTAGAGGAGATGACACTGAGGAAACTTGCTTTGACTTAAAGCTTGCCTTGGTCTGCTTCCCTTTTTCACACGCTGAACATAAGGACTATTTGGCGTATGAATGTTGAGGTAGACCAGTGACTAACTCTTTGGATGAAAGAGTATTCAGTGTCTTGAAGTTGAGATGTGAGAGCCTTTTGTGCCATAGCCAGTTAACATCAGAAGATGCTTTTGAGAAGAAACAGGAGTTCTCAGTGGTTGTTGAGTCCATGTTTATAACGTAAACATTTTCCAAACGATAACCGCTGAGAGCTATCTTCTCCTTTTTGTCAGAGACAAAGCAGGATTCCTTAGTGAAAATCATTTTGTTATCCATGTCGCAAAGCTGACTGATGCTTAGAAGATTATGCTTCAGCCCTTCAACATATGCGACTCTTCTGAAGGATGTTGTACCATTTGAAAGTACACCATACCCTCGGGTATGTCCTTTTCCATTTCCACCGAAAGTCACAGAGGGACCCTTCTCTTCCTTGTATTCAGCGAGCAGGTTTTTCTTTCCAGTCATGTGTCTAGAGCATCCGCTATCGAGATACCAGATACCCTTCTTAGCCTGCAATACAAAGGAAGATTAGTTTTGCTTGGGTACCCACTTCACCATGTATACGCGTTTGTCAGTGGAAGTAGTTGGAATAGGTTCAACAGTCTTCGCAGCATTTGAAGATTCAGCTTTGTCTTTCTTCACTTTGGTCAATTTCTTGACCTCAGCGGTAGGAGTCACCTTGACCTGAATTGCAACTGGTTTGGTCTTCTTGGGTGATATCTTCACCTTAGCTATCTTATCAGCTTTGGTGGCTGTGGGACACTTACTTGCAATATGATCGGTAAGTCCACAATGATAACATTTCCTATAACTAAAATTAGTTCTAGGACCACTTGAGTGCTAAGCTTTTAATTTGGAATTAGAAGTGCCAGCACCAAGTACACTATTGGTTTTTGAAATAGGACGAACATTCAGTTCTTCAGATTTCTTACCAAGGATATCTACTCTGAGTCTAGGAGTAGGTCGTTGAATTGATCCAGAGGTCTGATTTCTAGAACCAGATGAATGAATCACTAAGGCTTTGGAAGCATTCAGCTTAGGTACTAAGGTACCCTTCTGAGGATTTTGATAAATAACAATTCCTTTACCTTTGTCTTTAGAGACAGAGGTAGGTTTTGAATAAACCATTTTCTCCTTACCTTTTGAGGAGGTAGGAGTTTCCTTAGGGATTGGTGTAACCGACGAGGAGTACTTAGATGATGAAGTGTCAGCTACTGAGGATACGAACGTTCCAAATTTAAGCATTGAACGTTCAGTGGTTGGTTTTGGAGTATCATTTTTATAACCCAGACCACGTTTATCACTCAGAGGAATCTGAGCCTTAATTATCTCAGTGATCTTTGTTGAAGAATTACACCATCCTTCAACAGTAGCTTGTTCAGCTTTTAATGCAGCGATAGCTTCTGCTCGTTCGATTTTGACTAGCTGATTTAAATAGACTTGATCTTTAAAATCTTCTTCAAATTTAGAAAGCTTTTCTATTTGAAGGTGGCAGTTTTTAAGCTTTTCAGCGAGATCAAGATTTTGGTTTTCAACCACAGCTTTGCCGTTCATGGCTTCGTATAAACTTCTAGTCAGCAGTTCGATTTTACGGAGACTAGCAGCTTCATCAATATTTGCAATATTTGTAAAGAAGGAAGGTGATACCTGAATAGCAGATGTTGAAGTGGAGGGAATGTCTGAACTTTCTTCCTCTTCTTCAATCTTGGCCATGAGACATTGATTTGCTTCATCATCTTCAGAATCAGATGTTGAGGCTTCTTCATCAGAAGCAGCCCAATCATAGTCAGCCATCAGGCCTTTTCCTTTCTTCTTAAAGCTTTTCAGCTTTGCATACTTCTCCTTCAGCTTTGAGTATTTGTCATCTTTATTCCTTGGAACAAAGGATTTCTTTGTAAAAGCTGAAGGTCTCATGATTTTCTTTGACCTGCACTCGTTAGCGAAATGACCTGTCTTTTCGCAGTTGAAACAAGTAGCAGTAGCCTTATCAACAAAAGCTGATGACTTAGGCTTGTCAGCTATAGAAAGAGTTTTGTTCTTTCTAAACATTTTCTTCTTGGCGAATCTCCTGAACTTTTTAGTTAGGAGAGCCAAGGATTCATCATCATCTGAAGAATCAGAATCTTTTACAAGATTCTTCTTAAGATGGCTAGATTGCTCATGATTCAGCAATGTGCCATATAAGGTAGCAAGAGTCATTGATCTTAGATCCTTTGACAGCTTGAGACACATGGAATAATTGTCCCAGCTTTCAGGTAAACATTCTAAAAACTTTGTCAGCACTTCAAAGTTAGAATATTCCTTACCAACCATTTTAAGATCTATAATTAAGCAATTAAAACGTTGATGAACTTCAGAGAGAGTTTCATTCTTACCAGAAATGAAGCTTTCGTATTGTCTTACCAGGTTGATCTTTCTTGAATCCTGGACTTCAGACGTTCCTTCATACTGAACACATATTGTGTCCCACATGGCTTTTGATGATTTCAGGTTCATGACGGAATGGTAGACTTCGTCAGGAAGGGCCATGGATAGTATGGATCTGGCTTTTGTATCTATAGCCACTTTCTTCTTATCTTCATCGGTCCACATGTGTATTTCCTTTGGAATCAGCCTTTCAGGAATAGCAGCTCTAGTTGCAGTGGCTGGAACTAAAGGATCAATAGTTACAGGGATGTGTGGGCCGTTTTCAAGATAGTAGGTCATAGTAGGGTCTACACCTTCTAGGAAGAGCATCATCCTATTTTTCCATAAGTTGAAGTTGTCTCTGGAAAATCTAGGGGGTTTTGCAAGAGAACCATTGTCTATATAATTTGTGTTTGTGTGGGAGGCCATTTTCAGATAATAGCAAGGAAGAGAAATATCTTAGATTAGATCTTGTTTATGAGATTAAACAAATCTGCTCTGATACCACTTGTTGGTCCCGAAAGGCCTATACAAGTTTGTAGAAGGGGGGGGGGGGGGTTGAATACAAACACACTATTTTACTTTTCTAAATTGTTTATTGATAAATCATTAACAATTTACAGCTTGTTGCGGAAACAAGATTAAGGATAAACCTAAATCTAAACAAGTTGGAACACTAAGGTTTCTTGCACTAAGAAAGATAAGGAGATTACTAATAAAATCCTATCTTGAGAGAGATTTGAACTTGTCCAGAGTTAGCAAGTTACTTCAAATGAAGTGAGTTCATCTCTTTATATACTGCATGCATTTAATGCAATTCAGTATACACTTTACACGTGTCATCAGCGGATTGGTTGCATGTCATTGACCTTTGTTGACAACCTTAGTAGCCGCATGAATGAACAGTGTAGTATCAGAGTGGTTGTACGATCTCAGATTTTCGGAGGTTCTTTTCTGACATTTCGTACGGTGGCGTGCAAGGGAGGTTAAGACAAAAGTACTTTGTACGGAGGACTTCATGATCAGCTTTCGTTGATTCAGCGATTATCATTTACTATTCAGCGAATGATAAAGTTCAGCGATAGCTGAAGTCTTGTACTTGATACTTCACGTTGAGTGGACAAATCTGAGTCTTCGCTGATCCGCATCAGTTCATTAGTAGACTTGTCGCTGGTTCTTGAGCTTGATCTTCGACTTCAGCGTAGAACCTTTGTTGACGTGAAACTTGTCTTCAGGGATCATAAGTAAACAACTAACTTATCAGCGATCACCATAAGGACTGAACAGACTCAGAGCATTATGGTGAACAGTGTTCGCTGAGTGTTTAATTTAAAGAGCGAGAGTTCCTATCAGCGGTACTGTAAGATCTTAGTACTTATCAGCGATAGTGAAACTCTGATACATATTGTTTACTTACAATTTTCACTAAGTATTTAAGAGAGGGTCATTATCAAATCACTGAGGGTTTGGATCAACAGTTTCCCTTCCCATTGGGTCAACATGATTATGATGACCGTCGAATCCGTCAAATATTTTATTAAAGTCAACAACGAGATGGTGGGACCTATTTTTCCAAAAAGAGGTATTCGTCAAGGGGGCCCTATTTCTCCTTTCCTCTTTATTATTTGCATGGAAGGCCTCTCGGCCTTCTTGAACCATGAGGACTCGGTTGGCCGAATCCATGGTGTTAAAGCGGCCAAAGGTGCCCCGTCTATTTCTCACCTCGTTTTCGCAGACGATGCGTTCTTTTTTTTTGCAGGGCCTCGGTTGATGAAATTAGGCATCTCAAGTACATGCTCTCAATTTATGAGGAAGCGTCGGGTCAAGCCATTAATTATGAGAAATCGGGCATCATGGGTAGTAGCAACTTGGCCCCCGAACTCATGCATGCTTTCTCCCATATTCTTGGGATTCATAACCCAATTAATACGAGTCGATACTTGGGTCTCCCTTCTCTTGTGGGTCGATCGAAAAAATTTATTTTCAGACATATTCGTGATAGGTTGTGGTCGAAACTTCATTCTTGGCGCAAAAAACCCATCTCCTCCGCCGGAAAATCCACGCTTATTAAAGCCGTCGCCCAAGCCATTCCGGTCTACTACATGAACGTTTTTCTTTTACCGAGCTCGGTCATCCAAAACCTCGAAAAAATGATCAACTCCTTTCGGTGGGGCCATAAACCCGACGGTTACCGTTCAATCAATTGGTTCTCTTGGGATAAACTTTGCATCCCGAAAAAATTCGGTGACCTTGGATTTCGTGATTTCACCGCATTCAATCTAGCTATGCTCGGTAAACAAGGATGGAGACTCACCAAAAACCCATCTTCTCTAGTTGGGCATCTCCTTAAAGCCAAATATTATCCGCGTGGTAATTTCATGTCGGCCCACTTGGGTAACGCTCGTAGTTATATTTGGAGAAGCATTTGGCACTCGCAACTTGTCCTTAAAGCGGGTCTCCGTTGGAAGATTGGTAATGGCAAATCTATCAATGTTTGGAAAGAACCATGGCTCAAAGAAGACACGGGCTTCTCTATTAACACGCCAATGGACTCTAATCGCCCCTACTTAACCGTCCACGACCTCGTGGATCCGCTTTCTCATGGTTGGAACTTCACGTTTATAAATGACTTATTTTCTCATGAAGATCGCATTAAAATTACCAAACTTCCTCCTCCTTCCATCAATCGGGAGGACACTCTCATTTGGTATTGGTCGCACGACGGAATTTATTCCGTCAAATCTAGCTACCGCACCATCACGAAACGTATAGCCCTCACTTCTCACCATTTTTTGGAAGGCGATTGGAATTCTCTTTGGAATACCAACATTCCGAATAAAATCAAATTTTTCGCTTGGAGAGCTATTAGAAATGTGTTACCCACTCGACACGCCCTCCAATCGAAAGGAGTTAGTACCGGGCCTCTTTGTCCCTTGTGCTCCCGTGATGTGGAAAATGTTTGGCACGCCTTGGTCGGTGTCCTTTGACTAGTCAAATTTGGTCTGAGGCGGGTCTTGGGAATTCCATCGAGGATCTTCTTTTTGCGTCCAATTCCTTCCAAGAGTTGGTTTTTAATTTTTTGCACAACAACCATGGTCAATCCCGGGATTTTTTTTCTCATGATATTATGGAGTATATGGTTCCGTCATAATGATGTACTTTGGAATGATGGTCATCGCGACTCTTCTTCGGTCATTAATCGCGCCAACACCATGCTTATGGATTGGAGACTTTCGTCAAACTCCTCATCTCCTATACCCGGACCCTCCCTCGATCCTCGTTGGCAACCGCCGCGCGCGGGATTTCTCAAATGTAACGTGGATGCCGCAATCTTTGCCTCGAACCTTAAAGTAGGATACGGTGCCATCCTTCGTGACAACTCGGGGGCCTTTGTTTCGGCCTACGCCTCGCATTGCCCTTTCGTCCCGCTCACGAGAGAATGCGAAGCCCTTGCCATTCACGATGCCCTCCATTCGATTTCTCGGCGCAACGACCATCAAGTTATTATTGAATCGGATGCCAAGATTGTTGTGGAAGCAATCTATGACAATTATGTCGACAACTCGGAGTTCGGCGACATAATCAAAGAGATTAGACATATTCTTAACTCGAAAGATCACTTATCCGTTCATTGGATAAACCGCCTCGCTAATAGTTCGGCTCATTTATTAGCTAGGCATGCTTGTACCCTTGATCGAGTTGTTTACTTCGATAGCATTCCTGCTTTCCTTAAATCTTGTAATGACAACGATTGTAACATCTATGTTAATGATATGAATGAGTCTCGTCCGGATGATGGCAATGCCGAAGCCCGGTAATGGCCTCTTTCCCCTAGCTTTAAAAAAAAAGGTACATCCTACAACAAGGAGATTATTTTCCTTTTATGTTTGATTATTTGTAGACTTGTCATACAAGGTTATAAAAGATTCTGATGACTAAATTTTGTTGTTTTCCTTTAGTTATATGTAGGGTTCAGTTACTGGTGCTAGTGTGTAGGTTCATATGTGGATGCTTCCAGATTATCACCAACACGTGTGGATCGTATGAGAACACACTGATAACTAAAATTTTCTGTATCCACAGGATAAAACCATCGAGTGGTCAAAGAGTAAAACTCATTTGTTTATCATCTCTAACTTGTATTTGAGAAGTTATATATATAGAGAGAGAAAGGTTTAAACGAGGAGCGTAACAATTTACGAGAAACGCGAGGAGCATCGCCCATGTACAAAATCACATGTGATTCACATACAAAATCACATGTGATTCACATACAAAATCCTCGCGTTTTCTTAAATTGTTACGCTCCTCGTTTGAACCCGCCTCTATATATATATATATATATATATATATTTCTAAAACTTACCAAAAAACTATATTTTGTTTAGACATAAATATACAAAAAATTAAAATGATAATATCAAATAACTGAATCTAGATTTAAAAAGTCATGTGATGTATCCAATCAACTCAACGGATAGACATAATACTAATTATAAAATGGAAGTATCATAATGGCTTGCATAGACCTTCAAAACTTCATATTTGAATCAAATAAAACTAATTCATAACAGATTTACCTTCTTTTATCAAATATAGGTAAACTTTTTCTATTAGAGAAATTATATTAAAAAATGAGTATTTTTAAACTTGAAAAAACGAACATTTTATTCTATGTAACATAAATGACATTTTTTTCAATTTTCTTATAAGTTTCCAAATTCACGATCACAGATATATTTATACTAATATATTTACTATATTATTATATAACATTTATCTTATATTTTTAAAATCTTTTAAAGTTCAAACATACATCTTAAAACTCTACAATTGAACTTCATAAAACTAAACATGTTTAAATACACGGTAAACGATGAAGCCTTGATAATACAACATTATACTCCATAAAATTGATCACTCACTCTCTCAAAACCAGACATCAGTTTAAAAGTAATATCAAGAGATGTGAAAAATAGAACGAATCATGAAACAAGATTGAGGGTACATTGTTTTAGCTTCAAAATCGAGATTGGATCATGATGCATTTCACAAAAAGACCTCTATGAAATCAAAATACACCATAACGATGATAACAATAAATAACATAAATTAAAATTCAATATATTTAATCTGTGTAATAAAAGTCGTATATTATTCATTTATTCCCATAAGGAAACCCTAAAAGGCTTAGCACCAAACATCTAACTAAAAACTAAATCAAACCAATCTAGTAAATCACACTATTGGTGATTTTAGTGTCATCAATCATTTTGGTGCAATTGAGATTTACTTGAGAGCGATTAAGATAATGAGGCTAACATATGTGAATTAGGATGTGCGAAGAGCACACTCACAAATGTTGCCCCTATCATCTTATATTGCCTTAATGCGGGTACCTAAGGGCAACGCCCCTTGCAAGGTTCCAAGTGGTTGAGCCCCTTGCAAGGTTCCAAGTGGTTGAGCCCCTTGGTGGTATGGTTGGCTTTGGCTATCTTTGGTTGGCTTTAAGGGGTTGAGGCGCTTGGCGGTGGTCTGAGCCCCTTAGAAAACTTGCCAAGTCCTAGAGCCATCTCATTTTTTTGGCTATATATGGCTGGTTTCGGCCTACCTCTGGTTGGTCGTAAGGACTATGGACGAGTGAGTCCAGTCTGTCTGGTATATCCAGAGCCTCTGGACCAAGTTAGTTAAGAACTCAGATTTGGTTATAACTACCCTTCGAACTTATCCATTAGCGATTATAATCGCTTAACTGCCCGTAACTGTCGATCTCTCTTATAAATACATATTTCGTGTTGTGGAGAATATATATACGCAATTGATGCCTTATTTCGTGTGTGAAAATCTTGATTTCATGAAACTCAAGGCATAGTAGGTCGAAATATAGTACTTGGACACTGATCTTTCATTCACGATCCAGATTTTTATCCAAGTCTTCTTAACCTAAACCCAGATTCTCTAACACACACAAAGTAGAATATAAGCGTTTGGATATATGCAAATCTTGTCTCTCGCTCGAGGGGCAGAGGACCAAACGTGCAACTAAAAACTAAACCAAATCAAACTACACGAACCTAGTAAACTGTAATACCCCGGGTAAGTTCGTTAGTTAAATCCTAATTCCGTTAAATCTAGTTAACTTTATAAAACGAGGTTTAGGGTAAGTTAGGGTAAAATAATAAGTTAAAGGGGTGTTGGACATTAGTGAATAGTGCAAGGTTTAAATGGTAAAATGGGATTTGATATTATCCCCTTAGGATCTCAGATATTTCATTCAGCAGAAATATCAGTGTGTGAGTGTGTGTTTGGAGACGAGAAGAAGCAGAAGAAGAGTTTGTACGGTTAGGGCTTCAATTGGCTTGGTTGGAAGCGATTTTGAGGTAAGTCCTTTATGTTTTATGTCTATAATCAGTAGTATTAGACTTCTATCGGATTAGAATGTTTAAATTGTAGTTGTATAGGTTTAATTTGGATCTGGGTAAAATGGAACCGACTGTGTTCTTGAGAGTACCGGTATATTTCATTTAGTACCGGTAGTGCGGAGTCCCGGTACTGCGGAGTCCCGGTACTGTGTGGAGTTCAGATAGTTTTGGGTAGTGTCTGGATATAGTTTCTGATTGTATTTTTGGATTAAGTTGCTCCGAAAACTTCCTGGGGGCGGCCCCCAGACCCCGCAAGGGCGTTGCCCCTTGACCCCATCCGCTATCCGGGTAGCGGAACCCCCGTGATAAGTCGCTGAAGGGAGAACTGTTGAGGATTAGATTTTAGTAGGCTTTATGTGTTTGACTAGTAAGGCGATATTTGTATTTAATCTGTTACAGATTCTATGGATTTGGATTGAAAGACTGAATCTTTTGGAGAAAAGCTTGGAAGTGTTTATGGATAAGCGATCGAGGTGAGTTTTGCTTTAAAAACGTTTTTGAACTGGGATATATATATATGAGATGATTATGTGGTAGGAATATGATTATGTGTATATAAATGACAATATGATGTAATGAGATATGTATTGTATTTATATAAGCTTTGCACTACACGAGTGCACTTGTTGCCGGGTTCCGGTGAGCGGACCGGTGTGTTGCCGGGTTCCGGTGTGCGGACCGGTGATGTGTCGTAGTTGTTGTACGGCGTTGATTTATTAGTTGGCTTGCTACCAACTAATATGGCCATGGTAACGAGGAATGAGGAGGAGTTGAGCACGATGCACGAGTCTTGATGTGGTAATTAAAATACGTGTAGTATATATATGTGACGTTTATATACTTATGGTATATGTGTGTGTATTGGCAAATGTTGTATTTAAACTATTTTGATTGACGAAAGGTTTTATAATCATTTTGGAAAAGACCGGGATTAACTCACTAGACCCGTTTGGTCTAACCCTCATTTTGTTTTCAAAAATATGTTTTTCAGGTCGAGGAATTCACAGCGGCAAAGGAAAGAATAAGGTGTAGACTGCCTTCATGGACCGATGTTGATTAGGAAGTTTTATGTAATTTGTAGTTTCGAGACTAAAAGAGACCGTACTTGGTTTGCTATGTAACTTTTGTTGTAAATAGATGATATGTATGCATGTTATGTATTATGATGTATGTTATGGGATTTGGGTTGTTACACTAGACCTGTTTGGTCTAACCCTCATTTTGTTTTCAAAAATATGTTTTCCAGGTCGAGGAATTGACAGCGGCAAAGGAAAGCATAAGGTGTAGACTGCCTTCGTGGACCGATGTTGATTAGGAAGTTTTATGTAATTTGTAGTTTCGAGACTAAAAGAGACCGTACTTGGTTTGCTATGTAACTTTTGTTGTAAAGAGATGATATGTATGCATATTATGTATTATGATGTATGTTATGGGATTTGGGTTGTTACAAATGGTATCAGAGCCCTAGTTTAAGGGATTTAAGTATTTGTACCCGTACCTAGACTTAAACTGCATGTGAAGTAGGATGTCCTTGATATATTAGAACCTTGGGATGCTAAGTATAAAAGGTAGAAGGAACATCATGTAAGGTAATTTCAGATTACACCTGGCCAGTGTAATTGTGATCTTACAGGTGCATGTTTGGACTGGAATACCTTATTATACGGGGTATGTGTTTATGTGTATGTTAATCTTGTTTGAATCTACAGAATGGCAAGCGGTACTCGAAATACGAATAGAAGAGGAAGAGGAAATCCGAATAGTACGAATCCACCAATAGGAACGGGGGGAAGAAGAGGAGAGCGATGGGGAGGTAGAACGGGGAGTAGAACTGGGGGCAGAACCGGAGGTAGGGTTCAGGGGCGAGGTACGGAGTTTATTACAAGAGACGATTTGATGGCGGAGATGGGAAGACTTCAAACAAATATCCAGGCTATGTTCGATCAAGCTCGTCATACTGAAACATCAGATCCTGAACCAGGAGGTGCAATGCCAATTACACCAACTGTTATACCGATAACAAGGAGGTGCGACTACAAAATGTTCTTAAGTTGTAGACCTCCGACCTACTCAGGAGACAGAGATCTCGTGAACGCGATGAGATGGTTGAAGGAGATAGAAGCTATCTTCAAGACAAGTAAGTGTGCGGATGAGGACAAAGTATTATACGGAACGACGATGTTGAAGGCAGAAGCTCTGTACTGGTGGGAAGCTCACATTGATTCCACGAGGTCGGATGTATACTCTACTTTTACTTGGGACGAATTCACAACTGCATTCAAAGGACAGTTTTGTTCTCAAGCAGCAATTAGACAATTGGAAGAGGAATTCATGGACCTACACCAGCGAAGTTTATCGGTTAGGGATTACACCGCTCTCTTTCTGGAGATGTCTCGCTTTGCAGAGTACTATGTTGCCACGGAAGCTCTAAAGATGGAAAGGTTTATTTTTGGGTTAAATGCAGAAATTAGAAAGCTAGTGACTGCAAAAGGACCCGATACCTTCTCAGTCGCAGTGGATGCCGCGGAAAATGTGGAACAGGATGACAGGAGAGACGTTGGTGATAAGAGTGCTGGGAAAAGAAAACTGGAAGAAACGATGTACGATTCGGAAGAATACGAATCCCCGAGGTCTGATAGTTATTCACCTTTCAGACCAGTTGAAAGACCATGCCCAAAATGCAATCGTGTTCATCAAGGAAACTGTTATGTGGATTCCCGAAGTTGTTACAAATGTGGAAAGACTGGTCACATTGTTAGAGATTGTCGGGTAACTCGATTCTGTTTCGTTTGCAATTCCCCGGATCATATTCAGTCAGATTGTCCGCAATGGAAAACACAACAGGGTAGTATGGCGGTGAGACCAACGGGTGTTAGGCCGGGAGAGGAACAAGGGCCTGAGGTATCGAAAGCAAAGGGTCGTGTTTTTCAGATGACGGAACAAGAGGTGGAAGAAAGTCCTGATGAGGTTACAGGTATATTTCTATAAACTCTATACGTGCTAAGGTGTTATCTGACTTCGGTGCAAAATGGTTATTGGTATTTCCGTGCTTTTGTTGCTTATCGGTGTTAGAGATATAGGTGGGTGTGGGGTGGCTATTCAGTTAGTTTCTATGGTTTTGATTGAGTTCGAAGTAGTAGTGATAAGTATTCATACCTTTTCGCTTAACCGAATTCCGGGACGGAATTCTTTTAAGGGGGAGATAATGTAATACCCCGGGTAAGTTCGTTAGTTAAATCCTAATTCTGTTAAATCTAGTTAACTTTATAAAACGAGGTTTAGGGTAAGTTAGGGTAAAATAATAAGTTAAAGGGGTGTTGGACATTAGTGAATAGTGCAAGGTTTAAATGGTAAAATGGGATTTGATATTATCCCCTTAGGATCTCAGATATTTCATTCAGCAGAAATATCAGTGTGTGAGTGTGTGTTTGGAGACGAGAAGAAGCAGAAGAAGAGTTCGTACGGTTAGGGCTTCAATTGGCTTGGTTGGAAGCGATTTTAAGGTAAGTCCTTTATGTTTTATGTCTATAATCAGTAGTATTAGACTTCTATCGGATTAGAATGTTTAAATTGTAGTTGTATAGGTTTAATTTGGATCTGGGTAAAATGGAACCGACTGTGTTCTTGAGAGTACCGGTATATTTCATTGAGTACCGGTAGTGCGGAGTACCGGTAGTGCGGAGTATCGGTACTGTGGAGTCCCGGTACTGGGAAGTCCCGGTACTGTGGAGTCCCGGTACTGTGGAGTCCCCGCAAGGGCGTTGCCCCTTGACCCCATCCGCTATCCGGGTAGCGGAACCCCCGTGATAAGTCGCTGAAGGGAGAACTGTTAAGGATTAGATTTTAGTAGGCTTTATGTGTTTGACTAGTAAGGCGATATTTGTATTTAATCTGTTACAGATTCTGTGGATTTGGATTGAAAGACTGAATCTTTTGGAGAAAAGCTTGGAAGTGTTTATGGATAAGCGATCGAGGTGAGTTTTGCTTTAAAACGTTTTTGAACTGGGATACATATATATGTGTATATATATATGAGATGATTATGTGGTAGGAATATGATTATGTGTATATAAATGACAATATGATGTAATGAGATATGTATTGTGTTTATATAAGCTTTGCACTACACGAGTGCACTTGTTGCCGGGTTCCGGTGAGCGGACCGGTGTGTTGCCGGGTTCCGGTGTGCGGACCGGTGTGTTGCCGGGTTCCGGTGTGCGGACCGGTGTCTTGTCGGGTTCCGGTGTGCGGACCGGTGATGTGTCGTAGTTGTTGTACGGCGTTGATTTATTAGTTGGCTTGCTACCAACTAATATGGCCATGGTAACGAGGAATGAAGAGGAGTTGAGCACGATGCACGAGTCTTGATGTGGTAATTAAAATACGTGTAGTATATATATGTGACGTTTATATACTTATGGTATATGTGTGTATATTGGCAAAGGTTGTATTTAAATTATTTTGATTGACGAAAGGTTTTATAATCATTTTGGAAAGGACCGGGATTAACTCACTAGACCCGTTTGGTCTAACCCTCATTTTGTTTTCAAAAATATGTTTTCCAGGTCGAGGAATTGACAGCGGCAAAGGAAAGAATAAGGTGTAGACTGCCTTCGTGGACCGATGTTGATTAGGAAGTTTTATGTAATTTGTAGTTTCGAGAGTAAAAGAGACCGTACTTGGTTTGCTATGTAACTTTTGTTGTAAATAGATGATATGTATGCATGTTATGTATTATGATGTATGTTATGGGATTTGGGTTGTTACATAAACCCCACACAAAAATAGAACAGAAGGGTTAGAATTTACACAACTCTTCAAGGTGGGCAGAGGATCAAACTGCTGACTAAAAACTAAATCGAATCAAGGCAAACAAACCCAATAAATATTATAGATAAATTAATAAAAAGATAAACCTTAGTGGATGAACATGCTAGGACCAATAATCTTACCCCATAAGTGAAGGTGACACGCTTACCCGGTTAGAGCATATCCTAAGATTCTATAATCTATATGCAGGCATGGTCACAAGCAGGACAAGGTATATGCCGATTATACTTCAATTTTGCCTCTAATGACAGCACACAACATTCAACACCGGTGTACTTGATTTCTTCCTTCAAAAAATACCCACAATTTTTTTACAAAAATACCCACATCCATATCTTCGAGGGCACTTTAGTCATTTCACATATATGATGAAAGTTTCTAAGAAAAAGTGGATTTCATGATCTATTGTGTTTGGGAGTGCTTATATTTTTAACTTATGCGTATTTGCTTATGTGGTGAGGAAAAACAGTTTTTAAAAAGTGTTTGTTAAAAATTGAGGGTAAAAAGGTAATTTAGATAGATAAGAAAATAAGGAGAAGTAAATAAGTAGGTATGGAATGACTTATATCAAAAACAACTTATTTGTGGTGAGGAGAAGCAAATAAGCACTTTTGATTTTTTCTATCCAAACACTCCAAATAGCTTATTTGCGGTGGGGAAAAGCTATAAGCAAATAAGTCAAAAATATAAGCACTCCCAAACACCCTAAGCCAGACCAACATTCTACTTCTCATTCAAAAAATATGTACTATATTACTTGGTTTATGCAATATGTCCCTTCAAGTTATGTTTAACAAATTAACTAATAAGTTAGTTTTTTTTTTGAAAGGGTATCCTAGGCTTTGCCTAGACTAATCCCTGGCACTGATTGACTGTTAAGCATGCAGCCTTGAGATAATTTCTCAGTGGCCACAAGTTGCCAACGCCTAGATTCGAACCCGGGGTAGATGGGTTTCTAAGCCACATCCCCCAAGGCCTTAACCAGTACGCCACAAGCCTTGTGGTTAACTAATAAGTTAGTTGTTACTTGGAAAGTTAACTATTGTTATATATGTTTGCCAATAAACTAATCACGTCTGGTAAATACTAACTAATAAGCCAAATGACAATATAAAATGATCTAAATAAATTATAAGGGCTTAAATAGAATAAAGAAAATGAAAAGAAAACACAATAAGCAATGTTTAGAAGCTTTCAAAAAGCTGTTTCTTAGCTTACGATTTTTTTCAAAAACTTAAAAAGAAAGAAAAAAAATAGCTTTTGATTGCAAAACATGGCCATAGAGTACACAAACCTTAGGCCTTTGTCCGGTAGACGTGACTTTTGACAAGTTGAAAAACAATCGTGAAATTAGAACGTAAAACGTGTAAAACCCGGGTGTAAAGTTGTACCATAAAAACGATCGGTTTTGTACCATCCTACAGAAAGAGAACACATGGGTGGATATGAGACAAGCAAACGCGACTTCATCCAACAAATCATTACTAAAACATGGGTTTGTGACCGCAAGACCTCAGATGGATGTGAAAATGTAGAATTTGGCCAAATTGTCAACCACAAAAGATCGAACAACCGCAAAAACGACACAAAACTAGTAAAAATAAACGTGAAAACGATGGAAGAATGTAACATCCCAGGCCAACCGTACCAGATATTGTCCGCTTTGTCCACACACCTGGACTCACGGTTTTAAAACGCGTCTGATAAGGGAGGTATCAAGTCCCTCTTATAAGGCAACATTTGTTCCCCTCCCCAACCAATGTGGGATCTTACAATCCACCCCCCTTGGGAGCCCAGCGTCCTCGCTGGCACACCAGTTCGGTTCCCGGCTCTGATACCATCTGTAACATCTCAGGCCAACCGTACCAGATATTGTCCGCTTTGTCCACACACCTGGACTCACGGTTTTAAAACGTGTCTGATAGGGGAGGTATCAAGTCCCTCTTATAAGGCAATATTTGTTCCCCTCCCCAACCAATGTGGGATCTTACAAAGAAAGATTAAATGGCACATGCCATTGAATGCCAAGTTTCATTGGCAAGTCGCCACCCACCATGATAGGTTGTGGAAACCTACCACTTCTTTCCTTTCTTTGACTTTAAATATACATAAAAAAAGGAGTGTTAATAATAAATTCAAATTATATTCTACCAAACTCTTTAAGTTCTACAGAAGATATTTCTGCAGCAATTTTAATGGCATATTCTACATAAAACAACATATGCTCCATAACTCTTTTAAATATTTATGGTAAAATACCAAACTTGCCCGGTAAATCCCACTCAAAGGTAGGTATGTAGACGGTAGACCTGACCACTAGCACAAAGACGACCTTTACCACATATTCATGGTAAATAACCAAACTGACCCAGTAAATCTCAATTGAAAGTAGGGTCTAGGGGCTGAGATGTACATAGAACATGACAGAGATTTAGAATGCCCGTTTCTGTAAAGATGTCGGCATGTGTAACAGTGTGATCAGACAAATAGAAGAAACAAATACGCATAGAATATTAGTAGAATCACACGCATCCGTTGATCGTTTAAACCAAGAAAGATCTTTCCCCAATTAACATTTTCTTCTTGTACTCATCAGATTGTAGGTTTAGTTGATTAAGACAAAATTTTCATAAATCTTGATTCCTGAATCCTAACAAAACGAATTTGATTTCAAGGACAAAAAACAAAATTATTTCAGAAACATTGAACATGGAAAATGTTAGAGATGAGGAAGGCTCACAATGGTGGTCCATTTCTATATCCCCCAGAAATTTGCTATGTCAATCTTGGCAAACCTTTTCTTTTAGCAAAAAAAAAACCCACAAAAACCAACTACATCCCATATAAAAACAAGAAAATCATATGCAATTTTCAAACGATCTTACCATTGATTAATACCCAAATCAACAAAATGAATCTTTATCCCATCTTTAAATTCAAATTTGTCTTATTGGCATATGAAATAGAAAATTGGGGATACTTACTATCATGGGAGAGCAATTTCTAAAGTAGGAATGATTGTAGACATAAAGAAACAAAACTGATTAATAGAACTATTTGTGTACATGCCAGCAGATTACCGAAAATAGCATAGAAACAATTGGGAATCAAAGGGAAGTTATGAAACTTATAAATCATTTACAGTATACAATCATATGGTTGAGCAAACACTATTTGATACTTTCATCAAGGCTTGTGGAGTAACAACCACCAATTACTCAATTAGCACTTTAGCAAACCATAGAAAAGATATCTTAGGATAAACAAGATCGATATCATACAAACAAAATCATCACAACAAGTAAGAAAATGGAATACGACCATACCCTTTTTGAGTCTTGTTTCATCTTTCATTCCGTATCAGAAGGCAAATGTGAAGGTTCGCCTGATGCAGTTAGCATAAGTGTCTGCAATCTTGGCCTCAATTCGCGTTCACAAAAGTCATCATATTCCCCTTTATCCCCTGCTTTCTTTTTAACTTCTACCACTCTTAAAGAAGGTGTTAATTCAAATATCTCAGCTCCAATTGTTAAAGGACCTTTCACTCCCTCTCTTGACCCTTCCAAACTCACTTTGCAATCCTTCTTTCTCACTGCAAAACTAACCACTTTAGCAATCTCCTCCAGCTTTGAAATTATACTCGAAACTGGTGCCCCTGAAACAAATCTTGATTCCTCCATTCCATCTTCAAACAACCCAGATAAACTAAACCCACGAGAGAACGAAATTAGATCAAAAGCATTCAAACTTGCAGGTCTAGGTAAGCTAGCTAACCGCCTCTTATTCTCGATTTCACTTTCTGATTCAGAATGTGAAGACTGATCAGAAGAATAATCAATCCCATCGTCTTCAATCTCACCATCTTTCACATTACATAACTTATCATCATCGAAATAGAACTTAATATGTCTAAAACCCTTCTTGAACCACTTGTTTTCCATGATTTCAGGAATAGTGATTCGGGTTTCTGGATTCGTATCAAGCAGCCGTTTTGACAATCGGGCTAATTCCGGCGAAAACCATCTCGGACAACGGAATTCCCCTTTGTAAATCTTCTTATACATGACCATTACATTCTGATCATGAAATGGTAAATAGCCAGCCATTAAAACAAACAAAATCACCCCACAAGACCAAATATCAACCTTTGCAGCCTCATACCCTTTTCGCCCCAAAACCTCCGGCGCAACATACGCCGGAGTTCCGCAAAAAGTATGAAACAAACCATCACCTCTGATTTGTTCAGAGATAGCACTAAGACCAAAATCTGATACTTTCAGATCACCATCTTCATCTAATAATATATTCTCTGGTTTTAAATCTCTGTGAAAAACACCACGAGCATGACAAAACCCTACTGCAGAAATCAGTTGTTGAAAATACTTTCTAGCAATTTCTTCCTTTAACCTACCTTTAGCAACTTTATTAAACAATTCACCGCCTTTAACATATTCCATAACGAAAAAGATCTTAGTCTTTGTTGCCATTACCTCGAATAGTTGCACGATGTTTGGATGTCGAACACGGCGGAGGATGGAGATCTCGCGTTTGATGTGAGCGATTAAACCGCCTTTCATTATCTTCTCTTTGTCGATGACTTTAATGGCGACGGATTCATTGGTTTTGACGTTGCGAGCAAGGTAGACTTTAGCAAAGCTACCATGGCCGAGGAGTTTTCCGATCTCAAACCTTCCCAAAAGGAGGCCATGGCCTTCTTTTCTTGTGGTTGTGGAAGATACAGATGGTTTTGTGGCCATGGTAGAGGAGGAGGATTTTTAGGGTTTAGAGATTCAGAAATTGGAATTGGGAATCGAGATTTGGTTGAACATTTGAAAATCTATGTGGGTTTGATTTTGATTTTGATTTTGATTTTGATTTGCAGAAGAAGAAGATGGTTGTGTTGTGAGATGTGTAATATGACAACAATGTTACTTACACCCTATGTATGTAGAGTGTCAATGTTACGCCTGCGGCTGCGAGATACCAGCACCGTGACCGTCTATTCATACTATTTTATTCATCAATTCTTTTTTCATTTTATAAGATTTTATTTACCCTAATTTGTTTTTGAAATTCAAATAAAAAAATACGCTTTTAAAATAATGAATATTTTTAATATTAAATTCATAAATTGTCTAATCAGAACATAAAATGGACGGTAGAACCCGATCGTGGTTTAAAAGAGGGTGACGTTGAGTTGTTGAGTGTCGACCCTTCAACTTGTTATTTTGGCTTTATTTTATTCTGTATGATTTTTTAAACTTTAGATACAGTTAAATTTCAAATAGCTATTTTAGATCATCCATTATTATAAGAGTTAAATACGAATTTGGTCCTGTGGTTTACAAATATTAACGGCTAAGGTCCCTTAAAGATTTTTTTAACGATGAACGTCCCTTAACTTTCCATTTCATAACATGTAGAGTCCCTGTGGTTTACAAATATTAACGGCTAAGGTCCCTGTGGTTTACAAATATTAACGGCTAAGGTCCCTTAAAGTTAACTAACTTTGTAAACCACAGGGACTCTACATGTTATGAAATGGAAAGTTAAGGGACGTTCATCGTTAAAAAAATCTTTAAGGGACCTTAGCCGTTAATATTTGTAAACCACAGGGACCAAATTCGTATTTAACTCTTATTATAATTGTATAATTATGTCATGTAGAATTTCTAATTTAAAGACCGTGGTAATTGTGATCTGTGACGATTATGATTTTCTAATACAAAAATTGGTTTTTGGTATTTGTTAATGTTAAATTAATATTTTTTATTGATGTAACAGTAAATATCATATAAGAAATTATAGTGTATATTTTTTTAAATTAAAAACTGTTTTATGTCACATCATGTATTGTAATGTTTTGTATAATATGTTTATGAAGAAAAAAATGTCTGGAATATTCCCTTTTTGTAATATAAAATACAAATAGTTTGAGCGTTAATTAATATTGATATATTTTTTTATCTATTAAATTATAAATTTAAGATTATATTTGATTTTTTAAGAATTTAATATTAATATATTAACAAATATTAAAAAATGCAAAATATTATTTATATTAAAATACAATAAAATAAATTACATAATAAAAATACAAACTTAACACATAAAATAACATCATTGTTCGTTTAAAAGTTCTTGAATTTGATGTTCATACAATCTCCGTTGTGGTTCGGTCATTCTTGTGTGATCCATTTTCTCAGCTATCTTGGCCTTCCGGTAGGGAGAGACATGAGTAAAATAGATAGTTGGAAGGACGCGAAGAGGAAGGTGGAGAATAAATTGGCAACATGGAAGGCGAAATTGATTTCGTTCGGTGGGAGACTAACTTTGGTAAAAGCGGTATTAGGTAGTCTTTCGTTGTACTATTTCTCGTTTTTTCGGGCCCCGAGAGGAGTGATCCGTGAGCTCGAGAGTGTGAGAAATCGATTTTTTTTTTGGGGGGGGGAGGAAAGGGTTACAAGCAAATAAAGGGGTGGCTTGGGTAAAATGGGAGAGGGTGGTAAGAAACTTCAAAAGAGGAGGACTTAATGTAGGAAGCTTATAATCATCGAATTGGGGCTTATTGGGTAAATGGTGGTGGAGGTTCGCTACGGAGAAGGACGCCCTTTGGGTAAAGGTAATAAAGAGCATTTATGGGAGGGAGGGGGGTATTGAGGGAGATGACAAGGAGGTAAGGGGAGGGTGGTCGGTGTGGGGAAATATTATTAGAGTAGGCAAAGAATTGGAGAAGGTAGGTATCGACTTTAAATCTTTCTTTGGGAAAGAAGTGGGGAGAGGAGATGACACGAGTTTTTGGAAGGATAGATGGGTAGGAAACGAGGTGTTGGGTGATAAATTCAAAAGACTCTTCCAACTTGAGACTAGGAAGGAGGGATCAATAGCCGAGAAGGGGGTTTGGACTAATGGTGTTTGGGAATGGAGGTGGAGTTGGAGAAGGGAGCCGAGAGGTAGGGAAGCGGGGGAGTTGATAGAATTGAGGGAGCTCTTGGAAGGGTGGAGTCCGAAGGTAGACATGAGAGACCATGTTAAGTGGGTCGGGGGGGGGGGGGGGGGGGAGACGAGAACTTTTCGGTTCATGAGCTTAAGGATATTATTGAAGAAAGTGCGGTGTTGGGAGGGGAACAATTTGAGGAAACTAAGTAGTCGAAGAGGGTCCCAAAGAAAGTTTGTATCTTTTTTTGGAGGGCCAAGTTAGGAAGACTGCCATGTAGGGAGGTTTTAGATAGGATGGGCTTCGATTTAGATTCGACGTTGTGTCCGAGGTACGGGAATGAAGTGGAATCGGTGAATCACGCGTTGGTGTGTTGCCAAGACGTGTCAAAAATATGGAAAGCGGTAATGCGGTGGTGGCACTTTAAGGAAGAAGACGTAGGTTCATTGCAAGATGTAATAAACTTAGGCCACGACAGCGTGGGTAATAGGACGCGCTGTAATTTATGGACAGAAACTGTGTGGTGTGTGGCATAATTCGTTTGGGTGCATCGTAACCAAATTGTCTTCAATTCTGACAATCGGAAGATGGAAGACAGGTTCATCGAGATCCAGAGAACGTGTTTTGAGTGGTTTGTAAAGAGAAGCCGCGGAAGTAAGCTGGAATGGGCCAAGTGGCTGATCGATCCAGACGGTTGCTGATAAGATGAGGCTGCTCAGTTTTGGTGCATACAAATGGCCTGCAGGTGCTGAAATTGGGTGCTGTCGCGGGGTGTTTGGATTGTGCACAAGGAAGCGTGGAGATGCTCGAAAGCCATCGTATTCGTTCAAAGAAACAGGTGCGGCTTAATGATGTGCCTGTTTGGGGACAGCTGCTGACCGATTAAGCTCAACGGCTGTTTCGGGACAGACATTATAGTTATTAAGCTGACTAACAGTCTCGAGTGAGGTTGATGTAATCGGTAAAATAGCAGCAACAGTTTCGGCTTCGGTTGCTTTTATTCTGTTTAGGAGCTATGGTTTATTGGCAATTAGGCATCTTGTTGTTTTCTGTTCCTAGGAGGGGTGTTGTTTGTTGGCTTTGGTTTGTTACTTGCAAACCTCTGCAAGTTTAGTTTTCTTGGCAAAGTGTTTGTATCCCTTTTGTACTTGACTTTTCCTATTGGTAATGGTATTCACTGCCTGCTTTTCAAAAAAAAATCTCAGCTTCGTGATCATTTTTCGATTTTCTCATTTGTTTCTTAGTTTTCTGTTTCCACAAATGATGTATGAAATTCTCTAATCACCTGAATTTTTTCTTTTTCAATATTCAATCTTTGTAACATTGCCACTTGCTTGTTTTCGATATAACTTGTTGATAAAAGAATTTTTTACTTTTATCTTTTGAGGTTTTTCTTTCGAATGGGATTTCCTTTGTAGAAAAAGAAAATAAAGATTACTGTAATATTTTTACTTTGTATTTTAATTTAATGTTTTAATATTTAATAATCGTTATGTATAACTATAAGTATTTATTTATCTAATAAAAACATTTTTAAATCAAATGTTTTCTTTATTTAATTAATTTTCTTTTATTTTAATTATTTCATTAATAATTATTTGGTTTTAAACTATAGTAAAGAATATTTAATTATAGTTTGTTGTTATTTTGATTAAAATATATTTTATAGTAAGGTGCTACTTTTAAAAGTTTTTTTGGAAAGCCTGCAAACTTTTTATTATTACCAAAACCAATAGCAATAAACACCATACAGCAAACAAAACAAGCAATACCCAACAGAAGCGAATAACATCGAAACCAAAACATCAAGCGATACTACAACAGAAGGGATATTGAACTGCAGCTTGCAAGGGGTAAACTGCAGCCCAATCGCCCCGAAATCAGCAAGTCTACGACCCCCAAATAGGCCACAAACAGTAGTTGCACACCTCCAACACATGGTTTACCTAGGCGACCCCCACCAGCTCGACCCCGTCTATTCAGCCACCGCGTTTCGGACTGGACAGCGCGCTCCCCGGTGCTGTGAGCCATCTATTCCACTCGATCCGTTTCCTCCGACACCTTGTTGCGATCCATTCAAAAGTCCTACGTTGAAACTCGAAGAGCAAATCTTCCACTTTCCTTTGGTCTTTCTGGAAAATAATGCGGTTACGGTGTGACCATATCAAGCAGATAAATGACCACACCACTTCTTTCAACATTTTAGGTCGATGCTCATTGTCATATCCACCGTAACTAAAAGCTAGGAGATCCTCCACTGAACCAATATGCTCGACATCAATACTCCACCATCGTGCCACGGCATCCCATAACTTGTTAACTTCCTCACAATGAAACAATGCATGATTCATCGATTCCACCTCTCTCGAACATCTTGAGCATAAAACCGAGTTCAAGTCTATGCCCATTTTATCGAGAACCTCCCTGCACCGAGTCCTTCCTAAATTAACCCTCCAAATTAGAATGGCGACCTTCTTTGGGATATCCTTAGACCACTTCGTGTATGCTCCACCGCCGATTGTTGCGACTATCTTCTCTTCTATCAACGTCTTCAACCCATTCAACGAGAATGCACCGTCCACTCCAGCCACCATTTCGGTTTGTCGATTGTATATCTTTTCAGGATCCAAGCCTGCAATAAAGAAAGGAGATCATCAAGTTCACCCCCCTCCCTCCCCCTTGGCTCCCTTCTCCAACCCCAACACCACAAACACTCCTCACCCTCCCACCTCCCTCTCCCGACTACCATCACCTCTTTATTAGTCTCAAGTTGCCAAAGCCTCCTATACTTATGACCCAACAACTCACCCGACAACCATCTCTCCGACCAAAATTTAGTATCCTCCCCATTCCCCACATCTTTCCCAAACGAAGAGGAGAAGTCAATCCCCCACTTTTCCAAATCCTTACCCCTTTCACAATCCCGGCCCAAGCCAATCTACCCCCCGACCGATCCCACCCTCCTTCTAGACCCCCTGGCACCCAAAAATACTTTTCACAATTCTTACCCAAAACAATTCTTTTTCTCGGAAGAATCTCCACCACCACTTCCCCACCAAACCCCAATTTGACAGTTGCAAGCTCCCTACATTTAGCCCCCCACAACTCTCCCATTTGACCCACGCCACCCTTCTATTATTATTTGACCCTTTGTCCCCACCCCAAAAGAAATGGCCACGAATCCTCTCCAACTTTCCAATCACTCCTTTTGGGGAGTGTAAAAGCGAGAAATAATACAAATGTAAGGAAAAAACTAGGAGATCCTCCACCGAACCAATATGCCCGACATCAATACTCCACCATCGTGCCACGGCTTGCCATAACTTGTTAACTTCCTCACAATGAAACAAGGCATGATTCATCGATTCCACCTCTCTCGAACATCTTGGGCATAAAACCGAGTTCAAGTCTATGCCCATTTTACCGAGAACCTCCCTGCACTGAGTCCTTCCTAAATTAACCCTCCAAATTAGAATGGCGACCTTCTTTGGGATATCTTTAGAGCACTTCGTTTATGCTCCACCGCCGATTGTCGCGACTATCTTCTCTTCTATCAACGTCTTCAACCCACTCAACGAGAATACACTGTCCACTCCAAGCCACCATTTCAGTTTGTCGATTGTATATCTTTTCAGGATCCAAGCCTGCAATAAAGAAAGGAGATCATCAAGTTCACCCCCCTCCCTCCCCCTTGGCTCCGTTCTCCAACCCCAACACCACAAACACTCCTCACCCTCCCACCTCCCTCTCTCGACTATTGTCACCTCTTTATTAGTCTCAAGTTGCCAAAGCCTCCTATACTTATGACCCAACAACTCACCTGACAACCATCTCTCCGACCAAAATTTAGTATCCTCCCCATTCCCCACATCTTTCCCAAACGAAGAAGAGAAGTCAATCCCCCACTTTTCCAAATCCTTACCCACTTTTACAATCCCGACCCAAGCCAATCTACCCCCCCCCTCGACCGATCCCACCCTCCTTCTAGACCTCCTGGCACCTAAAAATACTTTTCACAATTCTTACCCAAAACAATTCTTTTTCTCGAAAGAATCTCCACCACCACTTCCCCACCAAACCCCAATTTGAAACTTGAAAGCTCCCTACATTTAGCCCCCCACAACTCTCCCATTTGACCCACGCCACCCCTCTATTATTATTTGACCCTTTGTCCTCACCCCAAAAGAAATGGCCACGAATCCTCTCCAACTTTCCAATCACTCCTTTTGGGGCGCGAAAAAGAGAGAAATAATACAAATGTAGGGAAACAGCTAGGAGATCCTCCACCAAAGCAATATGCCTGACATCAATACTCCACCATCATGCCACAACTTGCCATAACTTGTTAACTTCCTCACAATGAAACAAGGCATGATTCATTGATTCCACCTCTCTCGAACATCTTGGGCATAAAACCGAGTTCAAGTCTATGCCCATTTTATTGAGAACCTCCCTGCACTGAGTCCTTCCTAAATTAACCCTCCAAATTAGAATGGCGACCTTCTTTGGGATATCCTTAGACCACTTCGTTTACGCTCCACCGCCGATTGTCGTGACTATCTTCTCTTCTATCAACGTCTTCAACCCATTCAACGAGAATACACCGTCCACTCCAAGCCACCATTTTGGTTTGTCGATTGTATATCTTTTTAGGATCCAAGCCTGCAATAAAGAAAGGAGATCATCAAGTTCACCCCCTCCCTCCCCCTTGGTTCCCTTCTCCAACCCAACACCACAAACACTCCTCACCCTCCCACCTCCCTCTCTCGACTATCGTCACCTCTTTATTAGTCTCAAGTTGCCAAAGCCTCCTATACTTATGACCCAACAACTCACCCGACAACCATCTCTCCGACCAAAATTTAGTATCCTCCCCATTCCCCACATCTTTCCCAAACGAAGAGGAGAAGTCAATCCCCCACTTTTCCAAATCCATACCCACTTTCACAATCCTGACCCAAGCCAGTCTACCCCCCCCCCCCCCCGACCGATCCCACCCTCCTTCTAGACCCCCTTGCACCCAAAAATAATTTTCACAATTCTTACCCAAAACAATTCTTTTTCTCGGAAGAATCTCCACCACCACTTCCCCACCAAACCCTAATTTGACACTTGTAAGCTCCCTACATTAGCCCCCCACAACTCTCCCATTTGACCCACGCCACCCCTCTATTATTATTTGACCCTTTGTCCCCACCCCAAAAGAAATGGCCACGAATCCTCTCCAACTTTCCAATCACTCCTTTTGGTGCGCAAAAAAGCGAGAAATAATACAAAGTCAAACTACCGAGAACCGATTTTACCAAAGTTAACCTACCACCGAACGGTAACGCCTTCGCTCTCCACGATGAAAACTTATTCTTCATCTTCTCCACGACGATTTTCCAATTATCAATTATATTCATTGCATCACCCACCGGAAGTGAGACTTGATTGATTTAAGTCTCACATATCAGTTTCTTTGTTGATTTGTAACAGATTACAAGTGTTTGTTTTTAATTTTAAGCACAAAATTAAAGAGAACTGAGATCTGGAGTTCGACAGTTTCAACTTTCGAAGGTTTTGATGTTCATCATGAAGATGATGTTTGGTCTTAAATTTGATTGAGATTAGTTGTGTTTAGACATTACAGATTAGTTCCTTCTGAATTTTCGATCTTCTAGCAACTTTCAAAATAAAAAATGAAGCAGAAATCAGTGAGATAAGTTGTTGAAAAACGTTCGCCGGAATCTGGAAATAGTTCTTCGGAAAACTCAAGTTCTTCGTGTTCATCGTTCTTGCTTAACCCTTGAACGATAATCGTTCATAGTTGTCGCCCAAGCCTGTGTTCAAACTTCTCGCTCAACTCCTGAGCGATAAAAATAGGTTATCGCCCAACGTTTGTGCGATAAAACTTGTCGCCGGAAATCTTTTGATCGCTTGATCGAGAACTTTAGTTCTCGCTTACCGTTTACCCGAGAACCTGTAGTTGTCGCCCAAAACTTACACGAGAACTCTTCTTATAGATCAAGTGGTGCCCGACAACAATTTTTTATCGACCAAATTGTTAGATAGTATAGAGGCCTTATGGGCTGGGCCTTGCCCTTTGGTTTAGTTTAGGCCTTTTGTATAGTTTAGCTTGGTATATATTTTAGGGTTATTAGCTTCCTTCATTAGTTGTTCTTGTATTCTTTTATCAATAAGCATCCAACATTCTTTCTATGAAAACCTAGAATCATTTCTTGTATTTCTCTCTTTGATCTCTCAAAGTTATCATGGTATCAGAGCTTGGTTAATCTCGTTTCTTCTCTCAAGTACTGTTAATCTCAAGCACGGTTGTGCGTGGATCCAACATTTGCAAGGAAGTATGGGACCATCTTGAGAGACTGTATACACAGTCTAATTTTGCAAAACAGTATCAGTTAGAAGCTGATATCCGAGCACTTGAACAGAGAGAGATGAGTATTCAGGATTTTTACTCAACAATGACAGATTTGTGGGATCAGTTAGCTCTTACTGAATCCGCTGAATTGCGTGCATTTGGACCCTACATTGCCCGTAGGGAAGAACAGAGATTGGTGCAGTTTCTCATGGCTCTAAGAAGCGACTTTGAAGGACTCCGTAGTAACATCTTGCATCGCACCCCACTTCCCTCAGTTGATTCTGTAGTAAGTGAATTGTTGGTTGATGAAACTCGTCTAAAGACACAAACAGGAAAGGGTATTCTTCCAATTCCAAGCCCTTCTGTTTTGGCTGTTCCCTATAGGTATCCTGCTCAAAATCAGAATAAGAGTCGTCCGAGAGTCAGATTTGATGAATGCAGCTTTTGTAAGAAAAATGGCCATTGGAAGTCTCAATGTCCAGAGCTTATGGGTCGAAATTCTTCTATGCAGTCCGGTCATCCGCGACAACCACATCGCTTCTCTCCTCAAGTTAGCACTGCTGCCGCCGTTCCTCCATCTCGGTCAACTACTAATCCTACTCTTGCATCCATAACTGAACAACTCCAGAAGCTTCTTGATGTTAAGTCTCATGCCATGTCCGTCTCTTCTCCCAGAGGTTATCTGCTTTCTCAATCTAAATATACTGCTGAAATTATTGATCGAGCTCGCCTCACTGATACTCGTGTTGTGGACTTTCCTTCTGAATTAAATGTTGAGTATTCACCAACAGATGGTTCTCCCATCAAAGACCCTACCTTGTACCGTACTATAGTTGCCAACCTGGTTTATCTCACTATTACTCGACCAGATATTGCATATGCGGTTCACATTGTCAGCCAGTTTGTTGCAGCTCTGACTTGTACTCATTGGACAGTTGTTGTGCGTATTCTACGTTATCTTCGAGGTACCATGTTCCGAAGTCTATTGCTATCCTCCACATCTTCTCTGGAACTACGGGCATACTCTGATGCCTCTTATGCACGCAATCCTACAGACCGTCGATCTGTTACAGGTTTCTATGTCTTCCTGGGAGAATCACTTATTTCGTGGAAAAGTAAGAAACAATCTGTGGTTTCTCTTTCTTCCACTGAAGCTGAATACCGTGCTATGGCATCTACTTCCAAGGAGATCATTTGGTTGCGTTGGCTGCTTGCTGATATGGGTGTCTTTCTTCATCATCCCACTCCTATGTACTGTGACAATCGTAGTGCCATTCAGATTGCTCACAACTCGGTTTTTCATGAACGTACCAAGCATATAGAGGTTGATTGCCACTTTACTCGCCAACATCTCAAATGTGGCAATCTTTCCTTACCGTTTGTAAGCTCTACGTTACAACTTGCAGATTTCTTTACGAAGTCTCACACGATCTCTCGCTTTTGCTTCCTTGTTAGCAAACTCTCGATGCTTCTTGCTCCAGCATCATGAGTTTGAGGGGGAATGTTAGATAGTATAGAGGCCTTATGGGCTGGGCCTTGCCCTTTGGTTTAGTTTAGGTCTTTTGTATAGTTTAGCTTGGTATATATTTTAGGGTTATTAGCTTCCTTCATTAGTTGTTCTTGTATTCTTTTATCAATAAGCATCCAGCATTCTTTCTATGAAAACCTAGAACCATTTCTTGTATTTCTCTCTTTGATCTCTCAAAGTTATCACAAATCTGGATGGTTGTCGCCTGAGTTACATCTCGCCGGAAAAACGAAAATATCTCATTCAAGTTGTTCACGATCGATACCCATTGCATGATCTTGTTTTTCTTGTTGAAATCTATTATTTGATGTTCTAACAACACAAAGAAAAAAAATCATTTTCGTCGTGAAGAATTGAAGAAATCAAATCTGGAAATCGAAGATCGTCGATGTGGGTGACGATGAACAGTAACTAACGGTGCTCTGTTAGTGGTCGTTATATTTGTTACAAATTTGGTCATTTTTCCGTTAATTTCGTCAGTTCCGTCATAGTCGTTAGTTTTATTCCATTTTTAGTCCTAAATCAGTTTGTCAGTTAATTGGATTAGTTAACGATTTCGTTAGTTTTTCTGTTAGTTTCATTACAAATTTGGTCCTTTCGTTAGTTTGTGTGTTAAGTTTGTTAGTTTGTTTCACGTTAATACATTTTCAGTCCTGTATAAGTTTCATTTTCTTATAGTTTTGGTCCTTATTGTTTTAGTTTAGGTTCTTGTCAACTTTAGTCCATGTAGTATAGGTTTTAGTTTTTAGCAGTTTTAACCCTATATAGTTTTAGTTTCATTTTATTTCACTTTTAGTCCTTGTAGTTCAAGTTTAGTTTTGAGTCAGTTTTAGTCCTTTGAGTTTATAGTTTAGAATTTTGTCAATTTTAGTCCCTTTTGTTTTAAATTTTTGAATTTGTCATTTTTTGTCCTTGTCTTTTTCAAGTGTTAATACTTTAGACTTTTAGTCCTTGTTTTTCGTTTTAGTTTTGAAAGTTGTCATTTTTAGTCTTTATTTTTAGTAATTTTTTCATTTCTTATCATTTCTTATCATTCTTATCAATTTTTACTATATTTTTCTTATATTTTGCATGTTTGCCGATTAAAAGTCCAATTTTCCGCATTAATTTTTTGGAATTAATTTTTGGAAGACAAATTTATAATTTGTATTTCAGATTTTGATTTTGATTTTTTTACTTTAATCGCTTTTTCTCTGATTAATCGTGTGTGCACATTCTACTTCTCACGAAGTATTTGTTAACGATCATTTTTAATCTTTTCAGGTAACAATGACTTACTCGTCATACACTAAGGATTCAAGTTTATCGGTTGAACAGAGAAAGAGATTCATTGAGCTAAATAATGTAATAATAGGATATGCTATAAGAGAGCAGGATAACAAGAAACTCATTCAGAATTTGGAAGATTATAAAATCAAATATAATGTGTTCATAAAAGGTTATAATTCTAGTTTGTATTCAAAAGATGATAAAAATAAGATAGACGAGAAAGCAAGTGTTTTAGAAGCTGAAAACGTTGATCTACGTCAAAAGAATGTTGAATTCACAAAGGCATTCACTAAGCTTCAAAGACAAGTGACATAGGACAAAGAAGAGTTTGTGAATAAGGGAAATTTGTTAGAAGCTGAAAATGCTAATTTGAAGAAGAAGAATTTAGCGTTTGCCAAGGAAATTTCTGCTTTGGAGACGACGATGAGAAAGGAAAGAAAAGTGTCAGAAGATTTGTTGAAAGTAGAGATTTACATTACAGAAAAATAATCAAGATCTCCAAAAACAACTTTCTGACCTGAAGATACAAGCTAATCTGAAGAAGTGTGACTGTGATGTCAATTCAAATCTGATTACTTCTTTAGAATAAAAGAATGTTGAGCTAACAAGGATTATAATTAATTTTTAAAGCATAGATGATAAAGAAAAAAACTGAATTTGAAAAAGAAAGAAACACTTTTGCAACTTAAAGAAAAGTTTTTACACAAAAGTTTTCTGATTTTTCAAAGGTTTGAAGCAAAGAATAGTGAGCTTTCCATGAAATTATCTGATTTGGAAAGAGTTTTGGAAGAGGAGAGAAAAGAGTTTGTTGAAAAGAGAGATTTTTTTAGAAGGAAAAGAAAAACTTTCAAAAGAAGAACATGGAAATTTTTAAAGAAATATATGAGAAAAGTTTTGAAGAAGAAAGAAACATCTTTCAGGCTAAAATATCAAAGCTTGTTAGATTAAATTAGCTCCTAATTTAATTAAATGTTTTATAAAGAATAAGTGTATGGGCTTTTTAGTTAGCTTTATGGGCTTGAGCCTTTTATTGTAAATGGACCCTTTAAAAAGAAGTTTAGGGTTTCATTTATCATTTGAGAGAGGGTTTTAGAAGAAACACACCAAAACACACAGACTAGTCTGATGAGAGTCATATTATTGTAAAGTGTGGTGTTCTTCTTGTTTTCTCCTCCATATTGTGATTCAATGAATATGAGATGAGTTATTTTATGATTGTTCTTATTGTTCATCTTATCTCTACTTATATATGGATTGTTCTTCTATTGTTTGCTTGTCCTAAAATGGGACCAACAATTGGTATCAGAGCCGATTGAAGAAACCTTTCTTCAAAATCGGTCATCTATGGCAACAATAGAAGATTAGATGATTTATTTGTTGTTTTGGTGCTTAGATTGATTCAATCACATGAGCCTAAACACAAATATCATATCTGATACTTATTTTCTGTTTTGTGCTTATAATCTTTGATTTCAATAAGATTTGGATAAGTTTTTTGACAGAAAATTAGTGATTCTATTCACAAAATCTGATTCTGCACACCACATGTTTGATGAAATGCCTAAGTGAAGATTTGATTCTATTTGGATCAAATCTGATCAGATTTATTACATGTGTGTGTTTTGATTCTTCCTCATTCATTGGTCTAATATTTGATAGCACTAAGTAGATGGTTGATCTATGATCTCATCCTTGTGTGTGCTTAAGTCCATAGCATTTTTTGGCATCTTGGTAGTAAGGTTGTTGATCTTTGATCTGACCTTTATTTAAATCCAAGATTGGACTCTCTTTGATCCAGATTTTGTTTATATTTCGTTGCTCATAATCATTTAAATGAAAACAAAATCATTTGGGTCTTGAAAAAGTTGATTGAGAAAGATTTGGTGTTGTGCTATGTATTCAAAGTCTGATCTAAAAAGTTTTTATAACTTTGAGTGTTTTTAATTAGTTTTCTGACCTGATCAATTAGAGATCTGAGTATTTGCACTCACGGTTCTAAAAGTTATATGAAGATCGTCTTATTTTCTACATCAAATCAGATTTAATGACAGCATGCTGACAGATTTGCGATGCTGTAGTAAATTGATCATATCTCACTGATCAAGACACCAATTGATGCGATTCAAAAGGCCCTGGATTGAAAACACATTTTGTAACGTCCCAAAAATTTCAAGGAATTTAAAATTTTTAAAACCATCCATTTCATTATAATCAAACCAAGAGTTAACGAATCACGTTACAATAAGGAATAACATCGTTAATTAAAATCGTCAACCAAGTTTAAGCAGCGGAAAAGTATATAAATCAACCCCATTTATTAAAAATTAAACCAAACTATCTTCGCCTTGCGCCCGTGTGTACCGTCACGCCCGACTGCTACTCGCACCTGAAATCATAAGAATTTGGGAAGGGGTAAGCACGAAGCTTAGTGAATTCAACCACCATAATTAACACAGTTATTCCACACTACCCTTAAAACAGATAGTTGCATATAAACAAGCATACAAGTCTACGAACAAATCATAAACATGCATACCTACACCATCCCACCCAAAAGGCATACGTCGGTCCCACCGACCACACGATAACCGTGCAAGCATTACCCGGTCCCACCGAGTTCCTACGCCACCCGCGTATACAATTTCGGTCCCACCGAGTTCCTACGCCACCCGCGTATACAAATTTCGGTCCCACCGAGTTCCTACACCACCCGCGTATACAATTTCGGTCCCACCGAGTTCCTACGCCACCCGCGTATACAAATTTCGGTCCCACCGAGTTCCTACGCCACCCGCGTATGCATAACAATAAAGGTCCCACTAGACACCCCACTATCTAGTCCCACATCACAATTAAATAAAGCTACCACACACGTACTATCGTAATGTAAAAGTAACCGATATTAAAAATAGTGAGAGAACTCACCTCGTAAACGCGCCTAACTCACAAACAATAATTCAAGCTTCACAAATCCAAGATCACTTCCCAACACCTAAACAATCGTTAAAATGTATTAACACGAGACCCGGACCCTAAAACACGACGCACCCTTAAATCGTCACTAAAACGACTTTTCGGTCTAACCAAACAGGTCTGTTCGGGACCTGTTCCGACCTCCATAAACCCAGAAAATCCTTAATTAAATTTCATAACCAGAAAGTGCTCAGAGTTAGGGGTCCGAGGACATATTATACACCTCCTAACGATTTTTCTACAATTTATTATGGATTTTACAAAACTGATTAACTGCACAGCGAAAAACAGCACCTTTCGTTATAAAACAGCAGTTTGACACTAGCTACGGTCCGAACTGGTTTTTCCGCAAAACATACGAAACTTACTAGACTCAGAATGGGAACTTTTGGCACTAGTTTCATCCCAATCCGACATTCCTAGCAGAAGTTATGGCTTTCCCAAAACAGTGGCAGAAACTGTGACTTTTAAAACGGAACGCGATCTGCCACATCCGGACCTGCTGTATAAACAGCCAAATTACGCCTAGCTAGAGGCCGAACCGGACTTCCGCTAAAACATGAAAAGTGTGCCCGGAACAGAATGTGAACCGTGGGCACCGCATTCGCCTCAATCCGAGCTACAACGGAAACGTTATGGCCGTCGCAAAACAGTGGCAGACAAACGTTTTCACATAAAATGATAACTAAAGGTTATAATCCCATTAAGTCAATGCTTAATCCAAACAGCCCCGAACAGCCTACAAGCTTACTGGAAAGGGCTATTCTACGCTGGACAACAACCGAGCACCACCCACTGCCGCCTCCGGCGGCGGTGGTGGTCGGCGGCGGCGACGAGGGTTACGGTAACACCCTCCGGCGAGACCTCCCAACGTCACCCACTCCCGACTCCCCCGCACATACCCACACACCCACGCACCCACTGCCGCCACCACAGCGGCGTGCAGCGGCGGCCCCACCGCCGGCAGCCGTGGCTGCGGCGGTGGTGGTGGCGGTTCACGGCAATTTTAAGCAATGACAACGTCGAGAAGGAAACAAACTTACCTCGACGAGCCCTTCTTCCTCCTCTTTTCCGGCAGCAAAACGACGACGTCTCTCTCTCTTCTCCGGCAAACTCTCACTTCTCCGGCGAACTCCCTCTTCTCTACTCTCGGTTTTTCTTACTCACGGCCGACTACAACCAAAGGGGAGGGGGAAGAAGCCGTATAGGGTTTTCTTTTCTATTCCTATTTCTTTCTTTTCTTTCTAATCACGACAAACACACACAAAACACATAGTTACGGTTTTGGGTTTTGTGATTTCTCTCTTTTTTTTCTTTGTTTGCTCATCACGTTACCAACACAAACAATTCAAAAACAATTGGGTTTGGTTTAGGAATGCATGGGCCGAACTATGTATGTTTTGGCCCTTTGACACTTCTAGTCCCTCCACTTAAACCTTCTCGCAACTAACCCAAAATTCCGACATTTTAACGATTAGGTCCAACTCGACTAACCCCGTTAATGGAAACCACATTAAATCGAACTTAAAAGAAAAGAATTAATACTAATAAATCACATATCGGGATACGGGCTTTATAACTCTCCCCCACTTGGATCAGACTTCGTCCTCGAAGTCTCTACCTACGAATAGCTCCGGATAGTTCTCCCTCATCTCAACCTCAGGTTCCTAAGTCCACTTGAAATCCCTTCTAAAACTTCTCGAATACTTTTCTAACTAACGTACTCCTTCTAGGACACTGGAATTATGATCGGCAGAACACCCCAACAATTGGAATCATTCCTAGCCAAGCGACTTCGGTTGCCTCCCAACCTTAGATATTCCATACATCCCGAGTCAACTCTCAAGCTCTAACCATTCTAAAGTTGCTTACCAATATACCCAACTGGATACTCGGATCCGATCATTCCTACTATTAACTGTCGATTAACTCCTACGAGTTCTACTAGACTCCCAAAATTTACCTTACACGAATCGTCAAACCAGTAAATTTAAAATCACTCACGAAGGTCATTCCACCATAACCATTCACCACAAGCAAACATCTCAGGATTACTACTACCATCAACCTAATTTCCTTAAAATCGGCTACAATTCCCCAATTACACTAAGGTGTTTGGCCTCAAGCCCAAAAGTCGACACCTAAAAATACTATTTACCTCAAAAATCCTATTTATTACAAAGGGCATCATTCCCTAACCGATACTATTCGGCCTACAGTACCCACACGCGTGGAATACCCAACCTTCCACCGTCGACGTATCTTCCACACTCGCTCTACGAAGCCTAGTTACACCGTATCAAGATATACCTTAACGTCTACTTCCCAGGTACGTCTCAAGTCCCGGCACATCGGAACTACCTCTCAGGTAGGTGCCCAAGACTGTGTCCTCTTAGTGCCTACTGGAAAGTCGAGGTCATAACACATGAATACCGGGGTCCCACTACGAGATACCCAACCGACCGTTACCAACGACTGACTGACATGACCAAGGATCCAATGCAAAACAGTCTACCAACAACATGCCTATCCCGGAATGACTCACTCACCCAACATGTAAATACTCAACGTGCAATAAGTGCAAAACTGTGCAACCAAAACAACCCATCAACAAAACTCCACATCGAGCCATTAAAAACCGTGCAATTGACCCATGACTATCTCAAAGTCAAAACCGAGCAAAATGCTCCACGCTTGCTAGACCCATAAGTCGGTCAAAAACGCGTTTAAATAAAGTTTAAGCAAACAATACTCTAAAATCAACATTACTCCCAAACTCAACACGGGTTAAACAAAAGAGTTTTCCGAAAGGACTCACACCCTTACAATTCTCAAAATGACACATAACACTTATAAGCGCACTTCCCAAATGGTTTACAAAATCATTTACAAAATATTTTCAACGTCAAGATTTTTCATTTCAAAAAGACCGTAAGCAATAAAACTACTATTACCAGGTCGGTAGTTACGCAAAAATGGACACGCTCTTCCCACATATGAAAATCATGTTGAAAATCATTTCATTGCAGCTTAGTTTACTCACAAAACGTAAAGCGAAATAATTGATTTCTTTGAAAATGAACCGTCACGGTTCTAGTATGAATTGACTCATGACATGTATTTAAAGTAACCGCTCGACCTTACACCGGGTGCGACAAAAGTGTGCACAAAATTTCAAAATCAGTTCCACGACATTTGACCCCAAAATTCCTCTTTTTCAACATAAAATGTCGTGGCACAGGGTTCACCAACAAATCTTACGCGCGTCGGCTAGTCATACAAAACGATGAAACGGTTTACAAATATATTTTTGTTAAAACACAACTGTCTCGTGTAAGTTTCAAACTTAAAGATAAAAACCAATCTGTTTCCATCATTTAAAAATATCGACTAAAACCTCATAAAATCTCAAAAGGTGGGGTTCTTTAAATTGATTTCCAAGATTTCCCCAAATGGTCACATAAACAAATAAGATATGCACCTCGTGAAATTAAACCCACACGACTCAACATGCCGTAAAACAAAACTTATTTTAACCAAATCACTCAAATAGCTTTATACAGACATCGTGGAATGTAACTTTTCGTCTCAACTCTAACATATGTGGAGGAGTTCCAATGTTAAAGTCACAAGCCGTAGTCACTTGCCCAACATTTTAAACACCATAAAACACGGATATCATCTTACCCGAAAGAACCGTTGGAAAATAACGAAATGAGACAATTTCTAACAAAGTTTGCAACTCCCGTGATAAAACGGTTTCATGCACTTTCAAAACCATAATTCGAAATCTTGTGTGTGTGCTAAACATTTCTCAAAATTCTAAAACACAATCCACAAAAGGATTGGAAACACAAGAATTAGTTAATGCAATTTATTTTCAAAATAAACTTTGTGCATGACTCAATCAGCATCCGACGTCTCGACTCATACCCCTCCAAAACTCTCTGATCCACAAACGTCATCCGGACATTTACACCTCTTAGGCAAGTTGGAAAATTACGTCAAATAATCCCTACGATTTTTCCTCAAATCAACGTCGGTTCTATAAGCCTATGATTCTAGCACAATCATCCACCTTGACCCGAAACAAACATCATCCTTATCATCACTCCAAGTGATTAATACTAGAATCGTCCTTTTTATTCCAACGACGACTAATTTATAACCTTCGTCACTACCCCAACGATCATCCCATCAAAGCAAAACAAGTACACACCTGTACTAGTAGGCTTACTATAGTCGTTCCTCCTTGTGATGGCTATTCTGGGTAGATATTACAACGGGTTATTAGCACATAATAACTCGCACTAACAACGCTCACACTCAACTCCATGGATTCCTCGTGACTTTCTCCGAATCGAGCATTGATCCTGTGTTTCCGATAGTAGGAGCTCTACTACTACCTTCCACACCTATCATCACTCGTTCCGAGTTCCATCTGATGGGTCAAAGTAGTTTCTCGCCGATAACTACACACATATGCCCGCACCGGCATATGTACACACTCTTCCTAGCTCCCTAGGAATAATCATAATACCCCACTACCCTTGCTAGGGCGGAACCCCCACTAACCCTGACGAGTCGCCTCGTGAACGCACGGTCGTATACAATGGAAACCAGATAGACATTCGAATATAAGATTCTATCCTACAACGGTTGGACTCAAACAAGAGCTGCGCAATAGAACTAAATCCAACATTCTAAGGCTATTCGGTTCCTACCGCATACAACCTATAGTGCATCCGCTTAACAACCTATCAAAGTTAGCATAAGTTCCTAATAGCAAGTAACAACCATACAATACATTGTATTAAGCACCAAGCAATCTAGCATACATACTCCTATGTTCTAGAAAGCAATTTTGCATACGTACTCATATGTAAACGCTATTCCCAGCTCACTAGGAATTTCATCTCATCCCACTACCCTTGCTACAATGGAATCCCTGTTAGCCATAACGAGTTGCCTCGCGAATACCCAGTCGCATGCAGCGTGAATCAAATAGACATTCGAATACAAGATTCTATCCTAGAACGGTTGGACTCAAACAAGAGCTGCGCAATAGAACTAAATCAAATATTCTAGGGCTATATGATTCTTACTGCATACAACCTATAGGGCCTTCACTTAACAACCTACTATAACTAGCATGGATTCCTACCAGCAAGCAGTCATCATACAGTACAGTGTAAACAACATAGGCAATCTAGCATGCATACCCTATGCCTAGAAAGCAATAAATACACTAAGTACCGTACCTTCCCAAATAGCGTCGGCTGACTGTACACACTGCGCCCTCGATCACCGTTTCCCAAACGGGTTTTCCTTTTCCCTTTATTCTAAAAGATTTTTGTAAAATAATTTAAGACTTCATAGCCGCAACTTGAGACCAAACACACCGAGATGTGTCTGATTCACTCAGGCTGTGCTCTGATACCAAGTTGTAACGTCCCAAAAATTTCAAGGAATTTAAAATTTTTAAAACCATCCATTTCATTATAATCAAACCAAGAGTTAACGAATCACGTTACAATAAGGAATAACATCGTTAATTAAAATCGTCAACCAAGTTTAAGCAGCGGAAAAGTATATAAATCAACCCCATTTATTAAAAATTAAACCAAACTATCTTCGCCTTGCGCCCGTGTGTACCGTCACGCCCGACTGCTACTCGCACCTGAAATCATAAGAATTTGGGAAGGGGTAAGCACGAAGCTTAGTGAATTCAACCACCATAATTAACACGGTTATTCCACACTACCCTTAAAACAGATAGTTGCATATAAACAAGCATACAAGTCTACGAACAAATCATAAACATGCATACCTACACCATCCCACCCAAAAGGCATACGTCGGTCCCACCGACCACACGATAACCGTGCAAGCATTACCCGGTCCCACCGAGTTCCTACGCCACCCGCGTATACAATTTCGGTCCCACCGAGTTCCTACGCCACCCGCGTATACAAATTTCGGTCCCACCGAGTTCCTACGCCACCCGCGTATACAATTTCGGTCCCACCGAGTTCCTACGCCACCCGCGTATACAAATTTCGGTCCCACCGAGTTCCTACGCCACCCGCGTATGCATAACAATAAAGGTCCCACTAGACACCCCACTATCTAGTCCCACATCACAATTAAATAAAGCTACCACACACGTACTATCGTAATGTAAAAGTAACCGATATTAAAAATAGTGAGAGAACTCACCTCGTAAACGCGCCTAACTCACAAACAATAATTCAAGCTTCACAAATCCAAGATCACTTCCCAACACCTAAACAATCGTTAAAATGTATTAACACGAGACCCGGACCCTAAAACACGACGCACCCTTAAATCGTCACTAAAACGACTTTTCGGTCTAACCAAACAGGTCTGTTCGGGACCTGTTCCGACCTCCATAAACCCAGAAAATCCTTAATTAAATTTCATAACCAGAAAGTGCTCAGAGTTAGGGGTCCGAGGACATATTATACACCTCCTAACGATTTTTCTACAATTTATTATGGATTTTACAAAACTGATTAACTGCACAGCGAAAAACAGCACCTTTCGTTATAAAACAGCAGTTTGACACTAGCTACGGTCCAAACTGGTTTTTCCGCAAAACATAAGAAACTTACTAGACTCAGAATGGGAACTTCTGGCACTAGTTTCATCCCAATCCGACATTCCTAGCAGAAGTTATGGCTTTCCCAAAATAGTGGCAGAAACTGTGACTTTTAAAACGGAACGCGATCTGCCACATCCGGACCTGCTGTATAAACAGCCAAATTACGCCTAGCTAGAGGCCGAACCGGACTTCCGCTAAAACATGAAAAGTGTGCCCGGAACAGAATGTGAACCGTGGGCACCGGATTCGCCTCAATCCGAGCTACAACGGAAAAGTTATGGCCGTCGCAAAACAGTGGCAGACAAACGTTTTCACATAAAATGATAACTAAAGGTTATAATCCCATTAAGTCAATGCTTAATCCAAACAGCCCCGAACAGCCTACAAGCTTACTGGAAAGGGCTATTCTACGCTGGACAACAACCGAGCACCACCCACTGCCGCCTCCGGCGGCGGTGGTGGTCGGCGGCGGCGACGAGGGTTACGGTAACACCCTCCGGCGAGACCTCCCAACGTCACCCACTCCCGACTCCCCCGCACATACCCACACACCCACGCACCCACTGCCGCCACCACAGCGGCGTGCAGCGGCGGCCCCACCGCCGGCAGCCGTGGCTGCGGCGGTGGTGGTGGCGGTTCACGGCAATTTTAAGCAATGACAACGTCGAGAAGGAAACAAACTTACCTCGACGAGCCCTTCTTCCTCCTCTTTTCCGGCAACAAAACGACGGCGTCTCTCTCTCTTCTCCGGCAAACTCTCTCTTCTCCGGCGAACTCCCTCTTCTCTACTCTCGGTTTTTCTTACTCACGGCCGACTACAACCAAAGGGGAGGGGGAAGAAGCCGTATAGGGTTTTCTTTTCTATTCCTATTTCTTTCTTTTCTTTCTAATCACGACAAACACACACAAAACACATAGTTACGGTTTTGGGTTTTGTGATTTCTCTCTTTTTTTTCTTTGTTTGCTCATCACGTTACCAACACAAACAATTCAAAAACAATTGGGTTTGGTTTAGGAATGCATGGGCCGAACTATGTATGTTTTGGCCCTTTGACACTTCTAGTCCCTCCACTTAAACCTTCTCGCAACTAACCCAAAATTCCGACATTTTAACGATTAGGTCCAACTCGACTAACCCCGTTAATGGAAACCACATTAAATCGAACTTAAAAGAAAAGAATTAATACTAATAAATCACATATCGGGATACGGGCTTTATACATTTATGAATAGCTTTCGTGTTTTGAGATTTCAGAGATTCAAAATTTAGAAGGGTCATATGCATCGTCGAAGTAGACAACAGTGTGCTGACACAAAGCTGTTGGACAGATCTGCGCGACTATGATACATCAACTGTATCTTATTCTTCTGAGCTCCAAAAGAGGTGATTCCAGATGATCTGAAACTATAACAAACCAATGAACACTCTTTATGTTTTGAGTTTTTGCAAACTCCAGAGCTATCATGGTCTAAAGTAATGTCGAAGTTGGTGTAAAACTGCTGTCAGAGGATGTCCTTACGGATATGTGCAGAAGGTATAAGCTGTTGTCCACACTCACCAGAGATACACCAGAGGTACACCAGAGATACACTAGAGGTACACCACCAGAGATACACCAGAGGTACACCACCAGAGATGCACCATCAGAGATAGCTTCAGAGATTTCATCTTCAGAGATTTCATCTTCAGAGAGGGCATCAGAGGTAGGTGGATCAGAGGTTGCACCAGAGGGAGGATCAAAAGTTTTACCAGAGGGAGAATCAGAGGTTGCATCAGAGGGAGGATCAGAGGTTGGAGGCTCAGAGCCCGTAGCCCAACTTCTCAGTACTTGCTGTCAGCTTTGCGCACCTGTCGTATTTTCAACAGAACTCTCTCCTAGAAGTTCCAAATTTGATGAGTCCATATGCGTTGGATTCCTAAGACAAAGAAGAACAATTTTCATGTTTTGAACTTGGTCTGAATCAGTGTTCTTCTTGGTCAGAATCTCTGTTAAAGTCAGTATTTATCTGCTGGACAGAAAGTTATGTTTCTCTCAACTCATCATCAGAACTCTGACGTCAACATCAGAGCCTCTGGAGTTATCACCAGAGCTCTGAAGTAACCATAAGAGCCTCTGAAGTCATCATCAGAGCCTCTGAACTCAATGCCCGAAGCCCGGATTTTTATTGGATTTTCTGACAGCTTTGCGCTGTTTCAGAAACACGCGCATAACGTTTGACTCGGCGCTCCAAATTACATGGGTCCAGTTGCATTGGAAAGATAATTCCCAGATGCACGACTTTGATGTTCTAAGTTTTCTTAAATTATGTGAGCTGGTATGCCAAAATCAGCCTCAAAGTCTGCTTTAAAGTGCTGGACCGAAAGCATTGCATTTAATTCATGCTCTTTCCGCTTTCAAGAACGGTGTTCTCTCGACGTTTCTTCACGGTTTAATGATGATATTGTGACATATTTGTCACTCCCTCCTCTGTTATTCTTGTTTAAAGCTCGGTGCTGAATGCTCACTCAACGGGATCTTAAGAGTCAAAAACAACAGTGAAGTTGAGTCATGAAAACTGGACAAAATGGGGTTAATTGTCTCGATTTTTCAAGAAGATGAGCCTACATTTGAGGGGGAGCTCGTGATGCTTTGAAGACTCGAAGAATGGAACGCCAAAGTTTCTAAAGAAAGCAAGGGGGAGACTATAAGATGATGCTTTCTTTATAAAACATTAGGGGGAGATTGTTAGATTAAATTAGCTCCTAATTTAATTAAATGTTTTATAAAGAATAAGTGTATGGGCTTTTTAGTTAGCTTTATGGGCTTGAGCCTTTTATTGTAAATGGACCCTTTAAAAAGAAGTTTAGGGTTTCATTTATCATTTGAGAGAGGGTTTTAGAAGAAACACACCAAAACACACAGACTAGTCTGATGAGAGTCATATTATTGTAAAGTGTGGTGTTCTTCTTGTTTTCTCCTCCATATTGTGATTCAATGAATATGAGATGAGTTATTTTATGATTGTTCTTATTGTTCATCTTATCTCTACTTATATATGGATTGTTCTTCTATTGTTTGCTTGTCCTAAAATGGGACCAACAATTGGTATCAGAGCCGATTGAAGAAACCTTTCTTCAAAATCGGTCATCTATGGCAACAATAGAAGATTAGATGATTTATTTGTTGTTTTGGTGCTTAGATTGATTCAATCACATGAGCCTAAACACAAATATCATATCTGATACTTATTTTCTGTTTTGTGCTTATAATCTTTGATTTCAATAAGATTTGGATAAGTTTTTTGACAGAAAATTAGTGATTCTATTCACAAAATCTGATTCTGCACACCACATGTTTGATGAAATGCCTAAGTGAAGATTTGATTCTATTTGGATCAAATCTGATCAGATTTATTACATGTGTGTGTTTTGATTCTTCCTCATTCATTGGTCTAATATTTGATAACACTAAGTAGATGGTTGATCTATGATCTCATCCTTGTGTGTGCTTAAGTCCATAGCATTTTTTGGCATCTTGGTAGTAAGGTTGTTGATCTTTGATCTGACCTTTATTTAAATCCAAGATTGGACTCTCTTTGATTCAGAATGTTCATTCAAGACTGCTTCTAGTTCAATTCATTAACATATTTCTTCGGCAAGGTCTGTCAAATCAAGCAATCTTTCAACAGATCAGATGCGTCCTTCTAATCTTTTCTACAACCATGCTGCTACAAGTTCAGATACTCCTATTTTCAAGCATGTAAAGATGGTATGGAAAGTGAAAGGATCTACTACTAAGAAAGATACCCCAAAATCATTTGTTCCCAAACCAACTGCCAAAAAGAACAATGTTCCTAAAGGTAAGTCTTTTGTTAAACCTGATCCTATATATTCTGCAAATCATTTGATCAGGTTGGCACAAAAGCAACTTTGTTATTCTTATTGTGGAACTCATGATTTTATTAAGAAAGAACATGTTCAGTGATGGTATGGTACTTATAATATTTCTTCAAATCGAACTGCACTTAACAAGCCAGGACCCAAGTTCCATTGGGTACCAAAATCTACTTAATATGTTTTGCAGGTTCATCATGTGTGGTGCTGATTGTCAGAAATATACCAAACACATTACTGCAAAAACAGAAGAGAAATGTGTTAATCTTTGAAGAAGAGTACCTGTGCTTTAAATGCTTTCTATACTGAACTATATTTGTGCTTATTGATAAATCTTTCTGTATGCTTCTTTGTAGGGGGAGCATACACAATAATGGTTTCTAAACACCTCAATTTAGAACCCGATCATACAAGATAATTGACTTCTGATCATTTCAGATCATGACTCGTTCTTCAATGTTTTACTTCTGATTATTTCAGATCAGGACTCGTTCTTCAATGATTTTTGGTTTCTGAATAAATCAGTTCAGAACCCGTTTTAACTGGATATTTGACTTCTAAATTAGAACTCGTACTTCATTGTTTTAGACTTTGATTGTTAAATATGCTGATTTTGTTAGTTAAGATCTTTTGCAGATTTTGAGGGGGAGCTTATCAGACTTTTAATCAGTCTATCATGATTTGAGGGGGAACTTAAACATTTATGCCTGTAAGTTTCTTCTAAACTCAGTCTGAGATTGTTTGAAAGAAGAACGACTTTCAAACATCAAAAATGTATTCTTAAATGTTCAAACCACTTCTCTAATTCAAACAGATTTTATAATTTTAGAAGTGTGATTTTAATTATTTTTCTTAAATATCTCGGATTACATCATTATTTATGATTGTGTGTTTCCAAAGATTAATACTTGCGTATTATCTCTCCTATACATTCAAGTATTTATACACACCGATACAACTTCTAATTGACTTTGTTATTGCCATGTCTCAAAACGAAACTTTTTTTTCAATGGTAATACTCCCGTTTGAGCATCATACATTCTTTCAGCGTGAGAATTAACCGTTTCATTCAAGGATTGTTTATATTTGTTCATATAAACAATATTCAATTTTTTGATACCCTATTCCTTAATGATCATCATTCATATTTGATCTGATTGATACATTGTCATATTATCAAACAAGTCTTTTGAATTCATTTCATTCTTTCAATATTCTTGTTTTGAGAAATCTTCAAAGTTCAAATGCTCAAATATTTCATGATAATTCTTGTAGAGAATACATTCTGATGACAATGTTATTCAACTACTAATTCATATTTGTTCAAGCTAAACTGTTGAACAACATCATTTTAGGACAAAATTTCATGGGAATCGGTGTGAGAGCTTAAAGAACTTCAATGGATCCACGTTAACCAGTGTTTCCTACCCAAGAAGTTATCCTTGAGTGATTGAGGAGTGAGGGGTATACATCAAAGAGTGGGGGAGATAACTCATACGGTTGAGTAATCTCATTGTGACGAGGTAAAATGAAAATGAGAGTTTGAATCGAAGTGAGCGGATTAAAAACGGAAAGAGGGTGTGAGAACATATTTAAAAGAATAAGATAACTCTACACCAACCACTTTCTGAGCCGGGCAGCCACATTACTGATTGGTTCACATTCTTTGGTGACCATCATTGAAACAGGCAGTGAGCCCCTGCCAACTCTTGCTTTAACCCCACCAGCTTCTCATTTCTTTCTCAACAAAGAAATGTTTCAATTTTTCTTGGGGACGCAACATATTATCTATCTAATCTTCATTCGAAAGGTTTGGATATTGAAAAAGAAGGAAGTTTGCCCCACCTTCACACCTCAATCATGCACATTGAGTCCGTGGAAAACTTGTTGCTTTCTCAACAGTTTACACAATTTGAGCCTATCTAATAAAGCATAATTTGCTTCAATCATTTCTACACTTGCAGGTACACACAAGGAATATGTTTTCTTGTCATAACGTTCATAGAAATTCTTTTGTGTTTTTCGATGATTGAATGGAAGCCCTGGAGGAGTGAACATCAAAAAGCTCTTTTCCAAAGTGCATCCGTTGTACTAAGTGGCTTTGTGCTACTTACATGCATTTTAACTATTTCATTCGTTGATTCAGGGTTACCACATTCATTCTATCTGAATATGAAAAGATTCGGATACATATATTTTGGAATTGACGGTTTATCATATCAAAACTAAGGAGAATGTTACTTGTGGTATTCAAAGACAATGCTGAAATTGAAAAGAGTTTTGATGATCATGTTGCTCACAATCATCAAAAGGGGGAGAACATATGAAATTTTCAATTTCCAAGAAAGGGTGATATTTGTTGGATTCAAGAAGCTCGAGATTACAAGTCAAGATGTTTCGAGATGATTCGAGAAATTTCAAAGTTCAAAGATTGTTATTGTTCAAGAGATGAAGATACACAGTTCAAGATTTTCAAAGCTACAAAGATTCAAAGCTCATTCAAGAATGTTTTTTAAAGTTCAAAGCCAGTTCATGATTAGATACTGAAGAAATTTGTTAAAGCTCAAAGTTGCAAAGACTAGTGATACAAAGATATGAAGATTTTGTTTTGAAGACTTTGATCAATATAACAAAGATTTGAAGTTCATGTTTCGAGACTTTGATGACTATTTGATTATAAAGATCCAGATAAAGATTCAAGCAGTCATAGTTGATTTCTGAAGACAAAGCTTATTTGAAGATTCTTCAGAGTTATTTTCGAAGATTTATCTTCCTACAAAGCATAGAGGGAGATTGCTAAAGTGTTGAAGAGCTGAAATGCTAAAGATCTGAAGACTACAGAGCTGAAGACTGCTGTCATAAATTTTTAAATCTTGAATCCATAGGAGGAGACTGTTAGAGCAGAAATGTATTCAAGATTTATTGTATATTGTAAAGAGTCAATGTCAATAGTCAAAGTCATGTAATAGGTGCATTTGGTCAAAGTCAATGTAGTAAGTGAGTGTAATAGTCAAAGGTATATAATGTGGAATGTAAGGGGGTTGTGTGAGAGAGGCTTGTATACGTGTGATGAGTGTCTTGTTAGAGAGATGACTCTAGTGAGAGAGTCTAGAGAGAGAAAGTAGATCTCACTCTTATTATTGTATCCTTCTCTCATCTAATCAAGATCTACATTGATTCTTACATTGTTACTTGTTAAGATTGGACTCTCAGATTGCCTACATGAAATCCCCTTTAATTATAGACCAAAGTTTCTTGATAAACTTAATTGAAATCCCATCCGGGCCCGGTGACTTGTTATTTCCGCATCCTTTGATAGATTCCCATATATCCGTCTCCGTGAAAGGTGATTCCAAATTGCCTGCCTCCTCCTCGGAAATTTTCCTAATTTTATCACTCCTCATTTTTGGCCCGGGATGTATTTGTGAGGCGAATCTCTCTTTGAAAAAATTAAACATCGCCTCCTTGATTTTTTTCGGGTCTTCGGTCCACTCCGCATTTACATTCAAACCACGGATACCATTGGACCTTATTTCCTTCCTTATCGCCGCATGAAACACCTTCGAATTATCGTCTCCTTCCTCTACCCGTTTTAACTTTGCCTTTTGTTTCGCCATATCCGATTTCTTCTTCCCCGCTTCTAACCATCTCTTTCGTGCTTCTAACCATCTTCCCCTTTCTTCTTCATCAAGACTTCTAATCTCGACCATCGCTTCCAATGTTTTAGCCTTTATTTTGTCCCGCTCCAATTCCCCATCCAATGCCCTATACTTATATGTTGATCCAAACCCTTCAGTGATTTAATGATGACCTTTAGAATCACTTAGTGAAAATTATAAGTAAACATTATGTATAAGTGTTTCACTATCAGCGAAAAGATACTAAGTATGTTAAGTATCGCTAATAGGGAAGCACTGCTCTTTATTGTTCCTCAGTGATAAATGTACATCAGTGATAACTGAGCCTGTTCAGTTTCCCTGATGATCATTGATCGATTATTTGTAAATGTTTGCTTGTAATCTTTGAAGATAAGTTTCGCGACAAAAGAGTTCAACGTTGAATCGAAGACAAAGCTGATGAACAAGTGAAAAGTCTACTAATGATCTGATGCGGATATCAGTGAAACCAAGACAAGTCCACAACATGCGAGATTTCAAGTAGAAGACTTCAGCGATAGCTGACCTTCATTCAGGTCTCACTAAAGAAGATCAACTCAGCGATCGTTGATCATGAAGCCTGCTCTACAAGAAATGTTTGTCTTATCTCCTTGCCTACTTTTGTACAATTTTTCAGAAGGACATACCTTTGTCCAGGATCGTACAAACCCCTCAGCCACTACACTACTCACCATGCGGCCAAAAGCATGTTTGCAAAAGTCAAAAGCATGCATCCAACCAAACAGTGACACGTGTAAAGTCCTCCTTACATACATTAAATGCATGTAGTATAAATAGGAAGAATGCACCTTCATTTCGAAGGTGGTAATCCCTAAACCTACTTTGTGCCTTAGAAAATTACTCTTAATTTTCTTTGTTCTTTCTTTCTATTTCTTAGTGCAAGAAATCTGTGTGATTCTCATAGTTTGTTTAGATTAGGTCTTTTACTTAATCTTGTTCCACAACAAGCTGTAAACTGTTTGATTTATTCAATAAACAATTTAGAAAGATAAAAATCTTGTGTTTATATTCAACCCCTCCTTTCTACAAACTTACTTGTATAACCCTACGGGACCAACAAATGGTATCAGAGAAGATTGTTTAATCTCAATAAACAAGATCTTGCTTATACTATTCTATTCTTAGCTATCCTCTAAAATGGCTCAAAACACAAACACTAATTACATAGATAGTGGCTCTCTTGCTAAACCTCATCGATTCAGTAAAGACAACTTCAATCTTTGAAAGAATCGAATGATGCTTTTCCTAGAAGGTGTAGATCCCATTATACCTTACCACGTGGAAAATAGACCCTATGTTCCATTCATCCTAGATGTTGTTGTTCCAGCCACTACTACTACTCCCTTCGTTCCAGAGAGGCAAATAACCAAAACAGTCTCTCAGTGGGCTGAAGATGATAAGAAGAAGGTGGCCATTGATACAAAGGCCAGATCAATCATTTCTATGGATCTCCCTGATGAGGTATATCATTCCATAATGAACCTCAAAAGCTCCAAAGCCATGCGGGACACAATCTGTGTTCAATATGAAGGTACTACTGACGTTCAAGGGTCCAGAAGAATAAATCTGGTAAGGCAGTATGAAAGCTTCATTTGTGGTAAGAATGAAACTCTCTCTGAAGTTCACCAACGTTTTAACTGTTTAATCATTGATTTAAAAACTGTTGGTAAGACCTACGCAAACTCCGAGATCCTGACAAAGTTCTTGGAATGTCTTCCTGAAAGTTGGGACAATTATGCCATGTGTCTTAAATTCTCAAAGGATCTGAAATTCATGACCTTAAGTACTCTTTTTGGCACTATGCTCAATCATGAGCAGACGTGTCAACTTAAGAAGAATCTTGTAAAAGATTCCAAAAGTACACATGTTGCTTTACTCTCTTCAGAGTTAATGCCAACTCAGCGATCTTCTATCACTATCACTGAGTTGGACTCTAACTCTGATGATTCATCAGAAGCTGATCCTTCAGAGCTTGATGAATCTCTAGCACTCCTGACAAATTCTTTCAGGAGATTTGCGAGAAAGAGTAACTTCAGAAGAAATAAACCTCTCACCATCACTGACAAGCCAAAATCATCTCCCGTTGATAAAGCCACTGCTACTTGCTATAACTGTGAGAAAATAGGTCACTTTGCTAGTGAGTGCAGGTCAAAGAAAGTTTTCAAACCTTCTTCATCCTTCAAGAAATCCTCTACTCCTAAGACTAGAGATGACAAATACCTGAAGCTCAAAGAAAAATATGAGAAGCTGGAAAGCTATAAAAGAAAAGGTAAATGTCTGATCGTTGAAGATCATGACTGGGCTGAATCTGATGAAGAAGATGAGGCCAATCTCTGTCTTATGACCAAAATTCAAGGGGTAAAGGAAGAACTAGCAGAAATTCCCTCCACTTCTACTTCTTAGGTATTAATTTCCTTTCCATCTCCAGCTATTTTTTATGCTGATAGACTTCGTGCTATCGATGTACTGACAATTGATTTATATGATGCCTTGAATGGCCAGACCAAAGCTAAATAACAAAACCTAGATTTAACTGAACAGCTTAAAAATTGTCATTTAAAAACTCAAGAGCTTTCAAAAATTGAAGAAAATTTGAATGATCAGGTCTATGTAAATCAAGTCATCAGCATTGAACGCGAACAAGCTATCGTTGAACTAAAAGATAAGAAAGCTACTGTTGAAGGATGGTGTAAATCCTCAGCAAAGATCACTGAGATAATCGGTGCTCAGATCCTTGTCAACGACAGAAGTGGTCTTGGTAATAATGCTAACCCTGAAGAACCAACCAAAGATCGTTCCATGTTTAAGTTTGGAATGTTCGTGTCTTCTATCCCTGACACCTCATCATCTCAGTGCTTTTCTTCTAATAATCCAATGCCTGAGGAAAAATCCACTTTAAATCCCAAACTTAAAGATAAAGGAAAATATGTTTTTCAAAAACCTTAGAAGGGTACTAAACTGCCTAAGCTAAAAAATTCTAAACCTTTAGCTAAGCAACCCTCTACTTCAAAGAACAAGATCCCTGAACATGTTCAGTGATCTACTCCAAGAATAAGAGTTGATGTTATTGGCAAGAAATCTGAAGAACCAAAGGTTCCTTCGATCTCTGATGCCAAAGGCATTATTGGTACAGGCCCTACCCATTTAAAATTGTCAAATATTTATTCCTATGGTCCTAAAGCTACTTTCAGCTATAGGAAATGTTATCACTGTGGACTTACTGATCATATTGCTAGTAAGTGCCCAACAGCCACCAAAACTGAGAAATCAGCTAAGGTGAAGATGAATGCCTCCAAGGCAAAGAAGATCACCCCAGGTGAAAACCAAGAAAATGTGAAAAGTATCACTAAGGTTAAGAAATTAACCAAAGTGAAGGTTACCACTTACGCTGGGTCATCAGATGCTGTGAAGACCGCTGATCCTTCCACTTCCTCTACCACTGACAAATATGGACCCATTGTAAAGTGGGTACCTATTTCAAATTAATCTTCCTTTTGTTTGCAGGTCTCAAAGGGTATCTGGTATCTCAATAGTGGATGCTCTCGACACATGACTGGAAAAAGATACCCGCTCACTGAATACAAGGAAGAGAAAGGTCCCTCAGTGACCTTTGGTGAAAATGGTAAGGGATATACCTGAGGGTTTGGTGTACTTTCTAATGGTACAACTACCTTCAGAAGAGTCACTTACGTAGAAGGACTGAAGCATAATCTTTTTAGCATCAGTCAACTATGTGATAAAGACTACAAAGTTTGCTTTACTAAGGAAGCATGCTTTGTCACTGATAAGAAAGAGAAGATTACTCTCATCGGCTATCGTTTGGAAAATGTTTTTGTTATAAACATGGACTCAACAACCACTGAGAACATTTGTTTTCTCTCCAAAGACTCTTCAGATGTTAACTGGCTATGTTATAAAAGACTCTCTCATCTCAACTTCAAAATGCTGAATATTCTCTCCTTCAAAGAATTAGTCATTGGCTTGCCTCAACACTCATACGCTAAGGAATCTCTCTGTTCAGCATGTGAGAAAGGAAAACAAACGAAGGCTAGTTTCAAGTCCAAGCAAGTTTCCTCAGTGACAAACCCTCTTCAGCTCCTCCACATGGATTTATTTGGCCCTGTCAATATTCAATCCATAGCTGGTAAGAAATACACTCTTGTCATAGTAGATGAATTCTCTCACTATACCTGGGTTATGTTTCTCCGTGCAAAGAGTGACACCTCAGAAGAACTCATCTCATTTTTCAGGAAAATGGAAGTCCTGAACAATACGACTGTTCGCTTAATAAGGAGTGATCATGGAACTGAATTAAAAAACAGTTCCCTTGATAACTTCTTTGAGAGCAAGGCATTTCTCACAACTTCTCAGCAGTGAGAACACCTCAGCAGAATGGAGTCACTGAAAGAAGAAACAAAATGATCATCGAAGTTGCCAGATCTATGCTCAACGATTCTCGTCTTCCAACTCAATTCTAGGCAGAAGCTGTCAACACTGTCTGTTTCACTCAAAATAGGTCGTCGATCGTTAAAAGATTTAACAAAACGGCCTATAAACTTTTCTATGGAAGAAAGCCATCTACTAGCTTTCTTCACATCTTTGGTTGTCAGTGCTTCATCTTAAACAATAGAGATTCTCTTGGAAAGTTCGATCCCAAAGCTGACGATGGAATTTTCTTAGGATACTCTTCAGTATCCAAAGCCTTCAGAATCTTCAACAAGAGAAGACAAACTGTAGAAGAAACTATTCATGTCACCTTTGATGAAACTCGCTCAGCGAACTCTAGACCTACTGCTGAAAACGAAGAACTGAATCAGTGGATGTTTTCTCATTATGGGGAATCAGAAGCTAACCCTAACCCTGACCCTCAGGTCAGCAACCCAACCGCTGATGATGCTCCTAACATCATTCCTAGCATGCAGACAAGTGAAGCTGAATCCTCCTCTTGGGTATCAGCTATTCCCATAACCACTTTGCCTCCTTATGAACCCTCAACCTCTAAAAACCCATCCACTTCTCAGCAATCAGCGAATGAAATTTCAAATGAGCTTCAACCAATCTTGCCTGGTATACCTGAATCTACTGCTGCTGAAGCTTCTTCTTCAGCTCCTCTAGAAGTTCTATCTGAGTCAGTGACTTAAGCTCCGGCTCAGCGATGGACTTTAAATCACCCAATTGATAATTCTTGGTGATCCAAATGCATGTATTCAGACTCGACGAAGTTCAGGTAACATCTGTCTTTTTGTTAATTTTATTTCTCTCATTGAACCAAAGAAAGTTAATGATGCCCTCAGAGATCCAAACTAGGCCAGTGCTATGCAAGAAGAGCTGACTGAATTTGAAAGAAACAAAGTTTGGAATCTTGTTCCCAGACCATCTAACAAAACAGTGATAGGCACTAAATGGGTTTACAGAAACAAGTTAGATGAGTTTGGTACTGTAACCCACAACAAAGCTAGACTAGTTGCTCAGGGATACAGACAAGAGGAAGGCATAAACTATGATGAAACTTTTGCCCCAGTGGCAAGACTCAAAGTAATTCGACTCTTTCTAGCTTATGCAGTTCACAAAGACTTCAAAGTTCATCACATGGATGTCAACTCAGCGTTTCTCAATGGAAAGCTGAATGAAGAATTCTACGTTGAAAAACCACCAGGATTCGCTGATCCTAAGCATCCAGGTATGCTTATAAAATGGATAAGGTCCTCTATGGCTTAAAGCAAGCACCTCGTGCATGGTATGACACTCTATCCTCCCTTCTTATCGCTGAAAAATTTGAACGTGGTAAAATTGATAATACTCTATTTTTCAGAAAGGTTAAAGGTCATATTATTCTTGGTCAAATATATGTCGATGATATTATATTTGGTTCTACTAACCCATCCATGTGTACTCGTATCGCTGAACGAATGAAAACGAATATAAGATGAGTATGATAGGTGAGCTGACATACTTCCTTGAACTTCAAATCAAGCAGGCACTTTCATTCACCAAGGTAAGTACGTTAAAGACATGCTGAAGAAATTCGATCTTACTCAAAGTTCAGCTATGAAAATTCCTATGGCACCTCCGCTGACACTTAACAAGGATCCCTCTGAAAACCTGTTAATGTCACTGCTTTTAGAGGAATGATCGGCTCTCTTCTCTAATTTACAGCGAGTCATCCTGATATCATGTATTCTACTTGTCTTTGTGCATGATATCAATCCGAACCCAAAGAATCTCATCTTATCGCTGTAAAGCGAATTTTCAGATATATGAAGGGTACACCCAACCTAGGTCTTTGGTATCCCAAGGACTCAGGGTTTGATCTGCCTATTCAGATAGTGATTTTACAGGTTGCAAACTAGATTGAAAAAGCACCACGGGAGGCTGTCAACTCCTGGTGGAAAGTTGGTAAGTTGGACAAGCAAGAAGCAAAACTCAGTGTCACTTCTACCGCTGAAGCTAAGTATGTAGCCGTTGGAAGTTGTTGTGCTCAGGTCTTATGGATGAGAAATCAGCTATTAGACTATGACCTTCAGCTATCAAAATTTCCCATCTATTGCGACAGCACTAGTGCCATCGCTATAGCAAACAGTCCAGTGCTACACTCAAAGACTAAACACATCGAAATCAGATATCATTTTATCAGAGATAATGTGATGAATGGAGATATAGAACTTCATTTTATTCCAACTGATTTTCAGTTAACTGGTCTTTCTACCAAACCTCTTGATGAGACAAGATTTAACTTTCTCATCAGCGAGCTTGGAATGTTGAACTATGAAGAATAACTCTTCAGTGGTTATGCATTAAGTCAGTGATAAAATTCTATCTCTTTATTCATCATCTAATCTCTGAACGAATGTTCACTGATACTAAGGTATGTTTTCTATCTCTCATCGCTAAAATTTACTGCAGTAAGATGTTTTTCAAAATAAAAATTGTATCACTGACATTTGTCTATCAGTGATCTCTTTTGAAATGATAAACCTCATCATTGATATTTCTAATCAGTGATCCTTCATTAAACAAAATCAACCCTGATGATTTCCAGTCTATCAGGGATTCCTTTTGAAAATGAAAAGACAGTTTTACGTTGTGACGTCATCAAATGGATAAACCATGGCACGACTTTTCGTTTGACACGTTCGTCTGTTTCAAATTCTTGTCCAATAAGCTTCGTGGGACGTGTCACGTGTCATGATGAGTGTTTTTCCTGCTCATCATCTCTTTCTCTCTCCTCTCACTATATAAATCACCCGAGTTTATATTTTTACCTTTTACGCGCACATAACTCTCTCAAGCAAGAAATTACCTTTGCATTTTGTGTTCTCGGATTAGTTTGAAACCTACGACTAAGTTCATCCCAAACTTCAACAAAACAGGTTCATATTTCTTACTTTTTTCTTCTTTAATCTTCTTAAAACATGTTTTTGATCTAATCTTTTGTTTTTAAGAGATCAAAACAAACGTTTTCTTCACAAGAAATCATCTTCTTCATGATTTCTTGAACAAAACTTTAAACAAGTTTTTCTTAAAGTTTAAAAACCATTCCTTAAACTTTCTTCTTCATCCTCATACGTTTTTCCAGAATCCTTCCTAAAAAGGAAACTGGAAAACTATGTTTTCTACCTAGTTTTGGTCTTTTCAAAACTAGAAAACACCTTTTTAGTCTCTTTTTCTCAAAAAGGAAACTGAAAAAACCCTGAAACACTCTTATTTTGGAAATCTTTCCTAACTAAGAAAGTCCCTTCTTTCTTCTATTTTTGGTTACTATTTTTTCCCACAAATGGCATCTACTGCACCTGCTGCAACCTCTGTCACCATGAAGAAATCCAAAAATATGACTGGAGAGCTGAACCAGATATTCTTTAGCTCCAACAACCATTTGGCCCTTCTTGAATTTCCCAAGAAGAAACCCTGCATCACCTCACTGAAGTCGTCACCTTCCTGAAAAACTCTCCCATCCACACTAGAGTCACCATCGCTCCTCCTGCACACCGCAATCTACTCCAACAATTTTGGTATACCGTTGAGAAAACCACCCAGACCACTCGCTCTGGAAAACAAGTCACTGTGATTGGGTTCCAAACCCATTTTAGCCAAGGCTTCATCACTGCCAACGACATTTGCACCGCCCTGAACCTGCCTGTCGCTCCTTTCGAACCACTGCCTAAAGATGATAATGAACTCATCGCCTTCCTTGACCTGACGAAATATTCATGGGACAATAAGCCCCGCACTGACGAAGATGACAAGAAGATGACAAAGATACTCAAGCCAAAGATGCCCGCTGAGTTGAACTACATCTTTGCTCATGTGATCTCATGCATGAGTGCAAAGTTCAGATCACTGATCAGGCCAACCATATTCAGATGCAGATTGGATACTCGCTACTCACTGGGCGAAAGACTGACTATGCCCGCATTATCTTCGACGACCTGATGTCCAAGGTCGAAAAGCCTGATAGGGACTTGAAGGTTCCCTATGTCCGATTCATCTCTGCACTTCTTCAACTCTTCCTCAAGGAGAAGTACCCTAAGCAGGGAGACTAAAAGCTCCCTCAGCTTGGCGTCAAGATCCTCGACTTCCAGCCGATTGAAGGTGAGGTACGTCTTTCTACTCTCTTAACTCTTTTTACCCCTTCTTCTACTTCGGCGGCTACTTCAGCGGTCAAACCTCCCGCTGAGACCCAAGCTACCAAATCCAAGTCCTCATTGAAGAGGAAACCTTCTGATGCACCCCTTGGCACCCATAAGACCAAGAAGATTTCAAAGGAGAAGCCTCAGCCTTCTCATGCTAGTGAGTCAGCGATCGCCTCTTCGCAGGCATCAATTGAAAACTTCATGGTCCGCTCCACCACAGCTGAACCCGCAACACCAACCACTTCAGCGGCTCAGATCCCTGAAGCTTCACTGGCATCTTCACCAAGCTTCTCAGTGCCTCAAAGCACTGAAGAAATCATTCTCTGCAACGCCAGTGCCGCTCCTGCAAGCACAAGTTTCTCAGCAGTTGCCTCCTCTCCTCCCATCTTGATCTTTACAAATGGACCAGCGACCTCACTCGCTGACACGCACGTCGCACTGCTCAAAAATCTTATGCAGCAAAACTCTACAGGACCTGATGGTCTCTCTATTCCTTCCTTGGCAAATTGTAACACCCTCGAATTGGGAAAGAACAACTAATTAAAAATTTCGATAATATATCTGAAATAATAGGATTTCTTCCTATAATTCAATAGGTGAAATACCTCAATTTAGAATCTATAATCAATCTCAACATTATATAATTCAAATCTTATTACAAAGACTAAACTCACTTCGGGTATTACTTAACCCGAATACGAAGTGCTATTCCCAAGGGTAAATGCGGAAGACAACTGTCAAATTCACATCTCAGGTTAGAATTGCTTTGGATACCTCATTTTTATGACATAGTTTACACAGTGCAATTTTAGCAGTAAACACGGTACGATAGGAAAAATTGAGAAATTTTGCCTAAGAAATCCTTGAATTAGGAAATTATCCATAAATCTCATAAAATGCCAACTTAATATATATTTATACTACAAGTATTTATGTAGTTGTTAATTTTTATATATTTCAAGTTTATTATATATATAAATACTTTATTTTATACATGTATACCTTGTATTTTAACTTTAAAAGAGAATACTTGTATTTTGATTTTATTTTAAACCATGAAGTGACTAAAATACATTTGTCACACCACACCACCCCCTCCCAAAGAGGCCGGCCACCCTCTCTCTCCCTCCATATGTATGCAACACTCTTCATCATTTCACCTCACTCTCTCATTTCAATCTCTCACTAAGAGAAAGTTGTCACCTCCTTCTCTCTCCATCTTCAAATCTTCATCCTCATCTTCATATCATCTTCAAGTGTTCATCATAAACTCCAGCCCCTAAACTCTTCTTCTTCAAGAGTCCAAGGCAATCAAAGGTAAAAATAAGTGTGTTGGGTAAAATCCACACACATTCTTTCAAGACTTTTTCATCTTCTTGCATTTTAAAGTATGATCTTCATCTTTTCTACACTTTCTTCATATCTTTTAAAATCATCTTTTATAGGTCTTAATGTTTGTAGATTTACCATCATAACATCTTTTGTTAGTAAAAGATGGTGAATCCAAAATCAAACCAATGTTAAGACCAAAGATGAACATTTTAAACACATGCATGTAGTGTTCTTGGGAAATCCATCATTTTTGTTCAAGAGTCTCATTAATGGATCTTTGAAAACCATTAAAAACGTACTTAAACAAACATGCATGAGCTCAAAATACTGAATTTTTAGTTGCATGTTGATGTTCTTGGCAAGAACATCAACAATCTTCAAAATGGGTCTTTTATAAAAGTTTTCCAAGTTTGAGTTGATGGATAAATTGCATGCATTTTTAATGGATCACAAATATGTTTTGGAACTGAAAATAAGTGTATGGGTGAGAGTCAAATCGGATTTTGCATGCAAAAGAATAAGAATTTTGGTTTAAAAGTCAATTGGAGAGCACATGCACAAGGTGTTGTTTGGACAGCTTGCTGTCAGATTTCACACCCCACTTCAAAGAGTCATATCTCACTCATTTTAACTCCAAATGGAGTGATTCTTTTTCTGGAAATCATTTTATTTTGTTAAGATTCAAACCCAAGTGTTTTCATTCAAAAACTCAAAGATTTCATTTATCAAACAGTCCTCACAAAATCCGTGTACAAACAGCAAAGTCTTCTGTCGGGTTTTACGTCGTGTATTATTTCATATACTTATACTTTTTCAAAAATTATGAAACTGATGCCAAAAGTTTCCTAACTCATTGATCCAACTGGACATAAAATTTCATGATCAAATTATACCTGGAAGTTATCCAAAGCTGGACACAAAGTGACACCAAATTCTGGACAGTAAAGGACAAATTATTATATATTATTAAGGACTATTTCTAATCCCATTTCATCATTTCATGATGAAATAGTGGAGTATATAAGTATATCTTATATTTATGCAGTTTATTTATGCATTTTATTTATGTCTTTTATTTATGCATTTTATTTATGCATTTTATTTATTCTTTATCCCTTTTCATCTTTTATGATGAAATTGTGGAATGTTCACATATATAATATATTTATATATATTTATGCATTTTATTCTTGATCCCATTTCATCATTTTATGATGAAATAGTGGAGTATAAATATATATTATATCTATATATTTATACATTTAAATATTTGTCATTTCGATTACGACCTCTAATTTTATCGTCGTTACGATAAAATTTCGGTTTATATATATATGTAATATATATGTTTATGTTCTTTAAATACCCTTTTCGTTACTTATGGGGATGAAATTGTGGAAACTTTAATCTAAGAAGAACAATGTATACGTTTATTACTTTATAATATTAAAACACAACAAGGCATTTTATGATGATTTGGATAGTTAGTATCGAACCTTCGAGATTGAGAACTCACTAGTGACCTTACGTTCATAGGTTTGAAGTAGGATCATCTCGTAGTACTTGTGGGAGATTCCCGGATTCTATCGCGTATCATGTGAGTATTCACAACCCCTTTTTCAATGTTTTACATATTTTGGGGTGAAAAGCATGTGGTTACTACAACTATTTTACACACCAATTATTTCGTTTTCTTGAAAATACGAAGCTTGCTTATTTATGCTCTATGGTATCTATGTTGTTGCAAATGTTGTAAGTTTGAGTTTCTTTTGCTATCATTCAAAAGTCCCCGTTTACGTATACGTTACCCGTTAACTCATGGATTGAGCCGTTGGTAATTATGGATAACGTTATTTGGTTGACACCCCACTCACAAGTAGCGCTTGTTTGAGTGCATAATTATTGTTGTATTGGCGTATTGTTGGTGATAGAACATGCGCGTATGTGGAATGATTCCACCACTGTAGTAGGGGCAAAGTATGTCGGTATAGGTCGGGTAACGGGCTCAAGAACTTAGCATTTTACATATGATTACCTTGAGCAAGTGGTTTTCATAACCGTATTATTTTATCCCATGTGTGGATTTAAACTATTTTGCGATGGCAAACAATGTTATACTCATTAAACCTGTGAACTCACCAACTATTCATTAGTTGACACTCTCATTTACATGCTTTTCAGGAGATCGTTCTTAAGGTTGGAATTTAGGAAGACTACACGTGATGAAGCTTTCTTTACTATCTTTAAATTTTATGTTCATTTCCCTTTCGCAAAAACAATTGTAAAAGACAAGGTTTAATCTTTGAATGTATTTCGATGGTTGTTGTGATCTTGTAACTTTTGCTATGAAACTTGAGCTGTACATTCCGTGTTTCCGCTTTAGCGGGGTGTTACAGATTTGGTATCAGAGCTAAAGGTAATAGAGAATACCGGTTTTCCTTTGGAAAACTGCAACTATAACCAAAAACGGGAATGAACATTTAAATTACTAAACATGTTGCTAGTATAATTGGTTCGGGTATTGCATAATCGGTCTTTAATTAAACAAAGCCTGATCACCTATGTTTAATTAAAGAAAGAGTGATGCGAGACCGGAAATGGATATACTAGGAATATGTGAGTTTTCACACTTGATGCTTCACGTTGTATGCCTAGTAGGAGCGTAGTTATTGCCTATAGTATGCAATAGTATAGTACGCTTAGCCTTTATATTGCGCGATAGTAATGTTATACACTCTTACTTCAATATCACTATGTCAACATCCTCATCACACTCTTACTTCAGCAATACTATGTCGTCGTCATCATCATCAAGCTCACAACCTTCCTACACGCCATCAAGTGAGCGTGCGTCTGACGTGGAACGAGACCCGTATGATGGGCCAAGGATGCCTCCGACTGTGGCTCCTCCACAACCCATCCCGGTAGTAATGCCACCTAGGGGTCCACGTACGAGGCAAACCGCTAGGAAGAGCGTGCCCATACCTAGATGAGTGTCTTTTAGGTCTGATCAGCGAGACGCACCGGAACCCTCACGGGTGATCGAGGGAGTGCCGAGTAACCGAGCGCCTGGCATGACCTGGACCGAAGAGCAACGCCTTATGTAACACCCCGCTTACCACGACACAATATTGTCCGCTTTGCCCCACTGGCTCACGGCTTTGTTCTTGGCGACCTGGCAAGGACTTCCCAGGAGGTCACCCATCCTGGTACTACTCCCACCCAAGCACGCTTAACCACAGAGTTCCCAAGGAACCCGCATGCTTGTGGCCCCAAAACGCGTTGTGTCTGGTAAGGCCAAGGTTTACTAATATACCCAGCATCTCTCCTGTCCACGGCCGATGTGGGATATGCCTAAGGTGTTACACCTTAGGGCCGTGGCAATGGACTTGCACGGATGTCAAGTGAGGGTCAGTCACCAGAGTCAAGTCATAACCGAGCTAGTGGAATTAAGTCACCTTTTGACCAATCGGTCGTCTGACGCCCTAAATGGAGCGAAAATAGCTCGGAGGATAGCTTTACGAGCCGAGATAATGAGCATAGTAGTAGTGATGCTGTTGACGATGTTGGTGTTGTGGGTTCTGATCGAAGTGTATCAGGGAGGGTTCGCACGGGAGAAAATCCTGAAGGTCAAAACCCCGATATTGCTCAGATCATAGCTCAACGTATCCAAGAGGCGATACCCGACATCGTAACCCAAGTCACCGCGGGCATCAATGAGCGTCATAGGAATGTCAATGTGGGAGGAGGAACTCCCAATGATGTTCATGACAGAAGGGGATGCAGCTACAAGACATTCATGACTTGCAAACCCAAGGAGTTTCATGGAACGGAAGGTGCTATAGGATTACTCTCATGGTTTGATAGTATGGAGTCAGTACTTCATATATGTAAGTGTTCGGAGGATCGCATGGTAGAGTATGCGGCCTGTCAGTTGCAAAAGCGAGCTCTAACTTGGTGGAACATTCAAGTACAAACCCGTGGAAGGGAAGATGCTTACAAACTGACCTGGACTGAGTTCAAGGAATTGCTCATGGAGGAATACTGTCCCAAGAGCGAAGTTCAGAAATTGGAAGCTGAACTTTGGGATCTTACCATGGTTGGTTCGGGGATAGATCGCTACACCGCTCGTTTTCACGAACTTGTGAAACTAGTACCTCACATGGTTACCCCGGAGAGCAAACGGATCGACCGATATTTGTACGGATAAACCCCGGAGATCCGAGGGATGGTTAAGTCATCAAGTCCGACCACGATCCAAGCCGCCGTAGCCTTAGCAACTAGTTTGACCCATGATGCGGTCAGAGCAGGAACTCTAACTCAGAAAGGAGTCGGTATTAAGAGAAGGCCAGAGAATCAGTCGGGAAAAGCAATTGGAAGTAGTTCAAGTGGGAACAAGAAAGTAGTGGGAAATTTTGGGATGAATGCTAAGGAAGTAGGACGTTACAGTAGGCCCCACCCAAAGTGTAACCAATGTGGTTCGCATCACGAAGGAGCCTGTCTCATCTGTAAGCAAAAAGGTCATTTAGCCCGATTTTGTAAGACGGTGAAGAATGTGAAAGAGGAAGGAAGGGTATGCTATGAGTGCGGAAGTCCAGATCACTTCCGAAACGTGTGCCCAAGGTGGAAAAGGGGACCAAACAATAACAACGTTGGGTATCAAACAAGACAAGCTAATCAGGGAAACCAAGGAAGACAAGCTCGAGGACGGGCATTTGTTTTAGGAGCAGAAGAAGCACGTCGAGACCCCAATGTAGTGACAGGTACGTTTCTTCTAAACGATTATTATGCATCCGTATTATTCGACACTGGTGCCTATAAGAGCTTATATTGTTGAGGTTGCTAATGGATTTGAATTAGAAGCTAAGGATGTAATCTTAGGCTGTACCTTGAACTTAGCTGATAAACTGTTTAGTGTTGATCTTATTCCAATTGAATTGGGGAGTTTCGATGTAGTAATAGGCATGGATTGGTTATCTAAGCACCGAGCAGAGGTTAGTTGTTTTGAAAAGACGGTTAGGTTACCATTACAAGGCGGAGAAACCCTAGTTGTCCAAGGAGATAGAGCTGGAAGGAGTCTGAAGATAGTATCATGTATGAAGGTCCATAAGTATTTGAGGAAGAAGTATGTTGCGTTCTTGGCACAAGTAATTGAGAAGAAGTCTGAGGAGAGGCGAGTCCAGGGTATTCCTGTGGTGAAGGATCACCCAGAAGTATTTCCAGACGATTTGCCTGGACTTCCACCGTTTAGACAAGTCGAATTTCAGATTGATCTTGTACCCGGAGCGGCACCTGTAGCCAAGGCCCCGTATCGCTTAGCACCTGCAGAAATGCATGAGTTGTTGAATCAACTTCAAGAACTTTTGGATAAAGGATTCATTCGACCAAGTTCATCACCCTGGGGAGCCCCGATTCTCTTCGTCAAGAAGAAGGATGGATCATTTCGAATGTGTATCGATTATAGGGAGCTAAATAAGTTGACAATCAAGAACCGATATCCCCTCCCTCGAATAGACGATTTGTTCGACCAGTTGCAAGGTGCAACTTACTTCTCTAAGATTGATCTTCGATCGGGATATCATTAGTTGAGAGTTCGAGAGGAAGATATTCCTAAAACAGCTTTTAGAACTCGCTATGGACACTACGAGTTTTTAGTTATGCCATTTGGATTGACGAACGCGCCAGCTGTGTTTATGGATCTAATGAATAGAGTATGTAGGCCATACCTTGATAAGTTTGTGATTGTGTTCATCGATGATATACTAATCTATTCTCAGAGTAAGAAGGATCACGAGCAGCATCTAAAAGTGATTTTAGAACTTCTCAAGGAGCAGAAGCTATATGCCAAATTCTCTAAGTGCGAATTTTGGATTCGGGAGGTACATTTCTTAGGTCACGTAATCGGGGAGAAAGGGATTCACGTGGACCCGGCTAAAGTAGAAGCCATTAAGAAATGGGAAGCCCCTAGGACTCCAACGGAAATTCGCCAATTTCTAGGCTTGGCGGGATACTATCGACGTTTCATCGAGAATTTTTCTAAGATCGCTAAACCCCTTACCTCGTTAACCCAAAAGGAGAAGGAATTCGTTTGGGAAGTTCCACAAGAGGAAGCGTTTCAACTCCTAAAGAAAAAGTTGTGCAATGCACCGATTTTAGCTCTACCAGAAGGAACGGAAGATTTTGTAGTGTATTGTGACGCATCACATCAAGGATTAGGTTGCGTATTGATGCAAAATGATAAGGTGATAGCATATGCCTCGAGACAATTAAAAGTTCACGAAAAGAACTATACCACACACGATTTGGAACTCGAAGCTGTGGTATTCGCTCTGAAGATATGGAGACATTATCTATATGGTACCAAGTGTACTATTTTCACCGATCATAAAAGTCTTCAACACATCTTTGATCAAAATATGCTGAACATGAGGCAAAGAAGATGGGTAGAACTTCTCAGCAATTACGATTGTGAGATACGTTACCACCCAGGTAAGGCCAATGTGGTAGCCGATGCCTGAGTAGGAAAGAAAAGGTAAAACCTTCACGAGTCCGAGCGTTAGGAGCACTGGTTCAAACAAGTTTGAAAACCTGGATTTTTGAAGCTCAGATTGAAGCATTGAAACCTGAAAATCTGAAGGGAAAGACTCTTCATGGTTTAGAGTCTAGTTTTGAAACTAAGATTGATGGAATATGTTACTTTAAGGGCAGAGTGTGGATCCCAAAGGCTGACAACCTACGGGAAATGATTTTTGAGGAGGCTCATAAATCGAAGTATTCAATTCACCCAGGAGCGGATAAGATGTACAAGGATTTAAGGGAATACTATTGGTGGCCAGGAATGAAGAAGGATATTGCCAAATATGTAGGAAAATGCATAACGTGTGCAAAGGTCAAGGATGTATATCAAAAGCCATCGGGACTGTTGCAACAACCGGAAATTCCCCAGTGGAAATGGGAGCAAATCACTATGGATTTTATAACCAAACTCCCGAGAACTGCCAAAGGGCATGCCACGATTTGGGTTATAGTAGATCGATTTACGAAGTCTGCACATTTCTTACCTATTCGGGAAGATTATAAGATGGAAAATCTTGCCCAAATCTACATCAAGGAGATCGTTACGCGGCATGGAGTTCCAGTTTCCATTATATCGGATAGAGATAGTCGCTTTACATCCCGATTTTGGCAATCACTCCAAAAAGCGTTGGGTACTCAGTTGAACTTAAGCATGGCTTATCATCCTCAAACGGATGGTCAGGGTGAGAGGACCATTCAGACTTTGGAGGACATGCTTCGGGCATGTGTATTAGACTTTGGAGGAAGTTGGGATAACCACTTGCCGTTAGTCGAATTCTCATACAACAATAGCTATCACACTAGTATTCAGTGTGCGCCATATGAAGCTCTGTATGGTCGCAAGTGTCGATCACGTCTTTGTTGGTTGGAAATTGGAGATAGACAACTATCTAGTCCGGACATTGTCCAAGAAACCACCGACAAGATCGCGATCATCAGGGATAGGCTTAAAGCAGCTCAAGATCGTCAAAAGAGCTATGCGGACAATCGAAGAAAGCCTCTAGAATTTCAAATTGGTGATAGTCTTTTTAAAAGTATCCCCTTGGAAGGGAACAGTCCATTTTGGGAAAAGAGGAAAGTTGAGTCCACGGTATGTTGGACCATTCAAGATCACGAAAAGAATTGGACCAGTAGCTTATAAGCTGGAATTGCCAATGGAGTTAAGTGCTATCCACAACACGTTTCACGTGTCGAACCTAAAGAAGTGTTTAGCTGACGAAGCAGTAACCGTGCCCTTGGAAGAAGTCCAAATCAACAATAAACTGCACATCGTAGAGGAACCAATGGAAATACTCGATAGGGAAGTCAAGCGTCTTAAGAGAAGCAAATTCCCGATAGTAAAAGTCCATTGGAACATAAGGCGTGGGCCTGAATACACTTGGGAGCGGGAGGATTACATGTTACAAAAGTATCCTCACCTCTTCGCAAGCAAACCTGTTAACGCTAGTGACACTTGAATTTCGGGACGAAATTCTTCTAACCGGGGGAGACTGTGACAACTGTCAAATTCACATCTCAGGTTAGAACTGCTTTGGATACCTCATTTTTATGACATAGTTTACACAGTGCAATTTTAGTAGTAAACACGGTACGATAGGAAAAATTGAGAAATTTTGCCTAAGAAATCCTTGAATTAGGAAATTATCCATAAATCTCATAAAATGCCAACTTAATATATATTTATACTACAAGTATTTATGTAGTTGTTAATTTTTATATATTTCAAGTTTATTATATATATAAATACTTTATTTTATACATGTATACCTTGTATTTTGATTTTATTTTAAACCATGAAGTGACTAAAATACATTTGTCACACCACACCACCCCCTCCCAAAGAGGCCGGCCACCCTCTCTCTCCCTCCATATGTATGCAACACTCTTCATCATTTCACCTCACTCTCTCATTTCAATCTCTCACTAAGAGAAAGTTGTCACCTCCTTCTCTCTCCATCTTCAAATCTTCATCCTCATCTTCATATCATCTTCAAGTGTTCATCATAAACTCCAGCCCCTAAACTCTTCTTCTTCAAGAGTCCAAGGCAATCAAAGGTAAAAATAAGTGTGTTGGGTAAAATCCACACACATTCTTTCAAGACTTTTTCATCTTCTTGCATTTTAAAGTATGATCTTCATCTTTTCTACAATTTCTTCATATCTTTTAAAATCATCTTTTATAGGTCTTAATGTTTGTAGATTTACCATCATAACATCTTTTGTTAGTAAAAGATGGTGAATCCAAAATCAAACCAATGTTAAGACCAAAGATGAACATTTTAAACACATGCATGTAGTGTTCTTGGGAAATCCATCATTTTTGTTCAAGAGTCTCATAAATGGATCTTTGAAAACCATTAAAAACGTACTTAAACAAACATGCATGAGCTCAAAATACTGAATTTTTAGTTGCATGTTGATGTTCTTGGCAAGAACATCAACAATCTTCAAAATGGGTCTTTTATAAAAGTTTTTCAAGTTTGAGTTGATGGATAAATTGCATGCATTTTTAATGGATCACAAATATGTTTTGGAACTGAAAATAAGTGTATGGGTGAGAGTCAAATCGGATTTTGCATGCAAAAGAATAAGAATTTTGGTTTAAAAGTCAATTGGAGAGCACATGCACAAGGTGTTGTTTGGACAGCTTGCTGTCAGATTTCACACCCCACTTCAAAGAGTCATATCTCACTCAATTTAACTCCAAATGGAGTGATTCTTTTTCTGGAAATCATTTTATTTTGTTAGGATTTAAACCCAAGTGGTTTCATTCAAAAACTCAAAGATTTCATTTATCAAACAGTCCTCACAAAATCCGTGTACAAACAGCAAAGTCTTCTGTCGGGTTTTACGTCGTGTATTATTTCATATACTTATACTTTTTCAAAAATTATGAAACTGATGCCAAAGGTTTCCTAACTCATTGATCCAACTGGACATAAAATTTCATGATCAAATTATACCTGGAAGTTATCCAAAGCTGGACACAAAGTGACACCAAATTCTGGACAGTAAAGGACAAATTATTATATATTATTAAGGACTATTTCTAATCCCATTTCATCATTTCATGATGAAATAGTGGAGTATATAAGTATATCTTATATTTATGCAGTTTATTTATGCATTTTATTTATGTATTTTATTTATGCATTTTATTTATTCTTTATCCTTTTCATCTTTTATGATGAAATTGTGGAATGTTCACATATATAATATATTTATATATATTTATGCATTTTATTCTTGATCCCATTTCATCATTTTATGATGAAATAGTGGAGTATAAATATATATTATATCTATATATTTATACATTTAAATATTTGTCATTTCGTTTACGACCTCTAATTTTATCGTCGTTACGATAAAATTTCGGTTTATACATATATATGTAATATATATGTTTATGTTCTTTAAAAACCCTTTTCGTTACTTATGGGGATGAAATTGTGGAAACTTTAATCTAAGAAGAACAATGTATACGTTTATTACGTTATAATATTAAAACACAACAAGACATTTTATGATGATTTGGATAGTTAGTATCGAACCTTCGAGATTGAGAACTCACTAGTGACCTTACGTTCATAGGTTTGAAGTAGGATCATCTCGGAGTATTTGTGGGAGATTCCCGGATTCTATCGCGTATCATGTGAGTATTCACAACCCCTTTTTCAATGTTTTACATATTTTGGGGTGAAAAGCATGTGGTTACTACAACTATTTTACACACCGATTATTTCGTTTTCTTGAAAATACGAAGCTTGCTTATTTATGCTCTATGGTATCTATGTTGTTGCAAATGTTGTAAGTTTGAGTTTCTTTTGCTATCATTCAAAAGTCCCCGTTTACGTATACGTTACCCGTTAACTCATGGATTGAGCCGTTGGTAATTATGGATAACGTTATTTGGTTGACACCCCACTCACAAGTAGCGCTTGTTTGAGTGCATAATTATTGTTGTATTGGCGTATTGTTGGTGATAGAACATGCGCGTATGTGGAATGATTCCACCACTGTAGTAGGGGCAAAGTATGTCGGTATAGGTCGGGTAACGGGCTCAAGAACTTAGCATTTTACATATGATTACCTTGAGCAAGTGGTTTTTATAACCGTATTATTTTATCCCATGTGTGGATTTAAACTATTTTGCGATGGCAAACAATGTTATACTCATTAAACCTGTGAACTCACCAACTATTCATTAGTTGACACTCTCATTTACATGCTTTTCAGGAGATCGTTCTTAAGGTTGGAATTTAGGAAGGCTACACGTGATGAAGCTTTCTTTACTATCTTTAAATTTTATGTTCATTTCCCTTTCGCAAAAACAATTGTAAAAGACAAGGTTTAACCTTTGAATGTATTTCGATGGTTGTTGTGATCTTGTAACTTTTGCTATGAAACTTGAGCTGTACATTCCGTGTTTCCGCTTTAGCGGGGTGTTACATTCATTATGTTAAAAAGGTTTCTGTTTTCCTATTACTCTTCGACTCATTCTGATAGAAACCATTTTACCAGGTTAGAACACCATTAAACAATTCTGGATATCAGTTTTTTTTACCCAGAAATCCTTCCAGATCTTCATATATACTTTCTGAAACTCCTGAAACGCTCTTAAAATGACAAATACCAATAACTTTTTCACTGCTGGCTCATTAACCAAACCTCCTACTCTCCTTCGAGATGAGTATCCTCAATGGAAGATAAGAATGGTTCATTTCTTTGAGGGTACTGAAAAAAATCTAGTACAATATCTTTACAACCTTCCTCCTGTTCCCATGATAGTAGTACCATGAGTACCAGCTACTGCTGAATCTCCTGAAATCCCTGAACATCAAAAACCGAAGCCAAAAGAAGAATGGTCAAATGAAGATAAGACAGAAGATGAAGTTGCACAGAAAACAAAAAGAATCTTGATAATGGCAATCCCCAACGAACTTTTTCAATCCTTAGATGCATGTGAAACTGCACACGATCTTTGGAAAGAATTAGAAAGACAGTTGGAAGGGGGTGCTAAAACACAGAAGAACCGAAGGGCACAGTACATAAATGAATATCATGCATTCAGAGCCTCTGCAACAGAATCTCTGCAAACGACGTACGACAGGTTCAACTCTCTCATAAACAAATGCAGAAAGTCTGGCATTCACAGAACCTCGGAAGAAAATAACGTCATGTTTCTAAAGAGCCTGAATGATGAGTGGCTTCAATTGTCTATGTCTTTACAAACAAACCAAGATCTAGACTCATGGACACTCTCTGATCTCTATGGAACACTAGCTGCACAAGAGCCTAAAATAGCACAGGCTAAAACAATAACCATTGCACCATACACATTGGTTCGTAAATCAACAGAGGCTACAAAAAGACCGAGAAATGAGAGAACAACAGAGGAGAAGGAGAAGAAGAAAATGGTGATGGTTGATAGCGAAGAAGACGAGCTGATAGAGGAAGAAATAACTCTTGCGTCATTAGCTAAATCATTGGCTCTATTAACAAGAGAGTTCAAAGGTAACCAAAGAAATTTTGGAAATGACAGATATAGCAGAGACAACCAGAGAGATAGAAGAGATGATGGAAGACGAGAAGAATCAAGTGACCGACAGAGGTCAGACTACAGAAATGATGACCAACAGAGGTCGAGCGACATAAACTACAGAGGAAATGACCGACAGAGGTCAGATGACAAGGTAGGCCACACACAAGAATGCTACAAATGTGGTAAGCCTGGTCATTACGCAAACGAATGCCGAACAGAGAAAGGTGGAGATCAACAGAAGTCCGACGATCGAACTGGAAACACCTCTCAAGGTTGTTTCAACTGCGGCAAGCCAGGCCATTTCGCAAAAGAATGCAGAAGTAGACAAAATCGCCCACAGAAGGACTCAGCTTTTTACAAAAAGAAGGCTGAATATTATGCGCAAAAATCCCTAATGGCGAACAAAGGGCATTCTGAAGCAAACAAGGAGGACTTCGAGTCAGACTCTACCTCTGATGATGAATTCACCACCAATGCCCTGTTATGTGGCATGGCAGAAGTCGACTCCGGCACTGACAATGAGGTATCCATTTCAAACTCTACCTCTTGTACTAAATCTGTAGATAATGATTCAATTAAACTTAACATTGAACTGATTGAACTAAAAGAGATAAATGAAAGCATTCAGAAAAGACTCACCTTTAATGAGAGAGAAGTAAGGCTTCTCACTCAAGAAAAAGCCAAAAATTTTGAAGAAAAGGAAAGAGTAGAAAAATATTGGAGCAATAAAATAGATCCTTTAAAAAGGCAAATTTCTGAATTAACCTCTGCTTTAAAAATCAAAACAAAAGAGCTTTCAGTTTCTAGGAGTGAAACAACTGACATAAGAGCTCTCAAAGAATACTTTCAAAAAGAGAGAGAGGTACTTTGGCAAGATCTACTCAGAAGAGAAGTTTTACTTAAAAACTATAAAGATGCACAGAAGGTGTATGAGAAAGTAAACTCACAAATAGGAAGACGAGGTATAGGGTATGATGATATTACTCTAGGTGTTGAAGGCAAAAGACTTAAACCTTTGTCTTCTCTGTTTGTGATAGGAAAAACAAATAAACCAATTTTTCCAAATTTACTCTCTGTAAGTAAAAGGGTTAAAATCTCTGCAGAACCTCACTTGAGGAAACATACGAAGATGATCAATGTGTGGTTTGAAAACACAGATTCATCATCTTCAACCTCTGTCAATAGAGGAATCAAACCAAAGAAATATCTGAAAACACAAGATCAGATTGGTATCTTTAAGTTTGGTAAACCAGAGACTCAAACACAGGTCGCTTTTGTCTGTATGATAAATATCGAAAAGAAATTATCTGCAAAAGCTCCTGAGTTTAAACCCATCTTTTCAGAAGAAAAACTTAAAGAATCAATTGAAAAAGAAATTTTGGAAGTTTTGAAATCAAATGTTTTAGAAAATCTCTGTACATTTTCTATAGATCAAATTCTCGCTGAAGAGATCTCATCAGAAACCTCTGCTATCTATGAAAGTTATTCTACAGAGGAAGAAAGCTCGTACGATACATGCTCAGAAAATCCAGCCTCTGTCGAAAGAGATGACTCAACCTCTGTATATGAGGACGATTCATCCTCTGACGACTCAGAGACTGATTCTAAATCAGGGATAATTCACTGTGACACAGAGGATGTTAAATTCTCCTCTGAGGTTCTTAACAGAACAATTTCTCCAAAAGAGAAAATCACAGAGATACCTATCTGTCCAGATTTTCTCAAAATGTGTATACAAGTCAAAACCTCTACAGAGCTTGATAATCTGAAAAAGGCCTCTAAAAATCCTAAAAGCTCAAAATTTTCAAAACCTTTAAAACAAATTAAAGAGAATCCCACTTGGCAACAAAAGGGAAAAAGGCCTGAAGCTAACAAATATTTTTCCTCTGTGACAGTGAAGAAAGATGTTCACCACAGAAGAGACTCACAGAAGGCACGACCTAAACAAGACTTTTGCAAACAACATTCTAGTATTCATAGATCTTCTTGTAATAGGAAATCTAATGTTAAGAAAGAATGTAATGCCTCTGTGGTTCAGTTCAATAAATTCAATGAAAAGTTCAAACAAATCACGTCTCATATTAAATACTGTCATTGCTTTGATCTTATGTTCAAATTGAATAACCACTTCTCAAGACCAGATTGCTTACTCTCCACTAAAATTCAAACTCCAAAGTCAGAACCTAGAGAGAAACAATCTGATTTTTCTACAAAAGATAAAATGTATTTCAAGAATGCTAAGGCAAACTTGAAAAATTCTAACAACATTGGACCCATATGGATATGGGTACCTAAGTCTCTGTGATTGTCTTACAGAAGCGGTTTGTGCCAATTTGGTATCTTGACTCCGGATGCTCAAGGCACATGACTGGCGACAGAAGTTTACTATCCACGTACAAAGAAACACACCATGGTGGATCTGTAACTTTTGGAGACGACAAGAAGGGACACATCAAAGGCTATGGAGTCATATAGAAGGAAAATGTCTCTGTAGACAAAGTTGCATATGTGAATGGCCTTAAACACAACCTACTCAGTGTAAGTCAACTCTGTGATACAGGATTCAATGTGTTATTCAAAAGAACTTTCTGCTCTCTGCAAAGTGAAGACACAGGAATGGAACTTCTGCGAGACGAAAGAAAAGGTGATCTGTATCTGATGAATTTTTGTTCAACAACCAAGGACAAAGTTTGCCTTGTAGCTTGCGAAAGTAAAGAAGCCTGGTTATGGCATAACAGGTTCTGTCACTTGAACTTTCACACATTAGATAAACTGGTAAAACTTGATCTAGTTAAAGGTTTGCCTAATGTTAAATTTAATAAGGATCACTTGTGTTCTGCCTGTGAAATGGGAAAACTCAGAAGAGCTTCCCACAGAGGCAAAACAGATGTGTCTTGCACTAGACCTCTGTACATGCTTCATGTTGACCTCTGCGGTCCCATTGCCATACAGAGCCTAGGTGGCAAGAAATACATACTTGTCTTAATTGATGAGTATTCGCGGTTCACATGGGTTGAATTTATTCGAAAGAAATCGGATGTTCCAATCATCTTGATTAATCTAATGAAAAGAATCCAAGTTCTTTATGAATGCAGAATACAGAAGTTAAGAAGTGACAATGGCACAAAATTTAAAAACTCTGTCATTGAAGCCTATCTTTCTACAGAAGGAATATCACAGAACTTCTCTGCAGCACGCACTCTACAGCAGAACGGCGTAGTCGAAAGGAAGAATCGAACGCTCGTGGAGGCAACAAGAGCTATGCTATCAGCATGCGGATTACCGATGAACTTTTGGGCAGAAGCGATTTCTACCGCATGTTATACACAAAATCGTTCAACCATTGTGAAAAGACACCTCAAGACTCCTTACGAATTGATCAACAAAAGGCGGCCAAACATCAAATTTTTTCATGTGTTCGGATGTAAATGATTTGTTTTAAACGACAAAGATTCAATAGGAAAGTTTGAGGTAAAAGATGACGAAGGCAAATTCATTGGATACTCTGCCACTTCCAAAGCCTACAGAGCATTCCTTACAAGATCTCGCAAAATCGTAGAAAGTATCAATGTTTCTTTTGATGATTCATTCCAAATGACTTTTGAGCAAATCAGTTCAGAACTCGAACTTAAAAGGGAAACCTCTGACATCTCGCAAACGAAAGAAGACTTAAATCTTCTATTTTTAGAGATGTTCCACGATGACATTGATCCTTCTGTTGGAACCATCAGAGTTTCTGAAGAACCATCCTTTGTCGGATAAAATCCTACAGGTATGACTCTAACTGGTCCAAATAATGCTTCATCTTCTTCTGTAAATACTACAGATGCAAATACCGAAGAAGAAAATGCAGAAGATGAAACATCAAGAAAAACGACCACAGAAGCTGCTGAAAAACAAACTCCACAATCCACAGAAGAACCAATTACAGAGGAAATTGAGGACCAAGACTATACGTCCTCAGAGAAACAAACTCCACCACCACTCATACCAATCATTCCACAAATGGTAGAATCATCTACCAAGGCAAGAAAAACGACAGAGGCTATACAAGAAGAAGATCCACAAGAAGCTTCTGAAGAAAGGTTCGATGACATTGATGACCATCTTCCACGCACCACTCAGTGGAAAAAAAGCCATCCTCCAAGCCAAATAATTGGAGAACCTTCTGACTCAGTAAAAACCAGGTCTGCCACTGCTAATTTTTGTTTCTTTACAAATTTTATTAGTGTGATAGAACCAAAGAAGATTTCCGAAGCCCTAGATGACCCAAACTGGGTAGACGCCATGCAAGAAGAACTTCTGCAGTTTGAGCGTAACAGAGTATGGACTTTAGTACCTCTGCCACGAGGGAAACAGGCCATTGGGACTAAGTGGGTCTACAGAAATAAGAAGGATGAAGATGGAGTGGTCATCAGAAACAAAGCACGATTGGTGGCCAAGGGTTATAGACAAGAAGAAGGCATAGATTACGATGAGACTTTTGCTCCTGTTGCACGGCTCGAAGCAATAAGAATATTCTTAGCCTTCGCAGCTCACAGAGGTTTTAAAGTCTATCAGATGGACGTAAAATCAGCTTTTCTCAACGGTGAAATCCAAGAAGAGGTTTACGTAAATCAGCCACCAGGGTTTGAAAGCTCAAAATTCCCAAGGCATGTATACTACCTTGAAAAGGCTCTGTACGGACTGAAACAGGCTCCAAGAGCATGGTACGAACGACTTTCTACCTTTCTTCTAGTAAATGGCTACAACAGAGGTACACCAGATACTACCCTATTCTATAAACGTAAAAACAGTGAAATAATGCTTGTACAAATCTATGTGGACGACATAATTTTTGGGTCTACTAATACAGAAGAGTGCAAAAGTTTTGAAAAACTCATGCAGAGTGAGTTTGAAATGAGTATGATGGGAGAATTAACATTTTTCCTCGGACTCCAAGTCAAACAAACATCATAGGGGATTTTTATAAATCAGGCCAAATATGTCTCTGACATTCTTTTCAAGTATAGCCTCTCTGATACCTCTGCAATGAAAACTCCAATGGCCACTGGAAATAAGTTATCCTTAGATCCAGATGGCATCTCTGTAGAATGCACTCTCTACAGAGGCATGATTGGATCTCTGTTATACTTAACTGCAAGCAGACCTGACATTATGCATTCCAGATGTCTTTGTGCACGTTATCAAGCTAATCCTAAGAAATCACATTATGATGCTGTTAAAAGAATTTTTAGATACCTAAAGGGGACCAAAAATCTTGGTCTCTGGTATCCACAGAACTCTGGCTTTTGTCTTAAAGCTTATACAGATTCAGACTATGGAGGATGCATGCTTGACAGAAAGAGTACCTCTGGGAGTTGTCAATTCCTAGGGGGTAAACTAGTCAGTTGGACCTCCAAAAAGCAGAACTGTGTATCAACATCTACGGCAGAAGCTGAATACGTTGCTGCTGCTAGCTGTTGTTCTCAGGTTCTATGGATGAAGACTCAGCTAAAAGACTACGACCACATTCTATTCAAAATACCCATCTTCTGTGATTCCAAAAGTGCCATTGCCATCTCTGCCAATCCTGTGCAACATTCCAAAACCAAGCATATCGATATAAGGTACCACTTCTTGAAACATCATGTTGAACACGGTACAATCGAGATGCATTTCGTGCCAACAGAATATCAACTTGCAGACTTATTCACCAAAGCCTTAGACGAGAAAAGATTTAATTTCTTGGTGGGTAAGTTAGGAATGATTAATATGATGTGAAAATCCTCTGTAAGTATATCTTTATCTTCTGTAAATAAGTATATATTTCTATTTTTATTGCTTTGATTGATTTATTTCTGTATGTAAATTCTCAATCTTAAATAGTTCTTGATATCACAGAGCTTCTATAAGTCTGCTCAGAACCTCTGACGACCTCCACAGAACCTTTGGAAAAACAAGACCTATGCTCAATACAAATCTTATCATTCTTTGATCCAAGCATAGATCAAGGGGGAGCAAAAGGAAAATTCCTGATCTACAGAGGTGATTAGATCAAGGGGGAGAAAAAAGGGACCCTGAAATGATCTATAGAGGTAAAACTTTCAATGGGAAGCCAAAGAAGAATGTCGATGAATCTATATCGACAGAAGACAGACATCACTGCCGAGAAAAGAAGAACCAAAAAGGTATGTCTCTCGTACAAAAGGTTGTTGAAAACAGTTTTCTGGGACACAAATTGTCAAATATGTCCTAAATATACTGTGGATAACATTTCAAAAATCAAAAGATCAAAAAGTTTCATAAAATTTGAGTTATGAGAAATTTGAGGTCATAGAGCCTCTGCTGAGCTCAACAGAGGCTCTGCCAGAAATATGCTCTGAGATCACAAATTAACCCTCTATCGATCTTTTGGAATGTTATCTCGGAAACCGAATACATACACCATGACCTTCACGAACAAAACCTTTTTCCATAACAGTTTTCTCGGACACCAACTTTCAAATATGTCCGAAAAACATCTCTTAAAACAGATCAAAAATTGGATGATCAGAAAATTTAATAGAATTTTTGTTATGAGATGTTTTCACTCATAGAGCTTCTGCTGGCCCTCACAGAGCTTCTGCAAGTTCCCACAGAGCCACAAAACCTCTGCGAGTAATTTTTTTAACTAAAAATCCTATTGATCCTCTCCAGTGCCTTTGCAAACGTTTTGGTTAAAGAAGAACCCACAGAAGTCATGATAACAATAAGATATATGAGAAAGGGATAAACATCAAGATTTTCAAAATCACAGAGCTTCTGTAAACCACAGAAGTTCTGTCAATCTGTTACTTGGGCATTTCTGTAGTAATAACGGTTACTTTTACTGAGAGTGAATCTCATGTGGCTAAGAACAACCCCACGCGCCTAGCATTAATGGACCGCGCACGACGTCCTGTCATCCTCTGACATGGCCTACGTGTCCCATTTTTATTGGGCGTACATGGAACGTTTTCTGTGGAAAGTTGAACCCACCGTTCTAACTTGTGTACGGATTCCAAATTTTAATCCATTGCCATATATTTTACTCTTTCGAATTCTACCGTTTTACCCTTCTATAAAAACCAAGCTTACCCTCTCATAAACTTTTTACAAACCCTCATTCTTCTCCGGCGAAACCCTGCAAAAACCTGCAAGTATCTTATTCTCATTACCAATGGCTTCATCTTCTCATGCTATCTCCCCTCCACACTCTCCGGCGAACTCACCAGAACATTCACCTGCTCATTCTGAACATTCAGAAAACCCCCACCTTGCCAAAAGTATTGAACTAGAAGATTCCGGCGATTCAGCAGAATTTGCTCCAACCACACATCTTCAAAACTTCATAGCAAAGGATCATTTCGAAAAGGTACTACCAATCAAATCCAACAATTGCTATTTGGTCCCCTCACCCACTGCTTTCGGCGAAGCGCATGCCATTCTTCTAAACATAATGGAAAATCATATCCTCTTCCCTCTACTCTCAAGAACCCCAAACAAAATTCCAGTTAGATATTTGAACCAGTTTTGACAAAGTTGCCGATTTGATAAAGATGATTCTCTTATCAAAGGGTACATTTCAAGACCTGACAAATCTGAACATCTGGAAATCAAGTTCAATAGAACAATGTTCTCACTTGAATTCAACCTACCAACAAGGGGTCTTCTTGGATTGAAGAAATATGCAGAGCAACCAACAGACGACGAGATCTGTCGTTTCGTAGAAATGCTTGGGTACAACACCCAACTGAGGAAGAGAAATGACTTTCGCAGAGGCAGATTACCACCTCTGTGGAACACCTTGTTCTCAATTCTTAACAGATGCCTGACAGGGAAGATAGGCAGTATTGACCAGAGCTCACATCAGATATTAACCATCATGTATGGGGTTTACTATGATCTCCCACTGGATTACGCGACCATAATGATGCAAGAGATCATCAACACCATCGACAGAAAGAACAACGCCAGAAGGGTCAAAGAGAACGATCCTAACTTTCTACCACCTCTGCAATTCCAAAGAATACTGGGAGTTTTGTTCGAACCTCTGTTGCTGATACAGAACTGGCCAATGGAAGGACCAATTCCCAAACATTTCCCAATGAACAAAAATACCCCCACTGATCATGTAGATGGCTACACACACTGCAGACCTTTGTCAAAGAACCTTCTGAGGTATGCCACGAATAAAACCCTTAAGAAAGAGTACATACGCGATCATAGAACTCCAAAACCGAGTCCTATGACACCCCCGCGTTTAGGTGTCCCCCTAGGAACAATGATTGCAGAACCTCTTTCCACTCAAGAAGAAAAAGATCACAAACTAGCAAAACACATGGCTATTCAACTTAGCTTCTTAGCCAAACGTGCGGAGCTCATGGGAAAGAAGTCCTCTTCGAAATCTTCTACCTCTACTCCAAAATCAAAGAAGAGGAAAACTGAAGAAGGCACCTCCACAAGCGTTGCAGAAGATCAACCTTCACCTCCTCATGCCACAGAAATTGGCTCCACTGCTCCTCCCTCTTCTCCAAAACAGAAGAAGAAAAGAAAATCAAAAACCATAGAGGAAGGGGCACCAAAACCTAAGAGGAGGATAACCAAAAAGAAGCATGGGAAATCACTTGAAAATTTGGTTACCATAGAAGAAGAAGCCATCGCAGAAGAAAGAACTGCAGAAGAAGAAGATGCAGAAGTAGAAATGACAGAAGAGGGATATCAATCACCCAATCAATCCCCAGATCGATTTGCTCACCAAGGAAACTTAAACGATTTCCTACAGAACCCTGACATTGCCCACACTCTAAATACAACAGGGTGGACGGCACAACCACTCGACCACCACTCCCCAGAAGAACAATACTTCTCTATTTCTGGCATTGACACACATCTACAAGAAGATGATCAAACACCCAGAGATCAATCAGCTGAGACACCTGTTATTCTACAGAACCCCTTCATTCAACAAGGATTAGACGTCCACAGAAGGAGTCCAAGCCCAGCTTCAGAAGAAATAGAACAAACAGAAGCTGAGTGGAATAGAGATGAAGTACCAGAGGCTTTAGAGAAAATAATAGAAAAAGGAAAAGAGGCCGAAGTTGTACAAGAAGAGGGATTTGAAACAAGGGAGACAAGAATGGAGGTCTCAGAGGTAGATTCAGATGAAGAAGAAGCTGTCTGGATACGAAAAGGTCTCTATCATCCACATATCATGAGATTATACGGCTCTCATCCAATGTACGACTTCTTAGGCACAGAGCAAGGAACTTCAACAGAAGCTAGGGAAGAAGCACCAAGCCATCGGATAGCTACAGAAGCTGAAATGGTAGAAAATGATGTAGTGCTTGGATGCTTAACAGAGGAAGAAACAAAAAAGATGCCTGTATTAATAGAGGCACACAACCAAAACCAACTCCCAGTGAAACCCACACATCTAACTCCGCAGGTCTAGCTGCAGAAGGAGTTATTGAAAAAGAGCAGCACAGCTCGATCCAAACCCAACCCATCCAGCCAGAAGTCACTCTTTCGACTTCTGCGCCCACAGAAACCGGGGAATCCATTCCTAGGGAGTCTCCTCAAAGAGACTCACCTATTGTTCGTGATCAATCGCCCCAGATCAGACTAGAAAACCCTACAGAGGAATTCGTTTCCTCTGCCACGCACGAAATAGGGCCAACCCTTCTTTCAGAGAGAAGTAGTGAGCACAACGACGAAGAGACTCTAGACAAGTCTCCGAGTCAACAGAAGGATAATCTAGTACCCACCTCTGAAGTGGATCTAGACAATGTCATTCACAGAACTTCTGTAGAGTCTGAAGCACAACATGCTTCTGCTGGAAGATCAGATGGAAATCCTTCCACCCCCATCGTACAAACAAGGGTGAACGAAGGTGTCCCAGGAGCAGGGACTCACTCTGGAGACGAATGTGTTCTTCCAGAGGTTACACCAGGGACACAAGTATCAAGGGATGAGTTCCAAACCCTTGTCACCTCTGTGAACCAAACCATGTAAGAGTTGCAAAGCTCTTTCACATCTTTTGCAGAGAAAACATCAACGGCCTTGCTGAATCTGAACACCAAAATGGACAATCTGTCCACAGAGGTGAAAACGTCCATCACAGAGATGAAATCTTCTGCTCAAACAACTGCCACAACTACAGCCACTTCTGCTGCTAAAGATTTTGGAATAGCTGCAAAATCTGCATTCAAGGAATCAGTCAAACATTTCCTTGAACAAATGAACAAGCAATCCAACAAATCACAGAGCATCACACCTGCAGAACTACAGAAGGCTCTGCAAAACGTTCAAGAAGAGGCAATGCGCAACACTACAATGATGCAGCCAAAAGATTACATGACCAGAGCACAGCTGACAGAGCTCGGGCAGAATGTCATAAACCAGGTTACAGAAGTCATTGTCTCCTTCACTACTGCAAATGCCAACTACGTCAAAGAATTCAGAAAAAGTGTCGGCAGAATGCGCTTCAACACAGAAGTAGAGCTTGCAACTCTAATCGGCCTCTGTGATGATGTATGTGCAAAGTTGATGGCCGCAGGAGCAGAACTACCAAAGAAACCCAAAGCTTCCTGCAGAGCAGAGGGTACTTCTGATAAGAGTCAGGATGACTCTGATGATGACCATCCTGGTCCATCAGATCTTCCTGAGGGGGAGAATATAAGGGAGAAAGCTACGACCAGAGGACTACAAGCTCCACCAATCGCAGCAGAACCAATCAGCCAAGCCCCTCCAGAACAAACCCAAGATCAAAAGACCACAGAGACAACACCCATCTATGTGGAATCAACTTCTGAAGAAACCAATATTCCAGAAGCTGATCAGCAAACCACAGAGGCAACAACCACCCCTGTGGTAATCAACTTGGAAGAAAGACCTTCAACAGAATCAACAGAAAAACCCCAAACCATACCAAGAAGAAAGTTGATTGCCACCAAACCAAAAAAAAGCAACGACCACTGCTTCTTCTATTCTGAGAGAGATACACAATACAATGTCTGATCGAATGTCGCAGAGAGAAGAAGAAAGGCACAGGTTCACTTTAGCTTTCCGAATGGGAAGAAGATTCGACATACCTCAATCCACAGAAACCAAGCTCACAGAAGAAGTCACAAAAGAACCTCCCACAGAGGTTGCAGAGCAAAGAAAGCCAACAGAACCAACGCCACAAAAGTCCTCTCAAACACAAGTGTCAAAACCTACAGAGGCAACCCCCATCATTCCAACAGAAGCACTAACAACCAAACCTACAGAAGCAACAGGTTCTGCACCTCCAAAAGCCAAAGACAAGGGAAAGGCAAAAATGACAGAAGAGCCCAAGAAAAAGAAATCAGTACCCAATCCTACAGAAAAACTGATGAAAAGCTCCTTTAATGCCTTTCAAACTCCAAAGCCTGAAGAAGAGGACTGGGCATATGGATTGAAGCCTCTATCAGACATTCCTCTATCAGGAAGAGCTGCAGAAGTTGTTCAACAGATGGAGAGTCTCAGAAGACGAGTACCACCACATGGTCCAACATACGAAGAAATGGAAGAAGTGGTGTACAAATATCTCTACAAACAACCCTTTCAGAACCTCCATCCAACAGACCAAATCACAAATCCGAACATCAGAGAAGAATTTGAGAACATCTTCAGCAGAACAAAGCCAAGAACCAAAGCAGAAGTCTTCTCAATTCATAAAATCAAAAAGGTAATCTTCTGCAGATTCTCCTTCACAAGAACCTATCCAAGAGTCAGGTACAATCTTTACAGAGTCAAAAGGGTAAACAATTCAGAAACCACCTTCGCTGATGCTGACATAAGGAATCTGAATCCCTATGATCTACCTGAACTTCTGCAATGGACAAAGGACAACTACAACACAAAGCCAAACACCAGAGCCTATCAAGTGTTGAGAAAAGCAATGAGGGAAAGCTTCTGATCTACAGTATGATAGATTTTCAACTGGGAAAGGATCTTGGTCTCAAACATCTGAATTTACGACCACCAGAGGATCGCTGCCCACCCGACGCCGTGCCCAACTCAATCATTACAGAACCAAGATTCGGGTTAGTATTTCAAAACCCACAAGGCGAAGTCAAATTGTTTGTGTGCATGGACTGTCAGAAGTACGCAACTAGTACTCTGAACAAGTTCAGAGCAAGCCTTGTAAAATACAGAGATACAGAGAAAATGAATAGAGATGCTGCAGATACTTTCATCAGAGAGATTGATGCCACAATCCGCCTAAGAGAACTCTGCATCAGTTTCTACAAAGAGATCAGAAGAATCGGAAGAGACAACAGAAGCTACAACGATTTCAAAGATGCCAAAATCTGATTCTCAAACCTCAAATCTCTGCAAATCATGTTAAAGTTTATCTTTCATTGTACTCAAATGTAAAATGCCTCTGGCATACTTGTAAATGAAAAGAACTTTCGAGGTATTGTTTAACCTCTGTCTTATCTAACTTAGCCTAACTAAACTCAAGTTCAATTTTTTATTTTTCACTACTTAGGGGGAGATTGTTAGCTTCAATCTTCCTAATCATAGAAGTATTTAGAAGTAGTGAAAAATAGGCTAAGTGAAGAGAGCCTCTTACAGAGGCTCTGCCGAACTTACCGAGAGATCAAGGTCGAGAAGCTACAGAAACTAAAGAGGCGTCCTACAGAAGCTCTGTCATACGCGCAAAGAAGACCAAAGACTCAGAATCCGGTGAAGACTGCTCTACAAAGGACCAAACCGCAGAACCTCTGTGACACTTCACAGAGCCTCTGCGGTCTTCAACAAAGACTTCAAAGATATTTATAATATCTTGCTACTGTTACTGGACCTGTTCATCAACTTGCATGGTAGCATGCCCTGTCCATATTCAACGTGTGAAACTCTGATTGGATTCAATAGGGCTTAGTACATAATAGACGTCTGCTGCATTAAATGCAATACAACACGTCCAACTGTTCATGCCAGCACGTCCAACTATTCATACCGTCCGTTCTGAATAGTACCTTATGCTTTATGGTTCCCTTAGAGTAGTATATAAGGAAGACTCATGTTGAGTTCTTCAAGATCGAGAATTGAGAGAGAAAAACATCAAGAACACATAGCTTATATACTTTGAGAGTCATATCTGTTTTAAAGCTTTGCTTACTCACTGTTCTTGAATCTGTTCTTGTTATATATATATTCAGTAAACTTTGAGATATTATTTCTTGTTCACTATTTATTTATATTGTGTTCTAAATCTATCAAACATATCTGTTAGTTCTTCAAATACGCTTCCGCATCATACTTAAACTTGAACTAATAGATCTGATAATCTTGTTTAAACTAAACGGGAACCAACAGAATCCAATATTAAAGCCATCAAATTGCAGTCGAATGTAAAAGACCAACAATAATAAGACAGGGACAATATAAAATCCCAAGTAGGTTGGCCAACGACGGGGGAGACCCGTATCCATTAAGAGTGGATGAACACAAAAGTACGCCACTCTAACAATGTTAATCGTACGACACTTCACTGCATAAAAGCCCAAGTGTCCCATACGACGCCTTACAAGTCACACCCAAAGAGACAGCTGACCTTAGTGAAGTATAAATAAGAATACCACCAAAGGCTCGGCACAAGCGGGGATACAACCATGGCATTGCCCCGACATGGCGAAGGTCAATAAAACGCCCGTCAATCAACCTGACAGCTCAACCGGACTCAGCCCTCCTAGTGTACCCTTGAAGGTAAAGGTCATCAAACATGGGGTTCGGTCAAATCCCACAACACCCAGTAGACCATCAAATAACGACTAACTTACGTGCCTATGGATCCAATGCAACACAGTCTATAATAACATGCCTATCCCGGAATGACTCCAAGCATGTAAATGTCAATAACGTGCAATAATATGCAAATGGTGCTATAAAAGCAAACCATAAATGAGACTCCACATCGAGCCATTAAAACCGGACAAATGTCCCCAAGACTTTCTCAAAGTCAAAACTGTAACAACCCAATTCCCATATACACAACAAATCACATAATGTAACACAACATCGATATAACAAAAGAGACATCATATTACAAGTACGGTCCCGTAGTCTTTTACATTTAGCAGAAGCCATTCTACTACAAACTTTGTACTAAATACATACATAACATTTAATATTGTAATACAACTGCTAAACATGCCAAAATCTTCATCCTATAATCCTTCACAAAAGCCATCCATCGGTTACTCTAATTATTTGCTCTTACTCGATCCACCACCTGGAATACATATTTTAAAACAAAATGAGGGTTAGACCTAATGGTCTAAGTGAGAAAAATCCCTGTTAGTTTGAAATCATATATATAACCCTTATTTATATAAATCACACAGCACGATCAAATATATCAATTTGAACTCACACATCATATACCTTCCCTTCTCATTCCTCCTGGCCATATTAGTTGGTTGCAAGCCAACTAATAAATTTACAACGCTGTACAACATCTACAGCCAAACAACGCTATACGGATTCTATAGCCAAACACACCGGTCCTAAGCCCGGCCAACGTATTATAACACATTATAATACTCATGTAAATATAATACCTCAATATATTATAATTCACATATACCATACATATAAACACATAATCACCAATTATCACATTCCCAAACCATACGTATATGTATTCCAGTTAAAAATACTTTTAAAGTAAACCTCACATGTTTTGATTATTACACACGCTCGCAAGCTCCTTTCAAAATGGTCTTATCTCTTACCACGACTCCACAAAATCTGAAACAATTTAAAACACATATATCGCTTTACTAGCCAATTACATAAAGCCTAACAAGTTCCTATCCTCAACTGTCCCATTACACACTGCACTTAACCCACTACCGGGACTACACAGGGTACCGGGACTTTACAGCACCAGGACTCTTTGGTACCGGGACTTCACAGTACCGGGAGTTCGATCACCGGAAGTTGTTAATACCGGGAGTTGGCAATACCGGGAGTTCACTATACCGGGACTTTATGGTACCGGGAGTCGACAAGACCGGGAGTCCACCGGGACTCCCAAGAACACAGTCGGTTCCAATTTTTCCAGATTCGATTGAGACTATCACTAAACTATGAAATCGACGTTTCTAAACCGATAGAAGTCTAATACTACTTATTATAAACACAAATTGTAAAGGAACTTACCTCCAAATCTATTTCAGCCCAATCAATTGAAGCCCTAACCGGACGTTTTCTTCCTCTGCTTCCTTTTCTCTCAAAACGCACACACACATACACACTTTCTGAATAAGGAAAGTGGTAATCTGATACTTAAGATATTTAAGTATTAATTTTCACTTTTGGCTGAAACTATATGATAAGTACCAAAACACCCTTAAACTTATGACTTAATTCAAACTTACCCCAAACATCCCAATCTTAAAATTAAATAATTTAACTGATAGGGAATTTATCTAACTGACTTACCCGGGGTATTACAAAAACCGAGCAAAATGCTCAAAACTCATTAGACCCATAAATAACGTTCGCCATAGCATAAAATGCATTTAAATATCGATTAGGTAAACAAGTACCACAAAATCATTATTAACCTAAAACTCGACACGGGTTAAACAAAAGGGTTTTCCCAAAAGGACTCATACCCTTATAATCCTCAAAATGACTCTTGACACTAAATTGTTCATTTTCCCAAATGGTTTATAAAATCAATTTCACTAACATGATTAAACCATCAAATAGACATCATTTTGAGCAATAAATCTTTTAAGGACATATTATGATTTCTACACATCAAAATATCCAAAAATCCCAAATATGGGTGTTTTACAACATTTATGAAGATAATTACTTCAAAAGAGTTAAACTCATCAAATAACTCAAGAGTTGATAATTTCAAGTAAAACACACAAACATTTGGAAAACAACATTTTTGGCATGTACAAAGTTTTCACAAATCAACTTGAACTCACCTTGCTAGATTTAGGCTAAATCTAGAATTTCCCCAAACATAAGCTCCTTTGAAGAAACTTGAATCTTCAAGCCAACACCTCCAAAACCTAGATCCATAAGTTTCCAACCAACAAATATTTAGATCTAACCATGTAGAATCATTCTCCAACCATTTTATACCAAACTACCCACTTATATCAAAACCCTAACTTCATAAATGAAGAAAAGAGAAGATTACCTTAACCATACTTGAATCCCCCAACCAAAATATCTCTAGAACCACCAAGATGAACCACCAACTCCTAATCTTCATAGTGGAGTGAAAAAGGTTGGGTGAAACCCTAGAATCTTGATGAAGGAGACGAAGTGAAAGGTTTCCTTGAAAGGGTTAAGGTTTCCAACAATGGTGAGGGTTTGATTTGGGGAAGAAGATGATTAGGATAAGGGAGATTTAGGGTTTCTAGAGAGAGAGAGTTCGATTTTTAGAGAGAGAGAGAGAGTTGAGAAATGGAAATGGGGAAAGTGAGAGGAAAGAGAGAGGGAAAGGCTTAAGAGTAAACAAAAAATATCTCAGATGCATCGTGGACGTCCGCAAGGTCCTACGCGAACATCCGGCTTGCTTTGGCCAAAAATCCCATTTTTTTCTCTGTTGCTTCCACGGATGATCCGCGGACTTCCGCACATTGCGGACGTCCGACCTTGTGCCCTGCGGACGTTCGTGAGTCCCAATTTCTGTTTTCCAAATTTTTCGGGTGTTACACAAATGACATGGAATATTTTGGGGGAAGTAGGGATTTTGACACTTTATCCAACCCATCAGGTATCCAAACCAATCCCATTTCTTCTTCTCAACCCCTTTCCTCTTTTGAGCTTTCCTTTGCTCAAAATTTCTTCTCTTTTACAGGTCCTAAGTTTGGCACAATCACTGCATCCCTCAAGGATGTCAGTGATAAGGTGGAATCAATGTCAACAGATCTCACCAACAACACCTCAGCTCTGAACTCTGCCGGCGAGACGCTGAAGAACATCTCCACCACCCTCGACAACAAAGCCGACAACGCTGAACTCGTAAAGCTTCAAGGGGAAGTGAAGACTCTCCAAACGGATTTTGTGCATAACTCCAACTCCGTCCAAACCCTATCCTCCACCATCACCACTCTCAACAGTGATGTTGGAATGCTGCAAGATGATGTCTCAGCACTCAGGGGCCAGGTCAGCAATTTGTCCACTAAGGTTGATTCTTCCAACACCCTACTTGGTTAAATCCTGGACCGCCTGAATGCTCCAACGGTCCATGTCTCCTACTTTAATGCGGATGACCGCGCTAAGCTAGGAATGGCAGTGGATTTCATCTTACAGGACACCTCAACTATCTCTGGCCTAGAAGACAAAGTTGGTAAGCTTGAGGTTGTTTCGGCCTCAATATCAGCTACCCCTGGCCTAGAAGACAGAGTTGTTGATATTTTCCCTGCAGCTGCTGACGCTGCTACTGCTGATGTTGCTGAACCTCCCCCCCATGTTGATGATGACAAAGAGGGGGAGAAGAATAAAGAAGACCCTCCCCAACATGCTAAGGTGGAGGAAGACACGGAAGATCCCTCTCTATCTTAGGGGGTGAAAGAGGAAGAAAAATAACCCACTCCTCCCTCATCTCCCTTTGTTGATCCAAACCCTCAGTGATTTGATAATGACTCTTTAAGAAACACTTAGTGAAAATTGTAAGTAGACAATATGTATTAGAGTTTCACTATCACTGATAAGTACTATGTCTCTACAGTACCGCTGATAGGAAACTCATTCTCTTTAAATTACACATACAGCGATACTGTTCATCAATAAAGCTCTGAGCCTGTTCAGTCTTCTTGATGATCGCTGATGATTTTAGTTGTTTACTTATGATCCCTGAAGACAAGTTTCACGTCAACTATGTTCTACGCTGAAGTCGAAGATCAAGCCAAAGAACCAGCGACACGTCTACTAATGAACTGATGCGGATATTAGTGAAGCCAAGATTTGTCCACTCAACGTGAAGTTTCAAGTAGAAGATTTCATCGAACGCTGAACTTTATCACTTGCTGATAAAGATCTATTCAGCGAACGCTGATCATGAAGTTTCCTCTACAAGTTACTTTTGTCTTACCCCCTTGCACGCCTCCGTACGAAAATGTCAGAAAGGACATCCCGTTTGTCCTGGATCGTACAACCAACTCTGATTCTACATTGTACATCATGCGTCTACTAAGGTTGTCTACAAAGGTCAAACCATGCAACCAATCAGCTGCTGCCACGTGTAAAGTTATACTGTTGTGTATTTAATGCATGCAGTATATAAGAAGAACCCATACTTCAGAAAAGAAGTGCTCGGCCATTCCTTCTCTTTACTACTTTGTGTTAGAATATTATTCGTAATATTCTTATCTCCTTTCTTTCTTATTTCTAGTGCAAGAAACTTAGTGTTTCTCATAACTTGTTTAGATTAGGTTTAATCATTAATCTTGTTCCGCAACAAGTTGTAAATTGTTTGATAAATATCAATAAACAATTTAGAAGAGTAAAATTTGTGTGTTTGTATTCAACCCTCCCTTCTACAAACTTGTATAACCCCTCCAGGACCAACACCTTTCATACCTGAAACCGTTGAAATCCCTTCTGAAGAAGAAGAGGGTGAAGAGAAGGAAAAGGGAGTAGAGATTTCTGAAGAAGAACCCTCTTCACACCCTGGTGGCCAGGATGATGATGATGATGATGATGACGAATATTGGTTCCAACCAGCAGCCATCAGGGTCCCTAAACCAAAGGGGGTTGAATTCAATGAAGCAGGGGAGACGGCAAAGAAGTCTCCAGCCAAGAAAGCTTCCAAGGGCAAGCAAAAGCGACTTGCTCCTTCAGGGAACTTGGCAATTCTCTACAAAGCTGAGAGTTTGCCAGCTTCTCAGGTATGTCTATCAATTATACCTTTCTCTCCTTCTATACACTCCAATCTCAAACACATTTCCTCAAACACTTAGCCATTTTTCTATCTTTTTCTCACCCTCAAAAGATCTAACTTTTTGATCTTTTGATTTAGCTAGTCCTCTCCCCTGCTTGAGAATCCCGCAGAAACTCCCCAACAACAACTTCAAATAATCCCAGCTACTATAGCTAATACCTCTACAATAATCCCAGTCTCAACGATTGAGACTGATGATCAAAAAGAAGAAGAAGAGCTACTCTCGCACCCAAACGGACCCTCTCGACCACCTCAATGGTCAGGGGATGATGATCTTAAGAGAAGAGCAGCAATGATTCAAAAGCTAGAAAGAGAGCGTACAGATCGTCCCTCCATCCAACCTTAGCTTCCTGACACTTGAAGAAATTGATGAAGCCATCAGGGCTAAAAAACTTCTTGTTGAAAAAACAAAAGTCCGAGCTTAAAGATAAAGAGTTCGCTCTTCAAATTGCTCAGCGTTTTGTGGTTGATAAGAAGCTGAAAAAATTTCCTCTCAAGGTTCAAGAAGCTCTACTAAAGGAGGTTGGAAAGGAAAATCAGAAGAAGGCAAACGTCAACGATACTACTCTGAATTGTTGCAAGAAGAAGGTAGATTTCAGAAACCATCCAAGTCGGATCGTGAACGTCAACCTGAAGAGAAGAACGGTAAAGGGTGTTCCATTGGTAGAGATCACGGTGACCAGGGAGAACGGGGAAATGAAGGTGTGCTACGTATCAAAGATCGAGGCCTATGGTTAAGATGAATTGTTGAAAATCAGGGCTGCAATTCAGCGATCAAGATCAAGCTTCAAGCCTTATGTTGAAAAGTTTTTAAACTAACTAATCGACAGAGTCTCTTCAGTGATCGACTTGCCTCCTCCTCCAGCGCTCCTCCAAAATCAAAGACCTAAGCCTGCAAAGAAGAAACGTGCCTCCTCTTCCTCAGGGCCTGCTATCCGTAATGAAACCGGGATTGAATTCTCAAGGGAAGCAGTGCTCGAACCTCCACCTGATCTATAAGCCCTCAACCTCTCACTGTCACTTGATGAACCCTTCGTCCCTGGACGAGTGGTCAGTGAGCCTCTTGAAATCTTTTTCTATGACTGGAATGGTAGGAAGTGCTTTCAATGCTTCTCTGAATTACCTATCATTCCAGTGAACCAACTCAGAGATCTTGTCTATTAGTGTGATTTTACAATACCCAAACTCTTCCTGAAGCCTCAAGTACTGAACGAAGCCAAATTAAGAAGACAACTGGGAGAAGTAGTCCCTGATTGGATGATCCCAAAGACCAATTCCTTTGACGAAATGCTCTTCTTAGATTAACCCTTCTAGTTGATAGATCACTTCTTTGTAATTCTTCTTGTATTTATCAGTGTAACTTTTTGTACTTGTAATTTCATTTCATTGTACTTGTATTTTTTCAACTTCCCTTGTAATCATATTTTACGAAGCAATGAAAATTTTCAATGACGTACTTTACTCCTTCAGTACTTAAAAAGACCCCTAAAACAGTAAATGGGACACGCATGTATGAATCCTTTTTATCCTTATGTTTTTAACTTAGCAATTTTCCTATGTTGCTTTGTCATCATCAAATAGGGGGAGATTGTTGATCCAAACCCTTCAGTGATTTGATGATGACCCTTAGAATCACTTAGTGAAAATTATAAGTAAACATTGTGTATAAGTGTTTCACTATCAGCGAAAAGATACTAAGTCTGTTCAGTATCGCTGATAGGGAACCACTGCTCTTTATTGTTCCTTAGTGATAAATGTACATCAGTGATAACTAAGCGTGTCCAGTTTCGTTGATGATCACTGATCGATTATTTGTAAATGTTTGCTTGTAATCCCCGAAGACAAGATTCTCGTCTCCTTTCTCTACCCATTTTAAATTTTCCTTTTGTTTCGCCATATCCGATTTCTTCTTCCCCGCTTCTAACCATCTTCCCCTTTCTTCTTCATCAAGACTTCTAATCTCGACCATCGCTTCCAATGTTTTAGCCTTTATTTTGTTCCGCTCAAATTCCCCATCCAATGCCCTATACTTATCATTGCACCAAATTTTTAAAGCCGCCTTCACGTTTTTTAGTTTATCAATCAACACCCGGTCCGGACTGCTTAATCTCACCTCTTTATTCCATGCCTCCCTCACGACATTTTCAATATCTCCTTCTATCCACGTATCAAACAACTTGAATGGTTTCGGCCCAAAATCATAGTCAACGTCGTTTAGCATTATCGAAAAATGGTCCGACCACTTCCTCTCCAAGACCTTAACCCCCAGATTCCTCCACGCTGCACCAAACTCACTTGAAACAAGAAACCGGTCCAACTTGCTATGCTTTCGACCATCATCGCTCACTCTCGTATACTTTTGTTTTCCCATTGGCACATCCGTCAAGAGGCTATTTCGTATGAATTCATTAAAATCCTCCGCCCCTCTCGCATCGGTGACCGAATTGAGTCTTTCGTGTTAGCCCCTTACCTCATTAAAATCCCCGAAGACGCACCATTTCACCTCCTCCTTTTTGCAAAGAAGTTCCACCATACTCCAAACTTCCTTTCTCTCTTTGTGTTCTCTCGGCTTGTACACATTAATGAACCTGACAAGGTCTTTTACCCACACCCATTTCCCCACCACCGCTACAAAATTCCTTTCCCCGATGAAGAATTCACATTGGAAGACTTTCTTATCCCAAATTAACATAACACCCCTGGAATTCCCCACGGCATGGGATTGAACGAAGTCACCATCGTCAAATCCCCAAATACTAGCAATTTGTGACTCGTCCCACAAGTTTTGTTTCGTTTCTTGAATGCCAATCATGTCTACCTTCTCTTTCGTGCATTACTCCCGAATCCACCCTCTTTTTTCAACTCCTCCCAACCCCCTAATATTGATTGATATAACCTTCATTTACAAGGACTTTAACGAAACGGAAATTCTTACCTCTTCATTGCGTATTTCCCTCCTTGGTACGCCCCCTTCCTTTGTTGCTTGTTTCCTACGACAGTCCCAACTTCATCCCAAACTCTTCCAAATTTTCCGAGAACTTAGAATTTTTTGTGTCTGACGATTGCGTTGCATGTGTGCTCCCCTCACTCCCCGATCAGATCTTCCTTTTGATCTTCTCTGCCTTGTTACCGTCCGAAACTTTATACGGATTTTTTTTGCGTGCTTGCCCATTCCAAAGCCTCTCCTTCCCCTTTTTTGATTTCGTATGATCACACCCCGCCCCTCTCTTATCTTTCCCTTTTTCCTCGTTTAAAAGTTCCGTTTCTTTCATTTTAGCCTGGGTAGTATTTAATTTTGTTGTCCATTTAGCATCCTCCACAGTCGTCTTCTTCTGCATCGCGACCCCTTTCAACCGTTTATCTCCAGTTTTCACTGTTCTTTCCCTTAGTGGAATGGGAATCTTAATTCCCGAATTAATTTGGGTAGCTAATAATTTAGGCCCAGATTGTAGGCCCCACCATATATCTTTTGTTTTAAATTCGCCACAGGCCTAATTTTAAAGGAGTGGCCCACCTCTTGCACCGGATTAGGAACCAAACTATAGTCCAAATCTTTATTCTCCAAACCCCGCATCACCTTGATCCCTCCACGTGCTCCTATGTACAATTTCAAATTCATATTAGCCGACTCTTCACCTACCACAGACGGCGCGTGCTCGCCCCCTCGTCTACCCCCACCGCCGCCTTCGACTGGACTCTCGGCGACGACAGAGGGTCCGATTTCTTCAATGACGCACCTTCCTCCCCATGGCTTTCCCCATCTTCTCCGCCCTGTCTTACCAGTTCACTGTTATTCCCTTCGAACAAACTCTCTTCCACATACCAGTCCTCCTCGTCGGTTTCTCCCTCCGACCATACCCAGGGGATTGATGAGTCCTCTTTAGTCTCGTTGATCCTAAGCTCTTCCCCCCATCGGTTTGACATTTCTGCAGCCTCCTCCTCTATCCTAATTCGGTAAAAGATTAAAAAGTCGTTAGAAGAAATTGTAGTGGACGACAATTTCTGGATAGTTTCGAAAACTAATGTGGTACTTTAGAATTTGCAAGTGCATTTTAGTGGATGGCCTTACACCCCTAAATTGGTTTCCTAGTCATTCTTTTTATATTCTTTTTATCACAATGTCACTACACCCGTAATTCTAGGTTCAGGTCCACAAAAAAATGAGGAAAATTGTTCAGGTTCGTTTTTTGTGTCTTTTAGCTAGGTCGGTAATTGCGGATCTAGTTTTTGCAAACGTAGTGACATTTCGATTAAAATGTGAGGGAAATGGCTAGGAGACCAATTTGTTAGTATAAAATGGCGATTTGGGTCAATTTCCCCTAAAATTTAATGGGGTTTATTCTGCTAAAAACGATGTGTTGTTCTTTGTTAATGCCAAAAATCGCACCAAAGGGACAACTTAAGGTCGATGTGGACTTAATCAACTAACGAAAGGATCTTTCGACGAGACGTGCGACGAGGGAAAAAATAAACGAGACAAGGGATTTGATGACGCAGGAAAAATCTCAAACGAGGAAAAAACCTGCGGACGACAGTGGATGTCGTCGCTATACTATGGTCGCCAATCAGGGGCGATGTCCTTGGTACTGGTGTCGGTCGTACGATGATTACAATACAAATGAAGAAAATGCTTCGAAATGTAAAGTACAAGTGTTAGTTGTGTGAATACAAAGTGTAAATAACTGTTGGTCGAAAGCTGCTGACGTGCGTCGAGAGCGATAACTTGAGCTTTCATTCGAGTGTTCTTGAGTTCGCTGTAAGGTTCTGGCTTTCAGTACTAGATCTCCAATGTTTGAATGCTCTTTGCTATGAGTTTGGATGATTTTCTCTGCTGTTTGTTGATATTCACTGATGATCGCTGTGTGTCTTTGATGTTCAACTGATGATTCCTTGAAATGAGGCTTTAGCTTGGCTTTTATAGTCTTCGTGCCATTAATTAGCTCCTTGAATGCTTTGATTAACGGCTACAACGGTCGGAAACGGTTGCTGGAGTGATTATCCATAATGCTCTTCGTCCGTTACGACTGCTTGCTGTTAATGGCTTTGACTCCTGCATTAAATACTTCACAAATGTAACAAACAAGGTTAACGTTAGCTTTGGTCGTAGGTGAAATGATCTTACACGATTGTCGTACGGGACGGGCGATGCTACGGTCGAGCGTTATGGGAGACGTACGACTTACCTTTTACGGGAGACGACAGATGTTTTCTGGGTTCTTGTCGAGACCTTATCTTAATACAAGATTTGGACTATAACGTGCGTCTTACCTGCTCTGGTCGTGGTCGTACGACGTGATTTTTTTCCCAAACAGTTTGCCCCCAAATTTGAAAATTGAATGTCAAATTTAAGTTTTAAATTTTGCTTGTCGAACGCTTAGGCTCGTGACCTGGGTTGAGGGACTTACCTGGTTGTCGTGGAACTAGACCAATCCGCTTCTAACTGAACGAGAAGTCGGAAGAGGAACGAGGTTGTGACGTCATGCTGACGTATGATGATGCTTACCAGCTGAATGTCGATGGAGCCCAGAGGTGCTATTAGAAATGAAAAAGATTTTGACGACTTTGGAAGTCTAGCGAGGATTCTCATGTGTATTACCATAAGCACGGTTGGCGAGGTTTGACAGGAGATGTGTCCCGATGGATATGCCGTGATATATGACTACCTGCTTAAGATGGGCTTCCACTGGCCGTATTCGCCTTTGGTCGAAGTGTTCATGCGTGAATTCGATCTTTCACCGAGGCAACCGATGCCCCAGTTCTGGCGAGTTATCCTGATCATCGAGCGACTTACCTCGCACTTAGTTTTGAACACTGCTATCGATGATCGCAAATGGAAGACGAGGTATGTGCTGGATACGGACAGTGATTGGATTAGATCTGATGATACTGCACAACTGGCGACGATGTCTCATACTGCGCAACCGGCGATGATGTTTCATACTGCGCAACTGGCGACGGTGTTTCATACTGCGCAACTGGCGACGGTGTTTCATACTGTGCAACTGGCGACGATGTTCTCTACATCCTCGTCGACCCTTTCGTCAGCCGCCAGGGGCAAGGGTGTAAAGACGGGAGAGAATGAGGGAGAGTTTATGGCGACGAACAACTTTGCATTGTCGTTAACCCTCCTGATTGACTATGTCCTCGTCAGGGCAGAGTCACTTCCGCATCTGGGGAAATATCATCTATTATCTTTCAAGGAACGTTTTCGAAGAATCTCTGTTGAAGAGATTGGACTGTGTTTAGCCGAACTGGCGCTCTTTGTAAGTTTTTCTTTCAAAACCTGTGTTATCGAAGTTCTTTCGCTGAGCATTTAGTATGTTTCTTTTGTAATATGCAGATGCTTCTGTTTCCTCTCATTAAATATGTGAATGTAGAGGAAATGCTGGAGTGGAGGTCGATCGTTGAGAAGGATATATTCCTTCCTCCAACCTTAACATTAATCTTTAGAGCCATATTCTCAGAATGTCGAGGCGTAAGGAGTTGGAAGACCACTCCTAATATACGCGTTTGATCCTTGCATCAGTTCTTCGGGATTGGCAGGGCTTCGAAGGTCGAGACTTTTGGGCAAAGCTTGCCATCGACGCTTTTCTCTAGGTTTAGGAAATGCTATGTCTTTTCATGTCTCGACCGTTGGTGGTCGAACCATTTTATCTTTGTATACTCGAGCGTCGGCAGTCGAGTTCTTTTGAATATAACCGACAATTTCATAAATGAAACTTTGAACTTTTGTTTGAACTTGCGTAACAAGTACCATATCAATTATGAAATTGAATCTGGGAATCATGCGACTAAGGCATTCATTGTAACACAATAACTGGTACGTAAGCCATAAGACTTTTAAATCGTGTGTATAAACATAAGCACATGCGACTAAAGCATACATTCGGAGTATGAAAGTTAAGAGGCTTAGATCATGAGATTGTTAGACCTCGCAATCGTACGACTAAGTCGTGTGATTAATTTGAATCGTATGTCCCCTGTAAAGGATGATCAAATCATAGATTTGGTCGTTTATATCGTGCAACCTTGTGAATTTAAAGTCATATTGTAGACTTAATGACTACTGTCGTGCGATCCTGCGATAAGCTGTCGTGCGGTTTTGCGGTAAAACGATGTCGGGGGTTGGTCGTTGGCTGGCCAACGACCCTCCGATGCTTAAGTCAGTAGTCGTTTTGTGAGAAAAAATCGTATGAAAAAGAGTTAGAGAACGTACCATTTCGACTGTTCTCTCTATTTGCCCCCTGTCATTTATTACCTAATTCTTTTTGGGAGGAAAAGATTGGTTTTAAATGACGGAATGACACAGAGAAATATTGTCCTGTGGTCGACTATGTTGTCGTGCGACGAGGCACCATAGTAGATTTATCCCTATGGAAAAGATATTAATTTAGGGATAGAAGAACGTACCTGTCGAGAGCTTGATCTTGCGACTTCAGTTTATTTTCTCGGATTCAAGGTAGACTTGTAGCATTCACGAGCGACTCCTGGATTCCCCATGGCGTAGGGAATTTCAATTGATAACTTTTGCATGCTCGGGAGTCGACGGTCGATGGCCATTAGCGGGAACAGCGACATCGTCGATGATGTCCTTGAGATTTCCTTTCGGGAAATGATATGCTAGTTCCTTCTTCAATGCGATACAGTCGTCTGTCGCATGACCATGATCGGCATGGAAGTCGCACCACTTTGATTTGCCTTTCTTAGCATCGTCCAGGTCAGACTTCTTTGGCCATCGAATGGTCGCTTGGGAACCTTTCAGAGCTTCGACTAATTCCTTAGCAGATCCTTTGAATCCGTAAGATGATATCTTGGGGTACTGAGTGAACTTAGTCGCGGTTTGGGCCTCTGCTTTCGTCTTGAAAGGAACATTTGAAATTTGGCGCGCTGGCTCTATTCTGGAAATAGCCTTTGTCTTAAACTCTGGCTTTCTGACGCCTAACGACTTCTTGTCGTTAGTGTGCTTGCGACGAAAGGCGGCATCATCTTCGACCCTCATATATGCCAAGGTTCGAGCTCGGACGTCTTCGAAAGTCTCTGGGGGATACTTGGTTAGATCGGTATATAGACCTGAACTATCGTCTAGACCACGCTTATAAGCTTCGATCGCAGTTTTGATGTCACAATTGCGGATACTGATCATTTCGGCATTGAATCTATTGAAATAACTTCGAATAGACTCATTGGTCTTCTGCACGACATAATACATATCACTAGTCTGCTTTTCCATCTTGCGACTGCTGACGAATTGCCGGGAGAATTGGTTGACCAATTCGGCGAACGACCCGATAGATTTGGGTTTGAGATTGATCAACCACTGGAGAGCTGGACCGGTGAGAGTCGCCCCGAAACTCTTGCACATGCATACTTCCTGGTACATGTGTGGAATCGAGATTGTTCACATGAGCTGCTTGTACTGCGCGACATGCTCGGTTGGATCGGTCACACCCGAATACTTGGGAGTGAAGGCAAGAATGTTATACTTCTTTGGGACCTCGGCGGTGGTGATCTCGTCGATGAAGGGCGACGCCTGATACCCCGAGCGAGGCTCGACGTCGACAGGTACGGCTGCCCTAGGCAACTTGGCGAGCAAGGACAGGACTCGCTCATTTTGGTCTTCTAACATCTTCAAACGCTGGGCGACGGGATCGTTAAGATCAGGATTTGCCCCTGTCGAGGGATTAGTCCTTGGACTAGTGCCATTACCATGCGACGAACCATTGGTGTCCCTGTTGAATGGAACAAAATATGGTTGCGACCCATAGTGGAATTGATGCGGTCCATTCTAAAACGATCGTGGTCCATGCTGAAATGGCTGCGATCTCTGCTGGAAAGATTGCGATCCTTGTTGGAAAGGTTGCGGACCACTTTGGAACGGTTGGGAAAACGGTTGGGATCCATTGTTCAAGGGTGGCGGTCGGATGTGCTGAGGGGGAATCTGCCCAGACTGGGGATTCGGAATGAACAGACCCGGCTGTTGATTCTGCTTGAATGGACCTGGATGTGGATTCTGCGCGGGCGGGCCTGGCTCCGGACCTGGATTCTGGATGAATGGTCTAGGACCATTATGGGACCCAAAAGGATTCCTTAGCCGCGCGATCTCTTCAGCTGCTTTGCGATTCTGCTCTGCCATTGCATTGAGTTGATTCCTGGAGACTTCGAGCTCCTGATACATCTGAGAAACAGCTTGCTGTGGATTTCCAGGGCCTGCCATTGTTCCTGTAATAGAGAGCAGAAAAAACTCCAAGAAACTGTTAGTAGGGTGCACGTTCGTCGATGATTTTCTCTAGATGAGGTCCCACGGATGGCGCCAAACTGTTAATGCCAAAAATCGCACCAAAGGGACAAGTTAAGGTCGATGTGGACTTAATCAACTAAAGAAAGGATCTTTCGACGAGACGTGCGATGAGGGAAAAAATAAACGAGATAAGGGATTTGATGACGCAGGAAAAACCTCAAACGAGGAAAAAACCTACGGACGACAGTGGATGTCGTCGCTATACTATGGTCGCCAATCAGGGGCGATGTCCTTGGTACTGGCGTCGGTCGTACGATGATTACAATACAAATGAAGAAAATGCTTCGAAATGTAAAGTACAAGTGTTTGTTGTGTGAATACAAAGTGTAAATAACTGTTGGTCGAAAGCTGTTGACGTGCGTCGAGAGCGATAACTTGAGCTTTCCTTCGAGTGTGCTTGAGTTCGCTGTAAGGTTCTGGCTTTCAGTACTAGATCTCCAAAGTTTGAATGCTCTTTGCTATGAGTTTGGATGATTTTCTCTGTTGTTTGGTGATATTCACTGATGATCGCTGTGTGTCTTGGATGTTCAACTGATGATTCCTTGAAATGAGGCTTTAGCTTGGCTTTTATAGTCTTCGTGCCATTAATTAGCTCCTTGAATGCTTTGATTAACGGCTACAACGGTCGGAAACGGTTGCTGGAGTGATTATCCATAATGCTCTTCGTCCGTTACGACTGCTTGCTGTTAATGGCTTTGACTCCTGCATTAAATACTTCACAAATGTAACAGACAAGGTTAACGTTAGCTTTGGTCGTAGGTGCAATGATCTTACGCGATGGTCGTACGGGACGGGCGATGCTACGGTCGAGCGTCATGGGAGGCGTACGACTTACCTTTTACGGGAGACGACAGATGTTTTCTGGGTTCTTGTCGAGACCTTATCTTAATACAAGATTTGGACTATAACGTGCGTCTTACCTGCTCTGGTCGTGGACGTACGACGTGATTTTTTGCCCAAACATTCTTGATCTTTATTCTGCTAAAAACGATGGATACTTATGGTTCGACTGCTGCTGCTATGTAGACCCTTAGGGTGCGTTTGGTACGTAGACAGGATAGGACAAGACAAGGCGGGAGTGACAGGACAGGACATGACAGAACAGCTGTTTCACGTTTGGTAAGACAGAACAGAACAAATAACATTGACCAATTTACCCTTACTAAATTTAAAGAATGAATAAATTATGAAATAGAAGGTTTATTTGATGTTTTAGAAGATAATTAGATTTTATTTTGAGGTTATATTGGTAAAAACATAAGTCTGTTCCACCTTGTTCCAGCTTGTTCCATGGGGTGGGGGTGGAACAGGCCTGTTCCAGTTTGTTCCACCTTGTTCCAGTCTGTTCCACATAAAAGTCCTGCCAAACATGGGACAGTGGACCATGTTCTGTTATGTTCTGATAGTCCAGTGTACCAAACGCACCCTTAAGGCTTCGGTGTCCATTTTTGGATTTTGTTTGTTTTGGATTAGTGGTTATGGTTATGTTGGTAAGGATGATAAAGTGGTTGGTTTACTTTCGGTTTTTTTTCAGTTCGGTCCCGTTGTGTTAGTGGGGGTATTGAGTTTTCTTCTTTCCTTCAGGCCATGTTGGTGATGTTTATGTCATGGGTCGTGGTAGCATTAATTCGACATCTTCTTGTCTAGTCGACTTTGTTGGTGGAAGTGGTTTTAGTGTCATATTTGTTTGTGGTTTAACTCTCGTTATGGTTTTTGCTTGGTTGTTTGTTTTTGGGATTCTCTTATGTTTGTGGGTTTACTTTCTCTTCTTCTTGTTTGGTTAATAACGTTGTCACTCGAAAAAATATTAGTAGGGATTGCTATATATACCTCCTATCAAACTTTATACCTATTAATAGAACGGACTCACATTGAGACATAACTCTCTCTCCTCCTTTAAATTCAATTATTTATATTTTTTTATTATATTTTATACTTTTATAATTATTTTGTTAATTTGTTTTATGTTATTTACCTTTTCAATAAACTCTTACTATATTAACATACATAATTATATATTAATTAAAATACATTAAAAATACATATTTCATTTTACAAGTTACATACTTAAGGATATCATTGAATATATTTATAAATTAATTATAATTTTAACTGTTACAAATACGTAAACATTTTATAACTTTTTTAACATTTACATTTTATACTCTTATAGTAATTTAAAGAATGGAAAAAGTTTAGATTAATCCAATGAGTTTTCTCATTTTGAATGATAAGTTCATTAACTGTTCTTAATAAATAAACTATTAAACTTTCTCATTTGCATGATTAAGTCCAAATTGTCGAACTTTTAGAAAATTGTTACGTCTTTTTAACACAAAAAAACAACCAATAACTGGCTAAGGTGATGGAGAGCGGGGCATAATGGGGAAGTGAGGTTGTTAGGTGGAGGTGCTTGAATGGCATAGAGTTTGGAAATAGTAAATTTGATATATGTTTCATCAATACCTTCTAAACAAGCTCAGTATTGGATATTTTAGTATTTAATTATATCATTAAAATTCATAAATACGCAAAACTTCATCTTTAAATCTTACTCGTAAATATATTGATTTAATATTGATAACATCATAAATATTAATTTATTTATAATGTCTTTAATTGTTGAGCTCATATCAGTATAGAAAAATTACTGAGTGACAAACATTGTAAGAAAATTCTTAGGGGTTGTTTACCAAGTTTTCTATTAAGTCCTGTATGGATAAATTTGTCTGTGTGGATAAATTTGTCTGTCCGGATAAAAACATGTTATTGTTTACCTTTTGTTCTGAATGAACGGTCTGACTGATACAAAAGACCATTTTACCCTTCAATTCATCAAATCATGATTTGTATCTCTCATTATCCAAAAAGATAAACTTCATACACATTTTTTTAACTCAACTACAATCAATCTTGTTAAAACTTGAACCATATTTTGTTTACACTTGTTAATCATTAATTTACATATAGAGAATTGAATAATACAAACCATAATGATAACATGTGAAAATGAATAGTTCAAATAACTGTTTCAAATAAACATCAATTTATGAACAGATCCAAAAAACATGTTTCACACAAGATAAACCTTGCATACATGAAGTTGTTGTTGAGAGAAACCAAATATGGTTTTTAGGAATGAGAATATAGAGGGAAAGATTTTAATTAGGGTTGGGAAGGAGATGTTGAGGTTTCTTGCTGAATCGTTGGGTCTTGTTTCTTGCTGAAGAACGAATGAAATCTGGGAAGGGTTTTGATTATGATGGAAGGAGATGCAAGGTTTCAGTTGTGGAGAGAAACACCGATGGGGGAAGGAGATGGCAGATAAGAGGAGGTGACTTGAGGAGCGACATCGTCGAGGAACAGAGAAGAGTGGCTGCGGGTTGTCGGGAACTTTCTCGTCGGGAAACAGAAGAGTGGTCGTCGGTTGTCTGGTTGCAGGAGACACAAACCTGCGATGGGGAGAGAGCACATGTCAACGGACAAGAAGAGATGCTCTGTGGGAGGAGCATAGGTCGCCAACAAAGACATCATCTTCAACAGCTACGATTTGTGAAGGGAAGCAGAGATGAACGGCTATGGTTGAAGAGAGCGATGAAGGAGGTGTGAAACAAGTTGGGTTTTTTTTGTTAAAGAACCTTTCATTTTAGGAGGGGTATTTTTGTCAGAAATCTGTTTGAATGGGGACAAGAGCTCCTGACCTTCTGTGCGAATAAGCCCTCATATGAGTGATTAAGTCGCAAGTAAACAACATATAATGGTTGTGCGAATAAGCCATTTCAGCCATTAAGCTGATTAAGTGGTTAGTAAACACACCCTTAGTCATTTGGAGAAAATGTAAGTGAATAGAAGATTAGATGATAAAAACTATCAGATGACAGGCATCTGTCACCAAATAGTTGATAGAACATTTCTACTGACACACGATCAAATATTGTCTATTAGATGAATGTTGGAAGCGGAAGCTATCTGTGATGCAAACAATTCAAGATCAACATAAGTGTTGATATCAAATGGAACTACCCCTAATCAACCAATTCTCATAAGAGTCAGATATTCCCGTCAACTGATGATGCATTAATAGATGGGCCAACTCATGATGTAAATATGTCAATACCTAAAGGTCTACCAGCTGAAGGATTATCCATTGTTAATACTCCTTCTAAAGATGTGTGTCCCCAAAAGGAACAACAAGGAAAAATGTACGATCTGACATACCAACCCAAAAGTGTTTTTTCCTCTTTTGTTAACCTAAAAAGGAAAACCAAGTTGCTTAACATTTAATGTGGCATGGTTTTCATTAAATGGCGCATGAGTTACTTTAAATACGACATACGTTGCATTAAATGCATTATGACCATAACCACAAGAAGAAAACATGGAACGTACAATGAGATAAACAACACTTTAAAGCAAAATAGAACATCCTCTTCGTACTTCTCCATTATATTGTTTTGCTATATTGGTGAGGATGTTGTCTATTGTAACACCCGTAATTTTCGAATAAGTACAATTTCGAATCGGTGTGGAACCGACCTTTTAAGAAAAATATGAAAAATAGAATTTTGGTTTAAATCTTAGATTTTATGGTCTTGTTGGATGAGGAATTCGAATGTGAGTCCAACGGTTCTTTCCGGAGCGAAAACGGAGCTATAACGAAGAAGTTATGGCCAAAACAGTGTTTAAGAAGAAACCGAATGAACCGATCGCGCCCGCGCTCCCACTTGCTCGCGCCTGCGAGCACCTGATCCGCTTAAAACGCGAATTTCACCCCCAAACTTCATTTCTTCATATCTATCTCATTTCAACTCCGATTTTGGTGATTCAAGTTGCTATGGTTCCGTTTTTTAGAGCTCTTCAAGGATGTAGAAAGAGTTTGGAAGATCATTGGAAGAGTCAAGGGTGTTTGGTGATGGTAAGTCTCGAATCTCCTTCCTTTCTCTCCCAAATCGTTTTCCCTTTTCTCCCTCACAAAACCCTAACCGATTTTGGGGGTTTCTCTTGGAGATTGATGCGTTTCTTACCCATTTTATGCTATTGATTTCATCTATAGATGCAAGAGCAAGTTTCATCCACAATATCTTAGAGATTTTGGGCTTTTCTAGGGTTTTATCAAAACCTAAGTGGTGAGTTCATCCTCCTAGCTTCTATACTTTCATATGAGTTATAAATGTTCCATTGATGATCTCCTATTGTTTTGTTTCTCCAATTTCGATTTGGATGATTTTGGAGAAGTTAGGTTAATATTGGGGTTTTGGTCAAAATGAAGATTGTAATATAAGATGTTTAGGGAATAGTTTTAAAGTGGTTGAATATGAATATTCATGGTTGGAAGTTATGATTTTAGGTTTTTGGAGGTTTTGGCTTGAGGATGCAAACTTCTTCAAAGGAGCTTACGTTTGGAGAACTCTAGATTTAGTTTAAATCTAGCAAGGTGAGTTCAAGTTACTTTGTGAAAACTTTGTACATGCCAAAATGTTATTTTCCAATTGATTATGTGTTTTACATGAAAAGTATCAATGTCGAGTTATTTGATGAGTTTTAACCTTTGAAATATTTATGGTTGTAAATATGGTAAAACACTTGTATTTGGAATTTTGGGAAAATGTGATGAATAAATCATACATAAAAATGAGTTGTTGATTTATGTGGTAAACGGAGTCGGTTTGTTATGAAAATACATTATGTGAATATTTTGGAAATGCGCAAATAGTACATCATGAGATGTTTAGAAATTGTAAAGGCGTGAGTCCTTTTGGAAAGGACGGTTTTTCCCGATCCAAGGTTTTATTTCGGGTTTTCATGGATTTGAAGTATTTACTGGCAACCGGTGTGTGTTGTTATATTTAATGTCGTTTTAGGGCTTTTATGAACTATCTTTGAGTTAGTTGAACTTGTGGCCCGGTATTGGGTTTTATTAAGTCTTGGGGACATTTGTCTATTTTGATAGCTCAAAGTTGAGTTTCGATCATGATTTACGTTATTAGGAATTGCATGTTTTGAAATGCATTTGTTTATATGTTTGGGGTCGTGTAATATTTTAGACCTTGTTAGCCATGGATCCATAGGCATTTAAGTTTCCCCTTAGTCTCGCGGGCAAGAGGTCGGGATTGATTGAGCTCAGTTTTACGAGACGTTAGTTTACTCTGTAGCACGGAATAGGCATCGGGTTCCATGATAAGTAAGGCGTGGACTTAGATGGTCGGGCGTCGTCTCATGGGCAGTAAGGTGTAATTCCATATATGTGCTTAGCACGGGATAGGCATCGGGATCCATGATAAGTAAGGCGTGGACCTAGATGGTCGGGCGTCGTCTCATGGGCAGTAAGGTGTAATCCCTAATGTGCTGTTGTGGATTTGGTGACCCAATGTATAGACCTGGAGTGGTTGAAGTTGGGGGCATCCTAGTCTCGTGAGCAATAGATCTGGAGTGATTGAGCTCAGTTTTACGAGAGTAATCCACGTGGGTGTTTTTATTACATAGTAAGTGACCCACTTTGGTGTTCCGTCACGTGCGATGTATACGGGTCTCCCCCGTCACCGAAAGGTGTTGTTTTGGGTATTTGTTACTACTTATGTTTTCGGTGACGTGTTCTATTTATATGGATTGTTTTCCATGGTACGTAAGTTGTGGTTTATATCTCATGCGTGTATGATGTTTTGGGTATTTGTGTTACCTCCACCTTCAACGGATACGGGTCTTCCTGTTTATGGTATTTGATCTTTATTACCTTTTACGGTCTCATTAGTATCGTTTCGTATTGTGTTTTAATAAAGAGTTATATTTAACGGATGGTTTCCATGTTTTACGGGTTGAGTATGTTTTGTCAACCGTATTTGAAGGTTTTGCCTAAACTAAACTTATTCACATATTTGAGTGAGTCGGAAAATGGATGATTTGCAATTAAAGTAAACTCTTTTAAAATCATGACTAAACTATTACTCATTTGATTTATGTTTTTTTATATAGTCATGATAAAATGCTTGAACTCACTAGGCGTAAGCCTAACCCTTTTTATTTGTCGGCATATGCAACAGGCTCAGGTTGGGGCAGCTCTAGCTACATTGGGAAGTGGCGAGTGCTAGTAAAGTGCACGAGAGGTGACTTAATTAGTGAAGTCTTCCGCAATTGTTTGGACTAGCAACTTGTGTTGTGTTATGTAGTACCCGATTAAGTTATTTTATCGTGGACTTGTAATGTTTTAAATTCCGAGGTATTTTAAGGAATGAATTGTAGAAGTGATTATATATAATTTGGTTGTTTTATTGAATTTTAAAGTTAGTTGCTCGTTCCAAATTTGAGGGTGTTACAACTATTAATACCATGTGAAGCTTTGAAGATCAATACGTAGAAAACAACTTACGAGAGATCATTTTGTCGTTCTACGACGTATCCAAGTTCACCAGCTGATTAAATACAGTTTATGTGCAACATCATTTACTGATAGATTTCTTTGTAGTTTGTGATCAAAAGGGAGTACATCTGTTAATTGATAAAGATAATTATAAGTCGCTGATTCTTATGATCCTTACTTTATTTTTCGCATCTATCTTCTGTTTTCCAAAGATCATTTGTTTTAATAGAAGAATGTTAAAACTTTGAAAAACAATGTATTCATCCCCTCCACCGTGTTATTGCATATTGCTTGACTTTTGGGACCAACAATTGATATTAGAGCAGTTTTGATTTGTCAATAATCAAAGATCTGTTATGGGTAACACGAATGTTGTTGATACCACGTTTATTGGGAAACCACCAAAACTCACAAGAGATAACTACTCTTGTTAGAAAACCAAAATCACTCGTTATATGAATAGTTATGATAAAAGCATTATTACTTCATGTTTAAATGGACCATATGTTCCCATGAACTTTATTAGAGGACTTTCAGCTGGTGGAACTACTCCTGCTATCCCGGATATAAATGAGATTAGAGCTGATTTTTTTTAATTGAAGATGACCTTAAAAACCTTGCTTTTGATGCCAAATCCATGAACATTCTTACTATGTTTGCAATAAAGACTTGTTTACGTCCATTAAACATTGCAACACTAGCAAAGAAATGTGGGATACTGTTGATCCATTCCGTCTCAGTATTTGATGATGACCCTTTCACTGAGTCTGTTTAGTGATATCTTTATTAGTTTTATAGTAATTAATTAATCAATTAACTGAGTTTGTTTAGTGATCGTTGAGAATCTAATGTACTTGATCTTTAGAACTTAGCTTTTTTTGTAAGACAAACTCACATCAAAGGAACTTCAGTGGCGTCGAAGAAGTAGCTGAAGATAAAGATGGTCTAGTCATGATAGAAGTGGACTCAGTGATACAACACCATTTGAATGAAGTGTGAACTTGAACTCAAGTTTATCAAGACCTGAAGAAAGTCCTCAGTGACTATCTCAGCGTTAGATCAGTATCTTGTTCATCAAGATTAGTTTTGTTTTATTATCTTGCACAAAAGAATACCCCCAAACCATAATCTGCATAAGGTATAGTACGAAGATACTTTATTGTTTCTTCCATGCCTACCAACTATCTGATTGTGCGGCTAAAGTATGCTTTGCCTCAAGGGCAATAAGGACGTGCATTCCACTCACCTCTTGACATGTGGAATGTACCTGCCAGGGTGTATTAAATGCATTGGTATAAATAGCTGAGAAGACTCACTCTTCTAACACACCTCTTCGAATCTATTTATTTTCTCTCTACTCTCCCCTTTGCAAGAACAATGTTATAGAAGAAGATGCATGAACTAATAGTGATGGTGATGATGGTGATCTAACTCTAGGATCTGACTTATTATATGGCTAAGAAGATCACAAGGTATAAAAGGTATACTACATATGGTGGAATCAAACCCAAAGGGAGTTCTAAATTGTTGGTCCTGGATTTATAATGACTTACACATGATGTCTTTGTAGAAGGGGGGTTGAATACAAACACCACAAATTTTCACTTTTAATTTATATTTTATTAAAACATAAAATTACGGCTTTGTTACGGAAGCTAGGAAGGTAAGACATGTGATCCTGAACAATCTGATTTGTGACAAATTTGATAACATTGAAAGTCAGAAGGAGGAATGTTCTTTTTCAGTTATGGAGAACTAAGATAATACGTCGGTTTTTGCTAAGAAACTTTCACAAATAAGTTCTTTCAAAATGGGTTATTTGCAACTAATGATAAGGGTGGCCTTTTATAATCACCATTACATTAAATGTTATTTTCCAACTTTAACATGTGTCTTTATGTGATTTGTTGATACATAAATGCTTGTACTTTTCACTTCAGCCTTTATAGTTGATGTAGACATTTTTTAACCCATCCCATCCTTTTTATATGTAGAGTGAACAATAAAGAAAGTATGGCATTAATAAAACAGTGTGTTAGTACTTACTTTGACTGACATGCTTTTACATGTTCCCATACTAGAATAGGAGTTTGGGAGAGTTGTCGCGCCAAACCTTGTTGGACAAGTTTTCACTCCAAAATACGGCTTGCAATGGTAGTATTTGTCATACTAGTAGTCGACTTTATCTTGTATTGGTATTATTTCGGCTAGATGACAAACCAGTCAACTTTGGTAACAATCTTGACATCTATTCAACTAGTATACGATTTTGCTGATGGAATTTTGCTCTTTGGATCAGTACAAATAGTTCTATCTTTGTCTATTCTGATAAATAAGATATAAATCGGATTCCAACTATGGACTATTTATGAAGTAAATCTATCGGATGGTAAATGACTTAGAATGTTTTTGAAGATGAGTTATGCATCTAATAGGTTGAAGTTATAAATACTTCTTATCGTATTCATTTGTCTAGATAAGGATTTGATAAAATCTAAGATTTGATATTACAAAACATTCTTAGTTAGAGATCTGATGAAGACTCTATATCCAAAACTTTGAGCTATATGATTTTTCTTTGCAAAACAAGCTTCGAATGATAGATTTCTTAGGCTATATCTGATGAATTGTGTTCTCTGATATACTCATTTCAAGACAAGTGTTAATAATATGTTTTCCATGTGTTTGGTCAGATGTTATTTGTATTATTCACAAGTTCGGTGGTTGAGACTAACAATATCCATTTATTTGTCAGTAATACAAATATACATTCATAGGTAAATCACTTAAAAATGGTACCAAAACTCATAAGCTAAAGAAGAAATCCAAACTCATAAATTCTATGATCCATTTTTTGGATTCTTTTTTTCCTTTTATCTTTTGATCTTTTCTTTTTTAAGGCTTTTTTTAGTTTAGTTTTGTTTTCTTTCTTTCTTTCATTCCTTTATTTTCTTTTTTCGGATTACAGAACATAGTAAATGACACACATAGATAAACGTGCAAGAAAATAATGTAAACTACACTTTCTATTATACCTATAAGATATCAAAAGACGATGACATGAAATCACGCAAATCAAAGTTCGATTTCAGAGGCTGTATATAAAGATGATAAGTTCTCTTGATTCTTCGAGCAATATATTTCTTGTCTTTTCTTTCAGCAACGTCTTCTTCATGTGTCATCTTTCTTTTTCTTTTTTCTTTTGTCTTTAATTGAAATCTGACTTCTCTCCTAACTCCACCTGAGTTGATGAGCGGGTTTGCTCCCCCTGAGTTTTTGAATCTGTTCTTGCTTTCTCTATGTTGCTACAAGATTTGGATATTGATCTATCCCCCTCTGCAGCACCAAAGGAAGCAAGTGGGTCATCAACTTTGGAGGTTATTTTCCCGAGGAGAAGAATATATTGTATCATTGAAGTTCTCAATCTATCTTCAATCGTAAAGGGCATTGGATGAGAGGCTTCAAAAGAGTGATTTATGAAGAGTACTTTTATTTGAACAACGTGATCATCCATTTTGGAGTGAAGTTGTTCAAGGAAAGTGACAAAGCATTGAATGAGATTTGAGGCAACCTCACTTTATAGCTTTTCACTATTTTCCAGTCTCTTATCAAAAAAGAGACCGAGCATACTTTGTTTTTGCAATTTGTCTTTGAATACTCGATGGCTGATATGCTAATGAGCTTGATGAAGTAGGGATATTTCAAAAGTTATTAGATGGATACGAGGGTTGATCAAGCGATGTATAAAAGGTGAAGTTTGAATGTAGAATACTATCTTCAAATAATGGAGAGTGAGTGGGGCTTGAAAGAAAATATTATACTCGTAGGACTTCGGATAAGTTCGAATCAACACTGCCCATATGTTGAGATTTAGGAGTGGATATAGGAGTAAGATCCGATTTGTCAACAATGTCCTTTATAGAGGGCGTTGAGGAGATGAGTAAGGGTTCAAATGCCATGGGTCAATATGGCATAGAGAAAATACTTTGAAAGAAAGTCAATTTTCAAAGGTTCGAAGTGGACCCTTGGAGAGTCTGTGTACAAAGGAGTATCACATGGGCGAATAGAACAAAGTTACATTCCCATGTACTATCAGATGGTTGTGCGATATGGGATATGATAAAGGTTCTATTGGCATCATTATCTCAGAAGAGGATATAGAAACAAAACTTTGATCAACAAGACTTAGATCTTATCCTGACAAAGAATGAATTCGAACAAGATTTTCGGATTTTTCAGAAGCACTTAATTTCTTGTTGGATTTTCTTGAAGGAGCAGAGGTTGATTTTTCTTGAGAATGATTTTTAGCAAGAGATGCAATTTTGACTTCTATAAAGAGTCGTGTTGCTTCTCAAGTAGAATAATCATTCCAAGGAAGACCAACATATTGAGAAAAGAATGTCATACATCGCCAGATCCAATGCAAACTTGATCTCATTTAGGTCTGATAATAGCTAATAACTGAAATTTAAGTACAAAAGTATCATCAACTTCATAATGATCATCATTCCACATAGCTATCCTCCAAGTAATCTAATCATTTACTCTTACTGGTACCACCACCTGGAATACAGATTTTTAAAAACAAAAATGAGGGTTAGACCTAAGGGTCTAGTGAGTAAATCCCTGACATTTGGAAATCATTAAAATTTCATTTATATAAACACTCTTTATATAAATACACATACATCACACGTAAATTAATACCAAATACAATTTACACAACATACATGTCTCATTCCCCTTATCCCTCCACCAATGGCCAATATCAATTGGTTGCGAGCCAATTTAACACACCGGTCCAAAGCCCGGCCACGTATTATATTTTCATATAATACTCACGTAATTATAATATCTCAATATATTATAATCACCCACGTATGACATATTCATACCACATATCAAATATTTATTATTCACGTAATGTATTCCAGTAAAATACTTTTTAACGTAAAACTCACCTGATCAGTTTATCAGCAAAAGCCTTCTCAAGTTTATCTCACGTATTTCCACCCTTCACAGAATCTGAAATTACACAAAATAACAGATATCTCTTCTTAAAACTAAATTTACGAAATCCTTAACTCAAATCGCAATCCAAAATAATATGAAATCGCAATGAACAGTACAAGTCGCAACGGTAATGAACAGTACTAAGTCGCAACCTCTTATTGCGACTTCACCCCGAAATCGCAACCCCCTATTGCGACTTCACCCTAAGTCGCAATCAACTATTGCGATTCCACCCTGGAGTCGCAACCCACTATTGCGATCCCAAACCCGAATCGCAATCAACTACTGCGATTCCAAGCCAAGTCGCAAATGACCATTGCGACTTCAATGCCAAGTCGCAACTAACTGTTGCGACTTCGTTGAATGTCGCAGTCGTCTATTGCGACTCCGATGAATGTCTCCGTCCACTGTTTCATCCTAAAACCCATATTTTGAAGTTTTTATACTATGCATGTTGATATAAAGATGCAGAATTGTTTAAGACCAATAACATAACCTAAACATAAGCTTAGATTCATCAAAACATCCATTTCTAACCAAAACCCACTTAGAACTTATCTTGTAAACTCAAGAACACTTTGAGGAATTAAAAACACATAGAAGGATGGATTGTTTACCTGGATTACTTCAGTTTAATCCTTAAGTCACTGCAACTCCCTTTTGATTTCTTCTTTCTTCTTTCCTTCAATCTCTCTTTCGAACTCTCTCTCTCTAACCAAATAACCTTACACACACACACTTTTGGATACTTTCTTCTAAATGAGACATTGACACCTATCTCATGACTAAGAGAAAGTCGGTTATGGCAAGGAGGAGGTGGAAATTAGTTACCCAATACTCCTTAAATTTGTTTCACTTGTCAAAATACACCCCTAACTTCTATTCTAAAATTAAAACCTACCCCTTAACTACTTACTCCATAAAATACCCACATAAAACTCATAAAATTTTCATATTTTAAATTAAATAAAATACCTGGTTATTACAACATCTCCCCCTTAAAAGAATTTCGTCCCGGAATTCAGTTAAGAGAACAGATGAGGGTATTTGGCTCTCATCTCCGATTCTGATTCCCATGTCGCATCCTGACCCCTATGATGTTTCCACTGAACCTTTACCTGTCTGATCTCTTTATTCCTCAATACTTTAACCTTGTAATCAACTATGACTTCCGGTTCCTCCACATAGTTCAACTTTTCGTCCACTTGAATATCTGGTAGCGAGACTGCTTGGTCTGGTGTAACTAAACATTTCCGAAAATTCGATACATGGAACGCGTTGTGAATTCTGCTTAATTCTGGCGGAAGATTCAATCTGTAAGCTACTTCACCAATTCTTTCCGTAATTTCAAATGGCCCAATATAACGCGGACTGAGTTTACCTTGCTTCCCAAAACGTATGACTCCTTTCCAGGGTGATACTTTCAACATCAAAAATTCCCCGACTTGGAATTCTAACGGTTTCCGGCGTCGATCTGCGTAACTTTTCTGCCTGTCTTGAGCCGTTTTCAATCTATCCCGAATCTGAGTAATCTTATCTGCTGTTAACTGTACTATTTCTGGCCTTGCCAATTGCTTTTCCCCCACTTCATTCCAACACAAAGGCGTTCGGCATTTTCTACCATACAGTACTTCAAACGGTGTCGCCTGAATGCTAGAATGATAACTGTTGTTGTAGGCGAATTCTATCAGGGGTAGATGTTTATCCCATGATCCCCCAAAATCCACTATACAAGCCCGGAGCATATCTTCTAAAGTCTGGATTGTTCTTTCACTCTGCCCGTCAGTCTGTGGATGATATGCTGTGCTCAACTTTATCTGCGTTCCCATCTCTTTTTGAAAGCTTCTCCAAAACCTAGAAGTAAAACGACTATCTCGATCGGAAATAATCGAGATTGGAACTCCATGTTGAGTTACTATTTCGTTAATGTACAACTTAGCTAAACGTTCCAAAGAATCAATTTCTTTTATCGGCAAGAAATGAGCAGACTTCGTCAACCTATCCACAATCACCCAAATAGAATCGAATCCCTTTGAAGTTCTTGGCAATTTGGTAATGAAATCAGTAGTGATCTGATCCCATTTCCACATTGGTATATCTAGTCGTTGTAACTGACCAAACGGTTTCTGATGCTCAATCTTTACTTTCTTGCAGGTAGTACAATCTTCTACATACTTAGCAACACTTCTCTTCATTCCCGGCCACCAATAGAATTGTTTCAAATCTCTATACATTTTATTCGTACCTGGATGAATAGAAAATCGAGATTGATGAGCTTCTTGTAGTACACGATCCCGTAATCCACCCAAACGAGGTACCCAAATTCTGTTTCCCATACACAACAACCCACGGTCATCTTTCCCAAGCAATGCTGATATCCCAACCAACCGTTCTGACTTCAAACTTTCCTCTTGATAAGCATCTATTTGGCATTTCAACAATTCATAAAAGATATTAGGAAGGAGTTCAGCTCGTAACGATATAGCTTTTATTGTTCCGCTTCTTTCTTGACGACTTAACGCATCTGCCACCACGTTCGCTTTCCCTGGGTGATAAAGAATTTCACAATCATAATCATTCACTAATTCTAACCACCTTCTTTGCCTCATATTCAATTCCTTTTGATCGAAAAGATGTTGAAGACTTTTATGGTCCGTGAAAATTTGACATTTAGAACCATAAAGATAATGCCTCCAAATCTTTAATGCGAAGACAACTGCTGCAAGCTCCATATCATGGGTAGGATATTGTCTTTCGTGATCCTTTAATTGACGTGAAGCATAGGCAATCACCTTCCCACGTTGCATGAGTACACATCCCAATCCCAACTTAGAAGCATCATTGTAGACCACAAAATCATCCGAACCTTCTGGCAATGCTAATATCGGCGCGCTGCAGAGTTTCTCTTTCAATATTCTGAATGCCTCATCTTTTTCTGCTTTCCATTCAAACTTTAAATTCTTCCGAGTTAACTTAGTCAGTGGCGTCGCGATTCGAGAAAAGTCTTTTATGAACTTCCGATAGTATCCAGCTAGACCCAGAAAACTGCGCACTTCGGTTGCCGTCTTCGGCGGTTCCCATCTTTCAATTGCTTCCACTTTCGTTGGATCAACTTGTATACCCTTCTCTGAAACTACGTGACCCAAAAACTGAACTTCCCGCAACCAGAATTCACATTTGGAGAACTTAGCGTACAACTTTTCTTTCTTCAATAATTCCAAAATCAAACTAAGATGTTGCGCATGATCCTCTTTGGATCGGGAATAAATAAGTATATCATCAATAAACACAATGACAAATTTATCGAGATAAGGCTTACATACCCGATTCATCAGATCCATAAAAGCGGCTGGAGCGTTCGTCAATCCAAAAGGCATTACCAAAAATTCGTAGTGGCCGTATCTTGTGCGAAATGCAGTCTTTAAAACATCCTCTTCCTTAACCTTCAACTGATGGTAGCCAGATCTAAGATCAATCTTGGAGAAATAACAAGCTCCAACTAATTGATCAAAAAGGTCATCAATTCTTGGAGTGGATACTTGTTCTTGATTGTGCGCTTGTTCAGCTCCCGGTAATCGATACACATTCTCATTGAACCGTCTTTCTTCTTCACAAATAAAACTGGTGCACCCCATGGCGATGAGCTGGGTCTGATGAAGCCCTTATCAGATAAATCTTGAAGCTGTGACATCATTTCTTTCATTTCTGGTGGTGCTAATCTGTACGGCGCGTGAGCAATAGGATTGGCTCCAGGTACCAGGTCTATTCCAAATTCTACTTGCCTAACAGGAGGAAGACTATTCAAGTCTTCAGGAAAAACTTCTGGGTATTCACTAACAATGGAAATATCTTCCAGCTTACACTTTTCAGGCCTACTATCTATCACATAGGCTAGATAACTAGAGCAACCCTTATTAACGCATTTACGGGCTTTTATCATAGATATAAGACTGGACTGATGATTCTTACGATCTCCATAAATCACTACCGATCTCTTATCAGGTAAAACGACATTGATTATTTTCTTATCACAAACTATATTAGCCTGATTCTCAGCCAGCCAATCCATTCCTACTACCACATCAAATTCAATCAAAGCTATAGGAAATAGTTGTATCGGTACTCCACATCCCTCTATATTGATCATGCAATGATCAAAAACCTCTTTAACTGCCACTTGGTTATCATTTGCAGTGTCTACTAATAAAGCATGTTTTAACATTTTAGGCTCTAAATGCATGTGAGCAGCAAAAGAAGGAGACACAAAAGATCGGTTTGCACCGGAATCAAATAACACTTTTGCACGCGTGGAGTTTATGAAAAATGTACCTGTGACCACATCAGGAGTTTCCTCTGCCTCTTTAGCTGTCATTTGGAACGTACGACCCCTCGTTCTCGGCGGTTCTATTCTTGGAACTACTGGTCTCGTAATGGCCGGTTTCCCCGATGTACCCCCTGATTGTATTCTACCTCGCGGACAGTCTGATTGGAGGTGATCCGGAGAGTTGCACAAAAAGCAAAACCGTGTTACTCGACAGTCTTTAACAACATGACCCGTTTTCCCACATTTAAAGCAAACCCGCGACTCTACTTGGCAATTTCCCTGATGGTAACGATTACACTTTGAACATGGTCTTTCTGTTGGTCGAAATGACGGACGGTTGTCAAACCTCTGAAATCTAGGTTTCCTTGAATCCTATGGTGGTCCTTCCCATTTTCTTTTTCCTAAGCTCTTATCACCCGTATCTCTTTTATTATCTCTTTCCACATTCTCGGCAGCATCCACCGCAGCTGTAAAAGTATTTGGCCCTGTGGCAGTCACCAATCTTCGAACCTTGGAATTCAACCCATAAATAAACCTCTCCATTTTCATCTTTTCTGTAGCAACATAATACCCTGCAAATCGAGAATTCTCCAAAAATCGTGCAGTATAATCTCTAACCGACATATTTCCTTGTTGTAGATTCATGAATTCTTCTTCTAACTGTCTGACAGCGGCTTGTGGACAGAAGTGCGTTGTGAAAGCTAACATGAATTCCTCCCATGAAAAAGTAGTATATACATCCGCTCCTCTCGATTCTGTATGAGCATCCCACCAATACAGAGCATCCCCTTTCAGCATCGCAGCTCCATAAAGCACTTTGTCTTCTTCAGCACATTTACACGTCTTGAAGATGGCCTCTATTTCTTTCAGCCATCTCATCGCCTTTACCGGATCCCGATCTCCTGAGTATGTAGGGGGCTTACAACTAAGAAACATTTTATAATCGCACCTTTTCACCCCTGGTAGAACAGTAGAGGTAAATGGTATCTCCACTTCATGTTCCGGATCTGGTCTTTCAGTTTCATTAAGAGGATTACGTTCGAACATGGCTTGTATGCTATCCTGTAATCTTCCCATTTCAGCAGTCAGATCATCTCGTGTAACAAACTCTGTACCATGCTGTTGTGTTCTACCTCCAGTTCGGCCTCCTGTTCCCCTTCCAGTTCTACCTCTACCACGATCTCATCCTCTTCCCCCTGTTCCTAACGGTGGATTTTCTCCACTTGAATTCCTTCCTCTTCCCTGATTCCCTTGTCTGGTGCCACTCGCCATTCTGTGGATTCAAACAAGGTTAATATACACACATAAGCACATACCCCATATAATAAGATATTCCAGTTCAAACATGTACCTGTAAGATCATAATTACACTGGCCTGGTGTAATTTGAAATTACCTTACATGATGTTCCTTCTACCTTTTATACTTAATATCCCCAGGTTCTAATTTGATAGGGACATCCTACTTCACATGCAGTTTAAGTCTAGGTACAGATACTAATACCTAAATCCCTTAAACTAGGGCTCTGATACCATCTGTAACATCCCGCAAAACAAATATACATATAACATACAATTCATAACAGAGTTTCAACAAAATCATTCACATTACACATTTGGTCCCAAAGTCTGATCTAACCAATATAAAATTCAGTACAAACTTGATCTCATTTAGGTCTGATAATAGCTAATAACTGAAATTTAAGTACAAAAGTATCATCAACTTCATAATGATCATCATTCCACATAGCTATCCTCCAAGTAATCTAATCATTTACTCTTACTGGTACCACCACCTGGAATACAGATTTTTAAAAACAAAAATGAGGGTTAGACCTAAGGGTCTAGTGAGTAAATCCCTGACATTTGGAAATCATTAAAAATTCATTTATATAAACACTCTTTATATAAATACACATACATCACACGGAAATTAATACCAAATACAATTTACACAACATACCTGTCTCATTCCCCTTATCCCTCCACCAATGGCCAATATCAATTGGTTGCGAGCCAATTTAACACACCGGTCCAAAGCCCGGCCACGTATTATATTTTCATATAATACTCACGTAATTATAATATCTCAATATATTATAATCACCCACGTATGACATATTCATACCACATATCAAATATTTATTATTCACGTAATGTATTCCAGTAAAATACTTTTTAACGTAAAACTCACCTGATTAGTTTATCAGCAAAAGCCTTCTCAAGTTTATCTCACGTATTTCCACCCTTCACAGAATCTGAAATTACACAAAATAACAGATATCTCTTCTTAAAACTAAATTTACGAAATCCTTAACTCAAATCGCAATCCAAAATAATATGAAATCGCAATGAACAGTACAAGTCGCAACGGTAATGAACAGTACTAAGTCGCAACCTCTTATTGCGACTTCACCCCGAAATCGCAACCCCCTATTGCGACTTCACCCCGAAATCGCAACCCCCTATTGCGACTTCACCCTAAGTCGCAATCAACTATTGCGATTCCACCCTGGAGTCGCAACCCACTATTGCGATCCCAAACCCGAATCGCAATCAACTACTGCGATTCCAAGCCAAGTCGCAAATGACCATTGCGACTTCAATGCCAAGTCGCAACTAACTGTTGCGACTTCGTTGAATGTCGCAGTCGTCTATTGCGACTCCGATGAATGTCTCCGTCCACTGTTTCATCCTAAAACCCAGATTTTGCAGTTTTTATACTATGCATGTTGATATAAAGATGCAGAATTGTTTAAGACCAATAACATAACCTAAACATAAGCTTAGATTCATCAAAACATCCATTTCTAACCAAAACCCACTTAGAACTTATCTTGTAAACTCAAGAACACTTTGAGGAATTAAAAACACATAGAAGGATGGATTGTTTACCTGGATTACTTCAGTTTAATCCTTAAGTCACTGCAACTCCCTTTTGATTTCTTCTTTCTTCTTTCCTTCAATCTCTCTTTCGAACTCTCTCTCTCTAACCGAATACCCTTACACATACACACTTTTGGATACTTTCTTCTAAATGAGACATTGACACCTATCTCATGACTAAGAGAAAGTCGGTTATGGCAAGGAGGAGGTGGAAATTAGTTACCCAATACTCCTTAAATTTGTTTCACTTGTCAAAATACACCCCTACCTTCTATTCTAAAATTAAAACCTACCCCTTAACTACTTACTCCATAAAATACCCACATAAAACTCATAAAATTTTCATATTTTAAATTAAATAAAATACCTGGTTATTACACCCAGCTTATCTAAGATCAATAAAGATAAGAACCGAATGTAGGGAATTCGTCGTTGTTTCAACTAGCATTAGTTTTTTTCACCACGTATGTGAAGAAATATAGAGCAAAGTTGACATTTCATTGAAGTATTAGTATATGTCATGTGGTTGTATAACTAAGGCATTGATCATACTCAAACAATATGCGAGGTGAGAGAATAAGAAGTACCAAACACTGCTCATGTTTTTCCTTAGAAGAGTGCTCGTGGCATATGCTTTAGAGTCAACTTTTTGATAATCAATTATAGAAATAACATATTCGAGTTCTTTAATAGAGGAAATGTATTTAAAATCTTCTTCCAACGAGGAAGGTAGATGTAGAACACATGCAAGATCATAAATATTGAATGAGATATAATTTTCAGATAAAATGTTGGAAGTTACTTCATTTGTTTCAACATAATAAGTACATGGACACTAAAAGTTCTCTAACAGAATTAAACTCATTCTAGTGTTGGCAGATAGCGCATGAGCAAGTCTGGTTACATTGTTTGGAGATTAATCGTACTGAGACATTGTACCAGATGTGTGAAAAAGTAATGTCATACCCTATACATGTATTTGAGAAAAATTGTTCCTGAGGCGTTATCATTTGAAACCTTCATTTTATATTCAAAACTATGAATAACTTCAAGTTCCTTATCAGAGAATAAGTTTTCATAGACATTGGATGAAGATGATGAAAGTTGAAGAATTCTGGCGACATCATCTGCAGTGATGATCACATCCTTTTCGATGAGCACGAAAGCTTTGATTGAGTCATCATCTTTGGAATAGACACATGGACACCATAAATTTCCAAGAAGAAAATAATACTTTTTTCTAAACATCAAAACATTCAATAAATCTCTGTTTATGAAGCAAAGGCCATTTGGCGCCTCAAAACACCAAATAAAACATTATAAAACATCTTTAAAGATTTGATAATCAAAATATGCTCAAATACCCAAGCATTCATAAAACTCGTCAAATATGAAGAGAACTCATGGAAATATGTTCAATGCCCAAAATGAAGATATTTTGACATGTATATAGTTTTGCAAAACAATTAGAAAACATCAAAACCCTAGCATATCTAGGTTTAAGCTAAATCTAGGTTTTACCCTAAACCATGAGTTTCCTTAGATGAATACTTGATGTATTTAAGTGATATCCATAGATATCAGATCCAATACTCCCGCATATGATTCCTTTACCACAAAAGTCTCCAAAATTACACCCAAAATCGAAGGATATAGTGAGGAGATGGAAAACATCAAAACCCTAGCTTTTTGAGATGAAAAGATGAGAAGAATACCTTATCCATAAACTCTTGTATCCACCAAGAATGCTCCTAGCTTAAGAATTGGACTTTAAGCTCTCAAAATATACCAAGATGAGAGAAAAGGGGTTGGAAGAAAGTTCGGTGAAGAAGTAAGGAGATCAAGGCTGAAAATCGGGTTTTATGTTGCATTGGACCTCCCGTGAGACCATGACATGTAATTGTGTAATAGGGCACAATCGCCCAACTTGTACTGTGAGTTCTTCTTGCGTTTCACCTTCTTGAGCCTTTTTATTTATAATACCCCGGGTAAGTTCGTTAATTAAATTCTCTTTCCGTTAATCTTGGTTAACTTTAAAATAGGATGTTTAGGGTAAGTTTGGGTTAAATTATAAGTTAAAGGTGTTTTGGGTCATTAGTGAATAGTTCAAGGACTAGGATTGTAAATTAAATTAATATTATCCCTTAGACTATCCAGATATTTTCATAATTCATCAAATATCAGTGTGTGTGTGTGTGTGTGTATGTTTTGAGACCAAAAGAAGAAAAAGATAAAGAATAGGGTTAAGGCTTCATTTGGATCCATTGGAAGTGAATTGAGGTATGCTTCCTTTACATTTTATGTTGGTAATTGCTAATAGATAGTTTCTATCGGAGTAGAATAGTCGATTTCATGTCTGGTAATAATTTCTGTTGAATCTGGATAAAAATGGGGTAAACCGACAGAGGTTTCCGGACACATTATGGTGGTGTCCGGTAGTCTCTTTTGATAGTGTCCGGAAGTTGTTCTTATGGTGTCCGGACGAATCAACTACCCGGTAAGTTCTTCTTTTCCATGGTTTCCGGATGGTGTCCGGGTATCGTCCGGATTGTTTATGTCGTCCGGAAAGTGGTGTTGTCCGGAAAGTTATGTTGTCCGGATTGTTTGACTTGTCCGGATAGTCTTGTGGTGTCCGGAAACTTTAGTTGTTTGGTCACTTTTGGGATTTCAGATATTTTTGGGTATCCGATGGCTTTGTGTTTTGTCGACTATTGGATAGGATATGAAAGAGGACTGGATATAAGTTCGGGTTTGGGGGAAACATTTGAGGATGAGAGTTAGGTAGATTTATCTAGAATTTTTAGCCTAATAGTAAGTATTATGTGTTCCATTTGGTAAAGGGATATTTTGTATCTAATTGTTTCAGATTCTGTGAATTTGGAGTGAAAGCTGAATCTGTTGGGAAAAGCTTGAAAGAGTTTTAATAAGCAATCAGGTGAGTTTTACTTTAAAAATGTTTTCAAACTGGAATACATATATGTGGATTGAGTATGTGATAAGTAGTGTGATTATGTGCATATATATGAAGTATGATATATTGAGGTGTATATTATATTTATACGAGTATTACACTATACGAGAGCACGTTGGCCGGGCTTAGGACCGGTGGAGTTGGTTGTACAGAGGGACAGCGGTGTTGGCTGTAGTTTTAGTACAACGGAGTAAATTTATTAGTTGGCTCGCAACCATCTAATATGGAAATGGAAATGAGACAGGAAAGTACACGATGCATGAGTTATACTTGGTATTTATATTTGAAATGATGTATATGGTGTTTGTACAAATGGTTTTAAACTAACAGGGATTTTCTCACTTAGACCACTAGGTCTAACCCTCATTTTGTTTTAAAAATATGTATTCCAGGTCGTGGATCAAGTAAGAGCAAATGAGAAGGGTAATATGTGCTTAGCTTGTGGAAGATGTATGTTGTTGAAGACCATGATGTATTTTGTAGTTATAACTCCGTCATTAGTTATAATGTAAATTAATTAGCAAAAAGTTTGTAATGGAATCCGTAATATAGTTGTAAAGACTAAGGGACCGAAGTTGTTATGTGATGTATCTTTTGATTATGTAACGATGTTATGCAATATATGTTATTTGTTGTATGTTTGGGAACCGGGTTGTTATAGATGGTATCAGAGCCCTAGTTTAAGGGATTTAGGTATTCGAATCTATACCTAGACTTAAACTGCATGTGAAGTAGGATGTCCATATTATGTTAGAACCTTGGGATGCTAAATATAAAAGGTAGAAGGAACATCATGTAAGGTAATTTCAAATTACATTTGGCCAGTGTAATCATGAACTTACAGGTACATGTTTGAACTGGAAAACCTTATTATATGGGGTATGTGCTTATGTGTATATTAACCTTGTTGAAATCTACAGAATGGCAAGTGGTACTCGATGTACAAATAGGGAGGAAGAAGGAAACCCTAGTAGAACTAATCCAACAGTCGGGACAAGGGGAAGAGGGGGAGAAAGAGGAAGAGGCAGAACTGGAGGCAGAGTTCACCCGCGGGGTATTGAATTTGTTACAAGAAACGACTTGACGGCTGAAATGGGAAGACTGCAAGCAAGTATACAGGCTATGTTCGACCGAACTCGTAATACTGAAACTGAAATACCAGATCCTAATCTGGAATACGAGATGCCCATTACACCTACTGTCATACCAGTGCCAAGGAAGTGTGATTATAAAATGTTTCTAAGCTGCAAACCTCCAACCTACTCAGGAGAGAGGGATCCGGTGAAGGCTATGAGGTGGCTAAAAGAGATAAAAGCTATCTTCAAAACCAGTAAATGTGCTGACGAAGATAGAGTGCTATATGGAACTGCAATGCTGAAGGCGGATGCGTTATACTGGTGGGATGCTCTCATTACCTCTAGAGGATCTGATGTGTATTCTACTTTCTCTTGGGACGAATTCACTACAGCTTTTAAGAGACAGTTTTGTCCACAAGCAGTAGTTAGACAACTGGAGGAAGAATTCAAGAACCTACAACAAGGGAGTTTATCGGTTAGGGATTATACCGCTCGTTTCCTGGAGAAGTCTCGTTTCGCAGAATATTATGTTGCCACGGAGGCACTGAAGATGGAAAGGTTTATCTTCGAGTTAAAGTCAGAAATCTGAAGTCTTGTGATTGCAAAGGGACCGGAAACCTTCTCAACCGCAGTAGATGCCACGGAAAATGTAGAACGGGATAGAGGAAGAGATGCTGGTGATAAGAGTACTAGGAAAAGAAAATGTGAAGGACCACAGTATGATCCAAAGAAGTCTAGATTTCAGAGATTTGATAGTCGTACACCTTTCAGACCAGCTGAAAGACCTTGTCCAAAGTGTAATCGTATTCATCAAGGAAATTGTCAAGTTGATCCTCGAGTTTGTTACAGGTGTGGAAAGATCGGCCATATTACTAAAGACTGTCGGGTAACTCGATTTTGTTTCACATGCAATTCTCCTGATCACATTCAGTCTGATTGTCCACGGGGGAGAGTACAGCAGGGTGGTACGTCAGTGAGACCAACGGGTGTTAGACCGGTAGTACCAAGACCAGAGTTACCAAGAGCTAGGGGTCGTGCCTTTCAGATGACAGCACAAGAAGCGGAGGAAACTCCTGATGTGGTTACAGGTACATTCTTAATAAACTCTACACGTGCTAAGGTGTTATTTGACTCCGGTGCAAACCGATCGTTTGTGTCTCCTTCCTTTGCTGCTTTTATGCATTTAAAGCCTAAAGTGTTAGACCATGCTTTATTGGTAGATACTACAAATGATAATCAAGTATCGGTTAAAGAGGTACTTGATAGTTGTGTGATAAATATAGATGGGTGTGGAGTACCTATCCAGTTGTTTCCTATAACTTTGATCGAATTTGATGTGGTAGTGGGAATGGATTGGTTAGCCGAAAATTAGGCTAGTATAGTTTGCGATAAGAAGTTGATTAATGTTGTCTTACCTGAGAAGGGACCAGTAGTGATTTATGGTGCCCGTAGAAATCATCAGTCTTGCCTTATCTCTATGATGAAAGCTCGTAAGTGTGTTAATAAAGGTTGTCCGAGTTACTTAGCTTATGTGATAGATACTAAGCTAGAAAAGAATAAGTTGGAAGATATTCCTGTTGTTAGTGAATTTCCGGAAGTTTTCCCAGAAGATTTGAATAGTCTTCCGCCTGTTAGACATGTAGAGTTTGGCATAGATCTTATTCCTGGAGCCGCTCCTGTTGCCCGTGCACCGTGTCGTTTGGCACCTCCAGAGATGAAAGAAATGATGACGTAACTTCAAGATCTATCCGATAAGGGCTTCATCAGACCCAGTTCTTCACCGTGGGGTGTACCGGTTCTGTTTGTGAAAAAGAAGGATGGTTCGATGAGGATGTGCATTGATTATAGGGAACTGAATAAGCGCACGATCAAGAACAAGTATCCGCTCCCAAGAATTGATGACCTCTTCGATCAATTAGTTGGAGCTTGTTATTTCTCCAAGATTGATCTAAGATCTGGTTATCACCAACTGAAGGTTAAAGAAGAAGACGTTCTGAAAACTGCTTTTCGCACAAGGCATGACCACTACGAATTCTTAGTGATGCCTTTCGGTCTGACGAATGCCCCAGCTGCTTTTATGGATTTAATGAATCGGGTATGTAAGCCATATCTCGATAAATTTGTTATTGTGTTTATCGATGATATCCTTATCTACTCCCGATCCAAAGAAGAGCACGCACGACATCTTCGTTTGATTCTGGAGTTGTTGAAGAAGGAACAGTTGTATGCTAAATTTTCTAAATGTGAATTCTGGCTACGGGAAGTTCAATTTCTTGGGCATGTAGTTTCCGAGAAAGGCATTCAAGTTGATCCGATGAAAGTAGAAGCAATTGAAAAGTGGGAACCGCCGAAAACGCCAACGGAAGTACGAAGTTTTCTGGGTTTAGCCGGCTACTATCGAAAGTTTATACAAGACTTCTCTCGTATCGCTACGCCTTTGACCAAGCTGACCCGAAAGAATATAAAGTTCGACTGGAAAGCAAAACAGGATGTAGCATTCCGAATATTGAAAGAGAAACTCTGTAGCGCGCCGATACTGTCACTACCTGAAGGTTCCAACGACTTCGTTGTTTACAGTGATGCTTCCAAACTAGGATTGGGATGTGTACTAATGCAGCGTGGAAAAGTTATAGCTTATGCTTCTCGTCAACAGAAGGATCATGAACGGCAATATCCTACACACGACATGGAACTTGCAGTAGTTGTTTTCGCGCTAAAGATTTGGAGACATTATTTATACGGTTCTAAGTGTCAAATTTATACCGATCATAAGGGTCTCCAACATCTTTTCGATCAGCGGGAATTGAATATGAGGCAAAGAAGATGGTTAGAACTGATGAATGACTACGACTGTGAAATTCTTTATCATCTGGGAAAGGCGAATATGGTAGCTGATGCATTGAGTCGTCAAGAAAGGAGTGGAATAATAAAAGCCATTGCACTACGAGCTGAACTCCTACCTAACATCTTTGACGAATTGAAGAAGTGTCAAGTAGAAGCTTTTCAAGAGGAAAACTTGAAACCAGAACGGTTAGTAGGAATATCAACAACACTTATAACAGATGATCGTGGGTTACTGTGTCTGGGAAACAGAATTTAGGTGCCTCGTTTGGGTGGTTTATGTGATCGGGTACTACAAGAAGCTCATCAATCTCGTTTCTCTATTCATCCAGGTACGAATAAGATGTATTGTTGATCCAAACCCTCAGTGATTTGATAATGACCCTCTCTTAAATACTTAGTGAAAATTGTAAGTAAACAATATGTATCAGAGTTTCACTATCGCTGATAAGTACTAAGATCTTACAGTACCGCTGATAGGAACTCTCGCTCTTTAGATTAAACATTCAGCGAACACTGTTCATCATAATGCTCTGAGTCTGTTCAGTTCTTATGGTGATCGCTGATAAGTTAGTTGTTTACTTATGATCTCTGAAGACAAGTTTCACGTCAACATAGGTTCTACGCTGAAGTCGAAGATCAAGCTTAAGAACCAGCGACAAGTCTCCTAATGAACTGATACGGATCAACGAAGACTCAGATTTGTCCACTCAACGTGAAGTATCAAGTACAGGACTTCAGCTATCGCTGAACTTTATCATTCGCTGATAAACAATGGTAAAGCGCTGAATCAACGAAAAGCTGATCATGAAGTCCTCCGTACAACGTACTTTTGTCTTAACCACCCTTGCACGACTCTGTACGATATGTCAGAAAAGAACCTCCTTATTGTCTGAAATCGTACAACCACTCTGATACTACACTGTTCAAACATGCGGCTACTAAGGTTGTCTACAAAGGTCAATGACATGCAACCAACCAGCTGCTGCCACGTGTAAAGTGTAAACTGCAATGCATTAAATGAATGCAGTATATAAGAAGGACTCCAACTTCATTTTTGAAGCACTTGCTAACTCTGGACAAGTCATCTTTCTTATCTTGAGATAGGTTATTATTAGTAATTTCCTTCTCTTTCTTAGTGCAAGAAACTTAGTGTTCCAACTTGTTTAGATTTAGGTTTATTCTTAATCTTGTTCCGCAACAAGCTGTAAATTGTTAATGATTTATCAATAAACAATTTAGAAAAGTAAAATCTGTGTGTTTGTATTCAACCCCCCCCCCCCCTTCTACAAACTTGTATAGCCCTTCGGGACCAACAAGTGGTATCAGAGCAGATTTGTTTAATCTCATAAACAAGATCTAATCTATACTAAGATTTCTCTTCCTTGCTATTTCTGAAAATGGCTACCAACACAAACACAAACTATATTGACAATGGTTCTCTTGCAAAACCCCCTAGATTCTCCAGAGATAATTTTAATCTCTGGAAAAATAGGATGATTCTCTTCTTAGAAGGTGTAGACCCTACTATGCCTTATTATCTTGAAAACGGCCCATATATTCCTGCAAGAATTGATGCTGCAGTTCCAGCCGCTGAGAATAGACCTGCTATTCCAGAAAGGCTGATTCCTAAAGAAATTCATTTTGGACTGATGAAGATAAGAAGAAAGTGGCTATCGACACCAAAGACAGATCCATACTCTCCATGGCTCTTCCTGACGAAGTCTACCATTCCGTCATGAACCTGAAAACCTCAAAAGCCATGTGGGACACAATCTGTGTTCAGTATGAAGGTACTTCTGAAGTCCAGGACTCTCGAAAGATCAACCTGGTAAGACAGTACGAAAGTTTCATTTGTGGTAAGAATGAAACTCTCTCTGAAGTTCGCCAACGTTTTAACTGTTTAATAATAGATCTAAAAACTGTTGGTAAGGAATATTCTAACTTTGAAGTGCTGACAAAGGTTTTAGAATGTTTACCTAAAAGCTGGGACAGTTATTCTATGTGTCTCAAGCTGTCAAAGGATCTAAAATCAATGACCCTTTCTACCTTATATGGCACGATGCTGAATCATGAGCAATCGAGTCATCTTAAGAATAATCTTGTAAAAGATTCCAAAAGCACCCATGTTGCTTTAATCTCAGAGGAACCTTCCACTCAGCGACCCTCGGTCACTATCACTGAGCTGGAGAGTAACTCTGAAAGGTCATCAGATTCTGACTCTTCAGATGATGATGAATCTTTGGCTCTCCTCACTAAAAAGTTCAGGAGATTCGCCAAAAAGAAAATGTTCAGAAAGAATAAACCTCTTTCCATTACTGACAAGCCAAGATCATCAGCTCCTGTTGATAAGGCTACTGCTACTTGTTTTAACTACGAAAAGATAGGACATTTCGCTAACGAGTGCAGGTCTAAGAAAGTTTCGAGAAACTCATCGTTTCCCAAGAAATCCTTTATTCCCAGGAATAAAGATGACAAATACGCCAAGCTGAAAGAAAAGTATGCGAAGCTGAAAAGCTTTAAGAAGAAAGGCAAAGGCCTGATGGCTAACTATGATTGGGCTGCCTCTGATGAAGAAGAATCATCATCTGACTCTGAAGATGATGAAGCCAATCTCTGTCTTATGGCCAAGATTGAAGATGAGGAAGAAAGTTCAGACATCCCCTCTACTTCAACCTCTGTAACTCAGGTATCACCTTCCTTCTTTACCAATATTGCAAATATTGATGAAGCTGATAGTCTTCGAAAGATCGATCTCTTGACTAGAAGTTTATATGAAGCCATGAATGGCAAAACTGTAGTTGAAAATCAAAACCTTGATCTCGCTGAACAGCTTAAAAACTGTCACCTTCAAATAGAAAAGCTTTCTAAAATTGAAGAAGATTTTAAAGATCAAGTGCACTTAAATCAGCTAGTCAAAATCGAGCGCGAAGAAGCTATCACTGCATTAAGAGCTGAAAAAGCTACTGTTGAAGGATGGTGTAATTCTTCAACAAAGATCACTGAGATAATTAAGTCTCAGATTCCCCTGAGTGATAAACGTGGTCTTGGTTACAAAGCTGATCTTCTAGAACCAACCACTGATCGTTCCATGCTCTTATTTGGAACTTTCGTATCCTCAGTCGCTGATACTTCATCCTCTCAGTGTTCCTCTTCTAGACCGCCTATCCCTGAGGAAATTTCTACCTCTTCAAAAGGTAAAGAGAAAATGGTTTATCCAAAACCTACCTCTGTCTTTAGAGATAAGGGTAAAGGAATCGCTTTTAACCAAAATCCTCAGAAGGGTACCTCTGTACCAAAGCTGAATGCTTCTAAAGATTTAGTGATTCATCCCTCTGGATCAAGGAATCAGATCTCTAGATCTACTCAGCATGGATCTATTCAACGATCTACTCCTAGACTCAGAGTGGATGTCTTTGGTAAGAAATCCGAAGAACTAAATGTTCCTCCCATTTCAAAAGCCAATAGCTTATTTGGTGCTGGTCCTTCTAATTCAAAATCAAAAGCTCAGCATTCAAATGGTCCTAGAACTAATTTTAGTTATAGGAAATGTTATCACTGCAGACTTACTGATCATATTGCTAGTAAGTGCCCCACAGCCACCAAAGCTGAAAAGATAGCTAAGGTGAAGATCATTGCCCCCAAGGCAAAGAAGACCACTGAGGTTAAGAAATTAACCAAAGTGAAGACTGACAAAGCTGAATCTTCAAATGCTGCGAAGATTGCTGAACCTTCCGTTCCAACTACTTCCACTGACAAACGTGTACACATGGTTAAGTGGGTACCCAAGAAAAACTAATATTCCTTTGTAATGCAGGTTAAGAAGGGTATCTGGTATCTCGATAGCGGATGCTCTAGACACATGACTGGAAAGAAAAGCCTGTTCGCTGAATACAAGGAAGAGAAGGATCCCTCTGTGACTTTTGGTGGAAATGGAAAAGGACATACCCGAGGGTTTGGTGTACTCTCTAATGGTACAACCACCTTCAGAAGAGTCGCATATGTTGAAGGGCTGAAGCATAATCTTTTAAGCATCAGTCAGCTTTGCGACAAGGATAACAAAGTAATCTTTTCCAAAGAATCCTGCTTTGTCACTGACAAAAAGGAGAAGATAGCTCTCAGCGGTTATCATTTGGAAAATGTTTATGTAATAAACATGGACTCAACAACCACTGAGAACTCCTGTTTCTTCTCAAAAGCCTCATCTGATGTCAACTGGCTATGGCATAAGAGGCTCTCTCATCTGAATTTCAAGACCCTGAACACTCTTTCTTCAAAAGAGTTAGTCACTGGTCTACCTCAACACTCATACGCCAAAGAGTCTTTATGTTCAGCGTGTGAGAAAGGGAAGCAGACCAAAGCAAGCTTTAAGTCAAAACAAGTCTCCTCAGTGTCATCTCCTCTACAACTTCTCCATATGGATTTGTTTGGCCCTGTTAACAAACAATCCATCGCTGGAAAGAAATATACACTGGTCATAGTTGATGAGTTCTCTCGTTATACATGGGTTATGTTTCTCCGTTCCAAGAGTGACACCCCTGAAGAACTCATCACCTTTGTTCGGAAGATGGAAACCCTGAACAACTTGACCGTTCGCTCAATAAGGAGTGATCATGGGACTGAATTCAAAAACAGTTCTCTTGATTCATTCTTTGAGAGTAAGGGTATTTCTCACAACTTTTCTTCAGTGAGAACACCACAACAAAATGGAGTCGCTGAAAGAAGAAATAGAACAATTATTGAAGTTGCACGTTCAATGCTCAGCGATTCTCACCTGCCTACTCAGTTTTGGGCAGAAGCTGTCAACACTACTTGTTTTACGCAAAACAGGTCGTTGATAGTCAAAAGATTCAATAAAACAGCCTATGAACTTTTTCATGGGAGAAAGCCTTCAATCAGCTTTCTTCACATCTTTGGATGTCAGTGTTTCATACTGAATAACAGAGATGCCCTTGGAAAGTTTGATCCTAAGGCTGATGATGGAATCGTTTTTGGATATTCTTCAATCTCCAAAGCCTTCAGAGTCTTCAATCGTAGAAGACAAACTGTAGAAGAAACTATACACGTCACGTTTGACGAATCCCGTTCAGCGAACTCTAAACCGTCCGCTGATACTGAAGAACTGAATCAACGGATGTTCTCTCATCTTGGTGATTCAGAAGATATTCCCACTCCTCATACTCATACAGTTGAAGATGATAGTCCTACTATCATTCCAAACATGCAGAATAGTGAAGCTGAAACGTCATGGGTCTCAGCTGTTCCTTTAAACACTATACCTGCTTCTGAACCAAATGTCTCAGACATTCCATCTATTTCTCAGCAATCAGTGAATATAATGACAACTGCACCCATTCCTCTCTTGGCCGATACTCCATAAGTTGCTGAAGCCTCATCTTCAGCTCCTCCAGTTCAGTTTGAGTCAGCGTCTCACGCTTCGGCTCAGCGATGGACTGTGAATCACCCAATTGATCAAATACTTGGTGATCCAAACGCTGGTGTTCAGACTCGACGAAGTGCAGGTAATATTTGTTTATTTGTTAACTTTATTTCTCTGATTGAACCAAAGAAGATAGATGATGCCCTCAAAGATCCAAATTGGGCCAGCGCCATGCAAGAAGAGCTGACTGAATTCGAAAGAAACAAAGTTTGGAAACTTGTTCGAAGACCAACTGACAAAACAGTGATAGGCACTAAATGGGTCTATCGAAACAAGTTGGACGAACATGGAACTGTAACCCGCAACAAGGCTCGTCTTGTTGCTCAGGGATACAGACAAGAGGAAGGCATAGATTACGACGAAACATTTGCTCCAGTAGCAAGACTAGAATCTATTCGTCTATTCTTAGCATACGTTGTACACAAAGACTTCAAAGTATATCAGATGGATGTTAAGTCAGCGTTTCTAAATGGAAAGCTGAATGAAGAAGTCTATGTGGAACAACCTCCAGGATTCTCAGATCCTAAGCGTCCAGGTTATGTTTATAAACTGGATAAGGCACTTTATGGCTTAAAGCAAGCTCCACGTGCATGGTATGACACTCTCTCTACTTATCTCCATATCGAACAATTTGAGCGTGGTAAAATCGATAAGACTCTATTTTTCAGGAAAGTAAAAGGTCATATCATCCTTGTTCAGATATATGTTGATGACATTATATTTGGTTCTACTAACCCTGATCTTTGTACTCGTTTCGCTGATAGGATGAAAGATGAGTATAAAATGAGCATGATTGGTGAACTAACATATTTCCTTGGTCTTCAGATAAAGCAAAATGAAAAAGGAACTTTCATTAATCAGGGAAAGTATGTTAAAGATATGCTGAAGAAATTCGATTTAACTCAGAGTTCAGCTATGAAAACCCCTATGGCACCATCGATGATACTAGATAAGGATACTAAAGGTATTCCTGTTAATGTCACGATGTACCGTGGGATGATTGGCTCTCTCTTGTATCTTACAGCTAGCCGACCCGATATTATGTATGCAACCTGTTTGTATGCACGATATCAAGCTGAACCTAAGGAATCTCATATGACCGCTGTAAAGCGAATTTTTCGATACCTTAAGGGTACTGCGAATCTAGGTCTTTGGTATCCCAAAGACTCAGGGTTCGATCTAATCGCCTATTCAGATAGTGATTTTGCAGGTTGCAAATTGGATAGGAAAAGCACCACAGGAGGCTGTCAGCTCCTGGGTGGAAAGCTGGTGAGTTGGACAAGTAAAAAGCAAAACTCAGTGTCCACCTCCACAGCTGAAGCTGAGTATGTAGCCGCTGGAAGCTGTTGTTCTCAGGTCTTGTGGATGAGAAATCAACTACTGGACTATGACCTACAGCTCTCAAATATTCCAATCTATTGCGACAGCACAAGTGCCATCGCTATAGCCAACAATCCAGTGCTACACTCAAAGACAAAACACATCGAAATCAGGTATCATTTTATCAGAGATCATGTGATGAATGGTGATATAGAACATCACTTTATCCCAACCGATTATCAGTTAGCTGATCTGTTCACCAAGCCTCTTGATGAGACAAGATTCAACTTTCTCATCAGCGAGCTTGGAATGATGAATTATGAAGAGTAAAATCTTCAGCGGTTCACATTTGATCAGCGATAGGATAAAATCAACTTGTATAACCCATTCTATCATTCTCTCTGAATAAACTTGATTCGCTGATATCAAGGTATGTTTTTCTCTCACTGACAATCGCATGTGAATGCAAGATTTCAAAACAAATTGCATCGTTGAATATATCTTCCTTAATCAGCGATACTTTGAAATTTCTAAAAACAACTGATATTTCTATTCAGTGCTTCATGTCTTCAAAAGTGTCCCTGAGTTTTCAAAACCTCAGAGACATCCTAGAAAATGAAAGGACAGTTGTGACGTCATTGCAACGGATAAGCCCCGACACGTTCTTTTCCTGACACACGTTTGCACGTTTCGTTTACCTTCCAATCAAATTCAAACACGTGTCCGTGTCATGATGAAAAACTTTCCCGCTCGAGTTTTTCTCTCTCTCTCTAATCTCACTATATAAACACTTTTTGGGTTTATATTTCTCCTTTACGCGAAAAACTTCTCCTACAAGCAAGAAAAAGAAAATTACTGTTGCATTTGTGCTCTCAAGTTTTTCAAGAACTTCTTCTTCTTCAACGAACCAGGTTAATATTTCTGTTATTTACCTGTTTCTTAAAACTTGTTAATGATCTTCTCATTGTTTTTACAAGATCAAACAAAGGAACTTTTTCAAATGAAATCATTTCTTTCATGGTTTTATGAACACAACCTTTCATGGTTGTTCTTCAAGTTTAAACGCAAAATCTTAAACTTGTTCTTCATATGTTTCTCCAGAATCCTAATTCTCAAAGGAAACTGGAAAACAAGATTTTTTTTGGTTTGCATTTCTTTTTCAAAACCAAGAAAAACCCTTATCTTCATTAAGACATTTTTGTCTGAATGAAATGGACAAAATTTGAACCATCTTATTGGAAAATCTTTCCACATTAAGATTATTCTTATTTGCTATATCTTTGGTTGAACTGATAATACAGAAATGGCATCTACTGACATTTCCACTGCCAAGAACACCACTGCTGAGAACACTGCTGCTGCTGAGGAATTGGAAATCATCAAGGCTCCTCAGGTCAAGTTCACTCTTGAAGAACTTGATTGGACAAAAACCAACAACCTCTATGCGCTTCTCGAGTTTCCTCCTCGAAAGCAAGTCACACATCTGAATGATGCTGTGAATTTCCCGAAAAACTGTTGCCTCTCTACAGCCCTGACCATAACACCTCCTGCACATCAGCTACTACTTTCTCAGTTCTGGTACTCTGCCAGACACTCTCAGCTACCATCAACCAAAGACACCTCAAAAACAAATGATTGCATCCTCTGTGATACTGATTTTGGCACAATAAAGATCACCCCTGCCATTATCCGCAAAGCCCTGAGCCTTCCCATCGCCACAAAAGAAAAACCTTTTGTTCCTCTCCCTGACCACAAGAAACATTCTGATAGGGAAGCCATCACTGCATTCTTTGATGCAATAGGCTATGTTTGGGAAACTGGGAGGGACAAGAAGCCTGAGAAGAAGCTGACCCTCATCAAGAAGTCAAAAATGCCCAGCGAGATGAACTTCATCTTCACTCACTTAATAAGCTGCATGACTGCAAAGACCGGCTCCTCTGATCAAGCCGCTCAACCTCAACAAGCAATGGGATATGCATTGCTGAAAGGTCTACATATAGACTGGGCATCAATAATCTACGATGATCTAGTTCTCAGAGTAGACTCTGCCGCTGACCGATCACCATGGGTTCCATATCCAAGATTCATCAGCGCCGTCTTCCAAACAGGCCTGAAGGACAACTACCCAAAAGAGGGTGACCTGAAACTCTCTCAGGTTGGCCCTAAAGTACTCGACTTCAAGCCAGTGGAAAACGAGGTACGTCTCTCTACACTCTTAACTCTTCTCAACCCTACTTCTTCGACTTCTGCAGCTCCTTCAGCGGACAAACCCATCGCTGATACCCAAGCTGCAACCTCCATTCCTTATCATAAAGGAAACACTCATCTACCAAACTTAGTTCCAAAAGAACTAAGAAAACCAAGGAGCAACCCCAGCAATCTCTTGCTGAAGACTCCTCAGCTCATCTCGAAGAGCTGGAGGAAAGTTCAGTGGTACGCTCTGCCACAGCTGAACAAGCCACCCATTCCATCCCAGCTTCAGCGTCTCTAAACGCTGAGGTTATAAACTTGGAATCTACCCAACCTCCTTCAGTCTCTCCACAGACTGAAGAAGTGATTCTCAGCGGATCCAACGCTGAACCCCGCACCCAACCAACATTCTCAACCTTCGCTCCTCTCTCTACTCCATTGGACTCTAATCCAGTTGTCACCACTGGAGCACCTATCATTCCTCCAGAAGCTAAAGCTGATACTCTTCAAGGAATGATGGATGTAGGACCTGCAGAGATGACCATGCGTACACGCACTCTAGCTGACGACATGGAACTCTTCTCAGGACACAGAGATTTTGATGAATTCACCAATCCTCCTGCAGGTACACACCAACCCATATACACTGTAACTGAACCCCAAACTTCTGAGCTTTCCTCTGTTCACAAGTACTTATATGTTACAAGTCCTAATTTGGGAGACATCAACGCCTCTCTGAAGAACATAGAGACGAAGCTGACAGGTCTCACCACTACTCTCTCCGACAACTCTTCAGCTGTAACAAACGCTGGAGAGAATCTCACAAAGCTGACAACAGTGGTTGAAAAGAATGCCTCCAAAGCTGACTTGGAGAAGGTTGATCATACTCTCAGCAACTTTGCCAAAGTTCTCGCTGACATCTACACAGACTACTGTTTGGGCAAAAAATCACGTCGCTCGACCGCGACCAGAATAGGTAAGACGTATGATTAGGGACTATATCTTGTATTAAGATAAGGTCTCGACAAAGACCCAGAACACCATCGTCATCCCTCATAAAGGGTAAGTCGAGAGTTCCTTACGACGCTCGACCATAGCGTCGCTCGATCTGCACGACTATTATATAAGGACGTACGACCTTGACCAAAGCTAACGTTAACCATAACCGTTTGTTAAGTGTTTAATGCAGGAGTCAAAGTCATTAAGGAGCAACGACTATAACTGACGCAATCATTAAACAGTCGGCGACCGTAACGGACGAAGATCATTACTCCGGCGACCATTTCCAACCATTAAGGCCATTAAAGGAGCATTCATGGATGAAGATAAGGACACGAAGACTATAAATATCAAGCTCAATCAACATTTAAACACATAAAATATCCGGCGATTAACAACCGAAGCAATATCCAAGAACACCTGAAGTGAAGAACCATTATTCTAAGTATCGCTCTCGACGCACGACAACAGCCCTCGACCAGCAGTTCACACTTTGTTTCGTACACGACAAACACCTATTTTTACATTCAAACACTTGTACTTTACATTTTGAAGCATTTCCTTCATATTGTATTGTAATCTCTGTATGATCGAAGCCAGTATCCAAGGACATCGCCCCTGATTGGAAACCATAGTGCAGCGACGACACCCCCTGTCGTCCGCAGGTTTTTTCCTCGATTGAGGTTTTTCCTGCGTCATCAAATCCCTTGTTTCTTTATTTTATTTATCGCCGCACGTCTCGTCGAAAGATTCTTTCTTTAGTTGTTTAAGTCCACATCGACCTTAAGTTGTCCCTTTGGTGCGATTTTTAGCATTAACAGTTTGGCGCCATCCGTGGGACTACATCTAGATAAAATCCTCGACGAACGTGCATTGTACTAACAGCCCCTGGAAATCCGCAACAAGCCATCGCTCAGATGTATCAGGAGCTCGAGGTTGCCAGGAATCAACTCAATGCAATGGCAGAGCAGAATCGCAGAGCAGCTGAAGAGATCGCGCGGGTAAGGAATCCTTTTGGACCCCAGAATGGTCCTAGACCATTCATCCAGAATCCAGGTCCGGGACCAGGCCCGTCCGCACAGAATCAGCATCCAGGTCCATTCATGCAGAATCAGCAGCCGGTTCCGTTCATTCCGAATCCCCAGTCTGGGCAGATTCCCCCTCAGCACATCCGACCACCTCCCTTGAACAATTGATCCCAACCATTGCAAGGTGGCGCCCAGCCGTTTTAGAATGGATCCCAGCCGTTTTCCCAGCCGTTCCAAAGTGGTCCGCAACCTTTCCAGCAAGGATCGCAATCTTTCCAATAGAGATCGCAGCCATTTCAGCATGGACCACAATCGTTTCAGAATGGACCGCAACAATTCCACTATTGTAATAACCAGGTATTTTATCTATTTTAAATTTGGAATTTTATAAGTCTTTATTTTAGTATTTTATGGAGTTAAGAAGTTAAGGGATAAGTTTTAATTTTATAATAGAAGTTTAGGGGTGTGTTTTGCCAATTGGGAGAAGCTTAGGGTTGTTTGGTCATTTTAACCAAACTTTACACCACCACCGCCCCACTTCTAGTTAGAAGGAGGAGGTGTCCTCCAAATAGGACACTTAGAAATATCTTGGCAAAAGTGTGTGTGTGTGTGTGTGTGTGTTCATACTTTCGGCAGAGAGAGAGAGAAATTGAGAGAGGATTAAGAAGAAGAAAGAAGCTGAGGATTTTCTGCTGGGTTTTTGTTATATCAGTTGAAGAAACAAGGTAACAAATCTATCCTTTTTATGTGTAGAAAAATATTTAAAGTGTTCATAAGTGTGATAAAAGAGTACATAGATGGGTTTTGGTATTCTTAGTAAGATATGGGTATTTTGGGTTTATAGATAGTTGTGGTTCATGATAGTGAACGCTTCTGCAAAATATCAGAAACATCCATGCTTTAAATCTGCAAAATTTCTGGGTTTAGGACGAACTTAGTTAACTGCGACATTCAACGAAGTCGCAATAGATGACTGCGACATTCATCGAAGTCGCAATGGACGACTGCGACATTCATCGAAGTCACAATGGTTGGTTGCGACTTGGTTACGAAGTCGCAATGGTCGTTTGCGACTTGGCTTGGAATCGCAGTAGTTGATTGCGATTTGGGTTTGGAATCGCAGTAGTTGATTGCGACTTAGGATTGAAGTCGCAATAGTGGGTTGCGATTTCGGGGTGAAGTCGCAGTAGATGGTTGCGACTTGGTACTATTTATTGCGATTTTAATTTACTTTTTAGTGGGTTGCGACTTGAGTCGAGGATTTCGTAAGTTTAGTTTTAAAAGAGATATTTGGTATTTTATATGATTTCAGATTTTGTGAAGGATCGACATACGTGATATTAACTTGGGAAGACTTTTGTGATAAACATATCAGGTGAGTTTTTCTTTAAAGAGTATTTTACTGGAATGCATTATGTGAATAACGAATGCTTGATAAAGTGTATGAATATGGCATACGTGGGTGATTATAATATATTGAGATATTATAATTACGTGAGTATTATATGAAAATATAATACGTGGTCGGGCTTTGGACCGGTGTGATAAATTGGCTCGCAACCAATTGATATTGGCCATTGGTGGAGGGATAAGGTGGAATGAGACAGGTATAATGTATAAATCTTAGTTGGTATTAATTTACGTATGATGTAAGTGTATTTATACGAAGAGTGTTTTATGTAAATGAATTTTTAATGATTTACAAATGTCACGGATTTCACTAGACCCTTAGGTCTAACCCTCATTTTTGTTTCAAAAATTATGTATTCCAGGTGATTGTTCCAGTAAGATCAAGTAAATAGGGTACTTGTTGGCTAGCTTATGAGAAGATGATCATCATGATACTATGGATGCTTTTGTATTTATATTTCTATTGTTATTACTATGTAACTTAAAGTGGATCGAGTTGTACTGAATTTTTATGTTCAGACTTTAGATGGGACCAAATGTGAAATATGAAGTACTTTGTTGTAAACATGTTATGGATTATATGTTATTTGTATATATTCAAATGGTGGGTTGTTACAGATGGTATCAGAGCCCTGGTTTAAGGGATTTAGGTATTAGTATCTGTACCTAGACTTAAACTGCATGTGAAGTAGGATGTCCCTATTATTTTAGAACCTGGGGATGCTAAGTATAAAAGGTAGAAGGAACATCATGTAAGGTAATTTCAAATTACACCAGGCCAGTGTAATTACGATCTTACAGGTACATGTTTGAACTGGAATACCTTGTTATATGGGGTACGTGCTTATGTGTATATTAACTTTGTTTGAATCTACAGAATGGCAAGTGGCACTAGACAAAGGAATCAAAGAGGAGGAAGGAATTCGGGTGGAGAGAATCCACCAATAGGAACAGGGGGAAGAGGAGGAGATCGTGGTAGAGGCAGAATCGGAAGGGGAACTGGGGGCCGAACTGGAGGTAGAACACAACAGCATGGTACAGAGTTTGTTACACGGGATGATTTGACTGCGGAAATGGGGAGATTACAGGATAGCATACAAGCTATGTTCGAACATAATCGTCATGATGAAACTGAAAGACCAAGTCCGGAACATGAAGTTGAAATACCACTTACCTCTACGGTCTTACCGATGATGAAAAGGTGTGACTATAAAATGTTTCTTAGTTGCAAGCCCCCTACATATTCAGGAGATCGGGATCCGGTAAAAGCGATGAGATGGCTGAAAGAAATAGAGGCTATCTTCAAGACGTGTAAATGTGCTGAAGAAGATAAAGTACTTTATGGAGCTGCGATGCTGAAAGGTGATGCTTTGTATTGGTGGGAGGCTCATATAGAATCGAGAGGAACAGATGTATATACTACCTTTTCATGGGAGGAATTCACGTTAGCTTTCACAACACACTTATGTCCACAAGCTGCTGTTAGACAATTGGAAGAAGAATTTATGAATCTACAACAAGGGAATCTGTCGGTTAGAGATTATACTGCACGATTTTTAGAAAAATCTCGTTTTGCAGGATATTATGTTGCTACAGAGAAGATGAAAATGGAGAGATTTATATATGGGTTAAATTCAGAGGTCCGAAGATTGGTGACTGCCACAGGGCCAAATACTTTTACAGCTGCGGTGAATGCTGCAGAAAATGTAGAACGAGATAATAAAAGGGATGCCAGAGATAGGAGCTTGGGGAAAAGGAAATGGGAAGGACCACCACAGGATTCAAGGAAGCCTAGATTTCAGAGGTTTGATAACCGTCCGACGTTTCGACCAGTGGATAGACCATGTCCAAGATGTAATCGCTACCATCAGGGAAATTGTCAAGTGGAGTCGCGGGTTTGTTTTAAGTGTGGGAAAACCGGTCATGTTGTTAAAGATTGTCGATTAACGCGGTTTTGCTTTTTGTGTAATTCTCCGGATCACCTCCAATCAGACTGTCCACGAGGTAGAATACAACAAGGGGGTACATCAGGAAAACCAGTCATTACTAGACCAGTGGTTCCAAGAATAGAACCGCCGAGAACGAGGGGTCGTGCATTTCAAATGATAGCTAAAGAGGCGGAGGAAACTCCGGATGTGGTCACAGGTACATTTTTCATAAACTCCACGCGTGCTAAAGTGTTATTTGATTCTGGTGCAAACCGATCTTTTGTGTCTCCCTCCTTTGCTGCTCACATGCATTTAGAGCCTAAAATGTTAAAACATGCTTTACTAGTAGACACAACAAATGATAACCAAGTGGCAGTTAAGGAAGTTTTTGATTGTTGCATGATAAACATAGAGGGGTGTGGAGTACCGATACAACTAATTCCAATAGAATTGATCGAATTTGATGTGGTAGTAGGAATGGATTGGTTAGCTGAGCATCGGGCTAACATAGTTTGTGATAAGAAAATAATCAACGTTGTTTTACCTTATAAGAGGGCAGTAGTGATCTATGGTGATCGTAAGAATCATCAGCCCAATCTTATAACTATGATAAAAGCCCGTAAATGTGTTAGTAAGGGTTGCTCGAGTTATTTAGCCTATGAGATAGATAGTAGGCCTGAAAAGATTAAACTGGAAGATATTTCCATTGTTAGTGAATACCCAGAAGTTTTTCCTGAAGACTTGAATAGTCTTCCTCCTGTTAGGCAAGTAGAATTTGGTATAGACCTGGTACCTGGAGCCACTCCAATCGCTCGTGCGCCGTACAGACTGGCACAGCTTCAAGATTTATCTGTTAAGGGCTTCATCAGACCTAGCTCTTCGTCGTGGGGTGCACCAGTTTTGTTTGTAAAGAAGAAAGACGGTTCAATGAGAATGTGTATTGACTACCGAGAGCTGAACAAGCGTACGATTAAAAACAAGTATCCACTTCCTAGAATTGATGACCTCTTCGATCAATTAGTTGGAGCTTGTTACTTCTCCAAGATTGATCTCAGATCTGGCTACCATCAGTTGAAGGTTAAAGAAGAAGATGTTCTAAAGACTGCTTTTCGCACGAGGTACGGTCATTATGAATTTTTGGTGATGCCCTTCGGATTAACGAACGCTCCGGCCGCTTTTATGGATCTAATGAATCGGGTATGTAAGCCTTATCTCGATAAATTTGTCATTGTGTTTATCGATGATATACTTATTTATTCTCGATCCAAAGAGGATCACGCACAACACCTTCGTTTGATTCTAGAGTTATTAAAGAAAGAGAAGTTATATGCTAAATTTTCGAAGTGTGAATTCTGGTTGCGGGAAGTTCAGTTTTTGGGTCATGTAGCTTCAGAGAAGGGTATACAAGTTGATCCAGCGAAAGTGGAAGCAATTGAAAGATGGGAACCGCCGAAGACGGCAACCGAAGTACGTAGTTTTCTGGGTCTAGCTGGATACTACCGGAAATTTATAAAAGACTTTTCTCGAATCGCGACGCCATTGACTAAGCTAACTCGGAAGAATCTAAAGTTCGAATGGAAAGCAGAACAGGATGAGGCATTCAGAATATTAAAGGAGAACCTTTGCAGCGCACCGATATTAGCATTGCCAGAAGATTCTGATGATTTTGTGGTCTACAGTGATGCTTCTAAATTGGGATTGGGATGCGTACTTATGCAACGTGGAAAGGTGATTGTATATGCTTCCCGTCAATTAAAGGATCATGAAAGACAATATCCTACTCATGATATGGAGCTTGCAGCAGTTGTCTTCGCATTAAAGATTTGGAGACATTATCTTTATGGTTCTAAATGCAAAATTTTCACTGACCATAAAAGTCTCCAACATCTATTCGATCAGAAGGAACTGAATATGAGGCAAAGAAGATGGTTGGAATTGGTAAATGATTATGATTGTGAAATTCTATATCACCCTGGGAAAGCGAACGTGGTAGCAGATGCACTAAGTCGCCAAGAAAGAAGTGGAACAATAAAAGCTATCTCGCTACGAGCTGAACTTCTTCCAAATATTTTTGACGAATTACTAAAGTGCCAAATAGATGCTTATCAAGAAGAAAGTTTGAAATCTGAACGGTTAGTGGGAATATCAGCATTGCTTGGGAAAGACGACCGTGGGTTATTATGTATGGGAAACAGAATATGGGTGCCTCGTTTGGGTGGATTACGTGATCGTGTACTACAAGAAGCTCATCAATCTCGATTTTCTATTCACCCAGGTACGAATAAGATGTATAGAGATTTGAAACAATTCTATTGGTGGCCGGGAATGAAAAGGAGAATTGCTAAGTATGTGGAAGATTGTACTACCTGCAAGAAGGTAAAGATTGAACATCAGAAGCCGTTTGGTCAGTTACAACGACTGGATATACCAATGTGGAAATGGGATCAGATCACTGCTGATTTTATTACCAAGTTGCCTAGAACTTCAAAGGGATTCGATTCTATTTGGGTAATTGTGGATAGATTGACGAAGTCTGCTCATTTCTTGCCGATAAAAGAAACTGATTCCTTGGAACGTTTAGCTAAATTGTACATTAATGAAATAGTAATTCGACATGGAATTCCAATCTCGATTATTTCCGATCGAGATAGTCGTTTTACTTCTAGATTTTGGAGAAGCTTTCAAAAGGAGATGAGAACACAGATAAAATTGAGTACAGCATATCATCCTCAGACTGACGGGCAGAGTGAAAGAACAATCCAGACATCAGAAGATATGCTCCGGGCTTGTATAGTTGATTTTGGGGGATCGTGGGATAAACATCTGCCTTTGATAGAATTCGCCTACAACAATAGTTATCATTCTAGCATTCAGGCGGCACCGTTTGAAGTATTATATGGTAGAAAATGCCGAACGCCTTTGTGTTGGAATGAAGTAGGGGAGAAACAATTAGCAGGGCCAGAAATAGTACAGTTAACAGCGGATAAGATTACTCAGATTCGGGATAGATTGAAAACAGCTCAAGACAGACAGAAAAGCTATGCTGATCGACGTCGGAAACCGTTAGAGTTTCAGGTTGGGGATTTTGTAATGTTGAAAGTATCGCCCTGGAAAGGAGTCATACGTTTTGGGAAGCAAGGTAAACTTAGTCCGCGGTATATTGGGCCATTTGAAATTACGGAAAGAATTGGTGAAGTAGCTTACAGATTGGATCTTCCGTTGGAATTGAGCAGGATTCACAACGCATTTCATGTATCGAATTTTCGGAAGTGTTTAGTTACACCAGACCAGGCAGTCTCTCTACCAGATATACAGGTTGATGAAAAGTTAAACTATGTGGAGGAACCGGAAGCTATAGTTGATCACAAAGTCAAAGTATTGAGGAATAAAGAGATCAGACAGGTAAAGGTTCAGTGGAAACATCATTGAGGTCAGGATGCAACGTGGGAATCAGAGTCGGAGATGAGAGCCAAATACCCTCATCTTTTCACTTAATTGAATTCCGGGACGGAATTCTTTTAAGGGGGAGATGTTGTAATAACCAGGTATTTTATCTATTTTAAATTTGGAATTTTATAAGTCTTTATTTTAGTATTTTATGGAGTTAAGAAGTTAAGGATAAGTTTTAATTTTATAATAGAAGTTTAGGGGTGTGTTTTGCCAATTGGGAGAAGCTTAGGGTTGTTTGGTCATTTTAACCAAACTTTACACCACCACTGCCCCACTTCTAGTTAGAAGGAGGAGGTGTCCTCCAAATAGGACACTTAGAAATATCTTGGCAAAAGTGTGTGTGTGTGTGTGTTCATACTTTCGGCAGAGAGAGAGAGAGAAATTGAGAGTGGATTAAGAAGAAGAAGGAAGCTGAGGATTTTCTGCTGGGTTTTTGTTATATCAGTTGAAGAAACAAGGTAACCAATCTATCCTTTTTATGTGTAGAAATTTCTTTAAAGTGTTCATAAGTGTGATAAAAGAGTACATAGATGGGTTTTGGTATTATTAGTAAGATATGGGTATTTTGGGTTTATAGATAGTTGTGGTTCATGATAGTGAACGCTTCTGCAAAATATCAGAAACATCCATGCTTTAAATCTGCAAAATTTCTGGGTTTAGGACGAACTTAGTTAACTGCGACATTCAACGAAGTCGCAATAGATGACTGCGACATTCATCGAAGTCGCAATGGACGACTGCGACATTCATCGAAGTCGCAATGGTTGGTTGCGACTTGGTTACGAAGTCGCAATGGTCGTTTGCGACTTGGCTTGGAATCGTAGTAGTTGATTGCGATTTGGGTTTGGAATCGCAGTAGTTGATTGCGACTTAGGATTGAAGTCGCAATAGTGGGTTGCGATTTCGGGGTGAAGTCGCAGTAGATGGTTGCGACTTGGTACTATTTATTGCGATTTTAATTTACTTTTTAGTGGGTTGCGACTTGAGTCGAGGATTTCGTAAATTTAGTTTTAAAAGAGATATTTGGTATTTTATATGATTTCAGATTTTGTGAAGGATCGACATACGTGATGTTAACTTGGGAAGACTTTTGTGATAAACATATCAGGTGAGTTTTTCTTTAAAGAGTATTTTACTGGAATGCATTATGTGAATAACGAATGCTTGATAAAGTGTATGAATATGGCATACGTGGGTGATTATAATATATTGAGATATTATAATTACGTGAGTATTATATGAAAATATAATACGTGGTCGGGCTTTGGACCGGTGTGATAAATTGGCTCGCAACCAATTGATATTGGCCATTGGTGGAGGGATAAGGTGGAATGAGACAGGTATAATGTATAAATCTTAGTTGGTATTAATTTACGTATGATGTAAGTGTATTTATACGAAGAGTGTTTTATGTAAATGAATTTTTAATGATTTACAAATGTCAGGGATTTACTCACTAGACCCTTAGGTCTAACCCTCATTTTTGTTTCAAAAATTATGTATTCCATGTGATGGTTCCAGTAAGATCAAGTAAATAGAGTACTTGTTGGCTAGCTTATGAGAAGATGATCATCATGATACTATGGATGCTTTTGTATTTATATTTCTATTGTTATTACTATGTAACTTAAAGTGGATCAAGTTGTACTGAATTTTTATGTTCAGACTTTAGATGGGACCAAATGTGAAATATGAAGTACTTTGTTGTAAACATGTTATGGATTATATGTTATTTGTATATATTCAAATGGTGGGTTGTTACAACTATGGGTCGCAGCCATATTTTGTTACGTTCAACGGGGACACCAATGGTTCGTCGCATGGTAATGGCACTAGTCCAGGGACCAATCCCTCGACAGGGGCAAATCCTGATCTTAACGATCCCGTCGCCCATCGTTTGAAGATGTTAGAAGACCAAAATGAGCGCGTCCTGTCCTTGCTCGCCAAGTTGCCTGGGGCAGCCGTGCATGTCGACGTCGAGCCTCGCTCGGGGTATCAGGCGTCGCCCTTCATCGACGAGATCGCCACCGTCGAGGTCCCAAAGAAGTATAACATTTCTGCCTTCACTCCCAAGTATTCGGGTGTGACCGATCCAACCGAGCATGTCGCGCAGTATAAGCAGCTCATGTGGACGATCTCGATTCCACACATGTACCAGGAAGTATGCATGTGCAAGAGTTTCGGGGCGACTCTCACTGGTCCAGCTCTCCAGTGGTTGATCAATCTCAAACCCAAATCTATCGGGTCGTTCGCCGAATTGGTCAACCAATTCTCCCGGCAATTCGCCAGCAGTCGTAAGATAGAAAAGCAGACTAGTGATCTGTACTATGTCGTGCAGAAGACCAATGAGTCTATTCGAAGTTATTTCAATAGATTCAATGCCGAAATGATCAGTATCCGCAATTGTGACATCAAAACTGCGATCGAAGCTTATAAGCGTGGTCTAGACGATAGTTCAGGTCTATATATCGATCTGACCAAGTATCTGTTGGTCCCGAAGGCCTATACAAGTTTGTAGAAGGGGGGGTTGAATACAAACACACAGATTTTACTTTTCTAAATTGTTTATTGATAAATCATTAACAATTTACAGCTTGTTGCGGAAACAAGATTAAGGATAAACCTAAATCTAAACAAGTTGGAACACTAAGGTTTCTTGCACTAAGAGAGATAAGGAAATTACTAATAATAACCTATCTTGAGATAAGAGATTGAACTTGTCCAGAGTTAGCAAGTTACTTCAAATGAAGTGGGTTCATCTCTTTATATACTGCATGCATTTAATGCAAGTCAGTATACACTTTACATGTGTCATCAGCTGGTTGGTTGCATGTCATTAACCTTGGTTGACAACCTTAGTAGCCGCATGGATGAACAGTGTAGTATCAGAATGGTTGTACGATTTCAGACAGTCGGAGGTTCTTTTCTGACATTTCGTACGGAGTCGTGCAAGGGGGGTTAAGACAAAAGTACTTTGTACGGAGGACTTCATGATCAGCTTTCGTTGATTCAGAGCATTATCATTTTCTATTCAGCGAATGATAAAGTTCAGCGATAGCTGAAGTCTTGTACTTGATACTTCACGTTGAGTGGACAAATCTGAGTCTTCGCTGATCCGCATCAGTTCATTAGGAGACTTGTCGCTGGTTCTTGAGCTTGATCTTTGACTTCAGCGTAGAACCTTTGTTGACATGAAACTTGTCTTCAGGGATCATAAGTAAACAACTAACTTATCAGCGATCATCATAATGACTGAACAGACTCAGAGCATTTAATGGTGAACAGTGTTCGCTAGATGTTTATTTTAAAGAGCGAGAGTTCCTATCAGCGGTACTGTAAGATCTTAGTACTTATCAGCGATAGTGAAACTCTGATACATATTGTTTACTTACAAATTTCACTAAGTATAAGAGAGGGTCATTATCAAATCACTGAGGGTTTGGATCAACAATCTCCCCCTATTTGATTATGACATAGCAACAAAGAAAATTGCTATATAATGAAAACATAAGGATAAAAAGAACTCATAAAATATTTGTCCCTTTTACTGTTTTCTGGGATCTTTTCAGTACTGATGGAGTAAAGTACATTCGCTGAAATCTTTCTTTAAAACTTTGAATCAGGTTACAAAGAGAATTGGAAGGATTACAAGTACAAGCGAAATAAATTACAAGTACAGAAGAATAACTGATACAATAGAGAAAAGGGCGATCATATCAGCTTGTAAAGGGTTCTTCCTTGATGAGAAGTTCATCAAGGGTCTTTGATGTGGGGATCATCCAGTCAGGGACATCTACTCCTTGATTCTTTTTCTTCAGAGCTGCTTCAAAAATCAAGGGCTTCAGGTGTCTAGCTTTGATGTCGCGTCTGACTTCACACCAGTATACGAGATCTCTGAGTTGTTCGATGGGAGCGATGTCGAGCTCAGAGATACGTTGAAAGTGATGATTTCCATAGTAGTCTAAAAAGAATATACCATAGGGATCACTTACAACTGTGCCAGGAATGAATGTTTCTCCAGGTGGTAGGTAGGTGTCAAGCATTGAGAGATCGGCATCAGGGCCAACAATTTCAGCACGAGGGAAACCAATGCCCGTTTCATTCCGAATATGAGGACCTGAACCAGAGGCTTTCTTTTTCTTATCAGAGATTTTTCTTGGTTGAGGAAGGGTAGGAGGAATATCCACAGCAGATGAAAGCAGGTCAATCTGTTTGTTTAAGATCTTCTCGACATGGCTTTTGAACTTTGAGCGCGATCCCTGAATGGCTAATTTTGTTTCTAACCATTCAGAGAGACCAAACTTTTCTAAGGTAGCAGCATAGAAGGTTTGCTTGGTTTTGTCATCTCTGTAGACATCCACTTCAGTATAGAAAAGATCCCAGAAAACAGTAAAAGGGACAAATATATTATGAGTTATTTTTACCCTTATGTTTTCATTATATAGCAATTTTCTCTGTTGCTATGTCATAATCAAATAGGGGGAGATTGTTGATCCAAACCCTTAGTGATTTGATAATGACCCTCTCTTAAATACTTAGTGAAAATTGTAAGTAAACAATATGTATTAGAGTTTCACTATCGCTGATAAGTACTAAGATCTTACAGTACCGCTGATAGGAACTCTCGCTCTTTAGATTAAACATTCAGCGAACACTGTTCATCATAATGCTCTGAGTCTGTTCAGTCTTTATGGTGATCGCTGATAAGTTAGTTGTTTACTTATGATCTCTGAAGACAAGTTTCACGTCAACATAGGTTTTATGCTGAAGTCGAAGATCAAGCTCAAGAACCAGCGACAAGTCTCCTAATGAACTGATGCGGATCAACGAAGACTCAGATTTGTCCACTCAACGTGAAGTATCAAGTACAGGACTTCAGCTATCGCTGAACTTTATCATTCGCTGATAAACAATGGTAAAACGCTGAATCAACGAAAAGCTGATCATGAAGTCCTCCGTACAACGTACTTTTGTCTTAACCACCCTTGCACGACTCCGTACGATATATCAGAAAAGAACCTCCTTATTGTCTGAAATCGTACAACCACTCTGATACTACACTGTTCAAACATGCGGCTACTAAGGTTGTCTACAAAGGTCAATGACATGCAACCAACCAGCTGCTGCCACGTGTAAAGTGTAAACTGCAATGCATTAAATGCATGCAGTATATAAGAAGGACTCCAACTTCATTTTTGAAGCACTTGCTAACTCTGGACAAGCCATCTTTCTTATCTTGAGATAGGTTATTATTAGTAATTTCCTTCTCTTTCTTAGTGCAAGAAACTTAGTGTTCCAACTTGTTTAGATTTAGGTTTATCCTTAATCTTGTTCCGCAACAAGCTGTAAATTGTTAATGATTTATCAATAAACAATTTAGAAAAGTAAAATCTGTGTTTGTATTCAACCCCCCCCCCCTTCTACAAACTTGTATAGCCCTTTGGGACCAACATGTATAAGGATCTACGACAATTTTACTGGTGGCCGGGAATGAAAAGAAGTATCGCCCAGCATGTGGAAGGTTATACCACTTGTAAGAAAGTAAAGATTGAACATCAAAAGCCTTTTGGTCAGTTACAACGTTTGGAAATACCAATGTGGAAATAGGATCAGATTACTACAGATTTCATCACGAAGTTACCAAGAACTCTGAAAGGGTTTGACGCTATTTGGGTAATCGTTGACAGGTTGACAAAGTCTGCTCACTTTCTACCGATAAAAGAAACCTATCCGTTAGAAAGACTAGCCAAATTGTACATCGACGAAATAGTAACTCGACATCCAATCTCGATTATCTCTGATCGGATAGTCATTTTACTTCAAGATTTTGGAGAAGTTTTCAAAAAGAAATGGGAACCCAGATAAAACTAAGTACAGCGTATCATCCTCAAACTGACGGTCAGAGTGAACGAACGATTCAGACTTTGGAAGATATGTTACGGGCCTGCATTGTTGATTTTGGGGGATCGTGGGATAAGCATTTGCCGTTGATTGAATTTTCCTACAATAACAGTTATCATTCCAGCATACAAGCGACACCGTTCGAAGTTCTGTATGGTAGAAAATGTCGAACTCCTCTGTGTTGGAACGAAGTGGGAGAGAAACAATTAGCAGGGCCAGATATAGTTCAGTTGACCGCGGATAAGATTACTCAGATTCGGGAAAGATTGAAAATAGCTCAAGACAGACAGAAAAGCTACGCTGGCTGACGCCAAAAACCGTTAGAATTTCAAGTTGGAGATTTCGTAATGTTAAAAGTCTCGCCTTGGAAAGGAGTCATTCGATTTGGGAAGCAAGGTAAACTGAGCCCAAGGTACATTGGACCGTTTGCAATCACAGAAAGGATCGGTGAAGTAGCTTACAGATTAGATCTTTCTTCAGAGTTAAGCAAGATTCACAACGCTTTTCACGTTTCAAATTTTCGAAAGTGTTTGGTTACACCAGATCAGGCAGTTTCTCTACCAGATATACAAGTTGATGAAAAGCTGAATTACATGGAGGAACGTGAAGCCATTGTAGACAGTAAAGCCAAAGTCTTACGGAATGGTAAGGAGATCAGACAAGTAAAATTACAGTGGCGACATCACAAAGGGCAGGATGCTACTTGGGAATCAGAATCAGAGATGAGAACTAAGTACCCATACCTTTTTGCCTAACCGAATTCCGGGACGGAGTTCTTTTAAGGGGGAGATGATGTAATACCCCGGGTAAGTTCGTTAATTAAATTCTCTTTCCGTTAATCTTGGTTAACTTTAAAATAGGATGTTTAGGGTAAGTTTGGGTTAAATTATAAGTTAAAGGTGTTTTGGGTCATTAGTGAATAGTTCAAAGACTAGGATTGTAAATTAAGTTAATATTATCCCTTAGACTATCCAGATATTTTCATAATTCAGCAAATATCAGTGTGTGTGTGTGTGTTTTGAGACCAAAAGGAGAAGAAGATAAAGAATAGGGTTAAGGCTTCATTTGGATCCATTGGAAGTGAATTGAGGTATGTTTCCTTTACATTTTATGTTGGTAATTGCTAATAGATAGTTTCTATCGGAGTAGAATAGTCGATTTCATGTCTGGTAATAATTTCTGTTGAATCTGGGTAAAAATGGGGTAAACCGACAGAGGTTTCCGGACACATTATGGTGGTGTCCGGTAGTCTCTTTTGATAGTGTCCGGAAGTTGTTCTTATGGTGTCCGGACGAATCAACTACCCGGTAAGTTCCTCTTTTCCATGGTTTCCGGATGATATTAGTTACCGGATGGTGTCCGGATTTCTTTGGTTTCCGGGTATCGTCCGGATTGTTTATGTTGTCCGGAAAGTGGTGTTGTCCGGTTTGTTTAGATTGTCCGGAAAGTTATGCTGTCCGGATTGTTTGAGTTGTCCGGATAGTCTTGTGGTGTCCGGAAACTTTAGCTGTTTGGTCACTTTTGGGATTTCAGATATTTTTGGGTATCCGATGGCTTTGTGTTTTGTCGACTATTGGATAGGATATGAAAGAGGACTGGATATAAGTTCGGGTTTGGGGGAAACATTTGAGGATGAGAGTTAGGTAGATTTATATAGAATTTTTAGCCTAATAGTAAGTATTATGTGTTCCATTTGGTAAAGGGATATTTTGTATCTAATTGTTTCAGATTCTGTGAATTTGGAGTGAAAGCTGAATCTGTTGGGAAATGCTTGAAAGAGTTTGAATAAGCAATCAGGTGAGTTTTACTTTAAAAATGTTTTTAAACTGGAATACATATATGTGGATTGAGTATGTGATAAGTAGTGTGATTATGTGCATATGTATGAAGTATGATATATTGAGGTGTATATTATATTTATACGAGTATTACACTACACGAGAGCACGTTGGCCGGGCTTAGGACCGGTGGAGTTGGCTGTACAGAGGGACATCGGTGTTGGCTGTAGTTTTAGTACAACGGAGTAAATTTATTAGTTGGCTCACAACCATCTAATATGGCCATGGAAATGAGACAGGAAAGTACACGATGCATGAGTTATACTTGGTATTTATATTTGAAATGACGTATATGGTGTTTGTACAAATGGTTTTAAACTAACAGGGATTTTCTCACTTAGACCACTAGGTCTAACCCTCATTTTGTTTTAAAAATATGTATTCCAGGCCGTGGATCAAGTAAGAGCAAATGAGAAGGGTAATCTGTGCTTAGCTTGTGGAAGATGTATGTTTTTTAAGACCATGATGTATTTTGTAGTTATAACTCCGTCATTAGTTATAATGTAAATTAATTAGCAAAAAGTTTGTAATGGAATCCGTAATATAGTTGTAAAGACTAAGGGACCGAAGTTGTTATGTGATGTATCTTTTGATTATGTAACGATGTTATGCAATATATGTTATTTGTTGTATGTTTGGAAACCGGGTTGTTACATTATCCCTAAAGATGATACTCCAAAACTTTCTAAGTTATATATATTAGACCAACTAATAGAGTAGGCATAAAATGCAACAAGGCATACACTTTTACTTACTGAATTTTCCGGGTGTTATAATCTATTGTAAGATCCCACATTGGTTGGGGAGGGGAATGAAGGTTGCTTTATAAGGGACTTGATAGCTCCTATATCAGGCGTGTTTTAAAATTGGGAGTCCAGGTGGTTGGACAAAGCGGACAATATTTGGTATGGTTGGCCTATGATGTTACATATAGTATCAGATTCGGGAACCGGATTGGTGTGCCAGCGAGGACACGAGGCTCCAGGGGGGCTTGTAATATCTCACATTGGTTGGGACGGGGAACGAAGGTTTCCTTATAAGAGACTTGATACCTCCTCTATAAGACGCTTTTAAAACCGCGAGTCTAGGTATGTAGACAAAGCGGACAATATCCAGTACGGTTGACCCGAGATGTTACAAAAACCCAAAAAAGATCTTGTTCCCTTCGATTTAATTTGTTCCACACAAAAACCCATAAAATTTAATTTTCTTTTTCTATAAGCGAATCTTTGTTCTTTTCGGTTAAATCATTGTTCCTCGCAAAAACCCGATGAAAGGGTGGTCGATGGGAATAAACAAGAAAACAAGCAAAGTGGATTTACCCTTCAGGGAAGAAGAATATTGATATTGAAGTGGAGAAGAATACATGAATAAGGGAAATATTTGTTTCATCCATATTTGTTTCATCATTTGCCCAAATCTATTTCAATGGCGATGCACCCAAATCGATGGAAGGAGAAAGAGGGTGTGTATGGGTTGTCGACGGAACTAGAACCGACCACCTTGGAAGAGGGGATGTAGGCCGCTGATTTTTGTGTTGGTTAGCAAGAAGATGAAGATAAGATAAAATAAGATGAGAACCGATAGTAGATGCCAACCACAAGGACCAAAAATATAATTTAATCTAGAGACGAGAATTGATATTAGATGTCAACCCCAAGGACCAAAAATTTAATTTACTCTTTCTAAAAAGAGTAAATTACGGATTTGATCCCCCAGGTATGTCGATTGTTACGAATTTGATCCTTTAACTTCATTTATTACATGATAACCCTCCAAGTATGCATTTTGTAACGGAACTGGTCCCTTGAGCCAACGACCGTCTATTTCCTGTCGTAAACCCCCATCATGTGGGATGCACACGAGGGTAAATTGGTCTTTTTAGTTTTTTTCATTTTATCAAACTACAGGACCAAATATGTAACTTATCATATGAGTTTTATAATTACTCCATTTACATAGAGAGAGGAGAGACGGATCTTACCAGCCACCACCTCCATCGCCTACCCATCACCACCTCCATGCCTCCATCACCGGTTAGCCATCCCTCCATCGTCGGTTAGCGACCTCCATCGCCTACCCCTCACCACCTCCGTTGCCTTACCTACCACCACCTCCATCTCTCCATCGCCGAAAACAAAAGATATATATATATATATATAGAGAGAGAGAGAGAGAGACATATATACAGAGACAAAGAGAGATACGGAGAGAGACCGAGATCTGGATCTAGGTATCGATCTCCTGCGTCTTCGTCGCCGGTAAACTTGACCACCTCCGTCGCTGCCACCATATCCCTCTCCTTCTCCTTCTTCCCACTCCTCTGTCTGAATCCAGCCAGACCAGACCAAACCACCTATTTGAATCCATCGCTGGTAAACCCGTCTGAATATCTCACCGGTGAACAAATATTCGCCATGGAACCGTTGAAGAATCCAATTTTGATGGTGAGTTAGGATTGTTGCCAAGAATGAACTTTGAACATCTCTAGAGAGCTACAAAGACTGAGATGATTTAGAGTTTTGGATTATTGGATTGTTGTTGATTTTTAATTAAGGTTGTGGAAGATTGGATTGTTCTTAATTTTAACTAAGATTTTTGATTGGTTTTTATTTTGAGTTATGATTCTCTTTGTCTTGATTTGCTCCTTGTGATTGATTTTTTTTATTGGACTGCTCTTAATTTTAACTAAAAACATCTCCGTGTTCTTGATTTGCTCCATGTGATTGAAAAAATCTTGATTTCTCTGTTTCTATATATATGTCTGTATATCTCTCTCTGTTTCTATATATATATATATATATATATATGTATATATCTCTCTCTATTTCTATATATATGTATGTATATATCTCTTTATATATATATATATATCTCTATATAATAATAAAAAATGTTAAAATAATAAGTTATATATTTGGTCCCTGTGGTTAAAAAATGATAAAATAAAAAAAAACTAAAAAGACTAATTTACCCTCGTGTGCATCTCACGTGATGGGGGTTAACGGCAGAAATAAACGGCGTTGGTTTGATGGACCAATTCCGGACATACCTAAAAGATTATCATGTAATAAATAACAATCGACATACTGAAGGACCAAATCCACAATTTACTCTTTTAAAAAAATTGGGAACAGTAATTGATACTCCACCACCGTCTCCTTTCTCTCGAACACCATCATCGGCGTCTCCTTTCTCCCGACGATACTCCACCACCGTCTCCTCTTCTCTTGACGTACCACCACCGCTTTTCACCATTATCCTCCGTCCCCTTCTTCTCTGCACCATCGGCATCCAAATTCTCAAATGTAGGTTTACATGATGAAAAGGTTATTTAGGTTCTAAAGTTCATATACATATATCTATTTCATCTTTACCGTTATTTACACCTATGCATATTGGTAAAAGTTTTATAAAATCTCTGACTTACCTTGTTTTATCATGTACCATTGTGCCTCATCGGGTATTTAATCTTAGAGGAAGCTAGTATCACTAGTTAGATTTCTTGTTTATGTTCTGCTGTTTGATAACTTCTCATCCAATTTCGAACTGTATTATGTGTTTTTGTAAATAATTCTCTGTTGGTATCCATTGAAGTTGATTCTCATATTAGTTTTCTAGTGTAGCTGGTTAGGTATATGGGCTTTAATAGGTCAACGAGTATCTTTAGTTCACATTATTGATCAAACCATTTATGCCTTAATGGATAAAAGCTGTAATAAAACTCTTTGGAGTGTGATAGAATGACTCCTAGTTTACATTTATGAGTTGGTATTTAAAATGCCATTCACATTTGGTTTTTCAATGGTTTCGTGTATTAGTTTTTGATTACGAAACCTGCGTTTGTATTACTTCATAACAAGTTAGAAGCATGTTGTTAACTTAACAAGGTTTTCAATCTAGTTCGTGAAGTTAGGATCTTATATCAAGCTTGATGGATATTAGCATCACTATATGGATTAGGGTAGTTGGATTATTGCTCAAGGCTATGGCTGCTGGTTTACATTGACGTAAAGTTGCAATTTAACCAAGAATTATCACCATCTACAATGTTATCATCCACAAAGTACTTGAGCTTCATATGTGAGTACATCTGCTTGCTTGCATTTAGATGAGCATGCATTAATTGCATTTTGACAAATGTACGAATTACGATCTGCCATGTAAATGACTGATTAGGTTTATGAAAAGAACCAAATTTACTAAATAATTAAAATAAAAGAAATGTAGAAGAAACCATAGACGGATGCTTGATTAACCAAAAAAAAAAGATAGATAACTAGCTATTCGAGAGGCTAGCACACTCCCATATAAAACTCACTAATTTTCTGTCTAACCTCCTCTCCCCTCTATTCCCTATTTATTAATATCTATCATAGAATCATTTCCAAAATTAATCTTTCTAAAATATGCAACTTATTAATTGGGTTCTAAAATATTCAACCTATTAATTGCTCTTGGGCTAGGGTTAGTGCCTATTAGTTTCTTTTAATATATCATCGAAACCTTCTCTCTTTTAATAAACCTGGACCTGGATGTTTCATAGTTAAGACTTGGACCTCTACTACTTTGGAGATTTGTAGCTTCCCTTTCGTGTTTTCTTTTTTTAGAGTAGCTACTGGAGCAAAATGATCTCCAAAATATCTATTTTAGAGTAACTGTTGGAAATGCTCCAATGTCATCTCTTTTCTGTTTTCTCTTACTTGTAACGTAGTTTACTCAGTAGGATAACATATATCATACTACATTTTAGCTTACTCTCCCCCCATCTAGTAGTTAGTGAGTTTGAATTGGGATCCTATTTTTGGTTTGATGAACTTTTGGATATTTAGCTTGATTAAATATTTCTGACATATGTTGGAGTCAAGTCCTCAACTGATGGGTATTGTGTATTTATGCTTGGTCAAGTCGTCAACTGATGGGTACTATGTATACTTGTATAGTAGTTGTTTGTTCTTCCTATATTTATCCATCTTTAGAGATTCATGTGTTCTTGAAATGTTAAAGCAGGCCCAATCTATCCAGCTCAACTGCTTAAAATCCGGTTACAATTCAGTGTTCCATTGTCCGATACATCTGTCCAATTCCACTCTCTAGTTCAATTCGGGTGCGTTTGGTACACTGGACAGGACAAAACAAAAGTACTCTAGAAGGGTACTTTTCCTCCCAATATAATACAATACTAATTATGGGAGGAAAAGTACCCTTCTACTTCTATGTTTGGTAGAATTTTTATGTGGAACAGACAGGAACAACGTGGAACAAAGTAGAACAGACCTGTTCCACCCCCACCCCATGGAACAAGGTGGAACAAACTTATGTTTTACCAATATAACCTCAAAATAAAATCTAATTTCATTAAAACATCAATTCATCAAATACGATTTCTTTATTTATTTTATTCACTTTAAATTTTATTTATTGTATTTTATGCTCTTTAAACTTTCACTTTATTGTCCTCAAAATATTATTTTTATAAAGTTTCTATGTTTTGATTAATTTATGTAATAAATTAATTTTAATGGTAAAAAAATATAGAAAATGTTAGAAATAAAAATTGGAAACTATATAAACTTCTTATTTTGGTGTTACTTTAATCGTCTTGAAGAAAACTTTCTAAATAATATATTTTATTATTAAAAATATTTATTTCATTATAATTTAATAAATTACATAATTAATCAAAGTATATAAACAACTTATTAGGGATAAATTGGTCATTTTATCTGTTCTGTTTTACCAAACGATGAACAGCTGTTTTGTTTTACCAAACGCTGAACAACTGTTCTGTCCTGTTCTGTTCTATCATGTTCAATCCCGTCGTGTTCTATCCTGTCTGCATACCAAACGCACCCTTCGGTTTAGTCTTATTCTATTTGGGGTTCGCTCTTCATTCTTTACTAGTTCTACTTAAATTGGCCTCCATCTCGTATGTTAGTTGCTAGTAGGTAATCCTGCAATGTGTTTTTGCTGCCATCACCATCATCTATTAGCCATGATTGTATGAGTATCAATATTCTATATTGGAAGTTTTCATGTGTTGTTTCATACATAAAACAACACATGTAAAACATGTAGTGTTTATACAACTTTGGTTCATATAAGAAACTTTGGGACTGTTTTGCACGTGGAAAAAAACATCATATACGTTTCACATTGGAACACACACACACACACAAACAAAACGTATGAAACAACAGGAATCATAACTTAAAAACTATACTCATTATATGATTTGGATTGATTTGCAGGCATTTATAATAAATATTGGATTTGTATCTGAAATTTGGTGTAAGATCATGTTATGTAGCGAATGATGAAGATATTTATCCGTCAAGGAAACTAGAATAATTGTTTGGCCCAAAGCTCTTAACAGAATTCGAAAAATCGACAATGAATTTTCGTCGGCATTTGTCTGGTCTGCTTCCCCAACCCACCCACCACCCCGCCCCTTCTATTTTACTCATCGATTTACTCTTCCCCATCACCTATCTGAACACGACAAGATAACGAATCCTACTCCATTAACCCTGTGTTAAACACTGTGTATGTGTGTGTTTTTCTTTACGGTCCAAAGATCTCTCCCTCTATATATCCTGACAATCTTTCTGTCTTCATAGATACGTTAAATTTTACGATGAGATCTTTTTTTTAAGATTCTATTAATTGGTTGCGACCATGATTTTAGGTTTATACTCATCCAGATCAATTGGGTTTCTGTTCTCTAATAACCTGGAATCGTAAGGAAAATGCTTAATTTCCTGAATTACTTAGAAGTTGGATTGTGAGTAAGTTGGTGATTTGGTGGAAGTGAAGCCTACCCATGTTAATATTTTGCAAGAATTCGAGGAAATTACGCAGAGGGTTGGATTGATAGACCTTCGTTTTTGGTGTAAAAGAGGTATGTAATAGTTGCTCTTTGATTTTAATTTCTCTTCATATATGTCTCTTTCTTTCTTGTTATTTAGAGCAATTTCCATATATATATTTTAGAGTAAATTACATGATTGGTCCCTGTGGTTTACACAAAATTGCACTGTTGGCCCCTAATTTAAAATAATTATGGAAAGCGTCACCGTGGTTTACATTTTCTCACGTCTTTGGTCCCTTTACTCTAACACCGTTAAATGATTATGTTAAAGTGGGTTAAATTTAAGGGTATTATAGTCTTTTTATGTTTTCTATTTTCTATTAAAAAACTTATAATATAATATGATGTATGTATAATATATATATATAATGTACTCTGACAAATTTTGCAGCTTATCTTCATGAACAACCCCACCCCATTATTGTCTTCATCCCCATCGCAGTACTCCGGCAGCAAACACTCCAGGGAAAAACTCCAAGTTCATCTTTCTCAAAGCATCATCAAGTTTCTCAGAGAAATATCAACCGATGATTCCTCATCTCTTTTGTTCCTTTTACCCTGTTTTTGTTGCAAATTGGAGTAACAATAACACAAAGAAATCAGAGGAAAAGTTGGGATTTTCACCCTTCTGTATCTTCCCGTAGGATCTACATCCACAAACTCAGATTGATCTGAATCAAGAGATGTAACGCCATTCATTTTAATTTACTTCAGCTACTCAAACAGATTTTGGTTTGGAGGTAACTAATCAACAAGATAGATAGATGATGTTGTTTTACTGCAATAATTGTGGAAAGAAAGAAAGGAGAAATTGAGTCATCCTCCTCGTTGAGTCCATCCAGAAATCAGAAAGAAAAGAAGAAAGAGAGAAAGAAAAGATTTCTAAAAAGGCAAACACAAAAAAAAAATCTTTGTTTTTTATCTTAGCCCCATAGACACAAGCACACATATATCATGACAAAACTCCTCTTTCTTTTCTTGTGGCTTCTTTTCTATCTCTTCACGAGCCACCCACACACACACATGCACCTGTGCCTTTGTCTACTTACCAATCTATCAAATTCAATTACCACTTAAATTATGGATATAAATTTGATAAGTGTTGGTTAGGATTTATTGTTATCCTTCTCTTAATTCTTGAATTAAACCCCCATAATTATTCTTTCAATTTAAAAATTAAAAATTAAAATATTATATGTAGAGAGAGAGAGAGCGCTAAGTGGAGTGTTTGCTGCCTGAGTACTGCTATGGGATTCGGGTAAAACAAAGCATTTTTCATGACACTTGTAGCATCTACAACCATTGTCAAGGTTTAATGTGTGCTGCCTGTAAGGATTCGGGTGTCTTCATCCTGTAAATATTTTTGAGAAACTTGATGATGCTTTGAGAAAGATGAACTTGAAGGTTTTTCCTGGAGTGTTTGCTGCCTGAGTACTGCTATGGGATGAAGACAATGATGGGGTGGGGTTGTTCATGAAGATGAAGCTGCAAAATGTATCAGAGTACATTATATATATATACATATTATATACACACGTCATATTATATTATATATAATATAGACAAATCTTAATAGAAAATAGAAAACATAAAAAGACTAGAATACCCTTAAATTTAACCCACTTTAACATAATCATTTAACAGTGTTAGAGTGAAGGGACCAAAGGCGTGAGAAAATGTAAACCACAGGGACGCTTTCCATAATTATTTTAAATTAGGGACCAACAGTGCAATTTTGTGTAAACCACAGGACCAATCATGTAATTTACTCTATATTTTATATGTATCTATATATATATCTATATCTATATTACTTATATTTGCATTTAGACAAATGTCTTAAAGACAAGTTTTAAGCATGAGGTACTTCTCTATAAAGCATAAAAAATGAAAAACTCTTAATAACTATATTTAATGCATAAGATACAACTCTTTGATGCAATAAATTTAAAACTGGCCCATACTTGATTGCTTTCAGATCTCCTCCATGGTCCATCCCGTGTACGGCCCAACTCCACCCCATACTTTTAGATCGACTCCTTTACCTCCATCCTCTTGTACCTCCGGCCAATACGGAAAGTACCTTATCGCCATGCTTTCTGACCTCCAATTCTACCTTCACGTCTCAGGCCATACCGAGAGACGCTTCTACCTGCTACTTGCTGCCTCCCAAAAACGTTGCATATAAAGAACGTGAGACGAGAATGAGTGAGAATCCAAGTGGGAGGGTTTTACAATTCAGTTTCCTTCGTCTCTCGCAGCTTAATCCCAGGTACTCATCTGTCTCAAATTCACTCTCAGCTCTAGGGTTTCATCAATTTCCCTTCTATTTTTGTGTTTTTCGTGGGAATTGAAGGTTTATTTTGAAGGTTTGTTGTGCAAGATTCGTTCAGGAAACTTGGATTTAACTCGAAATTAGGAAATGTATGAGTTGATGGCTTCAATGTAAGAAATACGTCTTTTTTTTGCCATTTAGTGTTTTTTGTTATCACCCTACACAGGATTTTTCTCCAAGCCTGCATTTGCTTTGCTAGATTGAATTTTGAATCCTTCAGCTTGAACATCTCCCTGTTTGCACCCACTTTTTCTGTTGGCCTCTTGAACCTTAACTGCATCATATGGAATAAAAAGTTCACAAAGGCGTATGGAAGATTGTATATGGATATATATATATATATATGTGTGTGTGTGTGTGTTGTTTGTGTGGTGGGGAAATCAAAATGTTGATAAATATGAGGTTTCTATATATGAATCATGAGTTTGCTTTCAGAAGGCAATATGATCTTAATTTTTATTGTTCTGTTATATACTCATCAACCAAACTAGCGACCTATGAAAAGAAGCCCCAAGGTGTCTTAACAAAGTACTAATTAATCGAAGATATGGTATTAGAATCCTTTTATAAAGACAGGCCGCAGATTTATCAGACTCGTAGATTTCCTTTGTGTATGTTATTATGGCCATAATTTCTATCTGAAAAAGACTTTTTTTGTTGCCGTTATTTCTGGCACATGGGCTTCAGCTCGTGAAAACAAGCAAAGTTGCAAATATTCAATACCTTGAGGTAAGTTCTATTCTTGATGCTTGTTTGTAAGAAACATCATATTAGATAACACAACCACAAAACGATTCTCCTATAACCATGGACTAAACCTTCAAAACAATCATATAAGAAGGTTAAACAAACATCAAACAGATCGCCTGATTTTTTGAAAGGCTAAGATGTATCCTCTCTTGATTTCTTTCTCAAAGTCAAACAAGAAAATGGATGGGCAAAGGCACTAGAAGTCTTTGGGGTCATCAATTTAATTAATATTGCATTATATAGCTATAGAAGGCCACATTATGATGATATCTTTATGTTTGGGGACTAGAAATTGTTTTTTTTTGAAGTTGTTGTCATTATGTTACTGTTTGGGACTTGCAGAGGTTCATACCATGGAGGTGTGTGGAAGCTAAGGGTTGAGCTTTAAGATGCTTATTCTGTAAATATCCATCATAGCTTTTTTAACAAAATTTACCATCCAAATGTGGATGAAATATGAGTGTGTATGATCCTGAACTCATTAGGTTGAAAGAATATACGATCTTGTTCTATAAACAACATGATTTGGATTCAAGGTTATGACATTTTATGCATATAATTTGAGATTTCATGTCTGGTTCAGTTTGTTTGGTAATATAGAACAAAAAAATTTGTTCATGAAATTCGGAACAATTGCCATGCTGGGATGTTCTATAACGTTTCATTTTTATGAGTTCTTTTCTATATTGGCTAATTTTGTTTACCTTGGAGATAAAACTCAAAGATTATCTGAATATAATGTAACACATAAACATAGAATCATCTGTTCTATGTTAATTTTCCTATTGTTTAGTATATATATTAATTTGTGCTGGATTAGTGAATGATGGGATAAGCAAGAAAAAGAGACGAGCAGTAGGTTATTTTTCTGTTTTAAGCATAATAATAGTTGGAATATTAATTGGATAATCTGCTGAGATAAAGTAGATGTTTTTTAACACTATTAACCAAACCGAATGTGTTGTTAGACTTTGAATGTACTGCAAATTGCATCATCTCAGAATGAATGGTATTTCAAGAGTTCTTAACAGAGTTTCATTTGGTTTTCCCCAAGTTTTGATTGTTGACTATAAATTGATATTTCCATGTGAGATGGCAACCGTGGTTCTTATTAATGGAATTCATAGTCAGGAACACGATATGGCAAAGTACTTGAATCGAACTTTTTAAAGTCTTGTTTTGCACCAACACATAATAATGTCAAAACACATGCTTTTATTTTTTATACTGTTTCTAGGAAGCACGTGAAGGGGTTTGCAAAGTACTTTTTGGTAAGTTTTTTGTGATGATTTGAACTCTAACCACCTCTTTACGTACTTGATAGTCGAACAACTGTGTTAATGACCGCGTTTCTAATGCTATACTTGGATATGAATGGTAAAAAGCTTTTTAGGGACTATACAATCATTGGGTGTCTGTAACGATGACTTTTTTATGCATTTCGTTTATTGCCCATTCCTGTGTTTTGTGTGTAGACCTCGCAAGTAGAGTTTTTTTTATAGGCCAATAGTTTTTTTTTATTAAGCAACTAAGCAAGTTGGATGTTTGTGTACCATTTTTATTAAGTTGTGGAGCAGATATTGATGCATGGAAAAATAAAATTCGATATGTAGATCAAGAATCCATGGAAATTTTTTACTGACAAATATAACTTTGTAAACTTTTAGCAGTCTCATTGAAACATTGCTGGTACAAACTGAGAAGAATGTTACTTATGGAAATGAGAGTGCGAGTTAGCAATCATGAACATAATGATGGATCGAGAGAAGATGTCGGGGCAGAAAGATCGAGTAGAAAGTGTGGCTGACCGAACCTGCGAGCTTGCTGCGATCGTGAAGGAACTGCTGCTGTTCTGCTTCAGCTTCGGGTCTGTTCATTTTTTTTTTGAATCGGTGTTTTGTTTCCTGTTTATTTGTGCCGCTGTGCTTGTAGTGTAGCAGGTTTTGTTTCCTGTTTGTTTGTGCCGCTTTGGGTTTTGTTTGAACTTTGGTTGCTTTTTGGCTGTTGGTATAATTTTTGGTATTTTTGTTAATGAGACGCATGCCTTTCAAAAAAAAAAATCATGAACATATTGGCAAAAAGCAGATTACAGTTGGTAACCTAGAATCACTATTAAACTCATAAAGTAGCAATTTAAAGTAAGTTGTTAAAGAGCTTTTTGTGAAATGCTAACACGATAGCGTCATTTACAAAATTTGCTTAAGTTTTACGTATCGAACTTGTTACTCTGTGAAGGCATTAAAAAGTAGATTTTGTTGGAACTTAACGTTATAATCACTGGAAGTATTTTAAAGTTAGTTTGCTAATATGTATAGATGTCTAAATTAGGAGGGGTGTTATGTAAATAGTAATAAATGACAGTTATTATAAACTGCCATAAACACCTTTGTATGAATCGATGTGTCTCTTCAATGACACCGATTCATAACCTATATATATGTATGTTTACATGAAAATTATTGAGATCGAAATCTGCCATATTTAACAGCCTTCCAGATCGATGCAGTCCTCTGTTGACAGCCACCATGTTCGAACAGAAAACTGTGTCTGTGGTGTGCGTGTTTGGAAGAGAAACAAAGAACAGGAACATAAACAATAACTGATGTTCGATCTTAATTATTTCCATGTAAACATACATATATATAGGTTATGAATCGGTGTCATTGAAGAGACACATCGATTCATACAAAGGTGTTTATGGCAGTTTATAATAACTGTCATTTATTACTATTTACATAACACCCTCCTAATTTAGACATCTATACATATTAGCAAACTAACTTTAAAATTAGTGATTATAACGTTAAGTTCCAACATTCTCCCCCTTAACGTTATAATTACTTTGTCTTCAATCGATCACGATAATGTTGGCTTCATCATCAGAGCTTTTATCCCCAGCCCTCTTATCATCATCACTTTCTTGGTTTCCTTCAAACGAAACAATTATAGTTTCACCATCATCATATTCTATAATCCCGTGCATGCCATCTTCTTCGACTCTTGCCTCTTGCCTCTCAACTTCTCCAACTTGATCATGCATAGTCTCCCTCTCCGGTGAGTTTTCAGACCCTCGGTCTCTTGTATCTATGTGCTCCGCCATCTCGGATACGAGTTCCTCACTGGTGTAGGCTCGCACTACTTCATAGTAAGCCGCTAGGAGACTTAGGTGTGTTGAGTAACACTCCCTTAGGTCATCCGCACAATCCTTTGGAAAACCCATTGACGAGGCTACTAAGGACCACTCGTTCCTTTTAGATACATGAGTGTGTCCTTTCATACCCTTCACGGTAAGGTATAAGTCCAAGAGGCAAACATCAGTATTATTAATTCTTACCGGTGTTGGTCTTTCCTCGCATTGCATAAAGGCCCGGTAAAACCACTTCACCATTTTCTCGAAATGTTCCGCTACTAAGCTTTTACAACCGTCGTGAATCTCTTGCTCGTTAACCATGTGAAGAAAGCCGATTAGGCTTTCAAAGTTGTTCTTGGATGGTGCCTTACTTCTTTCTTCTTCCGTCATGATTGTACAATCTTTGAAGTACAACGCATCATAGTATCGTATTATTGCCCTTATAGCCTTCTCCTTATCTTGATCAAGACCACCATCTTCCTCAACGGTCACGTCTTCGTTTCCTCCTTCAATATCCATTTTGTCGCTGGTTTCGGTTCCAAACCCCTTATCATCATCCCTTTCATCGCTACTAGTGGTATCAAAAGCATTCCTTAAAACACACTTAGAGTCCTTGATGATCACATCAAAACCTTGATGTATCAATTGATCAAAACTTAGTATGTTCAGTTTTATATTAGGAACATAGAACACACCGGGTATCACATACTTGTGACACTCGGTTTGCACTAGTACTTCGCCTAACCCCTCTACTTGTATACCGATTTCACTCGTGATGCTTGAACTTGCGGAATCTCGTTTGAATCTTTCAAATACTTCAAGTTTGGGGACATATGTCTCGAATAAGCGTTCGAGACGTACCAAATCTCATTCCAACTCTTTCCGTCTGATCCAACAACATCCCAAAGTGGTATATCTTTGTTTTGAACGTGTTCTCCAAACTTTCGTGATCCAAGGCTTATCCGTTTTCCCTTTTCCAAACCTGTCGCATAATTTTTATTGGGACAATTCCAATATGCATGTCCTCTTTTATGGCAAACGTAGCATCTAGAGCGCTTCATCTTTCTTGCGTCTTGATGGAGATTCGAGTAACGTTTGTTTGCGGGCTTTGAATCAAACAACGTCATGTTACTGAGTTCTTGTAGGACTTCCTCTTTTCTGCGATTCCAAAAATCGCTATTGTAACGACGATGCTTCTTGAAAGTTCTGCGGTTGGTTCTTCGGTTGACGCCAAAACAGCCCCTCGGTATCAACCTTGGGCTCTGATACCAATTATTGGGATCGAAACTACACCAGTGAGGAACTCGTATCCGAGATGGCGGAGCACATAGATACGAGAGACCGAGGGTCTGAAAACTCACCGGAGAGGGAGACTATGCATGATCAAGTTGGAGAAGTTGAGAGGCAAGAGGCAAGAGTCGAAGAAGATGGCATGCACGGGATTATAGAATATGATGATGGTGAAACTATAATTGTTTCGTTTGAAGGAAACCAAGAAAGTGATGATGATAAGAGGGCTGGGGATAAAAGCTCTGATGATGAAGCCAACATTATCGTGATCGATTGAAGACAAAGTAATTATAACGTTAAGGGGGAGAATGTTGGAACTTAACGTTATAATCACTGGAAGTATTTTAAAGTTAGTTTGCTAATATGTATAGATGTCTAAATTAGGAGGGGTGTTATGTAAATAGTAATAAATGACAGTTATTATAAACTGCCATAAACACCTTTGTATGAATCGATGTGTCTCTTCAATGACACCGATTCATAACCTATATATATGTATGTTTACATGGAAATAATTAAGATCGAACATCAGTTATTGTTTATGTTCCTGTTCTTTGTTTCTCTTCCAAACACGCACACCACAGACACAGTTTTCTGTTCGAACATGGTGGCTGTCAACAGAGGACTGCATCGATCTGGAAGGCTGTTAAATATGGCAGATTTCGATCTCAATAGATTTCAAAAAATAAAAAGGTTACTTGGGAAATCTTGGCTATTTTGGTCTGTTAGAAAAGCAGAAATAAGATGAAATGGGATTGAAAATGACCATTTTGGACAATCATAAGTGTGTAAATGAACTCTAATAAACATTGGTACATCAATAAAATTGACACATAGTAAACATAACATCATTCATTTTCTACCCATTATCACACTCTGTGTAAGATTCAACCGGCTATGTGTTTTATTTTAACATAACTTGTTTATACTTTGTATTTTTGCTTACATTTTTTTGAATATTGCATCCCGCCGCATTGCGCGGGTACACAACTAGTATATATATATATATATATATATATATATATATATATATATGATATCTTTACTGCTTAGCATAGTTTCAGTTTCAATATCTGCACCTCAACAGCTACCTCATCGATGCTAGCCATTGATTCTCTTCCTCAACTCAAGGACCTCACAGAAAGTAACTATATTTTCAGTTATACTCTCCACAACCGTTCTTAAATTTAATTTGATTTACCGTCAAAATGCATTGTTAAATTTGTGAAAACTCATCTCCCACCAAATGTTTGATGCAAGTCCTGAACCAGGAGTGCCACGATATTTTTAAAATTGTAACTACATCTGTATTACATTGTATCATACTATCATTTATGTTTGACCTAATAGCAAATGTTTTATGTGTACAACTGCTGATTATTGGATAGTCCAATTCATGCTGAGGAAACTTGTGTGTACAACTCTCAAAAAGGATTCAAAGCTCGACATATGGTTGATGATTTGCTGACTGGTGCTATAAGAAACATCTGCAATATTTAAAGAGTTTTGGCCAGGAACAATAAGTTGGGGCAAAAAGAGTGAAATACTTGGTTATGCATCTATATCATAGTTGTGTTTATTTTTCGCATGCAAGTGCTGTTGATGGCAACCTTTCTTGAAAATGATTCAATCTTTTGTGTAGGTTACTTAATCATGATTGCTCTAACTTTATGCAGGTACTGAATTTCTTGAATTTGAAATCGAACCGTGAAAGGGCTGTAGAAAATACAAGGTGTATGCATTGCCAATGCTTCTCTTTGCAAGATTGATAGTTATAAAAAGAACTGCAGCCACGTGCTTCAACCGCACTGCAATTAGAACCCTAAATGCTGCCGCAGCCAACCACCTAAGTAATGGCGGGGGTGGAGGAGGAGGAGGCAGAGAAGGAACAAATGATGATTATTTTGCCACAGTTCATCATATTTCCAATATTGTTCGTCGTGATATCTACTTGGAGAGAACCCTGAATAAGATGTGCATTTCGCGTATTGTCAATTCAGAGCTTGTTTACCGTGTTCTTCGTAGCTGTTGCAATTCAGGCATCGAGTCTTTTCGTTTTTTCAATTGGGTTCGTACTCAACATCCCCGGTATGAACCCACAACCGTTGAATTTGAGGAGCTCCTTAAGATCTTAGCCCGGACCCGCCACTGGGAAACCATGTGGAAAGTTGCCCACCAGATGAAAACCCAAAAGCTCCCAATTTCGGCATCTGTTGTTTCTTTCATCATCGAGCATTATGGTAAGAACGGCCTTATTGACCAAGCCGTTGAGCTCTTTAATAAGTGCAAGAATTTTAATTGTTCCCAAACTACTGAAATATACAATTCCATGCTCTTTGCCCTTTGTGAGGTCAAGAATTTTCAGGGAGCTTATGCTTTGGTTCGAAGAATGGTTCGTAAAGGAGTAGTTCCAGATAAGAAGACTTACTCAGTTTTAGTCAACGGGTGGTGCTCCGCGGGTAAGATGAAAGAGGCCCAGAGTTTTTTGGAAGAAATGAGCCTAAAGGGATTCAACCCACCTGTTCGTGGGCGAGATCTTTTGATTGGTGGGTTGTTGAATGCGGGTTATCTTGAATCAGCCAAAGGGCTCGTTAGAAAAATGACTAAAGAGGGATTTGTGCCCGATGTGAGTACATTTAACTCATTAGCAGAAGCTATTTGCCAATCTGGCGAGATTGATTTCTGTATTGGTCTCTATCATGATGTTTGTAGATTGGGGCTATGTCCTGATATCGAGACTTGCAAGATCATGATCACTGCAACTTCAAAAGTTGGCAGAATTGATGAGGCTTTTAGTATCCTTTATAGATCAATTGAGGATGGAAATAAACCATTCTCGAGTTTATATGCCCCAATTCTGAAAGGACTTTGTAGGAATGGATTGTTTGATGATGCATTTAGTTTTTTTAGTGATATGAAGGTGAAGGGTCATCCGCCAAACCGACCTGTTTATACCATGCTCTTAAAGATGTGTGCACGTGGAGGCAGATACGTTGAAGCTGCTAATTATTTGATGGAGATGACCGAGTTCAAATTATCGCCTATGTCACGACACTTTGACATGGTAACCGATGGATTAAAGAATTGTGGAAAGCATGATATGGCTAAGAGGATAGAGCAGTTGGAAATATCTCTTCGGGGTATGTGATGGTCTTGGAAGAGATGCAATCATTACTCTACGATAGATGTTCACTTGATGCTGGGTGGGTAAGCCTTCTTTTAAGTTTTAACCCTCTCGTTGCGAATTTTTTCATGTATACCAAATGAGTGAATCTTGTTCTTTTCTTTACCTTTACTTGGTCAGTTATGAGCTTCTATTTTACTACCTTAAACATGGTGTCTTGTGTTTCCATTCTTGATAAAAAATGTTTTTTCTTGTCATGTAAAAATATATGGTGTTCTTGAGCATATTGAAATTTGTCATTTGCATTAATCTTTCTGTTTTGAGAATACATGAGATTCATTTCAAAGTTTGATGCCAACTTGTTACTTTGCTAATTCAAAATGACATGGATTTTGTTACTATTTTAATGCCAAAACAACATTTTAATTGTAGGTTTAGTGGTAAAGATTGATTGATGTAGTTATCAATTCTCATGTACCAACAAGGTATATATTAACTTTTGAACTTAAAAGCCAGCTTATTTGATCTCAACATTCGGTTTGTATCTATTTGTAAAGAGAAGGGAGTAGTAATGTTATATATCTTCTTCCTAACAATTAGCAGCACTATTTTCTGTTGTTTTCTATGTATGCTTTTATGCTTTATATGTTATAGCATTCTAGTAGATCACTTTATTCATCTTAGTTTATGAGCAATGATTTATTTTTCTTATTTTGATAAAGGGGACATAACCCCTTGGAAATTATTTATGAGCAATGATGCATGAATCGTAAGTGGTTCTTGCCACCCACAAATGAGGCATCGTGTTCGAATCGAGGCACGATCCACCTGCTTTTGGTACCCCGATTTTTCTACCCCATGATGGTTGTGGGACCAGTGTTGTGGGGGTGCTCCTAAAGGTGGCGATTACCATTTATTTTACTATAATTCTTGATCAGTATCACTTGATTATGTAATTGGAGGTATGAAGAAGTATTTTAGATTATGGCTGTATAACCTTTTTATTTTGGCATTGATGGGTCACCATATTAAGCCATGACCAGTGGCTCAGTGAAAAGTAAAGCAAAATTAGTTATTAACTAAAATGTAGAATTTGATGACTCTTTCTATGATACTGATGTTGAAAAAGGCTATATTATTATGAATAAAAGGTTTAAAATTGGAATTAACGCTGCAATAAAGGTTGGAGATGAAAGAAATCAAAAAAAAAAAGAAGAAAACAGGAAAGGAAGATATTGGATGATCTAAGAGTATCCTAATTGAGATTCATAAATTCTATTTATGTCTCTGTAGGTTGTTTCTTGTTATTCTTACAACAAGGAAGATATTAGATGATTAGAGAAAGAGTACCTTGGTTTAAATCTGTTAGTTATACACTGAAGCTATTAGAATGATTTAATGAGCTAGGTTGGTACTAAAGAATAGGTTATCAGCATAAACTAGTAAGTATTGCAGTCATGTCTAGTTCTTTTGATAGCCTTTTATCTATGTCAACTCTTCGAGGTATTAACAGAAAGAAGTAACAATTTCAAGCCATTCGTGTAGCGTCAGTTTGGAATAGTAGAATCCTCAAGAACAGATTGAAATTGTTTCGTAAGGGTGCGTTTGGTACATTGAACAGGACAGAACAAGATCACCGTTCCACGTTTGGCAGGACAAAATGGAACACAAAGTGTAATGGGCGTGTTCCACCCCCACCCCCACCCCCACCCCCACCCCATGGAACAAGGTGGAACATACCTATATTTTACCAATATAACCCAAAATAAAACCTAATTCTTTTCTCTTTTTTTGAAGGCAACCTAATTCTCTTCTAAAACATCAAATATGCCTCTCTTTTTACATTTTATTCATTCTTTAAATTTTATTTATTATATTTTATGCTTCTTAATCTTTCACTTTACCATCCCTAGAATATTATTTTTATATGGTTTTTATATTTTGATTAATTCATGTAATTTATTAAATATTAATAATAAAAATATAATATACAGAAGGTATAATGAAATTTGAAAATTACATAAACCTTTTATTTTGGTGTCATTTTAGTTTTCTTGATGAAAACTTTCTATAATATATTTTGTTATAAAAATATCTATTTTATTATAACTTAATAAGTTATATAAATTAATCAAAATATATAAAGAAACTCATTAGGGATAAATTGTTCATTTTATCTATTCTGTCATGTTCAGTTCCGACTTACCAAACGCAGAACACCTGATCTCACCTGTTTTGTTCTGTCCTGTTTTGTCTTACCCAGTCTGGATACCAAACGGACCCTAAAGGATGAAGAGCTACATTTGGTCTTTTCGTGTTTAGAGTTAGGGGTGGGATTGAGTGCTTACAATTTGAGGATTTCATTTCTATTTGGAGGATTAAAATTCCCTGTTTGGCATTTTGTATTCTGTTGATGCAACATATGATTTTTCTTCTCTCTCTTTATTATGCACCTGATGTGTACTTTTTCTCTCTTTAAATAAGTATTCTTGCCTATTAAAATAAATCAACATGGTTTATGCTTGGGGGTCTAGGGTCGGGGTTATGTTCTTCGTTAGATAACTCATTAAGATATTTAAAACTTAATATGTTATGTTCTTAATTACATTAGATTTAGGCCTCCTAAAATGTTGCTTTAACCGCTGTTTATCGAAACTTTATTTTTTGTGTTCTTTTCGGCTAAATGTGTTGCAGCACCCTATATAATGGCAGTTTAAGAGTGCTGAGTTATTTTAGATGGTTTTCCAAGTGCTGGATTCCCTTTGACCAAATATAATGAATGATTCAGTTGTGTATTAGAGATTGTTTACTGCACTTAAACCCAAAACAAAACCCTTTTAACGTGTGTAGTTTTGGTTGGTTCAAATAGATGGTTACCTTTCTATATATATTATGATGCTGACTGGTTCTGGTTGCAGGAGAGTTGAGAGCAGAGCATACATTAGTAGAAGGTCCTATTGGAAACAGAACCTCACATGCAGTTTTGAAGGTTATTTTGGTCTTTTTTAGGGATTGTTGCTGAATATGCAAAGATGTTGGTTGTTTGATGTGATTTTACTTCCAGCAAATTAGGCCTGTTCTTGGAGAGAGGAATTTGATTCCTAGGTTCATTCAAGGCAAAAACAAAAAATGCCTCAAGGTAGGGTGGACCTATCTGGAAGTGTAAGTTGTAGTAAACTATTTGTACTGAGTGCTAATGTAATGTTTCGTTTCGTTGTGTGCCCCTGTATTTCTTATAACCAAACTTATTACAAAAGTTTGTGACGAATGAATTGCTCAAAATCACCATTATAGTTGGTAAAGGTTTGGGTTTGAATCCTGCCTGATTTTAGCAAAGAATCCTGTTTTCAACCTCTAATTTAGGGTTTATATAGCTTTTGCTTTATATATATATATATATATAGGGGTGGGTTCAAATGAAAACTCAAATTCAATTGTAAACGTAAGGACAAACCACAGCCGTTGATTAATAATCTGGTGAAGAGATCAATGGCAAAAAAACACGGTGGCAATTTTGTAAATAAGTTGAAAACTTTGTCTATGGCTTAATGAATATTTAGCGCGCAGGGGTAAAATTGGAAAGATGAGAATCATCGTCTATTTTTGTTGAATTTTTATTTTCTTTTTTAATTAAAAAACTTTTACCCCCTTAAATTTTAAAATAAATTATCTCAAAAATTACTAACATTTTAATCAAACAAATTACATCAAAAAAACGAGAATTTCGTGCTCTTCGATATGATATCCATCATGATATAGTTTTTTTTTCTTCGATTTAACCGTTTTTTACGTGAAATCGTGTATATGTGTTATATTCAGACTGAATATAACACATATACACGACTGAATATAACACATATACACGATTTCACGTTATAACACATATTCAGACTGAATATAACACATATCCCTGTTTTTTGTGTCTTTGTTCAGTAAAAAAAATAAAATTACAAACTGTTCAAAAGAAATTTTAGCAAAACCGAGCTGCGTGAGCACGAGATTTTGGAGCTGCATTCGTGTCCGCAGGTCGCGCTCGCATCCAAGTTCGACGATTTTAGCTTGCGAAATCGTCAATCGGCACCCCCCATGCGCGCGGGTAGGTGTTGGAGTAAAACCATGCAAGGAGCTTGTCAACTCCTCTCACTTCTTTGCTTATAAACCAATGAAAGTTTATTCCTTCTACCTATGTGGGACACATTCCCACACCCAACTTGATTTTTGCTAATTTCATGGTTTTTACTTAACTTTGAGTATCGATATCTCATTCACACATACTCCGTTTTCGACGCATTATATATCGTTTTGAAGCTCTCATATAGGAGAACATAAACCCACTAAGAGTTAATTATATATACCACATATATATATTTAAATGTGTCTAAAGTTCCCTAAAAACCATTAAATATAAGAACTTTAGACACATTTAATTGGGTGGTTTTTCTGCAATTGGAATGCCAGTTTCACGGAACTATTCTCACTTGGTCGAGCTCAATATCAACCTTCAAATCTCTTCCTACTTTACAAGCAGTAACCTTTATTTCATTTATGGATTCATTGAACAACGGTTTTGAATCATGATTGGTTGACTTACATGGTAATTAAATGAAAATAATACTTAGTTTATTTAATAATAAAGAGGATAGCAAATCCTCTACACATATATATATATATATATAAGAACTTTAAACTGTATCCCTAGAATAAAGAAAGCTAATTAAATACACATATTTAAATGTGTCTAAAGTTCTTCCTACTTTACAAGCAGTAACCTTTATTTCATTTTGGACACGAATGCAGCTCCAAAATCTCGTGCTCACGCAGCTTGGTTTTGCTAAAATTTCTTTTGAACAGTTTGTATTTTTTTTTACTGAACAAAGACACAAAAAACAGGGACCAAAAATGTAAATTTTTTTTGCCCTATCGCGGGCTGCGATCGCGGGCAGGGACGAAACTTGCCAACGCGGGCAAAGTTGGGGGGCTTTGCGGGGCTTTTGGCCGAAACAGTTTGCCACGTGGGCCTGGGCCCGCGATCGCGGGGCCCATCGCGAATTTTTTGGGTAGTTTTGTAAACTGAGAGAGATTTGTGGTATTTCAGTAAGAGATGGTCAAACTTGGGGTATTTTAATTAATTTCCCTTATTATTATACCTACTGAAGTTTAGGGATGTTATCTATGGTTTTGTGTAACCACATAGACGAGAACTATAGTTTACTCTGAATAAGTTATTTTAGTTTTACGTAAAACATATAGGCATTTTTATTAGTTTTTAAATTACATATGACTAGATATCAAAATTTGATCTACCATAATGCATAGTCCAGTTTTAGCAGGAAAGGGGTGTGATTTGGCACAAGATATCTGAAAGTGTGGAGAAAGTTGTGAGAAGCGGAAAACCCATAAAAAGTCGACAATACAAGCTTCTTACTAGGGTTGATTTGGGGATTTATTATCCATCCTTAATCTTATCTCCATGATTATGGTACATAACTGGTTAGATCTTTTTGTGGTGTATCACAATTTCGCAAGTATTTTTACTTTATGTTTGCAAGAATCTTCAAATTTCTTCTTGGTGCTAGTCTAGTTTTTGTGAGTACCACGTGTAACATAAAAGACCAGTTAACGGGTAGTGACTAATGGTTGTTTAAGTATGTATATGCAATTACTTTGTGAAATCTTCTTTTGACAACTTTTAACTGTCTTTTTGTTGATTGTAAACTCATAAAAGTTTAGACAAATTATCACCTTATTAACACTGCAACATTTAAATCACTAGTGGTATCTTATACAAGACTTGAGATCATGTGAGACCAAGCCATTTCCGTGAGACCCGTGAGACCAAAAAGATAACACTAAACCTTCACAGTAAAAGACTGTGAAGGTAAACCTTCACAATGTTTTTGCTATGAAGGTTCGCTGTTTTGCTTACCTTCACAATGAATCGTTGTGAAGTTGTAGTGTTATTTTGTGGTCTCATGGTCTCACGAAAAACAGGGTGGTTTCACGTGAACCCAACCCTCTTATACAAATCTAAATATTTTGTAACTGTTGTTTCTTAAATTTAGATAATGTTTTCACGGAAGAGTCAGACAACAATGATGTCATTTCACCAAATCAATCAAGGACCTGGACACCGGATGTAGGGGATGTTTTTAAGCCTAGTGTTGGAACAAGGTTTGGAAATTTGAAAGATGCATTTGAGGCTTACAAAAAGTATTCTTTAGCGGCAGGTTTTGATGTTAGGAAGTCCACACAAAGAAAGGATAGGAAAGGAACGATAGAAAGGAAGTTCTTTGTTTGTAGCAAAGAAGGTATGAAGAAGAGAGCATCATATAACACCTTGGAAGGAACTTCTAAGAAAGGCAAACGTAGGAGACCAGAATTCCGAAGCTCTTGTCCTGCTTGCCTTAAACTTCATGTTGTACATGGGAAATATTATGAACCTTACTTTCTTGTAAAATTTATGAACCTTCACAACAAACTTACTGTGAAGTTTCAGTTGTACGTTGTGAAAGGTTCAAAAATATTTTATCTGAATGTAATATAAATTAAATATACAATCTACATAGTCAACTTAAAAGGATCATGTGAGTTTTTTTATCCAAATAACACTTCATTTAACTATATTTTATCATGTTTTGCAGATTAGTTCCCAAATTAATGATGATGGAGATTTTCGATCTTGCTTTAGTAATCTTGTTTGGAGTGAATACATTGAACAAATACAATTTGAACAACAACATCTTACTTTTGGCAGAGTACAAATTGGAGGCTCAACTATGGTTGAGTGATATGTTGGAAATTCGAGATAGACGAATCCCGACATATTATAGGAATATCCCAATGTTTGGACTCATCAAGACCACTTCAAGATCAGGAAGTGAAAACTACTTTGGCCAAAATTCAAATAAAAAATCAACAATAGTGCATTTTTCCAGTTGTTTTGAGACTGCAATAGATAAGCAAAGGTATACACAACAGTTACTTGATCATAAGACGAGGATGCAACACCTAAGATGGAGACCCCTCTTTTAATAGAGACATGTAGTAGAAGTTTACACTACAATGATTTTTTTACTTGATCATTAGTTGCTTATATTTATGTGTATGTTGGAGACAGTTTGGTGTTAATGTATTTCATGGTCTATTTTTTAAATTGTGCCCTCAAAAGTTGTTTTAAAGGTAAGTTAAAACATTCACTTGTGACTAGTGACCTTATTCCTTCACATTATGTTTACTGTAAAGGAATAAAGGAATAAAGTTACTAGTTACTTCATATTAACTTACTTGTTGTTTGGTTGATATACTTGCAAAGTTCACGGTAGATAGTTGTTTCCATATGAAAATAGTGTCATTGACTCAAAGTAAAGGTTGCAAGCAATGACTTAATTTAACACTCCGAGTTAAAGTTACCTTAGCGTAAATTTCATGAACCTTCACAACAATTAAACTTACTATAAAGTTTCATAAGAAATTATTTGCGATAAGGATAAAGACAAAAAATCTGTATTTAAGGTTGTAATACCCCGGGTAAGTTCGTTAGTTAAATGTTAGTTCCGTTAAATTTATTTAACTTTATAATTGATGTTTAGGGTAAGTTTGGGTTAAATTAGGAGTTAAGGGTGTTTTGGGTCATTAATGGAAAGCTTAAGGTCTAAAGGGTAATTATGGATAGATAATATCCCTTAGGATATTCAGATATTTTCATTATATGCAAATATCCAGATTTATTCCAGTGTGTCTGTGTGTGTTTTTGAGAGAGCAAGAAGAAGAAAGAAGGGTTGTGGCTAAGAGACTCAATTTGGTGTACTTGGAAGAGTAATTAAGGTATGGTTCCTTTGTATTTTGTGTTTGTAATTGCTTTTAGAAGGTTTCTATCGGAGTAGAAACATCATTTACATAACTGGTAATAATTCAGTTGAATTCTGGGTGAAATTGGGATGAACTGTCAGTAGTTTCCGGATAAGATGAATGTGTCCGGTAGTTTCTTGGGTGGTGTCCGGGTAAAATGTTGATAGTGTCCGGTAGTCCTTTCTTGTAGGTATCCGGATGAATCGACTAACCGGGTAAGTCCTATTTCCTCTAGTTTCCGGATGAAATGAGATATCGGATGATGTCCGAATTGCTTTAGTATCCGGGTGTTATCCGGATTGGTAATGATATCCAGAAAGTTGGTGTTGTCCGGATTGTTAGTGTTGTCCGAAAAGTTTGGGTTGTCCGGGAACTTTTGTTGTTTGGCCAATTTTGAGAGTTTAGATGCCGTCGAGTATTCCGTAATCTGTGTTTTGTTAATTATTGGATAGGGAAGGAATGAGGACTGAATACTGTGGACTTAACTTAAGTACGGGTTTGCGGGAAATAATTGAGAATAGGATTTAGATAAGTTTATCTAAAGTTCTTGGTCCTAGTAAGTGTTGTGCGTTCTATTTGGTAAAGGGATATCTGTACCTATTTGTTTCAGATACTGTGAATCGGAGGTGAAAGCTAAATTCGTTGGAAAAGACCGAGAAGAGTTTTTGTTAAGCAAACAAGTGAGTTTTTACTTAAAATGTTTTCTAACTGGAATACATATATGTGAATAAGTGTAATAATGTGCATATGATGTTTATATGAGTATTACACTGCATGAGTGCTAGTTGGCCGGGCTTAGGACCGGTGTATGTTGGCTGTACAGAGGGACAGTGGTGTTGGCTGTATTCAGTACAGTGGTGTAAATTAATTAATTGGCTCGCAGCCAATTAATATGGCCAAGAGAATGAGATGGAAAGATACATGATGCATGAGTTTTAATTGGTATTCCTATGTGAATTATGTGTATGATGTTGTGCAAATGTTTTTTAACTAACGGGGATTTTCTCACTAGACCTCAAGGTCTAACCCTCATTTTGTTTTAAAAATATGTATTCCAGGTCGTGGATCGAGTAAGAGCAAATAAGAAGGTTAAACCACGAATAGCTTTTGGGAGGACTATGTAGTTGAAGACTATGATGTGTTTTGCATTTACAACCTTGTTATTAGATATAATGTATTTAATTAGCGATAAGTTGTAATGGAATACCTTATTTTTGATTGTAAAGACTACGGGACCGTATTTGTTATATAAAGTATCTTTGTTATGTATCGACGTTATGAAATATATGTTACTTGTTGTATGTTTGGGATCCGGGTTGTTACAGATGGTATCAGAGCCCTAGTCTAAGGGATTTAGGTATTTGTATCTGTACCTAGACTTAAACTGCATGTGAAGTAGGATGTCCTTATTATTGTAGAACCTTGGGATGTTAAATATAAAAAAGGTAGAAGGAACATCATGTAAGGTAATTTCAGATTACACCTGGCCAGTGTAATTGTGATCTTACAGGTACATGTTTGAACTGGAATACCTTGTTATATGGGGTATGTGCTTATGTGTATATTAACCTTGTCTGAATCAACAGAATGGCAAGTGGTACTAGACAAACGAATCGGGAAGGAGGAGGAAATCCGAATAGAACAAACCCAACAGCCGGAAGAAGGGGAAGAGGGGAGGAAAGAGGTGGAGGCAGAACAGGAGGCAGAATTAGGGGTAGAACTGGGGGTGGAGCTCCGCCGCGAGGTAATGAATTTGTTACTAGGGACGATTTAACAGCCGAAATGGGAAGACTGCATGCCAGTATACAAGCCATGTTTGATCGAACTCGTCATAATGAAGTTGATACACCAGATCCTGGTCAGGAAGAGGAGATGCCTATTACACCTACAATCACACCAGTACTAAGGAAGTGTGACTATAAAAAGTTCTTAAGTTGTAAGCCTCCAACTAACTCAGGAGATAGGGATCCAGTGAAAGCTATGAAGTGGCTGAAGGAAATAGAAGCTATCTTCAAGAATAGTAAATGCGCTGAAGAGGATAGAGTACTTTATGGAACCGCAATGTTTAAAGGCGGTGCTTTATACTGGTGGGAAGCCCATATTTCTTCGGGAGGATCTGACATATATTCTACCTTCTCGTGGGGAGAATTCGTTATAGCTTTCAGGAAGCAGTTTTGTCCCCAAGCAGCGGTTAAACAATTGGAAGGGGAGGATATGAACTTCCAGCAAGGAAATTTATCAGTTCGGGACTATACCGCTTGTTTTCTAGAAAAGTTTCGTTTCGCGGAATACTACGTTGCCACGGAGGAAATGAAGATGGAAAGGTTTATCTTCGGGTTAAATTCAGAAGTTAGAAAGTTAGTAGTTGCAAAAGGACCCGAAACCTTCTCAGCCGCAGTTGATGCCGCGGAAAATGTAGAACGGGATAATAGGAGAGATGTTAGTGATAAAAGTGCTGGAAAGAGAAAATTGGAAGGACCACAGTACGATCCAAAGAAGTCTAGATTTCAGAGATTTGATAGTCGTCCACCTTTCCGACCAGTTGAAAGACCTTGCCCAAAGTGCCACCGTTTTCATCAAGGAAGTTGTCAAGTTGATCCTAGAAACTGTTATAAGTGTGGAAAGATCGGTCATATTGCTAATGACTGTCGAGTAGTTAGATTTTGTTACTCGTGCAATTCTCCTGATAACCTTCAGTCCGATTGTCCACTGGGGAGAATACAACCGGGTGGTACGTCAGTAAGACCAACGGGTGTTAGACCGGTAGTACTAAGGCCAGAAGTACCCAGAGCAAGGGGCCGTGCCTTCCAGATGACAGAGCAAGAAGCAGATGAGACTCCCGATGTGGTTACAGGTACATTCTTAATAAATTCTACACGTGCTAAAGTGTTATTTGATTCCGGTGCAAACCGATCGTTTGTGTCGCCTTCTTTTGCTGCCTATATGCATTTAAAGCCTAAAGTGTTAGATCATGCGTTAATGGTAGATACGACTAATGATAATCAAGTACCGGTTAATGAGGTATTTGATAGTTGTGTGATAAACATAGATGGGTGTGGAGTGCCTATTCAGTTATTTCCTATAGCCTTGATCGAGTTTGATGTGGTAGTGGGAATGGATTGGTTAGCCGAGAATCAAGCTAATATAGTTTGTGATAAGAAGTTGATAAATGTTGTCTTACCTGAGAAGGGACCAGTAGTGATTTATGGTGACCGTAGAAATCATCAGTCTTGCCTTATCTCTTTGTTGAAAGCTCGTAAGTGTATCAATAAAGGCTGCTCAAGTTACTTAGCTTATGTGATAGATATTAAGCTAGAAAAGAATAAGCTGGGAGATATTCCAGCTGTTCGTGAATTTCCGGAAGTTTTTCCAGAAGATCTGACTAGCCTTCCGCCCGTTAGACAAGTAGAGTTTGGTATAGATCTGATTCCTGGAGCCGCTCCTGTTGCCCGTGCACCGTATCGTTTGGCACTTCCAGAGATGAAAGAGATGATGACTCAACTGTAGGATCTTTCAGATAAAGGCTTCATCAGACCCAGTTCTTCGCCGTGGGGAGCACCGGTTCTGTTTGTGAAAAAGAAGGATGGTTCGATGAGGATGTGTATTGATTATCGGAAACTGAATAAGCGTACGATCAAGAACAAATATCCGCTTCCCAGAATTGATGACCTCTTCGATCAATTAGTTGGAGCTTGTTATTTCTCCAAGATTGATCTAAGATCTGGCTACCATCAACTGAAGGTTAAAGAAGAAGACGTTCTAAAAACTGCTTTTCGCACACGGTATGGTCACTATGAATTCTTAGTGATGCCTTTTGGATTGACGAACGCTCCAGCTGCTTTTATGGATTTAATGAATCGGGTATGTAAGCCGTATCTCGATAGATTTGTTATTGTATTTATCGATGATATACTTATCTATTCCCGATCCAAAGAGGATCACGCACAACATCTTCGGTTAATTCCAGAATTGTTAAAGAAGGAACAGTTATACGCTAAGTTCTCTAAGTGTTAATTCTGGCTACGGGAAGTTCAGTTTCCGGGGCATGTAGTTTCCGAGAAAGGTATTCAAGTTGATCCGACGAAGGTAGAAACAATTGAAAAATGGGAACCACCGAAGACGCCAACGGAAGTACGAAGTTTTCTGGGTTTAGCCGGTTACTATCGAAAGTTTATAAAAGATTTTTCTCGTATCGCTACGCCTCTCACTAAGCTAACCCGGAAGAATCTAAAGTTCGAATGGAAAGCAGAACAGGATGAAGCATTCCGAATATTGAAAGAGAAACTCTGTAGCGCACCGATACTAGCATTACCTGAAGGTTCCGATGATTTTGTTGTTTTACAGTGATGCTTCCAAATTGGGATTGGGTTGTGTACTAATGCAGCGTGGAAAGGTTATTGCTTATGCTTCTCATCAGTTAAAAGATCATGAAAGACAGTATCCTACACACGACATGGAACTGGCATCAGTTGTTTTCGCGTTGAAGATTTGGAGACATTACCTTTACGGCTCTAAATGTCAAATTTATACTGATCAGAAGAGTCTCCAACATCTTTTCGATCAGAAGGAACTAAATATGAGGCAAAGAAGATGGCTAGAATTGGTGAATGATTACGACTGTGAAATCCTTTATCATCCGGGAAAGGCGAATGTGGTAGCTGATGCACTAAGTCGTCAAGAAAGGAGTGGAACAATAAAAGCTATTTCACTACGAGCTGAACTCCTACCTAACATCTTTGACGAATTGCAGAAGTGTCAAATAGAAGCTTTTCAAGAAAAACACTTGAAACCAGAACGGTTAGTGGGTATATCAGCATTGCTTGTAAAAGATGATTGTGGGTTGTTGTGTTTGGGAAACAAAATCTGGGTGCCTCGTTTGGGTGGTTTACGTGATCGGGTACTACAAGAAGCTCATCAATCTCGTTTTTCTATTCACCCAGGTACGAATAAGATGTATAAAGACCTGAAACAATTTTATTGGTGGCCTGGAATAAAAAAAAGCATTGCTCAGCATGTGGAAGGATGTACTACTTGTAAGAAGGTAAAGATTGAACATCAAAAACCATTTGGTCAGTTGCAACGGTTAGAAATACCTATGTGGAAATGGGATCAGATTACTACATATTTTATCACGAAGCTACCAAGGACTCCGAAGGGATTTGATGCCATTTGGGTTATCGTTGACAGATTGACGAAATCTGCTCACTTCCTACCGATAAAAGGAACTGATTCGTTGGAACGATTAGCCAAGTTGTACATCAACGAAATAGTAACTCGACATGGGGTTCCAATCTCGATTATTTCTGATCGTGATAGTCGTTTTACTTCATGATTCTGGAGGAGCTTTCAAAAAGAAATGGGTACACAGATAAAGCTAAGTACGGCGTATCATCCTCAAACTGACGGTCAGAGTGAACAGACGATTCAGACTTTAGAAGACATGCTCCGGGCTTGCATTGTTGATTTTGGGGGATCATGGGATAAGCATTTACCGTCGATTGAATTTGCTTACAATAACAGTTATCATTCCAGCATACAAGCGGCACCGTTTGAAGTACTGTATGGTAGAAAATGCCGAACACCTCTGTGTTGGAATGAAGTGGGAGAGAAGCAGTTAGCGGGGACAAATATAGTTCAGTTAACCGCGGATAAGATTACTCAGATTCGGGAACGTTTGAAAGTAGCTCAAGATAGGCAGAAAAGCTACGCTGACCGACGTCGAAAGCCGTTATAATTTCAAGTTGGAGATTTAGTAATGTTAAAAGTCGTGCCTTGGAAAGGAGTCATTCGATTTGGCAAGCAAGGTAAACTGAGCCCGAGATACATTGGACCGTTTGCAATTGTAGAAAGGATCGGTGAAGTAGGCTACATATTGGATCTTCCGCCAGAGTTAAGCAGGATTCATAACGCGTTTCATGTATCGAATTTCCGAAAGTGTTTGGTTACGCCAGATCAGGCAGTTTCTCTACCAGATATACAAGTTGATGAAAAGCTGAATTATGTGGAGGAACTTGAAGCCATAGTTGACCACAAAGTTAAAGTGTTGCGGAACAAAGTAATCAGACAAGTGAAAGTTCAGTGGAGACATCATAGGGGTCAGGATGCTACTTGGGAATCAGAATCAGAAATGAGAACTAAGTACCCGCACCTTTTTGCCTAAACCGAATTCCGGGACGGAATCCTTTTAAGGGGGAGATGATGTAATACCCCGGGTAAGTTCGTTAGTTAAATGTTAGTTCTGTTAAATTTATTTAACTTGATGTTTAGGTTAAATTAGGAGTTACGGGTGTTTTGGGTCATTAATGGAAAGCTTAAGGTCTAAAGGGTAATTATGGATAGATAATATCCCTTAGGATATTCAGATATTTTCATTATCTGCAAATATCCAGATTTATTCCAGTGTGTGTGTGTGTTTTTGAGAGAGCAAAAAGAAGAAAGAAGGGTTGTGGCTAAGAGACTCAATTTGGTGTACTTGGAAGAGTAATTAAGGTATGGTTCCTTTGTATTTTGTGTTTGTAATTGCTTTTAGAAGGTTTCTATCGGAGTAGAAACATCATTTACATAACTGGTAATAATTCAGTCGAATTCTGGGTGAAATTGGGATGAACTGTCAGTAGTTTCCGGATAAGATGAATGTATCCGGTAGTTTCTTGGGTGGTGTCCGGGTAAAATGTTGATAGTGTCCGGTAGTCCTTTCTTGCAGGTATCCGGATGAATCGACTAACCGGGTAAGTCCTATTTCCTCTAGTTTCCGGATGAAATGAGATACCGGATGATGTCCGTATTGCTTTAGTATCCGGGTGTTATCCGGATTGGTAATGATATCCGGAAAGTTGGTGTTGTCCGGAAAGTTTGGGTTGTCCGGGAACTTTTGCTGTTTGGCCAATTTTGAGAGTTTAGATGCTGTCGAGTATTCCGTAATCTGTGTTTTGTTAATTATTGGATAGGGAAGGAATGAGGACTGAATACTGTGGACTTAACTTAAGTACGGGTTTGCGGGAAATAATTGAGAATAGGATTTAGATAAGTTTATCTAAAGTTCTTGGTCCTAGTAAGTCTTGTGCGTTCTATTTGGTAAAGGGATATCTGTACCTATTTGTTTCAGATACTGTGAATCGGAGGTGAAAGCTAAATTCGTTGGAAAAGACCGAGAAGAGTTTTTGTTAAGCAAACAAGTGAGTTTTTACTTAAAATGTTTTCTAACTGGAATACATATACGTGAATAAGTGTAATAATGTGCATATGATGTTTATATGAGTATTACACTACATGAGTGCTAGTTGGCCGGGCTTAGGACCGGTGTATGTTGGCTGTACAGAGGGACAGTGGTGTTGGCTGTATTCAGTACAGTGGTGTAAATTAATTAATTGGCTCGCAACCAATTAATATGGCCAAGAGAATGAGATGGAAAGATACATGATGCATGAGTTTTAATTGGTATTCCTATGTGAATTATGTGTATGATGTTGTGCAAATGGTTTTTAACTAACGGGGATTTTCTCACTAGACCTCAAGGTCTAACCCTCATTTTGTTTTAAAAATATGTATTCCAGGTCGTGGATCGAGTAAGAGCAAATAAGAAGGTTAAACCGCGAATAGCTTTTGGAAGGACTATGTAGTTGAAGACTATGATGTGTTTTGCATTTACAACCTTGTTATTAGATATAATGTATTTAATTAGCAATAAGTTGTAATGGAATACCTTATTTTGGATTGTAAAGACTACGGAACCGTATTTGTTATATAAAGTATCTTTGTTATGTATCGACGTTATGAAATATATGTTACTTGTTGTATGTTTTGGATCCGGGTTGTTACAAAGGTATATTTTTTAATGAATTATAAGTTCAATCAATGCTCATATAAGTTTTCCATCTCATGAAATAGAATGTGAAATTCAAGTTAATTTATAAAACCGGGACTTAACAACACGTTTCTGTGAAGGTTACTTGTTAAAATTGAATGGTTGTATCAACTTACTGTAGAATGTTAAGTTTAATTGATAAAGTTTACTCTAGTGCTTGGACATACAAGTTAAGGTCCGTTTACCAAAAGCTTATTCAGTAAGCGCTTACTGGGTTACTTACCATACCATAATCTTACCCGATAAGAATGATGGCAAGTACCGAGAGTCTTACCCGGTTAGTGCTTTACAAGATAAATTGTTGCATACAATGCCGTTTTTATTGACTAGAATCTTACCCAGTAAGGTAAATGAGAGTGTAAACTCTCATCGGTAAGCGCTTACTGGGTAAACATTTGGGTAAACAACCCCTTAATGTCATTAGATAGTAAAGTGAAGATAAAACATAGAAATCTAACTTAATTTATCAGTTGATAAACTTGTATGAAATGTTAAATCAACAATCATCGAGAAGCTTAACAATTCTCATGAAGCTCGTGAACTTGCCTATTATAACACAAAAAACTTCCAGGACTAGTTTATACATCTACCAAAAACGTTTCTATCAACTAGCTTCTAAATCATCAACAAAACTACCTAAAATACAATCTTTTTGATCATTTTACAAAGTACCTAAACTATAAAACAAGATACTAAATTGTTTCCGAAGAAAACCTTTGTTCAAATTCCTCCCTAGGTTTATTCAAAAGTCGTTTATGTTTTTTAACACCATAACTTTTACATTTCTTCTCTTCGTCGGCTACTTTACATTTCATTCTATTCAAGTCGAATAGTAGAATCTTTGTTGCATACATCCTCCTCAAATCCTTAATTTATTTTTCTTGGGCTTTGTTCTCGATACACTGTTCTTCAAGCCCACCTACAAAACAATTCATATCAAACATGATGAGATATAGTTAAATGAAGTGTTATCATGATGAAAAGACTCACATGATCCATTTAAGTTGACTATGTAAAAAGTATATTTAAATGATATTACATATTTACATTTTGATAAATGTTTGAACCTTTCACAACATACAACTGAAACTTCACAGTATATTTGATGTGAAGGTTCATGAAATTAACAGTTATATGGTGAATGATATGAAGTATTATCGAGTTATGTCCTAAATTGAACTAAACTTATATAGAAGCACAAGTTAAGGTACAAAAAAACTCGAACCTTCACAACAAAAACGACGTAAAGGTTTACCTTCACGGTGCTTCGCTGTGAAGGTTCGGTGCTATTTGTATGGTCTCACGAGTCTCATGTGATCCTAAGTCGTCTATCACGTGGGTCCTTCTATATTGTTAATTTGCGCCCATTTGTCTTTATTATTGTACCCACTATGATTTCAACAACAAAGTATGCAAACCCATAAATTATATGCTCATGAAGGATAAATGCATGGATGTGCACTTATATTTGTTCAACTTTAAGCTTTAATAACCAAACGCTTAGAATAAGCAATAGATTAATGTATATGACATACATTTAAGTGAAGTAAACTAGAAAAGACGCTGCTTGCGAAAATTGGTTAAACTATCAAGTGGTTTATTTTGGTTGAACTAAAAACGGATCAGAAACCGACTCGGATGAGGGCAAAAACGGATTAGAAACCGACTCGGATGTGAAGGTTCATGAAATTAACAGTTATATGTTGAATGATATGAAGTATTATCGAGTTATGTCCTAAATTTAACTAAACTTATATAGAAGCACAAGTTGAGGTACAAAAAAACTCGAACCTTCATAACAAAAACGATGTGAAGGTTTACCTTCACGGTGCTTCGCTGTGAAGGTTCGGTGCTATTTGTATGGTCTCACGAGTCTCATGTGATCCTAAGTCGTCTATCACGTGGGTCCTTCTATATTGTTAATTTGCGCCCATTTGTCTTTATTATTGTACCCAATATGATTTCATCAACAAAGTATGCAAACCCATAAATTATATGCTCATGAAGGATAAATGCTGGATGTGCACTTATATTTGTTCAACTTTAAGCTTTAATAACCAAACACTTAGAATAAGCAATAGATTAATGTATATGACATACATTTAAGTGAAGTAAACTAGAAAAGACGCTGCTCACGAAAGTTGGTTAAACTCTCAAGTGGTTTATTTTGGTTGAACTAAAAACGGATCAGAAACCGACTCGGATGAGGGCAAAAACGGATTAGAAACCGACTCGGATGTGAAGGTTCATGAAATTAACAGTTATATGTTGAATGAAATGAAGTATTATCGAGTTATGTCCTAAATTTAACTAAACTTATATAGAAGCACAAGTTGAGGTACAAAAAAACTCAAACCTTCACAACAAAAACGCTGTGAAGGTTTACCTTCACGGTGCTTCGCTGTGAAGGTTCGGTGCTATTTGTATGGTCTCACGAGTCTCATGTGATCCTAAGTCGTCTATCACGTGGGTCCTTCTATATTATAAACCACTTAATTTTATACCATGAACCATCGAAATCGTAAACCACTTAATTTTATAACATGGAGTACTATTGATCTATTAGGCAAGTGAAGCATTATCAATCTATTTCATCCAGGAGTTTGAATACCATCATTGTCTTACCATAATTGTCTACGATATTGAAATACCAATAACTCAAATTATAAATAATGTATAAAAGGTAAGTTGGTCGGGAGTGAAATGAAGTGAACCTTCACAATAGATATGCAGTGAAGGTTTCTTGATTATATGAGGGTAAGAACCATTTGACACTAAAATAGATACCAATTAATTAGACTACATTGAATTAAGATACGTGGATACTTGCACATAGGATTTGGAAAACAACACCCACCCTATAATAGAAACCAACTCTTAGCTAGCAATGCAACTCCTACAAAAAGAAGAAGAGTTAAAACATTTGCAAGATGGAAATGTGGCATGGCATAATTAACTTTTGCAAAGCATGCACAAGTCAAGCAGTAGCCCTCATATAAATAATTGAAACCATTGTTTAACAAACAATACAAAAAGGCAGATGGAGCAATTAGCAACTAAACCCATCCCCGAGGAAAAGATATGAAGATAAGCAATAGAATTATAGATGCAATTAGTTAGCAAATAATATCATAAATCAACCAAATCATTGTATATTGAAATTGAATGGTGAAGAACGAACAACATCATCGGAATAATTAAGAAAAGAGGAAACGAACCTTGGAAGCTACTTGAATATGTCAACGCCGGCCGCTTGCTTGAATCTTGAAAAAGAAAAACAAACACTATATATTAAAATTCTACATTGTGCTTTCAATTTATTTTTCAATCTATTTTCTCCAATGTGCTTTCAAACCTCACTTGCACAAATCTGTGGTTGAATATCACACTGGCTGTCCGAGGGAACATAATATCACATATATTGAAAACGGATAAAATAAAAGCTTATTGTTTCTAGTTATTTGTGCATCCTTGAATAAGGAAGGTATCACAATGTATCAAATTTGATATTAACACATAAGTAGATAGATACACATTGTACCACAGGGTGATAACAACATAGTTGAAAACAGATAAGGTAAAACACATTAATTGTTTCCAATCATTTTTGCATTCCTGAATAGGGAGGGTATCACAATGTATCAAATCTGAAGGGTACCACAAATTAACACATAAGTCGTGAAATCGACATTATAAAACCCTAGTTTTGCTTTTAAAAACCAAAATGTATAAAACTCTAAAACCATAGTTTTGATTTTAAAAAACCCTAGTTTTGAACCACAGAAATCGTGAACCAATTGAACCACATAAATCATGAACCATCGAAATCGTAAACCACTTAATCTATAAACCACAAAATCGTAAACATATATAACCGCAGAAATCGTAAACCTATACAACAACAAAAATCGAAATCGTGAACCACAGAAATCGAAATCGTGAAATCGAAATCAAGAACCTGGAAGAATGACGTATCTGTCGAAGAAGCTGCGTTGAGAAGAAGATGTTGTGTTGCAGAAATCGTAAACCTTTACAACAACAAAAATCGAAATCTGGAACCACAGAAATCGAAATCGAAATCAAGAACCTGGAAGAATGACGTATCTGTCGAAGAAGCTGCGTTGAGAAGAAGATGTTGTGTGGAGACGATGAAGTTTGTGTCTAAAACCCTTTTTCTCTGCGTGAGAATGGTGGAGACGAAATTGTATCTGAAACACATTTGATTTGGGTCTTTTATTTTTACTATTATTAATGCCACCAAAGTTTGAAGTTATTACAATAATGCCACCGTGTAAAAAATAACCATTGATCACTTTGTTGATCAAATCCAACGGTCAATAATTGGTCTTATGGGTCTCACCAAATTTTTTTGGTCTCACATGATCCCAACTCTCTCTCTCTCTCTCTCTCTCTCTATATATATATATATATATAGGGAGGTTCAAGGGAAAACCTCAAATATAGGGAAGAGTTCAATAGAGAAGTCCAAATATTTAGAGAAATAGAGAAGCGATCTTGGCCATTTATTCGGTCAAGATCGGCAGCTTTGACCGAGAAGCAGCGGATAATTACTCGCGTGGTCTGCACAAGATAGAGGGGTAGTTTCGTAAAAAATACACGGGCTGAGTTCATATATGAATCTGTGTGATTCACATATGAACTATACGTTCATATATGAACCTTTGTAATTCACGTATAAACTCTTTTTAACTAATTCATATATGAACCTTTGTGATTCATATATGAATCAGTTAATTTGTTAATATGAGAAGTAGTTAAAAAAATTTCATATATGAATCACAAAGATTCATATCTGAACCAGGGTTCTAAAAGGCGCGCCATGGCGCGATATATCGCGAGACGCGTCTCCGTCGTTACGATATAGGCCATAACGTTCTTGTAAGGCGTGGCTCACGCCATGGCGGCTCAAGGCGCGCCATGGCGCGCCATATCGTTCGTTTTTTATAAGGCGTCAATATTAATTTTAAAAATTTGTACTTTTTTGTGTTTTTTTAAAAATTAATACATATATATTATATATATATATATTAAATTGTTGGATAGAATTGTATTCATTGAATAAAAATAGAAACTTTATACATATATATATTATATAATAGTATAAAAGATATATTAATTTGCCGCCTTAGTTCACGCCTTGAAAAACGTCGCGTCCCGCCATATCTTGTAAGGCTTAAGGCTTGGCCTCGCCGCCACGTCACGCCTTACGCCTTTTAGAACCTTGATCTGAATACAAAAGTTCATATATGAATTAGTTAAAAAAATTCATATATGAATCACAAAGGTTCATATATGAACACAAAGATTCATATATGAATCAATTAATTGGTTCAACTGATTCATATATGAACCAACAGTTAATTAGTTTATATATGAAACACAAAGGTTCATATATGAATCACAAGATTCATATATGAATTAGTTATAAAGAGTTCATATGTGAATTACAAATGTTCATATATGAACGTATAGTTCATATGTGAATCACACAGATTCATATATGAACTCAGCCCGTGTTTTTTGTAAAAGTTACGAAATTGCCCTTCTATTTTTGGAACAGCCGCAACTTTTGACCAGTCAAAACCGCAATTTTTGACCAGTCAAAGCCGCAATTTTTGACCAGTCAAAGCCGCAACTTTTGATCAATTATAACCGATCTTGACCGAATAAATGGCCAAGATCACTTCTCTATTTCTCTAAATATTTGGACTTCTCTATTGAACCTAAGGCTATATATATATATATATATATATATAGGGAGGTTCAAGGAAAAACCTCAAATAATTGAAAAACCAAGGAACACCTTTATAGACATAGGCTAAGATAAATCAAAGGGTTAATAATTCAATGGCAATTTTGTAAATAAATCAAAGTTAAAGGGTCAATGAATATATTACTTAAGCTGCAACAGGGGTAAAATTGGCCAAAAAAAAAATTAAAGTCTCAGATTTAAATAATTAGAAAACCCTACCCTCTCTTCTCTCTTCTCTGCCGCCTCACAACCTCAAACCCTACCCTCTCTTCTCTCTTCTCTGTCGCCGCCACCACCGCCGACCGCCACCACCGCCGACCGCCACCACCTTCATTTCTCTCTCTTCTCTCTCATTTACAGATCTTGCTGCTGTGGCTTTTTCTCGATCTGCTCTCTATCTTTTTTTTCTCGCTTTTTTTTGTTGTGGCTTACGGTTTCGTCGATCTGTCAAAGAAACGTGGATCTGACCGAAATTGTGCCCCACATCAGTGTTTTTCCTTGACCTACGTCGTTAGTCATCGTGTTTAGTTGTTTGGAGCCGGGTGGAGCCGATTTCACCAGTGGTTGGCGTGACTTTGGCAAGGAAAGTCGTAACCACTCTAGATCTGGTTTAAAACTCAGATCTTCGTGGTTTCAGGTTCGGTTTTGTGCGTGGTCCTCGTTGTTTCTATTCTCAAAGGCCACCATCGGCGTTGAGTTTCAAACTCAGAGCATGGAGATCGACGGCAAAGAGGTTAAGGCTCATATTTGGGACACTGCAGGTCAGGAACGCCGACGGCCGTGGAGACATCGAAGGTAATATGCACAAGTGCATAATATGCACAAGTGCATATATATGCATTTGTGCATATCTACAAGTTTTCGCCGGCTAAACCGGTGGTTGCGGTGGTTGAAGTGTAGACGCCCGTACAGCTAAACCGGTGGTTGCGGTGGTTGAATCGCCGGCGGCCGTGGAGACATCGGCGGTAATATGCACAAGTGCATATATATGCATTTGTGCATATCTACAAGTTTTCACCGGAATCTGCAAGTTTTCGCCGGAGAACCGTCAACTCGCCGGAATCTGCAAGTTTTCGCCGGAAAACTGTGATCTCCATAATTATAGGGAAACGATTTGTGCCTTTGTTGTATTTTCCATATCTGATATAGTGCTCAAATTACCTTAATACCCTTTTCATTAATTATAATTAGTTTAATTACTAATTTTTAATATCCTTTGGATTATGTTGAATCAATGTTTATAAGGGTGTTCTTTAGTTTTCTAATTATTTGAGTTTTTCCCTTGAACCTAACCCTATATATATATTTATATATTTGAAATCTGTATATTTTATTCAAGAAAAAGTCCATGTCATTTTTTGTTTGTAAAATCTGTATTTTTCAGTTAAAAGAATCTACGTCAATTTTTAGATATTTGTTGTGAAATCAGTATTTTTCAATTAAATAAAGATAGATTTTGAGGCCTAGAAATTTTTGAGAAATCTATCATTTTTTAAAAAACATTCCTAATATTTTTAGGCATATAATTTGTTAAAAAAATTATTAAATAAAAAAGATCAAAATAATAAAAAAATTTGTAATATTTATAAATATTGATGAGTTTAGTAAACAAAATCTTGTCAATGGTTAAATCTTTTACAAAAATGCGACATCGATCATATAAAGTGGCAATAGTATAGTGTAATAGAGTTTCTTCTTTTTCTCTTGCTTCGTTATTAATAACTAGTTGAATACCCGCGCAATGCGGCGGGGATGTAAAAGTTCTATCAAGATACATTTAAGTTTTAAACATCAAATTTTGCAAAATATTTGGTGGTTCACATGTTGTATGAAGAGTTTTTCACAATGCAACAGGATATATCGTAAATTAGAAAATGAAAACTTAATGCAATTTCTTATCCAAAAAGTCTAAAAGTTATCTTTAAACAAAATACAAATTACAACCATGCTTTAATCATATACAATCATCACTCAAAACTTCTCGATAAACCACATTTGATGTATAAACGCCGCGCGGTTTGAACGTTTTGGTAGGCTTCACTAATACCTTTGTAGTGCCACGTGATATACCTCTGGACAATGCCACATAAAGTTGCCCATGCGAGAATACCAGTTCTGGTAGATAAACACCTACCACCAGAATTGTTTGTCCTTGAGCTTTATTAACTGTCATTGCAAAACAAAGTCGAATTGGGAATTGTTTTCTCTTCAGTTTGAATGAAAACATATCATCTTCAGACGGACATAGAGGAATTCTTGGTAAAAATACCCTCTTACCAGTATGTTGACCAACAGCTATTTCCGCATCAAAGACGTTCGATTGAAAGCCTTTGCATATCAACCTTGTGCCATTACACAATCCACTCGAAGGGTCGATATTCCGCAATAGTATTATTGGGCATCCAAATTTTAAGCCGGAGGTAATGAGGGGGCAAACCGCTAACAGTCAGTGAGTTTTAGAATTCAATTGGAAATAAGTTATTCTTATTGTCTTCTGCTTCGTCAAAGCTATAGTAAATTTTTTCCTCTCCGCAAAATCTTTCGATCAACTGATCATTAATCTCGTCGACAAGCTCCTTTTTAGTTGTTAGTATCGCCCTCGAAGGGATATAATCTGAAGCAGTCATGTTGGTTTGCATAGAAGGAAATATTGCATCGATCAAAGCATCATTCGATTCATCTTGTTTGGTGTAAGGAATGGTCATGTCATCAGGTATGCGAATAAAGTTTTCTTCCACTGATTCTTCTTCTCCATCGCCGACTCGTAACAGAAAATCTGAAAACCATGGATCAGTAAGTGCTCTCATATTGATCGTTAACCGCAACTTTTTAATCGAAGACCAAATAGGTGACATCCGTAGGCTAGAGTCTACAATCTGTGCTCGGGTACCTTTTATCGTTACCGGCAACACCTGTCTAAAATCACCTCCCATAATCATTATCTTTCCACCAAATGGGAGTCGCACCCCAGTGATGTCTTGCATTGTTCTATCGAGTGCCTCCACTGCTTGCCTCTTTGCCATTGATGCTTCATCCCAGATCATTATTTTTGCATCTCTGGGTAGTTGAGCAGTTCCACTTTGCTTTTTTATATTGCACACCGAACTATTACTAAGACTGGGGGGAATCTTGAACCGAGAGTGAGCCGTTCTCCCCCTGGCATGTTATTAGCGGCAGCACCCGATGAAGCAGTCACAAATGCAATATGTCCACGGGAACGAACATTAGCGAGCAAAGATTTGTACATAAATGTTTTTCCGGTTCCACCTGGACCATCTACAAAAAACACACCCGGACGATCATTATGTACATGACTCATGATCTCATCAAATGCATGTTTCTGGTTGGAATTTAGAGAGTCTCAGGCACACAGGTCTTCGTCTTCCACGATTATGGAGTACTCCTCTTGTACCTCACGAAATGCTTGTGATTCTAAATTCACAGCTGCATTTAAGTTTGGAAGATCAAAATCATCGAGGTTCTTACCCATAGATTGTGAAAATACTGAGATATCTGTAAGAACCATATTTCGGACTCTCTTAGCAATTTCGTAGTGTCGTCTGTAATCTTCAGAGAGTGAATCATAATGTTCATCCCATAACTTGCGAACATCTCCCGACTCACAATAAATCAAGATCGTTGCGAATAGTCGTCTAAGAGCATTGGGAAACTGAAATAAGGAGGCCTCGACAAGACAATGTGATAAATTATCGTCGGTCTCTATCAAACCTCTCTCAAGAGATGCTTTTCGAAATGTCAGATGTAATGCGCTATTACCCGTGTAAAGATCTTCAAAGCATGTAGGTCCACTAATATGAGAGAGAAGTAGGCGTAGATAATACCGTTCTCCTTCAGCAGGATTAGCATGAACCAATCGTCCTCTCATTGGCCCTCGTCTTCGAGTATTCCATTTACGTGAATCGGCATTCCATGTGTAATGTCTCAGAAAATCTTTATACAAATACTGTCTCGCACTCATATATGTTTTATTCCTCTAAAAAATGCGGTCAACATTGATCTTTTATCCTTCTCTCTATCAACAATATCTGTCATAATATCATTCTCTCTGAACCTAACTAACTGCTTATTCGGAAGATAGACCTGCAAAGCCATCACACAAGGGTCGATTTTAGAAAGAGTAAAGCTAAAAATCCACCAAATCGCCTCAGGTGGAGAAACATATCGTGCATATTGAAACCTTTTTATCTCTTTAATAACAACATCTTCTCTATCAGGATCGGCATGAATAACCTGTTTGTCATGACCTTTGTAAACATACTTGAAGACATATTTCACATATATTATACTTGAGCAAACTTCAACATTGATGTGACAGTTGATCATCATTAGCAACTTTGGGTTATATGAGACCACCCATCTATTATCTAGGATACTGCCTCGGACGTTCACTGTATTCCATTGTTTCTCCTCCGATACATCGGATATGAGTTATCTGCTTGCGCCGTCTTGTCGTTGAATTGCTGAGGATATCTAAAACGACATTTTCTTGGGTCACCCTCCATACAAGGGCTGGCTGGTTTTAAATGACCGCAAGGACCATGCATCATGTGCATTATCACCAGCTAATGCTTTTCAGGATACTTTGTTGGGTTCGGGATTTCAGCACACGCGATCTTGTCGTAATGGTCTGGGTTTGTAATCTTGTGTTGCCGTTTCATTATCATGAGGAAATGTGCATGTGGTAAACCACATTTTTGAAACTCTATGATATAAACATATGCCTCAACCTCGCCGAGGATGTGCTTCTTGAAGAGTTGTTTTTTGGATCCTCCAATTTGGCACGAAAAACTCTTGCAACAAGGTCCGACCTATCTTGTGCGGTCTGACCGTCCAATAACTCATCAAGGATTTTAGGCCATCTTGGATTACACATCATGGTAAGGAATATATCAGGTTTCCTGTCATCTTGAACTAAAGTCATGGCATCCATAAATCTTCTCCGTATATCATGTGGGCCTCCGATAAAACTTGTAGGAAGCACAACCCGTTGTCCAACTCTACTTGGTCGAACCTCACCAGCATTGACGCAATCCACAACACCTTGGTATATATCTGATCTTATCTTCGACTGATTTTTTTCAATAAAAGACAAACGTGCACTCTCTATCTTGATGTACATGTCTACCACAAACTGAAACAATATTCCCCCAATAGAATCACGTTCCTAGTCGACCGAATTTGGAACTTAATGAAATCAATAATGAAATCAATAGATGAATAGGAAAGGTTACGATTTCAACTGGTCATTCAATTAGCTTTCAATATTGAGAGAGTTTATAATACGAGTAGGAAAGCAAAATGAACAACTTGCCTAAAAACAAAGGCTAAACAAACATTATATATGACGGCCCCGTGGAAACAAGCCCACGACCCGTTCACTAACAAGGCTCAATTTAAACAAATACAATTCAACCCCTTGAACTTCTATTCAACATAAATTGACCCTAACAATCTCCCCCTTTGAATTGAAGTTCGAGTTCGCGCCAGTTATCAACGTATCTTTTTCGGAGCGCAAAGTGTACCTCGAACATTCGGATGGCATGGCGATAGTCGATGCGTTCTTCAACCACTTCTAAGGCTTTCCGAGCAGTAGTTTCATTCGGATTGGGAACATACGAGAGCCTTTGATTTTCAGATTCGAAAGAGATGATTTTTCGAAGAGCATCTTGAACTTTGAAGAGCGTGCCGTCGCAGAATCTGTCTACCTGACTGAAGCGAATAAATCTCTTTTCATTCTGATCGTTGATGTAGACTATCCCAAATTCTGGTTCCAGAAGCAGTGCGTTCTTGGGATACATCTTCAGTTTGGGCGCTTTCAGATTCGGCTTTAACATGTTTACCTTCTTAGCTCTGTTCTCGATTGCCATTTGGAGGTCCGTGAGATAGGACATCATGATGGTACGAACTAGGAATCGACGAACAACTTCGAGTGCTTTGGTTACTTGAAGCGGTCAGATAGTTCTGGTACGTAGGTCTTATAGCATAGAATTCGAACGGTCGGAGGTGCTGGAAGTCGGCTTCAGAGAATCGCCATTCATTTCCATCTTCTCGTCGGACGGTGAAGATGGGAAACATAACTTTCAGAATTCTGCCTGTTTGGATATTCAGCACTTCGGTGATCTTATGCTTGGTTCAGACTTGGCTAACTGGCAGACACCGCTTCATTGCGTTTATGTACTGGCTTTGGTATTCAGGGTTGGAACTGTAAATACCAATGCAAAAAGTAGGCTCGATAGGGCGTAATCTGTGGACGAAGCCTTTTCAGAGATTCCTCCAGGTGAGGAATAAATATCGTGATCTTCTCCCATCAGATCTGTTGCTGTTGAGGTGGAGGAAGATCAGAAGCTGTCGGTTGTTGTTGAGGAGATGTCGGAATATCAACAGTTGTAGATTCGGGTCTTGCAGAAGTTTTGGCGGCTTGAGCTGAGTGAACGGGAGTACCATAAAGATTTTACAGCAGAAATTGGTCGTAGTCAACATTATCGTCTTCATCAGTTGGAAAGACTAGTTTTACCTGGAGATTTACGGCACTGGCGGCTTTTTCATACCATGCATCTTCGGTCTCCGGGTCGGTCTGTGTGTTTGGATCAATAAGATTGAGTGTAGATCCATCTGATGTATCAAAGTTGACCAATTCCTGTGTTGTTCCCTCAGGATTTTCAACCGTCGGGTCTTCGTCGTCAGAGATATCCATATCCTGTACCATCTCGACTAAAGGCAACTTGGCTTCGGGTTGTTCTTCAAATGTAGTTGCCTCAGTTGAAGGTTCTGGTTGAACCACATTAGCTTCAGGTATGATTGGGGCGGACTCAGTTAATCTTTGTCTCTTGTTCTCCCCCTCACGGTGATCAGGATCATCCTGGTCATAGTGTCTTCTCTTGAGTCCGCCAGCTTGACTCTTGCAAGTGTCTTCGACGGAGGCGACTCTCTCGGAAAGCGTTTTGTGCACTTGTTGAATGTCCTTGAGTGTAATATCCCGGGTAAATCCGTTAATTTAAATTCTAGTTCCGTTAAGTTTATTTTCTTTATAATTGATGTTAGGGTAAGTTTATGAGGGTTTATAAGTTTAAAGGGTAAAAGTTTGACCAAAGGACAAATTAAAGGTGTATTAGTTATTAGTGAGGAGTTTAGGGGTGGAAATGGTAAATATATGTAGATAATACCCTTTTAGTTTTCTGATATTTTCATATCAGCTAAATATCCAGAATTTCAGTGTGTGAGTGTGTGTATTGAGAGCAAAAGAAGAAAAGAGAAGAAATAAAGCTAGGGATTCAACTTGGTACTTTTGGAAGTGAATTTGAGGTATGTTGCTTTGTATTTTGTGTTTGTAAATGTGTTTAGATAGTTTCTATCGGAGTAGAATAACCGATTACACTTCCAGTAGTGATCTCTGTTAATTCTGGGTCGAAAATGATGAAACCGACAGAGGTGTCCGGACGCAGTATGAAGGTGTCCGGATAGTTTTGTTGAATGTGTCCGGGTAGATTCTTGGGTAGTGTCCGGGTAAGTTATTGATAGAGTCCGGACGATTGGATTGATGGTTTCCGGATGATCTAGAGTCCGGATGGCATCCGGATTCCTTTGTTGTCCGGATTAGTCTGTGGTGTCCGGATTCCTCGTGTTGTCCGGATTCTTTGTATTGTCCGGAAAGTTGTCCGGATACCTTGAGGTTTCCGGATAACTTGGCTGTTTGGGTAAATTTTGAGGATAAAAGTTATGTAGATGTATCTAGAGTCCATAACCTGCTAGTAAGTCTTATACATAAGTTGGTAAGGAGATATTTGTATGTAAATGGTTTCAGATTCTGAGGTATTTGGATAAAGGATCGGATAGCTCGGAGAAAGGCTTGGAAGCGTATTTTAAGCATTCAAGGTGAGTTTTGATGTAAAACGTTTTGAACTGGAATACATATGTGTATAAATATATATATGAGATGATTATGTGGTAGGAATATGATTATGTGTATATAAATGACAATATGATGTAATGAGATATGTATTGTATTTATATAAGCTTTGCACTACACGAGTGCACTTGTTGTCGGGTTCCGGTGTGCGGACCGATGTGTAGCCGGGTTCCGGTGTGCGGACCGGTGAGTAGTCGGGTTCCGGTGTGCGGACCGACAGGTAGCCGGGTTCCGGTGAGCGGACCGGTTGTTGATTTATTAGTTGGCTTTCTACCAACTAATATGGCCATTTGTGGAGGAATAAGGTGAATGAGATGTACACGATGCACGAGTCTGGATTGGTATTTAAATACGTGTGGTATGTTTATATTTTACGAAAGGTTTATCTAAACTATTTTGATACAAAGGATTTACATAAAAGGTTTGATAATGATTTTGGAAAGGACCGGGATTAACTCATTAGACCCGTTTGGTCTAACCCTCATTTTGTTTTCAAAAATATGTTTTCCAGGTTAAGGATCGGCAGGAGAGGATGAAGTATAGGAAGCTTTTGTTGGATGTTGATTAGGAAGCTTTTATATATTTTGTAATGTCAAGACTAATGAGACCGTACTTGGTTTGTTATGTAACTTTTGTTGTAAATCAATGTTATGTATGAATGTTATGTATTATGATGTATGTTATGGGATTTGGGTCGTTACAAATGGTATCAGAGCCCTAGTTTAAGGGATTTAGGTATTTGTACCCGTACCTAGACTTAAACTGCATGCGAAGTAGGATGTCCTTGATATATTAGAACCTTGGGATGCTAAGTATAAAAGGTAGAAGGAACATCATGTAAGGTAATTTCAGATTACACCTGGCCAGTGTAATTGTGATCTTACAGGTGCATGTTTGGACTAGGATACCTTATTATATGGGGTATGTGCTTATGTGTATATTAATCTTGTCTGAATCTACAGAATGGCAAGCGGTACTAGAAATACGACTAGAGAGGGAGGAAGAAATCCTAATAGAACGAATCCAACAGTCGGGACAAGGGGAAGAGGAAGAGAAAGAGGTAGGGGCAGAACCGGAGGAAGAGTTCAGGGGCAAGGTACGGAGTTTATTACAAGAAACGATCTGATGGCGGAGATGGGAAGACTTCAAGCAAATATCCAGACTATGTTCGACCAAGCTCGTCATACTGAAACACCAGATCCTGGTTTGGAAGACGAAATGCCCATTACACCTACGGTCATACCAGTGTCAAGAAGGTGTGATTACAAGATGTTCTTAAACTGTAGACCTCCAACTTACTCAGGAGATAGAGACCCAGTGAAGGCAATGAGATGGTTAAAAGAAATAGAAGCCATCTTCAAGACCAGTAAGTGTGCGGATGAGGACAGAGTATTATACGGAACGGCGATGTTGAAGGCAGAAGCTCTGTACTGGTGGGAAGCTCACATTGATTCCACAAGATCGGATGTATACTCTACTTTTACTTGGGACGAATTCACAACAGCATTCAAAGGACAGTTTTGTTCTCAAGCAGCAGTTAGACAATTGGAAGAGGAGTTCATGAACCTACACCAGCGAAGTTTATCGGTTAGGGATTACACCGCTCTCTTTCTGGAGAAGTCTCGCTTTGCAGAGTACTATGTTGCCACGGAGGCTCTAAAGATGGAAAGGTTTATTTTTGGATTAAATGCAGAAATTAGAAAGCTAGTGACTGCAAGAGGACCCGATACCTTCTCAGCCGCAGTGGATGCCGCGGAAAATGTGGAACATGATAACCGGAGAGAAGTTGGTGATAAGAGTGCTGGGAAAAGAAAACTGGAAGAAACGATGTACGATTCGGAAGAATATGAATCCCCGAGGTTTGATAGTTATTCACCTTTCAGACCAGTTGAAAGACCATGTCTAAAATGCAACCGTGTGCATCAAGGAAACTGTTATGTGGATTCCCGAAGTTGTTACAAATGTGGAAAGACTGGTCACATAGTTAGAGACTGTCGGGTAACTCGATTATGTTTCGTTTGCAATTCCCCGGATCATATTCAGGCAGATTGTCCGCAATGGAAAGCACAGCAGAGTAGTATGACGGTAAGACCAACGAGTGGTAGACCGGGAGAGGAACACGGGCCTGAGGTACCGAAAGCAAAGGGTCGAGTTTTTCAGATGACGGAACAAGAGGTGGAAGAAAGTCCTGATGAGGTTACAGGTATATTTCTATAAACTCTATACGTGATAAGGCGTTATCTGACTTCGGTGCAACATGGTTATTGATATTTCCGTGCCTTTGTTGCTTATCTGTGTTAGAGATATAGGTGGGTGTGGGGTGGCTATTTAGTTAGTTCCTATGGTTTTGATTGAGTTCGAGGTAGTAGTGGAAACTAAGTATTCATACCTTTTCGCTTAACTGAATTCCGGGACGGAATTCTTTTAAGGGGGAGATGAGGTAATACCCCGGGTAAATCCGTTAATTTAAATTCTAGTTCCGTTAAGTTTATTTTCTTTATAATTGATGTTAGGGTAAGTTTAGGAGGGTTTATAAGTTTAAAGGGTAAAAGTTTGACCAAAGGATAAATTAAAGGTGTATTAGTTATTAGTGAGGAGTTTAGGGGTGGAAATGGTAAATATATGTAGATAATACCCTTTTAGTTTTCTGATATTTTCATATCAGCTAAATATCCAGAATTTCAGTGTGTGAGTGTGTGTATTGAGAGCAAAAGAAGAAAAGAGAAGAAGTAAAGCTAGGGATTCAACTTGGTACTTTTGGAAGTGAATTTGAGGTATGTTGCTTTGTATTTTGTGTTTGTAAATGTGTTTAGATAGTTTCTATCAGAGTAGAATAACCGATTACACTTCCAGTAGTGATCTCTGTTAATTCTGGGTCGAAAATGATGAAACCGACAGAGGTGTCCGGACGCAGTATGAAGGTGTCCGGATAGTTTTGTTGAATGTGTCCGGGTAGATTCTTGGGTAGTGTCCGGGTAAGTTATTGATAGAGTCCGGACGATTGGATTGATGGTTTCCGGATGATCTAGAGTCCGGATGGCATCCGGATTCCTTTGTTGTCCGGATTAGTCTGTGGTGTCCGGATTCCTCGTGTTGTCCGGATTCTTTGTATTGTCCGGAAAGTTGTCCGGATACCTTGAGGTTTCCGGATAACTTGGCTGTTTGGGTAAATTTTGAGGATAAAAGTTATGTAGATGTATCTAGAGTCCATAACCTGCTAGTAAGTCTTATACATAAGTTGGTAAGGAGATATTTGTATGTAAATGGTTTCAGATTCTGAGGTATTTGGATAAAGGATCGGATAGCTCGGAGAAAGGCTTGGAAGCGTATTTTAAGCATTCAAGGTGAGTTTTGATGTAAAACGTTTTGAACTGGAATACATATGTGTATAAATATATATATGAGATGATTATGTGGTAGGAATATGATTATGTGTATATAAATGACAATATGATGTAATGAGATATGTATTGTATTTATATAAGCTTTGCACTACACGAGTGCACTTGTTGCCGGGTTCCGGTGTGCGGACCGGTGTGTAGCCGGGTTCCGGTGTGCGGACCGGTGAGTAGTCGGGTTCCGGTGTGCGGACCGACAGGTAGCCGGGTTCCGGTGAGCGGACCGGTTGTTGATTTATTAGTTGGCTTGCTACCAACTAATATGGCAATTTGTGGAGGAATAAGGTGAATGAGATGTACACGATGCACGAGTCTGGATTGGTATTTAAATACGTGTGGTATGTTTATATTTTACGAAAGGTTTATCTAAACTATTTTGATACAAAGAATTTACATAAAAGGTTTGATAATGATTTTGGAAAGGACCGGGATTAACTCACTAGACCCGTTTGGTCTAACCCTCATTTTGTTTTCAAAAATATGTTTTACAGGTTAAGGATCGGCAGGAGAGGATGAAGTATAGGAAGCTTTTGTTGGATGTTGATTAGGAAGCTTTTATATATTTTGTAATGTCAAGACTAATGAGACCGTACTTGGTTTGTTATGTAACTTTTGTTGTAAATCAATGTTATGTATGAATGTTATGTATTATGATGTATGTTATGGGATTTGGGTCGTTACATTGAGAGTCGTGTCAAGCTGGTCCAATCTAGTAGTGATGGATGACGAAGGAGCATTGACCTATGATTTCAGAACAGAGATAAGGTCTGCTTCGGTAGAGGCGTCGGTTTCGGATTACTGGAGCAGCTGAGCTAGAAGCATGGTCTTCAAAGTATCCATCGAATAGATAGGCTGAACGGGAGCCGGTGGTGGTGTTAGTGTTGTTTCAGGTTCGACCATTTTCTCTTTACCTTTGATCAGAGTCTTCAGTTTGTCGAGCTCATTGGTTAATCGCTGCTCCATGGCCTCGCGGACGGCCTTTAGGGCGCCGTCCAGATATCCATTTGACACTAAGTCGGGTAATGTAACTCCAGGATCACTTAGATTACCCGTTGAGGCGTCTACCTTAGAGGCAGAGCCACCTACGTTCACGGTTGGCATAGGGGTAGGCGTGGTAGGATTTCCCTTCGATCCTCGCGTTCCGCTTAAATGCGGAGACACTACGGAGGTTCCGATCGGGTCACCAAGAGCACCGATGTTCGTTTCCTCATCTTGTGTCCTAGCCGAAGAAGTAATATTAGCAAATGGCTCTAGACTCAAGAGTGCATCCAAAGAAGTCGAGACCGGGGGAGGCTGGTCTCTTGTTTCAATACTGGTACCCTCCGAATGAGAGACCGGTAGAAGTTGTGCTAATTCCCCGTGCGAAGTTGAAACATCCGTCTTTTGAGAGACGGATGAGTGGCTTTGGAGGTTGTGCAATTGCGCCGCTGGGTCGACGGCGGCTTCTTAAATACCCCGTCCCAACGGTTGAGACGGGAAAGCAGATGTGGCTACCCGGATGACACTTGGCTGGATTCGCTCAGAAGCCTCTTTATCTTTACGACTTAATCTTTCTTGGTTCGCTTTCGACCATAATTCCCTCCGTCTCACATGTTCTAACTCATCACCTAATACTCCCTCGGTTCTCCATGTATCTCCCGTAATAGGTTGGGTAGTAGGGATGAGAGGTGGTGTTGGTGAGTCAAAAGGGATGCCTTCGGTAAAGTCTGGGTTTGGTCTGATACTTGTACGTATTACGGATATCCGTATGGCACGGGTCGTATCGGACTCTGTAGAGTTAGATTCCACGTCTGCAACTTGTCGTTGTGGTGAGGGAGGGTCAGATATATAGGGCTCGGTGTCACGATGGAGCATCGGTCGAGAGGATGTACCGGCTTGATGGAATTGGCTAGAACTAGGACGCGTATCCACTGCACCGCCCGCTCCGATTCCCCTCCCACGTACTCTTAACACACCCCGCCCGGGAGCCCCTGCTGCCCGGGCCCTTCCTCCTCTTGTCCTAGGACCCTCATGTCCCTCGGTTCTATGTCCCTGGGGAGGTCCCTCCGGCGCTGGCTGGACCATGGGATTCCCTAACTCTTGCCTATATTCTTCTGCACTCGGTGCAGTGGGGTCCGCGTGTGCCAGTATGGCTTCAGGTAAGGGCATAGCTATGGCGTTGGACGGGTTCCGAATCACCATATATTGAAAATGGAAAGGAGGACATACTAGATGGTTTATGCGTCGCGGTATCCCGGGATTCGCGTCCATATGTTGTCGCACAGCTAGTGAGAGGAAACGAGGGTATGGTAGGAACTTCTTTTGCTTCGAACCACCAATTTGTTGAATAGCTTGCACCAATTCGCGGCAGATAATCATTGCAAAGTCGATGTGTCTGTCGTAGCACACGACATGGAATCGACGCAAGAAGTCGCCTGTGCACTGGTCTATTCCCTTCCATCTGGATGAGAGACACATGTTCAGTATGGTGAACAGCATGTACCAGATGGGCGCCAGATATTTGCGGTTGAACGCCGAAGGTCGTTCGAGAGGGTGGTTGTAGCCGAGCGCGCGTACTTGAGCACAGAGAGTCGTGTCATTGACCGCGGGGTCGTAGCGTTGATGTCCGCCGACGGTGGCTTCGGGTAGTGACAGTAGGCGTCGAAAGGACTCAGGTGTGAGCGTGAAGGGGTCATTGTCGATCCGCGCCGTGATGGTCTGTGAATTGGCATCCGTAATGACTTGGGCAGAGAGCCACACTTGATACACATAAAGCACTGGGACGTCGGCTGTGGCAGTGAGGTCCTCACGGAGAGGGTGACCAAGTAATACATCCAAGACCACACGGTGTTGTGGCTGTGGTCGGAACTCAGCTGCGTCCAAAAGAGGGTTGTTGGCTTCTATCTCAATGCCATGGTCAGGGGCGACCAAAGCATTATCGGCTGCTTCGTCGATAAACTCCTCTTGAGGAGGAATTTGCTCTTCAGGATTTTGTTGTTGTTGTTGATCCGCCATATAAAATCTGAAAAAGAACCGAATTTAGTAATCAAGGCGGATGAACAAGTGTCGGCGCGTACCTTTGCATTAAGTGGTTCAATCTGATACAGATTGAGGACTGGCAGTGAGAAAACAGGTACTAAACACAGGGGTGTCACGACAATTCAATGGAAAACAAGACTTTCCGGACAACCATGGTGTCCGGACAAAAGGTATCCGGACGTCAAAGGATTCCGGATGAGAATATAGTTTCCGGACAAAATGAGTATTCCGGACAAAAGGGTGTCCGGATTGACAATGGTTACCGGACATAAAGGGTTCCGGATACCTCAACTATCCGGTAGTTGAACTTACCGGAAACCCTGAGGTTTTCGGACAACTACGTTTTCCGGATGTTGATGGTTTCCGGACAAAATATCTATTTCATGAGAGTTTCCGAACACATCATCATAACTATGGTTGTTTCCGGACACGAAGAATGTGTCCGGACGATGTTCGAATGTACCGATTTCTTCCAGGTAGACATGCAAACAAACACACAGAGATACGAACAGTGCTAAACAGGGTGTAGGGGCATACGAATGAGTTTAATCGGCCAAAAACATCCAGAAATCAGTCGTGTAACGGTCGACGTGAAAGAACGGGTTCAGAAACCCTAATATGGTCAAATCAGTGGATGAGTTGGTCGATTGAGAGTGCGAATCATGAGTACTAATGAACTAGATGATGATTAGAATAGCATACCTGATTTGGAGCGAAGAAAAAATGAGTGATGCGAGGATTGCGCGATAGTCCGAACGAGAGAGAGAATTTGAGAGGTTTAGGGTTTTTGCGATAGATTCCGGATAAGAGAAGGAAAGTCTCCGGATCCCTTATATATGGACCAAGTAATCCGGATGGGTCTACCCGGACACCCATTCGGTCCGGAAAGCTATCTAGATAAGTGGGTATCCGGAGACCTGTTCGGACACTTTGACATTTAAAAAAACTTGTCCTTTCCCAAAAAAAATTACCCTAGCTTTTCAAATTTTCAAGAAAAATGGGACTATTTGAATTTAAAAACGAACCTTCTCTCGCTCCCCCTCAAACTGAGCATGGGGACGACTTTGCTCCCCCTCGAATAGTGCAGAAATGTGCAATGGAGAGTCCGACACATAAAAAAAACTTTTGTACATTTAAAGAAAAACGTTGTGTCACTCCCCCTCAAATAATGAACATAATGGGATAAGCTCCCCCTCAAAATGTGTGCGTAGTGTGAGATGCACACGGGAGTATCCACACAAAAAAAACGTTTCGGCAGTTAAAAAAAATTGTGTGTGACGCTCCCCTTCAACAATAGAGTAAACTTACCTGATACCGGGTCGTGCTCCCCCTGAACACATGAACACTTGTGAAAGCACATATATAAGCAAATAAATGAGACTACAATATGAAAGAAAAGAAACACACGTGGAAAGAAAGCAAACAAACAAAATCTACCTAATAAATACAGAGACTCGACCTAACGGTGTAACTGAGACAAGTAGAATACAAGTGCGAGGAAGTGTATGCTCAATCATCAGGAGTGTAAACACCGGATGATGAGTAGACAGTTACTCGTAGATGTATGGAACTTGTATCGGGCATACAAACAGATCAAGTCTTCAGATTTAGCATACCTAACTTGGACACTAGAGTATTAAAACGTTTTTCGTCCAAGGGTTTTGTAAACCGGTCTGCTAACTGATGCTCAGTATTTACAAAGTAGAGTTCGACTGTACCTCTTTCAACGTGATCCTTAATGAAATGGTACCGAACGTCTATGCGCTTTGTCATCGTTCCTAAATCTCACGTCTCCGCCATATTGTTCTTTGTGGTTCGTGAGAAGCTCCCTCCTTCCGGTCATGTGTGTGGAGCATCCAGAGTCTAAGTACCACACATGACCATCCTGCAAAACAAATTTAGCAGACCTTGGGTACCCATATTTGTCTGGGTCCCAGAGGGTTAGGTTTGACACCCTTCGTAGGAACTTGCTTTGACGCGGGTTGCCTCTTAGGTGTAGGTTTGACCTCAGTAGGAGTAACCCGTTTTGAAGTGGGTTTCCTATCTCGCTGTGGTTTAATCTCTGATTGGGAACCCCGTTGTAAATGGTGTTTCTTTTTGTTTTTACGGGGTTTACTTTTGGGTGTATGATTATATATGTGATATGACCCAAATCAATCATTATTATTGATATCATCAAAGTCATTCCAACCACAACTAGAACAACACAAACAATCATGCGACAATTGAATCAATTGCTGAATGGAATAAATTTTCATCGGAAAATTAACATCTCTTTTAACAAAATCATTCCTATGATTCCAAGCACAATCGTTTTTGTTCATTTTAGGGTAAAACACAGTATTGAAAGACTTTGATGCTGCATCCGCGATAGATTCCTTGGTTAGCCACTTTTGGTTATCCGTTTTGGCGCGACCGTTTTTATTTGAAATAACATGGACAACATGGTCAGTGGCTTTTGATGAAGCAGGATTTTTGGTAGTCAATTGCTCGGTCTTTTGCCTCGACTGTGATTGTTTTTGAGAAACAGATTTAGATTTAGAAATCTTAATCACAGCCGGGGTCTTTGTTTTAGAAAAACCACCCTTTAGAAAATTGACCGGTCGATTGACTACTGGTGACAGAAAATCAACATGATTTGGAAGAGGTTTGTCGAAGGGGAACGACTCAAACTCTTCATCAGAATTGCCTTCGGAGTTCATAAATTCTGAAAAATTAACATCCGGAATTACAGGACTTGGATCGGTCGAGGAAGGTGAGGAACACTTTGTGCTCGTGTGTTTCGGGGAATTTGGTGCAGAAGTTAGGAAAAAATCAGAGTTTAAATTCCTTGGAACACTCTTATCTTGAGATTCTAGACCGTCTTGTGTCGAAAAGATTTTGCTAATGAAAGCTTTACACGAAGACGTGTCAGATGAGATTGAGGAAATTTCTGGTGAAATCTGCTTTTCAGATTGGAGTTGGTCAATCTGCTCTTGGAGTTCACCATTTTTCGTATGCTCCTTCATCGCATCTGTTGCCAAGGCAGCCAGTTTTGATGTGAGCTTATTGATTTCACACCGAAGGATTTCCTGTCCTTCATCAGACACAGTTTCGGTTTTGACCGATTTTAGATTCTCAAGTTCCTTGATTAGCGCTTGCTTTTCCTTTTGAAAAATCGACCTTTCTTTCTCGAGTGACTCCTCCAACTCGACTATCTTTGCTTCCAAGATGAGAGGGGGAACATAGAGTTTGAACTCATCCGTCTCAGTCTTGGTTTCGGTTGCTTGGACCTCATCCTTTTAGGAGGAATCCTTGGGCGTTGCAACCTTATAGCAATCGAAGTAGTCATTCGAGAGGTACTTCTTATTTTTCTGATGGGAATAATTTAAAGGCTCGTAACAAAAAGGAAGTTGCATGTGAGACGTGTGTGCGCGCTTGTATTCCTCAGTTTCCTCTTCCTCTTCAGGTTCAAGAGGACCAGTCCATTTTATCGCATATTCCGGATATATTTTATCTATTCCAAAACAAGCAAAATCATACAATATGGGTCTTTTGGATATACCCTTTTTCAAATAATGTGGGTTATCGTATCCAATTCCCCATTCTTTGTTAAAGTACGTGAATTCCTTAGGTTTATTCATATGGATGGTATGATCAGTTTGACCTATTTTATGGAGTTTGGTTTCAAGATCAAGAATTTTAGCGACAAATTCCTTGTGCTGAATTTGGAGAGCGGAACATTGATAAACAATTTCTGCTTTCTCATTCATACACTGATCAAACTGAGACTGAAGTTCAGATAATTTGGCCCTTAAGTCCTTAGGTGCTATTGAAAGATTTTTGCATTTGTCTTTTAAATTAGCATTTTCGGACATATATTTCTCAGTTATTCTCTTTTGAACATCTAGCTTTTCAGATAGTGATCTAATCTCAAGCAGTTGTTCATTAGAGGTGGCCTTAAAGGAATTTGCCCGTTCAGCAAGTGATTGCATTTGATTAAAGAAATCTTGTTGGTTAGATTCACATACCTGATTTGTCTTTTCCTTTGACTGAGGTGAATAAGACATCTTATGTTGCACTGGAGTGATCGTCAGACGATGTGTTCGATTCAAAGTGATAACCTAACGCAAGGCACTACGAGTGGTATCCTAACGCATGTTCTACGACTGATTTGAACTTGAAACATGTAAGAATTCAACAGAAATGAGCTTACCGGATAGGAATCCAGATGTGACGTCTGATCTGGAAGTGTCCGGATCAGATTAAGTGAAAAACAGTTCAATACACAGAAGTGTCCGGATAAGTGAAAGTGTCCGGACAAACTGAGTTTCCGGATAACAAAAGGTTACCGGATGACAATAGTTTCCGAATGAAATAAGTAAATGCAAAACTTACCGGATGAAAGGAGTTTCCGGATGATATGGTTTCCGGATGAAGTACTTACCGGATTACAGGTTCCGGAAAGAATCAACTTGACCGGAAACTTCGAGTTGTCCGGATAAAATAGGTTACCGGAAACGTTGAGTTGTCCGGATAAGATATTTTACCGAAAACTTTGAGTTTCCGGAACAATTGTATCCGAAAAGATTGAGAATGAGTGAACTTACCTGGAAAGTTGAGTCGTGTCCGGAAAGATTTAGCGATTATCCGGAAAGTAGGGCAGTTATCTAGAAACAACGGCTGGAGTTTACAAATCGATTGGGAATCGACTAGGGTTGCTCAAAATCGTTCCTGAAAGGTTAGGATCTCGACCAAACACAAAAATAACACTACCTAGATCGATTTTGAAGCAAAAACAACAAGTTTTGATGATTAAAAATTCGATTTTTCTCAAGAACGCAACCAAAACTTTTGAACTTTAATTTGCTTAAAACTCACTCAGATGATCGAATTAGATTGCAAAAACGTGCAGAATCACTAATAAGAATGATACTAACAGAATCCAATAAACGAGAACGATCAATTTCAACCGAATCAAAATATGAGATTTCAATCAAGAACACAACCTTATGTTTAGAAAAACTTACCAGAATTCAAAAGAACACTTTGAATCGATTTGTCCGTCTGCTCTGATACCAATTGTGAGTTCCAGATCCGTGCAACGAACAATGTGAAATCAATAGATGAATAGGAAAGGTTATGATTTCAATTGGTCATCCAATTAGCTTTCAATATTGAGAGAGTTTTACAATACGAGTAGGAAAGCAAAATGAACAACTTGCCTAAAAACAAAGGCTAAACAAACATTATATATGACGGGCCTGTGGAAACAAGCCCACGGCCCGTTCACTAACAAGGCTCAATTTAAACAAATACAATTTAGCCCCTTAAACTTCTATTCAACATAAATTGACCCTAACAACTTGTAACAATAATAATCTCGCATCGTTACTGTTTTCCTACCCCTTCCCGAGCTAACGTCTGCGTAGTATTGATTTTGAATAATATAAATTAATAAATGAGTAAACAAGGTAATAAATATATGTGATAATGTTCGTACCTTCAAGATCTCCGTCCAAGTTTTTGTCCTCATTAACAATTTCATCAATGCATAATCCATGTCTGGGTATTCTAGGATGCCATCCAGACTCACCGTTGGGAAAAAACAAATGATAAGATAATGGATCATAACAACTATAGTGATGTTCAATTCTTTTACTGTAGTCGGACCTACCATACACAACAATACTTCTCCTGTATGCAGTGATGTTGTCATTGCCTTCAACCCAAATAGCAGCAACCTGTAGAATGGTAGAATTTTCTTTATTACCATGCATATCATACATTTTATTTTAAATAAGATAAAATAAATACTTGTATTTCAACCTCAGATGTGGTCGGTCGGTTGTACACCCTCTGGTCAACTTCCACAGAAGCATTCAACGTGACTCTATAATTGTCGAGTGGTCCTAGCTCCGCAAGGCTTCAAAATGTTCTCACGTATGGGTTTATAGAAAGCACACGAGTCAACCTTTCAACGACGTTTCTATCAAGATTTGGCCATTGTAGTCTATGCGAAAACTCAGTTTAGGCATCATAAAAGTAAAGTTGTAAGTACCTAGGTTGTCCACCCCTAGGAACTAACAAATCAATTCTATGATATATTGCTCCATGAGCACGAAACGTATATACTCCAGATGTCATATTGTTCACAGTATTATCCAAAGTAACTCCCATTGACGTGAAGGAAAAGCTTGTGTTGTATGCACGAATATTGTGCCTAAACATTTTGCCTAATTTTGACTCTGTTGTAAATAGATGGTATAGTTCTTCAAGAATGGGTGAGTATGCCAACTTTGTCTTCCCACTTATGCAACAAAAGGAAGGGAATTCAAATTCGAACCGTTTCGCTCCACAGTGTTCACATGCATGTTGTTCTTTCAAGACACGATGTTGTCTAGGGACACCATCATAAATAAAAATGTATGGATCCTCGTGTTGGGTCTCAACATTTCTATTATTTTCCCTCATTCGTTGATAATAGTTTCGATTAATAATTTGTCTCCTTTGAGCAACAGTTAGTGCACTAACAGAGGTTGCTTCGTTGACATTCCTTTATGTCATCTCTATCGGAGATATATTTGTCATGTGTGTCATAGATTGACTACTTCCTTTGCCAAGCGCTATGTAAGACATTTGAATATAAAAATTAAATATTATTATAAAGAAATGCTAAAAGTCTAAGTTTTTGCTACTTGGACTTTGCAACCGACCTAAAAGTCTAAGTTTTTGCTATCAAGACTCTATTTTATGTCAATTCCAAAGTCCAAAATAATAAGAACATGGGATTTACCGTTGAAGTTCTCGTGTGTCAACCCCGAACATATTCGGTGTGTTTCTTCACTACCGACAACGCTTGTTCCTTGTGTATTAACGACATTTCTGTTATTTTTCTTGCTTCGTTGATAATAGTTTCGATTAACAAACTTTCTCCTTTGAGCAAAAGTTAAAGCACTAACAGGGGTTGTTTCACTGATATTCTCTTGCGTCGTCCCCACTAGGGAGATATATGTCATGTGATGACTACTTTCTTCGCCAAATGCTATGTAATACATTTGAATATGAAAATTAAGATTATTATAAATAAATGGTACAATCGAGTTCAAAAAGAAATACCAACTTGGCGATTCTTGATTCATGACTTCGTCAAAAAGAGATACCAGTATTCCACGTTTTATTTGAACGCCTATGATAGAATACCTCATGTCAATGAGCCTCTAGTTTACTGTTTATGTCAATTCCAAAGTACAAAATAATAATAATAATCGCATAGTTTTTACCGTTGAAGTTATCATTAGGGATGGCAAAAAAAACCGAAACCGATGGTGAAAACCGAAAACCGAAATTTTCGGGCCGGGTTCAGGGACTCCTTATCGGGGACGGGACAGGGATCGGGGACTTATTCGGGGATTTAATCGGGGGCGGGGGCGGGGGCGGGGAAGGTGATCACCGTCCCGATATGTGCATATATATTAATATGTCTATATATATGTGAATTTATGTATATATAATATCATTAAGAAAATACTAACATTAAAATTTAAAGATTTTTATGCATTTTACATCAACACCCCAAATAAGTCTCATGATAAAAATCTAGTTTATTTGTCTAATAGTGAAATCGTGATGTTAGTTGGACGATATTTGAACTTCGATTTATTTTTATATTGTAATTTAAGACATTGTTTGAGACATTTACACTTGCATGTTTAGAAAAATTGTAATTTACTTTTAGTTGTTGAAATTAACATTTTGTAAAAAAAATCAGGTCGGTTTCGTGTTCAGGTATAACCAACGAGGAAAGAGAATTTTTACCCTTAACGGGTTCCCCAACGGGGATCGAGGAAACTGCGGGGACCCGATGGGGATCCCCGATAAGATCCCCGCGGGGATCGGGACGGTTTCGGGGACGGTTTTGCTTATCGGTTTCGGGGACGGGGATACCTATAACCGGCCCGAACCCGGCCCGTTGCCATTCCTAGTTATCATGTGTCAACCCCAAACATAATTGGCCTGTTCCTTGTGTATTAAAAGCATTTCTTTTATTTTCCTTGCTTCGTTGATAATAGATTCGATTAACAATCTTTCTCCTTTGAGCAAAAGTTAACGCACTAACAGGGGTTGTTTCACTTATATTCTCGTGCGTCATCTCCATTGGAGAGATATTTGTCATTTGTTGACTACTTCCTTCGCCCAACGCTATGTAAGACATTTGAATATGAAAATTAAGATTATTATAAACAAATGGTAAGATCAAGTTCAAAAAGATATACTAACTTGGCGATTCTTGATTCAAGACTTCGTCAAAAAGAGGTAGCAGTATTCCACGTTTATTTTGAACGCCTATGATAGAATACCTCATGTCAATGAGCCTATAGTTTATGTCAATTCTAAAGTACAAAATAATAATAATCGCATAGTTTTTACCGTTGAGGTTATCATGTGTCAACCCCAAACATAATTGGCTTGTTCCTTGTATATTAAAAGCATTTCTTTTATTTTCCTTGTTTCGTTGATAATAGTTTCGATTAACAATCTTTCTCCTTTGAGCAAAAGTTAACGCACCGATAGGGTTTACTAAATTGATATTCCCTTGCATTGTCTCCATTGAGGAGATATTTGTCATGTGTGTCATACTTTGACCACTTCCTTCACCAAGCCCTATTTTTCTCCCTTTGTATTTTTCTTTTTGGGAGACATCAACATTTGTAGTTTCTTTATCGACAATCCTCATTATACCTTAAAGCATTCACAAAAATTTCACTAAATGGTCACATACATGTTTTGAACATTTAGAAAACACTCATTCACAAAACATTCAATGAATGGTCACATACATGTTCAAAACATTTAGAAAACACTCATTCACTAAATTGTCACATACATTTCAAAATATCATTAGAAACAATACAAAATACCACAAAAGTTAACAAATACATGTTCCAAGTGTCTTCACAACAATCACAAAAAAAAACAATTTTAATCAACTTGACTGATCACATATTTTTGAGTCGGAATAATTCTTATGTTGTGTGCTTCTGGCATTTCTGGGTCGAACGCAATCTGGGTTAAAGCCGTAGAATTCAAAACGTTCACTGAAAATATTAGAAAATACCATTTTAGTAAAGTTATAAATTTAAATTTAAATAAAAACAAAAAAGTAAAAATTAATAAATATTATACTTGGATATCGATGGATAAGCTTAACCCGAGATGCATAAATTATTGAATTATTTTGTATGGCCCACATCATCACAATACGTGTTTGTCTTGTATCATACAACCTCAACTTTATTTCATGCCCCCTATTAGAAATAGCAAAGTTAGTAAAAACACAATTTGGCAAATTTGTTAATTTGGTACTTGATTAAATTTTAATACAACTTCAAACTTACGTTTCATCTTGTAAAATTAAATCACACGAACCCAATCGAAATACACCATCATCTCTCTCATAGTTAACTCGTCTTCCCCTTATGATTTTTCCAACTACATCTAAGATATATAAATTTAAATTTGAATATCAATTTGACATGGGAAAATATATAAATATATTTAAATGTAACAAAAAAATTTAATTTACCAATTAGCATCTTTCTTGTTGTCCTATCTTCAACAAGTGTTCTTATCGAAGGCACCGATGGATAAAACACAAAACCTCTTTGAACATCCCCCGACAATGGGGTAAACCTTGTTGTGTTTCTACTGATCAAAATTTCCCACTCGGCACGAAGAAAACTATATTTTTCATACCTTGGATAGTCATAATTGGTTCCTTGAATTTGGAAATGCTCCAAAAAGAAAACACCTCCCACCAAATTTCTTTGTCTATAGACATCCAATAATATACGTGGAACAATTGGAGCCATTTTGTCCATCTAACGTATATAAATAAATAAATATATATATATATATACACACACAATATGTAATTTTAACATTGTTAGTATCTTTAAAAAATATATTTTCAACAAAACTAAAATATGATTAACTTCACTTACATTTTGGTCAAGTAAGATGATGTATAGTTTTTCTTGATTTACATCTTCCCAAACAAATTCAACTCGGACATATGAAAAGTTCCACCAAACATGAGGACATTGTAGTGCTGAAAAATGTTCAGCATGCCACCCTAAATCCATTTTCTACAAATTAAATAAAATTGTGAAAATCACAAAAAATCACATAATAAAACTGTTTTATCACTATTGCCCCTTAATAAAAGAATCACCATATGCTTGCCAAGAATATGTAGTCCTATTGGTCAAGTAGGAAGAAAAATGGAGGAAGTGGAGAGAAAATATAATTACCAATTAATCCATCCCTTATCAATCAAATATATATTGTTAAGCAAAAAAACAAACATGTCCCAAATCTTTATATATATAAAAGCAAAATCCAAGAGAAATGACATGACACAATGTGGATTGATAATTTTAAAATGTTGAATTGTGGTTAACTTTGGCTATCCCACATTGATAAAAAGCAAAATCCAAGAGAAATGACATGGCACAATGTGGATTGAGAATTTTAAAATGTTGAATTGTGGTTAACTTTGGCTATCCCACATTGATAGAAAGATGAAAAGTTGAAAGATGAAGTTGATTATATAAGGAGAAAGATGCCAACTTCTTTTTTACTTGATCTATGATTTATTTTAATCAATTTTGGATTAAAGAGTTAATTTTAGTTACAAATTTTCTTCATGTTAAATATATATTATATATTTACATATTTAAAAGCAAAATCTTTATATATATAAAAGCAAAATCCAAGAGAAATGACATGGCACAATGTGGATTGAGAATTTTAAAATGTTGAATTGTAGTTAACTTTGGTTATCCCACATTGATAGAAAGATGAAGTTGATTATATAAGGAAAAAGATGCCAACTTCTTTTTTACTTGATCTATGATTTATTTTAATCCATTTTGGATTAAAGAGTTAATTTTAATTACAATTTTTCTTCATGTTAAATAGATATAAATATTATATCTTTATATATTTAAAAGCAAAATCCAAGAAAAATGACATGGATTGAGATTTTTTATATAAAAGCAAAATCCAAGAGAAATGACATAACACAATATGGATTGATAATTTTAAAATGTTGAATTGTGGTTAACTTTGGCTATCTCACATTGATAGAAAGATGAAAAGTTGAAAGATGAAGTTGATTATATAAAGAGAGAGATGTCAACTTCTTTTTTACTTGATCTATGATTTATTTTAATCCATTTTGGATTAAAGAGTTAATTTTAGTTACAAATTTTCTTCATGTTAAATAGATATTATATATTTACATATTTAAAAGCAAAATCCAAGAAAAATGACATCGATTGAAAATTTTAAAATGTTGAATTATGGTAAACTTTGGTTATCGCACATTGATAGAAAGATAAATATCTTTATATATATAAAAGCAAAATCCAAGAGAATGACATGCAACAATATGGATTCAGAATTTTAAAATATTGAATTGTGGTTAACTTTGACTATCTCACATTGATAGAAAGATGAAAAGTTGAAAGATGAAGTTGATTATATAAGGAGAACGATGCCAACTTTTTTTTACATGATCTATGATTTTCTTTAATCCATTTTGGATTAAAGAGTTAATTTTAGTTACAAATCTTTATATATATAAAAGCAAAATCCAAGAGAAATGACATGACACAATGTGGATTGAGAATTTTAAAATGTTGAATTGTGGTTAACTTTGGCTATCCTACATTGATAGAAAGATGAAAAGTTGAAAGATGAAGTTGATTATATTGGGAGAAAGATGCCAACTTCTTTTTTACTTGATCTATGATTTATTTTAATCCATTTTGGTTTAAAGAGTTAATTTTAGTTACAAATTTTTTATTCATGTTAAATAAATATAGATATTATATTTTTATATATTTAAAAACAAAATCCAAGAAAAATGACATGGATTGAGAATTTTTTTATATATATAAAAGCAAAATCCAAGAGAAATGACATGGCACAATGTAGATTGAGAATTTTAAAATGTTGAATTATGGTTAACTTTGACTATCTCACATTGATAGAAAAAGATAAAAAGTTGAAAGATGAAGTTGATTATATAAGGAGAAAGATGTCAACTTCTTTTTTTACTTGATTTATGATTTATTTTAATCCATTTTGGATTAAAGAGTTAATTTTAGTTACAAATTTTCTTCATGTTAAATAGATATAGATATTATATCTTTATATATTTAAAAGCAAAATCTAAGAAAATGACATGGATTGAGAATTTTAAAATGTTGAATTACGGTAAACATTGGTTATCTCACATTGATAGAAAGATAAATAGTTGGAACGTCTTTATCTTTATATATATAAAAACAAAAACCAAAAGAAATGGCATGTCACAATGTCGATTGAGAATTTTAAAATATTGAATTGTGATTAACTTTGGATATCCCACATTGATAGAAAGATGAAATGTTAGAACTTAAAGTTTATTATAAAAGGAAAAAGATGCCAACGTTTTTTACAAGTTTTATAAATTATTTTAATCCGTCTTGGATTAAAGAGTTATTAAGAATTAAATCTAATCTTTATATATAAAAGCAAAACCAAAGAGAAATGGCATGACACAATGTGGATTGAGAATTAAAAAATCTAAGAGAAATGACATGGCACAATGTGGATTGAGAATTTTAAAATGTTCAATTGTGGTTAACTTTGACTATCCCACATTGATAGAAAGAAGAAAAGTTAAAAGATGAAAAGGACAAGGATGCCAAATTTTTTTATATGATCTATGGTTTATTTTAATCCATTTTGGATTAAAGAGTTAATTTTTGTTACAAAATTTTCTTTATCTCTATTTATTGTTTTTCCACGCATCGAGATAATAAGAGATAAGAAAGAGATGGATACAAAAAGTAGGCTCAACTGTCAACAATGAAACAAACATACCTTAACTTATTGACTAAGATCAAGTGTAATATTTGATACGTAGGAAATCGGTTCACCTAATATTGATCTTAACTCTTTTTATAGAAGAATGTCCCACATATAAAATATATTCATTGTTTTACATTACATTATATAAAATTTCAATTGAAAAATTACAATAAATCTTAACTTACTCCAATATTTCTCGAAATTAATTATTGTCATACAAATTTTGATCCATTTTTTGAGTTAAATAATTATATTTTATTCACATGACAAAACAATTAATTTGGTATAAATATTTTGAGAAAATTTTATCATCACCGTGCAATGCGCGGTGGACAACACTAGTAAAGCTTAAAAAACCAACCAAATACATTAAGAGTTTCAAATATCATCACATTTTTCAACCAAATTATACATACGCTCTTAACTCTTTGCTACCCTTTTCTTGAACCCCACTCGTTACCGTAGGTGATTTTAGTGAATTATTGGTGGAATTGGATTCAGAATGAAAAGAGGTGTTAGGCCATCCGTACCCCATCCCTCCTATCTGTGAAAGATTCCCCTCCACATCATCGCCACATCAGCTTTTCTTCCATCCCTCACTCCATCCCTCACGATCCCTAAACATCCGTACCCCATTCCCTCAAACCCCTTTGCCACCTCATTTATTTTAATTCTTTTATTTATACATTTAATTATTTAACAATATATATATATATATATATATATATATATATTTAATAAATAAAAATAAGATAAATAATAAAAATTAAAATTCATATCATTCATTAAAAAATTAAAAATTACAAAATAAATTTAAAAATCTACTCGTCGTCATTGTTGGGAACTTGAACCGGGTCTACGGATGATGATGATGCGGTTGGTGAACCGGGTTGTGGCGAATCCATATTGTTTAATATATAGAGGTTGAGAAAATTTGAGAGAGTTTGAGAGGTGTGAGAAATAAGAGGTTGAGAGAATAAGAGGTTGAGAGGTGTGAGAAATAAGAGGTTGAGAGGTGTGAGAAATAAGAGGTTGAGGGTTAAATATATAGTGGGATTAAATTGAGAATTTTTTTTTTTTTTTTAAGAAAGAGCCGTTCAACGGTTATTTTTTTAAAAATTTAATTAAATTTTTTTTTATTTTTTATAAAACCCTCGGGATGGCTCGGGAACCCAACCCCGCTCACCATCCCGCCCCGCAACTCCATCCCGGGCCGTAGCCCAACCCCGCCCTCACCCCGCTGCCACATCCCCCATCCCGAGCCCCTTCCCCGCTGGGGTACGGAAGGCCTTAGTTAAACCATATATAATACCGGTTAGGAGGTCTAACACAATTGTCTAAGAGAACAAAATTGTCTAAGAGTATCTCTAACTAATTTTTTAAAAGGGTTTCAAAATAAAAATTAAAGTCTAAAATTTCTTCTAACAATTCTTCATTTCTACATATTACATTATTATTTATTATTAAAATATTACATATATCTAATAAAATATTATTTGTTGAAGGATATGTGCCATCATCAAAAGGAAGTGATTGAAAGAATATTTTCCTATTATTAGAATTTACCATAATTAATGTTTCCTTTTCTATTGTAAACCCCTCCCTATTTAAAGGGCTTATGATTAATGATAATTACGATTCATTCTCTCAATTCTGTTGTTCTATTCAGTTTTTCCTTTAACACGTTATCAGCACGTAAAGCTCAAAACCATTTTTCACCATCGTTGAACGGTTGTTTTGCTCGATGTTGTTGCACGGCTTGTCGCAAAACTGCATAGCTACTTTGTTATCCATTGCTCGTTGTCAAGTTCGACACAAATTCTACACGTTGATATAAAGTTCACCAATTGAGGTAATTTTTATATGTTTTATCTTTAATACATCACAATATTATGCTTTATGATATAAACAAATGCGATAATTTTGTAAAAACATGATTTTCCATTATATATCTAAACTATAAACCTCACTCTAGTATTTTGTTAATGTTATAAACGCATATAATTTGTCAATCCCATGAAATTTTAATTCAAGTGTTCTTATATACTTTATAGAATTTTCTTATTAAAACATTTACGCTTCTATTTAAATGTAACAGCCCACTTTTCACTAAATAAAACTTATAATAATACAACCAAAAATGGTCCCCAAAGTACACAATTAAAATTTCTTCTACACTAAATTCGCAGCGGATAACACACTCACAACTGAGATGCTACAGGAAAGCCAATGATAATCTACAAGTCTTCACTAGACTCTAGCTCTTCTACAACTCCACAACTTTCCATCATCAGCAGATGGAATCCCAAGCACGACAGTCACCTGAAAATGGTTTTAGTTTTTGAAAAGCGAGGGTTAGACCATGAGGTCTAGTGAATTCCCTCTTAAAAGTATTCACAAGCCATTTAAGAAAACGTACTATTACGAGACAGTAACACATCAAACATATACTCAACAAGGGTGTACACAGTGGCATATACTATTTAACACCTTACAAAGCCAGGCACGGCAACTCGACACCTTACAAAGCCAGGCACGGAAACTCGACACCTTACAAAGCCAGGCACGGCAACTTGACACCTTACAAAGCCAGGCATGGCAACTCGACAAGTCCCCCACTGTGCAACCCGACTCCACCCATACCAATAACCAAACCAGCATGTAATCAACATTCACGCATAACTGTACGTATAAACAACTTGTATGCAATTGTAAACATTTCCATGTCATGCACAATAAAACCTTTCCAAAACGTTTAATCATGTCATCATGCTTGCAAACATAATCAGTTAAGAAACCTTTACCAAAACATTTCATTTGCACCAAAAAGGGCTAAGGGAACTCACCTGATACTCGGCTTAACGACACACTAACCGGAGCTCACTTAAACACCAACCGAACACCTGAATTGGGGTTAACAAAGAAGGTATTAGACTCCCTAATTATGCCCTAAAACATCCCTCAAAAACTCATAAGACAATCCCTTAAACATCGTATTGATTCCAGCCCCAAACGATGTACGAAACAGAAATCGAAAAAAACTCCCAACAGAGGGATACGCGGTTTGTGCCGCGGTTTACAAACCGCGCAGCAAGCCGCGTATGTCCCTGGTCGAGCATCCTCAATTCTGCACAAAATCTCAATCCAAAAACTCACCCTTTCTCAACTCCAACTCGTCCCAAATCGATTTTAAGCTCCCAAAATAAAATAATGAATGTTCTAAACCTTTCCCCATAATTACCAAACATCAAAACATCATTTAATCTAATGAAACTCAACCAAAACCCAACCATTGATTCATGATTCAAAACTCAAAAGCTCAAACTCAAACCATAGCAAGTATGGAGATTGCTTAACAAATATGAAGAGATTTCCCAATGTTCTGATCCAAAACTTAAGGGAATCACTCCCAAAATCAATTGTTTCTTATTCCATTGATTAGAAATCACAATCCCAAAGATTACAAAAACCCCAAGCTACAAAATACCACACCCAACTATGAAGAAGAAGAAATAGGGTTCATACCTTGAAGGAGATGAAGTTTCAAATCTTGAATTCTCCTTGCTCCAAGCTCTAATGAAGAATTAAGCCTCTTTCTCTTTGATTTCCTCTCGCCTCCACAATATGTTCATATCATAAGAATGGAGAAGGGTTTAGGGTTTTACCCTTTTTTTTATTTTCCAGCTTTTGCTACTTAGTCCAAAAGTTACGTTTTTCACACTTTGGCCACCAAATTCCCATTTCATTCCAAATTACTACAAACGGGAAATATGGGATGTTACATCACCTCCCCTTTATTAGAATTCCGTCCTCGGAATTCCATTGCCGGACACATGCTGAAAGTTAGAGTTAACTTCTGACTTCCAGTACTTACATTGCCCAAAAAATTTCTTAAGGAGCTGCAAAAATGTCTCTACAAGATCAACTTCTCTGCCTTTCAATTCTTGACCATTCCGCCCCAACGAGTGTTTTCTAGCAATACCACAAAATCCTACTCCTCCAATATTCGCATTGATTGAGAAGATACAACATATTTCCTTCCGACCAACACTCCCTAAACAAGGATTAAGTCACACCAAGAATGTTCCATACTTCCCGAGTACCTTTAATTCATTCACTAACTCTCCAATTCTTTCTATATCTGCTATTACTTTGTCACCATGTGATCCAACTCACATTCTTCTTGAAGCACACTACTCCAATTCCCTGGGAATGTTTTCCCCAACTTGAGGCTGCAATTACTCATAGCTTTCAATCCAATCGTTCTAGTCCCATTCACTTAGCCCTCTCTTTCTGATTATAACCGACAATGCACAACATTCTTAGACAATGCTCCTCGGCCAACTACCACATCCTCAGGTCGGTAACGTGCTGAACCATACACACTTGCAATCTCTTCGATCAATCATACTATTCCCCCAAAATACTCTCTTTAATAGAAAACGACTCTACTCGAGTTAACACCGCAATAACCCGAATCTCTAAACGGAGACTAATCACTCCCTTCGTCGAAATTACACACTATCACTCGTATATCGTTACCGCGTTCTCACCACCACATAACATTCATATCAAAGGAAGAACGCCCTCCTACCAAAATAGCGTTCCCCTGGCACAATTGCGTTTCCTCAAAGTCACACCGATCACACGTGCCTCAAAAGTTACAAATCAACGGTCCAAACTCACAACAATCGCTAAGCCATAATTCTATTCTATACACAATTACATCCTTCGCCCAAATCCACCGAATGGTTCCACTGACTAGGAACTACCACCAAAATTCGCTTGCCCTCCCACAAGGAGGAGTGACCAAGTTCACTCAAACTATTCCAACTAATCGAATACTGAACGACACGCTCACGTGAAACATTCTTCCTGACAATACCGAATCTAATCCCAAGGTCTCTCAACCCGGGCACCATATTCGCCCACTTGTTCCCATTCTAACTCGACACAATAAGATGCTTTAAAAGAATGGTTCGCTAACACGAGCCGGTTTTAGATTGGTCGCATGAAATTAGCTCTCTCAACTCTTTAACCATGGCATCCACAATGATTCCTTTCCTCATGCTCTTCAATAATCGTTCTTTAATCATAGCCCGCCTTTCCAGTATCCCACGACATCTTCCTACTGCAATCCTGTCTATACTTGATCTGTCATACCGTCATCATTTTCTCTCGTGCTTACACAGAACGCCCAACACACACCGCTACAGTCCAAAAGAACGGTTTCTCTAAAATCATCAATCATAACCTTTAGTTAAGTTCTCGTAAGGTACTTAACACCGAGAACTACCACGAGTTCCTAATTCTCCAACACAGTCGACCCACTCATTGTATTTCTTTACATCCACGGTATGCTCCAACGCTCTTGACTAAACTTCGTAACGAAGCACCACAACTTAACGGTTACCGTATCCTCTTCGACCATCAAGTGAAGTATGAAAACTCACTCCAAAAACCAATGGAATCGAGAAGAGCAAGGATTCTCCTTTCATCCCGTCACCAACCGCAACTCAATCTCTAGATCTCAACTAGCATTAACGTATACTGCCTGCAAATCCACACACTTCAATTGAGCATACTCACCACCTTTGACTACTTCCATATTACGGCACGTTCCTTGGGTACCAAGTGCTACCACTACCTCACACCACTATCGCACCCCGTGACTACATTGCAGCAAGCTAACATGATGCCTTTACATACGCCGAAGATACTACTTCCTTCATGCCACCCATAACACAATTTCAGACGACGCCAAACACGTTGCTCGACTTTGCCCTTCCCGGGCCTAGACGAACCACATGTCAAGGTCAACTATTCAAAGTACACCCGCTCCGATTACCCTAATCTTCGTTCTTATATGGATCATCATACCCCATAAGAAAATCACTTAAGCAATCACGATCTTTCACTTTTGTAACACTTACACAAGGTGGTCCAGCGTCATGCCGGGTACATACCTTTCTCCAAACAACTTCTTACATCTTTGCAAGAAAACCCAACAAGATAACCACACTATAGTTACTTCTCCAATACCAACCTCCTGACAACTATCCAACTGAACGGTCACTGATTCAACCTCGACAATCGACATGCAATTGTCCAGTCGCCTCACGACAGACAAGGATTCTCGAAGGAATCTACTTCTCTTAACTCCTCGAACAAGTTTTCGTTTCTCGTCAACTCCTCGCGACCCATCTCTGCTATGCTAAACACCTTACGCACAAGTGAATCATCAAACTTCAATGGACCTCACACCCACATTGGTGATCTTCCGTTTCCCCTAATGCCCTCACAAGGAATTCCTATACCATCTCATTTACACATTCTCGAATGACCTCACTCGTTCACACCCAACGGGTTCACTCTCACGTTTTAATCTCCTGACATCACCCCTAACTTGAGACATGTTAAATAGTCGCAACCTTCTATACCAAGGGACTACGTGATGATAATTCCATTCCTCCCTGACAATCTAGGATTCCTAACAGAACCCACTTCATTCAACGCATCATAACCTACTTATACCCCACCGTTCCCACTTGAGAGAAAACAAACACAAGATCTTTCTTAGCGCGATATCTAATTGCCAAACCAACTCAGTATTCCAACTCAAAACCGAAAACATTACATTAAGTAATGTAACGCTACTGATTACTATTCCACCAACAGAAACACTTTGACCATTTCAACTTTACCGCGATTAAAACTATTCTCACATAACCCGACAATAGTTTACACTCATACCAACATTCCGAATTCACTGCCCAAGACTCCCGGTATTCACCCACTTACTCTAACGGAAACACTAATGTCATAACTTGACCACATATTATTCAACTAACAATTCAACTCCCAAAGCCTTTCCTTAACCTCAATCGTAATACCCTTCCCGAACTAGCGAGTTCATAGCCTTCATGCACAATAGCACAACGATTGAAATCATTTTGCACTCTTTCAAAAACGCAATAGATACAAAATCATAAAACAAGCTCGAATACGCATGAATCAACACCACTCAAGATGAATAGTAAAACACAACGACTGCAAGGATCGCTCACAGTTACTCTTACGATAAATCGTAATCTTGTCCATCCAAATCGATGCCGACACTACGGTTGTCTCCAATGAGACCCTTTCACATGTGACTGAAAATTTTTCGAACGGAATCACTTACCCAAAGTGGGTCTGTTAACTCCAACACTCATTTTGTTTATAAAACAAAACCTCGCAATAAAACATTCTCAATATTTCGGAACGAAGGTTTTCTTCCACAAATAAAAGCGTGAAATAATTCGTGGATCACTAAGTTCAAAGCTTTTTCGTATAATGAAAACAAGTTTGTCTTTTACTTTAAAGAAAACACACGCTCGCACGCGTCAACTCATTTTCCAAACAAGAAACCTGTCATGCACGTACATGCTTTTAACATGAAAGAACTCGTGTAATAAGTTTAATGACATAATGCAAGAAATTTAATATGCAATTGAAGGCTATTCACTCTAACCAAGTCAACCGTTGCACTCACTTCAACTCTTCACTGATACCTCACTAAGACCAACAACCGCTTTCTTACTTATGCTACAACTTGTAGCACAAGTGCTCCACAATCCACCTGATCAACCGCTCAACATGGTTTAACAATTGACCACTTATCTCACCTTCTACTCTTATACATTCCTCAAAACAACACTGATCTCTTGCAATCAATAACCTTGCCGCTAAACCGTTTGACTAAGGAATCCAAGACTAGATTCCCTCACTCGATCTTGAATTGAAGGTTTTCAAGATGCCAACATAATTCTCACTTCCTATCCTGGAGAGTTTACCTCTAGACAGCTTATTAACATTCCAGACAACACTTCTTCTAGAAGCTACAAACCTCACATCTCAAGGGGTCTCCCATGACACATCAACTCTTTGCTATCAAACACGAGGTTAGAACCTTCTACGTACTGCCACACTCACCACTCCTCCCGACAATAGTGATTGATTACACCCATGCACCTGTAGATCCATAATAGCATTGGCCAGATGCTATTTGAATTTACCTTACATGAGGGTTCTCACTACCATTGTCAAGACATCCTACGATTAAGGTCTTTCCTAATGGCTTCCTATATCTCAGTTGTGTCCCACTCTACTCCACAGTTTAAGTTTAGGCCCATCCGGTCACCTAAATCCCTTAAACTATGACTCTGATACCATTTGTAACAGCCCAATTTTCACTAAATAAAACTTATAACAATACAACCAAAAATGGTCCCCAAAGTACACAATTAAAATTTCTTCTACATTAAATTCGCAGCGGATAACACACTCACAACTGAGATGCTACAGGAAAGCCAATGATAATCTACAAGTCTTCACTAGACTCTAGCTCTTCTACAACTCCACAACTTTCCATCATCAGCAGATGGAATCCCAAGCACGACAGTCACCTGGAAATGGTTTTAGTTTTTGAAAAGCGAGGGTTAGACCATGAGGTCTAGTGAATTCCCTCTTAAAAGTATTCACAAGCCATTTAAGAAAACGTACTATTACGAGACAGTAACACATCAAACATATACTCAACAAGGGTGTACACAGTGGCATATACTATTTAACACCTTACAAAGCCAGACACGGCAACTCGACACCTTACAAAGCCAGACACGGCAACTCGTCACCTTACAAAGCCAGGCACGACAACTCGACACCTTACAAAGCCAGGCACGGCAACTCGACAAGTCCCCCACTGTGCAACCCGACTCCACCCATAGCAATAACCAAACCAACATGTAATCAACATTCACGCATAACTGTACGTATAAACAACTTGTATGCAATTGTAAACATTTCCATGTCATGCACAATAAAACCTTTCCAAAACGTTTAATCATGTCATCATGCTTGCAAACATAATCAGTTAAGAAACCTTTACCAAAACATTTCATTTGCACCAAAAAGGGTTAAGGGAACTCACCTGATACTCGGCTTAACGACACACTAACCGGAGCTCACTTAACACCAACCGAACACCTGAATTGGGGTTAACAAAGGAGGTATTAGACTCCCTAATTATGCCCTAAAACATCCCTCAAAAACTCATAAGACAATCCCTTAAACATCGTCTCGATTCCAGCCCCAAACGACGTACGAAACAGAAATCGAAAAAAACTCCTAACAAAGGGATACGCGGTTTGTGCCGCGGTTTACAAACCGCGCAGCAAGCCGCGTATGTCCCTGGTCGAGCATCCTCAATTCTGCACAAATACTCAGTCCGAAAACTCACCCTTTCTCAACTCCAACTCGTCCCAAATCGATTTTAAGCTCCCAAAATAAAATAATGAATGTTCTAAACCTTTCCCCATAATTACCAAACATCAAAACATCATTTAATCTAATGAAACTCAACCAAAACCCAACCATTGATTCATGATTCAAAACTCAAAAGCTCAAACTCAAACCATAGCAAGTATGGAGATTGCTTAACAAATATGAAGAGATTTCCCAATGTTCTGATCCAAAACTTAAGGGAATCACTCCCAAAATCAATTGTTTCTTATTCCATTGATTAGAAATCACAATCCCAAAGATTACAAAAACCCCAAGCTACAAAATACCACACCCAACTATGAAGAAGAAGAAATAGGGTTCATACCTTGAAGGAGATGAAGTTTCAAATCTTGAATTCTCCTTGCACCAAGCTCTAATGAAGAATTAAGTCTCTTTCTCTTTGATTTCCTCTCAAGCCTCCACAATATGTTCATATCATAAGAATGGAGAAGGGTTTAGGGTTTTACCTTTTTTTTTTATTTTCCAGCTTTTGCTACTTAGTCCAAAAGTTACGTTTTTCACACTTTGGCCACCAAATTCCCATTTCATTCCAAATTACTACAAACGGAAAATATGGGATATTACATTAAATTTATGATTAATAGTTGTGTGATGATAATTATATATATTCATATAACTAAAAATATATGAATATAACTTTATATTTTACCTCTTATTTATCTATTGAGTTTTAGAGAAAAAAATAATAATAGATTTTTTTTGTCCTTATTAATGAATACGTAAACATATATTGTTTAAAAAAATGAAGTTCAAAGTATGTTTCTTAGTTATTTTATTTATTTATTTTAGAAAAATATGCATCATGTTATTAAACCTAGTTACATAATTATTTTCAGATTTTATATTATATTTAATAATCGTGATTTTAATTTTATCATGTTATAAATTAATCAACATAAATTATTTATTAAAATGTGAGATTTGTAGTATTTTATATTAAGTTATAAATTTTATTTAATGTTGGGTTGATTTTTTTATGGTATGTATATTTTTAAGATTGTACAAAAATATAAAATCTTTTTGTTGTTTATGATTTTCTTCCTAAATGTCATTCAATGATTTATTATTAGTTTTATCTCGTTTGAAAAATAAAAATCTATTTTTCAAAATTATTTATGGATAGTCATATTGGAATGAGAATATTTGAGAATTTAATTATTGTATCTAAATGTTTATTAATTTGACTATGTGTTAATTTTTGCATTGATTATTCTTGATAGTATTCAAATGTTTATTTAGTTTCTTAAATTGATCTTTCCACATAATATTCAAATGTTTATCTTGATTGTGAGTTACTACTCATAATTTTATAACTATTTTTTGGAAGTTAAACTTTCAATCCCCATACATTTTGGTCTCTTACCAAAAGCTCCTAAAATACTATTAAATATTAAAAGATTGAATTTTGACTTTACGTTAAAACCAATATTTATTTGTCTCGTGACAAAATCTCTCAAAAACTATTAAGGTATTAAATTTTTTGAAGTTGGCTTCATATGCCAAACTCATACTCATTTTGGTCTCATGTCAAAAGCACTTCAAATTAAATAAATCACAAGATATCGAAAGGATTTTGTCAAACGGGTGTAAATAGCCCTAAGGATTGTAGCGACTTAAGTAATCCTTGTGATTCCCCTACAACCCGGAAACCCAATCCATTGAGCGGTTTATTTTCAAAAATTGAAATATTGATGAAGTATAATCAACAAAATGTAAGCGTACAAAAAATCCAATATTATTATGATAATGAAATTTCATGCATAACATAATAATTATAAACCACAATTCGCTATTTTAGAAAATAATATGTTCTCCATTTTCTACGACATCTTTGAATCAAAAGTACTTGATTACCATAAGATAGGTTCGAAAAAACACAAGAAAATACGCAAAAGTCATCGAACCATTTTGACCCTAAAAAACACTAGATGTTAAAATACAATTAAATACTTTAAATTTGTTGAGACGATACATCAGTCACAACCTTCAGAGAAAATAACTAGAAACCTCCAAGAACCGTGGGTAGTCCCAAAAAGGAAATTTAGGAATATTCAGTACCATATATTTCTCAAACTAATCATACAGTGGAAAGAAACCTACTTACTTGATTACAAGAAGGTAACTGATTTTGACAAAGAAATGTCATGTCTCAAAATGCATCTCAATCTTTGTGGCAAGGAACTCACAAAAGATTATGCGAATCATAACATCTTTTCATCTTTCCTATATCACCAATCATACTAATGAAACAGTATAAGCTGCAACATAACCTTTAACAAACTCATTAACTTAATGCAAGTGGCTAAGAGTTGTAACAATGTTTTTTTAACAACGCTAGACATACCCGGATAGAGAAAATTCTTGATGTTAATAACACAAGCATTGGAGGTGGAAAGAACTCCAAATGATAGCGAGTTGAAGATTTTAATCCACACACATATGCTAATTATGTACCATATGGTCAAGGTTGTGGAAAGGGTCAAATTCATGGAAAGAGTCGGGAACGAACTCCCAATAAAAAAAATGGAACAAGTTATAAATGAGATATGTCATATCTAAGATTGATTAAGTATAAATTTATTTAAATATACTTTAACAATCAAATTAATTGCATTTGCGTATATATACACCTGAGTTTATAGTTGTTATAGATATAAATAAACACATAAAAAACAAATGCAAAACTGTCAACGTTCTTCGTTCCATGTAGGAATGTATCGAGGAGAACTTGATTGTTTTTGTGGCATCTCATACAATCCTAAGAAATAGATTACTTTCATCGAATTAATTATTTTAATTCCTTCAAACACTTAGACGATGGATTGTCACTTGTTGCTTAATGACACAAGATCAATCACTAAAACACTATATTAATAGGAACCTTGTTAAGATATTCGTATCAATGAGAAATCATATTATAAGAATGGAAATGGGTATATGTACATCAACTCTAATGATATGAAAGCAACATACATTAGAGAAATTAATGTATCAAATTAATGGATTATCTATGTCATTAAATCATATTTTGTCACCAATAAAGAAATTTGGGACAATGACACATATATGTTTTGGCATTACCACGTAGGACACCATGATCATGACATAGTGATCTATGTATTGGAAAATTCACATAGACACACTCTCTTTCGAGTGAAAGACAAAACAAGAGAATTAACCAAATTGGAATTGTTGACTTCTACTGCACAAGAAGCAACACCACCATCATAATATGCCATCTCCAATACCTCGAACTTTTGTATACCCTGATTCTTAGCCAAGACAGGAATGAGATCATCCTAAAACTAAGGACATAATATAAAAAGATTTCATTCTTACAACGAATACAAGGTGATATTAATGGACATAAACATCCAGAATGCGGACCATTAAAGTACTTTATGGTTCTGGTTTTGACACGATCAACACGTGTAATATTATTGTCCACATAAAATGTTGCACTCCTAGCACTAGTTATACGTTTAAGGACTAACCACCCTGATTTCCTCATCAAGTCTGCATGACTTGGAATGCTGGAGAATTTACATCATAAGGATTTGATGATTATTGCATATGTATAGAGATTAATGTAAAGTTTACTATACCCCTTGTGTATATATAAAATGGTCTCGTAGAATGATAAAAGTTGTCATCAAAAGAATATAGATGGTAGCTAGAGCATTGGTTATGCGCACCAATTTATCCAGATCTACATGGGGTTATGCAATATTACATGCAACTTTACTTATTCGTGTTTAGACCCACAACCAGCCAACCAATCTTATGCGTACCAGTTGGTAACTGGATATAAGCCTGATGTTTTACATTTACGTATGTTTGGTTGTGTTGTATATGTGCCAATTACACCCCCACAACGTACCAAAATGGGTCTTAAAGACGATTCATCAAATGTTGGATATGAATCCCCAACTATTATCCGCTAATTAGAACCCTTGACGAGTGATCCCTTTACTGCTAGATTTTTCGGTTGTCATTTTGATGAGACAACCTTCCTGTCGTTAGGGGGAGATAGGAAAAAAGATTTTCCATGGGAATGACAGGAAATGTCATTGAATATTTCAAGTGTGTCTCATTTTGATCCCAAAAAAACTTCACAATGTAAAGTTGAAGTCAAACGAATCAGACTCGATACCTGATACGTTTAATATTATCTAGAGTGACAATCACATATACGAGCTGCAAATATACTCGCAAGGTCAAAAGTCCCCAAACAAGGGCACAACGTCGCTGGAAGTACGTTGCAATCACACATGGTGGATGTGTGGTTGAGGTCGTAACTCCCAAAAGGAAATGGGGGAAGCTACTTGGTTCGATAGATACTCATCTAAAGGAAGAGAAGAGTAAGGCACAACTATATATCATCAATACGTGAGATTATCTCTGATTAAATCTAGTCTATGAATCATTACTGGAGGACGCTCCGAAGTTAATACTGATTCCAAAGATCAAAGAAATCTCAAATGAATATGAGTCGATGGACAGATCATACATACTCAATGATGATATATTTTCATATACCGTTGCTTATGAGATAACAGAGCACGATGTCATCGAACCATGCTCAGTTGAAGAATGTCAATAAAGAGCAAATTGGCCTAAATGAAAAGAAGCAATCCAGGATAATTATTTGACAAATGAACAGGTATTTGGTTCGGTAGTGCTAACCGACCAAGTGTAAAGCCTGTAGGACATAGATAAATCATTTGTCACAGAAGCGTAATGAGAATAATTAAGTCATAATATATAAGGCTCTCCTTTGGTGCAAGGTTTCTCACAACGCACTGGATTGACCACAATAAGACTTACTCTCTCGTGATGGACAACGTTCTACTAATTAAATTAGCCAAGTAGTTTCCGAAGGACTGGAAATTGCAGCTCAACGATGTAGTTACTACATATCTCTACGGGGATTTAAATTCAGAGATATAAAAGTGCTTGATGACATTATACCAATATCAAGTAACTTTAAACTATGAAATGTGTTTACAATAAAATTGAAACACTCGCTTTATAGATTAAAGCAATCTATGGGGATGTGGTATACCCGCCTGAGTGAATACTTGATTGGGAAATAAGAACGATGAACTGTGCCCTTGCGTATTTGTTTAGGAAAACAAGTTCCAGACTTTCGAAGTAGCTCTATATGTCAATGTTATGAACATAATAGACACTCTTGATGAAATAAGAGAAACCACAAGCTACTTGAATTCTGATTTTGAGATGAAAGATCTTGAAAAAACTTGGTTTTGTCTAGATACTTGAACTAGGACACTGAGTTTGTGGAATATTAATCCACCGATCCGCATATGTCCAGAAAATGATCAGGCGACTTAATATGGACAAAGCGCATCCTACTAGCACTCCCATGATCGGTCAAAGTGTTGGATATACGAAAAGATCCATTTCGTCTAAAGGATGAGGACGAAGAGGTGTTTGGAGATGGAATTCCATACTTAAGTACAATAGGCACATTATTGTACTCAACATAATACACTTGACCGTATATTGTACTTCTCACTGAACTTGTCAGCTAGATTTAGCGCCAACGCAACGTCATTGGAATGATTTCAAATTAATCTTTTGGAACCATTGACGTGGGCTTATAATTTCCCCACGGAGAAAAATGGATTGATAATGAAACTTCAATACCTACTTAGATTGTGAGCGACAAAAGTATTGGCTCTTATAGAAAAAACCAAACAATGCCTTGGTATATATTTGCTGTTATTAGGTATATGTTTGACTCATATAAAGGTTGTTCCCAAACTGGATAAGGAATTATCATATGAAACATGCTTGTAACGTCCCAAAAATTACAAAGAATTTAAAATATTTAAAAGTAATACATTTCATTATAATCAAACCAAAAGTTAACAATTCCCATTACAATAAGAATAAACGTCATTATTTAAAACCATCAATAAAGTTTAAGCAGCGGAAAAGTTATATAATTAAATCCCCTTTTAACAAAAGTTTAACTTAAACAATCCTCGCCTCGCGCCCGTGTGTACCGTCATGCCCGACTGCTACTCGCACCTGAAAACACAAGATTTTGGGAAGGGGTAAGCACGAAGCTTAGTGAATTCAACCACCATAATTAACACAGTTATTCCACACTACCCCTAAAACAGATAGTTGCATATAAACAAGCATACAAGTCTACGAATAAATCATAAACATGCATACTTACACCATCCCACCCAAAAGGCATACGTCGGTCCCACCGACCACACGATAACCGTGCAAGCATTACCCGGTCCCACCGAGTTCCTACGCCACCCGCGTATACAATTTCGGCCCCACCGAGTTCCTACGCCACCCGCGTATACAAATTTCGGCCCCACCGAGTTCCTACGCCACCCGCGTATACAAAGTTCGGCCCCACCGAGTTACTACGCCACCCGCGTATACATAACAATAAAGGTCCCACTAGACACCCCACTATCTAGTCCCACATCACAATTAAATAAAGCTACCACACACGTGCTATCGTAATGTAAAAGTAACCGATATTAAAAATAGTGAGAGAACTCACCTCGTAAGCGCGCCTAGCTCACAAACAATAATTCAAGCTCCACAAATCCAAGATCACTTCCCGACACCTAAACGAACGTTAAAACGTATCAATACGTGGCCCGGACCCTAAAACATGACGCACGATTAAACTGTCGCTAAAACGACTTTTTGGCTTAGAAAACCAGGTCTGTTCGGGACCTGTTTCGACCTCCTTAAACCCAGAAAATCCTCAATTAAAATTAACTACCCTCTAGGTCCGGGTCTTAGCTTTCCAGGGACGTATCGCACGCGCTCTAACAATTTTTCTACAATTTATTATGGATTTTACAAAACTGGTTAACTGCACAGCGAAAAACAGCACCTTTCGTTATAAAACAGCAGTTTGACACTAGCTACGGTCCGAACTGGTTTTTCCGCAAAACATAAGAAACTTACTAGACTCAGAATGGGAACTTTTGGCACTGGTTTCATCCCAATCCGACATTCCTATCAGAAGTTATGGCTTTCCCAAAACAGTGGCAGAAACTGTGACTTTTAAAACGGAACGCGATCTGCCACATCCGGACCTGCTGTATAAACAGCCAAATTAGGCCTAGCTAGAGGCCGAACCGGACTTCCGCTAAAACACGAAAAGTGTGCCCGGCACAGAATGTGAACCGTGGGCACCGGATTCGCCTCAATCCGAGCTACGACGGAAAAGTTATGGCCGTCGCAAAACAGTGGCAGACAAACGTTTTCACATAAAATGACAAAAGAAGCTTAACTTAATTCTTAACCCATTAAGCCATGCCTTAAGCATTCAGACCTGGAACTAGCTGTGACTTATTGATTAAGATTAAAAGGGCTGAGCAGCCTGTGCACCACCCTCTGCCACCTCCGGCAATGGCGGCCGTTGGCGGCGGCGGCGGTTAAAAGCTTCCGGCGAAACCACACCAAAACGTACACCCCGACTTACCCACACTCACACCCGCATACACGCGCACACACACACACACGCACGTACACCCCCCGGCCGACACAGCGGCGGCGCACGGCGGCAGCCACACCGCCGGCAGCCATGGCTGCGGCGGTGGTGGGGTGGTTTACCAATTCCGACGAAGAAAAACACAACGAAAAGAACGGAAACACGGGATTACCTCGACGTGACTTCTCCTCCACTCTTTCCGGCAGAAACGACGACGATTCTCCCCTCTTTCCGGCGAACTTTCTCCCTCTCTCTCCGGCGACTCTCTCTTCTCTTACTCCGGCGACTCTCTCTCTCTAACACACGGTTCCTATCTCCTTCTCTATTTGCGGCCGGCGATCACAAAAGGGGAGAGGGTAACGTAGGGTTTGCTTTTCTTTTGTTTTCTAATCACGTCACATACACCCACAAACAAAACACATGGATTCTGCTATGAATTCGCATGGGCTGAAACCTCATCTTTTGGCCTTTTAACACTTTTAGCCCCTCAACTACATCCTTCTCGCAACTAACCAAAATTCCGACATTTCTAACGATTAGGTCCAAATCGTCTAACCCTGATAACGGAAACCACATAAAATCAAACTTAAAAAGAAAAGAATTAATAAAAGAAATTACATACCGGGGTACGGGCTTTACAACTCTCCCCCACTTGGATTAGACTTCGTCCTCGAAGTCTCTGCCTACGAATATCTCCGGATAGTTCTCCCTCATCTCAACCTCAGGTTCCCAAGTCCACTTGAAACCCCTTCTAAAACTTCTCGAATACTTTTCTTACTAACGTTCTCCTTCTAGGACACTGGGATTATGATCGGCAGAACACCCCAACAATTGGAATCATTCCTAGCCAAGCGACTTCGGTTGTCTCCCAACCTTAGATATTCCATACATCCCGAGTCAAATCTCAAGCTCTAATCATTCTAAGGTTGCCTACCAATATACCCAACTGGATACTCGGATCCGATCATTCCTACCATTACTGCCGATTAACTTCCACGAGTTCCAATGAACTCCCAAATTTTACCTTACACGCGTCATCAAACCAGTAAATTTATAATCACCCGCGAAGGTCATTCCACCACAACCATTCATCACAAGTAGGCATCTCAGGGTTACTACTACCATCACCATAATTATTGTAAAAATCGGTTACAAATCTCCGATTACACTAAAGGTGTTTGGCCTCAAGCCCAAAAGTCGACACTTAAACATACTACTTACTTCAAAAGGTTACTGCGCATTTATTCTCTTAATTACAAAGGGCATCATTCCCTTAACCGACACTATTCGGCCTACGTTACCAACACGCGTGGAATACCCAACCTTCCACCGTCTACTTATCCTCCACACTCGCTCTACGAAGCCTAGTTACACCGTATCAAGATATGCCTTAACGCCTACCTCCCAGGTACGTCTCAAGGCCCGGCACATCGGAACTACCTCTCAGGTAAGTGTCCAAGACTATACCCTCCCAGTGCCTACTGGAAAGTCAAGGTCATAACACAAGAATACCGGGGTCCCACCCCGAAATACTCAACCGATCATTACCAACGACTGACTGACATGACCAAGGATCCAATGCAAACAGTCTACCAATAACATGCCTATCCCGGAATGACTCACTCACCCAAACATGTAAATATTCAACGTGCAATAAATGCAAAACTGTGCAACAAAACAACCCATCAACAAGACTCCACATCGAGCCATTAAAACCGAGCAATTGACCCATGACTATCTCAAAGTCAAAACCGAGCAAAATGCTCCACGCTTGCTAGACCCATAAGTCGGTCAAAAACGCGTTTAAATAAAGTTTAAGCAAGCAATAATCTAAAATCAACATTAGTCCCAAACTCAACACGGGTTAAACAAAAGAGTTTTCCAAAAGGACTCACACCCTCAAAATTCTCAAAATGACACATAACACTTAAAAGCGCATTTCCCAAATGGTTTACAAAATCATTTACAAAATGTTTTCAACGTCAAGATTTTTCATTTCAAAAAGACCGTAAGCAATAAAACTACTATTACCAGGTCGGTAGTTACGCAAAAATGGACACGCTCGTCCCACAAATGAAAATCATGTCGAAAATCATTTCATTGCAACTTAGTTTACTCACAAAACGTAAAGCGAAATAAATAATTTCTTTGAAAATGAACCGTCACGGTTCTAGTATGAATTGACTCATGACGTGTATTTAAAGTAACCGTCGACCTTACACCGGGTGCAACAAAAGTGTGCATATAATTTCAAAATCAGTTCCACGATATTTGACCCCAAAATTCCTCTTTTTTTCAACAAAAATGTCGTGGCACAGGGTTCACTAACAAATCTTACGCGCGTCGGCTAGTCATACAAAACGATGAAACGGTTTACAAATATTTTTTTGTTAAAACACAACTGTCTCGTGTAAGTTTCAAACTTAAAGATAAAAACCGATCCGCTTCCATCATTTGAAAATATCGACTAAAATCTCATAAAATCTCAAAAGGTGGGGTTCTTTAAATTGGTTTTCAAGATTTCCCCAAATGGTCACATAAACAAATAATATATGCACCTCGTGAAATTAAACCCACACGACTCAACATGCCGTAAAACAAAACTTATTTTAACCAAATCACTCAAATAGCTTTATACAGACATCGTGGAATGTAACTTTCCGTCTCAACTCTAACATATGTGGAGGAGTTCCAATGTTAAAGTCACAAGCCGTAGTCACTTGCCCAACATTTTAAACACCACAAAACACGTATATCATCTTACCCGAAAGAACCGTTGGAAAAATAACGAAAAGAGACAAATTCTAACAAAGTTTGCACTCCCGTGATAAAACGATTTCATACACTTTCAAAACCATATTTCAAAATCTTGTGTGTGTGCTGAACATTTCCCAAAATTCCAAAACACCATCCATAAAATGATTTGAAACACAAGAATTTGCTAATGCAATCTATTTCAAAATCAAACTTTGTGCATGACTTAGTCGGCATTATACGCCTCGACTCCTACTCCTCCAAATCTCTCCGGTCCACTAACGTCATCCGGACATTTAAACCTCTTAGGTAAGTTGGGAAATTACGTCAAATAATCCCTACGATTTTTCCTCAAATCAAAGTCGGCTCTATAAGCCTATGATTCTAGCACAGTCATCCATCTTGGCCCGAAACAAACATCATCCTCATCGTCACTCCAAGTGACTAATACTAGAATCGTCCTTTTATTCCAACGACCACTAATTTATAACCTTCGTCACTACCCCAACGATCATCACCTCAAGCAAAACAAGTACCCATCTGTACTAGTAGGTTCACTATTGTTGTTCCTCCTTGTGATAGCTATTCTGGGTAGATATTACAACGAATTATTAGCACATACTAACTCGCACAAACAACGCTCACGCTCAACTCCTTGGATTCCTCGTGACTTTCTCCGACTCGAGCATTGATCCTGTGTTTCCGATAGTAGGAGCTCTACTACTACCTTCCACACCTATCATCACTCGTTCCGAGTTCCATCCGATGGGTCCAAGTAGTTTCTCGCCGATAACTACACACATATGCCCGCACCGGCATATGTACACACTCTTCCTAGCTCCCTAGGAATAATCATAATACCCCACTACCCTTGCTAGGGCGGAACCCCCACTAACCCTGACGAGTCGCCTCGTGAACGCACAGTCGTATACAGTGGAAACCAGATAGACATTCGATTATAAGATTCTATCCTACAACGGTTGGACTCAAACAAGAGCTGCGCAATAGAACTAAATCCAACATTCTAAGGCTATTCGGTTCCTACCGCATACAACCTATAGTGCATCCGCTTAACAACCTATCAAAGTTAGCATAAGTTCCTAATAGAAAATAACAACCATACAATACAGTGTATTAAGCACCAAGCAATCTAGTATACATACTCCTATGTTCTAGAAAGCAATTTTTGCATACGTACTCATATGTAAACGCTATTCCCAGCTCACTAGGAATTTCATCTCATCCTACTATCCTTGCTACAACGGAATCCCTGTTAGCCATAACGAGTTGCCTCGCGAATACCCAGTCGCATGCAGCGTGAATCAAATAGACATTCGAATACAAGATTCTATCCTAGAACGGTTGGACTCAAACAAGAGCTGTGCAATTGAACTAAATCAAATATTCTAAGGCTATATGATTCTTACTGCATACAACCTATAGGGCCTTCACTTAACAACCTACCATAACTAGCATTGATTCCTACTAGCAAGCAATCATCATACAGTACAGTGTAAACAACATAGGCAATCTTGCACGCATACCCTATGCCTAGAAAGCAATAAATACACTAAGTAATGTACCTTCCCACTTAGCGTCGGCTGACTGTACACACTGCGCCCTCAATCACCGTTTCCCAAACGGGTTTTCCTTTTTCCTTTATTCCCAAAGATTTTAGTAAAAGAGTTTAAAACTTCATAGTCGCAACTTGAGACCAAACACACCGAGATGTGTTTGATTCACTCAATCTGTGCTCTGATACCAAGTTGTAACGTCCCAAAAATTACAAGGAATTTAAATTTTTTAAAAGTAATACATTTCATTATAATCAAACCAAAAGTTAACAATTCCCATTACAATAAGAATAAACGTCGTTATTTAAAACCATCAATAAAGTTTAAGCAGCGGAAAAGTTATATAATTAAATCCCCCTTTAACAAAAGTTTAACTTAAACAATCCTCGCCTCGCGCCCGTGTGTACCGTCATGCCCGACTGCTACTCGCACCTGAAAACACAAGATTTTGGGAAGGGGTAAGCACGAAGCTTAGTGAATTCAACCACCATAATTAACACAGTTATTCCACACTACCCCTAAAACAGATTGTTGCATATAAACAAGCATACAAGTCTACGAACAAATCATAAACATGCATACCTACACCATCCCACCCAAAAGGCATACGTCGGTCCCACCGACCACACGATAACCGTGCAAGCATTACCCGGTCCCACCGAGTTCCTACGCCACCCGCGTATACAATTTTAGCCCCACCGAGTTCCTACGCCACCCGCGTATACAAATTTCGGCCCCACCGAGTTCCTACGCCACCCGCGTATACAAAGTTCGGCCCCACCGAGTTACTACGCCACCCGCGTATACATAACAATAAAGGTCCCACTAGACACCCCACTATCTAGTCCCACATCACAATTAAATAAAGCTACCACACACGTGCTATCGTAATGTAAAAGTAACCGATATTAAAAATAGTGAGAGAACTCACCTCGTAAGCGCGCCTAGCTCACAAACAATAATTCAAGCTCTACAAATCCAAGATCACTTCCCGACACCTAAACGAACGTTAAAACGTATCAATACGTGGCCCGGACCCTAAAACATGACGCACGATTAAACTGTCGCTAAAACGACTTTTTGACTTAGAAAACCAGGTCTGTTCGGGACCTGTTTCGACCTCCTTAAACCCAGAAAATCCTCAATTAAAATTAACTCCCTCTAGGTCCGGGTCTTAGCTTTCCAGGGACGTATCGCACGCGCTCTAACGATTTTTCTACAATTTATTATGGATTTTACAAAACTGGTTAACTGCACAGCGAAAAACAGCACATTTCGTTATAAAACAGCAGTTTGACACTAGCTACGGTCCGAACTGGTTTTTCCGCAAAACATAAGAAACTTACTAGACTCAGAATGGGAACTTTTGGCACTGGTTTCATCCCAATCCGACATTCCTATCAGAAGTTATGGCTTTCCCAAAACAGTGGCAGAAACTGTGACTTTTAAAACGGAACGCGATCTGCCACATCCGGACCTGCTGTATAAACAGCCAAATTAGGCCTAGCTAGAGGCCGAACCGGACTTCCGCTAAAACACGAAAAGTGTGCCCGGCACAGAATGTGAACCGTGGGCACCAGATTCACCTCAATCCGAGCTACGACGGAAACGTTATGGCCGTCGCAAAAAAGTGGCAGACAAACGTTTTCACATAAAATGACAAAAGAAGCTTAACTTAATTCTTAACCCATTAAGCCATGCCTTAAGCATTCAGACCTGGAACTAGCTGTGACTTATTGATTAAGATTAAAAGGGCTGAGCAGCCTGTGCACCACCCTCTGCCACCTCCGGCAATGGCGGCCGTTGGCGGCGGCGGCGGCGGTTAAAAGCTTCCGGCGAAACCACACCAAAACGTACACCCCGACTTACCCACACTCACACCCGCATACACGCACACACACACACACGCACGTACACCCCCCCGGCCGACACAGCGGTGGCGCACGGCGGCAGCCATGGCTGCGGCGGTGGTGGGGTGGTTTACCAATTCCGACGAAGTAAAACACAACGAAAAGAACGGAAACACGGGATTACCTCGACGTGACTTCTCCTCCACTCTTTCCGGCAGAAACGACGACGATTCTCCCCTCTTTCCGGCGAACTTTCTCCCTCTCTCTCCGGCGACTCTCTCTTCTCTTACTCCGGCGACTCTCTCTCTCTAACACACGGTTCCTATCTCCTTCTCTATTTGCGGCCGACGATCACAAAAGGGGAGAGGGTAACGTAGGGTTTGCTTTTCTTTTGTTTTCTAATCACGTCACATACACCCACAAACAAAACACATGGATTCTGCTATGAATTCGCATGGGCTGAAACCTCATCTTTTGGCCTTTTAACACTTTTAGCCCCTCAACTACATCCTTCTCGCAACTAACCAAAATTCCGACATTTCTAACGATTAGGTCCAAATCGTCTAACCCCGATAACGGAAACCACATAAAATCAAACTTAAAAAGAAAAGAATTAATAAAAGAAATTACATACCGGGGTACGGACTTTACAATGCTGATTGCTTGGAAGTAAACTAAGCAAACCCTTAATAGCTATCTTTTTATATTATCAACAATCTTACTCTCCATGAGACTATCCAATAGTATATATGGTTAAGGACTATCATTACACATATAAGAGGAGCTAGTAATTTTGAATTTAACCACTATACAACTTGCATGTATGAAAATAATGCATCATATATCGAAGAAATGAAAGTAAGATACATCAAGGGTTATAACACAAATCATATGCATCTTAAGTTTCTATACAATTAACAATAATAAACTCGCCTCAAGATTCAAATGAATCAAAAGGATGAGAGGGGAATGTAACATATTTGCCTACCAAATCATTTACTAAAATCATATTTGGAAAACATGTGAAAGTATTATAATGCAAATGTTTTCAAACTCCTTTGATTAATGTATAAGTCAGGGGGAGTAATTGACAAAAGAATGTGTCTACTAAATATGTACTATTAATGGGTTGTGCTCTTTCTTTCGCCCAAAGTTTTATTTTTCCCATTGGGTTTTGTTCCTTGGTGCAAGGTTTTAGTGAGACAACATTTTATACATCATCTTGATTTCTATACCTCTTGATTGATGCACAAATCAAGAAAAAAGTAAACTAAAGGAATTGTTTATTGGTGTCTTGTATTCTTTCCTTCGCCTAAAGTTTTTATTTTTCCCACTGGGTTTTCTTTCTTTGGCGTAAGGTTTTAATGAGACAAGAACTATGCACCATCACTCATTTGATTCGGCACAAGAGGGAGTGTTGAAGGATATGTGCCATCATGAAAAGGAAGTGATTGAAAGAATATTTTTCTAGTATTAGAATTTACCATAATTAATGTTTTCTTTTCTATTGTAAACTCCTCCCTATTTAAAGGGCTTATGATTAATGATAATTACGATTCATTCTCTCAATTTTATTGTTCTATTCAGTTTTTCCTTTAACATTATTTACTTTTTATTGATGGAATATAATAAAAAAACATTTATCTTTCATGATAGTTATTTTTAGATAGTTTTGGAGAGATTTAGAGAGATTTAGAGCATCTCCAACCATACGCTATTTCTTATTTTTTGTCGTTTCTTTCAGTCAACCTCACGCCAAACGGTATATTTGGCGTGTACAATTTACACGGCATAAAAAGAGGGCCCACCACTACTCCTTTTTACATTAATATTTAATAATATATAATTCAATTAATTGTTTATTTTTTCAATTATTGTTATTAAAAATAGTTAATAGTAAATAAAATATGTTATTTTAATGTGGGGTCCACAAATTTGGTGTTTTTTTAGTATGGTTGGAGTTGGGGTTTTTTTTTGTGTTGGCCCCATCAGAATTGGTGTTTTTGGTGTTTTTTTTTGTGCCAAGGTTGGAGATGCTCTGCCCTCTTAATTTCCCTAATGGAGTTAAAAACTGCCTAAAATACGATCTAAATGATTTTCTTTTAGCAGTTAACTTAACTCTTTTTTCTTTTAGATACAAAATATCAAAACTGAAATATATTATTTATACAAAAGGATATACAATTAATTAATGACTATTATAATTTGTTTTGATAATTATAAACAACTATTTTGATTAGTATATAAACTATTATAAAAGTTGAGCTAAAACAATAAATCTAATAAAAAATCAATTAATTAACTATTGACCAATAAAATTTAGTAAAAACCCCGGCCCTATAAAACCGATTACAAGACTAATTTAAGGGTATATATTTAGGGATGTATAATTGCTTTATAAATTCAGTTAATTTGGTATTTTAAAAACGTTTAAAATAATCATTTCATGTTTACTTCTTATAAAAAAAAGAATGAACTCCATATCATATTTTCATTTTGCTTTCAATCCAAATCATACCAAATTATTATAAACATATAAAATTAATTAAATCAGCTACACCTATTATTTCCATTACAATCTCAGGTCATATAAATTTTAGATTTTTATGAAATAAAAATTCACCACATGACAAATATTTTCATTTTGGACTATTTCATCTAAGAAATTTGACAACAAATTAAAATATTTTATCAATAAACATCTAATTTATTTAAAAACAACTGTATTTGTCCACGTTCTTATCGCTATATCTATATGGTCAATAACAGCTAAGAAGCTACATTTTTTTTAAAGCAATATATTAAAAAGAAGCCAAACTACACAAACACCAAACATACAAGGGAAACCCAAATGCAGAAATGAAACCCTAAACCCATAAAAAACAACAAAACATGAAATGTTAGGGTTTTTACAAGCAAAAAATCAGAAACCGTATGTAATAGCAAAAAATGGAATCAAAGAGCAAAAAATGTTGATGAAATGTTAGGGTTTTTACCTCAAATGAAGGAGAGATGTTGATGAAATGTTGAAATCAGAAGGCGTCGATGGCAACAATGGGAAAGAAGAAATGTTGAAGCAGAGAAGGCGTAGATGAAGAAATCATCCATGGTCTTGATTTATATTATATGTTGATGATGTTGAAATCAGAAGGCGTGGATGAAGAATTGTACTTGGGTATGGTGATCTTGAGGGTATGGTCATGAAGGTATGGTGATGAAGAAGGTAGGTTGTAATAGGGTATAGTTGATATCTTGCAATAGGGTATGGTTGATATCTTGTAACAGGGAGTATAGGAGAGAGAGGTGTAACAACCCACTCCAAAGCATGCCGAAATAAGACATCAATTATAATTAAATCACCAAAACTTGGCCCAGGGTTCACACCATCAAAATTCAAAACATGGGTTTGTGGAATAACCCTAATTACAACTGAGAGTATCTAAATACTGGAATGTAAAAGGACGTCCACTAATGCAAGCCACGCCCGCTCTCACGCCTTCTCTTTACCACTAGAGGAAATCGCCCTTAACCTGCTTACCTGAAAAGGGTTTCAGTTTTGAAAATGCGAGGGTTAGACCACGAGGTCTAGTGAGGTCCCTCAGTTACATCCACACCACATATAGCATTTAAGGAGTTTTGCGAAACATAAATCAATATAAAGTTTGGCAAATAATATATGGGACACACCCCCATAAGCATCGCACTATGACAGATGGGACACACCCCCCATAAGCGTCATACCATAACATATGGGACACCCCCCCATAAGCATCACACATTACGTATGGGACACACCCCCCATATACATCACATCATGCATAAGTAAGTCATATGCAACATACATTAAGCGAACACACATGTACAAGTAAATGAACAAGTACCATCAAGCTTTAGTTAGAAAAACTCACCTGGTATGCTTACGTTCCTTTCCTACTCTGGCCCGCCATTCCAAACGATCTACCTGAGCGAAAGGATAAGTTTATAAGTTGGTTGACCAACTATCCAGACACACTAAACTTTCCGGACACACACTTTCCGGACACACTCTCTTATCCGAACAACACCTTATCTGGACAACACCCCTATCCGGACAACACCCCTATCCGGGGAACACCCCCCATCCGGACAACACCCCTATCCGGACAACACCCCTATCCGAGCAACACTCCTATCCGGACAACACCCCCCATCCGGACAACACCCCTATCCGGACAACACCCCTATCCGGACACCCACACGCATAACAGATACTTACCCGGAAACCTTCAACTGATCGGGGTGTTCGGACGTCCAGGAAGGTATCCGGACGTCCAGGAAGGTATCCGGACGTCGACCTGTCCCTTACTTGGTCCGATAAATCCCAGAAACGGTCGATAACTCACAGATGAAGATTAACATCTACACCACGGTCACTAAACTCAACAATTACTGAAATCTTGACAGCAATAACACAGTATAACGCCCAAACTTCCCCAATAAGCTTCAACCTCAAATTTTGACAAAAACTCCAAAATAAATCATCTTAACCACACCCCACAGATTAAGGATGAGTAGAGGAGAATTACCTGGATGTCTTCTTGCAGAAATCGAATCCCAACACACCCTTTCTTCTGATTTTCCAAGCTTAAGGATCCTTTTTCTCCAAAATGCACAAGAACTCCCAACCCTTCTTTCTGCTCTCTATTCTTTCTTCGATCAGCCGCCAACAACAATCCAATTCAGTAAAAGAATGCTCTCTCTAGGGTTTTGTGCCCATTTATACCCTAGACCTCATTTACAAAATACTCCCCTCAACTTTCATTTTAACAATTTCTACCACCAGGCTTGAAACTCGTTCATTTTAGACACGGTTACTACAACACTCCCCCCTCAAAAGAATTCCGTCCCCGGAATTCCATTCTCAAAGAGGTGAGGGTACCTGGACTTCATGACCGCTTCCACTTCCCAAGTAGCCTCTCGTCCTTTATGATACTTCCACTGGACCTTCACTAACCGAACTTCTTTGTTCCTTGTCTTTCGTATCTTACTATCTACGTTTTCCATTGGCTCCTCTTCATACCTCAATTTCTCATCAACACTAATGTCTTCCAACTGTACTGCTATGGTTTCTTCGGCCAGACACTTCCTCAAGTTCGACATAGGAAAGATCGAATGAACTCCCCGGAGCCCGTCAGACAACTCCAACTTGTACGCCACTTCTCCTACACGCTCAATGATAGCGAACGGCCCATCATAACTGGGTCTTGTTTCTCCTTCCTCTCCAACGCACAACGTCTTTTCATGACTAACCTTAAGTATTGCACTGTCTCCCACACGGCATTCGATCAAACTCTTCCTTCTGCTTACACCCTGTGGCGGTCTCGAGCCACGCTTAACTTCTCACGAAATGCATGACCTATTGGTGGTCAACCACACGACCTCCGGTCTCACCCAAAAAGCATTCACACATCTAGTCTCATGGTTTTAAAACGCGTCACTCTAAGGGTTTCACACAAAATTTTACCTTCTTAAAAGAACGCCTTCTACCAAAGTTAACGCCACACATCCCGAAACCCTTATAAAATAACGACGCTCAATTCGCCAACCGATCACCGGATCAACCCTGACTATCACCTTAATCCCACAGTTAAGATTTTTCCTCTCCAGACTATACACAACTCTACAATCACTCTTCTAGCACAAAATACGTCTAAGGCAAATAATACCTTCTTGCATTAAATGTGCCGACCACAACCCATTGATAACAATCAATTCCCACACTTTTACTACAACGTCACTCCCATACTACTATCAAGTCCAATCCCATGGTCCTTCATCCGAGCACTACATTCGACTACCTTCTTCCACTTCCTTCTCAAACATAAAACACATTTCCAAAGAATAACTCACTAGAAGATACACACTCTTGATCAATCACATAAGCTAGTTTTCCTCCACGCTTAAACTACTCACGTACACACAAATCCCATTTCTCATACTCTCACTAGAGTTCATGCACTCAATGGTGACGTTCTGAAACATTGCTTCCCTCTTTCCGAGCCACTTGTCACACTTTACTTTACACTTACTCTCTTATTCCATACTACCGCCCCCAATTACCTCAGGCTAACATGGAACATTTCTCCTTCAACGTTGACCACTCCATACACACAATTTCAACGGTTACTATGTCTAAACCCACAGTTTCACCACATCTCATACGAGAAATTTGACCAAGTCAAACCGGATCTCCACGCTACGTTCGAAGCGACCACACACTTCTCGTTCCTCAAACGATATTAACCCACTCCTTTGCATTCCTTTACACACAAGGATTAGTTCGGCATTCCCAAAGATCTCACATTTACTACGAAACACCATGAACTACCCAATCCAAGATCACACCATTTCCTTCTTAGATAGCCACCAACTCCCACCCCCTTTTATTCTCGGACAACAACACCACACACCACTTAGGCATCCATGCATCACCACACACAATTTTGCCACATTGAACAACTTATAAACAAATCCAGAGCAAGGATCTCCACTTTCGCTCATCCCATATCAACACTAGCCCACCATCTTATCCACACAACCCCACACACTAGAGGTTCAATCCTCACGATCATTTGTGCACACACTAGGCCATGCTTTCTCCACGCCAAACACAACATAAATTTGAAAGAGTATACGAAACAATATGCAATAGCTAGTTTTGCAATTCATCCCCTCACACAACTAACGGAAATTTCTGCCTGGTCACTACACACTTGTGGCCCGATCTAGGGCACACACCCGCCCTTGGGAATAGACCAAGTTCGTTCGAATAATCCATATGGGACACACCCCCCATATACATCACACCATGCCATATGCAATTAATATGCAACTACACATTTAAGTATGCACACTTTAAAAATGACAATCACCTTTTGGCACCTGCTACTGGCACACGCTATAGTCACACGCACCGTGACAGCGTCAAAGAGCACACTCGCTATATATGAAACAAATTCATATATATAATTAATATGGGACCACCCCCCCCCCCCCCCATTTTCTCGACAACGCTAGAGCACAATGCATAATCAATATGGGACACACCCCCCATTTTTCGACAATGCTAGAGCACGATGCATAATTAAAACATGCATTCTACCACACACTTGTTCATAGCTTCATATTTAAGCAGTTGGAAACACGCGAGTAGATAACAATCACACCACACACTTAATCGCCGCTTTGCAATAAATGTAGCTGAGAAGCACACAGTTATATAATAACTCTGTCACATTTGTATACAATTAGGTTCAGAAAGACTCACAACCTTGTCTTTCTCCCATCTAGGTGAATCACAAATTATGACCGTCTACTACACTCGATCGAGTCCTTATTCCCGACCGACTCTTCGGGTCCACTTGAAGCATGCTCAAATAAATCAAACTATAAGACACATCCTTGCAACCAACATAATCTACGTGTCCCACATGAGTTGGGCTAACCACCTCGTTCGTAATTGACATAACAGTCACAAAGGAAGGATCACTTATCCAACTAACACATCTCCACCTTCAGGATACTCACCAAAAAGGCGGCCCACTCTCTGGGCAGATACACACGTATCCCAACCGTCCTCTTATCTCCGCGCTCAAACCCCGACAAATGAAATCACACCAGGGCTAGCCTTTCAACTCTCAAATCTCCCGACAACGACTCAACACTCGTCGTTGACTTCCACACCAAATCCTGGCAATTAGCCTAAATTCAACTTCTCCTCAACTTCGGCTCTACGTCGATACCGACTCATCCACATACCACAACGTTACCTTTCAAAGTATTTTGCCTACTTCGAAATCACCCGGGACACACCCCCCCCTCCCGCCGTCAGACTTATGCCTACTTATCGGAAAGAGCAAGGACTACCATCACACAAGCATTTCCACAGACAAAGACCGAGGCTACAGGTAGGCAATGTCCTCCTTATACTGTAACACTAAGATCGCAAATCAACCATCGACGACTCGACCACATTTTCCACTCCCGGAACTTCGCACATTCTTAGGCACGATATCCCTTACTACCTAGCGAGTTCATAGCCTTCATGCATGACAACACAATGATTTAAATTGTTTTACACACTCAACATATCCCACAAAACAAGGTTTTGATATGCATGCCACGACACTCCCATAAGTTACCACCACACACACCGATCTCAAAGATCGCTCACACGCAACCTTGTTCATCATTTGAAAGTGCATTCACTGAAACTCTCCTTGTGCAAAAATTTTAAAAATACAACAATATCACCCATACTGGGATAGTCGACCGACTCTCACACTTGTTGATATGTCAACAACGTGTTCATATCGTTTTCATCCATAAAACCATACGATCTAATATTGTTACGATTTTATTTATTATTTTATTATTTTTTATTTTTACAACAAGGTTTAACACACTCGCAAAAGAAGTGAAGTAACTCACTATTTCTCCAAGTTCGAAATTTATTACACCATGTAAACAAATTTATCTTTTCCTTCCAGCACACACTTGCACACGCCAACTCATTTTCAAAATCAGAAGTTTACAAGGCACACGCACACGCTCACACATTTTGACATGGGGACTTATGTAACCGGTTTGAAAACGTAATGCATGACTCACTTTACATTGAAGGCTATTCGCTCAAGCAGGGTTAACCTTTTTGCAGTTACAACAAATCAACGCCGACACCCTACTTCCCACTACACCATCAGGTTCCTTACATTTGAAGCAACCTTCGGTACTGATACTTCCCCACACACTTGGATGCTCCAACCTCACAGTCACCACCTGACTATTAATTTTTAAAATAAACGGCTTCACCTCGGTCCCAAATTGGTTAACCGACACCAATGTTACCAATCCATACATCTATCACCTTTCAACCACCCTTTTCCACTAACTAGAGAGTAAGAAAGCACTTCTCCACTATCCGATCCTTGAGTTGAAACTCTCAAGATTTCAATTCACCGGCATTGAGAATCTCCCAGAATAAAGACTCATTAGAGAATAGGAGTTCACCTCCAAACACTTATTTCCCTAAGAACCCTAAAGGTTCTACTTCACACGGACACTCGCACCAAACATTCAAACAACGCTTCTTCTAGAAAGAATCATCACTCATACCATGAATAATCTGTACAACACACAAAACCGTTGCCATCATGACAAGGTAAAACTTTACACACTACTGATAATCTCCACACACTGACCACCACAGTCTGGGTAGCCGCACGTCGGGGTGCTCTTCCCCGATCCCTTCCACGACCTCCGCCCCTCCCGCGGGTAGCCGGTTGCCTCAGAGGACTCACTGGTCCATCCTCCAGACTCCCCTCCACGCGGATTTCCCCCGCTAAAGGCAAAGTCTCCACAACTGGTACAGACCTACTCCTCAAACTTCGTCCTGACATTCACAACTACCGAAACATTACACAAAATATAGATTAACAACCGTCCCAAAATAACAAGGCAAGAATGATCACCGTCATGCACCTGTAAATTCACAATTACACTGGCCAGGTGTAATTTCCGAACTTACCTTACATGATAGTTTTCACCACCCTATTATTCACGCTTCCCAGTGAGGTCTTCCTAGGCCTTCCTACATTCTCAGTTGTACTTCTACAGTTTAAGTTTAGGCCCATCCGGTCACCTAAATCCCTTAAACTATGGCTCTGATACCAACTGTAACAACCCACTCCAAAGCATGCCGAAATAAGACATCAATTATAATTAAATCACCAAAACTTGGCCCAGGGTTCACACCATCAAAATTCAAAACTTGGGTTTGTGGAATAACCCTAATTACAACTGAGAGTATCTAAATATTGGAATGTAAAAGGACGTCCACTAATGCAAGCCACGCCCGCTCTCACGCCTTCTCTTTACCACTAGAGGAAATCGCCCTTAACCTGCTTACCTGAAAAGGGTTTCAGTTTTGAAAATGCGAGGGTTAGACCACGAGGTCTAGTGAGGTCCCTCAGTTACATCCACACCACATATAGCATTTAAGGAGTTTTGCGAAACATAAATCAATATAAAGTTTGGCAAATAATATATGGGACACACCCCCATAAGCATCACACTATGATAGATGGGACACACCCCCCATAAGCGTCATACCATAACATATGGGACACACCCCCCATAAGCATCACACATTACGTATGGGACACACCCCCCATATACATCACATCATGCATAAGTAAGTCATATGCAACATACATTAAGCGAACACACATGTACAAGTAAATGAACAAGTACCATCAAGCTTTATTTAGAAAAACTCACCTGGTATGCTTACGTTCCTTTCCTACTCTGGCCCGCCATTCCAAACGATCTACCTGAGCGAAAGGATAAGTTTATAAGTTGGTTGACCAACTATCAGGACACACTAAACTTTCCGGACACACACTTTCCGGACACACTCTCTTATCCGGACAACACCTTATCTGGACAACACCCCTATCCGGACAACACCCCTATCCGGGCAACACCCCCCATCCGGACAACATCCCCCATCCGGACAACACCCCTATCCAGGCAACACTCCTATCCGGACAACACCCCCCATCCGGACAACACCCCTATCCGGACAACACCCCTATCCGGACACCCACACGCATAACAGATACTTACCCGGAAACCTTCAACTGATCGGGGTGTCCGGACGTCCAGGAAGGTATCCGGACGTCCAGGAAGGTATCCGGACGTCGACCTGTCCCTTACTTGGTCCGATAAATCCCAGAAACGGTCGATAACTCACAGATGAAGATTAACATCTACACCACGGTCACTAAACTCAAAAATTACTGAAATCTTGACAGCAATAACACAGTATAACGCCCAAACTTCCCCAATAAGCTTCAACCTCAAATTTTGACAAAAACTCCAAAATAAATCATCTTAACCACACCCCACAGATTAAGGATGAGTAGAGGAGAATTACCTGGATGTCTTCTTGCAGAAATCGAATCCCAACACACCCTTTCTTCTGATTTTCCAAGCTTAAGGATCCTTTTTCTCCAAAATGCACAAGAACTCCCAACCCTTCTTTCTGCTCTCTATTCTTTCTTCGATCAGCCGCCAACAACAATCCAATTCAGTAAAAGAATGCTCTCTCTAGGGTTTTGTGCCCATTTATACCCTAGACCTCATTTACAAAATACTCCCCTCAACTTTCATTTTAACAATTTCTACCACCAGGCTTGAAACTCGTTCATTTTAGACACGGTTACTACAACACCCCCCCCTCAAAAGAATTCCGTCCCCGGAATTCCATTCTCAAAGAGGTGAGGGTACCTGGACTTCATGACCGCTTCCACTTCCCAAGTAGCCTCTCGTCCTTTATGATACTTCCACTGGACCTTCACTAACCGAACTTCTTTGTTCCTTGTCTTTCGTATCTTACTATCTACGTTTTCCATTGGCTCCTCTTCATACCTCAATTTCTCATCAACACTAATGTCTTCCAACTGTACTGCTATGGTTTCTTCGGCCAGACACTTCCTCAAGTTCGACATAGGAAAGATCGAATGAACTCCCCGGAGCCCGTCAGACAACTCCAACTTGTACGCCACTTCTCCTACACGCTCAATGATAGCGAACGGCCCATCATAACTGGGTCTTGTTTCTCCTTCCTCTCCAACGCACAACGTCTTTTCATGACTAACCTTAAGTATTGCACTGTCTCCCACACGGCATTCGATCAAACTCTTCCTTCTGCTTACACCCTGTGGCGGTCTCGAGCCACGCTTAACTTCTCACGAAATGCATGACCTATTGGTGGTCAACCACACGACCTCCGGTCTCACCCAAAAAGCATTCACACATCTAGTCTCATGGTTTTAAAACGCGTCACTCTAAGGGTTTCACACAAAATTTTACCTTCTTAAAAGAACGCCTTCTACCAAAGTTAACGCCACACATCCCGAAACCCTTATAAAATAACGACGCTCAATTCGCCAACCGATCACCGGATCAACCCTGACTATCACCTTAATCCCACAGTTAAGATTTTTCCTCTCCAAACTATACACAACTCTACAATCACTCTTCTAGCACAAAATACGTCTAAGGCAAATAATACCTTCTTGCATTAAATGTGCCGACCACAACCCATTGATAACAATCAATTCCCACACTTTTACTACAACGTCACTCCCATACTACTATCAAGTCCAATCCCATGGTCCTTCATCCGAGCACTACATTCGACTACCTTCTTCCACTTCCTTCTCAAACATAAAACACATTTCCAAAGAATAACTCACTAGAAGATACACACTCTTGATCAATCACATAAGCTAGTTTTCCTCCACGCTTAAACTACTCACGTACACACAAATCCCCTTTCTCATACTCTCACTAGAGTTCATGCACTCAATGGTGACGTTCTGAAACATTGCTTCCCTCTTTCCGAGCCACTTGTCACACTTTACTTTACACTTACTCTCTTATTCCATACTACCGCCCCCAATTACCTCAGGCTAACATGGAACATTTCTCCTTCAACGTTGACCACTCCATACACACAATTTCAACGGTTACTATGTCTAAACCCACAGTTTCACCACATCTCATACGAGAAATTTGACCAAGTCAAACCGGATCTCCACGCTACGTTCGAAGCGACCACACACTTCTCGTTCCTCAAACGATATTAACCCACTCCTTTGCATTCCTTTACACACAAGGATTAGTTCGGCATTCCCAAAGATCTCACATTTACTACGAAACACCATGAACTACCCAATCCAAGATCACACCATTTCCTTCTTAGATAGCCACCAACTCCCACCCCCTTTTATTCTCGGACAACAACACCACACACCACTTAGGCATCCATGCATCACCACACACAATTTTGCCACATTGAACAACTTATAAACAAATCCCGAGCAAGGATCTCCACTTTTGCTCATCCCATATCAACACTAGCCCACCATCTTATCCACACAACCCCACACACTAGAGGTTCAATCCTCACGATCATTTGTGCACACACTAGGCCATGCTTTCTCCACGCCAAACACAACATAAATTTGAAAGAGTATACGAAACAATATGCAATAGCTAGTTTTGCAATTCATCCCCTCACACAATTAACGGAAATTTCTGCCTGGTCACTACACAATTGTGGCCCGATCTAGGGCACACACCCGCCCTTGGGAATAGACCAAGTTCGTTCGAATAATCCATATGGGACACACCCCCCATATACATCACACCATGCCATATGCAATTAATATGCAACTACACATTTAAGTATGCACACTTTAAAAATGACAATCACCTTTTGGCACCTGCTACTGGCACACGCTATAGTCACACGCACCGTGACAGCGTCAAAGAGCACACTCGCTATATATGAAACAAATTCATATATATAATTAATATGGGACACCCCCCCCCCCCCATTTTCTCGACAACGCCAGAGCACAATGCATAATCAATATGGGACACACCCCCCATTTTTCGACAATGCTAGAGCACGATGCATAATTAAAGCATGCATTCTACCACACACTTGTTCATAGCTTCATATTTAAGCAGTTGGAAACACGCGAGTAGATAACAATCACACCACACACTTAATCGCCGCTTTGCAATAAATGTAGCTGAGAAGCACACAGTTATATAATAACTCTGTCACATTTGTATACAATTAGGTTCAGAAAGACTCACAACCTTGTCTTTCTCCCATCTAGGTGAATCACAAATTATGACCGTCTACTACACTCGATCGAGTCCTTATTCCCGACCGACTCTTCGGGTCCACTTGAAGCATGCTCAAATAAATCAAACTATAAGACACATCCTTGCAACCAACATAGTCTACGTGTCCCACATGAGTTGGGCTAACCACCTCGTTCGTAATTGACATAACAGTCACAAAGGAAGGATCACTTATCCAACTAACACATCTCCACCTTCAGGATACTCACCAAAAAGGCGGCCCACTCTCTGGGCAGATACACACGTATCCCAACCGTCCTCTTATCTCCGCGCTCAAACCCCGACAAATGAAATAACACCAGGGCTAGCCTTTCAACTCTCAAATCTCCCGACAACGACTCAACACTCGTCGTTGACTTCCACACCAAATCCTGGCAATTAGCCTAAATTCAACTTCTCCTCAACTTCGGCTCTACGCCGATACCGACTCATCCACATACCACAACGTTACCTTTCAAAGTATTTTGCCTACTTCGAAATCACCCGGGACACACCCCCCCCCCCCCCCCCTCCCGCCGTCAGTCTTATGCCTACTTACCGGAAAGAGCAAGGACTACCATCACACAAGCATTTCCACAGACAAAGACCGAGGCTACAGGTAGGCAATGTCCTCCTTATACTGTAACACTAAGATCGCAAATCAACCATCGACGACTCGACCACATTTTCCACTCCCGGAACTTCGCACATTCTTAGGCACGATATCCCTTACTACCTAGCGAGTTCATAGCCTTCATGCATGACAACACAATGATTTAAATTGTTTTACACACTCAACATATCCCACAAAACAAGGTTTTGATATGCATGCCACGACACTCCCATAAGTTACCACCACACACACCGATCTCAAAGATCGCTCACACGCAACCTTGTTCATCATTTGAAAGTGCATTCACTGAAACTCTCCTTGTGCAAAAATTTTAAAAATACAGCAATATCACCCATACTGGGATAGTCGACCGACTCTCACACTTGTTGATATGTCAACCACGTGTTCATATCGTTTTCATCCATAAAACCATACGATCTAATATTGTTACGATTTTATTTATTATTTTTTTATTTTTTATTTTTACAACAAGGTTTAACACACTCGCAAAAGAAGTGAAGTAACTCACTATTTCTCCAAGTTCGAAATTTATTACACCATGTAAACAAATTTATCTTTTCCTTCCAGCACACACTTGCACACGCCAACTCATTTTCAAAATCAGAAGTTTACAAGGCACACGCACACGCTCACACATTTTGACATGGGGACTTATGTAACCGGTTTGAAAACGTAATGCATGACTCACTTTACATTGAAGGCTATTCGCTCAAGCATGGTTAACCTTTTTGCAGTTACAACAAATCAACGCCGACACCCTACTTCCCACTACACCATCAGGTTCCTTACATTTGAAGCAACCTTCGGTACTGATACTTCCCCACACACTTGGATGCTCCAACCTCACAGTCACCACCTGACTATTAATTTGTAAAATAAACGGCTTCACCTCGGTCCCAAATTGGTTAACCGACACCAATGTTACCAATCCATACATCTATCACCTTTCAACCACCCTTTTCCACTAACTAGAGAGTAAGAAAGCACTTCTCCACTATCCGATCCTTGAGTTGAAACTCTCAAGATTTCAATTCACCGGCATTGAGAATCTCCCAGAATAAAGACTCATTAGAGAATAGGAGTTCACCTCCAAACACTTATTTCCCTAAGAACCCTAAAGGTTCTACTTCACACGGACACTCGCACCAAACATTCAAACAACGCTTCTTCTAGAAAGAATCATCACTCATACCATGAATAATCTGTACAACACACAAAACCGTTGCCATCATGACAAGGTAAAACTTTACACACTACTGATAATCTCCACACACTGACCACCACAGTCTGGGTAGCCGCACGTCGGGGTGCTCTTCCCCGATCCCTTCCACGACCTCTGCCCCTCCCGCGGGTAGCCGGTTGCCTCAGAGGACTCACTGGTCCATCCTCCAGACTCCCCTCCACGCGGATTTCCCCCGCTAAAGGCAAAGTCTCCACAACTGGTACAGACCTACTCCTCAAACTCCGTCCTGACATTCACAACTACCGAAACATTACACAAAATATAGATTAACAACCGTCCCAAAATAACAAGGCAAGAATGATCACCGTCATGCACCTGTAAATTCACAATTACACTGGCCAGGTGTAATTTCCGAACTTACCTTACATGATAGTTTTCACCACCCTATTATTCACGCTTCCCAGTGAGGTCTTCCTAGGCCTTCCTACATTCTCAGTTGTACTTCTACAGTTTAAGTTTAGGCCCATCCGGTCACCTAAATCCCTTAAACTATGGCTCTGATACCAACTGTAACAACCCACTCCAAAGCATGCCGAAATAAGACATCAATTATAATTAAATCACCAAAACTTGGCCCAGGGTTCACACCATCAAAATTCAAAACTTGGGTTTGTGGAATAACCCTAATTACAACCGAGAGTATCTAAATATTGGAATGTAAAAGGACGTCCACTAATGCAAGCCACGCCCGCTCTCACGCCTTCTCTTTACCACTAGAGGAAATCGCCCTTAACCTGCTTACCTGAAAAGGGTTTCAGTTTTGAAAATGCGAGGGTTAGACCACGAGGTCTAGTGAGGTCCCTCAGTTACATCCACACCACATATAGCATTTAAGGAGTTTTGCGAAACATAAATCAATATAAAGTTTGGCAAATAATATATGGGACACACCCCCATAAGCATCACACTATGATAGATGGGACACCCCCCCATAAGCGTCATACCCTAACATATGGGACACACCCCCTATAAGCATCACACATTACGTATGGGACACACCCCCCATATACATCACATCATGCATAAGTAAGTCATATGCAACATACATTAAGCGAACACACATGTACAAGTAAATGAACAAGTACCATCAAGCTTTAGTTAGAAAAACTCACCTGGTATGCTTACGTTCCTTTCCTACTCTGGCCCGCCATTCCAAACGATCTACCTGAGCGAAAGGATAAGTTTATAAGTTGGTTGACCAACTATCAGGACACACTAAACTTTCCGGACACACACTTTCCGAACACACTCTTTTATCCGGACAACACCTTATCTGGACAACACCCCTATCCGGACAACACCCCTATCCGGGCAACACCCCCCATCCGGACAACACCCCCCATCCGGACAACACCCCTATCCAGGCAACACTCCTATCCGGACAACACCCCCCATCCGGACAACACCCCTATCCGGACAACACCCCTATCCGGACACCCACACGCATAACAGATACTTACCCGGAAACCTTCAACTGATCGGGGTGTCCGGACGTCCAGGAAGGTATCCGGACGTCGACCTGTCCCTTACTTGGTCCGATAAATCCCAGAAACGGTCGATAACTCACAGATGAAGATTAACATCTACACCACGGTCACTAAACTCAACAATTACTGAAATCTTGACAGCAATAACACAGTATAACGCCCAAACTTCCCCAATAAGCTTCAACCTCAACTTTTGACAAAAACTCCAAAATAAATCATCTTAACCACACCCCACAGATTAAGGATGAGTAGAGGAGAATTACCTGGATGTCTTCTTGCAGAAATCGAATCCCAACACACCCTTTCTTCTGATTTTCCAAGCTTAAGGATCCTTTTTCTCCAAAATGCACAAGAACTCCCAACCCTTCTTTCTGCTATCTATTCTTTCTTCGATCAGCCGCCAACAACAATCCAATTCAGTAAAAGAATGCTCTCTCTAGGGTTTTGTGCCCATTTATACCCTAGACCTCATTTACAAAATACTCCCCTCAACTTTCATTTTAACAATTTCTACCACCAGGCTTGAAACTCGTTCATTTTAGACACGGTTACTACAACACTCCCCCCTCAAAAGAATTCCGTCCCCGGAATTCCATTCTCAAAGAGGTGAGGGTACCTGGACTTCATGACCGCTTCCACTTCCCAAGTAGCCTCTCGTCCTTTATGATACTTCCACTGGACCTTCACTAACCGAACTTCTTTGTTCCTTGTCTTTCGTATCTTACTATCTACGTTTTCCATTGGCTCCTCTTCATACCTCAATTTCTCATCAACACTAATGTCTTCCAACTGTACTGCTATGGTTTCTTCGGCCAGACACTTCCTCAAGTTCGACATAGGAAAGATCGAATGAACTCCCCGGAGCCCGTCAGACAACTCCAACTTGTACGCCACTTCTCCTACACGCTCAATGATAGCGAACGACCCATCATAACTGGGTCTTGTTTCTCCTTCCTCTCCAACGCACAACGTCTTTTCATGACTAACCATAAGTATTGCACTGTCTCCCACACGGCATTCGATCAAACTCTTCCTTCTGCTTACACCCTGTGGCGGTCTCGAGCCACGCTTAACTTCTCACGAAATGCATGACCTATTGGTGGTCAACCACACGACCTCCGGTCTCACCCAAAAAGCATTCACACATCTAGTCTCATGGTTTTAAAACGCGTCACTCTAAGGGTTTCACACAAAATTTTACCTTCTTAAAAGAACGCCTTCTACCAAAGTTAACGCCACACATCCCGAAACCCTTATAAAATAACGACGCTCAATTCGCCAACCGATCACCGGATCAACCCTGACTATCACCTTAATCCCACAGTTAAGATTTTTCCTCTCCAGACTATACACAACTCTACAATCACTCTTCTAGCACAAAATACGTCTAAGGCAAATAATACCTTCTTGCATTAAATGTGCCGACCACAACCCATTGATAACAATCAATTCCCACACTTTTACTACAACGTCACTCCCATACTACTATCAAGTCCAATCCCATGGTCCTTCATCCGAGCACTACATTCGACTACCTTCTTCCACTTCCTTCTCAAACATAAAACACATTTCCAAGGAATAACTCAGTAGAAGATACACACTCTTGATCAATCACATAAGCTAGTTTTCCTCCACGCTTAAACTACTCACGTACACACAAATCCCCTTTCTCATACTCTCACTAGAGTTCATGCACTCAATGGTGACGTTCTGAAACATTGCTTCCCTCTTTCCGAGCCACTTGTCACACTTTACTTTACACTTACTCTCTTATTCCATACTACCGCCCCCAATTACCTCAGGCTAACATGGAACATTTCTCCTTCAACGTTGACCACTCCATACACACAATTTCAACGGTTACTATGTCTAAACCCACAGTTTCACCACATCTCATACGAGAAATTTGACCAAGTCAAACCGGATCTCCACGCTACGTTCGAAGCGACCACACACTTCTCGTTCCTCAAACGATATTAACCCACTCCTTTGCATTCCTTTACACACAAGGATTAGTTCGGCATTCCCAAAGATCTCACATTTACTACGAAACACCATGAACTACCCAATCCAAGATCACACCATTTCCTTCTTAGATAGCCACCAACTCCCACCCCCTTTTATTCTCGGACAACAACACCACACACCACTTAGGCATCCATGCATCACCACACATAATTTTGCCACATTGAACAACTTATAAACAAATCCCGAGCAAGGATCTCCACTTTCGCTCATCCCATATCAACACTAGCCCACCACTTAACCTCACAACAATTCAATACCACCATGCCTCGCATGCTTACTAACTATAAGTTATCGCCATCTTATCCACACAACCCCACACACTAGAGGTTCAATCCTCACGATCATTTGTGCACACACTAGGCCATGCTTTCTCCAAGCCAAACACAACATAAATTTGAAAGAGTATACGAAACAATATGCAATAGCTAGTTTTGCAATTCATCCCCTCACACAACTAACGGAAATTTCTGCCTGGTCACTACACACTTGTGGCCCGATCTAGGGCACACACCCGCCCTTGGGAATAGACCAAGTTCGTTCGAATAATCCATATGGGACACACCCCCCATATACATCACACCATGCCATATGCAATTAATATGCAACTACACATTTAAGTATGCACACTTTAAAAATGACAATCACCTTTTGACACCTGCTACTGGCACACGCTATAGTCACACGCACCGTGACAGCGTCAAAGAGCACACTCGCTATATATGAAACAAATTCATATATATAATTAATATGGGACACCCCCCTATTTTCTCGACAACGCCAGAGCACAATGCATAATCAATATGGGACACACCCCCCATTTTTCGACAATGCTAGAGCACGATGCATAATTAAAGCATGCATTCTACCACACACTTGTTCATAGCTTCATATTTAAGCAGTTGGAAACACGCGAGTAGATAACAATCACACCACACACTTAATCGTCGATTTGCAATAAATGTAGCTGAGAAGCACACAGTTATATAATAACTCTGTCACATTTGTATAAAATTAGGTTCAGAAAGACTCACAACCTTGTCTTTCTCCCATCTAGGTGAATCACAAATTATGACCGTCTACTACACTCGATCGAGTCCTTATTCCCGACCAACTCTTCGGGTCCACTTGAAGCACGCTCAAATAAATCAAACTATAAGACACATCCTTGCAACCAACATAGTCTACGTGTCCCACATGAGTTGGGCTAACCACCTCGTTCGTAATTGACATAACAGTCACAAAGGAAGGATCACTTATCCAACTAACACATCTCCATCTTCAGGATACTCACCAAAAAGGCGGCCCACTCTCTGGGCAGATACACACGTATCCCAACCGTCCTCTTATCTCCGCGCTCACACCCGACAAATGAAATCACACCAGGGCTAGCCTTTCAACTCTCAAATCTCCCGACAACGACTCAACACTCGTCGTTGACTTCCACACCAAATCCTGGCAATTAGCCTAAATTCAAATTCTCCTCAACTTTGGCTCTACGTCGATACCGACTCATCCACATACCACAACGTTACCTTTCAAAGTATTTTGCCTACTTCGAAATCACCCGGGACATACCCCCCCCCCCCCCCCCCCCCCGTCAGTCTTATGCCTACTTACCGGAAAGAGCAAGGACTACCATCACACAAGCATTTCCACAGACAAAGACCGAGGCTACAGGTAGGCAATGTCCTCCTTATATTGTAACACTAAGATCGCAAATCAACCATCGACGACTCGACCACATTTTCCACTCCCGGAACTTCGCACATTCTTAGGCACGATATCCCTTACTACCTAGCGAGTTCATAGCCTTCATGCATGACAACACAATGATTTAAATTGTTTTACACACAAACATATCCCACAAAACAAGGTTTTGATATGCATGCCACGACACTCCCATAAGTTACCACCACACACACCGATCTCAAAGATCGCTCACACGCAACCTTGTTCATCATTTGAAAGTGCATTCACTGAAACTCTCCTTGTGCAAAAATTTTAAAAATACAGCAATATCACCCATACTGGGATAGTCGACCGACTCTCACACTTGTTGATATGTCAACCACGTGTTCATATCGTTTTCATCCATAAAACCATACGATCTAATATTGTTACGATTTTATTTATTTTTTATTTATTTTTTATTTTTACAACAAGGTTTAACTCACTCGCAAAAGAAGTGAAGTAACTCACTATTTCTCCAAGTTCGAAATTTATTACACCATGTAAACAAATTTATCTTTTCCTTCCAGCACACACTTGCACACGCCAACTCATTTTCAAAATCCGAAGTTTACAAGGCACACGCACACGCTCACACATTTTGACATGGGGACTTATGTAACCGGTTTGAAAACATAATGCATGACTCACTTTACATTGAAGGCTATTCGCTCAAGCAGGGTTAACCTTTTTGCAGTTACAACAAATCAACGCCGACACCCTACTTCCCACTACACCATCAGGTTCCTTACATTTGAAGCAACCTTCGGTACCGATACTTCCCCACACACTTGGATGCTCCAACCTCACAGTCACCACCTGACTATTAATTTGTAAAATAAACGGCTTCACCTCGGTCCCAAATTGGTTAACCGACACCAATGTTACCAATCCATACATCTATCACCTTTCAACCACCCTTTTCCACTAACTAGAGAGTAAGAAAGCACTTCTCCACTATCCGATCCTTGAGTTGAAACTCTCAAGATTTCAATTCACCGGCATTGAGAATCTCCCAGAATAAAGACTCATTAGAGAATAGGAGTTCACCTCCAAACACTTATTTCCCTAAGAACCCTAAAGGTTCTACTTCACACGGACACTCGCACCAAACATTCAAACAACGCTTCTTCTAGAAAGAATCATCACTCATACCATGAATAATCTGTACAACACACAAAACCGTTGCCATCATGACAAGGTAAAACTTTACACACTACTGATAATCTCCACACACTGACCACCACAGTCTGGGTAGCCGCACGTCGGGGTGCTCTTCCCCGATCCCTTCCACGACCTCTGCCCCTCCCGCGGGTAGCCGGTTGCCTCAGAGGACTCACTGGTCCATCCTCCAGACTCCCCTCCACGCGGATTTCCCCCGCTAAAGGCAAAGTCTCCACAACTGGTACAGACCTACTCCTCAAACTTCGTCCTGACATTCACAACTACCGAAACATTACACAAAATATAGATTAACAACCGTCCCAAAATAACAAGGCAAGAATGATCACCGTCATGCACCTGTAAATTCACAATTACACTGGCCAGGTGTAATTTCCGAACTTACCTTACATGATAGTTTTCACCACCCTATTATTCACACTTCCCAGTGAGGTCTTCCTAGGCCTTCCTACATTCTCAGTTGTACTTCTACAGTTTAAGTTTAGGCCCATCCGGTCACCTAAATCCCTTAAACTATGGCTCTGATACCAACTGTAACAACCCACTCCAAAGCATGCCGAAATAAGACATCAATTATAATTAAATCACCAAAACTTGGCCCAGGGTTCACACCATCAAAATTCAAAACTTGGGTTTGTGGAATAACCCTAATTACAACTGAGAGTATCTAAATATTGGAATGTAAAAGGACGTCCACTAATGCAAGCCACGCCCGCTCTCACGCCTTCTCTTTACCACTAGAGGAAATCGCCCTTAACCTGCTTACCTGAAAAGGGTTTCAGTTTTGAAAATGCGAGGGTTAGACCACGAGGTCTAGTGAGGTCCCTCAGTTACATCCACACCACATATAGCATTTAAGGAGTTTTGCGAAACATAAATCAATATAAAGTTTGGCAAATAATATATGGGACACACCCCCATAAGCATCACACTATGACAGATGGGACACACCCCCCATCAGCGTCATACCATAACATATGGGACACACCCCCCATAAGCATCACACCATTACGTATGGGACACCCCCCCATATACATCACACATTACGTATGGGACACACCCCCCCATATACATTACATCATGCATAAGTAAGTCATATGCAACATACATTAAGCGAACACACATGTACAAGTAAATGAACAAGTACCATCAAGCTTTAGTTAGAAAAACTCACCTGGTATGCTTACGTTCCTTTCCTACTCTGGCCCGCCATTCCAAACGATCTACCTGAGCGAAAGGATAAGTTTATAAGTTGGTTGACCAACTATCCGGACACACTAAACTTTCCGGACACACACTTTCCGGACACACTCTCTTATCCGGACAACACCTTATCTGGACAACACCCCTATCCGGACAACACCCCTATCCGGGCAACACTCCTATCCGGACAACACCCCCCATCCGGACAACACCCCTATTCGGGCAACACTCCTATCCGGACAACACCCCCCATCCGGACAACACCCCTATCCGGACAACACCCCTATCCGGACACCCACACGCATAACAGATACTTACCCAGAAACCTTCAACTGATCGGGGTGTCCGGATGTCCAGGAAGGTATCCGGACGTCGACCTGTCTCTTACTTGGTCCGATAAATCCCAGAAACGGTCGATAACTCACAGATGAAGATTAACATCTACACCACGGTCACTAAACTCAACAATTACTGAAATCTTGACAGCAATAACACAGTATAACGCCCAAACTTCCCCAATAAGCTTCAACCTCAACTTTTGACAAAAACTCCAAAATAAATCATCTTAACCACACCCCACAGATTAAGGATGAGTAGAGGAGAATTACCTGGATGTTTCCTTGCAGAAATCGAATCCCAACACACCCTTTCTTCTGATTTTCCAAGCTTAAGGATCCTTTTTCTCCTAAATGCACAAGAACTCCCAACCCTTCTTTCTCCTCTCTATTCTTTCTTCGATCAGCCGCCAACAACAATCCAATTCAGTAAAAGAATGCTCTCTCTAGGGTTTTGTGCCCATTTATACCCTAGACCTCATTTACAAAATACTCCCCTCAACTTTCCTTTTAACAATTTCTACCACCAGGCTTGAAACTCGTTCATTTTAGACACGGTTACTACAAGAGGGTATAGTTCTCTGTCAGATAGTAGAGAAAGAGAGTATAGAAGAGAGAGGGAAAGTAGGTGTAGGTGGTTTAAGACTTTTGAGAGTAAGACGTTTGAGACATTTTGTTAAGATGGTTTATAAGGGAGTATAGATAAACCAAAAAAAATATTCCTATACTACGTTAATGCTCAATCAATATTACGCCCGACTCCCCTTAGTCCTCTCACATGAAGTTTCTTCCCTTTCTCTTGCTTCAAGTTCAAACAAGAGAAACATCATATGCTAATCACCTATGACTTTTGAATACCAATTCGTGCAAGTTTAATAAAAAAAAATATAGCATCACAAGATTTAGGGGGCGTTTGGTCCATTTTAAGGAATGAGAATGAAAATGAAAATAGGAATGCAGGGGAATGGGAATAGGAATGAGCATTCCATTGATGCTGTTTAGTTAAACCAATATAATTAATAAAAAAAATATTTTATATAAACCTTTTAATACAAATATGTGATGTCCAACGTGAAAATATAAAAAAAATCATTCAACATCGAGAAATGAAGGTACGTATGAGAAAAAAATGACTAAGCGGGAATAATTTTCATTTCCCCCAATTTGGTCAGGAATGCAAATTAATGGGTTTGGGGTAATGATTCCATTATATTATATCAAACCAAACAACAGTTTTCATTATCATTTCCATTCCTTACCCCTCAACCAAACACCCCCTTATTTAACACAATCGGTGGAATTGGACCAACCCCTTTCCTTAGAGTTTTGCCTCTTGAACCTCCCCATGAACTACTGCCTCTATCCCTACCAAATGGGTTTTTTTGCTTAAATTGTGCGTCATTTCTCTAGTTTTTACAAGCCTTTGAATTATGTCTAAACTCCCAACAACTTTTGAAAGTCATTTGCCTCCTTGTTCATCCTACTCATGATGTCCAAAGTTGCTGGTCCTACTTTTACTACCACCTTCACATGTATCCTTTGGTCGGTCTAGATATTGCAGGTCTACCGAGCATTCTTCTAAATTTTGGTGGCAACGGATTGGCAAAATTTGTGGTTGGTCAAAGCTCGACGCCATCCAATGGATGACCTTATGATTGTATGTGTTTATGAAACATGATTTTGGAAAAAAATGAGATAAATACTTATCTAGGTCTCGGTTAATGAAATAGATAGTCGCAACTGCGTGAACACATGAAGTTCCAGAGACTTGCCAAATCCTACAAGTGCATGTCATTTTATCCGTATCGACAACATATTCATCATGCCCGTTTTTTGCTTCAAAGGGAGTTCCACCACTCGGGACAACATGCAAAAATCTATGCAAATAAACATATTAGGTAAACAATTTTTCATATTTATGAAACAAATTAATAAAAAAATACCTCATTTGATATTTGTTTCTCTATACTTTTTTTTATTGAAGTAGAACAAATATCACCATTCCATTTCTCGACTTTCTTGGCCATCTTTTCAAATCTTTCCATGATGATCAATCTTACCTCTTCAAGCATTGTTATTATAGGTTTATTTCTTGTTGAAACAATTGATGAGTTTGAAACACTCACTAACTAACTCCATTCTCAACTGCATCAGACGATACATCGGTCTTGAAAAACTGTAACAACCCAACATTTTTAAACAATTCGTTTCATATAAATTAAATATCCCAAAATCGCGATCTACAATTTCTTACATAATATCCGAAAATGGTTGGCGGAAACAACCTACACAACTGAGAAGTAAACTAAGATAAACTATAGTGTCACTACACCATCCATCTTTCTCTTGCTAACGCCCTGCTTACTTGCTAGAGCCTTTCTGAAACTGCTTACCTGAAAAAGGTTTTATTTGAAAATGCGAGGGTTAGACCATGAGGTCTAGTGAGTCCCTCCTAACAGTTATCAAAGCATATAAAACAGTTTATCTTTTCAGCATAAATCTTTCATAAAACTGATCTCATAACATCATTCACGGAATAAGGTCCGCCCCTCGTAATCTGACACCCTGAAGCCACCCTAAGGTGACAACGAGTAAGTCTCATGCTGCCTTATATTGGGGCCACTTCCCCTGGCATAAAGGGTCTACTCTCCCGCACGAGCACTGGCGGGTCTACTCTCCCGTCTTGGCCAGTTTACGTCTATCACAATGTATGCATACATTCCACATAAAACTTTAAACATCTTTCATGCAATTAAAGCATAATAATAAAGCATGGAAATTCTCATCATTCCAACACATTTTGAAAACACTTTAAAAGCCACACAATTCAGTTCAGAAAACTCACCTGATATGCTTACTTCCTTCCTACCTTGCTCTGTACTCCCCAAGCGATCTACCTGAGTCAAAGGATAAACACATAAGCTAACTAACCGAACCGTCCGGACATCACTTACCGGACACTCTTACTTCCCGGACATTTCTACTTACCGGACACCACAATGTCCGGACACCTCTGCTTTCCGGATAACACCTATTTCCGGATAATACCACTTTCCGGATAACTCTACATTCCGGACACTTAACCTTTCTGGACACTTAACCTTTCCGGACACTTAACCTTTCCGGACACTATACCCGGTAACCTGCGACAAGAAGCTACCCGGACAACTTCCGGACACCTGCTTCGCAAGAAGGTTTCCGGACGAGGCGCTGTTCGAGTTTAATGCTCGAAATCATGCCAAACACCCATTAAACAGTAAGATAATGCGACGATTAACTACATACAGGCCCAATATCAAATCCCACAAAGTTTTACTTCCTAAACACAACCCAAAGATGCTTAAATCTCCCTTAATGGTCTTAAACAACGTTTTGCAAGAAAACTCTCAAAACCACAAATCACCAGACGAATCTTAGATGGAGTTATGGATTAAGGGTTACCTGCTAGATTACTACAAGAAACGAATTCCAATCCAGTTCCTTCTTCTGATTCCAAGACTTGATGATTCTTCTCTTCAAATGCACCAAAACCCTCAAAACTCTAGTATTCTTTTTCTCTCCAAAATCTCAGCCGACAACACAAAGAAATCAGGAAATGGAAAGGTTGTCTAGGGTTTTGTGCCCTTTTATACTCCCTCTCTTATTTATCAATTGGCCCCTCAACTTCTACTTTTATTTAAAACTCCACACCAACCGCAAAACTCTTCGAAAAAGGTCTGGGTCGTTACAACACTCCCCCCTCAAAAGAATTCCGTCCCCGGAATTCCATTTTCGAAAAGGAGAGGGTACCTAGACTTCGTATCGGATTCTACCTCCCACGCTGCCTCTCGCCCCCTTATGATACCTACACTGAACTTTTACTGGCCGAATTTCTCTATTCATGATTTCCGGACCTTGCTGTCCACAATCTCTATTGGTTCTTCTTCGTACGACAGTCTCTCATCGATGCTAACATTTTCAAATGGAATGGCTACATCGGTCTCAGCCAAACATCTCTTCAGATTTGACACAAGAAAAGTTGGATGCACTCCTCTTACTTCTTCTGGCAAGTCTAACTTATATGCCGCTGCTCTAACTTACTCACTAAAGACAGAAGTCAACTTCTTATCGCCTGTAATTCTCGCAAGGTCGACATTACTACTGCTTCCCTCATCTGTTCCTCATAACAGAGGCGCACATCACACCACGAATTCCCCCAAAATTTCATCTAGTACTTCAAGATCGCGCACTATCTATTCAACTTTCATAACTCCGACGGACCCACCGACGTAGTCCACTTTACCTATCTCTCAATTCTCGAGGTTCCACAGTCTTATGCTCTCAATTCAACCACTCAGTTCTACTTGGCTGCCCCAAATTGTTCAGATAGGAAACATAACCGCACTTCATACATGAAACCGCCCTCGGCGAGTCATCACTTGCTAAAACGTGCCATCTTGCACTATTTACTTGTACCCCCTTCGATCACTATACTCGCTTAAAACTACCTGATAAAACCAAGGCCAACCGCGCCTCCGTCCCCACATCGGGACTCACAGTTTTAAACACGTCTAATTAAGGTCTCTTATACATTTACACTCCCTAAAGAAAAAGGACTTGGCAGAAATTCCCGCCACGACAACGAGAATCTTCTACCAAGAAAACTCGCTCACTGACAACTTGGCACCAGGCCAACCTTGTACATCCCGACAAGCTCACACCCATGAGCCTCTCCTTGGTATACCTGAAATTTCTAGATTACTTTTTCCAACCGACATACGTCTAAGAAGATCATAACCCCTTCCCGAATCACATTGGTTACAACACGTCAACTAATTCGTACGTTCTCACAACTTCATCATTTCACACTTAACGTGTCTAATAGTAGGAAACCTCTATACTTCCTCATTTGAGTACTCACCTTTCCGAATTGAACTTATCCTGAAGGCTCATCGATTTCTCACTGCTTGCCACATGCGTCCAACCATATAACATAACTTCGGTTACTCCCACTCAACTAGGAGGGGTAACCACGATCACACCCTACTGTTCTCAATAGCTTACACTGAACGATCAGTTCGCTTGAACGTGTCTCACAAAGCCACTAACTTAACTCATGCAGTCGTCTTACCCACTTCTTTCCTGCACAAAAACATACACAATTTCCTCCCTCAATACTCTTTCCAAAAGTTCGCACACTTACCAAGGACAGTCTACACAACACTACACCCATCGGCATTACTGTCAAGTTTACTACTTCTGATTTACTTACTTAATCCGACATACTGTCTTCACCTCCCCACATTAGCGTGGAGCATTATCCACTATCATTACTTGTTCCTCTCTTCCGACAATTCCCAAGCTGCAAAAGCTTTCTCCTCACTACGTAACCAAACGGTTGCACTAACATTCTAACTTAAGGCTTCCGAACAAATCACCTCGAATTGACACCAGAGTTCGACGTCACTATACATTCTTTAAACTCCAACTTTTACTTTCTCATGCAATTCGATCACACATAAGCAACAACTCACATTCTTTAAGGATTTCACATCTATTCCACCACATTCTGACTAATACATCCATCGTTTTCTTTAAACTTCCATTTATCCCAAAATATGCCTACTTAGCGACTCCTACAGCTAAACACACTTGGTTTCTCCTTTGGGTATCTACCCACCACCACTCCGTGATGCTATCCCGAACATAATCATGTCACAACATCAACTCACACCCTACGTGCTCCAACAACCTGGTTAACAACACGAACACCCCAATCGAAACCTCCAAAAGGTTCCTATCTGAAGTTTCCTCTTTCTCTAGTCTCACATCACTACGACGCTAGCTGGCACATTCGATTTGGCAATTATTGCCACTACATAACAGTACATTACTCACTCACAACATCACACTGCAGACCAAGACTCTCATGGCCAATGGTACACAACTCAAACTCATCTTCAAGACCCCATTCATAACTAACCGAGTCTATCTCGCTACATTGCCTCTCTCCCAGGTCTAGTTGAACCACAACACATGAATTTCTGAATAACTCTAACATACTCGTTTCCTGCTAGCTCTTGCGATCCCAAACCAATATATAGACAGGGCGCACTCCCTCACAGATCGACATAATCTATACCCTCACTTCGTTTGTGCTAATTACTTCATTCTTTACGAACCATCCATCTCGTAGGTAAAACGCTTATCTAAAACAGCAGTCTTTCACTATCTTAACACCCCTAAAAAGTGGTCCTTCAACTTTCAACCTTCTGATTCAAGTCTTCGGTCTCATACACCTTACTCAACTTCCGACTTTAACGTCAATAGTTGACCTGTTGATACTTCCTTAACCTATTCTTCAACAAGGGTCCTTTACTGAACCTAATCCTCCCAACATATCATAATCAAATTCACATCCCGTCGTCCTCATTTCAAACTCACTCGTGAAACCTTAATATTACAAGATCACTTTAAAACTCTTATTCAACGTCGCGGATATTTCATCTCTACTTCACCACACTACTCATAACGAATTGCTAATACCAATACCTTGCTGACTTCTAGTCCTTCCCCTGAACACAACCGTCCCTCGGCAACTGCATTTCCAGTCACATCACGAGGGTACAGACCCTCATACAACCGATACTAAAGTCCACTTCTGACTCCTCCACTGCTCATCTCTCCTCTTGAACATAAGTACCAAAACTACGAACATTCTCCCCTGATCTGTCTAACACCTCTCCACTCTAAAATTTCTTCCTTAGCTTAAAATGTAGTACTCTACGACCTAGTGAGTTTATAGCCTTCATGCATGACAACGCGATAAATAAATCATCACACTTTTTGAAAGAACAGGATCTAATCTCACAATCAATATAGAAAGCAGTAATTGAGAAGTTGTATGATCAAACCCAATTGTATTCAATGATGAACAGAAATACAGATCTATGAGAGAGAGAATCTCAAAGATTACAGAGAATGAATACAAAGTTATACGGGAAAAATCAATCAGTTAGCAACATAGAGCTAACTACTATTTATACTGCAACAAACATCTTAAAGCTACAGTGCAAATAAGAAAGACTAATAAGAACATAACACGTGTCCTAATTAGTTTATAAAATACTAAGTAAAGTATCTTGTCATAAGTTCTGAACAGGTAGTTCAGAACTTCTGAACATTCTTCTGATAAAGCTTCTCAGATCTTCTGACTTTCATATCTCTGACTCCTCTACTCAGATTATCTGAGTCTTCTACTCAGACCATCTGACTCTTCTTATCAGACATCTGACTTCTCTTTCCACTGATCAATACTTGTCTTCACAGTCAGACCTCTGACTTCACTACTCAGAACATCTGAGTCCTCTTATCAGATCTTCAACACTTGGTTTATTGACAAAACTTCAGATCTAACAATCTCCCCCTTTTTGTCAAATAAACTTAAACTTTGCATCATCCAGTTCTTTCAGAGCAGGAACAATCTTCTGAAGTAGCACATTTCTCAGATTAAGCCTTTTATCAATTTTGTCAATGATTTCTTGAATAATCTCAACTTGCTGATTAATTGCTTCTTGAATCATGTTTGCTTCCTTCACTTTCAGCATCTTTTTCTCCAAATTGTGCTTTATGATTCTTAAAGTTCCAGAACAGTATTTTGCGGTTTCCTTTGCTCTGAAGAAGATCTTTCCACTTTTGTTTTTCAAAAATACTCCCAACTCTGGATATCTGTGAACACTTCCAGTCTTTAAATTCTTTTTCTGTTCATGATCTGTGTTGGGATTTGCCAGATAAACACATGACTTTTGTAGGTACAAAGCTATTTGAAAATCTGTATAGCAGTGCCACCTCAAGATGTAGAACATGGCCTCAATTACCACACTTCTGGCCTTCCTTTCATTTCTGTCTTTGCTCGACTCTTTGAAGCATAGAAAACTGTGTAATCTGTAGAAGTCAACTACTGATAGTTTCTCAAAATCTGCATCAGTAAAGTAATAAACCTTGCCATCTTCTCTCAGAACTTCAAAAGATAAGTACTCCATCTTTCTGAATTTCTTAACCCTCAACTCTCTGATTCCAGTGATTAAAAAATCTGAGTAAACAGCTTGCTTTGTTTTGCCAAGACATCTTAATTTTTCAGCCAACCAGATCTGAGTCTCCTTAGGTCTATCATAATACACATCCAAGAATTGTACCTCTTTTGGTTTGAAGAACTCAGGTAAATCAAATTCAAGAAAGTATCCATTTAGATCAATGGATATTTCATCTTCTTTTGGTTCAGACTGTTCAGTTTGATCAAAACTAGTTATCTGCACACTCTGAGATATTGTGTTCTGCATTTCTTCAGCTTCATCTGACAAAATTCCATTCACTTCATACTCAGCCGGGAACACAAAATCATTATGTAGAATCTTTTTGGGATTCACCTCAGATAGCAACCATTCACTACTGTTTCTGATTTTTCTTCTAAAATCCAACCTCCTCTTCACACAGTTTATGCATCTCTTCTTTAAACTCTCTTTTTCAGCATCCATACTTACTTCCATTCTACTCAACAACCAATTCAGAGTTGCATCACTGTACTTCACCAACTCTTTTAATCTGAACAATTCAAGTCTTTCGTGAACCATATATGTGAACCCTTCTGTCTCCATTCCTTCATTCACAAAACCCTTCACATGCAGATCAACTTCTGTTTTCTTTGTGGGAGAACTCAGATTGCACTTTTCTTTTCTTTCTTCAATAGCCAACTGGAAATCATACAAGTATATATTTCTGACATAAATACCCAGAAGTCTTCTGCATTCAATTTCTATCAAGGCTTCTTCAGTGCTAGCAAAGAACTTGACTAGAAAGATCTGATCATCAAGAGTCAATCTGTGAAAATCAAATGTAGACATGGAAACCTTTGTATTTCTTTCTTTCAGTATTTCCATTCTAACAAACATTAAACCATTGAATTCATCTTGTTGAAACATCAGAACCTTCTCGATTCTTTTCTGAATATGCAGTTTTGAGTCAGGAACTCTGAACATGTTAGAAGCTTCTGAGTAGACCATCTGAGCTCTGTCATCCATAAAACCATCAATGTTACTTTCCAAAAGCTCATACTCTCCTTCTGTGTAGTAGAGATTATCATATATTTCCTCAGGAAAAATATCATCATGAAATTGTCTGGCTAATGGCACATCACTTAACTCTAGAATGAAATCACACACAGGTTCTTCTAGTCTTTGCAATTTAATCTTTGGAATCTCAATTGGTTTTCTGAATACATATTCAGAAGGCATAAAGAAGTCTTTCACTTTCACATACTCTTCTTCTGTATTTAACTCATCACAAAAGTTAAACCTAAAATCATCTTTAAAATCCTGAGTGTAATCCACAGTTCTGTCTTCTTCTCCCATTAGATCAATGGGTCTTATCACTTTTATTCCTTTATGAATTTTCTGAACACTCAAAGCTCTGACTACTTCATTATGCATTCTTCTGATCAATTCTTCATTCAACCTCCTTTCTTCTGATTCAGACTCCATTGCCCTTTCACTGTTATAAACCACAATATCTGTACACCTATTTACCACTGTACTTTCCACTATTTCTTCTATTCTCAAATCAGATTCCTCAATAGCTACAGTTTCATCTGAGTTTCCTTCCATCTCAGTATCCAAGTTCAATTCCTCTGTTTTATCTGATTCATTACTATCAATACTTCCCAACTCCATTTCTTCTGTATCTGAACTATCAAGCTGTACTATCTGAACCATCTCCTTTAAATTTTCCTGTGTCTGATCTTCTGAACTTTTTGTATTGGCTAAGTGCATGTCTGCTATCTCAAAATCTTCTATGCCAATATCATCATCAGAACTTAACCTTTGTCTTTTCTCCCCCTTTTGATGATCATGAGGATCATTATCATCAAACTTCCTTTTCAAGTTCTGATTAAAAGCAACTTCAGGTTCAGCTTCTGCAATAGGAACAGGATCAAGAGGCTTTGAAGTAGAAGCCAAAGATACACTCAGTGCTTTCAATATAGATTCCTGCATACCTTGCATCTGTTTTAACATATCTTTTTGAAAACCAGACATTATATCCACGATCTCCTTTTTGTGAGAATCCAAGGATTTCTTTACATCATCTACCTTGGTTTCAACAGAAATCAACTTTTTCTCCAACACAACTTTCAAATCTGATACTTCATCATTCAAATCCTCCATCCTCTTCTCCAAATTTTCTACTTTTTCCCCCATCTCCTTGTTTTGTTTCTGAATCTTTTCAAATTCAGAAGTTTCTAACAGTGAACCTGAACCAACAGATGGTCCAGTTTTCATGTGCCCAGAGAGCTCATGGCCTGTAGATAACACACAGTCATCTTGTACAACAGATGCACGTTTGAATGAGGCTTTTGTAATGTTCACCTCACCAGGACTTCCATCCAATCCTCGACACCCAACATTAGGTATGTCTATGAATGTTGTTTCAGGAATACGAAATTCCTGATTTGTGCAAGTGTCAAAAGGAATTTCAGGCTCAATATGAATAGGACTGTGGTATTCAGACTCAATGTGTTGAAAAATAAATTGGGATTTATCACCTCCCTCCAAATGAGTTTGGGATGGTTCCCCGGATTTGTGTGAAACAGTAGCATGTTGAAATGCTTCTGAGTGGGTATGGATGGGTTGTTCAAGATCCACCACTAGGTCCATGGTGTTTGTTTCAATATTGGACACCAAGAGATGTGAACCAATAGCATTTGTGGTTACCTGGTCAAGATTAGCTGGTTCAGAGGCATCTCTTTCTGTTTGAACCTCTGTTGACAATCTCTCATCCTCATCACTCTCATTCTGTTTTTCCTCACCAAATCTAACCAAGCTCTCAGAATTTTCCCTCTCAGGTCTCTCAGAATGTTCACCCATCTGAACATCCTCCCCCTCTCTAATTCGACTAGACTCCTCACCTTTCTTCTCAGGTTGGTCCTCTTGGGTAGGGATTTGAGGTAATTCAATTCCCATAGAGGTGCAATAAGCTTTTAAAATCTCACTCTCCCTTGGAATATAGTTCCTAAGTGATTTTGGCAATAGTTTATGATTGGGATAGTTTTCAAGTCTTGTTACTGAGGTCATCTTACCCAAATAAAATGTAGGACCATGCTCTTCATTTGTTCTTCTTGAGATTGTTCTGTTTTCCTGCATGGCATACCAAATAACAATTTGCCAGTACCTTATGTAGGGAATGTATGTCAGTGGAGCATCCTTTGTCTTCTTCTGAATTGCTTTCTGATTCTTCTCAAATGTATTCTTCATATCTTCCCAAAGTATTAAAGTATAGTCATAATGCCTATTCTTCACTAAACCTTGAAATATCTGAAGAATTTGTTTAGAACCTTGATCAGCAGAACTATTTTTCCCTGACAAACATTTATTTACCACATGAAAGAAGCAAGCCCAAATAGGTGGTAATTTGTTTCTTCTGAACAAACTGAGAGTCCTCAATCCTTCATTGTATCCCAACTTCATAAACTCTGCTATTAATTCCTCTGTTAAGGGTAAATCCTCAAAATCTGTTCTTCTTTGTACATCATCTTTCTCTGGTAGATTCAGCATTTCTCTTAGTGCAGAGATAGATAAGACAAATGTCGCTCCTCCAATTTCAGACACAAACTTATTATCTTCTAACCTAAGATATTTCCACCATTGTTGTATGTACTGAACAGGCACATTTTTACTTCTTGTAAACCATTTTCTGTACGGATGATGTTTGAATAACTCCATGATAATTCTGTGTTCAGGCTTAAAACGACTTTCCTCAAACAATATAACACAGTTATTTTCAGATAGTTTCAACCATTCACTCTCAGGAACAACTCTTTCCACTAGAATAGATCTATCTGACATAATAGAACCTGCAGCACTCTGTTCATGTTCAATATTAACGTTTACCTCATCCGCATTTCCTTCAGATTCATCCATTTGTTCATCTTCTTCATCATTTCTTATTGCCCCTTCCTCTGCAACTCTATTTTGTACTTCATCATTTTCCGAATCGGATGAATCCATTATCGATTTTGTAGAATGTAGAGAAATTGGACCACTTCTTCGTATTTCAGACATGATTTAAGAAGAAAACAGATTCAAAGAACTCTGGATTTGATTCGTATCTCACGTTTCGCTCTGGAATTTGAAAGAAATTTGAAATAGGGATTTTAAGACCTATTTAAAATCCGCGAAGTTGAAAGGTTTAACGGAAAAGCGAAATCAATGTTATAACGGAGTCAACACATGTGAAATACCACAAAGGATTTAAATGAAATACGTGGCATTGTCAAACAAATATGAAGCTGACACGTGTTAGTGGATAGAATTTTGACTCAAGTCAAAGATCTGAATAACACGCACAGATGTTCTGATTCCACGACTCAGAAGAATTTTGCCTTGTAACCAAAATGTCTTTTAAAATCAACTTCTGACCAATATAAAACATTTTGATTATTCAGAAGAGGTTTGACCAGATAAGAAATGAAAACAAATCTTTTAAGCATCACAAAATGATTTCCAAAAGAATTTTGATGCTCCCCCTTGACTTGAGCATGCATTTGACTATTAATGATACATAAAGATGAGATAAAAAGATAATAGAAGAAGCATAATCCATACAGTTGAAGTTATTTGTATTTCTCAAAAATAAATTTTTGAAAGTTAGATTGCTGAAGTATTGACTCAGAATTTCTGACCTTAAGATTCAGAGGTTCTGATCTCAAGACTCAGAAGTTCTGAACTCAAGATTCAGAAGTTCTGAACTCAAGACTCAGAAGTTCTGAACTCAAGACTCAGAGGTTCTGAACTCAAGACTCAGACAAGTTTACTTAGAAAAATTTAGCATTTTTAAGAAAAAAATATTTTCAATTAGGCAGATTAAGCATTCCTATTTTACATATGAGAAAAGAGAACCTTTTGTGATCAAGAGGCTTTGTGAACAAGTCAGCCAATTGATACTTTGTATGCACAAAGTGCATCTCTATAGTTCCTTTTTCCACATAGTCCTTTATAAAATGATACCTCACATCTATATGCTTAGTCTTCGAATGTTGAACAGGGTTCTGAGTAATAGCAATTGCACTTTCTGAGTCACAATAGATGGGAATCTTGTTAAGCTGATATCCATAGTCCATGAGTTGTGTTCTCATCCACAATGTTTGAGAGCATGAAGCAGCAGCAGCAACATACTCTGCTTCAGCAGTTGAAGTGGATACACAGTTCTGCTTCTTTGATGCCCAACTCACTATTTTATCTCCCAAAAAGTGACAAGCACCAGATGTACTCTTTCTGTCCAACCTACTTCCTGCATGATCAGCATCAGTGAAAGCAGTCAATTTGAAATCAGTTTCTTTTGGATACCATAAACCTAGATCAGGTGTTCCTTTGAGATATCTTAAAATCCTTTTGACAGCCAACATATGTGATTCTTTCGGGTTAGATTGAAATCTAGCACAGAAACAGGTAGAAAACATGATATCTGGTCTACTTGCAGTCAAATAAAGTAATGATCCAATCATGCCTCTATAAAGTTTGATATCTGCTGAAACACCTTTGAGATCAGCATCTAACTTTATGTTAGTTGCCATAGGTGTTCTCATAGAAGCACAATCAGACATTTTGAACTTTTTCAGAATATCTCTGACATATTTTCCTTGATTTATGAAAATACCTTTTGGTAGTTGTTTGACTTGAAGACCAAGGAAAAAATTCAGTTCACCCATCATGCTCATTTCAAATTCAGATGACATGATTTTTGAAAAATTATCACATAATTCTGGACTGGTAGAACCAAATATTATGTCATCAACATAAATTTGAATCAGAATCAAATCATTACCCTGTTTCTTTAAAAACAAAGTTGTGTCAATCTTACCTTTCTTGAATCCTGAACCTAACAGGTGTTTAGTAAGAGTGTCATACCAGGCTCGTGGTGCTTGTTTTAGACCATATAAAGCTTTGTCTAAAATATAAACATGATCAGGGAATTCTGGATCAACAAAACCTTCAGGTTGATGGACATACACCTCTTCATTAAGTTTGCCATTTAGAAAGGCTGATTTGACATCCATTTGATACACCTTGAAGTTTTTATGTGCAGCATAGGCTAAAAATATTCTGATTGCCTCTATTCTTGCCACTGGTGCAAATGTCTCATCATAATCAATTCCCTCTTGTTGACAGTATCCCTTAGCAACCAATCTTGCCTTGTTTCTGATGACAACACCTGATTCATCCTTTTTGTTTCTGAACACCCATTTAGTTCCAATAATAGATTTACCTTCAGGCTTTGGAATGAGTTTCCAGACTTTATTTCTTTCAAATTGAAGCAATTCCTCTTGCATTGCTGAAATCCAGTCTGGATCCTCTAAGGCTTCATTAGCTTTCTTTGGTTCAATCACACTCAAGAAACCAGCAAACATTGCTTCATTTGCTGTAGCTGATCTGGTTTTTACTCCTGCTGAAGGATCACCTATTACTTGATGAATAGGATGATTTTTAGTCCATTTATTTGCACTAGGAAGTACATCAATCTCTAAATAATTGTTGTTTGCATCATTCTCATCAATGATTGCTTGTAATTCTGAACTGTCCCCTTGTTCTGATGTATGAATAGGAGTCATATCCAAGTTTGGGTTCTGATTAATGAAGTCAGAATTCAGAGTGACTTGTTCAGAGTTCTGAGTACAAGAATCAGAATTCTGATTACATGGTTCAGAATTTTCACCACTTGTATGTATTAGATTTGGACATTCCTCTGATGGACCTTTGTCAGAAATTACAGTTGATTGAACTATTTCTGGAGTCTTATTTTTCATCTCTTTGACCATCTTTGGGTTTTCATATTCTGCATAAGAATCAGAAATTAGTTCACTAAAAGCATCCTTAAATAGTAAATTGAGTTCTGAACAAATAGGATTAGAATTTGTATCAGAAGTCATTTTTGTCTTGTTCAGCATGAGTTCTGAACTGTCTTGTTCAGAAGTCCGCATTCTGGCTTCATCAAAAGTTACATTTATGCTCTCCATCATCCTCTTGGTTCTTCTATTGTAGATTCTGAATGCTTTGGAAGTTAAAGAATAACCCACAAAGTATCCTTCATCTACCTTTTTATCGAATTTGGCAAGATTTTCTCTGTCTCTGAGAACATAGCACCTGCAACCAAAAACATGAAAGAATTTGATTAATGGTTTTCTTTTATTTATCAGTTCATAAGCAGTCTTATTTAATCTCTTATTGATTAAAGTTCTATTTTGTGTAAAACAAGCAGTTGCAATTGCTTCAGCCCATAGGAAAGTAGGAAGATTTGCATAAGCCAACATTGTTCTCGCAGCTTCAACTAGAGTTCTATTCTTCCTTTTAACAACACCATTTTGTTGAGGAGTTCTGACAGCAGAAAAATTGTGAGAAATCCCAGAACTTTCTAAAAAATTTTGAAGAGTCTCATTTCTGAACTCTGTTCCATTATCACTTCTGATTTTCTGAACTTGAAGTTGTAAGAGAACTTGAATCCTTTTGATAAAATTTATCAATGTAGTAGCAGCTTCTGACTTAGCTCTTAGGAACTCAACCCATGTGTATCCGGATAATTCATCAACAATCACAAGCATATATTTCTTTCCTCCCATCGATTGAACTGAAATTGGACCACAAAGATCAGTATGAATATTTTCTAATGGTGCTTTGCAAGATGAGTCCATTTTTAATTTGTGAGAACTCTTTTTCATCTTGCCCATTTCACAAGCTGAGCATAATGATTCTTTTTCAAATTTAAGCTTTGGTAAGCCTTTAACCAAATGTTTTGCAACAAGATTATTAAGATCTTTGAAATTCAGATGAGAACATCTTCTGTGCCAAAGCCAGCATTCATTTGCAGTTGATTTTGATAAAAGACAAACTGTATTTAATGTTTTCAATTTTGAAAAATTAACTACAAATAAGTCCATATGTCTTTTGGCCCAGAAGACTTTAACATCATTTTCAGTTAAAATCATGCAACCTGTTATTTGAAACTTAATTTGACAAAGACTGTCTAAAAACTGACTTATGCTGAAAAGATTATGCTGTAATCCTTCAACATAGAAAACCTTTTGGATAGTCAGATCCCCTTTAGTTAAATCCCCATAACCTTTGACTTGTCCTTTGCTGTTATTTCCAAAGTTTACTGCTCCTCCAGCCTTTTCTGTGAAGTTTGATAGAAAAGACTTCTGACCTGTCATGTGTCTTGAAGCTCCTGAATCTAAAAACCACACATGACAGCCCTGCAAAAGGATCAGTTAGGTTTAGGTACCCATTTTGGAATGGGTCCATCTTTGTTAGCTTTGTCATTGGATTTAACATTAGTACCTTTTACTCTCCACTCAAAATCTTTCTTCAAACACCACTTTCCTTGAACTTTTATGAAGTCAGAACATTTTCTGCTTACAAGCTTGTTCAAATTCTTTTTGAGAGTTGTAACTTTTGGTTTTGCTATATTTTCAACTTTCTTTTCTTTTATCTTTTCTTTCTTCTGAGTCTGAGGAACAGAAATTTTCTTCTTTTCTGTATTTTGAGAAACAGAAACTTTCTGAATATCTTTTCTTATGTATGAAACATAAGTTATTTTGACTTGACATTTATGAGAATATTGGAATGAATCATTTTTACATCTAACACAAACAAGATTTTTCTTTGCAAGTGACAATAAATCTGAAACATAGATCATTTCATTTTTATTTATACTGTTCAGAGTACAATTGCCCTTATTACAAGAATTTCTAGCGTTGAGTTCAGAAGTAGATTTCATTCTAAGCTTCTCAAGTTCCCTTTTCAGATCATTCAACTTTGCAAGATCATCTTTCCTTTTGCTTTCTTCTTTTTCTGAAAAATTCAAGTTCTTTTTGTTAGAAGAATTAGATGATTCACCTTTTTCATATGTACTTGATTCATTAAAGAATTTATCATTTTCTCTTGAAGCATTAATTTTAAAAAGATCATACTCAGTCTTCAGTTTTTCAAGCTCTGTTATTTTCTGAATAAAAATATTCTTTTCTTTCAAAACTTCTTCAAGTTTAATATCCACCTCACAGAAATCATTTTCAAGTTCATCATAAGCTTTCCTTAAATCCTCAAGTTCTTGACTCACAAGATTAAATCTCTTTTCAAGTTGCAAAAATTCATCTGATTTTGTTTTAGAAAATCCAGTTGAATCAGACTTCTGACTACCTGAGTCAGAGTTCTGATTTACAGACTCAGATGTCTGATCTTTAGACTCAGAATTCTGACTACAAAGTTCAGAATCCTGACTAGAAGTTTCAGACTTCTGATTGACTGTTTCAGAATTTTTACTTGTGTCAAATATGCTCTCAATGTCATGATATGAAAAACTTGGTTGTTTATTTTTGTAGCTGACATTTAAGGAATCATACTTGAATTTAGTATCATTGTATCTTGGCTTTTCATCTGTTGGTTTAGAAACTTCTTTCTTAACCTTTTCTTCTGAACCAACTGACTTTTCTGTTTTAGACTCAGAAATTGTCTCATCTGACTTTTTAGAGTTTGGTCTTTGCAAATTGTCAGAACTTGTTATAGCACTAGCAGGTCTTATGAAAACTTCAACAATTTCTGGGATTTTTGGCTTAGAAACTTGAAGTTTTTCATACAAGTTAATTGGAGCTCTTTTTAAAGTGACATTTTCTTCCAATCCCAATCCCTTCTTTGGGTTGTAAAATCTTGTATCTTTAACATTGCTTAATAAAAGATTTAGTGTTTGCTGAGTCTGACCCCTTTTCAAATTCAGATCTTCTAATTCTTTAATTTTGGTGTATAAATTCTTTCTTTCTTCAAATAACATATCAAATTTTATTTGTAAATCACCTTTTTCATCCTTTATTTTTGAAAACTCAGCTTTTAGTTCAGAAAGTCTTTTCATCAATTCAGAATTTTCATCTTTAACTTTCTGTTTCTCAGCCTCAGATTCTTCATATTGTTCTTTTATTACTTCTTTTTCAATTCTGAATTTGTTGACCAAATTTCTTTCTCCTTTTATCTGTTTTCTTAGATTAGCAAATTCAGTTTTCATTTCACCAATCTGTGTCATTAACTCTAATTCAAGTGAAGAATGTACCTCAGCAGATGACTCAGAATCAGCATCTTCAAAATCAGAATCATCCTCATTCCTCATTTTTGCCATATAGCTCTGCATCTGTGGAAAGTTGATGTGATCATCTTCATCAGAAGTATAGTACAACCAATTCTCCTGTTCAGCCAACAAAGCAATTTTATCCTCTCTCTTCTTTGCAAGCTGAGCCTTCTTGGTGTAGTACTCATAGTCTTTCACAATTTTAACTCTGCAATCCTTAGCATAGTGGCCAGATTTTCCACATTTGAAACACAGATTCTTTTCTTTTCTTTCATCCTTCTCTTCATTGTTTTCTTCACTTCTCTCTACTCTCTTTTCAAACTTATTTTCTTCTCTGTCTTCTTTCTTCTTATAGTCTGAACTCCCAACTCTCTTATAATTTCCTTGAAATCTACCCTTCCCATACCTTTTATTGAAAGTATTTGTCAACAAAGCTAGTTTCTCAGCCATTATCTTGATATCTTCATCATCTTCTGATCCTTCTTCCTTGTCAGATTCTTCCAGATTAGGTATCTCTGATAGATATGCAGTCTTTTTGGGTGCTTTGATTGCTTTGGACTTTGATAAGAACGCTAACTGATCAGCAACATTTTTCTTCTCTTCCACCACTAACTTGACAGAGTCTTCATGTTGATTAAGAACACAGAATAGATCATTTAAGTCTTCTTCACACATATCCTTGTTCATTTGCAGACTTATGGCAAATGATGACCATTCTGAATTTAGACTGTTCAGAAATTTGTAATTTATTTCTGATTTTGTTTTCTTCAGTCCATTTCTTCTCAAGTCATTTAGAATAGTGCAAAATTTACTGTATGTCTGTGTCAAACTTTCTGACTCTTTTGCTTTGAACCTTTCATAAGCATTTATGCTTTGATTTAACTTTGCCTGAATAGATCTCACAGTTCCTAACATTTGCCTTTCCAATTCGTCCCACATTTCTTTAGCTGATGATCCACTGTCAATCCTGTTAAGAACCTCATTTGGGACAGCCAAAGTCATCAAAGTAATTGCTCTTTTGTCAATAGCATGCCTATTTTTCTGTTCAGCTGTGTATTGGGAATAACTCTTTTTCACCCTGGTCGCTGGAATTTCTGGAGTTGTCTCTGTAGCAGGGGTTGCAGCAACATCGATGTATACTTCAATTGGGCCTTCTCGAATAGAAATCATAAGGTTTTCATCAATGTTGTCTAAGAATTGGATCATTCGGATTTTCCATTGCTGATACTCTTCTGGTATAAGAACAGGCGGTTTGGTTTCAGATCCCATGGCTAGATATTCTTTAGAAGACATGATTGTAAGAAAATTCAACAGAAAGACAAATTCGAGTTTCTTGATCGAAATGTAACAGGTAATTCAAGAATTGACAAGAATTCAAGAACTAGCCCTAGCAGCGGAATTGAATTTTGAATGAATCAAGAAATCTTCAAGAAATTTATCAATTGATCTTCGCGATAACAATCTTGAACGAATTTGTTTGTTGATTGGCTCTGATACCAATTGAAAGAACAGGATCTAATCTCACAATGAATATAGAAAGCAGTAATTGAGAAGTTGTATGATCAAACCCAATTGTATTCAATGATGAACAGAAATACAGATCTATGAGAGAGAGAATCTCAAAGATTACAGAGAATGAATACAAAGTTATACGGGAAAAATCAATCAGTTAGCAACATAGAGCTAACTACTATTTATACTGCAACAAACATCTTAAAGCTATAGTACAAATAAGAAAGACTAATAAGAACATAACACGTGTCCTAATTAGTTTATAAAATACTAAGTAAAGTATCTTGTCATAAGTTCTGAACAGGTAGTTCAGAACTTCTGAACATTCTTCTGATAAAGCTTCTCAGATCTTCTGACTTTCATATCTCTGACTCCTCTACTCAGATTATCTGAGTCTTCTACTCAGACCATCTGACTCTTCTTATCAGACATCTGACTTCTCTTTCCACTGATCAATACTTGTCTTCACAGTCAGACCTCTGACTTCACTACTCAGAACATCTGAGTCCTCTTATCAGATCTTCAACACTTGGTTTATTGACAAAACTTCAGATCTAACACTTTTGATTATTTTAAATAAACAACACTTGGAAACAACTTGGGTACACACGACCCCTTCAATACCCTGCACTACGATCTCGAGAATCGTTTGCATGCAACTTTCCGTAAAACTTAATCTTACTCAACCAAAATATATTGTTACGACAGAAATAAATATTGGATGAAAATATTTTCATACGACAAAATTTTGAAAGGACATACCGACACGAAGTAAACCAGTCGGTTCTCACATTTACTTATATAACTTCAACATGTCAATACTTATCTTGGTCATAAAAGTTTTGCATTCAAACGTCTTCTTGACATTTGCAACAATTTAACTTATAATGAAAAGAGTGGAATATTTTGTAAATCGTAGTCCTCAAGACTTCATTGTGCGAGGTAAATGGATTTGCATTTTTCTTTAAACATACGCTTGCACACGCCGACTCATATCCGATCAAATTTGATATTTACACATTTACTTTACTTATGAAAAATCTCATATGCACATATACGATCTTAATGCATGAAACTCTACTTGAAATTGAAGGCTACTCACTCAAACAAGGTCAATCGCTTTACTCACGCAACTTATCATTGACACTCCACTTTCGACCAGCGGTCGCCCCCTCGGTCTTGCAACAACTTGCTATACATACGTTCAACGGTCCACTTACTCAACTATTTCATATTACTTTCATCTTGACCAATTTATCTCATATTATACTTCTACACGCTTTCAGTATTCTATAGAAATCTCTCTTCAATGATCCTGCCACTGAACAACGCGACTAAAGAGTCAGGACTCTAATCCCCTGCTTGCTCTTGGATTGACACCTTCAAGATCTCGACACTGTCCCGCCTTACTATCCGAACAGATCTATCCCACGATTCCTAGAATCGAGACTCTCCTGATCCAGAAGACTTACTCAAAAGTAATCACTCATCCTCTTCGAACCACGAAGGTCTACCTCTAGACGGCTCATTACATTCCAAACAACAATCCGTCTCCATGATGTATACATACATCACATCATTCATGACTTCTCAAGAAACTTCCCCAACAAAGGTCTCAGTCTACCCCTCAGGGATCTTGTTGACATTCTAAAGTATTGGCACACGACATAAACACTAGTTTCTTACTACCACTTCGGAATAATAAGGCAGGTTAAGCACATACATGTACCTGTAAGTTCGCAATTACACTGGCCAGGTGAAATTTCAAACTTACCTTACATCACAGTCCTCAGTACCCTATCAGTCCTATCTCTATAATAGTGACCTCCTAACGCATTTTCCTGATTCTCAGTTGTGATTTCTACTCCCAAGTTTAAGTTTAGGCCCGTCCGGTCACCTAAATCCCTTAAACTATGGCTTTGATACCAACTGTAACAACCCAACATTTTTAAACAATTCGTTTCATATAAATTAAATATCCCAAAATCGCGATCTACAATTTCTTACATAATATCCGAAAATGGTTGGCGGAAACAACCTACACAACTGAGAAGTAAACTAAGATAAACTATAGTGTCACTACACTATCCATCTTTCTCTTGCTAACGCCCTGCTTACTTGCTAGAGCCTTTCTGAACCTGCTTACCTGAAAAAGGTTTTATTTGAAAATGCGAGGGTTAGACAATGAGGTCTAGTGAGTCCCTCCTAACAGTTATCAAAGCATATAAAACAGTTTATCTTTTCAGCATAAATCTTTCATAAAACTGATCTCATAACATCATTCACAGAATAAGGTCCGCCCCTCGTAATCTGACACCCTGAAGCCACCCTAAGGTGACAACGAGTCAGTCTCATGCTGCCTTATATTGGGGCCACTTCCTCTGGCATAAAGGGTCTACTCTCCCGCACGAGTACTGGCGGGTCTACTCTCCCGTCTTGGCCAGTTTACGTCTATCACAATGTATGCATACATTCCACATAAAACTTTAAACATGTTTCATGCAATTAAAGCATAATAATAAAGCATGGCAATTTTCATCATTCCAACACATTTTGAAAACACTTTAAAAGCCACACAATTCAGTTCAGGAAACTCACCTGATATGCTTACTTCCTTCCTACCTTGCTCTGTACTCCCCAAGCGATCTACCTGAGTCAAAGGATAAACACATAAGCTAACTAACCGAACCGTCCGGACATCACTTACCGGACACTCTTACTTCCCAGACATTTCTACATACCGGACACCACAATGTCCGGACACCTCTGCTTTCCGGATAACACCACTTTCCGGATAATACCACTTTCCGGATAACTCTACATTCCGGACACTTAACCTTTCCGGACACTTAACCTTTTCGGACACTTAACCTTTCCGGACATTTAACCTTTCTGGACACTTAACCTTTCCGGACACTTAACCTTTCCGGACACTATACCCGGTAACCTGCGACAAGAAGCTACCCGGACAACTTCCGGACACCTGCTTCGCAAGAAGGTTTCCGGACGAGGCGCTGTTCGATTTTAATGCTCGAAATCATGCCAAACACCCATTAAACAGTAAGATAATGCGATGATTAACTACATACAGGCCCAATATCAAATCCCACAAAGTTTTACTGCCTAAACACAACCCAAAGATGCTTAAATCTCCCTTAATGGTCTTAAACAACTTTTTGCAAGAAAACTCTCAAAACCACAAATCACTAGACGAATCTTAGATGGAGTTATGGATTAAGGGTTACCTGCTAGATTACTACAAGAAACGAATTCCAATCCAGTTCCTTCTTCTGATTCCAAGACTTGATGATTCTTCTCTTCAAATGCACCAAAACCCTCAAAACTCTAGTATTCTTTTTCTCTCCAAAATCTCAGCTGACAACACAAAGAAATCAGGAAATGGAAAGGTTGTCTAGGGTTTTGTGCCCTTTTATACTCCCTCTCTTATTTATCAATTGGCCCCTCAACTTCTACTTTTATTTAAAACTCCACACCAACCGCAAAACTCTTCGAAAAAGGTCTGGGTCGTTACAAAAAGGCTCTTGACCATGTGTCTGGATCTCTTTCCATCAAATGATCATAAGCTTCATGAGTTAATTTTTTCAGTAACCCTATATATATTTGAACCTAATCCTATGTGTATGCATGTGCGCCTGCACATAGGCACAAACACAAACATAGACAGAGAGAAGATAGATAGATGGGTGGTTTCAAATACAAATGACCACATTGTTACAAACTCCACAAACAAGGTAATCTTTGTCATATTTAATAACTTTAATCATATTCCTTAAAAAATCATTCTTGTGAAACCAAAAGCATTATTTTGAAACTAAAAACTTTGAAATTAAAAACGATAATAACATCAAAGTATATTTTCATACATGAATTCTGAATATATGACTGTTGGTCCCTATATGAACCATTGGTTGCATTTTCATATATGGAACAATTGGTTACACCTATAAATAAAGAGGCTTTATATATAACACATTTGGTTGCACCTCTAAATAGGTTTCATATATGAAACATTTGGTTGCCTTTGGCGTTCATTGAGGGAGCGAGTGGGAGTAGTCGGTTTTGAACAATGGTTAATGGTGATGCTTGGTTTTTCAAAGCTCACATTACTCGTGGTTCGGCGACATAAGGAAGACGAAAGAGAAAAAGTGAGATGATTATGTAATAAATAATCATATCATTAATTAATGATTAAAATTCAAAACATCTAAAAGTTATTCCACTATTACCCTTGATTTTTCATCATTTCAATTTTAAAATTCTCCACATTTCCATAGTTCCTATAATAACCGTTGATCAAAAAATGGACGATGAGAATGAATTTTTAGAGTTTTTAACAATGGGGTATGGGTGGGTGTGTGTGTGAACTCATTTTTCATAGTGCACGTGAGGATCAATTTTAGCCATTTATCAAAATTTAGAAAACTAATCAATGGTTAAAATATAATAAGATTAATTGAGAAATGATTAGGAGCAAAACTAAAAATTTGAATCAAAGCATACCTTATTTTCTTTTTTAATTAAAAAACTTTTATCTCCTTGTAACGACCCAATTTCCAATAATAACCTAAAAAACCATATATCGACTATAAATACAGGAAACCAACCAATACTCAAACTGAACATAATTGACTTCAATAATCTTCCCAGAATCACTTCAAGTACAACAATGGTAAGAAATAATTCTAACCACAATAATAAATTCTAACCAGAGATTTAGATCCTTACCGATCTATGATCACTCAACTAACAACAGAATATAAAAAACTCGATCAATACTAGCAAACCGGTAATTGCATTCACTCTCAACTACCCTTTTCCCAAGCTAGCAATCTCGATATAGATTCACCTGAAATGCATAGTTTTGGAAAACAAAATGAAGGTTAGACCATATGTCTAAGTAGTAAATCCCTATCAGTAAACAGTCGGTAAAAATCATTTCACATAAATTCTTTAAATCAATTAATCATCAAGTAGGCCCCACAAGCACTACATCCCTCCCAAGGCAACTAACCACATCAGTCGCTTTTCAAAATATCGCGCACCTCAATAAGACCGAAGTCAATATCAACGGTGACTCACTACACCAAACATATTCGAGATCATAAACATGCACACTTCAATAAGACCACGATCAATATCGGCAATGGCTCACCATACAAAACATATTCGTGGACAAATTTATAGATATATATACCCCCCTGCGCAGACCATTACAATCTCACACGCACACGAGCTTCTGTTGTGTAAGTCCCTTTAACCCACGAATCAATAAATCACCTTGCATGCAATAATTATAAATCACATGTAACAAATATCGTTATCACGATTATAAATCGTAAACCAATCGTACCAATACGATGCACCATTTAAATGAATAAACGTTTGTCAATATATGCATTTCAGTTGAAAATGGTTAAAAAAACTCACCTTATTAACCTTAAAGTTCCATCAACCGCCAAAATTATTCCGGACCAAAGTCCAAACAATCTAGGAAATTCGTCCCTTTCACTTTCTGGTTTTCTTCTAAATCCGAAGCATCTTTGAGATTTAAAATAAATGCACTCGATTCCGTTCAACAACACTAGCATTAGCTTTATATTTAAACTTTAGAACCCGTTCAAATGGTGACACGTTTTCAAAAGAAATAGCATAACAAGGCCACATCTCTATATCATTTCCTTTTAAAGTTACAAAACAAGTACCTCCACTATAGGACTTGATTCACTAACTTAACTTTAAGTTTTTGTAAATATACAACACCCCTTTGTCGTTACATTTATTTTTATTGGTTACTTTCCTAATTTTGATCATCCAAAAATGGTCCGCTTTACAAAACAAACCTTGAACTTATACTAACAAACCTGGTATTACAAATTCTCCTCCTTTATAGAACTCCGTCCCGAAATTCATTTAAACAACAAGATAAGGTAACCGATTACCAAAATGAGATCAAACTTTACCATCATTTCAATGCATTAAGCAATCCTCAGAGGACTTTCGCATGACCAACCACTTTGATCCTCACAAAACTTGATTAATCCCATGTGGAACAATCTTTCAAACCACTACACGAATTCCAACAAATCGCTACGCTTTCAGTGCACAACCCTGATTAAACTCATAAAAACACAGTAATCGCTATAATCACAACCACGATTAAGTATGGGAAAACAAAAACATCTTATTTCTCATCTTTAAATAACTCAATACTCCAAATTTAGAAATTTAAAATGCACACTATCCACATCTGCATTTACGAACTTTAAAACGCGCATAAATTTGGGTACCACAAACAATTGCAATTTTATAAAAGAAAGAATTATTAATTAACTTTACACCACAACAAACATAAACTACCGATTAACCATAATAATCACTTAATGCAATATCTTAACACAAGATCCTTCTTGCATTTTCACTTAAACTCAAAACCAAGAATCCCTTAACGAACAAACATGCTATTCTCAATAGAACCCAAACATTACCCAAATAAGCCACCACTCAAAGCCGATCCAAAACTTAAAATAAACACAATCGGAATTCCACCAAATCCACAAAATTTAAAATAACTCGCAAATTACTTACTGCACAAAAAAAATGCAACCGCTGCCCACCCGACACTAATCCAAATAATATAACATTAAAAACTAAAAAAAACACTCGAAACATTTATCACACCAAGGCTAATTGATTATGACGGTATTTTTCATCAAACACCACACTCTATCACTTTTTACCAAGCATTTTCGTAAACTTAAAATATACACTTTCAATATAAAACTTACTAACAAATTGCAAGCCTTAGATTCGATCAACTGAAATAATTTACCAAACATCTTAGCTAGAAATTTCACTAAAGCTCTTTCTCATATTATCTCTAGGAGTAAATATACCCAACAAAAGACAATTTTTAAACATAACTTTACAATTTCTATATCACCCGACTACTTATTTCAAAATACCACTTTCACTTTCCCGCAATATCATAATATACCAGTGATCACTCATCATTACTTAAACGGACTTAAAACAAGATCAAACACCAAATCCATCTATCCACTTGCTAGATTAAATTTAACCAAACGGTTCCTCCAATATCCATAATTCAGATACTTGACAATTCTAGCACACCCGATCATCACCAATAATACGAACTAATCCGAAATACAACGTACTTATCGATCTCCAACAGGCGTCAACCAAACCATTTGCATTTATTTTATACTCTATGAGTATTTCAACATTTCAACTCAAAATTCATAAACATATACTACAAACCATTAATCAGCCGAATTTGGCTTTGTATCAATGTCCACTCAGAATAAAATAAAGCTCATCCATAAATACAATAAAACCATAAGGACATGATTTTTTTTTCACTAAAAAATATATAATAAACACTATTGATATCTTCACTTCTCATTCTAACATAAGCATATAATTGCCAATAAATTTCGACATCTTAATTGACTTTACTTTCCCAGATTGACTTCCCACCAAAAACATTCCAACAAAAATCATATCATAATAGATGTCATAGAATAATCTAATGCCATTACTTTACATAATCGCAAACCTCAATATGTAACACCCGTAATTTCGGTAAGTAAATATCACCCTGTTGGGAATAAATTAGATTGAATAGAAGTTCAAGGTTTATTATGTAAATGTCTTAATGGGCTTATTCATTGTAATGTGCCGTGGGCCTTAGTTTATTAGGCCTTAGTATTTAAATTTGTGTTAGCCTTATTATGTAGGTTAATCGTCCCATAACCATTGTAACCATATACTCCAAATTCTTTGAATGGTTTTTGAAATAGGGATGACGTATTGAAATCATATTGTTCTTATTGATTACCGTTTACTGATTTCTACGATATTGCACTAATCTGGGATCCACAATTGGTATCAGAGCATACAGACTATTTGATTCAAGGTTTCTGGTAAGTTTTCTTGTGTTTCTGTCGATTGTTCTTAATTCTAAAATCTCAGTATTTGATTTCTGATTAAATCTCTTGATTCTGCTTATTGCATTCGATTCATATTAGTTCTATTAGAGTTTCTGCAAATTTTTCAGAATCCAATTCGATTGTTTGAAGTGTTTTTAAGCAAAATCTCTTTTCAAAAGTCAAGCCTCTATTCGTGTCAAAAAACATCGACTTTTCTTCAAAATTGTGTTAGTTTGCTTGAAAATCTCTTTGGGTTTGTTTGTTTTCGTGTTTTGGTCGAAATCTAACATTTCAGGAAAGAAATCGAGCAACCCTAGTCAGAAATCGATCCGACTTTGTCGAACCAGCCGCAGTGTCCGAAAGTTCTCTATTGTTCCCAGGTAAGTTTCCTTATTTCGTAACTATCCGGAAGAATCCATCCGGTAAGTTTGTCTGGATTCTTAATAGTGTCCGGTAGCATCCTTTCCGATAAGTATATCCGGATTCCATTTGTGTCCGGAAGTCTCGTATCCGATATGCTTATCCGGATTCTTGTTGAACCCGGACGTCCTTTGTTCCTGGATAGAATCACATCCGGTAACCTTCACTATCCGGGTAATCCATCCGGTAAGGTTCAATTCTTCCGGTAAGTTTGTTTTATATGGTCACTTTGTTTTTATTCGGTCACTTTAACTTTACACGGTAACCTTGAGTTATCCGATAAAATTAGATTCATCCGGTTAGTTTTGTTGTTCGGACACTTCACTCAAATTTCTGATCCGGACACTTCCTGATCAGTCACTTTTATTCGGATCCCTATCCGGTAAGTCTGGTTTGATTCTTACCTATTTAGTTAAAATCACTCTTAGACCTTGCGTTAGGAGTGTCACTCTTAGTCCCTGGCGTTAGGATCCTACCTTGAATCGACACTACTGTCTGACGATCACGTTAGTGCATACTTCACGATGTCTCACGACGCCTTAGCTATCGATACCGACTCCAAGCCTCCTACTCTCTATCGATGCGAATATAGCCAATGGCGAGACAGATTCTTGATCTTTATCGAATCTAAAGATAACTTCGAATACATCTGGAAAACTCTCACGGAAGGTCCTCAACCTACTCCAATGGCCACCGTACCAGCTCAAGCAGATGATACTCAGGCTCAACCAACGCCTAAACCTCATAACCAGATGACTGACGAAGAAAAGAACCGATTCACTAGGGAGCAACATGCAAAGAGGTATTTAGTTCAGGGTTTGCCAAACGAGATCTACACGGCCATTGATAGCTTTAAGGAAACCTCCAAAGGCATGTGGGATCAAGTCGAGAAGATGATAAGCGGGAGTAAAGTGGGAAACCAATTGAAGGTCAACAGCTGCATCACCCGATATGACAGTTTCAAACAACGAAAGGGGGAATCGATAACTCAGACATATGAACGATTCTGCCTTGTTCTGAACGAGCTCCATAAGAACAAGATCTCTCGATCTAACACGGAAAATTCCCTCAAGTTCTTAAACAACCTCCTGCTGGAATGGAAAGTGTTCGCTTCTCATATCAAACACAACCACCTGATTAAGAACGTTCCAATCCATGAGCTTTATGAGATGCTCATGCAAGACGAGGATGAAGTCATGGAGACAGTGAGCACTCAGAAATCATCTTCCAAGTCACAAGCCGATCCCCTCACTCTTGTATCTTCAAAAAGCGGCAAGTCATCCAGTCGTCACTTCAAGAGAACCCAAGTGTCCAGTGAGTCAAAACCAGAAACTGAAGAAACAGAGGAAAGCGACTCTGACCCTGAGCTGACTGAAATAAAGAAAGCAATGGCCCTGATCACCAAGTCTTTTCAAAGAAAGAAGTTCTTCAAGAAACCTTCCTCTAATAATCAGCGCTACTCTACTACTCCCAACAAGCGCCACGATTATAAAGAGAAATATGTAGGAAAGAGAAAGTCTGACGAGCACAAGCATTCAGATCATAAGGAGAAGAACGAACGAAAGCCTGAGTTAAACCAGAAAGATGAGGCTGTCACATGCTATAACTGCGGTAAATTGGGCCACTTTGCCAAAGACTGCCGAAAGCCCGTTGTACGTAACGTGGAATACTACAAGGCAAAACTGCTGTTAGCGGAACAAAAAGCTGTAGGAAAGGCACTGTTGGTTGAAGACGACTTCTGGCTAAACCGCTCCGATGATGAAAGGGATTCTGAAGATGCTGATGCTTTCATGGGCAACCACTCTCCTCCGTCAAAAAAAAGAGATCTTTGTCAGGTATGTATCCCTATACATCAAGGCTTAGTCGATCAGATGCAAATACTTGTTCCAAGAATAAACTCCTATAAGGCTTCCACTGATGAACAACTGCTTGGAATTAATTCTTTAAAAGAAAGGCTAGATGTTCAAAAGAGAATCACTGAAAAGTATAAGTCCGACAATGCTAACCTTAAAGAAAAATGTACAAATCTTTCAATAGCACCAAAGGACCTTAGGCCAAGATATCTGAGTTAAATTCAAAGCTTGATCAGTGTGAGGATGAGAAAGCAGAGATTATCTATCAATGCTCCTCTCTTTAAATTCAACACAAAGAATTTGTTTCTAAAATAACTGATCTTGAAACTAAAGTCCATAAACGAGGTCAAACTGATTAAACGATTCATATGAACAAACCTTAAGAATTCACTTATTTCAATAAAGAATGGGGAATTGGGTATGACAACCCACATTACATGAAAAAGATCTTGACAATGAGACCCACTCTTTACGAATTTAACTTCTTTGGTCTCGAGAAAAGATATCCCCAATATAAAATCAAATGGACCGGACCTCTTAAGGAAAAGGAAGAGGAAACTGAAGAATACAAACGCGCACACACCACTAAAATGCAATTACCCTTTGCGTATGAAGTTCTTAACTATTCTTATACGAAAAATAAATCCAAGTACCTATCAAATGATTACTTTGACGGCTACAAAGTTGCACTGCTGACACGGGGTTTTGACACCCCGCGAATCTTACCGCAAGTGTACGGGTCGAAGTCAAGTAATAGTACTTGAGAAAGTACGAGTATCGAATCACGGGGAACTAGGAACTAAGTATCACAATTACTATAAGCTCTATTAACTGAACTGTCAAATTAAGAGATTGGTTTTAGACTATTTAATTGTACTAAATAAAATCAAATCTGTAAAGCCCGCATCCCGGTATGTATTTTTTTTATATAAATTCTTTATTTAAGCGAGTATTTAACATGTTTACCATTAGCGGGGTTAGTCGAGTCGGACCAACTTGTTAGCATAGGTGTCAAAGTGGATAGGTTGCGTTTTAAGGACTAGTTGGAGGGCTATTTTGGGGCAAAGCCCAAACTTGCATGAGTTTGACCCCTTTGACCAGCCCTTCCCCCTCCCTTCACGGTTTTCCTTCTTCTCCATATTCCCTTAGGAAAACCCTAACTCTCCCCCTCCCCCTTGTTGTCTTCGGCCGAGAAGAGAAAAAGAGAGAGAGAGAGAAATCGAAGAGAGAGAGAGGGAAAGAGAGAAGCCGAGAGAGAGAAAGAGGGTGCTGCCGGCGACGAGGAGAGAGGAGGAAGAAGGTGATCGCCGGCGAGTTCGGTCGGATTAGAGGATGAGAAAACGTTGCGTCGAGGTAGTTCGTAAACCTTTCGTTTGTTAATTGTCAAAAACCGCCGCAAACCGCCACCACCACCGCCGCAGCCACGGCTGCCGGCGGTGGGGCCGCCGCTGCACACCGTTGTGGTGGCGGCAGGGGGTGCGTATGGGTGTGTGGGTGTGTGCGGGTGTGAAGTTGCGGAGGAGTCGGGAGTGGGTGACGTTGGGAGGTCTCGCCAGAGGGTGTTACCGTAACCCTCGTCACCGCCGCCAACCACCACCGCCGCCGGAGGCGGCAGGGGGTGGTGCACGGCTGTTGTCCAGCTTAGTATGACCTTTTTTCAGTAAGTTATTAGGCTTTCCGGGTCTGTTTGGGTTAAGACTTGACTTAATGGATTAATAATCAATAGTTATCATTTCATGTGAATTGTATAGTTTCTGCCACTGTTTTGTAAAAGCCGTAACTTATTCTAGGAACATCGGATCTGGGTGAAACTAGTGCCAAAATTTCCCATTTTGAGTCTAGTAACTTTTATATGTTTTGTGGAAAATTCAGTTCGGACCATAGCTAGTGTCAAATCGTCGTTTTGTACTGACAAGTCCTGTTTTTCGCTGTTCTGCGAATCACTTTTGTAAAATTCATATAGGATGATAGGAACATCGTTAGAACGCGTGCGATATGTCCCTGGAACCCTAAGACGTGGGACTTTGTGATTATGGAATTTGATTTCTGGAATTATCAGTTTAAAAGGGGTTAAACAGGTATCGAACAGACCTGTGTTTTTAGATTAAAAGCTGGAATGTTTAGTTTGTAAGCTAGTAACCTCAGTGGGACTGAGGGGCTCGGTGGGACCGAGGGCTCGGTGGGACTAAGCTATTACGGGTATCAAATATTGTGAACTCGGTGGGACCTAGGGCTCGGTGGGACTGAGCTAGTAAGAATATCATATAATGTGGGCTCGGTGGGACCGAGGGCTCGGTGGGACTGAGCTAGTATGGATATCGTTTAATGTGTACTCGGTGGGACCGAGGGCTCGGTGGGACCGAGGTGTGTGATTACATGTTTAAATCTTGATATGTTATTATACTTGTAATTGTGGTGTTGTTTGCCTACTTGCGAGTAGGGGCGATATATGTGTGATTGCTACCTGCGTAGGTGGTAGAATTCACTAAGCTTCGTGCTTACCCCTTCCCAATATCTTATGTTTTCAGGTGCGAGTAGCAGTCGAGCGTGAAGGTACACACTAGCGCAAGACGAAGGCTGATCGAGTTTCATTTTTAAATGTCGAGATTTAATTTAATAATTTTTCCGCTGCATAAATATTATTTGACGGTTCAAATTAACGACGTTATCTTTATTTGTAATGGGATTTGCTAATTTATGGTTTGTTTATAATGGAAGGCATTATTTTTAAAAATTTAAAATTCCTTGTAATTTTTGGGACGTTACAAAATCAAACACAAGACAAACAGAACAGCTTTGAAGACTTTGATAGAGAGAAAAGCTGAGGGTTGGAAATCCAATGGTTCTCACATACAAACGTCTGACTCAACTCAACTACCAGTTATTCCTATCAATGAATGCCCAATCTTGATCTAATCGTTGTTCTCTCTCGAGTTACACCGATTTTATTTGCAATACATGGTTTCTTTTTCAAACAACCGTGATTTCTATTTTGAAAACAATAGTTTTATCTTTCGATCTCAACATATAGGGTTCAAAACGCATTAAGCTTAAGATTCAAACGGGACTAAGATTTACTCGGTATATCTCTTTCCTTTCTTACCTTAAACATGCAATTTCTAATTCTATTTCTCAATTACTTCTCTCGAACATTAATTGAAAACAATAAGACAATTGTAAGGTAGCTAATCTCACAAAAGCATTAAACACAAAATTGCATTCATTCATTAAAGAGGAAAACTGATAAAGGTTTCAAGTCATCTGTTTACAAGTTTAAACCACATTCATTCCAACCCCCAACATGAACCGGTTAGTTCATGTCAGTGGTGGATTCAAACATAAGAGAAAAGGATGCAAAAGTGTATGTAAACATGATCAAATGCGAAAGATGAAATCGTGATAACAAGTGATGAAAACTCCCTCTTCTCCTGTTCGTCTCTACGTTCCGTGATGAATGTATCCGTGATCGGCTCTCTAACGTGACTTCGAGGACTCCGAAAAATCGCCCAAAGTCGCCCCTGAACTGCTCCCGATCGTCTGCCGTCTGAATGATATCGAATAATGACCTAAACCCCGGATAAAATAGCTGAAAATCGCGAAACAGACACTTACGCGACCTGCCACGAGACTTGCAAGTCGCGTGGTAAGTCGCGCGTGTTGTATTTGCTGGGCGGGTCGTTTTCTGGTTCACGGGTTGGGTCCTGGTTCGGTCGCGGGTCTTGGGCTTGGCTTTTGGGCTCCCGTTAGGCTTCGTTTTGACTCGTTTTGGGCTCTTTTTAGCTTCTTTCTCGAGAAATGCCGCCTTTTAGCTAACCTACATAATTCACTAGATAAACCGTAAAATACACGCCTTTTTACTTGAATCCAAGCCAATCTCGTTGGTTTGAGAACTGAAAATAACGCCAAAAAGTGGCGTTATCAACAACCCCAAACCGAGCGTTGCTTGTCCCCAAGCAAATTAGCGATAAAATAGAATAAAAGCACACAGTGGATTTAGTAATGACTGCACAATTCCCAATCGGTACCAAGTGATGCATCGGTGATTTCCCATACCCGTGAATGTCTATCTCACTCTCGCCTTATTCTTATTTCGTTTGATCTATGACCTTCCATTGGGGGTTGAACTCTTGACTGTTCCGATTACATTAGGGTTAGACTAAGTCCAAACACACTAGGGAAAACATTTCGCCTCGACCCTACCTCACGGGATACTCTCTTTGCACTCGAACCTAGGTTGTCGCTCGTGTTGTCATGTTTAAGGAAATTATGTACAAGAATACGCAATAATTGCATGACAACTCTATTGAAGACGCACAAATGTCCAAAAGTTTGATCTCAGACAGAAATCAAATAGCAAGACAGGGGATATCAGTAAAGGCAGTCGTAAACCGTAATCACATTTTCCAAAAGATCATCCAGGTCTTTACACGGGTTGTAATGGGGCTAAGGTTAAGGCTAAGAAACGAAGGGTAAAAAGGATCAAAAATCCTCGGTGTGTCAATCATTGGCAATTCCTGAACTCTCGTTGCTTCACATTCGCTTCCTTGGCCCTTTTCTTCACTATTGGAGTCGCTTTGACTCTCTTATTTTTCAGCTCTAACTATTATCTAAATAACCCTTTTTTGGGGCAACATTGGCCCTCTTTTCTATTTCTTGGGTTACATTGACCCAATTTATTCTCATGACTGGCCTGTTCTATTCTTTTCTGCTCTATCTTTCGTAGTTCATTACTGCCTTTGATTTACACACTTTCGGATAAGGGTTGGCTAAGGCTTATGGCTAAAGGTTTAACGGTGGGTTTAGAAGTAATTAGGGTGCGTATTTGGCTGCAAATGGGGTTATGAATACACACAAGAGGTAAAAGGGAATGATAGCTAAACACAGGATTAAGACAAGCACACAATGCCTGGAATCATATCTTAAGGTCCACACGATATGGTCTACTATACCCTTTCCTAATATCCCGATGTTCGTCTTTGCTACTGGATGCAATAATGTAGCGAGATCATTCTACATTCACGACAAGGAATTCGAAAAAGTGTATCAGAATTAGGTGTATGAATCCCTCGAAATGAAAAACGTCTTTTAGGTTCAAAATCTCACTATCGGGTGGTCTCCACTAATGTCCCTAGTCATGTCCTTTCCCGGTCCTTCCCTAACGGTCACGTCACTATCATAAGATTCTTCCCACAATGGTCGGTCTCAATCATTCAAAACAAAAATTTTAGCTATGTGATCTAGATTTTAGCTATGTGATCTAGATACTCAGAAATGTAGGAAATCTACGTGCATAAACTTGGGCCCGATTGGGCAACCCCAAACCTTACCCACACATTGTCCCCAATGTGTAGGGCTGTAAACGAACCGAACGAACACGAACACTGGCTTGTTCATGTTCGTTCGTTTAACTTAACCGAACAAACGAACGAACACGAACACTAAACGAACAAATATTTTGGTGTTCGTGTTCGTTCATTTAAAAAATTAGTTTGTTCGTGTTCGTTTATGTTCGTTCGTTTAAGTCTTAAACGAACATAAACGAACAAACTTAACCGAACATAAACGAACAAACTTAACCGAACATAAACGAACATAAACGAACAAACTTAACCGAACATAAACGAACGAACATTTTGGGGTTCGGGTTCGTTCATTTAAAAAAAATATACTTAGACTCAAGCCCAAAGGCTCAAGGAAAAGGCTAACTACGGTGCACCCATTTTCATAGATACTCCAATTAAATTTTTTACTGAAACTCAAACTAAAAAGCTCAAGCCAAATGGGTAAGCCACTATATTTATAGTTGATACCAAGGCCTTTAAATGGTTTATCCCACCAATGTGGGGTGAAACCTTAAGCAAAATGGAGAAGGAACACAAGGTGAACCCACTATCTTGGGGTGCTTAGGTTCAAGCCAATAAGGCTCAAACCATCGGGTTCAAGTTTGAAGACTCAAACCACAAGGGACCGAAACAAAGAATTCGTTATGAACCCACAGCCACAAGGCAAGGCTCAAGCCAATGGGCTTGAACCACCTTACTTGGTTGAAGAGTTGATGTGCTGAAAAATGGAAGGATGGGGATTCTATTTATAATAGGAGATTGAGCAATGAAAGGGGTGAGGAACCGATGTGGGATAGGTGAAAATCCCATTTTCTATGACTTGTCTCTCAATCCCACATCGTTTAGAGTAAACTATTTTTTAAATCCACAAACATATATTAAGCATCCATGCTGATTGAATGCAAGTCGTCAGTTTTTCTTATGTTTTTTTAATATATATTAATATAATATAATATAATATAATAATAATAATAATATTAATATTAATAATATTATTAATAATAATAATAATAATAATTAATATTAATAAATATAAATATATTAATATAAATATATATATATATTAATATAAATATAAATATAAATATATATATTAATATAAATATAAATATAAATCTAAACATAAATATAAATATACAAAATATTAGTCATTAATTACTAAACGAACATAAACGAACAATACTAACCGAACGTAAACGAACATAAATGAACGAACGTTCACGAACGTAAATGAACGAACGAGACCTTCGTTCATGTTCGTTCGTTTAACTAAACGAACGAGAAAATTTGTTCATGTTCGTTCATTTATTAAATAAACGAACATAAACGAACTTCCCGCCGAACGGTTCACGAACGGTTCGCTGAACGTTCGGTTCGTTTACAGCCCTACCAATGTGCAAGCAAAGTTGTAGGTGATGTGACTCGAGTCATTGTGCAGTTATTACAGGTATGAAAAGGACGGGCAAGGCATTACATAGCAAGCAAAAGAAGATCCAAAATTTCTAATATGGGCACCCCAAACCTAGGCCGTGGCCTAGGTTTGCCAAATAAAAGCCAACCCCAAACCTCGGTGAAACCGAGGTTTGCACAGGGTCAAAAGGTGAGTGTGTAGATATGGAAAAATTGAGGCACCCCAAACCTAAGTTTCACTTAGGTTTGATGCATCTCGTGTAACTAATAATAGAATAACACATCATACACCACTCGTTTAGCAGAAAGGGTTAGAACATACCTGTTTTGCCCGGCCGGAGGGGATTCTTGAAAGGTTGAACACTTAGAGGGGACAGAGAGATCATGCAAAACAAAACAAAGAAAGACAAAGCACAAGGGAAAAATGGAAAAGAAACACACCAAGCAAGAAAGGAATAAAAACTGCACGAAAAACAAAACGAGGAAACAAGGACTCCCGCGGTTTAGCCCACGACTTGCAAGTCGCATGGAAAACCGCGTAACCTACTGTTTCAGAAACAAACAGAGGGTCCCGCGGCTTGCTGCGCGGTATACAAACTGCGTGGCAAACCGCGTATGTCCCTGTTTCAAAAATCTTTTTTTTTTGCTTTTTTCGATTTTTCGATTTTTATGGCTTTTCGGAAATAAAAACACATGCAAAGTAAAAATAAAAGGAAACAAACCTTGGTGGGTTGCCTCCCACCCAGCGCCTTATTTAAAGTCGTGGCACGACTATGTGGGTTCAGCTCGGCTCAGTATCCGCAGACTCGAATCGCCCATACTTGCGATTCCCCGCGGATTGTTCCCTCTTTACTTGACCTTTACCATCTCTAGATCTGCACTGTCCACTCTCGAACATCTTGAAGTTTACCTTCTCGCCACCAACTCTGAAGGTAATCTCTCCTTCCTCCATATCTATTAATGCTCGACTCGTGGCCAGGAAGGACCTCCCCAAAATCAGCGGGACTTCCTCATCTTCATCTATGTCGATGACCACGAAATCTACCGGGAAGTAGAACTTACCAACTTTGATCAGCACGTCTTCAATCACCCCATATGGATACCTTATCGATCTGTCCGCGAGCTTGAGTGTCATGTATGTTGGGCTCACCTCTCCCAATCCGAGTTTCCTGAAAACAGATAACGGCATTAAATTAATACTCGCCCCTAAATCACATAACACTTTATTAAAACTAAGATCCCCAATTTGAATAGGGATTGAAAAACTCCCTGGGTCTTTGAGCTTCTGGGGAAGCTTATTCTGGAAGATGGCACTACACTCTTCAGTGAGTGTAACTGTGGATTGATGATCGATCGCTCTCTTTTTGGAAAGGATCTCTTTCATGAATTTCATGTAAGAGGGCTTTGGGTGAGAGCACCTGCAAAAGGGATATTGATCGTTATCTTTTTAAATACTTCGATAAATTTAGAAAAATTGACCTGATCCTTTTTTGCTTTCAGCCTGCTCGGGTAAGGTACTCTCGGTACTGCCGGCTTGACCGGTGGCGTCACTTCTTTCTCCTTCGGCTTCTCTTTCCTCATACGCTCTTCATCAGCTTCTAATGCATTCATGTCAATGATCTCCACATCATTCTCGGCTTCCTTTGATGGCTCCTCATTCAGCTCCTTGCCATCTCTCAGATAGATGGCATTACAATTCTCTTGGTTCCTCTTTTCGGCCATGCTTGGAAATGTGCCAGGTGGTCGGTTTTGTAGGGCCTCGAAGATCTGCCCTACTTGCCTCTCGAGGATCTTGATTGCAGCTGTATTCTGATCAGTTGTGGTTTTCACCGTGTTCACAGTGCTTGCTAGCTCTCCAACCGTGCTGTCCATTTTCGACATGAACTTCATCATCATCTCCTCCAGCCCCGGTTTCTTCTCTCCGGTTGGTCCTTCGTTTCTTTGATTAAAACCTGGAGGACAATAAGCATTATTAGCATTAGAAGGATTTGAAGAGTTAGAAAAATTACCTGGCTGTTGACCGGGTTGACTCCACGAGAAATTTGGGTGCTTTTTCCACCCTTCGTTATACGTGTTGGAGAACGGGTCGTTTCTCGGCTGATGATTCCGGTTTTGCATATACTGGATTTGCTCGGGTGCTTCCGGAATTCCTCTATTCATCTGATTTGTGATGAATGCCAGTTGAGCTTTCAGTTCATTCAGCTCATTACTCTCTTGGACACTTACAACTCGTCTTACCGCTGATCTCGGAGTGGAGAAACTATGTTCGGCCAAGTTCTCAATCAGCTCGCACGCTTCCTCATACGACTTGTCCATTAGTGCTCCACCCGCGGCAGCCGTGATATCATTTTTTAATTGTGGGTGGAGCCCACTAAAGAAGGTCTGGATAATGACCCAACCTTGTAGCTTATGATGAGGACACTTCTTGATCATGTCCTTGTAACGTTCCCACGCCTCATATAGCGTTTCTTGATCCCATTGAGAAAAATGGGTGATCTCCGCCATTAGTTGGGCGGTTCTGCTCGGTGGGAAAAAGTTTTGGAGGAAGGCTGCTTTCAACTGTGCCCAAATAGTGATCTGATCTGACGGTAAGCCTTCTATCCATATTTCAGCTCGACCTTTTAATGAAAAACTGAACAGCCTCAGTTTGATTGCGTTATCCTCCATTCCGTTGATCTTGAAGGTGCTACAAATGCGCTCGAAAGCCCGGAGGTGAGCGTGAGGATCTTCGGTCGGTGCTCCTCCATATTGATTTTGCTGCACCATTACGATGGTGCTCGGCTTTATCTCGAAATAGTTAGCCGCAGTGGTAGGTGGTTGAATGCCTATCCGTGCGGCCGCCACATTAGGATCGGCAAATGACCGCATCGGAACTCTTTCCGGAGGTGGTGGTGGATTGTTGCGGCGAGGTGGAGGATCATTGCGCGGAGGTGGTCTCTCGTCGTCGGACATCTCGAATTTCAGATTCCTTTTGGCTTTCGCTTCCTTACGCAGCCGACGAGCGGTTCTTTCGATCTCCGGATCAAATTGTTCGATCTCTTTTCCTCGGGTCGTCCTTGGCATAAACCAAGTGGTACCTGAAAAGAAGAAAGTAAAGTCAATAATCCAAAAACTGAAAGTGATGGGAAAATAACAAGAAAAGAAAATGCCCAATCTAATAGCGCGTATAGATGGTAGTGCTATTAGTTACAACTAGTTCCCCGGCAACGGCGCCAAAAACTTGACACGGGGTTTTGACACCCCGCGAATCTTACCGCAAGTGTACGGGTCGAAGTCAAGTAATAGTACTTGAGAAAGTACGAGTATCGAATCACGGGGAACTAGGAACTAAGTATCACAATTACTATAAGCTCTATTAACTGAACTGTCAAATTAAGAGATTGGTTTTAGACTACTTAATTGTACTAAATAAAATCAAATCAAACACAAGACAAACAGAACAGCTTTGAAGACTTTGATAGAGAGAAACGTTAAGGGTTGGAAATCCAATGGTTCTCACATACAAACGTCTGACTCAACTCAACTACCAGTTATTCCTATCAATGAATGCCCAATCTTGATCTAATCGTTGTTATCTCTCGAGTTACACCGATTTTATTTGCAATACATGGTTCCTTTTTCAAACAACCGTGATTTCTATTTTGAAAACAATAGTTTTATCTTTCGATCTCAACATATAGGGTTCAAAACGCATTAAGCTTAAGATTCAAACGGGACTAAGATTTACTCGGTATATCTCTATCCTTTCTTACCTTAAACATGCAATTTCTAATTCTATTTCTCAATTACTTCTCTCGAACATTAATTGAAAACAATAAGATAATTGTAAGGTAGCTAATCTCACAAAAGCATTAAACACAAAATTGCATTCATTCATTAAAGAGGAAAACTGATAAAGGTTTCAAGTCATCTGTTTACAAGTTTAAACCACATTCATTCCAACCCCCAACATGAACCGGTTAGTTCATGTCGGTGGTGGATTCAAACATAAGAGAAAAGGATGCAAAAGTGTATGTAAACATGATCAAATGCGAAAGATGAAATCGTGATAACAAGTGATGAAAACTCCCTCTTCTCCTGTTCGTCTCTACGTTCCGTGATGAATGTATCCGTGATCGGCTCTCTAACGTGACTTCGAGGACTCCGAAAAATCGCCCAAAGTCGCCCCTGAACTGCTCCCGATCGTCTGCCGTCTGAATGATATCGAATAATGACCTAAACCCCGGATAAAATAGCTGAAAATCGCGAAACAGACACTTACGCGACCTGCCACGCGACTTGCAAGTCGCGTGGTAAGTCGCGCGTGTTGTATTTGGGTCCTGGTTCGGTCGCGGGTCTTGGGCTTGCCTTTTGGGCTTCCGTTAGGCTTCGTTTTGACTCGTTTTGGGCTCTTTTTAGCTTCTTTCTCGAGAAATGCCGCCTTTTAGCTAACCTGCATAATTCACTAGATAAACCGTAAAATACACGCCTTTTTACTTGAATCCAAGCCAATCTCGTTGGTTTGAGAACTGAAAATAACGCCAAAAAGTGGCGTTATCAACTGCCCAAGGATTCCTCCAAAAAGGATGAGGTCCCTGCAACGGAAACCAAAACAGAGACGGGTGAGTTTAAACGCTATGTTCCACCTCTGGTTTTGGAAATGAAAATAGTCGAATTAGAGGAATCATTTGAACAGGAAAGGACCAAGTTTCAAAGAGAAAAACAAGAGCTTTTAACTGAACTTGAGAAACTCAAATCCACCAAAACCGAATCTGTATCTGGTGAGGAAAAGGAACTCATTCGGGAAGAAATCAACCGGCTCACATCCAAACTGTCTGCCTTGGCAACAGAAATGATCCAAGAGTAAGTGAGTAAGGGTCTTCATCAACAGAAGGTTGACCAACTCCAAAAAGAAAAGGTGAATCTACTCGAACCTTCCTCGGACTCCTCAGATACATCTTCATGTAAGGCTTTTATTGGCAAAACATCTTCTAGAAAAGGAAAAGAGTCTCAAGAAAATTGTGTCCCAAAGAATCTTAACTCTGAATTTCAAAAAGCTTCCACAACAGATTCTTCTAAAAACACAGAAACAAAGTGTTCCTCACCTCCCTCAACCACTATGGTTCCATCTGTGCCTGAAATTGATTTTTCTGCTTTTATGAATTCCGATGAAAGTTCAGATGAGGAGTTTTCTAAGTTTGAATTCGACAAACCGCTTTCAAATCACACCGACTTTCTTTCAAAAGCAGTGAATCGACCGGTCAGATTTCAAAAAGGCAAATGTTCCACAAAAATCAAAAGCCGGTCTGTGAACGAAGTTTCTAAAACCAATTCAAATTCTCTAAAGCGTTCACAGACACGGCAACAGACCGATCGACCAAATGATAGAAATCCTTCCTACTCAAACTCTGCTGACCATGTCGTTAATGACTTTTGAGATAAAAATGGTCGGGCCAAACAAGACAAACCAAAGTGGCTAGCCAAAGGATCTAACAAGAACAAGTCGGAGTCAAAGTCATTTAATTCTGCTTTCAATTCTAGGAAAACATTAATAATTGTGGTTTTCATGATTCGAATAATTCTGTTGAACAAAGTATTAAATTTCCGTTAAGACTTTATTCCATACATCAATTGATTTAATTATCCCATGATTGTTTGTGTTGTTCTAACTGTGGATTGAATGATTTTGATGACAATCGTTATGCATCTGATTGGTTTGGTTCTTATCATGTCTTTAATTCTAAACCTAAGTGGAAATCTTGTAAGCCCAAACAGAAGCCTAATTCAAAATGGGTTCCCCCGACATGTGTTAAACCTAACCCTCCAGGACCCATTTTCAAATGGGTACCTAAAAACGCCTAAACTTGTTTTTGAAGAACGGTCATGTGTGGTACCTAGATTCAGGATGCTTCAAGCACATGACCGAAAGGAGGGAGCTGCTCACGAACTTTACCGAGAAATACTGCAGAGACGTGAGATTTGGGAACGACGACAAAGCGCCAATTATGGGCTACGACAACATTGTTCAAGACAAGATAACCATCAAGAAAGTGTCATACGTCGTGGGATTGGGACACAACCTATTCAGCATCGGCCAATTCTGCGACAAAGATCTCGAGGTCAACTTCAAAGCAAAAAGGTGTAGCGTCCGTACTGAAGACGAAAAGGAGTTGCTGGTTGGAACGCGTAAAACCAACCTCTACACCATCGACCTCTCCTCACTGAAGACCGATGATTCCGTCTACCTGATGTCGAAAGCCAACTCTCAACAAGCTTGGATCTGGCATCGACATCTTTCGCACCTCAACTTCATGAACATCAACAAGCTGGTGCTAGGCGGACACGTTAAAGGCATGCCCGAGCTCAAATTCGAGAAGGATAGACTCTGTGGGGCATGCGAAATGGGAAATATAAAGAGAGCTACTCACAAGCCGAAGGTTGGTCTGAGCACGTCTCGGTCCCTCGAACTCATCCATATGGATTTGTGTGGACTGATGCGCGTTCAAAGCATCAACAAGAAGAAATATGTCCTGGTCATGGTCGACAATTTCTCGCGCTACACATGGGTGAAGTTCCTGCTCTCGAAAGATGAAACCCCTGAGTTGATCATCACCACCTGAAGACCATCCAGCTCAACCTTCAACATCTGGTACAAGCCATCAGGACGGACAACGGGACGAAGTTCAAGAATCATACTCTTGACAAATACCTCACCTCAGTAGGTATTTCTCACAATTTCTCTTCCGCAAGGACTCCTCAGCAAAATGGAGTCGTGGAAAGGCGGAACCGTATCCTCGTCGAAGCCGCTCGCACTATGTTATCACAATCGAAACTGCCGTGATTTCTTTGGGCTGAAGCCGTTGCAACTGCTTGCTACACGCAAAACCGTTCCATCATCAATAAACAGTTCAACAAAACCCCGTACGAGTCATCAACAACCGAATCCCGAACATCAAGTATTTCAGGGCGTTTGGGTGCACTTGCTTCGTTCTGAACGACAAGGATGACCTCGAAAAATTCAGTCCCAATGCAGATGAAGGAGTTTTCATCGGATACTTCATGCAGGCTAAAGCATTCCGCGTTTACAACAAACGGACCAAATCCGTCATCGAAAGCGTAAACGTGACGTTTGACGAAGCCGCAGATTTGGCTTGTGAACAACTCAGTTCAGAACCCGCATTAACTGGCGTGTTAGCTTCCGAACACTCTCGTTCGGGATCTACACAAACCCCAGTAAATCCAAATCACGCATCTACATCAAAATCACATCTTTCTGATTTAGATTTATTGTTTGATCATTTTTATGATGACTTCTTTAATATTCCTAATCCTCGTGTAATTGTGCAACCTAGGGATGGAGCTGCCTAACTCGAAAACTCGGTGATTCTCTCCGGTCTGCCGCCATCAACAAGCATTCCAACTCTAACTATGGAAACCCCTCAAAGTTCAACGAACACGACTACTGAAACGGCCATTCCATCGGAGGAACTTGTGCCCAATCCAGATCATTCCGGAAGATTCGTCTTCTACAACTCACAAGGATCAACCTCTAGATTCCCCGGAAGTTGCCCAACCAACGGCAAATCCCGCACCATCACCTCCAAGGAACCGTCCCTCATCTCATGAAGTCGTTCAAGACCTTACCCCCGGTGCGTATGTGGACCCGGATACCTCTCATGCGACTCATCAACCGCTTCCACACACCGCCAAATGGACAAAAGCACACCCTCTCCATCAGATAATCGGCGATCCTTCCACACCGGTTCAGACGCGAGATGCATCCGCCAGCTTCTGTCTCTTTTCCGGCTTCCTAAGAAAAATTGAGCCCAACACCGTCTCTAAAGCACTTAATAATCTGGACTGGGTAATGACGATGCATAAGGAACTCAACCAGTTCGAGGCCCTCAAGGTATGGTGACTTGTCCCACGTCCAGCCAGCAAGACGGTTATTGGCACGAAGTGGATTTTTAGGAACCAAAAGGATGAAGATGGCATCGTCGTACGCAACAAGGCACCCCTCGTGGCCAAAGTATACCGCCAACAAGAGGGGATAGACTACGACAAGACATACGCTCCAGTCGCAAGAATTAAAGCAATTCGTATGTTTCTTGCCTATGACACAAGAACTTCATGGTCTGCCAGATCGACGTCAAGACCGCCTTCCTTGACGACGTACTCAAGGAAGAAGTTTACGTCTCGCAACCGGACGGGTTCGTGGATGACTCGAAGCCAAACCACGTATACATCCTCGACAAGGCTCTGTATGGTCTTAAGCAAGCTCCACATGCCTGGTATGATGCTCTGTCCAAATTCTTAATCAAAGATGGTTTTTCAAAAGGTAAAATCGACACCACTTTGTTTATTAAGAATGAAGAAGGTCATATAATTTTAGTCCAAGTCTATGTTGATGATATAATTTTCGGTTCTACAAACCCTCAATACTATAAGAACTTTTCAAAACTCATGAGTAAATATTTTCAAATGAGTATGATGGGTAAAATGAATTTCTTCCTCGGTCTTCAAGTTAAGCAACTGTCGACCGGGATATTCATTAACCAGGCTAAGTACATCCGGGATATTCTTCAGAAATACCAGATGGAACAGTCCTCACCCATGAAAACTCCAATGTCTCCAGGTACGCGGTTACACACCGATCCTAATGGAAAGGATGTGGACACCAAGACCTACGGTGGGATGATAGGTTCTTTAATGTACTTGACGAGTAGCCTCGATATGTAGGTTAATCGTCCCATAACCATTGTAACCATATATACCAAATTCTCTGAATGGTTTATGAAATAAGGATGACGTATTGAAATCATATTGTTCTTACTGATTATCGTTTACTGATTTCTACGATATTGCACTAATCTGGGATCCACACACCCAAACGTTTTTACATCTTGTAAATGGTGGGATTTATGTTGGGAAATCATTACTTAAAATCAATAAGAGTATCAATAGTATTGGCGTAGAAAAATTCGAGTTTTGGAAAGGGTCCCACTACAATGCCCGACGACTATGATAGTGTCATAGTCGCAACATTTAGACAGAAGGTTGGCACACCCCATCGATTATGTCAGCGACTTTAACACTGTCAATGTCGCTTGACAATGTCACCAGGTGTGCCAGAGCTACATAAAGTCACGATTTATCTATTTTGACTCATTTCTCTCCACCCAAAAAGCCCTATTCTCTCTCAAAACCTCTCAAGAACGTCCTAACATCATCCTTTCATTTTTTGGAGCAGTTTTGGAGCCAATCCTTGAGTATGATGGTGGTAAATCATCATCAAGTTAAAGATTGAAAGCTAGGATCAAGAGTTCCTCATCTCCATTCATTTCTTCAAGTTTATGGCTAGGGTTTTCTAGGTTTTCATCAAAATCTAAGCGGTAAGTTCATTCCCTCCATTTCCAAATTTCCTTATTAGTTATAAATGCCCCATTGATGATTTCCTATTGTTTTATTTCTCCAATTTCGGTTTGGACGATTTTGAGAAAAGTTAGGTCAAAATTTGGGTTTTGGGTTAAAACGGAGATTTTGGTGTAAGATGTTTGGACGATGATTCTAAACACTTGGATTTGTTGATTTTGGGTTGGGAGTTTGTGGATTTAGGTTTCTTTGGAAGGTTGCTCATGGATTCAAGGAAGCAAAATGGGGTTAAATTGAACCTAAATCTAGCAAGGTGAGTTCAAGTTGATTTCTGAAAACGTTGTACATGCCAAAAATGTCCATTTTGAAGTGTTTATGTGTTTTACATGAAATTATCAATTGTTGAGTTATTTGGTGGGTTTTGGTTATTTGAAGTGTTTAACTTTATAAACCTTGTAAAACACCCATATTCGGGATTTTTGGGAAATTTGATAAATAAATCATAAATGAAAGTGTTTTGATGATTTGTTGCATAAATGGAGGTAAAATTGCACTCTGGTGTTTGATGGAAATATGCATAAATGGAGGTAAAATTGCACTCTGGTGTTTGGGGTTATCGTTGTGGGACATTTTGGAAATATAAGGGTATGAGTTATTTGGAAAATGATTTGACTCGTTTAATGATGAGATTTAGGATTAATCATAACTTTGAAGTACGTGTTTGCATAAACGTTGATTATATGCGTTTTATTGTTTTAATGACCTTGTTTGGTCAATTGAATTGTTGAGCCCTTGGCTCGTAATTAACTTAAATGTTTCTTGAGGATTTTAGTCCAATGTAAATTACTCTATATTGAGGTTTGAGATTATATGCATTTGAGTCATATTTATTTATTAATTACATGTGTTGAAGATGTTAGACATTGTTTTGGGAGTCATGTAATTGCTAGACTATGTTGCATTGAATCCATAGGCATATGAGTCGGTCTTGTATATATGGTCGAGTGGGTATTGCAGGGTTGGACTCCGGGACTCATGTTTTTATGACCTTAAACTTTCCAAGTGGACACTAGGAGGGTTGAGTCCGGAAGTGCTACCTTAGAGGTGAGTACTAGGACCTTCGCCGCTTGAGGTAATGCCTTGGAGGTAGTCCTGCAGTATGCCGAGCCTTGTGGTGGAAGTCCTAGGGATGAACACTAAGGTCAATTGTCTCTTGAGGTGAAATTTGAGGAATCTTAGGAACATTTGAACGTCCATTCGTGAAGTGTTATACTATTAACATTGTACGGAAGACATACGTATGTGTTTCCTCCACTTTCAATAGATACGGGCCTCCCCCGTGGTTGTCAAATATTATTTTCAGATATTATAAATTCATGCTTCAATACCGGTTGAGCCTTGTATGAATAATCGTAAGTGATGACTTTAATATTGGAACCCCTCCACATATATTAGGGTTTGCTTGAATGATTGAATGATTATCTCTGTGCTTGGGTATTTGTATTTTATTTTTATGTATGTCTTGCGTGAGCTATTGGGTTTGGTTCCATGTTTTCGATGTGTTTCCTATTTAAACATCTTATCACAAGAAATGGAATTCTTAGAAAAGACATCACTATTTATTCTAAATATTTTGCATAGTGAAAAATGTGATTCAAATAATAATCTTTCTATTTCAAATGTATATACATATATATTGATGAAACTCTTGAACTCTCTAGGCGTTAGCCTAACCTTTTTATTTGTCGGCATGTGCGACAGGTCCAGTTGGGGGTTTGGTTCTAGCGACACCGTGAAGAGTGAAATGCTAGTTAGACGCACGAGAAAGATGTATCCATTGTGTGATGTTTCCGCAGTTGGAGTTAGCGACTAATCTGTGGTTTTTGTGACACCCGATCTTGATTTAGTCTTTGTATACGCCTTGGGTATTCAATTGTTTGAGGTTAATCATAGAATTTAATTTGAGATATTTCAAGTATTGATTTATAGGACGAAATTCTATTCTTTTTGAATGTAATATTGAAAATTTTAAATTAGTTGCTCTATCCAAATTTGAGGGTAATACAAGTTGGTATCAGAGCTTAAGTTTCAGATATTTAGGTGTTGATTTCAGATGCCTAGACCCAAGCTAGCGTTTTCTAAGTGAAAGTAAGTGATGTTGCACAATTAGACACTTTAAGATAAGATATATTGAGGTCGATAGAGTCATTAGAATCGAGAATGATGACGAGGGTAGCAAGAATGATCATGTACGGTACATTCATAATTGCACATGGCCAGTGCATTGGTGAACTTACATGTTACATGTGTGTGCTCGAACTACTTCGATGTGATGACCGATGTGGCAGTGAAGAAGTTTCTATACGAGTAGGCGTTAGAAGATATTGATGATTATGGCATTATCACTTAGAGTGACGGTAAACTTGATGATTTCATTAAGTTGACCATTTCGGGTCGGAGTTATTGGTTGGATTAGAACCCTAGGCTTATTGGATTGACCTTAGTTCGAGAAGAAATTGTAAGGTTAACCGATGTACATTGCGATTATTTCTTTAAGATGTTTGAGCATTCGAATGAGGATAGTATGATTTGGGAAATTGAGGTGTGTAGTTTTGAGACGTCGAGTGCTGACCAAATTCATGCACAAAATTTATCTTCAAAATATATTGCATCAATTATTTTTCATGTTTCCAAATCATCATGTGGGTTGTATTACGAGATGTTGGAAAATGTTTAGCACACAAAAGATTTTAAACCATGATTTAAAACATGCATAAAGTTGTTTCATTGCATACGATTGTAAGCTTTCTCGAGATTTTCTTTATTCCTATTGTTGCCAAATGCTATTTTTGGATATTGTGATATCCATATTTTAATGTTGATTAGGGTCTTGTACAAGTAACTACGACTCATGACTTTGATATTGGATCTCCTCCACGTATGTCAAAGTTTTGAATGAAGAGTTATTTTCATTGTTTTGGTGTTTGAGTTTTATTGAGAATTTTATTCCATGTGGGTCTTGTTGAGAAGTGTTACTTTATATCGTATTGCAACAAAGGGGAAATTTTTCGAATTATGATACTTTTGTCATAACTTTGTCCTATGTGATTTGATTATTGAAAACGGAAATTTTGGCACCATTAGACGGTTTGAATGCCATTGAGTTTCATTGAGTTTATGGAAGTTTTGTTGAGTCTTATGGAGCTTTATTTTGCAACGTTTTGCGATGCATGTGTAACAACCCAAAAATCCATAACAAGCAATAGAAGATAAACATCCCAGAATGGGTCCAGTACATAACAAAAACCATAATCTGAATTACAAAATCTAGCTACGGAAACATCTTTCCATAGCCGAGAACTAGCTATAATAAAGCAAGACTGATAGTAAGAACTAGAGGGCTCGATACATGGTCGCCTCCATCTCTATTCTTCATACCTACTCTTTTCACTTAACCGAAGCACCAGTAATGCGCTTCCGTGAAAATGGTTTTAGTTTGGAAAGGAAATGAGGGTTAGACCATGAGGTCTAGTGAATTCCCTCGGGAAAGTAGTTTATACGAAAACATGTATAAAAACATCAATTAATACGCCATAAGGCCCGACCATAATTTCATAACAAACAAGGGTATCTGCATGGTGTTCATAGACCGCATTTATTGTATTCAAGATTTATGTAAAAGTCAATGTAATAGAAAAGTCAAAGTCAAAGTAGTTTAAGTGAAAGTCACACTAGTTTAGCCTTTTTTTTAAAGGAATAATCCAGGCAATATCATTAAAAGAAAGGAAATACAAAAGAGTTTAGGCAAAAGCCACCAAGACCCACCAGATACAAAGCAGAAAAACGCAGAAACCCACCCATACCATGCAACAAGCAACCAAAACAAACACAAACTAATCGACCTGAAAAGACTCGAAAATAAGAAAACAACCCTCCACCACCAAACAACAGAGACAACCAATGCTACAAATAGCCTCCAATGGAACCGAGAAAAATAAAAACTAGCCATCCGTAATGCGGGAGACCACTTTCCTTCGATTCTTCCAAGCCGTACGCAACAAAGTAGTCTCACGAATTGTTTGCGCCAATTCCACCACCGTTCTCTTTTGCTTCTTAAACAATCTCCAATTTCGCTCCTGCCATATGTAGTAAACCGCGGCCGAGAGAGCAAGCTTTTGATCCAGCTGCTTTAGGCAATTCCCATTCGCAATGGCCACAAGAATTTCATCCCAACTCTCCGGAAATGTTGTAATCTTCACAAAAAGACACGTCCGCTGCCAAACATCCTTCGAATAGGAGCAACTAAAGAATAAGTGATTATGCGAGTCCATGCCAACCTCACAAAGCGGGCATACCATCTGATATAAATAGGCTTAGTAAGCTTTGTTTCTAGGGGAAGTAATTGATATAATAACTTGTAACTTTCCATTTTAGAACATCTTGTAAGCTCTCAAATATTATGAATGACAAGATGACTTTCTCTCTCTAGATTTGATTTGTACTTTACATTCTCTCACTAGATCTGGTCTAACATTTGATATCAGAGCACAAACGGATTTTTTAGACAGATTTCAATGATCATCATGAAAGAATTTTGAGTTTCTTGGATTTTTGGAATATTTCGTAGTTACTGTTCCTTGGATTTTGAATTCTTCATATTTGGACAACTTGGATCTGAATTTGATTGTATTGCGTGCGGATTACATTCTTGAACACATTTGCTTCAGGAAATTTTGATCAATTCGGGTTAATTTTGAAGAATTTTGAAGATTTGGTTCGAAAACTCATCTTACTGTTTTGTGATCGAAAGTATCAGTTTTTTGAGGAATTTCAAGTTAGTATAAACTACAAAAGTGTGTAAAATCGATTTTCGAACAAGTCTGTGAAAGTTTTATCAAAAATCAACAAGAATTGAAGAAGTTATGGCCTGAATTCGAAATTTTGTTAAGTTTTTGCAAGATCTGAAACTTTTCGCAAGTTCATAAAGTTTTCGCAAGATTCATCAGGTTTTCGCAAGAAGAGAAGGAAAGGTTTTCGCAAGATTCATCAGGTTTTCGCAAGAAGAGAAGGAAAAGCTTTCGCAAGATTCATCAGGTTTTTGCAAAAAGAGAAGGAAAAGTTTTCGCATCAGTGTATTGAGAAAAGTGAGGTTTTCATATTAGAAATCTGAGAAAAGTTGAAGTTTTCGCATACATAGGCTGCGAAAAGTTGAAGTTTTCGCATACAGAGGCTGCGAAAAGCTGTGGTTTACGTATATGTTGTCTACGAAAAGTGTAGTTTTCGCATTACGTTGATTGCGAAAAGTGTTCTTAAGTTGCGAAAAGTCTAGTTTTCGCAAGGTGTATTCTGCAAAAAGTTTAGTTTTCTTATCAAGAGGGTTGCGAAAAGTTCGGTTTTCGCAAGTAGTTATCTGCGAAAAGTTCTCTGAAGAATAGTGGGTTGCGAAAAGTTTTCTTATACGAAATGTTTTTGGGTTTGCTATTAGTGGCTGCGAAAACTTCTTCTGTGAAGTTTTTCAAAGTGTAAATCTTACACTTTGCTGTCTGAATTTCCGAACGATCATTATCTAGTGAGTGAATTCTTTTCAAGATGTCTACAAAAGGTAGAAATGTGGGAAGAACTTTATCAATGAGAGAATGTGTGATCATGTACTTGCCAGAATTACCTTTTATTGAGGAAGAAAGGGACAAATTAAAAGTTGAGAATTCAACTCTCATAGATCAAACAAAGAAACTTCAAGACAATACTAGAGAATTGGAATGTGAGAATGTTAATTTGAAGGAAAACGTTTCTGGTCTTGAAGCTGAAATACAAGATTTAAAAGGTATTCAAGCAGAGAAGGAATTCAATGCAAAAGTTGTCAAGAAATTGGACTTTAACAACACAGATTTTCAGGACAAGAAGATATGCTTAGAAAAGACCTTTGAAGTTGAAAGAAAATATTTTAAAGAAAAATCATTTGAATTTACCAGAAAAACTTCTGACTTGGAAACTGAAAATGCTGATTTGAAAAGAAAAATATATGTTTTTGAGTCTACATTTGCAAAAGAAAAGGAAGAGTTTGAAAAAGTTTTTGTACAAAAGTTGTCAAATTGTTCTAAAAAATCTTTTGAAGAAAAGAAAGAGGTTGAGCTGAAAGGTGTAAAACTTTCAAAAAAAAATTTGATTTTGAAAAAGTTTTATTTCTTGAGAAAGAAAAGCTTGACAAAGAAAGAGCAGAGTTTGACGTTGAACGAAAATCTTTTGAAACTAAACGTGCTGAGCTTTTTGAAAAAATATCTTATTTAGAAAATGTTTTGAAGAATGAGAGAAAAGATTTTGCTGAAAAGAAGAATCTTTTTGAAAAAGAAAAGAAAAGTCTTCAAAAGAAGAATATGGAGATTTTCAAAGAAATAATTAATAAGGGAAGATATTTGGAAAAAGACTTTGAAGCTGAAAGAAAATATTTTGAGGATGAGATTGTCAAGTTGACAAGGAAGTTATCGGCTTTAGCAACAAAAGCTATGAAAGAGCAGAATATCAAATCTGATCTACAGAAGAAGATTGATTTGCTTTCTCGAGAAATAAATGTTTTGTCCGATAAAGTTCAGAAACTTGAAGCAAAACATGTCAAAGTTGAATTATCTGAGGATGTTAGTGCTGATACAATTGATCAATCGCCATATGATGATTCAATTAATTCGGAATGCTCGTTCAAGACTGCTTCTAGTTCAATTCATGGACATATTTATTCGAAAAAGCCGGTCAAATCAAGCAATTCTTCAAAAGATCAGATGTGTCCTTCTAATCTTTTCTATAACTATACTGCAACAAATTCAGACACTTCTATTTTCAAGCTCGTAAAGATGGAATGGAGAGTTAAAGGTACATCTCCTACAAAACAAGTTCCAAAATCATTTGCTTCCACTTCTAATGTCAACAAGAACAAAACATTTAAAGGTAAATCTTTTGTCAAACCTGACTTAGTTTATTCAGTAAATCAATTAGTCAGGTTAGCACAAAAGAAAATTTGTTGTTCTTACTGTGGATCAAATGAAATTGTCCATAACAATTATGTTTCTTATTGGTACAGTACATATAGAATTTCTTCAAATAAAACTGCACCTAACAAACCAGGACCCAAGTTTCTTTGGGTAACAAAATCTGCTTAATCTGTTTTGCAGGTTCATCATGTGTAGTGCTGATTGTCCATTGTATACCACACACATGACTGGAAAACAGAAAAGAAGTGTGCAATATTTGAAGAAGAGTACCTGGGGAGTATAAGAGATATTAGACTTCTGAGTAAATCAGCTCAGGACTCGTTCTTCAATGGTTATGACTTCTAAACATATCAGTTTAGGACTCGTACTTCAAGATATTTTGACTTCTGATCATTTCAGATCAAGACTCGTTTTTCAATGACTATGACTTCTGAATTTACTTTAAATCCTGATAATTCAGAACTCGTTTTAATGATTAAGGATATTTTGATCCAAGTCTTATTATTTTGCAGATTTTGTTCAAAATAAAGATCTTTTGCACATGTTAAGGGGGAGCTTATATGATTTTAATTCATCTTATCATGATTTGAGGGGGAGCTTAAACATTGTTGGATGTAAGTATCTTTTGATCTTAATCTCTGATTGTTTGAAAGAAGAACAACTTTCAAGCATCAAAAACGTTTTTGTTTTCTTAAATGTTCAAACCACTTCTCTATTTCAAACAAATTTTATGAATTTAGAAGTGTGATTTTAAATGTTTTTCATGGAGATCTTGAATTATAATAACATCAATTCTGACTGTGTGTTTCCAAAGATTAACACTTGTGTATTATCTTTTCTATACTTTCAGGTATTCATACACACTGGTACAGCTTCATATTGACTTTGTTATTACCATGTCTCAAAATGAAACAATTTTTCGATGGTAATACTATCGTTTGTATTTCAAATTTTGTTGAGCATCATTCATTTTTTTCAGCATGAGAATTAACCGTTTCATTCAAAGATTGTTTATATTTGTTCATATAAACAAATTTCAATTCTTTGATATCGTAATCCTTCATGATTATATTTCAAAATATTTGATCCGATTGATACATTGTCAGATTCTCAAACAAGTCTTTCGAATTCATTTCATTCTTTCAATATTCTTGTTGTGAGAATTCTTCAAAGTTCAAATGCTCAAATATTTCATGATATTATTGAGGAGCATACATTCTGATGACAATGTATTTTGAATGCTGATATTCATACGTGTTCAAGATAAATTGTTGAACAACACAAATTTTTAAGACAAAATTTCATGGGATCAGTGTGAGATTATTAAACTTCTATGGATTCACGTTAACCAGTGTTTCCTACCCAAGAAGTTATCCTTGAGTGATTGAGGGGTGAGGGGTCTATATCAAAGAGTAGGGGAGATAACTCATCCGGTTGAGTAATCTCATTGTGCTGAGGTAAAATGTAAATGAGAGTTTGGGTAGAAGTGAGCGGATTAAAAATAGAAAGAGGGTGTGAGAACAGAGTTAAAAGAATAAGAGAACTCTACACCAACCATTTACTGAGCCGGGAAGCCACATTACTGATTGGTTCACATTCTTTGGTGACCATCATTAAAACAGACAGTTAGCCCATGCCAACTCTTGCTTTAACCCCACCAGCTACTCATTTCTTTTCTCAATAAAGAAATGTTTCAATTTTTCTTGGGGACGCAACATATAATCTATCTAATCTTCACTCGGAAGGTTTGAATATTGAAAGAGAAGGAAGTTTGCCCCACCTTCACACTTCGATCATGCACATTGAGTCCGTGGAAAACTTGTTGCTGTCTCAACAGTTTACACAATTTGAGCCTATATAATAAAGCATAAGTTGCTTCAATCATTTCTACACATGCACGTATACACAAAGAATATGTTTTCTTGTTATAACGTTCATAGAAATTCCTTAGCGTTTTTCAATGATTGAATGGAAGCCCTGGGGGAGTGAACATCAAAAAGCTCCTTTCCAAAGTACATCCGTTGTAATAAGTGGCTCCATGCTACTTACATGCATTTTATCTGATTCATATGTTGTTTCAGGGTTACCACATTCATTCTATCTGAATTTGAAAAGATTCGAATATATATCTTTTGGAATTGACGGCTATATCATATCAAAAGGGGGAGATTGTTACGTGGTGAAAAAAGACAGTGCTGAAATTGAAGAAAGTTTTGATGATCATGATGCTCACAATCATCAAAAAGGGGGAGAAATAACATACTGAAGAAAAGGGGGAGATATGTCAATGAAAGATAAAGGGGGAGAAATAGCATAAAGATTTCTCAAAGTCAAGAAGATGTTTCGAGATGATTCGAGAGAGGGAGATCGTTGTTCAAAGTTCAAAGTTCAAAGAGATGAAGATAAAAGGTTCAAGAAATTGTTTAAAAAGTTTGAGTTCAAAGCCTCAAAGCCTCAAAGTTTCAAAGCTTCAAAGTTAAAAGTTGCAAAGATCAAAGCTGCAAGGATCTGAAATTCGTGTTCAAGACTTGATGAAAATTTGCTGAAGATTATATTCAAGATAAGTGACTTTACAAAGTGAAAGACAAAGATTTTTCAAATTTGATAGAAGATTGTTCAAAGCTGAAAGTTTGGAGATGGTCAAAGCATCAAAGTTCAAAGTGAGTTTTTGAAGATAAAGATGTTTGAAGATTGTCAGAGCTTCAAAGTTTAAAGCAGTCAGAGTTAAAATTTTGAAGATCAAGAGCTCAAGACTGCTGCCATATTTTTTAAATCTTGAATCCAAAGGGGGAGAATGTTAGCGCATTATATTGTATTCAAGATTTATGTAAAAGTCAATGTAATAGAAAAGTCAAAGTTAAAGTAGTTTAAGTGAAAGTCAAACTAGTTTAGCCTTAATGCCTTGTAGTGTCTAGGTATAAATAGGATTAGTAAGGTTTGTTTCTAGAGTAAGTCATTGATAGGATAACTAGTAACTTTCCAATTTAGAACATCTTGTAAGCTCTCAAAGATTATGAATGACAAGATGACTTTCTCTCTCTAGATTTGATTTGTTCTTTACATTCTCTCACTAGATTCTGTGACTAACAAACCACGATCGGGGCCGAAGAAGACTCCCCTCTCGGCTTCGGGGCCCAAGTAGACTCCCCATTTCCCTCGTGTGCAGGAAACAGATTCTGTGCACATAGGGTTAATATTTAACTCCAAAAGGATCGTCAGATCCAAGGTACACTAATACCACTGTGCAACCCTACTCCACATAAGCATACAAAGCAAGGCTAGGAGTAAAATAGGAATGCATGTATCTTTATAAAAACTGTTCGTAGCATGCGTAACAACGTTCCCAAAACATATCAATCATGCAAGGAATTTACAAGGAGTTTATAAATTAAACATGCTCGCATCTCATACCATATATAGTGGTAAACAAAAACATTTAACCTCTCATTTCACTTAAAAAGGGTGTAAGGTAACTCACCTTAAATGCGATAAGTTTGACTAACACCAATCCTCACTTCCGAACGGACCGACAACCTACAAGTGTCCCAGATAGAACGTGAGATACCATCGGACTTACGGACAGATTAGACGCAACGTAACCGAACGCCCTTTCTAAACCAGACCCTTCTTAGCCGAACACAGAATATTACAGACACTTTATCCGGATACTTGTATCCGGAACCAACAATCCGGTAACTTATCCGAGTACCACAATCCGAAAATCGACTATCCCGGTACCGCAACAATCTGGACGAAACATTATCGGAAACCTTTATCCGGATTGGCCAAACATTCGGAAACCACACTTTCTAGACCTCCTTACCCGGAAACCAAGTATCCGGGTAAGGCGATATCCGGGCAGTGTCGAACAGTTAAAACCCCAACATCCCAGAAATCGATCCTAAACTGCGATTTTCGTCCTAAACTCCATCTTACACTCATTTGGGTTAAAATGTTAGTCATAAGCAACCAATTAATTCTCCGATTCATCCCTTAATCAATCCAAAACAAACAAGACCCCAATATTTTCTTATTAGAAGATAAACACAGTGAGAAGTGAGGTGTTCTTCCACTTTACATACTCAACACAATAGAGAAATCGAGATGCATGAACTAATAGATAAGAAATCGACGTTTACCTTATGTAAAGCTCCCTTGATCGATCTCTCAGCCGCTTCCTCTTTCTCTCTTTCTCGATTGTAGCCGCACAGAAGCAGATGAAATGAAACTTAGGGATTTCCTCCCCTATATATATCTTCCCAAAATATCAACCAAGTCCCCCTTTTTTGTTGTCTTTCGCTTTAGCCACAACTTTTACAGAAAGTTACATTTTTGACACGGTTGTTACATGTGAGTGAACTTTGAAATGCGTAGGCGTGAATTTTGGCGTGTGATAACTTATGAGTTGTATTGAGCATTTTGTCTCACGTGAATTTGTGAAGGGGTGTTATCCCATGTCCTTTCACTACCAAAAGAGACGTTTTGGGGTCGTGTCGGTGTGTGATTTCACTTTTAAGTTTTGTATTAGTATATTTCGTTGCACCCTGTTTAGTGCACGAGTTTATTTATACCTATGGTGCGAGTAAGCATATAAGGGTACCATAATACTTTATCTTAATGTTTTGCTTTATGCACTTTCGGTTGTTGGTACTTTTGTTATCATTTCACGCAAATGCATTATATTGATTTATTGGTATGCGTGACATTATAGCCACTATTTTGGAGCAAATATTCATATCGTTTGAACAACTTGAAATATGAATCCGATTTAAATTATTTTACTTACCAATCGAGTCACATGCACTTATTGCCTTCCTAAGTACTGAGAGAATACATTAATGTATGCGCGTCTCGTTGTGAAATTTAATGTTGTGCCCTTATGTGACTAAATGAGAAATTTTGGTGCATAACTACACGGATTTTCACTCTTTTGAAGTTTCGTATAAGCCATCTGTTGCATGCTATTTTATTTCAGGAAAACTATTATGTGTGCATGGCATAAGTAAATACATGTTAGGGCCATATTGGTTTCTTTTAAAAGTTTGTTGAACATACTTTTGTGTTTTATTAGTAACTTGAATCATGATCAAGTAGTTTTCAAAATGATTAATTTATGTGTGACGAGTATGTCCACATTGCACAACTACCGAGTGAGTGGTAACCGATTTTTACACGTACAATTGATTGTTATAAAGATTTTGCGTTTGAAAGGTCTTACTAAATTTCAGATTGGCATGTTGAGTCTTACACTTGAAAACCTTGAAATCGTTAGAACCTTGAATGCTAAGCAACCCTTGTGAAGAGTGAGGCTTGGAGATCCTTGTTAGTGGAAGTGTTGGATAGTCCGACTTTTGGTGGTATGGGAATCCGAGCGGTTCGGCTTGATAATGTCAATGTACTTTGGGTGAATGACGGATTAGCCTCATGGAAATTTTCAATAACTTTAGAAGTAGGTCGCCGTTGTGGTAAACCTTGAATTAGAAGTGAAAGTCAAATTGTACCTTCTGAAATCTAACTGATACTCCAGAATCGGAAGTGGTTAAGTAAGGGAGATACAAGTGGATATTTGGTGGTGACCGTATCTTGTGATATTTGGAGTTTAATCTCAGGACGTGTGGATTTGAATTGGGCTATTTATTGGGTAATTGTGTCAAGAAAGAGTCGACGAGTACTTTATGATGTGCATTTTTGGGAAACTTTAGTGAGAGTGTCGAGACAGACCATAAGTGATAATATATTATTGAAGGGATTTTTATTGTCGGGGTTAAATTATCAACGTGAGTGAGTACTCTGATTTGAAGGTGTCTGCTTGTGGGTGGATGTCGGACGCGAAATGCATCAATGTATTGAAATTCAAAAGGGAGGAGTATCACGGTTCAATAGGGGTTATTAGAGAAATTTAAGAGTGAATTCATTTTGGACAAAAGTGGTGTAATTGATTAGCTGAAGTGTGAACTATTGTTAAGGTTGTGTGGATCATTCTAGGTTGGGAGGAAATTGGAATCAGGCGGCCATAAACTACTTGGGAAAAGTTACAGGTTCACTCTGATTTGTGTGTATTGTATCCAAATGGATAGTAGACGTAAGAGTCAGTATGGGGATCGATATGACAGTTTTGTCAGGGATATGGTTAATGTCACTTTAGATTGGATTGGGCCAAAGATTGCATGATTGGAGAAGGAAATGGTTGTTTTGGGAGAGACAATGATAGATGGGATTATATCGATGGAAGATACCCTGTCGGATGAGAAAATGTCAAGACATTCGGGCTTGTTCTCCGTGTTGTGGGGTGTGTCTGGTTAAACTCATGTTCCTCACACAGTTTGAGTGGCATGTGGGAAATAGGATCCCAGGATGTTGGCGTTCGTGGAAATCCTTTGATCAAGGTTTAAACATAGCGGCAAAGGACTGAGCTATCTTCGGGGACCGAGGAAATTCAATTGGTATTGACTGTAGTATCTGAATGCCTGGTGTAAGAACTAGATTTTGAGGACGAAATCTCTTTTAAGGTTGGAAGGATTGTAACACCCATAATTTGGATAATTAATATCACCCGGACGTTTTTACATCTTGTAAATGGTGGGATTTATGTTGGGAAATCATTACTCAAAATCCCTAAGAGTATCAGGAGTATTGGCGTAGAAAAAGTAGAGTTTCGGGGCTTGGAAAAGGTCCCGCTACAATGCCCGACGACTATGACAGTCTCATAGTCGCACTGTCACAGTTGCAACATTTGGACAGAAGGCTGGTAAAACCAGTGACTTTGACACTGGCAATGTCGCCTGACAATGTCGCCAAGTGTGCCAGAGCTACATAAAGTCGTGATTTTTCTGATTTGGCTCATTTCTCTCCACCCAATCACCCACATTCTCTCTCAAAACCTCTCAAGAACGTCCTAACATCATCCTTTGATATTTTGGAGCATTTTTGGCTCCAATCCTTGAGTATTATGGTGGTAAATCATCATCAAGTTAAAGATTGGAAGATAGGATCAAGAGTTCCTCATCTCCATCCATTTTTTCAAGTTGTGGCTAGGGTTTTCTAAGTTTGTGGATTTAGGTATCTTTGGAAGGTTGCTCATGGATTCATGTTCTTCAAGGAAGCAAAATGGGGTAAAATTTAGATTTATCCTAAATCTAGCAAAGTGAGTTCAAGTTGATTTGTGAAAACGTTGTACATGCCAAAAATGTCCATTTTGAAGTGTTTATGTGTTTTACATGAAATTATCAATTGTTGAGTTATTTGGTGGATATTGGTTATTTGAAGTGTTAAACTTTATAAACGTTGTAAAACACCCACATTTGGGATTTTGGGCAATTTGATAAATAAATCATAAATGAAAGTGTTTTGATGATTTGTTGCATAAATGGAGGTTATTTGGTAAATTGCACTTTGGTGTTTGTTGTAAATATGCATAATTATCGTTAATGGGACATTTTGAAAATATAAGGGTTCGAGTTATTTGGAAAATGATTTGACTCGTTTAATGATGAGATTTTGGATTAATCATAACTTCGAAGTACGTGTTTGCATAAACGTTGATTCTACGCGATTTATTATTTTAATGACCTTCATTGCTTGGTCAATTGAATTGTTGTGCCCATGGCTCGTAATTAACTTAAATGTGTCTTGAGGTCTTTTGTCCAATGTAAATTACTCTATATTGAGCTTTAAGATTATATGCATTTGAGTCATATTTATTTATTAATTACATGTGTTGAAGATGTTAGACATTCCTTTGGGAGTCATAAGTAATTGCTAGACTATGATGCATTGGATTCATAGGCATATGAGTCGGTCTTGTATATGGGGTCGAATGCGTATTGCGGGGTTGGACTCCGGGACTCATGTTTTAAGACCTTAAACTTTCCAAGTGGACACTTGGAGGGTTGAGTCCGGAAGTGCAACCTTGGAGGTGAGTACTAGGACTTTCGCCGCTTGGAGGTAATGCCTTGGATGTAGTCCTGCAGTGTGGTGAGCCTTGTGGTGGAAGTCTTAGGGATGGACACTAAGGTCAACTGTCTCTTGAGGTGAAACTTACTGAGGAATTGTAGGAACATTTGGACGTCTAGTCCTATTAACATTGTACGGGTGGCCTACTTATGTGTTTCCTCCACTATCAATGGATACAAGTCTCCCCTGTGGTTGTCAAATATTATTTTTGGATATGTGCGAATAATCGCAAGTGATGACTTTAATATTGGAACCACTCCACATAAGGTTTTCTTGAATGATTATCTCTATGCTTGGGTATTTGGATTTTAGTTCTATTTATGTCTTGCATGAGTTTTTGGGTTTGGTTCCATGTTTTCGGTGTGTTTCCTATTTAAACATCTTATCACGAGATATGGAACTTTTAGAAAAGACATCAATATTTATCTAAATATTTTGCATAGTGACAAATGTGATTCATATAATAATCTTTACGTTTCAAATGTATATATATATATATATATATATATATATATATATTGATGAAACTCTTGAACTCACTAGGCGTGAGCCTAACCTTTTTATTTGTCGCATGTGCAACACGTCCCGGTTGGGGGTTTGGTTCTAGTGACACCGTGAAGAGTGAAATGTTAGTTAGATGCACGAGAAGGATGTAGCCATTGTGTGATGTTTCCGCATTTGGAGTTAGCGACTAAGTTGCGGTTTTAGTAACACCTGATCTTGATTTAGTATTTTCATACGACTTGGGTATTCAATTGTTTGAGGTTAATCATACACTATAATTTGAGATATTTCAAGTATTGATTTATAGGACGAACTTCTATTCTTTTTGGATGTATTATTGAACATTTTAAATTAGTTGCTCTATCCAAATTTGAGGGTGTTACACTATAACTAATCAAAGACTTACACATATACTTTGGCATACAACACCAATTTCTCAATCAACTAACGGTCAGACTACAATATCATACCACAATAATCATGACATTCTTTAAACATTCAATAGATGACGCTTTCGCGATACAAAATAGTACATCAACATCAAGCTCAGATAAAGTCTTATTGCAACTCAGTTTTTCTTGAACTCAGATAAGACATGATTCTTAAATACTTCAATCACCCCAATACACATCACAACCATGACTCATACCGACATGAATCCTAAAATTCAACACAAATCAAATCCTTAATATAACGGTAAACCCGTTATCACCTCATGCGACCGAAAAAATACCAACTAATAAAATACAAATAATATAAATTCATTTCACGGCTTAAATTCTCAAATCTAAGGGAAGTACTAGTAAAGACATATCTCCCGTAAACCACTTTTCTTTGCCAAGAAACTTTCTTAAACATCAAACTCTTATATCAATAGTGATAAAATCAACAAATACTGCCCATCAGCTAAGTCTAGGCTATCAACCACCTAGTTCACTTAAACTAAGGCTCTGATACCATCTGTAACGACCCGATTTCCAATAATAACCTCAAAAACCATATATCGACTATAAATACAGGAAACCAACCAATACTCAAACTGAACACAAATCGACTTCAATAATCTTCCCAGAATCACCTTATACCGATCTATGATCACTCAACTAATAATAGAATATAAAAAACCCAATCAATACTAGTGAACCGGTAATTGCATTCGCTCTCAACTACCTTTTCCCAAGCTAGCAATCTGAATATAAATTCACCTGAAATGCATAGTTTTGGAAAACAAAATGAGTGTTAGACCATATGATCTAATGAGTAAATCCTTGTCATTAAAAATCATTTCACATAAATTCTTTAAATCAATTAATCATCAAGTAGGCCACACAAGCACTACATCCCTCACAAGGCAAGTAACCACAATAGTAGCTTTTCAAAATAACGCACACCTCAATAAGACCGAAGTCAATATCAACGGTGGCTCACTACACGAACATATTCGAGAGCATAAACACGCACACTCCGATAAGACCACGATCAATATCGACCGTGGCTCACCATACAAAACATATTCATGGGCCAAAAATGTAGATATATACCCCCCTGCGCAGACCATTAGAATCTCACATGCACACGAGCTTCTGTTGTGAAAGTCCCTTTAACCCACGAATCAATAAATCACCGTACATGCAATAAAAATAAATCACATGTAACAAATATTGTTATCACGACTATCAATCGTAAACCAATCGTACCAATACGATGCAACATTTAAATGAATAAACGTTTGTCAATATATGCATTTAAGTTGAAAATGGTTAAAAATAAAACTCACCTTATTAACCGTAAAGTTCCACCAACTGCCAAAATTATTCTTGGAAATTTGTCCCTTTCTCTTCCTGGTTTTCTTCTAAATCCGAAGCATATTTGAGATCGATAATATATGCATACGATTCCGTTCAACAATACTAGCATTAGCTTTATATTTAAACTTTAGAACCCCTACAAATGGTGACACGTTTTCTCAAGAATTAGCATAACAAAGCCACATCTCCATACTATACAACACATATCATTTTTTTCAAGTTACAAAACAAGTACCTACACTATGGGACTTGATTCACTAACTTAACTTTAAGTTTTTGTAAATATACAACACCCCTTTGTCGTTACATTTTATTTTCATTGGTTACTTTCCTAATTTTGATCATCTAAGAATGGCCTTCTTTACAAAACAAACCTTGAACTTATACTAACAAACCAGGGTACTACACTTCTTAAAGTTTAAATATAAATTATCTTAAAAATTACTGATATTTTAATCAAACAAATTACATCAAAAAAAGAAGAACTTCCTGTTATTCGATATGACATCCATCTCGATATAGTTTGTTTTTCATGAAATCTTATATATGTGTTATATTCATTATGAATATGTATGCACATCCTCGGGTATCCACATTTAGTATGAATAACAAATGTGAACACTCATTTACTATCCATGATGAATAATACAATATTTAGAATGAATAATACAACATTCAGGATGAATAATACAACATTCACGATAAATAATACACGAATTCATGGTTCATGTATTATTCATCATGAATCGTGCCTTATTTACCCCAAATGTTGTATTATTCATCCTGAATGATACATTATTCATGATGAATAATATATGAATGACCTGTGAAGGTGTGGACACAAGGAAAACTCTCTTTTGTTCTCCGATTCATAACCAATGTAAGACCCCGCTTCAAAAACGTGTACTTTTTCTTACTCGACTTGTACCGTAATTATATCGCAATTTAATATTGTTGAAGGGTTAAAATTGTTAATTTGCCAAACTATTTATAAATAAAATAAAATAACAATAACAACAAATAAATATATATTGTTAGGGTTAATTTGTGTTGAATAGAAGTTCAAGGGTTTATTTTGTAAATGTTTTAATGGGCTTAGCCTAGTTAATGGGCCGTGGGCCTTAGGCTTTAAGCCTAATTTTCTGGGTTAATCATCCTCAAACCGTTGTAATCGCATAGTAAAAACTCTCTGAATGGTTTATGAAATAGAGGGATGACGTATTGAAATCAAACGTGTTCATTGCTTAATGTTTATTGATTTCATATCGTTTGCACTAATCTGGGATCCACAATTGGTATCAGAGCATACAAACGATCGATTCAAGGTTTCTGGTAAGTTTCTGAAAAGCTTTTTGTTGACTGTTCTTGATAAGATTTTTTTTATTCCAGTGATTTAGGTAAAATTGTTTGATTATGTTCGTATCAATCGCTTCATAATAGTTCTATTAGTTGTTGGTCCTGAAGGTTATACAAGTTTATAGACGGGGGGGGTGAATACAAACTCATATTTTTATCTTTCCAAATTGTTTATTGATATAATCAAACAATTTACAGTTTATTGCGGAATAAGATCAAGTTAAATACCTAATCCAAACAAACTATGAGAACACGCAGATTTCTTGCACTAGAAAATAGAGAGAAAGAAGATTTAGAAAACTAAGGATAATTTTCTAAGCACTAAGAGGTTCATCAAGAGAAGAGCCAAGCACTTCACGAATGAAGCAGAGTTCTCTATTTATACTGCATGCATTTAATGCAAGTCAGTACACCTTTATACGTGGCAACCTCTGGTTGGTTGCATGAATTGACTTTAGCAAACATCCTAGTGGCCGCATGATGAACATTGTAGTTGCAGAGTGGTTTATATGATCCTGGACAAATGGGATGTACGTTCTGACAAAATCGTACGGGGGCATGCATGCAAGGAGATAGGACAAAAGTTGCTTGTAGAACATGCTTCATGATCAGCGCTCGCCGAATGAATCTTTATTAGCGAATGATAAAGTTCAGCTTTCGTTGAAATCTTCTACTTGAAACTTCGCGTGAGATGGACCAGTCTTGTCTTCGCTGATATCCACACCAGGTCACTAGTAGACTTAGTCACTTGTTCCTCAGCTTGGTCTTCGATTTCAGCTTTGAACTTGATTGACGCGAATCTTGTCTTCAGGGATCATAAGCAAACAATTACATGATAAACATTCAACGATCATCACTGAGGCTGAACAGGCTCAGGGATCATTGATGTACAGTGTTCGCTGAAGTATAATTTAAAGCACATGTTTCCATCAGCGATACTAAACAAACTTAGTATATTTTTCAGAGATGGCAAAACATTAATACATATTGTTTACTTACAATTTTCACTAAGTGTTTCTCAGGGTCATTATCAAATCACTGAGGGTTTGGATCAACAATCTCCCCCTATTAGAAAACTGCTAAGTTTAAAAAATACAAGGATAAAAAGGACTCATAAAATACTTGTCCCATTTACTATTTTTCAAGGATCTTTTCTAGTACTAATGGAGTAAAGTACTTTCATTGAAATTTTTCATTAACTTCGTATAAGATTACAAGGGAAGTGGAAAAATTACAAGTACAATGAAAAATAATTACAAGTACAAGAAGATACAAGCTGATAAGATAGAAGAATAGAAAAAGGTGATCCTATCAGCTACTCAGGTTCTTTCTTGACGAGAAGTTCATCAAGAGTATCAGTCTCTGGAATCATCCAATCAGGGACTATTACTCCCTGGTCCCGTCTAAATTTTGCTTTGCGATAGATGAGGGGCTTCAGGAATGGTCACAGAAGGTCATGTTTGTAGTCGCACCAATAGAGTAGATCTCTGAGTTGTTCGATGGGAGTTTTGTATAACTCAGAGACACGTTGAAAGCATCTGCGACTAGTGTAATCATAGAAAACGATGCTGAAGGGATCACTGAGAACTTTACCAGGGATGAAGTCTTCAGCTGGAGGTGTAATACCCCGGGTAAGTTCGTTAGTTAAATTCTAGTTCCGTTAAAATTAATTAACTTTATAATCAATGTTTAGGGTAAATTTGGATTAGTTTATAAATCTAAGATGTTTTGGTCATTAATGATTAGTTTAGGGACTAGAATAGTAAAATTGGTTTGATAATATCTCTCAACCTCCAGATATTATCCAAAAAGCAGAAAAATCAGTCTAAGGTGTATGTGTGTGTTTTGAGAAGAAGCAAAAAGGGGAAAAGAAGGGTTAGGGATTCATTTGGTGTACTTGGAAGTGAATTCAGGTATGTTTCCTTTACATTTTATGTTGGTAATTGCTAATAAGTAGTTTCCATCGGAGTAGAATAGTCAAATTCGTATCTGGTAGTATTTTATGTTGAATCTGGGTAAAAAGAGGGTAAACCGACAGAGGTTCCCGGACAAAATGAATGTGTCCGGGTAGTTTTGTTGGTGGTGTCCGGATGATGTTCTAAAGGTTTCCGGACGAGTCTTTTATCCGGGTAAGTCTCTTGTTTCAATGGTTTCCGGATGATATAAGATACTAGATGGTATCCGGGTTACTTTGCTTTCCGGGTGTCGTCCGGGTTGTTTATCTCGTCCGGAAAGTTATGTTGTCCGGATTGTGTGAGTTGTCCGGATAGTTTGTGGTTTCCGGATACTTTGGCTGATTTAGTCATTTTTAGAGTTGTGATACTTTTGAGTATCCAGTAACCTGTGTTTTATTGACTATTGGATAGGGAATGAATGAGGACTGACTATTTTATGGACTTGACTTAAGTTCGGGTTTGGGGGAAACATTTGAGGATAAGAGTTAGATAGATGTATCTAGAGTTCTTAATCCTAGTGAGTCTTATGTGTTCTATAGGGTAAAAAGATACTTGCATCTAATTGTTTCAGATACTGTGAATTTGGAGTGAAAGCTGAATCTTGTGGAAAAAGACTGGAACGAGTTTTGTTAAACAAACAGGTGAGTTTTACTTTAAAATGTTTTCAAACTGTAATACATATATGTGTGGGGTGGGAATATGATAGATGGTGTGATTATTTGTTTATGTTTGAAATATAATATATTGAGATATTGTATTTACATGAGCATACTTTATATGAGAATACGTTGGCCGGGCTTAGGACCGGTGGTGTTGGCTGTAATACTCGTACAGCGGTGTTGGCTGTAATTGTCGTACAGCGGAGTTAATTTATTAGTTGGCTTGCAACCAACTAATATGGCTATGGAAATGAGACAGGGAAGTACACAATGCATGAGTCCTATTTCGTATTTATACTTGTGATATGTATATGGTGTTTGTGCAAATGGTTTCAAACTAACAGGGATTTTCTCACTTAGACCTCTAGGTCTAACCCTCATTTTGTTTTAAAATTATGTATTCCAGGTCGTGGATCGGGTAAGAGCACATGAGAAGAGTATTATGTGTATAGCTTTTGGAAGAAGGATGTTAAGAAGACTAAGACGTGTTTTGCTGTTCTAATTTTATAACTAGATATCATGTATGTAATTAGCAAAAAGTTTGTAACGAAATACCTTATTCTGGATGTAAAGACTAAGGGACCTTACTTGTTATATTATAAATCTTTTAGTTATGTAACGATGTCATGAAATATATGTTATTTGTTGTATGTTTGGGAACCGGGTTGTTACAGATGGTATCAGAGCCCTAGTTTAAAGGATTTAGGTATTTGTATCTGTACCTAGACTTAAACTGCATGTGAAGTAGGATGTCCCTATTATTGTAGAACCTCGGGATGATTAAGTATAAAAGGTAGAAGGAACATCATGTAAGGTAATTTCAGATTACACCTGGCCAGTGTAATTGTGATCTTACAGGTATATGTTTGAACTGGAATACGTTGTTATATGGGGTATGTGCTTATGTGTATATTAATCTTGTTTGTATCTACAGAATGGCAAGTGGTACTAGACAAATGAATCGGGAGGGATGAGGAAATCCTAATAGGACGAATCCAACGGTTGGGACAAAGGGAAGAGGGGGAGAAAGAGGTAGAGGCAGAATAGGCGGCAGAGTTCATGTTGATCCAAACCCTCAATGATTTGATAATGACCCTCTCTTATATACTTAGTGAAAATTGTAAGTAAACAATATGTATCAGAGTTTCACTATCGCTGATAAGTACTAAGATCTTACAGTACAGCTGATAGGAACTCTCACTCTTTAGATTAAACATTCAGTGAACACTGTTCACCATAATGCTCTGAGTCTGTTCAGTACTTATGGTGATCGCTGATAAGTTAGTTGTTTACTTATGATCCCTGAAGACAAGTTTCACGTCAACATAGGTTCTACGCTGAAGTCGAAGATCAAGCTCAAGAACCAGCGACAAGTCTCCTAATGAACTGATGCAGATCAGCGAAGACTCAGATTTATCCACTCAACGTGAAGTATCAAGTACAAGACTTTAGCTATCGCTGAACTCTATCATTCGCTGATATAGAATGATAAATCGCTGAATCAACGAAAAGCTGATCATGAAGTCCTCCATACAAAGTACTTTTGTCTTAACCACCCTTGCACGACTCCGTACGATACGTCAGAAAAAGAACCTCCTTATTGTCTGAAATCGTACAACCATTCTGATACTACACTGTTCAAACATGCGGCTACTAAGGTTGTCAACAAAGGTCAATGACGTACAACCAATGAGCTGCTGCCACGTGTAAAGTGTAAACTGCCATGCATTAAATGCATGCAGTATATAAGAAGAAGAACTCACTTCATTTTGAAGTAACTTGCTAACTCTGGACAAGTTCATCCTTCTTATCTTGAGATAGGTTATTATTAGTAATTTCCTTCTCTTTCTTAGTGCAAGAAACTTAGTGTTCCAACTTGTTTAGATTTGGGTTTATCCTTAATCTTGTTTCCGCAACAAACTGTAAATTGTTAATGATTTATCAATAAACAATTTAGAAAAGTAAAATCTTAGTGTTTGTATTCATCCCCCCCCCCCCCCCTTCTACAAACTTGTATAGCCCTTCGGGACCAACAAGTGGTATCAGAGCAGATTTGTTTAATCTCATAAACAAGATCTGATCTATACTAAGATTTCTCTTCCTTGCTATTTCTGAAAATGGCTGGCAACACACACACAAACTATATTGACAATGGTTCTCTTGCTAAACCCCCTAGATTCTCCAGAGATAATTTTAATCTATGGAAAAATAGGATGATTCTCTTCTTAGAAGGTGTAGACACTACTATGCCTTACTATCTTGAAAACGGCACATATATTCCTGTAAGAATCGATGCTGCAGTACCAGCCGCTGAGAATAGACCTGCTATTCTAGAAAGGCTGATACCCAAGGAAGTTCATATGTGGATTGACGAAGATAAGAAGAAAGTGGCTATCGACACAAAAGCTAGATCCATACTATCCATGGCTCTTCCTGACGAAGTCTACCATTCCGTCATGAACCTGAAAACCTCAAAAGCCATGTGGAACACAATATGTGTTCAGTATGAAGGTACGTCTGAAGTCCATGACTCTCGAAAGATCAACCTGGTAAGACAATACGAAAGTTTCATTTGTGGTAAGAATGAAACTCTCTCTGAAGTTCACCAACGTTTTAATTGCTTAATAATAGATCTGAAAACTGTTGGTAAGGAATATTCTAACTTTGAAGTGCTGACAAAGTTTCTAGAATGTTTACCTGAAAGTTGGGACAGTTATTCTATGTGTCTCAAGTTGTCAAAGGATCTAAGATCAATGACCCTTGCTACCTTATATGGCACGATGCTGAATCATGAGCAATCGAGTCATCTTAAGAAGAATCTTGTAAAAGATTCCAAAAGCACCCCTGTTGCTTTAATCTCAGAGGAACCTTCTACTCAGCGACCCGTGGTCACTATCACTGAGTTAGAAAGTAACTCTGAAAGGTCATCAGAATCTGACTCTTCAGATGATGATGAATCTTTGGCTCTCCTAACTAAAAAGTTCAGGAGATTCGCCAAAAAGAAAATGTTCAGAAAGAACAAACCCCTTTCTGTTACTGATAAGCCAAGATCATCAGCTATTGTTGATAAGGCTACTGCTACTTGTTTTAACTGCGAAAAGATTGGACATTTCGCTAACGAGTGCAGGTCTAAGAAAGTTTCGAGAAACTCAGCGTTTCCCAAGAAATCCTTTATTCCCAGGAATAAAGATGACAAATACGCTAAGCTGAAAGAAAAGTATGCGAAGCTGAAAAGCTTTAAGAAGAAAGCCAAAGGCCTGATGGCTTATGATTGGGCTGCCTCTGATGAAGAAGAATCATCATCTGACTCTGAAGATGATGAAGCCAATCTATGTCTTATGGCCAAGATTGAAGATGAGGAAGAAAGCTCAGATATTCCCTCTACTTCAACCTCTGCTATTCAGGTATCACCTTCCTTCTTTACAAATATTGCAAATATTAATGAAGCTGATAGTCTTCGTAAAATCAATCTCTTGACTTGAAGTTTATATGAAGCCATGAATGGCAAAACTGTAGTTGAAAATCAAAACCTTGATCTCGCTGAACAGCTCAAAAACTGTCACCTTCAAATAGAAAAGCTTTCTAATTGAAGAAGATTTTAAAGATCAAGTGCATTTAAATCAGCTAGTCAAAATCGAGCGAGAAGAAGCTATCTCTGCTTTAAGAGCTGAAAAAACTACTGTTGAAGGATGGTGTAATTCTTCAACAAAGATCACTGAGATAATTAAGTCTCAGATTCCCCTGAGTGATAAACGTGGTCTTGGTTACAAAGCTGATAATCTAGAACCAACCACTAATCGTTCCATGCTCTTGTTTGAAACTTTCGTATCCTTAGTCGCTGATACTTCATCCTCTCAGTGTTCCTCGTCCAGACCGCCTATCCCTGAGGAAATTTCTACCTCTTCAAAAGGTAAAGAGAAAATGGTTTATCCAAAACCTACCTCTGTCATTAAAGATAAAGGTAAACGAATTGCTTTTAACCAAAATCCTCATAAGGGTACCTTAGTACCTAAGCTGAATGCTTCTAAAGCTTTAGTGATTCATTCCTCTGGATCAAGGAATCAGATCTCTGGATCTACTCAGCGTGGATCTATTCAGCGATCTACTCCTAGAATCAGAGTGGATGTCTCTGGTAAGAAATCCGAAGAACTGAATGTTCCTCCCATTTCAAAAGCCATCAGCTTACTTGGTACTGGTACTTCTAATTCAAAATCTAAAGCTCAGCATTCAAATGGTCCAAGAACTTTTAGTTATAGGAAATGTTATCACTGTGGACTCACTGATCATATTGCTAGTAAGTGCCCCACAACCACCAAAGCTGAAAAGATAGCTAAGGTGAAGATCATTGCCCCCAAGGCAAAGAAGACCACTGAGGTTAAGAAATTAACCAAAGTGAAGACTGACAAAGCTGAATCTTCAAATGCTGCGAAGATTGCTGAACCTTCCATTCCAACTACTTCCACTGACAAACGTGTACACATGGTTAAGTGGGTACCCAAGAAAAACTAATCTTCCTTTGTGATGCAGGTTAAGAAGGGTATCTGGTATCTCGATAGCGGATGCTCTAGACACATGACTGGAAAGAAAAGCCTGCTCGCTGAATACAAGGAAGAGAAGGGTCCCTCTGTGACTTTTGGAGGAAATGGAAAAGGACATACCCGAGGGTTTGGTGTACTCTCTAATGGTACAACAACCTTCAGAAGAGTCGCATATGTTGAAGGGCTGAAGCATAATCTTTTAAGCATCAGTCAGCTTTGCGACAAGGATAACAAGGTAATCTTTACCAAGGAATCCTGCTTTGTCACTGACAAAAAGGAGAAGATAGCTCTCAGCGGTTATCGTTTGGAAAATGTTTATGTAATAAACATGGACTCAACAACCACTGAGAACTCCTGTTTCTTCTTAAAAGCCTCATCTGATGTCAACTAGCTATGGCATAAGAGGCTCTCTCATCTAAATTTCAAGACACTGAACACTCTTTCTTCAAAAGAGTTAGTTACTGGTCTACCACAGCACTCATATGCCAAAGAGTCTTTATGTTCAGCGTGTGAGAAAGGGAAGCAAACCAAAGCAAGCTTTAAGTCAAAGCAAGTCTCCTCAGTGTCATCTCCTCTGCAACTTCTCTATATGGATTTGTTTGGACCTGTTAACAAACAATCCATCGCTAGAAAGAAATATACGCTGGTCATAGTTGATGAATTCTCTCGTTATACATGGGTTATGTTTCTCCGTTCCAAGAGTGACACCCCTGAAGAACTCATCACCTTTGTTCGGAAGATGGAAACCCTGAACAATTTGACCGTTCGCTCAATAAGGAGTGATCATGGGACTGAATTCAAAAACAATTCTCTTGATTCCTTCTTTGAGAGTAAGGGTATTTCTCACAACTTTTCATCAATGAGAACACCGCAACAAAATGGAGTCGCTGAAAGAAGAAATAGAACAATTATTGAAGATGCACGTTCAATGCTCAGCGATTCTCACCTGCCTACTCAGTTTTGGGCAGAAGCTGTCAACACTGCTTGTTTTACGCAAAACAGGTCGCTGATAGTCAAAAGATTCAATAAAACAGCCTATGAACTTTTTCATGGGAGAAAGCCTTCAATCAGCTTTCTTCACATCTTTGGATGTCAGTGTTTCATACTGAACAACAGAGATGCCCTTGGAAAGTTTGATCCTAAGGCTGATGATGGAATCTTTCTTGGATATTCTTCAATCTCCAAAGCCTTCAGAGTCTTTAATCGAAGAAGAGAAACTGTAGAAGAAACAATTCACGTCACGTTTGACGAATCCCGTTTAGCGAACTCTAAACCGTCCGCTGATACTGAAGAATTGAATCAATGGATGTTTTCTCATCTTGGTGATTCAGAAGATATTCCCACTCCTCATACTCATACAGTTGAAGATGATAGTCCTACTATCATCCCAAATATGCAGAATAGTGAAGCTGAAACATCATGGGTCTCAGCTGTTCCTTTAAACACTATACCTGCTTCTGAACCAAATGTCTCAGACATTCCATCTACTTCTCAGCAATCAGTGAATATAATGACAACTGCACCCATTCCTCTCTTAGCTGATACTCCAGAAGTTACTGAAGCCTCATCTTCAGCTACTCCAGTTCAGGTTGAGTCAACGTCTCACACTCCGGCTCAGCGATGGACTGTAAATTACCCAATTGATCAAATTCTAGGTGATCCAAACGCTGGTATTCAGACTCGACGAAGTGCAGGTAATATTTGTTTATTTGTTAACTTTATTTCTCTGACTGAACCAAAGAAAGTAGATGATGCCCTCAAAGATCCAAACTGGGTCAGCGCCATGCAAGAAGAGCTGACTGAATTCGAAAGAAACAAAGTTTGGAAACTTGTTCGAAGACCAACTGACAAGACAGTGATAGGCACTAAATGGGTCTATCGAAACAATTTGGACGAACATGGAACTGTAACCCGCAACAAGGCTCGTCTTGTTGCTCAGGGATACAGACAAGAGGAAGGCATAGATTATGACGAAACATTTGCTCCAGTAGCAAGACTATAATCTATTCGTCTATTCTTAGCATACGCTGTACACAAAGACTTCAAAGTATATCAGATGGATGTTAAGTCAGCGTTTCTAAATGGAAAGCTGAATGAAGAAGTCTATGTGGAACAACCTCCAGGATTCTCAGATCCTAAGCGTCCAGGTTATGTTTATAAACTGGATAAGGCACTTTATGGCTTGAAGCAAGCTCCACGTGCATGGTATGACACTCTATCTACTTATCTCCATATTGAACAATTTGAGTGAGGTAAAATCGACAAAACTCTATTTTTCAGGAAAGTAAAAGGTCATATCATTCTTGTTCAGATATATGTTGATGACATTATATTTGGCTCTACTAACCCTGATCTTTGTACTCGTTTCGCTGATAGAATGAAAGATGAGTATAAAATGAGCATGATGGGTGAACTAACATATTTCCTTGGTCTTCAGATAAAGCAAAATGAAAAAGGAACTTTCATTAATCAGGGAAGTATGTTAAAGATATTGTTAGCTTCAATCTTCCTAATCATAGAAGTATTTAGAAGTAGTGAAAAATAGGCTAAGTGAAGAAAGCCTCTTACAGAGGCTCTGCCGGACTTACCGAGGGCTCAAGATCAAGAATCTACAGAAGCTAAAGAGGCGCGCTACAGAAGCTCTGTCATACGCGCAAAGAAGACCAATATCTCAGAATATAGGAAAGACTGCTCCACAGAGGACCAGACCGCAGAACCTCTGTAACTCATTACAGAGCCTCTGTGGTCCTCACTGAAAGACTTGAAGATATTTATAATATCTTGCTACTGTTACAGGACCCATTCATCAACTTGCATGGTAGCATGCCCTGTCCAACGTCGACGTGTCAAACTCTGATTGGACTCAATAGGGCTTAGTACATAATAGACGTCTGTTGCATTAAATGCAATACAACACGTCTTACTGTTCATGCCGTTCTTGCAACTGTTCACGACATCCGTTCAACAATTCATCAGTACCGTCTGAATAGTAGCATATGCTTTATGGTCCCCTTTAGAGTAGTATATAAGGAAGACTCATGTTGAATTCTTCCTTATCGATCATCAATCATCAACATATAAATCGACCATCATAAGAACACAAAAAGCTTATTCACCTTAAGAGTCATATCTATTTTGAAGCTTTTCTTACTCATTGTTCTTAAATCTGTTCTTAATATATATTCAGTAAACATTGAAATATTATTTCCTGTTCATTGTTTATTTATATTTTGGTCTAAATCTATCAAACTTATCTGTTAGTTCTTCAAATACGCTTCCGCATCAAACATTAACTTGAACTAATAGATCTGATAATCTTGTTTAAAGCAAAACGGGAACCAACAATTGGTATCAGAGCAAAGCTTGATTTTCAATATCAAGTGATCCTCGTTTTACAACTTTTTTTTGATAGATTATTTTCTCTCTTCATCACCAGATTTCTGGATATTAGCTGTACCCAGAAAAACTTTCAGATCTTCATACTCATAAATCCTCCATCAGATTATCCTTTTCTCAAAATGACAAATACCAATAACTTTTTTACTGCTGGCTCATTAACTAAACCTCATACTTTTCTTAGAGATGAGTATCCTCAATGGAAAATAAGAATGGTTCATTTTTTTGAGGGTACTGAAAAAAATCTCAAACAATATCTTTATAATCTTCCTCCGGTTCCTATGATAACTATGACACGTGTACCAGCTACTGACGAATCTCTTGAAATCCCTGAACATAAGAAACCTAAGCCGAAAGAAGACTGGTCAGATGAAGATAAGGCAGAAGATGAAGTTGCACAGAAAACGAAAAGAATATTAATCATGGCTATCCCCAACGAAATATTCCAATCTTTAGATGCATGCGAAACAGCGCACGATCTTTGGAAAGAATTAGAAAGACAACTGGAAGGGGGTGCTAAAACACAGAAGAACCGAAGGGCACAATACATAAACGAGTATCATGCCTTCAGAGCCTCTGCAACAGAATCGCTGCAAACAACATACGATCGGTTCAACTCTCTCATAAACAAATGCAGAAAGTCTGGTATTCACAGAACCACGGAAGAAAATAACGTCATGTTTCTAAAGAGCCTGAACGATGAGTGGCTTCAGTTGTCTATGTCTTTACAAACAAATCAAGATCTAGACTCCTGGACACTCTCTGATCTCTATGGAACACTAGCCGCACAAGAGCCTCAAATAGCTCAAGCTAAAACACTAACCATTGTACCATACGCATTGGTTAGTAAATCTACAGAGGCTACGGACAGACCAAGAAATGAGAGATCTACAGAGGAAAAAAAGAAGATGGTAATGATTGATAGCGAAGAAGACGAGCTGAAAGAGGAAGAAATAACTCTTGCGTCATTAGCTAAATCAATGGCTCTATTGACAAGAGAGCTTAGAAATAACCAAAGGAATTCTGGTAGAAGAGATGATGGTAGAAGAGATGATGGTAGAAGAGATGAAGGAAGAAGAGAAGAATCAAGTGACCGACAGAGGTCAGACTACAGAAATGATGACCAACAGAGGTCGAGCGAAAGAAGCTACAGAGGAAATGACCGACAGAGATCAGATGACAAGGTAGGCCACACACAAGAATGCTACAAATGTGGTAAGCCTGGTCATTACGCAAACGAATGCAGAACAGAGAAAGGTGGAGACCAACAGAAGTCCGAAGATCGAACTGGAAACACCTCCCAAGGTTATTTCAACTGCGGCAAGCCAGGTCATTTCGCTAAAGAATGCAGAAGTAGACAAAATCGCCCACAGAAGGACTCAGCTTTTTACAAAAAGAAGGCTGAGTATTATGCGCAAAAATCCCTAATGGCGAACAAAGGGCATTCTGAGGCAAGCAAGGAGGACTTCGAGTCAGACTCTACCTCTGACGATGAATTCCCCACAAATGCCCTGTTCTGTGGCATGGCAGAAGTTGACTCCGGCACTGACACTGAGGTATCCATTTCAAACTCTACCTCAAATATTAATACTGTAGATGATGATTTATTTGAACTTAACAATGAACTGAAAGAAGTAAATAAAAGCATTCAGAAAAGGCTGACCTTTAATGAGAGAGAAGTAAGGCTTCTCACTCAAGAAAAGGCCAAAATCTTTGAAGAAAAAGAAAAAATCGAAAAATATTGGAGCAAAAACATAGATCCTTTAAAAAGACAAATTTATGATCTAACCTATGCTTTAAAAATCAAAACAAAAGAACTTTCAGTTTCAAGAAGTGAAACAACAAACATAAGAGCTCTCAAAGAATACTTTCAAAAGGAAAGAGAGGTACTTTGGCAAGATCTTTTAAGAAGAGAAGTTTTACTTAAAAACTATAAAGATGCACAGAAGGTGTATGAAAAAGTAAACTCTCAAATAGCAAGACGAGGTATAGGGTACAGTGATATTACCTTAGGAGTTGAAAATAAACAACTAAAACCTCTGTCTTCTCTATTTGTTTTGGGAAAAACTAACAAACCAAACTTTCCAAACTTACTTTCTGTAAGTAAAAGGGTTAAAATCTTTGCAGAACCTCACTTGAGGAAACATACGAAGATGATCAATGTATGGTTTGAAAACACAGATTCATCATCTTCAACCTCTGTCAATAGAGGAATCAAACCAAAGAAATATCTGAAAACACAAGATCAGATTGCTATCTTTAAGTTTGGTAAACCAGAGACTCAAACACAGGTCGCTTTTGTCTGCATAATGAACGATGAAAAGAAATTATCAGCAGAAGCTCCTGAGTTTAAACCCATCTTTTCAGAAGAAAAACTTAAAAAATCTATTGAAGAAGAAATTTTGGAAGTTTTGAAATCAAATGTTTTAGAAATTCTCAGTACATCTTCTATAAATCAAATTCTCGCTGAAAAGATCTCATCAGATACCTCTGCCTTCTATGAAAGTCATTCTACAGAGGAAGAAAGCTCGTACGATACATGCTCAGAAAATCCATCCTCTGTCGAAAGAGATGACTCAACCTCTGTATATGAGGACGATTCAACCTCTGACGACTCAGAGACTGATTCTAAATCAGGGACAGTTCACTATGACACAGAGGATGTTAAAATCTCCTCTGAAGTTCTTAACAGAACTATTTCTCCAAAAGAAAAAATCACAGAGATACCTATCTGCCCAGATTTTCTGAACATATATTTAAAAGTCAAAACCTCTGCTGAGCTTGATATGTTAAAGAAGACCTCTGTAGATCCTAAAAGTTCAAAATTTTCAAAACATTTAAGGAAAATTAAAGAGAATCTCACTTGGCAACAAAAGGGAAAATGGCCTGAAGCTAACATATACTTTTCCTCTGTGACAGTGAAGAAAGATGTTCACCACAGAAGAGAGTCACAGAAGGCAGGAACAAAACAAGATTTTTGCAAACAACATTCTAGTATTCATAGATCTTCTTGTAATAGGAAATCTAATGTAAAGAAAGAGTGTAATGCCTCTGTGGTACAGTTCAATGAATTCAATGAAAAGTTCAAACGAATCACGTCTCATATTCAATACTGTCATTGTTTTGATCTAATGTTCAAATTAAATAAACACTTCTCAAGTCCAGATTGCTTACTCTCCACTAAAATTCAAACTCCAAAGTCAAAACCTCGAGAGAAACAATCTGATCTTTCTACAAAGGATAAAATGTATTTCAAGAATGCTAAGGCAAACTTGAAAAATTCTAACAATATTGGACCCATATGGTTATGGGTACCTAAGTCTCTGTGATTGTCTTGCAGAAGCAACAAGTGTCAATTTGGTATCTTGACTCCGGATGCTCAAGGCACATGACTGGTGACAGAAGATTACGATCCACATACAAAGAAACGCACGATGGTGGATCTGTAACTTTTGGAGACAACAAGAAGGGACACATCAAAGGCTATGGAGTCATACAGAAAGAAAATATCTTTGTATACAAAGTTGCATATGTGAATGGCCTCAAACACAACCTACTAAGTGTAAGTCAACTCTGTGATACAGGATTCGATGTGTTATTCAAAAGAACTTTCTGCTCTCTACAAAGTGAAAACACAGGAATGGAACTTCTGCGAGCTGAAAGAAGAGGTGATCTATATCTAATGAATTTTACTTCAAAATCCAAGGACAAAGTTTGCCTAGTAGCCTGCAAAAGTGAAGAAGCGTGGTTATGGCACAACAGGTTCTGTCACTTAAACTTTCACACCCTGGATAAACTAGTAAAACTCGATCTAGTTAAAGGTTTGCCAAATGTTAAATTCAATAAGGATCACTTGTGTTCGGCCTGTGAAATGGGAAAACACAGAAGAGCTTCCCACAAAGGCAAAACAAACGTGTCTTGCACTAGGCCTCTGTACATGCTTCATGTCGGCCTCTGCGGTCCCATTGCTATACAGAGCCTAGGTGGCAAGAAATACATACTTGTCCTAATTGATGAGTATTCACGTTTCACATGGGTTGAATTTATTAGAAAGAAATCATATTTTCCAATTATACTGATAAATCTAATGAAAAGAATTCAAGTTCTTTATGACTGTAGAATTCAGAAGTTAAGAAGTGACAATGGCACAGAATTTAAAAACTGTGTCATTGAAGCCTATCTTTCTACAGAAGGAATATCACAGAACTTCTCTGCCGCTCGAACTCCACAACGAACGGTGTAGTCGAAAGAAAGAATCGAACACTTGTGGAGGCCGCAAGAACTATGCTATCTGCATGCGGATTATCAATGAACTTTTGGGCAGAAGCAATTTCTACTGCGTGTTATACACAGAATCGTTCAATCATTGTGAAAAGACAACTCAAGACGCCTTACGAATTACTTCACAAAAGGCGGCCAAACATCAGGTTTTTCCATGTATTCGGATGCAAATGCTTTGTTTTAAACGACAGAGATTCGAGAGGAAAATTTGAAGTAAAAGCTGATGAAGGCAAATTCATTGGATATTCTGCCACTTCCAAAGCCTACAGAACCTTCCTTACAAAGTCTCGTAAGATTGTAGAAAGCAATAATGTTTCTTTTGATGAATCATTCCAAATGACTTCTGAACAAATCAGTTAAGAACTCGGAATTAAAGGGAAATCCTCTGAAATCTCAAAAACAAAAGAAGATTTGGATCTTCTATTTTTAGAGATGTTCAACAATGACATTGATCCTTCTGTTGGAACCATCAGAATTTCTGAAGAACCATCCTCTGTCGGACAAAATCCTACAGGTATGACTCTAACAGGTCCAAATAATGCTTCATCTTCTTCTATAAATACTACAGATGCAATTGCCGAAGAAGAACATGCAGAAGATGAAACATCAAGAAAAACGACCACAGAAGTTGCAGAAAAACAAACTCCACAATCCACAGAAGAACCAATTACAGAGGAAATCGAGGAACAAGACTATACGTCCTCAGAGGAACAAACCCCACCACCACTCATACCAATATTTCCACAATCGGTAGAATCAACTACCACGGCACGAAGAACGATAGAGGCTACACAAGAAGAAACACAAGAAGCCGCTGACGAAAGGTTCGAGGACATTGATGATCATCTTCCATGCACAACTCAGTGGACAAAAATCCATCCTCCAAGCCAAATAATCGGAGAACCTTCTGACTCAGTAAAAACCAGGTCTGCTACTGCTAATTTTTGTTTTTTTACTAACTTTATCAGTGTGATAGAACCAAAGAAGATTTCTGAAGCCCTAGATGACCCAAATTGGGTAGACGCCATGCAAGAAGAACTTCTGCAGTTTGAGCGTAACAAAGTATGGACTTTAGTACCTCTTCCACAAAGGAAACAGGCCATTGGGACTAAATGGGTCTACAGATACAAGAAGGATGAAGATGGAGTGGTCATCAGAAACAAAGCAAGATTAGTAGCAAAGGGATATAGACAAGAAGAAGGCATAGACTACGATGAGACTTTTGCCCCTGTCGCACGACTCGAAGCAATAAGAATATTCTTAGCCTTCGCAGCCCACAGAGGTTTTAAAGTCTATCAGATGGACGTAAAATCGGCTTTTCTAAACGGTGAAATCCAAGAAGAGGTTTACGTAAATCAGCCACCAGGTTTTGAAAGCTCAAAGTTTCCAAGGCATGTATACTACCTTGAAAAGGCTCTATACGGACTGAAACAGGCTCCAAGAGCATGGTACGAACGACTTTCTACCTTCCTTCTAGTCAATGGCTACAACAGAGGTACAACAGATACTACCTTATTCTATAAACATAAAAAGGGTGAGATAATGCTTGTACAAATCTATGTGGATGACATAATTTTCGGGTCTACTAATTCAGAAGAGTGTAAAAGTTTTGAAAAACTCATGCAGAGTGAGTTTGAAATGAGTATGATGGGAGAATTAACATTCTTCCTCGGACTTCAAGTCAAACAAACTTCAGAGGGAATTTTTATAAATCAAGCCAAATATGTCTCTGACATTCTGTCAAAATATAAACTCTCTGATACCTCTGCAATGAAAACTCCAATGGCCACTGGAAATAAGTTATTCTTAGATCCAAATGGTATCTCTGTAGAATGCACTCTCTACAGAGGCATGATTGGATCTCTGTTATACTTAACAGCAAGCAGACCTGACATCATGCATGCCACATGTCTTTGTGCACGTTATCAAGCTAATCCTAAGAAATCACATTATGATGCGGTGAAGAGAATCTTTAGATACCTAAAGGGGACCAAAAATCTTGGTCTCTGGTATCCACAGAACTCTGGTTTTAGTCTTAAAGCTTATACAGATTCAGACTATGGAGGATGCATGCTCGACAGAAAGAGTACCTCTGGGAGTTGCCAATTCCTAGGTGGTAAACTAGTCAGTTGGACCTCCAAGAAGCAAAATTGTGTCTCAACATCCACTACAGAAGCTGAATACGTTGCTGCTGCTAGCTGTTGTTCTCAGGTTCTATGAATGAAAACTCAACTAAAAGACTACGGCCACATCCTATTCAAAATACCCATCTTCTGTGATTCCAAAAGTGCCATTGCTATCTCTGCCAATCCTGTGCAACACTCGAAAACCAAGCATATCGATATAAGGTACCATTTCTTGAAACATCATGTTGAATACGGTACAATTGAAATGCATTTCGTGCCAACAGAATATCAACTCGCTGACTTATTCACCAAAGCACTAGACGAGAAAAGATTCAATTTCTTGGTGGGTAAGTTAGGAATGATAAACATGGTGTGACAATCCTCTGTAAGTATAGCTTTATCTTCTGTAAATATGTACAAATTTCCTTTATTTTTGCTTTAAGTTAATTTATTTCTGTTTGTAAGTTCTCAATCTTAAATAGTTCTTAAAATCACAGAGCTTCTGTAAGTCAACTCAGAACCTCTGACGACCCCTACAGAACCTCTGGAAAACATGACCTATGTTCTAAGCAAAACTTATCATTCTTTGATCCAAGCATAGGTCAAGGGGGAGCAAAAGGAAATTACTTGATCTACAGAGGTGATTAGATCAAGGGGGAGCAAAAGGGGACCCTGAAATGATCTAAAGAGATAAAACTTTCAAGGGAAAGCCAAAGAAGAATGTTGATGACTCCATATCGACAGAAGTCAGACATCACTGCCGAGAAAAGAAGAACCAAAAGGTATGTCTCTCGCACAAAAGGTATTATAAAACAGTTTTCTAGGACAAGAATTGTCAAATATGTCCTAAATATACTGTGAATAACATTTCAAAAATCAAAATCTCAAAAAGTTACACAAAATTCGAATTAAGAGAAATTTAAGGTCATAGAGCTTCTGCTGAGCTCAACAGAGGTTCTGCAAGAAATATGCTCTGTGATCACAAATTAACCCTATGTAGATCTTTTGGAATGTTATCTCGGAAACCGAAAACACAAACCATGACCTTCTCGAACAAACCGTTTTTTAACAGTTTTCTCGGACACAAACTTTCAAATATGTCTGAAAAACATCTCTTAAACCAAATCAAAAATTGGATGATCAAAAATTTTAATAAAATTTTTGTTATGAGATTTTTTCCCTCATAGAGCTTCTGCTGGCCCTCACAGAACTTCTGCAAGTTCCAACAGAGCCACAAAACCTCTGCGAAGCAAATTTCTTGACAAAAATCCGATTTTATCCTCTCCAATGTCTTTACAAATGTTTTGGTTAAAGAAGAACCCCACAGAAGTCATGATAACAATGAGATATATGAAAGGGATAAACAACAAAGATTTTCAAGATCACTGAGCTTCTGTAAGGTACAGAAGTTCTGGAGTAATAACGGTTACTTTTACTGAGAATGAATTTCATATGGCTAAGAATAACCCCACGCGCCTAGCATTAATGGGCCGCGCACGACGTCCTGTCATCTTCTGACATGGCCTACGTGTCCCATTTTCATTGGGCTTACATGAAACGTTTTCTTTGGAAAGTTGAACCCGCCGTTCTAACTCGAGTACGGATTCCAAATTTTAATCCATTGCCATATATTTTACTCTTTCGAATTCTACCGTTTTACCCTCCTATAAAAACCAAGCTTACCCTCTCATAAACCTTTTACAAACTCTCATTCTTCTCCGGCGAAACCCTGCAAAAACCTGCAAGTTTCTTATTCTTAGTATCAAATGGCTTCATCTTCTCAAGCTATCTCCCCTGCACACTCTCCGGCGACCTCACCGGAACATTCACCGGCTCATTCTGAACATTCAGAAAACCCCAACCCTGCCCAGAACATTGAACTAGAAGATTCCGGCGACTCAGCAGACTTTGCTCCGACAACACATCTGCAAAACTTCATAGCTAAGGATCACTTCGAAAAGGTACTACCAATCAAATCCAACAACTGCTATTTGGTCCCCTCACTCACTGCTTTCGGCGAAGCCCACGCCATTCTTCTGAACATAATGGAAAATCACATCCTCTTCCCTCTACTCTCAAGAACACCAAAGAAAATACCAGTCAGATATCTGAACCATTTTGGCAGAGCTGCCGATTTGATAAAGACGACTCTATTATCAAACGGTACATTTCAAGACCTGACAAATCTGAACATCTTGAAATCAAGTTCAACAGAACAATGTTCTCACTTGAGTTCAACCTACCCACGAGGGGTCTTCTTGGTTTGAAGAAATATGCTGAGCAACCAACAGACGACGAGCTCTGTCGCTTCGTAGAAATGCTTGGGTACAACACACAACTACGGAAGAGAAATGACTTCCGCAGAGGCAGATTACCACCTCTGTGGAACACCTTGTTCTCTATTCTTAACAGATGCCTGACAGGGAAGATAGGCAGCATTGATCAGACCTCGCATCAGATCTTAACCATCATGTATGGGGTGTACTATGATCTTCCACTCGATTACGCGACGATAATGATGCAAGAGATCATCAACACCATCGACAGAAAGAACAACACCAAACGGGTCAAAGAGAACGATCCCAACTTTCTACCACCTCTGCAATTCCAAAGAATATTGGGAGTATTGTTCGAACCTCTGTTGCTGATACAGAAATGGCCAATGGAAGGGCCAATTCCCAAACAGTTCCCAATGAGCAAAAATGTCCCCACTGATCATATAGATGGTTACTCACACTGCAGACCTCTGTCAAAGAAGCTTCTGAAGTATGCCTCGAATAAAACCCTTAAGAAAGAGTATATACGCGAACATAGAACTCTTAAACCGAGTCCTATGACACCCCCGCGTTTAGGTGTCCCCCTAGGAACAATAGTTGCAGAACCTCTTTCCACTCAAGAAGAAAAAGATCAGAAATTGGAAAAACACATGGCTATACAACTAAGCTTCATAGCCAAACGTGCAGAACTCATGGGAAAGAAGTCCTCTTCAAAAACCTCTGCATCTACTCAAACAGCAAAGAAAAGAAAAACTGCAGAAGGCACCTCTACAAGCGCTGCAAAAGATCAACCATCACCTCCTCATGCCACAGAAATTGGCTCCTCTGTTCCTCCCTCTTCCCCAAAACAGAGGAAGAAAAGAAAATCGAAAATCACAGAGGAAGCGGCACCAAAACCCAAGAGGAGGAGAACCAAAAAGAAGCATGGTAAATCACTTCAAAAATTGGTCACCATTGCAGAGGAAGAAGAAATCGCAGAAGAAAGACTTGCAGAAGAAGATACAGAAGAAGAAATGGCAACAGAAGAATATCAATCACCCTATCAATCTCCAGATAGATTTGCTCATCACGGAGACCTGAACGACTTCCTACAGAACCCTGACATTGCCAACACCTTAAATACAGCAGGGTGGACAGCACAACCTCTCGACCACCACTCCCCAGAAGAACAATATTTCTCAATTTCTGGCATTGACACACATCTGCAAGAAGATGACACAACACCCAGAAATCAACCATGTGAGACACCTATTATCCTACAGAACCCCTTCATTCGACAAGGATTGGACGTCCATAGAAAGAGTCCAAGCCAAGATGCAGAAAAAGAAATAGAGGAAATAGACATGTCAGAGGAAGCTATTAAAGAACGAAATCAAAAGAACGCACCAGAGTGGAATAGAGAAAAGGTTAAGGAAATCATAGAGAAAATGGGAGAAAAAGAAAAGGGACAAGAAAAAGATGTCGAAGTTGAAGAAGGCACAAATCCCTCAGCCCCTCCCAGTGCAACCCACACATCTAACTCCGCAGGTCTAGCTGCAGAAGGAGTTATTGAAACAGAGCAGCACAGCTCGATCCAAACCCAACCCAACCAGCCAGAAGTCACTCTTTCGACTTCTGCGCCCACAGAAACCGGGGAATCCATTCCTAGGGAGTCTCCTCAGAGAGACTCACCTACAGTTCGTGATCCAACGCCCCAGATCACAACAGAACACCCTACAGAGGAATTCGTTTCCTCTGCCACACACACACAACTAGGGCCAACACTTCTTTCAGAGAGAAGTAGTGAGCACAACGACGAAGAGACTCTAGACAAGTCTCCGAGTCAACAGAAGGATAATCTAGTACCCACCTCTGAAGTGGATCTAGACAATGTCATTCACAGAACTTCTGTAGAGTCTGAAGCACTAGATGCTTCTGCTCAAGGATCAGATGGAAATCCTTCCACCCCCAACGTACAAACAAGGGTGAACGAAGGTGTCCCAGGAACAGGGACTCACTCTGGAGACGGATGTGTTCCTCCAGAGGTTACACAAAGAACACAAGTATCAAGGGATGAGTTCCAAACCCTTGTCACCTCTGTGAACCAAACAATGAAAGAGTTGCAAAGCTCTTTCAAATCTTTTGCAGAGACAACATCGACGGCTATCCTGAAACTAAACACCAAAATGGACAATCTGTCCACAGAGGTGAAATCTGCCATTTCAGCGATGAAGTCTTCTGCTGAAACTACTGCCAAAGCTACAGCCACCTCTGCCGCTCAAGAAATCGGCACAAATGCAACTTCTGCGTTCAAGGACTCTGTCAAAAACTTCCTTGAACAAATGAATACGCAATCCAACAGAACAGAGGGCATTACTCCTGCAGATCTACAGAATGCCCTAAAACAAGTACAAGCAGAGGCAATGCGCAACACGACAATGATGCAGCCAAAAGACTACATGACCAGAGCACAGCTAACAGAGCTAGGACAGAACGTCATAAACCAGGTCACAGAATTCATTGTCTCCTTCACAACAGCAAATGCCAACTTTGTCAAGGATTTCAGAAAAAGTGTTGGCAGAATGCGTTTTAAAACAGAGGCAGAGCTTGCGACTCTACTTGGCCTCTGTGATGACGTCTGTGCAAAGTTGATAGCAGCAGGAGCAGAATTACCGAAGAAAACCAAAGCTTCTTGCAGAGCAGAGGGTAGTTCTGATAAGAGTCAGGATGATTCTGATGATGACCATCCTGGTCCATCAGATAATCCTGAGGGGGAGAATACAAGGGAGAAAGCTACGAGCAGCGGAATACAAACTCCACCAATCGCAGCAGAACCAATCAGTCAAGCCCCTCCAGAACAAACCCAAGATCAACAACAAACTCAACAGACCACAGAGACAACACCCATCTCTGTGGAATCAAGTCCTGAAGAAACAAATATTCCAGAAGCTGATCAGCAACCCACAGAGGCAACAACCACCCCTGTGGTAATCATTTTGGAAGAAAGTCCTTCAAAAGAAAAACCCCCAACCATACCAAGAATAAAGTCAATTGCCACCAAACCAAAAAGAGCAACGACCTCTGCTTCTGATATTCTGAAAAAGATGCAAAATACAATGACTGATCGAATGTCACAGAGAGAAGAAGAAAGGCACAGGTTCACATTAGCATTCAAAATGGCAAGAAGATTCGACATACCTCAATCCACAGAAACCAAGCTTACAGAAGAAGTCACCAAAGAACCTCCTACAGAGGTTACAGAGCAAAGAAAGCCAACAGAACCAACGCCACAAAAGTCCTCTAAAAAACAAGTATCAAAACCTACAGAGGCAACCCCCATCAAGCCAACAGAAGCACCAACCTCCAAACCTACAGAAGAAACAGGTTCTGCACCTCCAAAAGCAAAGATAAGGGCAAAGCAATACTGACAGAAGAGCCCAAGAAAAAGAAGTCATTGCCCAAGCCTACAGAAAAATTAATGAAAAGCGCGTTTGATACCTTTCAAACTCCAAAGCCTGGAGAAGTTGACTGGGCATATGGATTGAAGCCTCTGTCAGACATTCTTCTAACTAGTAGAGCTGCAGAAGTTGTTAAAAAGATGGAGAGTCTCAGAAGACAAGTACCACAACCTGGTCCAACACATGAAGAGATGGAAGAAGTGGTATACAAATACCTCTATAAACAATCCTTTCAGACCAATCATCCTACAGATCATGTGACAGATCCAAGGATCAGAGATGAATTTGAGAACATCTTCACAAGGACAAAGCCAAGAACCAAAGCAGATGTCTTCTCAATCCACAAGATCAAAAAGGTAATCTTTTGCAAATTCTCCTTTACAAGAACCTATCCAAGGGTCAGGTACAATCTTTACAAAGTCAGAAGAGAAGACAATTCAGAAACCAGCTTCGCTAATGCTGACCTAAGAAATATCAATCCTTATGATCTACCTGATCTTCTGCAATGGACAAAGGACAACTACAACACAGAGGCAAACACCAGAGCCTATCAAGTGTTGAGAAAAGCGATGAGGGAAAAGCTTCTGCTCTACAGCATGATAGATTTCCAGCTGGGAAAGGATCTTGGTCTCAAACATCTGGATTTACGACCACCAGAGGATCGCTACCCACCGGACGCCGTACCTAACTCAATCATCACAGAACCACGGTTTGGGTTAGTATTTCAAAACCCACAAGGCGAAGTTAAACTGTTTGTGTGCATGGACTGTCAGAAGTACGCAACTAGTACTCTGAACAAGTTCAGAACAAGCCTTGTAAAATACAGAGGTACAGAGAAAATGGATAGAGATGCTGCAGATACTTTCATCAGAGAGATTGATGCCACAATCCGCCTAAGAGATCTCTGCATCAGTTTCTACAAAGAGATCAGAAGAGTCGGAAGAGACAACAGAAGCTACGACGACTTCAAAGATGCCAAAATCTGATTCTCAGACCTCCAATCCCTGCAAACCAAATCAAAGTCTATCTTTCATTGTACTCAAATGTAAAATGCCTCTGGCATATTTCTAAATGAAAGAACCTTCGAGGTATTGTTTAACCTCTGTCTTATCTAACTTAGCCTAACTAAACTCGAAGTTAAATTTTTTATTTTTCACTACTTAGGGGGAGATTGTTAGCTTCAATCTTCCTAATCATAGAAGTATTTAGAAGTAGTGAAAAATAGGCTAAGTGAAGAAAGCCTCTTACAGAGGCTCTGCCGGACTTACCGAGGGCTCAAGATCAAGAATCTACAGAAGCTAAAGAGGCGCGCTACAGAAGCTCTGTCATACGCGCAAAGAAGACCAATATCTCAGAATATAGGAAAGACTGCTCCACAGAGGACCAGACCGCAGAACCTCTGTAACTCATTACAGAGCCTCTGTGGTCCTCACTGAAAGACTTGAAGATATTTATAATATCTTGCTACTGTTACAGGACCCATTCATCAACTTGCATGGTAGCATGCCCTGTCCAACGTCGACGTGTCAAACTCTGATTGGACTCAATAGGGCTTAGTACATAATAGACGTCTGCTGCATTAAATGCAATACAACACGTCTTACTGTTCATGCCGTTCTTGCAACTGTTCACGATATCCGTTCAACTATTCATCAGTACCGTCTGAATAGTAGCATATGCTTTATGGTCCCCTTTAGAGTAGTATATAAGGAAGACTCATGTTGAGTTCTTCCTTATCGATCATCAATCATCAACATATAAATCGACCATCATAAGAACACAAAAAGCTTATTCACCTTAAGAGTCATATCTATTTTGAAGCTTTTCTTATTCATTGTTCTTAAATCTGTTCTTAATATATATTCAGTAAACTTTGAAATATTATTTCCTGTTCATTGTTTATTTATATTTTGGTCTAAATCTATCAAACTTATCTGTTAGTTCTTCAAATACGCTTCTGCATCAAACATTAACTTGAACTAATAGATCTGATAATCTTGTTTAAAGCAAAACGGGAACCAACAGATATGCTGAAGAAATTCGACTTAACTCAAAGTTCATCTATGAAAACCCCTATGGCACCACCACTGACACTAGATAAGGATACTAAGGGTATTCCTATTAATGTCACGTTGTACCGTGGGATGATCGGCTCTCTCTTGTATCTTACAGCTAGTCGACCTGATATTATGTACGCAACATGTTTGTGTGCACGATATCAAGTTGAACCCAAGATATCTCATATGACCGCTGTAAAGTGAATTTTTCGATACCTTAAGGGTACTGCGAATCTAGGTCTTTGGTATCCCAAAGACTCAGTGTTCGATCTATTCGCCTATTCAGATAGTGATTTTGCAGGTTGCAAATTGGATAGGAAAAGCACCACAGGAGGCTGTCAGCTCCTGGGTGGAAAGTTGGTGAGTTGGACAAGCAAAAAGCAAAACTCAGTGTCCACCTCCACAGCTGAAGCTGAGTATGTAGCCGCTGGAAGCTGTTGTTCTCAGGTCATGTGGATGAGAAATCAACTACTGGACTATGACCTTCAGCTCTCAAATATTCCAATCTATTGCGACAGCACAAGTGCCATCGCTATAGCCAACAATCCAGTACTACACTCAAAGACAAAACACATCGAAATCAGGTATCACTTTATCAGAGATCATGTGATGAATGGTGATATAGAACTTCACTTTATCCCAACTGATTATCAGTTAGTTGATCTGTTCACCAAACCTCTTGATGAGACAAGATTCAACTTTCTCATCAGCGAGCTTGGAATGTTGAACTTTGAAGAGTAAAATCTTCAGCGGTTCACATTTGATCAGCGATAGGATAAAATCGACTTGTATAACCCATTCTATCATCTTCTCTCTGAATAAACTTGATTCGCTGATATCAAGGTATGTTTTTCTCTCTCTGACAATTGCATGTAAATGCAAGATTTCAAAACAAACTGCATCGCTGAATATCTCTTCCTTAATCAGCGATACTTTGAAATTTCTAAATCCAACACTGATATTTCTATTCAGTGCTTCATGTTTTCAAAAGTGTCCCTGAGTTTTCAAAACCTCAGAGACATCCAAGAATATGAAAGGACAGTTGTGACGTCATTGCAACGGATAAGCCCCGACACGTTCTTTTTTTCTGACACACGTTTGCACGTTTCGTTTACCTTCCAATCAAATGTAAACACGTGTCCGTGTCATGATGAAAATCTTTTCCCGCTCAAGATTTTCTCTGTCTCTAATCTCACTATATAAACTCATTCTGGGTTTATATTTTTCTTTTACGCGAACTTCTCCTCCAAGCAAGAAAAAGAAAATTTACTGTTGCATTTGTGCTCTCAAGTTTTTTTTTAAATTTTCAAGAACTTCATCTTCTTCAACGAACCAGGTTAATAATTCATTTATTTTACCTGTTTCTTCAAACTTGTTAATGATCTTCTCTTTGTTTTTAAAAGATCATACAAAAGAACTTTTTAAAATGAAATCATTTCTTTCATGGTTTTATAAACACAACCTCTCATGGTTGTTCTTCAAGTTTAAACACAAAATCTTAAACTTGTTATTCATTCGTTTTTCCAGAATCCTTATTCTCAAAAGAAACTGGAAAACAAGATTTTCTCTGGGTTTGCATTTCGTTTTTAAAAACAAGAAAAACCCTAATCTTCATTAAGACATTTTTGTCTGAATGAAATGGACAAAATTCGAACCATCTTATTGGAAAATCTTTCCACATTAAGATTATTCTTATTTGTTAATCTTTGGTTGAACTGATATACAGAAAATGGCATCTACTGACATTTCCACTTCCAAGAACACCATCGCTGAGAACACTGCTGCTGATAATACTACTGAGGAATTGGATATCATCAAGGCTCCTCAGGTTAAGTTCTCTCTTGAAGAACTGGATTGGACTAAGTCAAATAACCTCTATGCGCTTCTCGAGTTTCCTCCTCGAAAGCAAGTCACACATCTGGATGATGCTGTGAATTTCCTGAAGAATTGTTGTCTATCCACAGCCCTGACCATAACACCTCCTGCACATCAGCTACTGTTATCCCAATTCTGGTACTCTGCCAGACACTCTCAGCTACCATCAACCGAAGACTCCTAAAAAACAATCGACTGTATCCTCTGCGATACTGACTATGGCACTATGAAGATTACACCTGCCATTATTCGCAAAGCCCTGAGCCTTCCCACCGCCTCAAAAGAAAGACCTTTTGTTCCTCTCCCTGACCACAAGAAACACTCAGATAGGGAAGCTATCACTGCATTCTTCGATGCAATGGGCTATGTATGGGAAACTGGGAGGGACAAGAAGCCCGAGAAGAAGCTGACCCTCATCAAAAAGTCTAAAATGCCCAGCGAGATGAACTTCATCTTCGCTCACTTAATCAGCTGCATGACTGCAAAGACCGGCTCCTCTGATCAAGCCGCTCAGCCTCAGCAAGCAATGGGATATGCCTTGCTGAAAGGTCTACATATAGACTGGGCATCGATAATCTACGATGATCTGGTACTCAGAGTAGACTCCGTAGCTGACAGATCTCCATGGGTTCCTTATCCTCGATTCATCAGCGCCGTATTCCAAACAGGCCTGAAGGACAGCTACCCAAAAGAGGGTGACCTGAAACTCTCTCAGGTTGGCCCTAAGGTTCTCGACTTCAAGCCAATGGCAAATGAGGTACGTCTTTCTACACTTTTAACTCTTCTCAACCCTACTTCTTCGACTTCTGCAGCTCCTTCAGCGGACAAACCCACCGCTGATACCCAGGCTGCAACCTCCATTCCTTCTCTTAAAAGGAAACACTCCTCCACCAAACTTAGTTCCAAAAGAACTAAGAAAACCAAGGAGCAACCCCAGCAATCTCTTGCTGAAGACTCCTCAGCTCATCTCAAAGAGCTGAAGGAACGTTCAGTGGTACGCTCTGCCACAGCTGAACAAGCCACCCATTCTATCCCAGCTTCAGCGTCTCTAAACGTTGAGGTTACAAACTTGGAATCTACCCAACCTCCTTCAGTCTCTTAAAAGACTGACAAAGCGATTCCCAGCGAATCCAACGCTGAACTCCGCACCCAACCTCCATTCTTAACCTTCGCTTCTCCCTCTACTCAATTGGACTCTACTCCAGTTGTCACTGAAGCACCTATCATTCCTCCAGAAGATAAAGCTGACACTCAAGGAATGATGGGCGTAGGACCTGCAGCGATGACCATGCGTCCATGCACTTTAGCTGACGACATGGAACTTTTCTCAGGACACCGAGATTTTGATGCATTCACCAATCCTCCTGCAGGTATACACCAACCCCTATACACTGTAACTGAACCCCAAACTTCTGAGCTTTCCTATGTTCACAAGTTCTTATATGTTACAGGTCCTAATTTGGGAGACATCAACGCCTCTCTGAAGACAATAGAGACGACGCCGACAGGTCTCACAACTACTCTTTCCGACAACTCTTCAGCTGTAACAAACGCTGGAGAGAATCTCACAAGGCTGACAACCGTGGTCGAAAAGAATGCCTCCAAAGCTGACTTGGAGAAGGTTGATAAAACGCTCAGCAACTTTGCCAAAGTTCTCGCTGATATCTACACAGACTACCTCGCCATCAAAACTTCAGTTAACACCATGTCCAGCGAGGTCATAACGCTGAAGACATCGGTTGGCAGAATCGAAGGAGATATGTCTGCTGTAAAGACCGACGTGAGTTCTGTAAAGGCTGGCGTGGAATCGATGAAGAAAATGATGCAGCAGATCCTGACCAACACGACCGCCCCTGTCATGCACCTTCATCTTTTACTCCGGCGGATCGTGCTGAACTCGTAAAGATCAATCCTGGTATTTCTAATCTAGAAAATAGATTATCAGCGATTGAAATTTGTGTGGGGATCCCTGGCCAAGAAGACAGGGAACCGACACCAGCTGCTGAGTCATCGCATTCCTCCCCCACTCATCATGAAAAGGGGAGGGGGGAGAAGAGCGCTGAAGACCTTTCCCATGATGAATTTATCAGGGGAGAGAAGACTGAAGACCTCACCTTTACTGAAGAGGGTGAGAAGACAATTGAAGAAGCAGCCGCTGGACCTCAGGGAGATGAAAACCCTGAGGGAACCGAGAAGCTTACCTCTGTATCTGAGGGGGAGCAACTCGAAGAAGAAGCTGAAGAATCTGAGTCTGAAGCTGAAGATGAAGAAGCTATCGACTTATCTGATGATGAACCATCCTCTTCTCCAAAGAATGATGATGATGAAGATGATGATGATGATGATGACTTTTTTATCGTCAAGCCTGCTCAGAGGACCACAACTCTTAGAGGGATTCTGATAAATGAACCTACAGGGGAGCGGACAAAGACAAAGCCATCAGCATCTAAAGCTGACAAGGGCAAAGGAAAAAGTGTCGCTGAAGACGAGCATAATCTGACGATCTTGCTTAAAAAGTCGGGTTGTCAGGTACACTAACCTCTACTTTCACTGCATCCCTCCTCTCTATCTCTATACACATTATCAGTTCTACTCTCCACCAAAACCTCTATACACAACCAGATTCTTTATCTATCTCTATTCTACCCAAGTTCTTACTCGAACGATCGCTGTGTTTCAGCTAGTCCTCTCCCCTGTTTGAGGATATCGCTGAAGTTCCTACAGCTGCGACTTCACCAACAATAATCACAGCTTCCAACGCTGAAGAAATAATCCCGGTCTTAGATTTGAACTCTGAGACTGATGAACCCGAAGAACAGATGCTCTCTCACAAAAATATACCTTCCTTGGCTCCTCAAAAGCTAAGTGAAGAAGATCAGAGAAGAAGAGATGAGATGATAAAGAAGTTCGAGGATCAGCGAATCATTCTGAAGCGTGATCAAATTCCTTCTATTCCTACAAAGTTCAAACTTTCACAAAAGGAATACAAGGATCACCTCAGAGCTGAACGTCTAATCGCTGAAAGAAGGGAAGCTGAAGAAAAAGACAGAGAATACGCCATCCAGCTTACTCAACGATCAGTAAAAGACCCCAAGCTGAAAAGAGCTCCAATCGAAGTTCAACGTCAGATATGGGAAGAAGCCAAGAAGATCGTTGAAGAAAAGAGAACTGTGTCTCAATCTACCCTAGCCTGGTGCAAAGAAAAGGTACATTTCAGACATCGACCTTCCAGAATAATCAAGGTACTCGTATCTGGAAGATCAACCATCAAAATTTCTATCGCTGAAATCGAGATATTCAGAGAAGACGGAAAGTACGAAAAATTCTATGCTGAAGCTATCACGCAGTACGGTCTCTCTTAAATGGTTGGAGATCAGATTAGCCATCCAGAAGTCTCAGTCTAAGTACAAGGATCATTTCGAAAAGCTGATAAACAAACAGATCGACTTAGTCTATTCTTGTGTGGATATTCCTCCTCCACCTCCTCTCGAAAGTCAGAAACGAAGGGCCTCTGCAAAGAAAAAGTCTAAATCTTCAGAAGATGGTCCTCGTATTTGAAACGAAACAGGTATTGGTTTTTCTATGGAAGAAGTCCTTGGTCCTGAACCTGACCTTTCTGCACTTGACACGTCTCTTCCTCCTGATGAGACTTTCATCCCTGGGAAAGTCATAAGCAAACCCTACGGGATATTCTTCAATGACTAGGATAGACGAAAGCGTTTTCAACGTATCTCTAAACTTCCCATCACTCCCATCGAACAGCTGAAAGATCTCATCTACTGGTGTGACTTCAAGAACGACATTCAGGCAAGGCATCTCAAACCCTTGATTTTTGAAGAAGCGCTGAACAAAAGAAATCAAGGAGTAAATGTCCCTGACTGGATGATTCCCACATCAATGACCCTTGATGAACAACTCATTAAGGAAGAACCTCTATAAACTGATAGGATCGCCCCATTCTTCTATTATATCAGTTATTCTTTTGTACTTGTAATTGTATTCGTTGTACTTGTAATTTTTCCACTTCCATCTGTAATCTTTACGAAGTTTAAAGAAAAATTTCAGCGAACGTACTTTACTCCATCAGTACAGAAAAGATCCCAGAAAACAGTAAAAGGGACAAATATTTTATGAGTTCTTTTTATCCTTATGTTTTCATTAAAATAGCAATTTTCTCTGTTGCTATGTCATAATCAAATAGGGGAGATTGTTGATCCAAACCCTCAGTGATTTGATAATGACCCTCTCTTATATACTTAGTGAAAATTGTAAGTAAACAATATGTATCAGAGTTTCACTATCGCTGATAAGTACTAAGATCTTACAGTACCGCTGATAGGAACTCTCACTCTTTAGATTAAACATTCAGCGAACACTGTTCACCATAATGCTCTGAGTCTGTTCAGTACTTATGGTGATCGCTGATAAGTTAGTTGTTTACTTATGATCCCTGAAGACAAGTTTCACGTCAACATAGGTTCTACGCTGAAGTCGAAGATCAAGCTCAAGAACCAGCGACAAGTCTCCTAATGAACTGATGCGGATCAGCGAAGACTCAGATTTGTCCACTCAACGTGAAGTATCAAGTACAAGACTTTAGCTATCGCTGAACTCTATCATTCGCTGATATAGAATGATAGATCGCTGAATCAACGAAAAGCTGATCATGAAGTCCTCCGTACAAAGTACTTTTGTCTTAATCACCCTTGTACGACTCCGTACGATACGTCAGAAAAAGAACCTCCTTATTGTTTGAAATCGTACAACCACTCTGATACTACACTGTTCAAACATGCGGCTACTAAGGTTGTGAATAAAGGCCAATGACGTACAACCAATGAGCTGCTGCCACGTGTAAAGTGTAAACTGCCATGCATTAAATGCATGCAGTATATAAGAAGAAGAACTCACTTCATTTTGAAGTAACTTGCTAACTCTGGACAAGTTCATCCTTCTTATCTTGAGATAGGTTATTATTAGTAATTTCCTTCTCTTTCTTAGTGCAAGAAACTTAGTGTTCCAACTTGTTTAGATTTAGGTTTATCCTTAATCTTGTTTCCGCAACAAGCTGTAAATTGTTAATGATTTATCAATAAACAATTTAGAAAAGTAAAATCTTAGTGTTTGTATTCATCCCCCCCCTCCCCCCTTCTACAAACTTGTATAGCCCTTCGGGACCAACAGTTCAACAGCGAGGTGCAGAATTTGTTACAAGAGACGACTTGGCGGCTGAAATGGGAAGATTACAAGCAAATATCCAAGCTATGTTCAACCGAACTCGTGATACTGAAACAGAAATACCAGATCCTGGTCTGGAAGATGAAATGCCCATTGCACGGACTGTGATACCGGTACCAAGAAAGTGTGATTATAAAATGTTCCTAAGTTGCAAACCTCCGACTTACTCAGGAGATAGAGACCCAGTGAAAGCTATGAGGTGGCTGAAGGAGATAGAAGCTATCTTCAAAACCAGTAAGTGTGCTGATGAAGATAGAGTGCTATACGGAACAGCAATGTTGAAGGCAGATGCTCTATACTGGTGGGAAGCTTTTATTTCTTCTGGAGGATCTGATATATATTCTACTTTCTCTTGGGAAGAATTCGTTATAGCTTTCAGGAAACAGTTTTGTCCCCAAGCAGCAGTTAAACAATTGGAAGGGGAGTTTATGAACTTACAGCAAGGGAATTTATCAGTTCGGAACTACACCGCTCGTTTTCTGGAAAAATCTCGTTTTGCGGAATACTACGTTGCCACGAAGGCAATGAAGATTGAAGGGTTTATCTTTGGGTTGAATTCAGAAGTCAGAAGTCTGGTGATTGCTAAAGGACCAGAAACTTTCTCAGCCGCAGTAGACGTCGCGGAAACTGTGGAACATGATAAAGGGAGAAACGTTAGTGACAAAGTTATGGGAAAAAGAAAGTGGGAAGGACCACAGTATGATCCAAAGAAATCCAGATTTCAGAGGTTTGATAACCGTCTGCCTTTCCGACCAGCGGAAAGACCTTGTCAGAAATGCAATCGTATCCACCAAGGAAACTGTCAAGTTGATACTCGGGTTTTTTATAGGTGTGGGAAGACCGGACATGTTGCTAAAGACTGTCGAGTAACGCGGTTTTGTTTCTCATGTAATTCTCCGGATCACATTCACTCTGATTATCCAAGGGGAAGAGTACAGCAAGGGGGTACGTCGGGGAAACCAGCGGGTGTTAGACCAGTAGTGCAAAGGCCAGAGCAACCAAGAGCAAGGGGCCGTGCATTTCAGATGATAGCTCAAGAAGCGGAGGAAACTTCGGATGTGGTTACAGGTACATTTTTAATAAACTCTACACGTGCTAAAGTGTTATTTGACTCCGGTGCAAACCGATCGTTCGTATCTCCTTCATTTGTTGCTTATATGCATTTAAAGCCTAAAGTGTTAGATCATGCTTTAATGGTAGATACTGCAAATGATAATCAAGTATCGGTTAATGAGGTATTTGATAGTTGTGTGATAAATATAGAGGGGTGTGGAGTACCTATTCAACTATTTCCTATAGCTTTGATTGAGTTTGATGTAGTAGTGGGAATGGATTGGTTAGCCGAGAACCAGGCTAGCATAGTTTGTGATAAGAAGTTGATAAATGTTGTCTTGCCTGAGAGGGGACCGGTAGTGATTTATGGTGACCGTATAAATCATCAATCTTGCCTTATATCTATGTTAAAAGCTCGTAAGTGTGTCAGCAAAGGTTGCCCGAGTTACTTATCTTATGTGATAGATATTAAGCCAGAAAAGAATAAGTTGGAAGATATTCCTGTTGTCCGTGAATTTCCAGAAGTTTTCCCCGAAGACTTGAATAGTCTTCCTCCCGTTAGACAAGTAGAGTTTGGTATAGATCTGATTCCTGGAGCAGCTCCGATAGCCCGTGCACCGTATCATCTGGCACATCCAGAGATGAAAGAAATGATGGCACAACTATAAGACCTATCCGATAAGGGCTTCATCAGACCCAGTTCTTCGTCGTGGGGTGCACCAGTCTTGTTTGTGAAAAAGAAGGATGGTTCGATGAGAATGTGTATCGACTACCGGGAACTGAATAACCGCACGATCAAAAACAAGTATCCGCTTCCCAGAATTGATGACCTCTTCGACCAATTAGTTGGAGCTTGCTATTTCTCCAAGATTGATCTAAGATCTGGTTATCATAAACTGAAGGTTAAAGAAGAAGACATTCTGAAAACTGCTTTTCGCACAAGGTACGGTCACTATGAATTCTTAGTGATGCCGTTTGGACTGACGAACGCTCCAGCTGCTTTTATGCATTTAATGAATCGGGTATGTAAGCCGTATCTCGATAGATTTAATATTGTATTTATCGATGATATAATTATCTATTCCCGATCCAAAGAAGAGCACGCACAACATCTTCGTTTAATTCTGGAATAGTTGAAGAAGGAACAGTTGTATGCTAAATTTTCTAAATGTGAGTGATGGCTATGAGAAGTACAGTTTCTGGGGCATGTAGTTTCTGAGAAAGGCATTCAAGTCGATCCGATGAAAGTGGAAGCAATTGAAAAGTGGGAACCGCCGAGAACGCCAACCGAAGTACGTAGTTTTCTGGGTTTAGCCGGCTACTATCAAAAATTTATAAAAGACTTCTCTCGTATCGCGACGCCTTTGACTAAGTTGACCAGAAAGAATCTAAAGTTTGAATGGAAAGCAGAACAGGATGAAGCATTTCGGATATTGAAAGAGAAACTTTGCAGCGCGTCGATTTTGTCATTACCTGAAGGTTCCGATGATTTTGTTGTTTATAGTGATGCTTCCAAACTGGGATTGGGTTGTGTATTAATGCAGCGTGGAAAGGTGATCGCGTATGCTTCTCGTCAACTAAAGGATCATGAACGACAGTATCCTACACACGACATGGAACTTGCAGCAGTTGTGTTCGCGCTAAAGATTTGGAGACACTATCTCTACGGTTCTAAATGTCAAATTTTTATTGATCATAAGAGTCTCCAACATCTCTTCGATCAAAAAGAATTGAATATGAGGCAAAGAAGATGGCTAGAGCTGGTAAATGATTACGACTGTGAAATTCTTTATCATCCGGGAAAGGCAAATGTGGTAGATGATGCACTGAGTCGTCAAGAAAGGAGTGGAACAATTAAAGCCATTTCACTAAGAGCTAAACTTCTACCTAACATATTTGACGAATTGCAGAAGTGTCAAATAGAAGCATATCAAGAGGAACAATTGAAATCAGAAAGGTTAGTAGGGATATCAGCATCACTTGTAAAAGACGGTCGTGGATTACAGTGTCTGGGAAACAGAATTTGGGTGCCTCGTTTGGGTGGTTTACGTGATCGGGTACTACAAGAAGCTCATCAATCTCGTTTCTCTATTCATCCACGTACGAATAAGATATATAAAGATTTAAAACAATTTTATTGGTGGCCGGGAATAAAAAGAAGCATTGCTCAGCATGTGGAAGGTTGTACTACTTGTAAGAAGGTAAAGATTGAACATCAAAAGCCGTTTGGTCAGTTGCAACGGTTAGAAATACCTATGTGAAAATGGGATCAGATTACTACTGATTTCATCACGAAGTTACCAAGGACTCCGAAGGGATTTGATGCCATTTGGGTGATCGTTGACAGATTGACAAAGTCTGCTCACTTTCTACCAATAAAAGAAACTGATTCGTTGGAACGATTAGCCAAGTTGTACATTGATGAAATAGTAACTCGACATGGAGTTCCAATCTCAATTATTTCAGATCGTGATAGTCGTTTTACTTCAAGGTTCTGGAGGAGTTTTAAAAAATAAATGGGAACACAAATAAAGCTAAGTACAGCGTATCATCCTCAAACTGACGGTCAGAGTGAACGGACGATTCAAACTTTAGAAGATATGCTACGGGCCTGCATTGTGGATTTTGGGGGATCATGGGATAAGCATCTGTCGTTGATTGAATTTGCCTACAATAATAGTTATCATTCCAGCATACAAGCGGCACCGTTTGAAGTTCTATATGGTAGAAAATGCCAAACGCCTCTGTGTTGGAACGAAGTGGGGGAGAAACAGTTAGCGGGGCCAGATATAGTTCAGTTAACCGCGGATAAGATTATTCACATTCGGGAACGATTGAAAGTGGCTCAAGACAGACAGAAAAGCTACGCTGACGGACGCCGAAATCCGTTAGAGTTCCAAGTTGGAGATTTTGTAATGTTAAAAGTCTCACCTTGGAAAGGAGTCATTCGGATTGGGAAACAGGGTAAACTCAGTCCGAGATACATTGGACCGTTTGCAATCACAGAAAGAATTGGGGAAGTAGCTTACCGGTTAGATCTCCCGCCAGAATTAAGTCGTATACACAACGACTTTCATGTATCGAATTTTCGAAAGTGTTTGGTTACACCAGATCAGGCCGTTTCTCTACCGGATATACAAGTTGATGAAAAGCTAAATTATGTGGAAGAACCTGAAGCTATTGTTGACCGTAAAGTCAAAGTTTTGCGGAATAAAGAAATCAGACAGGTAAAGGTACATTGGCGACATCATAGAGGGCAAGATGCTACTTGGGAATCAGAATCAGAGATGAGAACTAAGTACCCGCGCCTTTTTTCCTAACCGAATTTCGGGACGGAATTCTTTTAAGGGGGAGATGATGTAATACCCCGGGTAAGTTCGTTAGTTAAATTCTAGTTCCGTTAATATTAATTAACTTTATAATTAATGTTTAGGGTAAATTTGGATTAGTTTATAAATCTAAAGTGTTTTGGTCATTAATGATTAGTTTAGGGACTAGAATGGTAAAATTGGTTTGATAATATCTCTTAACCTCCAGATATTATCCAAAAAGCAGAAAATTAGTCTAAGGTGTATGTGTGTGTTTTGAGAAGAAGCAAAAAGGGGAAAAGAAGGGTTATGGATTCAATTGGTGTACTTGGAAGTGAATTCAGGTATGTTTCCTTTACATTTTATGTTGGTAATTGCTAATAAATAGTTTCCATCGGAGTAGAATAGTCGAATTCGTATCTGGTAGTATTTTCTGTTGAATCTGGGTAAAAAGAGGGTAAACCGACAGAGGTTATCGGACAAAATGAATGTGTCCGGGTAGTTTCGTTGGTGGTGTCCGGATGATGTTCTAAAGGTGTCTGGACGAGTCTTTTATCCGGGTAAGTCTCTTGTTTCAATGGTTTCCGGATGATATAAGATACCGGATGGTATCCGGGTTACTTTGGTTTTCGGGTGTCGTCCGGGTTGTTTATGCCGTCCGGAAAGTTATGTTGTCCGGATTGTGTGAGTTGTCCGGATAGTTTGTGGTTTCCGGATACTTTGGCTGATTTAGTCATTTTGAGAGTTGTGATACTTTTGAGTATCCAGGAACCTGTGTTTTGTTGACTATTGGATAGGGAATGAATGATGACTGACTATTCTGTGGACTTGACTTAAGTTCGGATTTGGGGGAAACATTTGAGGATAAGAGTTAGATAGATGTATCTAGAGTTCTTAATCCTAGTGAGTCTTATGTGTTCTATAGGGTAAAAAGATACTTGCATCTAATTGTTTCAGATACTGTGAATTTGGAGTGAAAGCTGAATCTTGTGGAAAAAGACTGGAACGAGTTTTGTTAAACAAACAGGTGAGTTTTACTTTAAAATGTTTTCAAACTGGAATACATATATGTGTAGGGTGGGAATATGATAGATGGTGTGATTATATGTTTATGTTTGAAATATAATATATTGAGATATTGTATTTACATGAGCATACTTTATATGAGAATACGTTGGCCGGGCTTAGGACCGGTGGTGTTGGCTGTAATACTCGTACAACGGTGTTGGCTGTAATTGTCGTACAGCGGAGTTAATATATTAGTTGGCTTGCAACCAACTAATATGGCTATGGAAATGAGACAGGGAAGTACACAATGCATGAGTCCTATTTCGTATTTATACTTGTGATATGTATATGGTGTTTGTGCTAATGGTTTCAAACTAACAGGGATTTTCTCACTTAGACCTCTAGGTCTAACCCTCATTTTGTTTTAAAATTATGTATTCCAGGTCGTGGATCGGGTAAGAGCACATGAGAAGAGTACTATGTGTATAGCTTTTCGAAGAAGGATGTTAAGAAGACTAAGACGTGTTTTGCTGTTCTAATTTTATAACTAGATATCATGTATGTAATTAGCAAAAAGTTTGTAACGAAATACCTTATTCTGGATGTAAAGACTAAGGGACCTTACTTGTTATATTATAAATCTTTTAGTTATGTAACGATGTCAAGAAATATATGTTATTTGTTGTATGTTTGGGAACCGGGTTGTTACAGGAGGTATGGAGATGTCAAAACCAGAGAGATCAGGATTGGTGTTGATCCAAACCCTCAGTGATTTGATAATGGCCCTGAGAAACACTTAGTGAAAATTTTAAGTAAACATATGTATTAATGTTTTGCTATCTATGAAAAACATGCGCTTTAAATTTATACTTCAGCGAACACTGTACATCAGTGAGCCCTGAGCCTGTTCAGACTCACTGATGATTGCTGGATGTTTATCATGTAATTGTTTACTTATAATCCCTGAAGACAAGATTCGCGTCAACCAAGTTCAAAGATGAAATCGAAGACCAAGCTGTGACTAAGTCTACTAGTGACCTGATGCGGATATCAGCGAAGACAAGACTGGTTCATCTCACGCGAAGTTTCAAGTAGAAGACTTCAGCGAACGCTGAACTTTATCATTCGCTGATAAAGATTTATTCAGCGAGCGCTGATCGTGAAGCTTGTTCTACAAGCAACTTTTGTCTTATCTCCTTGCACGCCTCCGTACGATTTTGTCAGAATAGATATCCCTTTTGTCCAGGATCGTACAACCAACTCTGCAACTACACTGTTTATCATGCGGCCACTAGGATGTTTGCTAAAGTTAGTACATGCAACCAACCAGAGGCTGCCACGTGTAAAGGTGTACTATTTTGCATTAAATGCATGCACTATAAATATAGAACCCTACTTCATTCGTGAAGTGTCTTGGCTCTTCTCTCGTTGAACCTCTTTGTGCAAGAAAATTATCCTTAGTTTTCTTATTTCCTTTTCTCTTTATATTTCTAGTGCAAGAAATATGTGTGTTCTCATAGTTTGTTTAGATTAGGTTTTTAACTTGATCTTATGCTGCAACAAACTGTAAATTGTTTGATTATATCAATAAACAATTTAGAAAGATAAAAATCTATGTTTGTATTCAACCCCCCCCCCCTTCTACAAACTTGTATAACCTTCAGGACCAACAAGTGGTATCAGAGTAGATTGTTTAATCTAATAAACAAGATCTTGCTTATACTCTCTTCCTTGCTATTTCTTAATCATGGCAAATACTACAAACACAAACTACATAGATAATGGCTCTCTTGCCAAACCTCCTCGATTCAGTAAAGATAACTTAAATCTTTGGAAAAATCGAATGATGCTCTTCCTAGAAGGTGTAGATCCAACTATGCCTTACTATATTGAAAATGGACCCTATGTTCCACATATGATCCAAGCTGCTATTCCTGCCACATCAAATATTGTTGCCATCCTTGAAAGACTAATCATCAGAGAAGTTTCTCAGTGGACTGAAGAAGATAAGAAGAAGGTGGCCATTGATATAAGGGCCAGATCTATCATCTCTATGTCTCTTCCTGATGAAGTCTACCACTCCATCATGAACCTGAAAAGTCCAAAATCCATGTGGGACACTATATGTTTTCAATATGAAGGTACTGCTGAAGTCCAGGACTCTAGAAGAATTAACCTGGTAAGGCAATACAAAAGTTTCACCTGTGGTAAGACTGAAACTCTTTCTAAAGTTCACCAACGTTTTAACTGCTTAATCATTGATTTAAAAACTGTTGGTAAGACCTACTCTAACTCCGAGATCCTGAAAAAATTCTTGGAATGTCTTTCTGAAAGCTGGGACAATTATACTATGTGTCTTAAGCTGTCAAAGGATCTGAAATTCTTGACCCTTGCTACCTTATTTGGCACTATGCTCAATTTTGAGCAGTCGTGTTAACTTAAGAAGAATCTTGTAAAAGATTCCAAAAGCACACCTGTTACTTTACTCTCTTCAAAGTCAGTACCGGCTCAACGATCAACTGTCACGATCACTGAAATGGAATCTTTAATGATTCATCTGACGCTGATCCTTCAGAGCTTGATGGATCTCTACCACTCCTGACAAATTCTTTCAGGAGGTTTGCTAGAAAGAGTAACTTCAGAAGAAATAAACCTCTCACTATCACTGACAAGCCCAAATCATCTCCTGTTGATAAGGCTACTGCCACTTGCTATAACTGTGAAAAGATAGGTCACTTTGCTAGTGAGTGCAGGTCAAAGAAAGTTTCCAAACCTACTCCTTCTTCCCACAAGAAATCCTTTACTCCTAGGAGTAAAGATGACAAATATCAAAAGCTGAAAGAGAAATATGTAAGCTGAAAGCATATAAAAAGAAAGGAAAAGGTCTAATCGCTGAAGATCACAACTGGGCTGAGTCTGATGAAGAATCAGATTCAGATGAAGAAGATGATGCCAACCTTTGCCTCATGGCCAAAATAGAAGAGGAGGAAGAACAAGCTGAAATTCCCTCCACTTCTACTTCTCAGGTATCAATCTCTACCATCTCTACTTCAGCTATCAGTGAAGCTGATAAACTTCGAGCAATCGATATGTTGACTGTTGATTTATATGACGCCATGAATGGAAAAACTAAAGCTGAACAACTTAAAAATTGTCACCTGAAAACTCAAGAGCTTTCAAACATTGAAAATAATCTGAAAGATCAGGTGTCTATAAATCAAGTCATCAGCATAGAACGCGAGCAAGCTATCGCATATCTAAAAGCTGAAAAGGCTACTGTTGAAGGATGGTATAAATCCTCAATAAAGATCACTGAGATAATCGGTGCTCAGATCCCTGCAAAAGACAAAAGTTGTATTGGTTATAAAGTTGACGCTGAAGAACCAACTGCTGATCGTTCCATGATTAAGTTTAGAATGTTCATGTCTTATGTCCCTGACACCTCATTACCTCAGTGTTCCTCTTCTAAAACTCTCATCCCTGAGGAAAAACCTACCTTAATTTCTAAAGGTAAAGGTATAGAAAAAATTATTGATCAAAAACCTCAGAAGGGTACCTCTGTACCTAAGCTGAAAGTTTCCAAACCTTCAGCGAGTCATCCCTCTTCTTCTAGGACCAAGATCCCTGAATTTATTCAGCGATCTACTCCTAAACTGAGAGTGGATGTAATTGGTAAGAAATCCGAAGAACTGATAGTTCCTCCAATTTCCAATGCGAAAGGTATTCTTGGTGCTGGTCCTGTTCATTTAAAAATCTTGACTAAGCATGCAAATGGTCCTAAAGCTACTTTTAGCTATAGGAAATGTTATCACTGTGGACTTACCGATCATATTGCTAGTAAGTGCCCTACAGCCACCAAAGCTGAGAATTTAGCTAAGGTGAAGATCAATGTCCCCAAGGCAAAGAAGACCAATCCTGGTGAAAATCAGGTTAAGGTGAAAACAACCACTGAGGTTAAGAAATTAACCAAAGTGAAGACTGTTTCTGAAGCTGAATCTTCAAATGCTGTGAAGATTGTTGAACCGTCAACTTCCTTTACCATCACTGACAAATGTGGTCCCATAGTTAAGTGGGTACCTATTCAAAAGTAATCTTCCTTTGTTTGCAGGTCTTGAAGGGTATCTGGTATCATGATAGCGGATGCTCTCGACACATGACCAGAAAGAAAAACCTGCTCACTGAATAAAAGGAAGAAAAAGGTCCCTCTGTGACCTTTGGTGGAAATGGAAAAGGCTATACCCGAGGGTTTGGTGTATTTTCTAGTGGTACAACAACCTTCAGAAGAGTCGCATACGTCGAAGGGCTGAAGCACAATCTTCTTAGCATCAGTCAGCTATGTGACAAGGACTTCAAAGCTTGCTTCACTAAAGAAGCATGTTTCGTCACTGACAAGAAAGAGAAAGTTGCTCTCAGTGGATACCGTTTGGAAAATATTTATGTAATAAACATGGACTCAACAACCACTGAGAATGCTTTCTTTTTCTCCAAAGCCTCTTCTGATGTCAACTGGCTATGGCATAAAAGGCTCTCTCATCTCAACTTCAAGACACTGAATACTCTTTCTTCAAAAGAGTTAGTCACTGGTCTTCCTCAACACTCATATGCTAAGGAATCTCTCTGTTCAGCGTGTGAGAAAGGAAAACAAACCAAAGCTAGCTTCAAGTCAAAGCAAGTTTCCTCAGTATCATCTCCTCTTCAACTTCTCCACATGGATTTGTTTGTCCTTGTCAACATTCAATCCATCGCTAGAAAGAAATACACTCTAGTCATCGTGGACGAATTCTCTTGTTATACCTGGGTGATGTTTCTCCGTGCTAAGAGTGACACCTCAGAAGAACTGATGTCCTTTGTCAGAAAAATGGAAGTCCTGAATAATCTCACTGTTCACTCAATAAGAAGTGATCATGGGACTGAATTCAAAAACAGTGCACGTGATAGCTTCTTTGAAAGTAAGGGTATTTCTCACAACTTTTCTTCAGTGAGAACACCTCAGCAAAATGGAGTTGCTGAAAGAAGAAACCGAACGTTCATCGAAGCTTCTCGTTCAATGCTCAGCGATTCTCATCTACCTACACAATTCTGGGCAGAAGTTGTCAACACTACGTGCTTTACGCAGAATAGATCGCTGATCGTCAAAAGATTCAACAAGACTGCCTGTGAACTTTTCCATGGAAGAAAACCATCTATCAGTTTTCTTCACATCTTTGGTTGTCAGTGCTTTATCTTAAACAACAGAGATGCTCTTGGAAAATTCGACCCCAAAGTTGATTGTTAACACCAGATCTATTAGGTAAACAATAAATCATCCATTGATCTTGAGAAATCTAGAGTATTACATAAGAATGAAAGACTTTCTCTCTCTATATTCTCTCTCTAGATACTCTCACTAGATATTACAATTAAGATCACTTCTAATCACTTGCTTAACAACTAAGCTAACAAATTCTATTTATACCTAGGATTACAAAGCATTAAATCTAATTACATTGACTTTTACATAAACTACTTTGACTTTACACTATTTGACTATTACAAGACTTTTACAATAAATCTTGAATACAATTTTATATGCTAACATTCTCCCCCTTTGGATTCAAGATTTAAAAAAAATAGCAGCAGTCTTCAGCTCTTGATCTTCAAAACTTTAACTCTGACTGCTTTAAACATTGAAGCTCTGACAATCTTCAAACGGCTTTACAATCTTCAAACTTTTAACTTGGAACAGTGTTCAGTCAAACTTGAAAAGTCTTCGTCTTCTTTTTGAAAAAACAATCTTCATGAAAACAATCTTCAACAAATTTTCTTCAAGTCTTGAACACGAATTTCAGATCTTTGCATCTTTAAAATCTTTGAAGCTTTAGTATTTGAAGCTTTGAACTCAAACTTTGAATGATTTCTTGAACCTTGTATCTTCATCTCTTTGACCTTTGAACTTTGAACGGTAACTATCTTTTAACATCTTTGAACAATAAACTCTCTCGAAGTATCTCGGAACATCTTGTTGACTCTGACAAATCATTTCTCCCCCTTAATCTTTCAATGACAAATCTCCCTTTTCTTCAGGGCCGAAAACTTTTTATCACAAGCAGATCTGAAAACTTTTTATCACAAGCAGATCCGAAAACTTTGTCTCTGCAGAATGAGATATTTGACAAAAAAAATTGTTGACTTTCTTTCTTTTCTTTGCTTTTCATTTCCTGCATAAACTCACAAAACAATTGTTAATTCTTTAATTTTGGATCAAAATCAATAACTAACAACTTCTAACAATATCTCAACAACAAAAATAGATCAAAACTTCAGATCTATTCCATTTTTCTCAAGAACATCTTAAGAACACTCAAGAACACCTTCAGTCCAAAAATTTCAAAAATCAATTTTAGAGTTTAAGACTTGAAATCTTTGATTGAAACATGTCTAAAGACACTTGTTAGAGAGGATTTTGCACAAAAATGAATCAAAACAACACAAATTTGCAAAATCACATTCCAAAAAATTTCACAGACTCATTTTTCTTCAAGAACACAAAAAATTTCAAAATCTTCAAATTCCTCAATTCTTGATGTGATTTTGTAAATCTTTTGATGCAAAACTGGTTTAAAACAATGGAGACACACTTTGCAATCAAAATCAAATCAAAAAACACACAAGAAATGCATAACCCATTTGTGTTCTTGAAATCTTCAAAAATGGAGAATTTCTTCAAAAATCTTTTATTCTTCATGAAATCTTCATCAAATTGGACGAATTTGTGCACACTTTGATCTCCCAAAGCTCTTATACCAATTGTGAGGCCCATGATCTACAACAATTCAAGATCTAGTAACAAGATGAGGTAGGAGAGAACCATTTATTATTGAAAAGTAAATATAATCTATAGAGAGAACACGAGATGATTTGAAGGCTACATTTTGAATTATGAATTGTTACTTACAAATCTACATAACAAGTCCTATTTATACTCCTTCTCCCTTGTTACACAATAAAGCCCAAGACCATTAGTCATTAAAGCCCATTAGGCCCAAGGCCTTTGCTTTACAAAACTTTCTAACATAAAATGTCCTAACAATCAGAACCACCACCCACCCGCACCACACAAGCCTCTTGAAGACGTCCAATCCGTGTAAGGACTACCGATCCTGCTACTGCTCTGCATGATGTCCCAGTAGTCAACGACTCTCTCTTGTTACGAGATGAGGACGTGGACGACAATGTCTCATCCACACCCCTAAATGACCCACCCTCTTCATTAGAGACCATCGATCCCGATGAAGACAAGAAATTCCTCCTACAACGCATTTCTCCTTGCATCGGACGCCAACCACCACCCCTCGAGGAAACTCCATCCACTTCGACCACACCCTCCACTACTTATGACCCTTTGCCTAACTTAGGAGACATAAGGAGAACGGAGGGAGTTATGGTTGACAATACAAAAAATGTGAGAGGTAGAGAGAGGAGATCAAAAAGAAATCACGAGAGATATGGTATGACAAGGTAGGTAGCCACATCTGCTACTCTGTCTCATCCGTTGGGACAGAGTATTGAATAAGACGTCGTGGACCTAGCGACGCAATTGCACACCCCACCTAGCCACTCAAGCATCTATCAACAGGTGCTTGTTTCAACTTTTCACGGGGACTCAACACATAATCTATTGGTCTCTCACTTGGAGAGTACCGATATTGAAATAAGAGGACAACTCCCCTATCCTCGACTTCTTTGAGTGCACCATTGAGTCCAGGGCCATTTGTTAATATTTTTTCATGATAGTTTGTTTATATATATATATATATATATATATATATTCATGATAGTTTTTCATAGATGGAGGAAGCAAATATATTATTGACACAAGATCTAGAGTACAAGAAAGGGTTCAAATATGAATATGTGTGGAACATCCTCAAAGATATCGAGAAATATGCAAATGTTATTGTAGTACCTACATCTCAACGGGAAGGTGGTAATTTTTCTCCTCAATCATGTTCTCCTAATCTTGGTTCGTCATCGATGTGTGCACGTATATCCTCATTTGTTTTTAATGAGGAAATAGATATTTTTGTAACTCAAATACCAATTAGTGTGAAGAAAGCAAAAGAAAATCTTCAAAACCAAAAAACATATGCAAAAGATGATGGATGCTACCGATAATGTGTTTCTAGCATTGACAAAGAGTAATGAAATTCAGCAACAAAAAAACGAAATTCAACTCAAACATATTGAGGCTCAAAATTAAAGAATTCGGATGGATAATATGTTGGAAGAAAACAAGATTTTATTTACAGATGTGAATTCTATCTCCGATCGTGAGTTTCATAAGTACATTGAGAATGAAGAAAAACGGATACAACGAAAAAGACAAGAAGAATCTGACGATAATAAACAAGGACAAGGTTCTCAATATCAATCTTCTCAATACCGAACATCTCAGTATCAAGAAACTGGAGACGAAGATGTTAGGGATCAAGGCCAACGAGTTCAAGATCAAGACGAAGGATCGCAAAACCCCGCACAAAATTATAATCACTATTTTGTCTATCTTGGTGGAACCGAAAATGATTATCCAACTTTAACTTGTATTTTAGTTTATCTTTTATGCATTATAAATCTATGTTATCGTATTCAGTTTTATGTTATTGTCTTGGCATAAAACAAGAGCCAATATTAAGTTTTTTTTTCAATTTTTGCTAATGAAATTTCATTTTGAAGTGTTTTATTATTTTAGCTTTTACTAATTTTTATTATTAATAAAACAAATTATTTATTTAAATAATTTACATTTTTCAAACATAAAATAACTAAATTATAAACTTAATACAAAATATTACTTAATGTATTAAATTATTAATGTATATATATGTATATATATATATATGTGTGTAATTATAAAAGTTGAATAGAATACTAATATATATTTTTAGAGGTCTACTTTATTGACCTCAAAATACAGAAGTCTAGTTTAATGACTTGACTTTTGTTAGTATTTTTAGTAAACACCTCCATCTTAGTATTTTTAGTGGTGGGTTGGAGATGGTATTAGAGCATCTCCAATAGTCTACATATTTTTGCTAACAAAAACCTATTTTTATAAATCATCTCCAATGCAAAAACCTTTTCAAAAGCTTTCTCGTCAATTACATTTAATAATCTATCATCCTCTATTTAAAATGTTTTATAAAAGCCCCTCATTAGTTTGTCGTTTTAAAACCCATGTGATATTTTTTGTAAATCGTAATTACTTAAATATTGAAATTCAATATTTAAAAACATTAAAGTAAACGATACTTAAAAAAGTGGCTTTAAACCTAAATTCCATATCTCGCTTTAGTTTCGTTACACAACATTTTATGATACACTCGTAGTTCTTTTGTCATGTTCGTACTTTGCGATAGGATTCTTATTTCTTTGAATCTCTTTGATCGGTTGAATGGTTCTTTCAGCTCCTTGATGTTTTCATTCACTTCATCTATTCGAGACATACGCAAAGTGGTAGTTTTATTGATTAGATCTTGCATACCTTTCATTTCGGTATCGAGGTAATAACAATTTCTTTTTGTTTCTTTTTTTCCATTTTTCATCTTCAACATTTACGTTTATGCATTTGATGATGATGATGTGTAACTACTAGACGATGCGATATTTCTTTTCTTTGTACGAACATCATCTACGACCCCCTCTCCATTTGGGATCATCTTTAGTAATTACCCATACATGCTCGTATTTGAACGACTTCTTCTATCTAGAATAATATTCTTTTCTTGTGGCATGCTTTATCTGATCATCAGACCATCCACTATGATATTGTCCTTCAATGTTAATGAATATCTGATTGAACTCGTTAATAGAAGGATGTAACTGAAACCAATGTCCCTATACTTTTGTTTGCGTTCGTGAAGGAAAAGATTTTCTAGAGTCGTTGTAGTATTGTGTAATCCGATGCCAAAAATCTTTTCCTTGTTGCCTATTTCCGGTGACGTTAGTGGATATAGTTATCCAAGGACTCATCAGTAATTTCACTTCAACATGTAACCAATTTTCAACTTTCTTTCGTTTTGGGATATTGATTACCGATATACCAAGATCAATACTTTATGTAACAACCATTGTCCTAAAATGTATACTTTTAGGTAAGTGGTGGAGAGTTCGTATATGATCTGGGTGTACTTCATGGATATGTGGGAGTTCATATTGTGTTTCACACCTCTATTTTGAGAGCGTGTGTTGGAAGCTGGTGTGGAAATACCTATGCATGGAGTGTGAGTGGATGAGAAGTTGAACTTCGTGGAGGAACTGGAAGCGATCGTCGATCGTAAGGATAAGAAGCTGAGGGCTAAAGAGATTAAACTCATGAGGATTCATTGGCGATTTCACAAAGGTCAAGAAGCAACTTGGGAAGTAGAAACCGAGATGAGGGCCAAGTACCCGCATTTCTTCGACAAGGGAATTCCGTGGTCAAAATTCTTTTAAGGAGGGGGGGTATTGTAACAACCATTGTCCGAAAATGTATACTTTTGGGTAAGTGGTGGCTAGAGTTAAGGATGAGAAACTTGGGGACATGAATGTAAATAATGGAAGGTATAAATAGGGGATGAAATCCCTAATTTCTCAACATTTTAATCATTTCAACTTAAAGAGAAGAGGAGAAGATTCAAGGTATTGCAAGAGGGTTGTAGAGCATTGCTTGGGGGAAATTATCTGCAAGTAAGTCACCTTCCTTCCCTAGTAATTTCCTTATGTATTGGTGTATGTGGTTTGAGAAAAGAAAGCCATTGGCATTAGTCAACGTTCATCTTCTATGGTTTATGGAGGGATTTTGATTTTGTTTGTAGTGATTGTGGTCTATAATTGTTATTGAATGTTTATCAAGAGTTGGAATATTAATCCTTATGGTATTGAGAATGGTTTTGGGTGAAAACGTTGCTTAAAATCGATTCAGGAAAGTAGTCGAGCACACAGTGCGTTCCTCCGGAAATCGCCTAGACCCGGACGAATTTACCTGGATTTTGGGCGAAATCCAAATGAGAGGTATCGGATTTTGAGTCATATCCGGACAATTATGTATCCGTTTTTTAAGAAATCCGGTAGAGGTATCCGGTAGTTGGTATTCGGACAGGTTGAGAACTCGAAAACGGGGAATTATCTGGAAGATAGTCGAAACCCGAAGGGGGGGGGGGTAACCGGATCTAAACGAGATTTGGATAAGTTGAATACCAGAATAAAACCCGATAGTATGGTTGTGCGTGTATCCGGATAATAGGCAATACCCTGTAGTGATATCCGTACGATGGATTAATCCATAAGTTTTGGGAATCCGGATATTTGGGAAACCTGGATGGGAAGTGTCCGGATGTGGGTGTTGTTCGGATTGGAGTATTAATGGTATATTGTTTTGTCAGTTTTAGGTGCAGGGTTCGTTCAGAAGTGAGACGTGTTCATATCAAATCTCGACCATCAGGTGAGTTCCCTTGCACCCCTTTTTTACATTAGAAATGACTTACGTAACTGATAACTGAAAGTGGTATTGATATTTTAACATGTAAATTGTAAATAGGCATGTCTATACTGCGAGCACGTTTTACTGCATACTCATGATCTACATGTTTTCATGATTATATGCTTGTATGTGGAGTCGGGTTGCACAGTTGGGCAGGTTGTATCTTAGATCGTTGAGGATCCTTGAGAGTCGGTTTGAACCGTGTGCCTTGAATCTATTTCTTGCGCACACATATACATAATCTAGTGGGGCCGTGGGGATCTACTGGGGCCCCGAGCATGGACATCACGAAGCGGTGATGGGCGTTGAGACCACTGTGCAAATACCCTTATGTGGAGATTGTTTACGTTAAATTGTTATTTCATTCATTGTCATGACAGTTTACGTGTTTTAAAGAAGGGAATTGTTTTAACTGTTTTCGAGAGGGAATTCACTAGACCTTATGGTCTAACCTTCGCTTTCAAAAACTAAAACCATTTTCAGGTAAGAGTGGTAGCGGTGCTTCTTCCAAAGGAAGGAGAAGGTTTAAAGGGTTAGAGGTGTAGACTTCAAGATTAGATCACACTAGTTCTCTCTTTAATTTAGTATTATAGTTTAGATCGACTCTCGGCTGTGGAAGTTTGTTTCAACTGCTAGTTTTGTAAACTCTGATTTGAGATTTGTTATGTATTGGGACCCATTTTAGGAATTATTTATATGTCATTGTATGCTTTGGATTTTGGGTCGTTACAATGGTATCAGAGTTATAGTTTAGGGGATTTAGGTGATCAGGATGGCCTAAACTTAAACTATAGGAGGAGGGACACAACCGAGATATAGAATGTTTTTAAGAAAGATCACTTTGGGTGCACTAAGGATAGGGTAGCGAGGACTGTCATGTAAGGTAATTTTGAAATTACATCTGGCAAATGTAATTGTTAACTTACAGGTACATGTATGTGCTTAAATTGCCTTATTAGGTGGAGTTGTTGGTTGAGTTTTTGTTTATATGGTTGTTGTTATGGTTTTTGCGACTCGTGTGGCTCGTCGAGCAAGGAGTGTGGAGATCCCGGTTGAACGGGGGGTGTCACAACAAGAGTATGGTTTGGGACATTAATGAGTCAACTCAAGGTAGAACCTCTTGGGTTCGAAAGGGATGAATGACTGAATAAGAGTAAACTCCTAGTTTCTAGCGAGTCCCCATTATGGGAGTTAATGGGTCGATCAGCTGGGATGGGAAGTGAAGATTGTGTTGGGATCTTGAGGGCTCCAATTCAATACTGGGTGATGGAAATGAGCCTTTGACTTTTAGTTGGGCGGTATAGTAGCAAGGATGATGACGGAAAGATATCAGCTTTGGATTGAAGTATGCATATGATTAGGACGTAAGGTAACTGGTCGTTTATCGACCTTAAAAGTCAAAGATTGAAACCGCATGATTTGTGAATCGTTGGTTTATGCAAAATTGTGTGGAGTGGTCAAACAGGTAGGTTGTGAAACATCTGTACCACAAGTTGTTATAAGGATGAGAAAGTGATCGCTCGTCAAAAGCAGGGTGTTTAAAGAAGAAGACCAACTTGTTTACGTTACACGATAAAAGTTTGAACTTCGTGATTTGTTAATTATTTCATTTTTTATGATTGGGATAATCTCCATTGTGAAAATCATGAAAACGTTTGACTGCAAAGTTTTATAACCAAAATGAGTACTTGCGCGTTGTTACCGTACAAATGAGTGTGGGAACCGACTGACTCACTCTGTGTAGGTGTTTCTGTTCCAAATTTTTCTAGTCTTATTGAAAAAGTTTCATTGGATACATTCTTGTTTGTGCCGACATTGGTATTGTTGGGAAAGGTTGTGAGTTGTCGTTGGGTTGCATATGGGCGATCCTTGAGATCGTTGTGTTTTACGAATCAACTTGAGTAGTGTTGCGTCATGCATGTTCAGGCTTGTTTCATGATATCTTACCCATCGAACTTTCAAATGTGCAAAATGATTTAAATCATTGTGTTGTCATGCATGAAGGCTATGAACTCTCTAGGTCATGGAGGATATTGTGGTTAAGAATAAGGAAATGTTTCGAGTATGTAATTTGTCGGGTTGACCTGATTATGGTCGAGGTATGACCTTAGTGTTCCAACTAAGGGAGGATGGTGAGTAATGGGAGTGTCAAACAATGAATTTGGCAATATCCGTATTAATGTAGCTTAGATTCTAGTTTGGTTATTTGAAAATGGTTATGTTCGGGGTGAATCTCGAAGTCGTCAGGGTGCTTTAACAATAGCATGATAGTAAATAACGTTGTTACGCTATGCGAAAATGTTTTGGCATTAAGGCCGAGTATTGAGGGAGGGGGTCTTGTAATTAGATTTTGTTCAAAAATAAGTTATGTGCTTTCTTCAGGTGAGAGTCGTGCGTAAAAATTTAGTTATGATGTGCTGAAAGGAATAGATTCCGTTGGGAATCCTTATTGGCAGTGAAATCGTTAAAGCGTCATCATATTGACTGTTGAGGATTGAAGGTCCACGACCTCTCGAAGTGCCTGATGCTGAGGTCATGGTCAGGAGACTGAAATTTGAGAAGAAATCCTCGTATGTATGTCTAGCATGATACTGGACCACTTCGTGTGGGCGTCATGAAAGTAGGAAATCGCTAGTCAAAATAGGAGATTTCCCGGGAGGTTTGATGATTCGTATATGAATGAATTTTCTGGCACAACTGAACGGTGTGTGCAATGCTTATAACGGACTGCAATGGAGGATGCCCTATTGTTCGACTACATGGACTTGTTTATTGTAGACTGCAGTGAGCCGACTATGGATGAAAGCTTATTTAGGTGGATTAGATGACCATGGTGTGTGGTTCGACTGGATTTGGGAAAGACAAGGTCAGTAAATGACCTAATTTATGGTTGGGAAGAAGAAGACATTATCTATTATGTGAGTGAAGGGAGATCGTGAAGAAGTTGGTTGCAGTATGATATTGTAGTGTGATAGTTGTGTGGGCAAGTTGGTGGTTGTTTATGTCAAGGGGGACGTGTTAGTCGTTGTTGTGATAATGGGTTGTCGTTATATTAGGTGGTGGGTTACGTTATATCATGATGTAAGTATCGATAAGGGTCCTATTATAGGGATTTCTAGGGAGGTAATCGAGGGTGACGAATATATTTGATTGGGCGGTGTGAATTGTGAGGCGGTAATACGCTATTGCTATTTGAAAACAAAGGATGGGATGGTGAATACCTAAAGGAAGAATCTGTGTTCTTCTCAGTTGCGTTGAATTTTGGGGTGGGTTCATCTTACTATTTTTGGGTGTCGATGAGAGTGTCATCTTCAATTAGTGTGTGGTGTCGTGGAGCAGATTCAAGACGCAACAGGAATGCTGATATATCCCTTATGTACAAAGAAATTCTAGCGAATAGGTTAACTCTGTTTGGGAACGAGAAAGGCGTAGTGCTTTCGAGCACTGGGTGCTGCTTCAGGATGACCTGGTTGATAGTTTTAAGTGAGGATTGTGGTGAAGCCGTTTGGTTGGAAGAAGCATAACTTTGACTTATCCATAGTGTGAAGCTATGTCTTATTGACTTGTTTTATAACGGGTGCACGAACTCCTCGTAAGGGTATGAGGACGAGGGTTATTGTATGTCATGGTTAAATTATGGGAAGACTTGCATCGGTTAATAAGTCTTTCCTTCGGAGAGTGTGATCTATCTTGTCGAGAAGGCATGGTATAAGCGGGTGTACGGAACCCTCAAATTGTAAGACCGGAAAATTTGAGTAAGTGTTGGTATGATAAATATTTCGAAGTGAGCATGGTGTTCAACAATGTGTTAATTGGAATTGTTTCTGTGAGCTTGGTCACTCCTTCTTGTTGAGCGAGTGAAACTTGAACTTATTTCATATATGGTTAAATGTTTGTTGGATGTAGTGAGAATTTGAATGTGCGTCTTCAGGATTGCTTCAGCTTGGATTGGTAGATACTCTGGATGATCGATTGTGGAGGTCTCCTGCTGTTGGCTACGTATAAGTATGGGGTGATGACGTGGTGGGAGCGTATGAATTGGTTAACATTGATGAGTTGTAGTCAAATACATGAGATTATAACTTTGTTATTGTAGTATTAACATTTTAAGGGTTTTCACCTAATTTGTGTAAATGCTCTTTTACGATGCTTAAGTGATTTTGGATGAACTTATTATATGTCATTGAGTAGATAATCTTTGGATTTATGATATCATTACTTGAACAAACCTTATGTGGAAATATGGGTAATATGTAGAGAGATATTATATGAAACTCTTTCATGATGTAAGTGGTATTTAAACCAAAATGTTCACCTATGATGATATTGTATACATCTCATGCCGACTAATGTGCCTTATGGTCTAACGATATTGCTCAATGAACCAAGTCAAGTAGACACTAGGATGATATATTCTTGGGTGTCACCGTGTGGGTATATACCTAGATCTCCGCCATTTGGGGTAATGCCATGGTTGTAGTCCTCGGATGTGTCGGGCCTTTTCGGTGTCGCTCATGGTAGTTTGACACCTAGGTGTATTGACTCTTTGGGTGGAACTTGATTGGTGCTATGGGTCTCCCCCCCCATTGACTCCGATTATGGAATTGTTTCTTGGTAAAATGACATGCATGTATTATAGAAATTGTTCATTATTACTTGTTCAAACTCACTAGGGTTTTTGGCCTAACACTTGTTTGGTGTCGATCTGTATCTCAGGTTCTAGTGGTGCCGTCTCTAAGAAGGTCTAGACGGTCTTTAGTGTGAGCTTTGGGAATGCATGCTTTTGATGCACCGACCACGGGAGTTTATTTTTGGAGTAGAGGCGACACCCCTTTTGTAATCTTATTTCCGTGTAGAAATTAGATTAGTTGGTGGTCGTTTATTTCCCGTTAGTTGTAACTTATAGTTAAGAAGATGTATGATATTTTCCCCATTTTTGTGAGGCTCTCACTATAACAATTTATACCACATTTCCTTTTTATGGAATTTTTTGTTTGTCCCGATTTTTGGGGTGTTACAACTCTTGCTGGAAATCAGAGTGTTACATCAAACAAGTTTCTCTTTATAATCAGATGCGATATAGACTATTACTTTAACTTGTTTTACCTAACCATAAGTGAAGGCATTAGAAGTCAATTTGATAGCAATCTGTAGAAGGTAATTATTGTCTGCTAACAAAACGTAAGTACGGGTTCCTCACATGGTGTTTTCCTATCTATGTTTCATTTGAACGAAAGTCTCCAAAATTTAAGTTCACACCAAAAGTTTAATTAGAGAATCTCATTTACGTGATTGTTATATGCTTCCACTAACTCTACGTTTTTTTTTATCAACTTCAATGTTCAGATCATATCTATGGTTTAGTTATTAGCTCGATCATCTTTATCATTTACTCTGCCTCATTTGATGTTTTGTTGGTAAATTTGTAATGACTTTCGAAGTTAATTCGACTCTTTGTGATGCTTTTCTTCTTCGTTCTTGTTTCTAAGATTATTGTAACACCATTGCCTATTTAAAACATGAAGAGTTTTTGCTAATCGGGTTTTATCAAGAATTCAAGTTATCTTTGTGCAATTGATGTTTGTAGATGTACTTGTGCGTCATCAAGAAATTAAATCCATGTTTATGGTAGGTATTCTTACTTCTTCATCAAGCATATTATTTGTGATAGAGAGTTTGTTTTTCCTCTTAATGGTTTTAAATTAGTACACACGACTTCCTACACAAGTCATATTTTTAGGACGGGGATGTTTTCGGTTTTTCAATATATATGCATGTTTACTTCACAAAGGGGTCGTTTACCCGGTAAGCCATGTAATTTACCTTACTAGCTGAACATAGATAAGACCAAGAGTTTTACCTCATAAGAGCGATGATAAAGATGGAGAGTCTGTAAATTGTTGCATACAATACCATTTTGATGGACTACGATCTTACCACATAAAGTAAGTTAGAGTGTAAGTGCTTATAACATGAAAAACGCTTAGGTTAATGCCCCTAGTTGATCATAATGTCCAATATGTCCATACCTAGAGCTATATGGAAGCTAAGAAAAAAGTTATTTGACTATGTACTTTGAAAGTATCATCATATTGTATTTTGCATAAGAAAAAAGTTATGTGACTGTGTGAACGACATTGCTTGTCTTGAATCTTTCCCCATTGTAATATGTGATTTTGTCAATTCGAGCTTCATAATATTTTGAGATGGAATGAGTCGATTTAACAAAACCGCAAAAGCAACGAAAAAGCAATAAGAGCATGGGTATAATTTACCCAATGTGGTTTTGTATCATAAATCGAGGCCCAAAAGGTTTATGCCTAATCACAATTATTTGTGCTCTATTTATATTGACAAGGCGGGATATAAAGGTGTTCAACATTGAGTTGAATAGCATACTGCAAAAGCAACATGTCTTCATTAGGTGAATTATTGAGTTAACATGTTTGTTGAGGTTTTAATGTGGCTCAAGTAACACTATTATATAAATTGTGATGAAGTTCCAAATAATGTTGGAATAATCACCCTTCGTCTAAGCATTGTTGTTACATTGTTTCAGAGGCTACACCTTTGTGGTATTATTTTCATTTTTCTTTATTTTGTGGGTATACAACTAGATTGACTCAGGTTTGAGTTGTTGACTTTAAAATCGAGATGCCATCCCGCTACTTTATGATAACTGAAAATAGAAAGCGATACTATTGAACTACAAGTTTAAAAATTGTTAGAAACACATGAGAAAAGTAAGAAAACGTTGAATATCCTTCTCATCTTGCTTTATTGAATTTTAAAGTGTATGTATACGTTTTATGTGTAGGCAATATCTCATTAAGAACATAGTTCTCAACGTATATTATCTTGCCTAAAATTGTAGAGGAGACATTTCAGAAAGCCACATCATGCCGTGAAGACTACGGTGCTGTTTGTTTTTTAAGAGGTCTAAAGTCTGAAATCTGATTTTACATCTAAAAAGTAAGAGATGGTGCTGAAGTCTGAAATCTGAAGTATTAAGATTGTTTGTTTTTATAAAACGATAAACATCTTAATTAACTAAAATTATTATGTTTTAAAATTCCAACTTGAAAGAGACCACTATTTGATAACACACACATTCATACCCATCAACCATGCTTGCAATTGAGGAGGAGGTAGAAGAAACTGAACCCTTAAAAAAATAAAAGGAATTAAGTGGATGGTGCACCTCTGAAATTTGAGGACATTAAGAGGTTTTCAGACTTTTTTTTCTAAAAATAAAACAAACAATCTTAAATCTGAAAACCTCTTAATTTTCAGACTTAAGAGGTATTTTTTTTCAAAAACAAACAGCCTCGTAATCTCTTACTGCTTAATTTTATTTGAATACGTGTCATGAAGAACAAACAAATCAAATGCATAGTATGCACACATGATATATAATAAAACACATAATCAAACCAAACACAAAATACAACAAATATTGAATTTGACCAACTAATATACATCGAACACGGTCTTGAAATTTCTGTGTGCTCAAAATTTAGATCGAACGCATAACATATACACCACCTTATTCCAAAAGTTGTAACAAAATACAACGTACGAAGGAATTGAAACTAAACCAAGTTAGACCAAGAAATAATATTGAAAAATGACAAATATCAAAACCATCAAATTTGTACGAAAGTTGACTGAACAAACAAGTATGCACACCAAACAAATATTAGAATATTAAACCAAAAAACCGTGATATTAAAATCTAAGCTCATACAAATAATCATATACACTTATGTATCATGTCACGACAAAAGAAAAGACTATCATCGATGGAAAAACCCGTCGTTAAAAGTCGGATCCGTCGGTAACCTCTGCCGGATTAAAAGTCGTGGCGGATGGTATCACTGACGGATTCATCGGAAATTACCGACAGATTTAAATCCGTCGGTACTATTCGTCAGTGGTAGTCATTTTTGTAGTGTGTCATATAGACAAACACAACTAGTAGCATACATATATAGGCACATAGACATGTAAATAATATGTTCACATGCACCAAGTGATGAGAAGATGGGTTGTTGGGCACTACAACATACAACATGTGACTGGTCTCACCAGAGCACAAGAAGGTGACGATTGAGCCTACATGGTCGGTCTCCTAGCTACCATTGGTGCTATAAATTCGTGCTATCCCTCAATGTGGTTAGTAGCTCAATATAACCTAAAGCACAAACTACAAAAAAAATGTGATCACATTAATTGATAAGGGTAAGAAATTATACAAAATACCAAAACGAGTCAATAAAGTGTTTGACATTAGGAAAGCTGTTGAATTCTAACCTTAAGATCTATATTTTTTTTAACAAAAATTCATTCAATGAGTTCGAAAGGATTATAATTAGATGAGAGTTTGGTGAACCAAAATTATAATTCAATTCCCAACTCTTGAATGTTAATTAAGACAGCCAAAATTCAACGGATCATAAAAACACACGGTGCACCAAAAACATACACTCTAAGGATTTTATGATAACATCGTTTTTTTTTATGAAACGGAGACATAAGATTCAACCATTTCACATCATTCAATCAATGTGGTCCTTGAAAAAGAATTCAATACGAATTTTTGGTATTCGTTTTGTTGTTCTTGTGGAGACCAATAACAATTTCAAAAACCTCGATTTTTAGTCAACTTAAAATGAAAATCAAAGTTTGCTCAAATCAGAAATATTCATGGTAGATATCTCAAGGTTTTAACGAGTGATTTGTTATAACATTTATAAATATGAAGAAATTTTTAGAATCAAAGACATTAATATTTTTGTTACTGTTTGATGTTTTTAGCATGTGCAACTCAATTACCCATGTATTAATTATTAAACCACAGAAAAATTTCATGATTGTAAGACAAAATCAAAGAAACAATAATTCGAATGAATGGAATCCATACAACATCACTCGAAGTAAGAAAACATATTCAATGAATCGATTAAACGCGAATAGAAATATAACTACCTAATAAACCTAAGTATTCCGTAACTTTGATCTTGTCGATACTTGATCTTCAAATTCATTCATAACTACATCCTCCTTGAACACCTTTCTCACAATCCTAGGGTTTTTCTCTCTCTAAACAACTATGCTATTACGGTTTTTGATATTATTTTATACTTATAACTGTAAATAAACTTCATTTAGAACCTTATATATTAATTAATGACCCATAAAACTACACCCTCAAAGGTTGGATAATAACAAATTAAACCATGTATCTCATAGCATAACATATATAGCATACCATAACAATGGACCAGCCTACAAAATTGGCTCTATGATTGAACATAACCGACAATTTGGTGGATTTCACACTTTAGAATCTATACTACTTTTCAACTTTCAAGAGTTATAATTTTCTACACAAGGTACAAGTATCAAAGCTTGAATCCCCACCTCTACACCAGACTCTCTCCCACGACCTCTCCCTTGAAATTAGTCGCCTTTCTCCTCACTCTCCCTTCCGCTTCTTCTCGACGATCTCTCCCACGTCCTGCAACCAATTCTAAACTCTTTTCGATGGACTGCACACTTAATAACATCGATCATCTTCTGGTGCACAACAATTTCTCACCTCTCTGTGGTTTCCATTTTTCTTCAAGGCTTGAATATCTGGTTGTTTTACACCAAACCCGAGTGAGAATCTTCTTTATTCATGTATTTTTGTAACAACCCAAAATCTGAAACATACAAAGGCAATAAAATATCCCAAAACGGGTCCCAAAACATCGCATTACAAACCAGAGTTTACAAAATATTTACAGCCGAAATACACTTCCACAACCGAGAATCTATTCTAAGCATAAATACTAAAACAAGGAGAACTACAATGTTCTAAACTTGCAGCCTTCGTCTCTACCTTCAGACTTTATCCGTCCCTTTGGAGGAATCTCCACTACCACTCTTACCTGAAAATGGTTTTTGTTTTTGGAAAGTGAGGGTTAGACCATGAGGTCTGGTGAATTCCCACTCGAATACAATTTAAACAATTTCTCATTTTAAAACATGCAAACTCTCACATTAATGAACAAAATAAAGTTTAAGAACTCAACTCCACATAAGGGGTATCTGCACAGTGGTCTCAACTCCCATCACCACCTCGTGATGAACACACTCGAGGCCACCAGTAGATGCTATAACGGAGTGCGCAAGAAACAAATTCAGGGCACATGGTTCAACCAAACTCTCAAGAATTTTCAACAATCTGAGGTACAACCAACCCCACTGTGCAAACGAGACTTTATATACAAGCATAAAACTCATATAGAACATGTTAAACATGAGTAGTGGAATAAATACTTAAGCAATATGTATAACATCATGCTTCATTTAAAACGAAAATATATAGTATCATCACAACACCAATTTTCAATTATAGAAATTTTTCGTAAAAGATTTCCTACGTATAGAAGGTTTAAGGGAACTTTGTTGATTGTTAGGATTTGACACACACCGCGTCTCACTTCCGATTACGCTGAACACCTACAAGTGACCACACAGAATACCATAATTACCTCATATCCGGGAAAACACTCAAATCCGGACACTCACTTATCCCGTTTCTCCAATAATCCGGATACGACTATTTACCGGATCCTCCCCACAACCCGGGTGAACCTCTACCGGGTTCTCACAAATTTCTAGGTGATAAATTACCAGCTCCCATTTTCCGGGTTAAACATTACTTGGTTTTACTTGCCATCTGGATGCTCATCACGTCCGGACTCCACCTAAATCTGGGTAAACCCATCCGGATATCAACCAAATCCGAGTAACCTTCAGGATTACCTCTTTCATCACCCTCATGTCCACCACTTCCATCATATGAAATCCCACCGGTTTCCTTTAACTATTGTAACCCATCACTCTCACGTAAACCATCATCTTGGCCTATTTGAATGTTGGCCTCCACTCCAAATAAAAGGATCGAAAGTTAAGAACATGTCTAAACCGCCATTTCTTTTATAATCCCTTCCCCAAAATCATTTACAACATAATGGACAACATTTACATTGTCCGCACCAGTGTCTAACGGCCATCCCCCTGTTTTTGCCACTCTTACTCATTTGACCTGCATTTGTTCCCACTTCGTTTTCCTCCACCTACATCAGTATCTTTAGACACATGGTATTCATCAACCCATCCAAGAAGTAATTTTATTTTACAAGTAGATCCAACATTTGCATCTTTGTCCTGATACCTACTTAGTTCAAGTAATGCTTCCTCTAGAATTTCCTGTTTTACAACCTTATTACTTGATTGTGGTGAGGTAAAATAGGTTTTCAGCCTGGTCTTCCAATGTTTAATGAAAACATTAGCTACATTCTTAAATAGAAAAATATTGTTAAAAGATCAAAACATCTTGGTGATTGCCTAGAGCATGGAAACATAATATAATTCAGCCTTTGGAATCCTAAAATGATAAAAAGTAGGGCATTGGTTTTCTATAAGCTATTTCCATCATCATCGTATCTAACTCATGAGCAGAAAATTCATCAGTATCCGCCAAATCAACGTACCAAATATAATTATTTACGCACATCTTCCCAAGAGACCTTGTGAAAACTCCACCGTGATGGTTCTTCAATGTGGTTAAAGTAGGATAATAATATACCTTCTCCATTTGAAATAGTAAAAAACTAATTAAAGTCCTAACTTGGAGAGAAAAACAAATATTTTAAAAACATGAGACCCATGTATTTGTATATATACTATACATTTCTAGATAATCGATTGTATATGAGATTTCTTGCAATTGCCACATAGTTCAACCCACGTTGACATGCTTCCAATGTTCATGACTTGCTTCAAAGTTTCTGACTTGCTTTGAAGGAACCTTGATGATGATAAGTGTCGATTATGATGTAATGTAAGTAAATGAACAGTTTATTGTAGTGTGTGTCCAAAAGCCTTATTCAATAGCAGGAAAATCTATATATATCTATATAAAAGCAAGATGAGAAGTTGCTTATGTGGCATCATGAGAAGCATGCATTCACATTTCTCTATTTTCTCATAATTTTGATTTTTTTAAATAAAAACCTTCTCTCAAATGACCATTCTACCCTTAAATAAAAACTATGTATTTCATTGTATGAAGGTTTCTTTGGTAATTTCATTTTCAATTTAATTAGCTTTAATTTCCAAACTATCTCACTTATTAGAGACATTAATTTTAGTCTCTTCATCTTTCCATTTATTAATTAGAGGAACTACAACAAACTAATATATAAACTACAACCTAATGCTCCATAACATGAAATTAACAACTCTTATGTTCTATACTATATTCTACTAGGTTTGTATGTTTGTTTGTTGTTTATTCTTTGTAGAATTTACTTTTTGTCGATATTTTAGCCCATCCTCCATAAAATTTCTAGGTAATGATATATGTGAGTTATATTTAAATTTACTTTCTTCCCAATCAATATCATTATTTTTTTCTATAAGAAAATTGCATATATATTTTTTTAATGTTTTGCGTGTTTTACATTTTGTTTAATAAGTTTTTTGGTTTTGTTGTGGATTTTTTTTCTTCTCATTCTTTTATGTATACATAGTTTCTTAATTTTCAATTTATAATTTTATAAGAAAAACAATATGAGATGCCATTTTCTAAGCATCTCAATCCCAAAATTTCTTCTATTTCATTTAAATTTTGCATTTTTTTAATGTTTGTGTGATTACATATTCACTACTACAAATATGACTTTTATATGCGCTTAATTATACGCGTTTTTTGTTGTTTTTACAAAAACCGTGTATAAAGGACAGATCTAGACTCTTTTTACACGGTTAAGGCTGAACCGTTGCTAAATCTAAGATTTTATACGCGATTCTAAATTAATAACCGTGTGTAAAAGGTACTGGACAATTACAAACGGTTGCATCGAAATAACCGCGTACAAAGGTCACCTTTTATACGCGGTTGTGTATCAAAAAACCGCGTACAAAGAAGTTACTTTTATACGCGGTCGTATCTATAAAACCGTTTGTAAAAGGTACAATTACACGCGGTTTTGAGCAAGAAACCGCGTACGAAACACCTTTATACGCGGTTGTTTGTTAAAAACCGCGTACAAAGGTTTATTTTTACACACGGTTTTTGGTATACAACCGCGTGTAAAAGGAACCTTTTACACGCGGTTTTAAACACACAACCGCGTATAAAAGGTGACCTTTGTACACGGTTATTTTTACACAACCGCGTATAAAAGTTCTTACCTAGGGTTTCACTATAAATATAAGGTATGCGCCGTTTTTTTGCCCAATGTAGCACACTCTCGAAAAAAACATACTTTTTGGCGATTTTTGGCGTTTTAGAGCGCCAAAAATAAAGAGCGCTAAACCCAAATTTCCAAAACCCATCCTAAACCCACAATTGGCGCATCTCCTCCTAATTTCTCTTTCGTTTTCAATTTCTTCTCTGGCTCTCTCTTTCGTTTTCTCCTCCGACGATCAATGACAACGAACGATGATGTCTCCATTGCAGAATATGCTTCCGGCGATGATATCTCCGATGAAGAAGTAGAGAATACGTCTTCAATGGCAGGTATGATTCTTAAAACCCTAAGTCTCGATTTCTTGTACTCTTCGATGTCATGTCTTGATTTCTGTTTTGTGATTTACGTCCTCTTCTTGAATTTCATTATAAAAGTATTGCTTATCGGCCTCCCTGAACTTGTAAGAACTTGAAGTGGAAGAATTAAGGTGGGAAGTTTTTAAGAGATATAACAAAAAGGATAATAAACGTCGAGATCAAATACTAAAACAAAATGGCATGATAACCTGCCTGTCCACAAATGAAGAAAAATCTAAAAAAAGGGTACACTACACATCACAAAATATGAAATAGGCAACAAAAAGTTAACTGTCATGAGCGCTTCCACATTCAAATTTATAAACATATTGATGAATTGAAGATACCTGTTGTAGAACATGAAGAACTGAAATATTTCAAAACCCCAATTCAGTTCTATACATTGGTCAGATTAGGCAAGATGTTGACGTCAATTGACATTTCAATATTATGCAATATCTGCTGATTTTATTAAGACGCATTCTGGTTTAAACGGGTTCAACAAGTAGTGACCGCTAATCTTGACCCTGTAACAATTATAGGGCATTTATATATTGCAGTTGCTTAGTGGTATTAATTAGTGGGGATTAATGGAGGAATCTAACAGCTAATTACATGGTTAATATTGTTTGTAAATGAAAGGATTATTTGTTTACTAGGTTGTACAAAGTTCAATGCACGATTTTTTTCTTTGTTTTGGATTCTCCATGTTGCTGCTTGTTTGATTGATTGGTTGGTCTGATTGATATATGCTTACTCCAATGTATATAGCCATGTTCAACATTCTTAGATTGTTTGTTATTCACAAAGTTAATGTGTAAAAACTCAAGAAAATAAAATCCATGCAGAAACCATACATATGGATATATATATACATATACATATACATATACATATATATATATATATATATATGAGCTAATAATTAATGTTGTGTTTATTGGAAGAGGAAATTGTGCACATTAAGTGAATGTTCTTGTGTTATCATCTTTGGTACTCCAATTATAGAGTGGTTTATTCAGAAACTATGAGTCATTCAAATCTTTTGACATTATGGTTTACAACTTTCTATATTGGCTGTTAATATTCTCATCAGCTATGCATATGTTGTTAATTTGGAAATGATGCACATTTGGTTCCTTTTTTTGTTTCAAGCTGCATATATGTGTATTGGGCTAGTGGCAGGCTATATGTCCTTGCATTGTGTTTCCTAAACTAGATGGAGATGAAATATTCTTTACTTTCAAGAATTATCATTCATTTTCTGCAAGAAAAACGGCACAAGTCGGATTGATTGTGAATATTATACTAGATCGATATAGGATTGATTTGTGCTCCTTTGTTGCCTAAATCTATGCAGGATCGACCGCCCGCGATGCAAGAGTTATTTCAAAGCCTAAATTCCAACAAAGAATGGCTGACGATTGGGGTTACGGTTCAGGTCGAGGCAGGGGTCTTTGGCTCTACGTCTATGCACATAGCAGTCCAGTATGATGACTTGAAGTTATTAATGACGAATGGGTGACTCGGCCAAAACATCATCGCTTGGTTTCTAGCGTAAGTCAATATTTATATATGTCTTATCAATTTGGGTATGTATATTCACAACATCTAATAATGTTATCATATTTTAACGTTTTCAGGCATTTACACACGATTATATCTACAAAATCAAGGAACAATTGTGCGTTTATAGTACCGGGAGCAATAAATGAAATTGAAATTTCACAGGGTGGTGATCTTGTCTCAAACACAATTTTGGCAACGATGGTGCACCATAAGGAAAAGGAGTTCTTTTTGGCACCATACTCACAGGGGTAAGATATATATTAATATCTTATTCTAATAATGATAATATACGTTTTACACTTTAAGTTGTATTGACATTACCATTTTTAGGCACCATTGGTCGCTGCTAATCATTAGGCCTAGACGTAGCTTGGTTTATGTATTAGATTCGATGATGTCAAGCGGAAAGACAGCCGAAACTTACAAGATCAAAGGCCTAATTGACACGTAAGTAATGTATCACTTTAATATACTATTGTTGTTTCTTTATATAGTTAATCGACTAATAACACAAATGTGTTGTTATTTTTCATTTAGGGCTATTTCAGATTACCATCGTGCCATAGGGTCTTCTCAAGCCAACACTTCGGTTACATGGAGATCAAACAAGGTATAATTCATATATCCTAACAATTTATTTCGTACTTTAATTTGTTTAACCACTAATTTTTCTACACTTTAGTGTAATCAACAACAAGATGGTTGGGAGTGTGGTTACTATGTAGTGAAGCAAATCTTCCAATTTGTGATGCATGAACAATATGATTTCAAGGTATGTGTTTTTTAAATTCCTTTCATTTTATCTATATATCGTACAAAACACTTTATTTTGTTTATAATAACACATACTTTCAAAACTTATGTTATACAAAATTTATATATAGGACACATGGACGACGATGACTCCTTTCTTAATTACACAAGTAGAAGAGATGGCTTGCATGATTGCAAGATCGTTTACTTTGAGGCACATGAAAGATGGTAAAATGTGATAATAAATGGGGGGATTGTTTTAAGAATTATTAGACTTGATTACACGATAAACGTATTAGAATGTTTTGTTACTCGGAGATGTTACATTTATGTTGACGATGTTTAAAGTTTAATGGTTAATGGTTACTTTGAGATGCTACATTTACGTGTCTAGCTGATTTTTGTACTTATTTGGAATTGTGTTTGAAATGTTTCATTATTCCAATTGTATTTGGAAATGTAATTTATCGAATAATGCATGGTAACAAAATCGAGGAAAATATTAAAATTATAAATATAAATCATTATAGACGGTTCTAGTGAAAAAACCGTGAACAAATGTCTGCATTTTTTTTTAAAAATTGCTACATTTATACGCGGTTTTGTAATGAAAACCGTGAAAAATTATTACAATTGTAAACGGTTTTAGCAAAAAAATGTGTAAGATAGACACTTTTATAAACGGTTGCTAGGACTTCTTTAAACGGTCTCATCTAAAAACCGTGTAAGATTATGACTTTTATACACGGTTAATATTCATTTCTAAACGGTTTTAAACCGTGTATAAAAGTTGAGTTTTATACGCGGTTTTGAAACCGCGTATAAAAGCCGATACTTTTACAAACACTGGCCATACATGCGGTTCCAAAACCGCGTATAAAGCCCAAAACAACCGTTTATAAAAGTCATATTTGTAGTAGTGATTGTTGTTATATAAGTTTTTGGTTTTTCTTTCAATTTATTTACAATTGTTACCTTGGTTTTTGTTGTGGATTTTTTTCTCATTCTTTTATGTCTACATAGTTTTTTATATTTAAATTTGTAACTTTATAAGAAAAATCCCAAATTTCTTCCTTTTCCCCCTCAAATTTTGCATTTTTTGATATAGTTATTAGCAAAATATTTAATTAATTAGTCTATTCATCTTCTTTGTTTTACACCTAATTTTTTTTTAATTTTTTTTATATTATTCTAATTTTTTTCACATAACATTGAAGGATTATATATATATATATATATATATATATATATATAAGCAAGACGAGGAGTTGCTTATGTGACATCATGAGAAACATACATTCACATTTCTCTATTTTCTCATAATTTTGATTTTTTTAAATAAAAAGCTTCTCTCAAATGACCATTCTACCCTTAAATAAAAACTATGTATTTCATTGTATGAAGGTTTCTTTGGTAATTTCATTTTCAATTTAATTAGCTTTAATTTCCAAACTATCTCACTTATTAGAGACATTAATTTTAGTCTCTTCATCTTTCCATTTATTAATTAGAGGAACTACAACAAACTAATATATAAACTACAACCTAATGCTCCATAACATGAAATTAACAACTATTATGTTCTATACTATATTCTACTAGGTTTGTATGTTTGTTTGTTGTTTATTCTTTGTAGAATTTACTTTTTGTCGATATTTTAGTTCATCCTCCATAAAGATTCTAGGTAATGATATATGTGAGTTATATTTAAATTTACTTTCTTCCCAATCAATATCATTATTTTTTTTCTATAAGAAAATTGCATATATATTTTTTTAATGTTTTGCGTGTTTTACATATTGTTTAATAAGTTTTTGGTTTTGTTGTGGATTTTTTTTCTTCTCATTCTTTTATGTACACATAGTTTCTTAATTTTCAATTTATAATTTTATAAGAAAAAAAATATGAGATACCATTTTCTAAGCATCTCAATCCCAAAATTTCTTCTTTTTCATTTAAATTTTGCATTTTTTTAATGTTTGTGTGATTACATATTGTTGTTATATAAGTTTTTGGTTTTTCTTTCAATTTATTTACAATTGTTACCTTGGTTTTTGTTGTGGATTTTTCTCTCATTCTTTTGTGTCTACATAGTTTTTTATATTTCAATTTGTAACTTTATAAGAAAAATCCCAAATTTCTTATTTTTCCCCCTCAAATTTTACATTTTTTGATATAGTTATTAGCAAAATGTTTAATTAATTATTATATGGGAGTATATGTTAGAGATAAATCGATATATTACGAGTCATGACATAACGATACTAATTATACACCTCATTATTATAATCAATAGTCTCACTCACTTCTTTTATCATTTTGAGTCAATTGCAAAGTTTGATGATATAGAACTTCTTAGCTATTATTTAATTATATGTATTAAAAGAAACAACTAGGAATTACGAACAACTTCATATCAACTGTAATATTGATTCTTATTATTTTGATATATATATATTTATATATATATATATATATAATCATCACTCCATTTAACTTCAATATTATCTAAAGATTTTATCACTACCGCGCAACGCGCGGTATCGAACCCTAGTATAAATTATAAAGAGAAGTTAAAATATTGATGAGGGGCATGTGATAGGGTTAACAAACGGTGTTCAGTGGAGGGATCATGGGGTATAAATAGACCGTTTAAAGATCCAATTTGAAGTAAACCATATTAACTGCGAGTTTAATTCACTTCTTTACTTATTATTATTCATCATTGATTAAAGTTCTGATTAATGGATCAATTCATTTCTCAACTAACAAAACTTATTAATTAATAGCTGATTTATCATACAATTTATTTCAATTTTAGATAAAACTGAATCGAAATGTCACGCCCTACAAGCCCAATACAAAAGTTTTCCATGACTTGCCCTTGATAACCCACTCAAAAGGCCCATCTTACACAAACGATGAAAGGGTACTTTAGTAATTTTCATTGTATAATAAAACCTAATGTGTGGGACCTAGCAATATTCTTCCTCACTCCATCTCAAGACACACCAAATGAGAGAGGAGCTGTAATCACATGGAGCTGTTTGTCTGATGGGGCCTCTCTCTCTCTCTCTACCAATTATGAACTAAAAAATTAAAAAAAAAGGAAAAAATTCTTTACCATTTCGATCGTCTGAACAAAGAAATGGCTGATGATAAGGTATAAACATCTTTCTGTACAATTCTTTGTTTTTGCAGGAAATTTCTTCTATTTTTGTTATCATCTGTTGTAAAGTTATGATTCTCTTGTTCCTCCGATTTTGAGAAAATTTAAGGAAATGAAGAAAGGAAACTCTCTTGTTTTCTAGCACAAAGAGTCCAAATAGGTTACTGATTTTGGAAATTTTTTGAGTTGATTATGTTAAATTAGGGCAAGATTTAGGTTACTTTTCTTATATAGATTTTGCAGCAGCTTAACATGAAGTGGACTAGGGTTTCATTAATTAGGGTTTCAGGGTCTCTAATATTGCGATTTCTATTTGGTTTGCGACGATCTAGTTGAATTTTTATTTGATCAATGATGTCTTATATGGATTTGATTTATCTGCTTTTCTGATTCCTAAAGTTTCTCGTAACTGCATTTTTGGATTATGCTTCTGTAGTAATCTGGTTACGTTTAATTTGCTGAGCTGATCTGATCTGATATTCTCCTTTATTTCCTTTTTAGATTACTTAAAATCATCAACAAGTATCTTGTTTTGGTTGTTTTTTATCTTTCCAAAACCATGTTTGAGACAAAACTTTGTAAAAACTCATCCTAGTTTGACTCTGTTTGAATTACGATTCAATCCCTTGTAGTAACCATTGTAATTAAAGATCCATCTATGTTTTTCTTTTCCAATTGTTGGATAAATATGGTTCCATGTTATTTTATCCATGACAAACTTACGATGGTGAAGTAGGAATAACAGAAGAAATTAACATGATGATGATGATAAACTTCATGGGTGAAAAATAACCTTTAACTGTAACTTTGTTAATAAAGTAGATAAAACAACGGTAATTTGGCATTTATTCCGCATGAATGTTGGTAATAAGTGCGTGTCCAACCTATTTGCTTGATAAATGGTGCAGGAAATGTCCACCCAGGTTGTTGATGGAAATGGAGCTGAAACCGGTCACATCATATCCACCACAATCGGCGGCAAGAATGGAGAACCAAAGCAGGTATGCCTCAATATTTATTCAGTTTCTATCTGGACCTACACTAAATTTGTCATTTAGAAATTCTTTAGGTCAAAATTTAATAATTGCATGCATACTCGATAATTTCATATGCAATGATCCTTCATGCAGACCGTTAGTTACATGGCAGAGCGTGTGGTTGGGGCTGGATCATTTGGAATAGTTTTCCAGGTATATAATGAGTTTTACTCCTCAGATATAAACTTGAATTTTACCTCTTATTTCGTCTGATCTTTTTCGTTCCAGGCAAAATGTCTAGAAACTGGGGAAACCGTGGCTATAAAAAAGGTTTTGCAAGACAGAAGATACAAGAATCGTGAGTTGCAATTAATGCGAACAATGGATCATCCGAATGTGGTTTCTTTGAAGCATTGTTTCTATTCTACAACAAGCAAGGATGAGCTTTTTCTGAACCTAGTGATGGAATATGTTCCAGAGACAATTTTTCGCGTTTTAAAGCATCATAGTGATGCACGTCAAAGGATGCCTCTCATTTATGTGAAACTCTACACATATCAAGTTAGTTTTGTTATTTTATCCAAAGGGTTATTATTATATTTGCTTCTTCTGAATAAAGCATTCACATGTAAAAATCATTCCAGATTTTTAGGGGGCTAGCATACATGCATATGGTTACTGGAGTATGCCACAGGGACTTGAAGCCTCAGAATGTCCTGGTGTGAACACATCTTAGTTCTTTCTAGAATCTTCTTTTTTGGCATTCTGTTTAAAGTCATTGTCCTCATTCTTTTGAGTTGTCTTTCTACAGGTTGATCCTCTTACACACCAAGTGAAGATTTGTGACTTTGGAAGTGCAAAAATGCTAGTATGTTTACTTTATGATACTCTAACCTTTGTCACTGATAGGGGGGTCCGTCTAGATTTTCATTAAATAGTAGGATCTCATTTAGTTACTGAAAGATCTTTGTATGGTACCTCATATCTGGTGATAGATTATTTAGCAATGGAAGCCATAAATTTTTTAGTCTCAACTTTCAAGAGTGATTATCAATGGTGGCAATTGCCTATGTATATGTATATGCGTGCTTTAATTTCTAAGTCTTTCAATTTTCTAAAATAGAAGTTCTTTTTCTGTCATTTCCTATATTGTTGAACTATATACTTGCCGCATTTCACGATATAATTCATATATTTTTGGTGTTATCAGGTGAGGGGAGAAGCAAATATATCGTATATTTGCTCTCGGTTTTATCGGGCACCGGAACTTATTTTTGGTGCTACAGAGTATACAACTTCGATTGATATATGGTCGGCTGGTTGCATTCTTGCTGAGCTTCTTCTTGGGCAGGTCAGCAGCTCAAACTGTTAGAGCTTTGTGAGATTCTTCATTTGAAAACCTTAATATATTGATTTTTACCGTTTCTTGTGAAATTTTTAGCCACTATTTCCTGGAGAAAACGCAGTGGATCAGCTTGTAGAGATTATTAAGGTTTGGTTTTCTTACCTAAACACGGTCAACTATGTTAAATAAGTTTTTAGTTTCTTACATATTCAAGTATCAGGTCCTGGGCACACCAACTCGAGAAGAACTTCGCTGTATGAATCCAAACTACACTGATTTTAGGTTTCCACAAGTAAAGGCTCACCCTTGGCACAAGGTATAATTTTATTCTGTGTATTACTCTCTGAAGAGAATTATATGTTTTATGATTTGAGGAACAAAACCCAGCATAAGCATAGACAAAAGGGCATCTCTTAAGCATTTACAAGAAACTTTTCAATGGTGATCGAATCGGTATTCAATCATCAGTAGGAACTGAGAGTTTTCACTTTTTGATTGTAATGCCGAAATTGTAGCTGTTACGCTCTGGTTTTCTACCATCTTACTTCTCCAAGATGGTGCATAAAGTCGTTTTTGCAAGTAGAATTTGGGTCTGTCATTGTCGATGTTGAAATGTTCTTTTCAACTGCTGGGGTCACTACGGAGTCGAGAGTATTAATTCTCTATAAACTAGTTACCAAAATGATTCTAATTTCATGACATCTAGAAGATATTTTCAAGAGCATGATGCAATTAATACAACTAGTGCTGCATAAGCTGAGTTTTAACAGGGGTTAATCTCACTGTCTAACTGATAAATTTTTTGCCACCATATCTTCAATGCAAGCAAATCTGGTTTATTTGTGTTGAAATATGCCAGCCAATTCTAATTGTCCATTGGTCTTTGTTTCAGGTATTTCATAAGCGGATGCCTCCTGAAGCAATTGATCTTACTTCACGCCTCCTGCAGTATTCTCCAAGTCTTCGTTGCAACGCTGTGAGTTTTACTAATCCACACTTTGTATGGACATCAAGTTTCAAACTGTCGATTTCTGTCAACAATATCTGTGATCACAAAGTTTTGTTCTATGGTTGCTATAAATGTTCTCTTACCTTTTCCTTTTTGTTTAAGTAGGGTCCATATCATGGTCAATGATCTTTTTATTGTGTTGTATCTATGTGTCTACTCTTTTTTCTAACTAAGCTTCTTACCATGCAGCTTGAAGCCATAGCACATCCTTTCTTTGACGAGATTCGGCAACCTAATGCCCGATTACCAAACGGTCGACAATTACCACCTCTATTCAACTTCAAACAGGAGGTACATTTTCAGATACTATGAATCTTTTAAGATCTGCCTTTTGGCCGTTGCACCATTTTTTAAATATTGATATGAAAGTGTAAAAAATCCACCAGGGTAGTGTTTGGGTCTAGATATGTATTTCAAGCCTAATTAGTGTATGTTTTAAAATAATTTTGATGAATCCAATTCCAAGGCGTGCAATTGTAACTTCCAACACACGGTAAAGTGGCTTCATGTTTTTTTTTTGGAAAAAGAAAGTGGCTTAATGTTCACATAGGGATGGAGTTGATTTTCTTGAAATGCCATGATGCTCTCATATAATTAATTATATTACAAAATGTAGTCTAATTCTAAGATAATCATTCATGGAGAAATTGCTAAAATACTAATGATGCACTTCCTACAACTTTGTCCTAATTATTTCCAACTTTTCCTCTTCAGAAAACTCTTTTTTGGATAAAGTGTTCACTTTACCTCATTAAAGTTAAGTCAATGGCCCACTTTTTGGACCACTTATTTGGAAAATTAGAATGACATACCCACTTTAGCCCCAATTTGTCTAGAAGTAATCATGTTAATATACAAGATGGTTTAGTCAAAGAATTGTTGCTTGTTACTTTTAGAGCGTTTTCACAAGAACAACTGCTTTACTCTTTGTGGGTAAAGAAAGGCTATGCTGTCAATATCGCGATATATCGGATATCGGACCTATAAGGAAATATCAGTGCAATATATCGGACGTTATATCGCTGGCCGATATAACGGCGATATTGACCAATATATCGCCGATATTTTGGTCAATATATCGGCCGATATATCGGTTTTTAGACTCTTTTTTTTGGACTCTTTTTTTGGGCTTTATTTACTGATGTTGTGGGCTTTGAAGGCTTTTTTTATAGTTTTTTTACTGATTCAGTAAGTTAGGTTTTTAATGCTCCTCTTCCTCTTTTAGACTTTTTTAGATCGATGCTCTTCCTCTTTTCTTCCAGTATCTCTTCTCTTCTTCTTCTTCTTCACTTCTTCTGTTCACGAACCAAGACAGCAGCGGGCAGCCCAGCAGATTCTTTCTTCTCTTCTGTTCACGAACCACCTCTTCTGTTCTTCTTCTTCACTTCTTCTCATCTTCTGTTCACGAACCAAGACAGCAGCCCAGCAGATTCTTTCTTCTCTTCTGTTCACAAACCAAGCCAGCAAATCGTTGCTGTTGTTCTTCCAGCCACGATCACGATCACGATCAAAGCCACAGGTCTGTTCTTCTGTTCATGAACCACTGTTCACGAACCAAGCCACAGGTCTATCTTGATTCTCGATTCTTACTGAGTTTCATTTATTTTAATTAATGCATATCATATGTTTATGGATGCATATATATATATATATATTTCTAAGAAATATTATATGAACCGATATTCTTGGACCGATATATCACCGATATCGAATATCGGTCCTTGACCGATATAGCACCGATATCCGATATTAACAGCATAGAAGAAAGGTCAGGTCTGCCTACATCCCATCCTCTGCAATCCACTCTTTGTGGGTGGGATATATTGAGCTCGTTTGATTTGGTTTACTTTTTGAGTGTTTGAAATGGTGGGGTTTACTAAATCATCATCATAATGTGTATTTATGGTCGATTCCAGTTGTCATCAGCATCACCGGAGCTTGTGAATAGGCTAATTCCAGATCATGTGAAGAGGCAAATTGGTGTACAGATTATACCGCAACCTGCTGCAGTTGGGACATAAAAAAGGGAGATGATGTCGTGTGGAGTTATGCCAAGTGATTTGCAAAGAGGGTTGTAATCAATCATCATCCTACTCACCTGAAGCCGCATCATATCTTGTTTCACGACAAACTAAGGTGGCCATTCTACTACCGTTATTGTATTCTCTATCTCTATCTCTATCTCTATCTCTATCGGCCAACAGGAGAAGGAAAAGGAAGAAGAAGAAGCTCTGTGTAATTTGTTTTTATAATAGTATGAAAAGCCTCGAGGGTAGCTTAAGCTAGAAAGTCGGACCGACCCGGAAATAGAAGCCAGAAGGAAAGAGTGGCTGTTTTAAGGGTTTTATACTTGTGTTATTTTTTGTCTTTTTCTATAAGCACGAATGACTGACTGACTATGTTTTGTTTGTTGTAGCTCTTCTTATGTTTTAAGTTGGTTGTGTAAATGATATTGTTGTCTATATTTGTAATGCTATTTACTTGCTATCATTATCAAACCCTGTTTGTTGTCATACTTCACTCTCTTTTCCTACTTTTCTATGTGGATGGACCGGGCAGGTGGGTGAAAGAATTGTGTAAGCTTTAATTCTAAATTAGTAGTTTAGTAACGAGGGAGATTAATTCCACCCATATACATTGCTAAATGCACCCTTATTTAGTACTTTTCTCCTCACACACTTTAACATCAAAATCTATCATTTACGTTTTTGATGCCTGGCTTGACCTGATTTTGACATTAACCGAGGTGCAAATAGCATTGCCTGTAGTAATTTTTTTTTGTTTTGTCAAAATCCACTCGGTTCCTATAGTACATTGTCGTGCCAAATGTGGTATAGTTAGTTTTTGTTTTGTCTGTCGTGTTAAACGTAGAACAGTGAATTTTTGTCATGTGACCCTTAATAGAAGAAAACCGCTAGTGTCTTTGTGACCTCCTGCCCTATTAAAGAAAAAAAAATAACTTCATACTCATGGGAAGTCATGGATTTCAGACGTAAAAATCCCTTTTTGTTGTTATGCTTGTTATAACCAACCTTTAAATGGCAAAGTATATACTAACATGCTTGAGCTTGGTCTATAAACAGGTCTAGTCTTAGTTGGTATAGCTTAGCTAGTAACCGAATCTCATCCATGGTCAACATTAGAGGTGGTGATGAAAGACTTAAAAACCGATTAAATCTAGGATACAAGTTGTGACCGGTTAAAGAGGACCGAGTATAGATGGGTAAACTTAACATGGCCCCAGGGACTGACAATTCGGATTAAATGTATTCGGCCTGATTTATAAGGTGTTACTGAATGGCATGTTGTTGGACTAGGTCTATAAGTGTCGGTTGCGTAATCATTTATAGGTTATTGAACATCTACTTTTTTTTTCCTTGAATTTTCTACTTGCCATGTGGCAACCTCATTGGAAAATGGACTAACTAGTAAACTGACCACTTTTTTGTCCTCTTTGTTTTTTTTTTTAACATAATCATTATAATAAATGATTATGGGTAAATACTTTAAAGTACAATGCCCTAATAAAAAACAAATTGAAAGTACATTGCTTTAATAAGAAAAAGTGAAAGTATAATGCTATAATAAAGAAATAAACGAAAGTAGGTTCCTATTTTACGTATTTTGCCCTAATGAAAATCCAGATAGATCCCAGAATCAGTGACAATGGTTAGAGTATCAAAAAGTAAACATAGTAGCATTTTCGCACTTCCGAAGTCACAGATCTTCACTCGGTGAGTAAGAGGATCATACTGTTGACAAATGATTTAAAAATCTTGAACGATGCTCCTATATTAATTCCGTAAACAGAAGAACAATTATGTACCCTTTGGATGATTGGGAAAAAGATCTATTACCCCTCCCATATCTCCTCCATGTCCCTCCAATAAGACGCACATTGCCTTTTTTTCTCTCGCCTCTACCATATAATTATACATGCACCCCTACATTAATACATATAGACCCTCTGGCAAAGGATGGTGTGACAAGTTGAGGTTAACGTGAGAAGCATGAAAAGTCTATCTGAATCGTTGAACACTTTTAATCAAATGCCCTTCCATGAATTGCGGCTTAGAAAACCACAAGGGTTTTGGCGTACTGGTTAAGGCCTAGGACACGCTTCCCAAAAAATAAAATGCAGCTTAGAAGGGAGTTGTTGGGTGCATCTCATCCTAACGTGCGTCCATTTCTCATCCAACGGTTGATAACCACTTCTCACATTAACCTCAACTTCTCACCAGAACCCAACCCTACCCCGTACCTTTAAACATGTCGAAATTTGGTTAGAGAAACAGGTAAGGAGTAACAGGTGATTTTTGTTGGGATGAAAGAACACAACTAACATGATATGTGTAGAGTTTCACATAAATGAGAGGCATCCTTTTGATGTGCATCGATACGATGCTTTAAAACTCTAAAAGATTGTCTCAGACATATTCCATCACTAATTTCAGAAAGAGCTCATCCTTGCTTGTCGTTGAATAGACACAACACTTCAAAAAAACCACATTTGGATGATCAATTGTTCGCATTAACTGCAACTCACGATTCTTGTATCTTTCGTCTTGCAAAACCTTTTTTTATAGCCTCGGCTTCTCTGGCTTCTAGACATTTTGCCTAGAATGAAAAAGATAAATGAGAGGTAGAATTCAAGTTTAACGGTCTGCATGATCCAGCCCCAACCACATGCTCTGCCGTGTCATTAACGGTCTGCATGCATGATAAGATTAGCTAGTCCTAAACTCCTAATAAAAGCCAATCTTGTTATTTATTATCATGTATATTCTCATGAATGAGAGAGATACCAAATCAACAAACCCCTTGATGTGATCCATATCGTATCTCTTGATTTAGAGCATCTCCAATCATACTCCATATTTATGAAAATGGCGTTTATACCCCCTCCAATCTTACTCCATACTCTAATTTTTTTTGCAGTGTACCAAATTTGTACGCCAAATATGCAGTGTGAGTTTGACACTCCAAATTAGTGGACCCCACTACTTTTTCCTAAAAGTAATATTATTTAATTAATAAATATTATAACTTATATATATTAATAGCAAATAGTAAATGAAATAATGTTATTTTAATGTAGGGTTCATAAATTTGGTGTTTTTTTTGGAGTATGGTTGGAGTTGAAGGTTTTTTTTTGATGTTGGCCCCACCAAAATTGATGTTTTTGGTGTTTTTTTTGGTGCGAAGGTTGGAGATGCTCTTAGGGGGTGTTTGTTTATTTTTTTTGACTTATTTGCTTATTGCTTTTTCGCACCGCAAATAAACTATTTTTAGTATTTGGATTGAATAAAAGAAAAGTGCTTATGACTTTTTCCCACTACAAATAAGTTGTTTTTGATAAGTTAATCCATTCTAACTTATCAAAAACTTCTTATAACTTATTTGTCCAAATTACATTTTTACCTCCCAACTCCTTTATATCACGACATGAGTTGATAAACACTTTTAAAAATAAGCATAAGTTTTTTTTTTTAAATAAGCATAAGTTTTTTTTTAAATAAGCAATCCCAAACACCCCCTTACTCTCTCTAATATATAAGGGGGTGTTTGGTTGGTGGTATTAAAAGGTAATCAATGGAAATGATTATAATTGATTATGTTTGGTTCAAGAAGGGAATGATAATGGAATGAAAAATGGTGTTTGGTTTCCAAAAAATAATCAATCATTATAATAGTTTTTAATAAAAACCATTCCTCTCCAAATTGGGGGGGGGGGGGGGGGGGGGGGGAATGGAAAATTTTGCCAAAAATTTGCCTCTTCTTCGTTTACTTTTTTAGATCTGAGAGTAAAATCAATGTAACAACCGGGTTTTCTATCAAAGATTTGAAAGTTTTGTGGCAAAAGTCTAAATAAGGAAGAGTTGGAGGAAGGGCCTTTTTGCAATAAATAAAAGATACTTAAGGGAGCAGATCCCTAGGTTTTTCTCATTTAATTCCATTTCCTGGTGTGGCGGCTGAGATGAGATACGAGAAAGGGAGAGGAAGAAAGACTGTTAGCAACGATTTCATTAAGGAAAGCCCAAAAAGTTGGATGTAGGCTAAAAATACACCTGACAACTTTACGGACATTTATACTTGTTAGCTCCAACTTCTACTGTTTATAGAAGTATTGAAAAATAGGCTAAGTGTAAACACACCGACAGAGCTTCTGCCAAGACACCGATAGAAGATTCAAGTGAAGAATCCTCAGAAGACGTTCACAGAGGACAAGGCCACATAGCCTCTGTCATACTTGACATAGCTTCTGTGGTATGAAGACTTAAGACTTGGAATAATTCTGAAGATCAAGACAAAGACGTTCGTGCCTTTCACGTGCCTCTGCTGTACGAAGATACTGAAGATCATTCGTACAAGGCGTGCCCTGCACATTCCACGTGTCATCATCCGATGGTTTACAGCCTTTGCAGATTTGCGGCGCACTACATTAATGTGTTGCAGTCCACGATCGTGTCTTGTACCCTTAGTCCTTATTGTCTAGAGCTTGTCCCCTGGTGAATAGTATAAATAGAAGACTCATGTTGAGTTCTTCCATTAAGCTTTGCACAACACACACACCTTAGAGCAGAATTCTCATTGTACTTTCGGTGTTCTTGGTGTTCTTATTCGAATCAATACAAAGTGAATCATTGAGTTAATCTCTTGTTTATTTATACTTTGTTTAGCCGATTCTGTGTATTTTATCTACCAAGCAATATCTTATTAGTTCGTTTAAAACGCTTCCGCACCCTTATTTGTTTGAACTAATAGATACTTAAATCACTGTTGAGTAAATAGGAACCAACAATTGGTATCAGAGCCATCCTTGATTTTCTATATCAAGAGATCCTCTCCAACAATGATTTTTGGTAGAAACTTGGAGTGATTTTAACCTGTTCTTCATTTATTTCATAACAGCCTCTGTTTTTCTGCCATTCTCGACTAGTTCGACTTTGGTAAACTTACAGAACCTGTTTCTTCGGTTAAAACTCCATTTTAGTGCATTGTTCAAGGTTTTTAAGCTTATAAACACTTTTCGAAGTATCCACTTCATCATCTGAAAGTTTGTTATTCATACTCTGTTTTCTGGTATTTGTCAAACCTCTTTCAAAATGGCGAACACGAACAACTTCTTCACCGCTGGTTCTTTAACCAAGCCACCCACTCTACTCAGAGATGAGTACCCTCAGTAGAAGATACGAATGATTCACTTCTTCGAGGGTACTGATAAAGAACTTGTCTACTATATCAACAATCCTCCTTTCGTACCAATGATCACAGTACCTCGAGTACCTGCCACAGATGACACACCAGAGATTCCTGAGCACGAGAAACCAAAGACCAAGGATAAGTGGTCCGAGCCAGATTGGGCAAAATATGAAGTTGCTCAGAAGACCAAAAGACTTATGATAATGGCCATCCCCAATGACCTTTTCCAATCCCTAGATGCGTGTGAATCCGCATACGATCTATGGAAGGAACTGGAGAAACAATTGAAGGGAGGGGCCAAGACTCAGAAGAATCGCAGAGCCCAATGCATCAATGAATATTACGCATTCAAAGCTCTGCCGACAGAATCTCTGCAGTCAACATACGATCGGTTCAACTCTCTGATCAACAAATGCAAGAAGTTCGGGATTCACAAAACCTCTGAGGAGAACAATGTCATGTTCCTAAAGAGCCTAAATGAAGAATGACTCCAGTTGTCTATGTCTCTGCAAACTAATCAGGACTTAGACTCTTGGACTCTGTCAGATCTTTATGGAACGTTGGCAGCCCAAGAACCTCAGATAGCACAAGCAAGGGCTCAAATCAGTGCACCCCTTGCACTTGTTGGTAAGGCTACAGAAGCTAAAGAGAAGCCGAAGAAGGAGAAAGCTGTGGAGGAAAAGAAGGAGAAGAAGAAGGTACTGGTCGTTGACAGTGAAGAGGAGGAGGTGGTGGAAGAAGAGGAGGCAACTATGGCCTCGATAGCTAAGTCTTTAGCTCTTTTGACCCGGGAGTTCAGCAGAGGATACCAGAAGAAGTCTGGTTATAAACGCAATGGAAGGGATGATCGTAGTGATTCAAGAAATCAGGGAAGAGAAGGATCGAATGACAAGAGTGACAGAGGTGGTGACCAAGGTCAAACAACATAGCTGGAAATGCCCCCCCAGAATCAGGGGGGCTGTTTCAATTGTGGCAAGTCAGGCCACTATGCTGCTGACTGTAGGAGCAAGCCAAACCACCCTCAGAGGGACTCTGCTTTCTACAAAAAGAAGGCAGAGTATTACGCTCAGAAGTCGCTCATGGTGGAGCAAGAGAACTGGCAGTCAGATGAATCCTCTGACGAAGGAGAAAAGAAGAACGCCCTGTTCTGTGGCATGGCAGAGGTCAGCTCCTCCGACTCTGATAGTGAGGTATCCACTTCTCACTCTTACTCTAATCAAGCAGAAGCTGATTTGCTTAAACTGACCATTGAATACACGGAACTTAAAAAGACCTGCGAGAATGTTCAAAAGAAGCTCACTTTCTTTGAGAGAGAAGCTAGACTTCTCACTCAAGAAAAGGCTAAAAATTTTCAAGAAAAGGAAGAAGTTGAAACAAATTGGAACAAACACCTAAATCCTTTGAAAGAAAAGATTTCTGAACTCAACTCTGCCTTAAAAACCAAATCTAAAGAACTTATGGACGTTGAGAGCGGCAGAATGAATATCTTAGCTCTTAAACACTATTTTCAAAAGGAAAGAGAAGTCCTCTGTCAAGATCTACTCAGAAGAGATTTTTTAATTAAGAAATATCAAGATGCACAGAAGGTGTACGAGAAAATTAATACACAAATAGGGAGACGGGGAATTGGCTTCTGTGATATAGATCCATACACTGGAACCAAAAGAGACAAGTCTCTGTCCTCTCTATTTCATATTGGAAGTACAAGAAAACCTGTATTTCCAAACCTACTATCTGTTAGTAAAAGGAGAAAAGTCTCTAGGGAATCTCACGAGAGGAAACCTCTGAAGATGATAAATGTGTGGTATCAAAACACAGATTTATCACCTTCAATTCTGTCAAAAGAGAATCCAAACCTAAGAAATATCTGAAAACTCACGATCAGATAGGAATCTTCAAGTTTGGTGACCCCGAGACTCAAACACAGGTTGCTTTTGTCTGCATGATAGACTCTGAAAAGAAACAATCGGCAGAGGCACCTGAGTTCATGCCTGCTTCCTCAGAAGAAAAACTTAAACATATTTCTGAAAAAGAGTTGATGGAAATTGGGAAAAACAACTTTTATGTAAACCTCTGTACATCCTCTGTCGAATAAAAACTCTCTGAGGAAATCTTGATAGATACTTCTATTGACCTGGAAGATAGTCCCAAAGAAAAGGAAGAAAGTGAGTATGACACATGCTCTAAAAGTCCAGCCTCTGTCGACAGAGATCAAACTGACTCAACCTCTGTATATGAGGACGATTCATCCTCTGATGAATCTGAGACTGACTCAAATGAGTCATAGATAGTACCTTGTGATCCAGAAGGTTCTAAGCTACCCTCTGGAATTGTTAACAGAACTATTCCTCCTAAGGAGAAAATCACAAGTGTTCCTATCTATCCAGACTTTTTGGACATGTGTATACAAGCCAAAACCTCTCTTGAGCTTGAGAAAATCAAACAACAAAAGGAAATGTCTCCTCAAAATCCAACAAGTTCAAAGATCTCAAAACCCTTAAAACCTTTAAAGAAAAACTAACTTGGCAACAAAAGGGTAAGTGGGTTGAAAATAACAAATCTTTTTCTTCTGTGACAGTGAAACCTGCAGAAGTTCACCACAGAGGAAGGGGACCACAGAAGGCTACTCTCCACAGAGATTTTTCAAACAAACAATCTAGTCTACATAGGTCTTCTTGTAATAGGAAGTCAAATGTTAGAATAGACTGTAATAAAGCCTCTGTACCCCGTTTCAGTGTTTTTAATGAAAAGTTCAAGCAAATCTCTTCGCATATTAATTACTGTTATTGCTTTGATCTCATGTATCAATTGAATCAACACTTCTCAAGCCCACACTGTTTCCTCTCTTTGCCCAAAAAGAATGCTAAATTCAAGGGAAAGAAGAAACAAAATGGTTCTTCAACAGAAGTTAAAACCAAACCCAAGGATGCTAAGGCAACCTTGAAGACCTCTGACAAAAAGGGACCCATTTGGATATGGGTACCTAAAAATCTCTGATTGTTTTACAGAAGCAGTATGTGCCGATCTGGTATCTTGACTCCGGGTGCTCGCGGAACATGACTGGCGACAGAGGTCTACTATCCTCTTACAAAGATAAACTCGATGGAGGATCAGTAACCTTTGGCGACAACAAGAAGAGATATATTAAAGGCTACAGAGTCATCAAAAAGAAAAACATATCAGTATGCAAAGTTGCATATGTGGATGGCCTAAAACACAATCTTTTAAGTGTTAGCCAACTCTGCGATACTGGTTTCGACGTTATGTTCAGAAGAACTTTCTGCTCTCTGCAAGGAGAAGATACTGGAGTTGAACTTCTGCGGGCTGAACGAAGAGGAGATCTATATCTTATGAACTTTAGTGTCAAGAACAAAGAAGACAAGCTCTGCTTCGTTGACTGTAAAAACGAAGAAGCCTGGTTATGGCACAACAGGTTCTGCCATCTGAACTTTCATACTCTAGACAAGCTTGTGAAACTTGATCTTGTTAAAGGTCTGCCGAATGTTAAATTCAGTAAGGATCATTTGTGCTCAACATGTGAAATGGGCAAGCTTAAGAGAGCTTCTCACAAAGGAAAGACTAATGTGTCTTGTCCTAGGCCTCTGTACATGCTTCATGTCGACCTCTGCGGTCCAATCGCTACGCAGAGCCTAGGAAGCAAGAAATACATACTTGTGGTGATCGATGAATACTCAAGATATACATGGGTAGAGTTTGTCAGAAAGAAATCAGATGTTCCTAACATTCTGATAAACCTAATGAAGAGGATCCAGGTTTTGTACGAGTGAAAAATTCAGAAGTTGAGAAGCGACAATGGCACAAAATTCAAAAACTCTGTCATTGAAGCCTACCTCACAGAAGAAGGCATCTCGCAGAACGTTTCTGCAGCACGCACTCCACAACAAAATAGCGTTGTTGAACGAAAGAACCGAACGCTTGTGGAGGCTGCCAGAACTATGCTAACAGCGTCTGGATTGCCGATTTCCTTCTGGGCAGAAGCTATATCAACAACATGTTATACCCAAAATCGATCATCCATAGTCAAGAGGCACATCAAAACTCCTTATCAATTGATCAATCAGAGGCGACCCAACATCAAGTTCTTTCATGTATTTGGATGCAAATGTTTTGTTCTGAATGATAGAGAAGCTAGAGGAAAGTTCGAGGTGAAGGCAGACGAAGGAAAGTTCATAGGATACTCTGCCACTTCAAAGGCTTACAGAGTATATCTTCTGCGGTCTCGATCCATAGTGGAAAGCATAAATGTCTCTTTTGACGATTCTTTTCAAAAGACTTCTGAACAAATCAGTTCAGAACGCGGTCTAAAGACGGAATCCTCTGGCATCTCCAAAACTAGAGAAGCAGATCTAAATCTACTATTTGAAGAGATGTTCCACGACGATATCGATCCCTCTGTTGGAGCCGTCAGAGCCTCTGGAGAATCATCTTCTGTAAACCAGACTGAGTCAGGTATATCTCTAACTGGTCCATTAAATACTTCATCCTCTTCTGTGAATCATGCAGATGCTAATGCCGAGGGGGAGCGAACAAAAGATGACACAAGCAAAGATACAACAACAGAGGCACTGGAAACACCAACTCCAGCCACAACAGAGGAACCGCTACCAGAGGAAAATGAGGATTCAGTCTCCGCATCAGAGGAATCTATTCCAGCTCTAATCCCAATACCCACACAAGCTGAAGAACCAAGTTCAAGCACATAAGTACCTTCTACCACAGAGGTTGTACAAGAACAACCATGTGCAACCTCAGAAGCTCAACTTGATGACGCTAATGACCATCTTCCAAGGACAACAAAATGGACCAAAAGTCATCCTCAGAGCCTGATAATCGGCGATCCTTCTGAGAAAGTCAAGACAAGATCAGCCACTGCTAACTTTTGTTTCTTTACAAATTTTATCAGTGTGATCGAGCCAAAACGTATTTCTGAAGCCCTAGATGATCCAAACTGGGTAGATGCTATGCAAGAAGAGCTTCTACAGTTTGAGAGAAACAAGGTATGAACCCTAGTTCCTCTGCCAAAGGGGAAACAAGCGATAGAGACTAAATAGGTCTTCAGAAACAAGAAGGATGAGGACGGGGTGGTCATTAGAAATAAAGCGAGATTGGTGGCCAAGGGATATCGCCAAGAAGAAGGCATTGATTACGATGAAACTTTTGCTCCTGTCGCACGGTTCGAAGCAATAAGAATCTTCTTAGCCTTCGCAGCCCACATAGGTTTCAAAGTCTTTCAAATGGATGTAAAATCTGCCTTTCTAAATGGTGAAATTCAAGAAGAAGTCTATGTCCAGCAGCCACCAGGGTTCGAAAGTGCCAAGTACCCAAATCATGTTTACTTTCTCGACAAAGCTCTGTATGGACTGAAACAGGCTCCAAGAGCATGGTACGAACGCCTTTCAACCTTTCTTCTCGTAAATAACTTTGAAAGAGGTACAACTGATAATACTTTGTTTTATAAAAGAAAAGGTGATGAGAATCTGCTTGTATAGATCTATGTGGACGATATTATTTTTGGGTCTACAAATGCAAAACACTGCACTGATTTTGAAAAACTCATGCAGAGTGAGTTTGAAATGAGTATGATGGGAGAACTAAACTTCTTCCTAGGACTCCAAGTCAAACAATCATCAGAGGAAATTTTTATAAATCAAGCTAAATATGTCTCTGACATTCTTTCGAAATTTAATCTCTCTGATGCCTCTGTCATGAAGACCCCCATGTCAACTGGAAATATATTACACTCAGATCCAGGTGGAAAATCTGTAGAGTGCAAGCTTTACAGAGGCATGATTGTGTCTCTTTTATACTTAACTGCGAGTAGACCTGATATAATGTTTGCCACATGCCTCTATGCAAGGTATCAAGCCAATCCAAAAGAATCACACTTTCTTGCTGTAAAGAGGATCTTCAGATACCTAAAGGGAACCAAAAATCTTGGCCTCTGGTATCCGAAGAACTCTGGTTTTAATCTAACGGCTTACTCAGATTCAGATTATGGAGGATGCAAACTTGACCGAAAAATCACCTCTGGGAGTTGTCAATTCCTGGGTGGTAAACTAGTCAGCTGGACTTCAAAGAAGCAGAACTGTGTATCGACATCTACGACAGAAGCGGAATATGTTGCTGCTGGTAGCTGTTGCTCCCAAGTTCTGTGGATGTGAACTCAGCTAAAGGACTACAGTCACAATATCTACAAGATACCATCCTCTGTGATTCCAAAAGTGCCATAGCGATTTCAGCAAATCCAGTACAACACTCTAAAACAAAGCACATCGATATCCATTACCACTTTCTGAAACATCATGTTGAACAAGGAACAATAGAGATGTACTTCGTGAACACTGAATACCATCTTGCTGACTTATTCACCAAGGCACTTGATGAGAAAAGATTCATTTTCTTGGTGAGTAAGTTGGGTATGATAAACATGAGTTGAGACCTCTGTAAGTAAGACTTGATCCTGTTAGGGTCGTTTTATGTTGAATTAAAGTTCAGGGTTTAAATTCTAATTCTTTAATTTGAGCTTTGTTAGTGAACGGGCCGTGGGCTTGTTAACCACGGGCCCACCATATATATAGTTCATTAGCCTTAGAAAAATAGGCTAGTTATCTTATTTTGCTTTCCTACTTCGTATTGTAATTCTCTCTACATTGAAAGCTTAATAGAGATGACCAGTTGAAATCGTATACTACATTGTGTTATTATCTGTTTGATTTCATTGTTCGTTGCACGGATCTGAGACTCACAATTGGTATCAGAGCAGACGGACAGAATTGATTCAAAGCTTTTTCATTGATTTCTGGTAAGTAATGACTTTTTCACGTCTCTGTTCTTGCTTGCACACTCATATTTTGATTCAAGCAAAATTGATAGATTTCGTTTATTGGGTATTGTTAGCATTATTGTTTTGAGTGATTCTGCAAATTTTCATAACCTAATTCGATCGTTTGAGTGGTTTATTAAGCAAATCAAAGTCAAAAGTTTTGGTTGTTTTCTTCACTAAAAATCGATTTTTTACCATCAAAACTCATTGTTTTTGCTTCAAAATCGATTGGGTTGGTGTTATTTTTTTGTTTGGTAGTGTTTCTAATCTTTCAGGAACATCTTTGAGCAACCCTAATCGAGTTTCAATCGAGTTGAAAAAGTCAGCCGCTGTTTCCGGGTAGCACAACCGCAGTTTCCGGGTAGCACAGCCGCAGTTTCCGGACAAGTCCTCACTTTCCGGACGTTTGTGTTATTCCATCCGGGTACATCCAACCTTTCCGGGTAAGTCAAACATTCCGGGTAAGTCACTGAAACCTCATTCTTTCCGGGTAAATTAGTTCCGGAAACCCAAAGTTCCTGGTAACCAATCTTCCCGGATATTCCATCACCCGGTAAGTACTTTCGTCCGGAAACCCTTAACATCCGGTAAGTATCTTATCCGGACATATCATTTACCCGGTAACTCTTAGTTTATTTTCCTTATCCGGTAACTACTGTCTTCCGGTAACCCTTGAGTTATCCGGAAACCTTAGGCTATCCGGACTCTTTGTGATATCCGGATACTTGTGTGATTATTGAACTGCTTTCAACTAATCTGATCCGGACACTTCCAGATCAGACTCTTATTTGGATTCCTGTCCAGTAAGATCATTCTTAGTTCATATCAGTCGTAGAAACTGCGTTAGGATATCACTCTTAGTGCCTTGCGTTAGGTTTACACTTTGAATCAATCATTCGTCTGACGATCACTCCGTTGCAACCAAAGATGTCTACTTCGCGTAATGCTCTCGCAATCGGTACCGATTCCAAACCACCTTGCCTTTACCAAGGTGAGTACAGCTAGTGGCGCGACAGGTTCACGATCTTCGTAGAGTCCAAGGACAACTATGCGTATATCAAGAGAGCTCTTGAAAATGGTCCAATTGATTGGCCGAAGAAGACCATAGCAGCAACTGCAGGTGCTGAGGCTCGTACTGAGGACAAGACTATTGCCGACTTGACTGAAGATGAAAGAGGCATGATTGAAGGTGAAAAGCATGCAAAGCGATATCTTGTTCAAGCTCTCCCCAACACGATCTACACTGCTATCGATAGTTACAAAGACACAGCAAAGGGCATGTGGGATCAAGTGGCCAGAATGATGCGTGGGAGCGATGTCGGAAATCAACTGAAGATAAACAGCGCAATAACCAAGTTCGATGGTTTCAAGCAGCGCACCGGCGAGTCTCTCACCCAGGCCTATGAGCGTTTTTGCTTACTTCTTAATGAACTGAACAAGAATAAGATCACTCGCTCAAACACGGAGAACGTGCTCAAATTTCTCAACAATCTGCTACCAGAATGGAAGGTGTTTGCTTCTCATGTCAAGCACAACAACTTGATAGAGAACATAGGCATCAATGAACTATATGAGACTCTTCTTCAAGACGAAGACGAAGTGAATGAACTTCTGAGCGAGAAGAAGACTGAATCAAAGCCGGCTGCTGATCCTATTGCACTCTTGTCCTACAAGAAAGGGAAATCTTTGGGCCGTCATTCCACACGTGCTCAAAAGCACAACTCTTCCGAATCTGAAGACAAGGAAGACAGTGATTCCAATGATGAAGTATCTGACTTCAAGAAAGCGATAGCTCTGCTCACTAAATCTTTCCAACAACAGAAATTCTATAAGAAGCCTTCGTCCAATAATCAGCGCTACTCCACCTCCTCCAACAAGCGCCATGATCATCAGGACAAATATGAGGGAAAGAAGAAAGCTGGTGAACAGGATAAGTCAGAGAAGAAGGAGAAAACGGAGAAAGTAGAAGGTAAGAAGAAAGATGAACCAATGACCTGTTACAACTGCGGAAAGCTTGGTCACTTTGCTAAAGATTGTACGAGGCCTGTGGTAAAGAACTCTCACTACTACAAGGCAAAACTCGCATTGGCCGAGCAGAAGGAAGCTGGAGAAGCTCTACTTGTGGAAAACGACTACTGGTTGAGTCGTTCTGATGATGAAAGAGATACTGATGGTGCTAATGCTTTCATGGGATATCACTCTGCAGCCGATGAAGAGAAGACAAGTCAGGTATGTGAATCTTCCGAACAAGATTTCTTGAATAAAATGCAATCTCTTACCGAACAGGCAAATTCCTTTAAGGCCACCACTAAAGAACAAAAGCTTGAGATTAGATCACTAACCGAAAAGCTAGATGTTCAAATGAAAATAACTGAAAAACATAAGTCTGAAAATGCTATGTTAAAGGAGAAATGCAAAATTCTTTCCATAGCACCTAAAGACTTAAGGGCCAAATTATCTGATCTTCAGTCTCAGTTTGCTCAGTGTTTGAATGAGAAAGAGGATATTGTTTATCAATGTTCCTCTCTTCAAATTCATCACAAGGAGTTTGTTTCTAAAATTCTTGATCTTGAAACCAAACTCCACAAAAGGGGTCAAACTGATCAAACCATCTTTCTGAATAAACCCAAAGAGTTCACCTATTTCAACAAAGACTGGGGAATCGGATATGATAACCCACACTATTTGAAAAAGGGAAGATACCAAACTCCTACTTTGTTTGATTTTAGTTGTTTTGGGTTAGATAAAAAGTATCCGAAATATGCAATTCAATGGACTGGTCCTCTTGAACCTGAAAAGGAAGAGGAAACCGAGGAATATAACCGCACACACAAACGAGGAATACAACTTCCGTTTTGTTATGAACCTTTGAACTATTCCTATCAAAAGAACAAAAAGTATCTCTCAAATGACTACTTCGACCCATACAAGGTTGCTACACCCAAGGATTCCTCCAAAAAGGATGAGGTCCAAGTAACCGCAACCAAGAATGAGACGGACGAGTATAAACTCTATGTCCCTCCTCTCATCTTGGAAGCAAAGATTGTCGAGTTGGAGGAGTCACTTAAACTCTGATTTTTCAAATGCTTCCGCATCCAATTCCCCAACGCACACTAACACAGCATACTCCTCGCCTTCCTTGACCAATCCAAGTCCTGAAATTCCGGAAGTCGATTTTTCAGAATATATGAACTCTGAAGGCAATTCTGATGGAGAGTTTGAGTCGTTCCCTTTCGACAAACCTCTTCCGAGCCATACTGATTTTCTATCCCCCGTAGTCAATCGACCGGTCAACTTTGAAAAGGGTACTTGTTCTAACACGAAGGCCCCAGCTGTGATTGAGATTCCCAAATCTAAACATGTTCCTCAAAACCAATCACAGCCGAGGCAAAAGACCGAGCGATTGCCTATCAAAAATCCTGTTTCTTTGAAGTTCACTGACCATGCTGTCAATGTGGGTTCAAATAAAACCGGCCAGCCTAAACAAGATAAACCAAAGAGGCCAGCTAGGGAATCTATTGAGAAAGAAGCGTCGAAGTCATTTAACACTGTTTTTTACCCTAGAATGAACAAAAACGATTGTGCTTGGACTCATAGGACTGATTTTGTTAAAAGGGATGTTAATTTTCCGATGAAAATTTACTCCATTCAGCAATTGATCCAATTATCGCACGATCGTTTGTGTTGTTCTAGTTGTGGTTGGAATGACTTTGATGACATAAATAATAATGATTGGTTTGGGTCATATCACATATATAATCATACACCCAAACGCAAACCCCGTAAAAAAAAGAAACATCATTTTCAACGGGGGGGCCCAATCAGACGTTAAACCAAAGAAGGAGAGGAAACCTAATCCAAAACCAGTTCCTCCTACTAAGGTTACAACTACACCTAAGAGGCAACCTGCGTCAAAACAGGCTCCTCCGAAAGGGGTGAAACCTAACCCTCCGGGACCTAGGCAAATCTGGGTACCCAAGGTCCGCTAAACTTGTTTTGCAGGACGGTCATGTGTGGTTCTTAGACACTGGATGCTCCACATACATGACCGGAAGGAGGGAGCTGCTCACGATCTACAAGGAACAATATTACGAAGACGTGAGGTTTGTCTATACCTGTGCTTTCACGAGCTGCTCATGTGTTTAGGGGGAGCATGATCAGGTATCAAGTAAGTTTACTCACCTGTTGAGGGGGAGCGTCACACACAGTTTTTTCTTTCTTCTGCCAAAAAATGTTTTTGCGTGTGTGTGGGCACTCCTGTGTGTTTTTCAACTACTTTTCATCATTTGAGGGGGAGCGACACAATGTTTTTCTTTAAATGCTCAAAAGTTTTTATGTGTCGGGCTCTCCATTGCACCATTCGAGGGGGAGCAAAGCCATCCCCATGCTCAGTTTGAGGGGGAGCAAGAGAAGGCTCTTTCAATAATTCAAATTGTCCCAGTTTTTCTTGAAAATGGAACAACAGGGATCCTTTTATCAAAATCCCCAAAGTATCCGGACAGGTATCCGGACACCCGTCTATCCGGATGGATATTCGGATGTCCCATCCGTAAACTGTGTCCCATATATAAGGGGTCCGAAAAGGTTCTTCATCATTATCCGGATTTTGTCAACTGAAGCTCTACTGGCACACGCGGATCCCACTGCACCGAGTATAGTTGCTTATAGGCGAGAGTTAGGGAATCCCATGGTCCAGCCAGCGCCAGAGGGACCTCCCTAGAGACATAGAACCAAGGGGGTATTAGGTGATGAATTAGATCATGTGAGACGGAGGGAATTGAGGTCGAAAGCGAACCAAGAAAGATTGAGCCGTAAAGATAACGAGGCTCTTGAGCGAACCCAACCGAGCGATATCCGGGTAGCCGCATCTGCTATCCCGTCTCATGAGTTGGGACGGGGTATTGAAGAAGCCTCCGTGGACCCAGCGGAGCAATTGCACAACCCACTTATCCACTCATCCATCTCTCAAAAGACGGATGTTTCAGTCTCACACGGGGATATAGCACAACTTCCACTGGTCTCTCACTCGGAGAGTACTGGTGTTGAAATAAGAGACCAGCAGCCCCCGGTCTCGCCTTCATTTCGTGCACCATGGAGTCTAGAGCCACTTGATATTATACAATCTTCGGCTAGGACACATGATGAGGAACAACAAAGCGAGGCTCTTCGTGACCCGATCAGAACGTCCGTAGTGTCTCCGTCTGGCGGAACACGAGGATCGGACGGAAATCCTACCACAGTTACCACTATGCCAACTGTGAACGTAGGTGGCTCTACCTCTTAAGTAGATGCCTCAACGGGTAATCTAGGTGACCCCGGAGTTATCTTACACGACTTTGTGTCACCAGGGTCCCTGGACAGCACCCTTAAGGCTGTCTGCGAGGCAATGGAGCAGCACGTAGCCGCCGAGATCGACACCGTCAAACGCTTACTCAAAGGTAAAAGGCATATCGTCGACACTGAAACCACACCTACACCTCCACCGGCTCCTACTCACCCTACCTACTCGATGGACACCCTCAAGACGATGCTTCTAGCCCAACTGCTCCAAGAATCCGAAACCAACGCCTCTACAGAAGCAGACCTAATAATCGTTCTGAAATCACAGGTCACTGCTCCTTCATCATCTATTACCACTCTCCTGGATACTATTGAGTCGAATCTTAAGGACTACAACCAAGCGCTCACAACGCTGTCCGAGAGAGTTCGCTCACTCGAAGATACCTGCAAGAGTCAAGCAGGCGGTCTAAAGCGCAAGCACGATGACCAGGATGATCCTGCTCACCGTGAGGGGGAGAAAAGACTAAGACCTACCGAGACCGCCTCTATCCTCACCGAAACGACAACTGTGGTTCATCTGGAACCAGCAACTGCGGCAACAACAACCGACGCCGAACCTAAAGCCGAGTTGCCCTTAGCCGAGATGGTAATAGACATGTACATCTCAGATGATGAAGACCCGACGGTTGAAAAGCCTGAGGGTTCAACACCGGAACTGGTTAATTTCGACTCATCAGATATGCCGATACTGGATATGATTGACCCAGACTGCGAGACCAACCCGGAGACCGAAGATGCATGGTATGAAAAATCCGCCAGTGCCGCAAATGTCCAGGTCAATTTGGTTTTCCTTACTGATGACGATGACAACATTGACTATGATCAGTTCCCGCTCCAGAATTTATATGGTTCTTCTCCCGTTCACTCTGCTCAACCCGATGAAACTTCAACAAGACCCGAGACCTCAACTGCCAATATTCAGACATCTCCTCAGCAACCGACAACTTCTGATCTCCCACTTCCTCAACAGCAACAAATTCGTTGGGAGAAGATCCCAGTATTTATTCCTCATCTGGAGGAATCCCTGAAGAAGTTGTTTGTTCACAAGCTTCGCACAATCGAGCCGACCTTTTGCCTAGGTATTTACAACTTCAATCCCGAATACCAACGCCGGTACATCAGTGCAATGAAGCGGTGTCTACCAGTTAGCCAAGTCAGAACCAAGCATCAGATCACAGAGGTACTCAACATCCAGTTAAGCCGCATTATGAAAATCGTTTATCCTGTATTCACTGTCCGACGTGAAGATGGGAATGAATGGAAATTTTCTGAAGCCGACTTCCAGCACCTCCTACCGTTTGACTTCCTGGCTATTCTGAAAGACCTCCGTTCAAGAACCATCCGACCGCTACCTGTTACAAAGGCGCTCGAAGCTGTTCGTCGATCCCTGGTTCATACAATTATGATGTCCTATCTAACGGACTTTCAAATGGCAGTCGAGAACAGGGCAAATAAGGTAAATCTGATAAAGCCGAATCTGCAAGCTCCTGAGTTGAATATGTATCCCGAGAACGCTATGCTTCTAGAACCTGAATTTGGGATCGTCTACCTCAACGATCAGAATGAGAAGAAATTTCTGCGCTTCAGTCAGGTAGACAGATTCTGCGACGGCATGCTCTTCAAAGTACAAGATGCTCTTCGAAAGATCATTCAGCACGAGTCTGAAAATCAAAGGCTTTCGTATCTTCCCAATCCGAATGAAACAACTGCTCGGAATGCCTTGGAAATGGTTGAAGAACGCATCGACTATCGCCGTGCTATCAGATGGTTCGAGGTACACTTCGCGCTCCGAAAAAGATATGTTGCGAACTGGCGCCAAATCGAACTTGAATTAAAAGAGGAAGATTGTTAGGGTCGTTTTATGTTGAATTAAAGTTCAGGGTTTAAATTGTAATTCTTTAATTTGAGCTTTGTTAGTGAACGGGCCGTGGGCTTGTTAACCACGGGCCCGCCATATATATAGTTCATTAGCCTTAGAAAAATAGGCTAGTTGTCTTATTTTGCTTTCCTACTTCGTATTGTAATTCTCTCTACATTGAAAGCTTAATAGAGATGACCAGTTGAAATCGTATACTACATTGTGTTATTATCTGTTTGATTTCATTGTTCGTTGCACGGATCTGAGACTCACAGATCCTTTTGTATATATGTACATATTTATACTCTTCAGTATGTAAATTCTTTATGACCAAAAACGTTCTGTACCCAACAGAGCCTCTGTGGGAATTCTCAGAAACTCTAACAATCTCCACAGAGCCTCTGGTGAGTTTGACCTATGTTCTATGCATTACTTACCTTATTTGATCCAAGCATAGGTCAAGGGGGAGCAGAAGGAGACCTTGAATTAATCCACAGAAGTTGTTGATTCAAGGGGGAGCCAAAGAGGAGTCGTGGTCAAGCATATCCACAGAAGTCAGGTAGTTTGCCGAGCAAAGGAGAACCAAAGGAAGAATGTCTCGCACAAAACCTTTTTCCAAAACAGTTTTCTAGGACACCATCTTCAAAATATGTCCTAAAAACTGTAACGACCCGATTCTCAATCATGTGTCAAATAACATATATTGCATAACATCGTTACATAATCAAAAGATACATCACATAACAACTTCGGTCCCTGAGTCTCTACAACTATATTACGGATTCCATTACAAACTTTTTGCTAATTAATTTACATTATAACTAATGACGGAGTTATAACTACAAAATACATCATGGTCTTCAAAACATACATCTTCCAAAAGCTAAGCACATATTACCCTTCTCATTTGCTCTTACTTGATCCACGACCTGGAATACATATTTTTAAAACAAAATGAGGGTTAGACCTAGTGGTCTAAGTGAGAAAATCCATGTTAGTTTAAAACCATTTGTACAAACACCATATACATCATTTCAAATCTAAATACCAAGTATAACTCATGCATCGTGTACTTTCCCGTCTCATTTCCATGGCCATATTAGATGGTTGCGAGCCAACTAATAAATTTACTCCGATGTACTAAAACTACAGCCAACACCGATGCCCCTCTGTACAGCCAACTCCACCGGTCCTAAGCCCGACCAACGTGCTCTCGTGTAGTGTAATACTCGTATAAATATAATATACACCTCAATATATCATACCTCATACATATGCACATAATCACACTACTTATCACATACTCAATCCACATATATGTATTCCAGTTTGAAAACATTTTTAAAGTAAAACTCACCTGTTTGCTTATCAAAACGCTCCCAAGCTTTTCTCAAACGATTCAGCATTCACCCTAAATTCACCGAATTTGAAACAATTAGATACAAACATCTCTTTACCAAATGGAACACATAAGACTTACTAAGGCTAAGAACTCTAGATAAATCTATCTAACTCTTATCCTCAACTGTTTCCCCCAAACCCGAACTTAAGTCGAGTCCACAATATTTCGAGTCCTCATACATACTCTATCCAAGAGTCGACAAAACACAAGGCTACTAGATACTCAGAAGTATCTGAAATCTCAAAAATGACCAAACAGCTAAAGTTTCCGGATACTACAATACTATCCGGACAAAACAACTTTCCGGACAATACCACTTTCCGGATAGCACAAACAATTCGGACGTCATCCGGAAACCAAAGTAATCCGGACACCATCCGGTAACTAATGTCAACCGGAAAATTAATGAAAAGAAGAACTTACCGGATGAGACTCGTCCGGACACCATCGAAAAGGGACTACCGGACACTATCAAAAAGACTACCGGACACATTCATATTGTGTCCGGAAACCTCTGTCGGTTTGCTCATTTTCTACCCAGAATCGACAGAAATCCTTACCAGACATGAAATCGACTATTCTACTCCGATAGTAACTATCTACTAGTAATTATAAACATAAAATGTAAAGGAACATACCTTAATTTCACCTCCAATGAATCCAATTGAATCCCTAACCCTTCCTTTCTTCTTTTGCTTCTTTTCTCCCCAAAACACACACACACACACTTACTGATTTGTTTTTGATTTCTGAAAATATCTGGATAGCCTAAAGGATAATATTAAACCATATTTCCCATTTTAAACCTTGAACTATTCACTAATGACCCAAACACCCCTAAACTTATAAATTAACCCAAACTTACCCTAAACATCTTATTTTAAAGTTAACCAAAATTAACGGAAAGGGGATTTAATTAACGAACTTACCCGGGGTATTACATCATCTCCCCCTCAAAAGAATTCCGTCCCGGAATTCGGTTAGGCAAAGAGGTACGGGTACTTAGTTTTCATTTCTGATTCCGATTCCCAAGTAGCATCCTGCCCTTTATGATGTCGCCACTGAACTTTTACTTGTTTGATCTCCTTACCATTCTGCAAGACTTTGACTTTACTGTCTACAATGGCTTCAGGTTCCTCCACGTAATTCAACTTTTCATCAACTTGTATATCTGGTAGAGAAACTGCCTGATCTGGTGTAACCAAACACTTTCGAAAATTTGATACGTGAAAGGCATTATGGATACTGCTTAACTCTGGCGGAAGATCCAACCTGTAGGCTACTTCACCGATCCTTTCTGTGATTGCAAATGGTCCAATGTACCTTGGGTTCAGTTTACCTTGATTCCCAAATCGAATGACTCCTTTCCAAGGCGAGACTTTTAACATTACGAAATCTCCAACTTGAAATTCTAACGGTTTTCGGCGTCGGTCAGTGTAGCTTTTCTGTCTGTCTTGAGCTACTTTCAATCTTTCCCGAATCTGAGTAATCTTATCCGCGATCAACTGAACTATATTTGGCCCTGCTAATTGTTTCTCTCCCACTTCGTTCCAACACAGAGGAGTCCGACATTTTCTACCATACAGAACTTCGAACGGTGCCGCTTGTACGCTGGAATGATAAATGTTATTGTAGGCAAATTCAATCAACGGCAAATGCTTATCCCACGATCCCCCAAAATCAACAATGCAGACCCGTAGCATATCTTCCAAAGTCTGAATTGTACGTTCACTCTGGCCATCAGATTGAGGATGATACGCTGTACTTAACTTTATTTGTGTGCCCATTTCATTTTGAAAACTCCTCCAGAATCTTGAAGTAAAACGACTATCACGATCAGAAATAATCGAGATTGGAACTCCATGTCGAGTTACTATTTCGTCGATGTACAATTTGGCTAGTCTTTCTAACAGATAGGTTTCTTTTATCGGTAGGAAGTGAGCAGACTTTGTCAACCTGTCAACGATCACCCAAATAGCGTCAAACCCTTTCGGAGTTCTTGGTAACTTCGTGATGAAATCTGTAGTAATGTGATCCCATTTCCACATAGGTATTTCTAACCGTTGCAACTGACCAAAAAGGCTTTTGATGTTCAATCTTTACCTTTTTACACGTAGAACAACCCTCCACATGCTGAGCAATACTTCTTTTCATTCCCGGCCACCAGTAAAATTGTCGTAGATCTTTATACATCTTATTAGTACCTGGATGAATAGAGAAGCGAGATTGATGAGCTTCTTGTAGTACCCGATCACGTAGACCACCCAAACGAGGCACCCAAATTCTGTTTCCCAGACACAATAACCCACGATCATCTTTTATGAGTGATGCTGATATACCTAATAACCGTTCTGGTTTCAAGTGTTCTTCTTGAAAGGCTTCTACTTGACACTTCTTTAATTCGTCAAAGATGTTAGGTAGGAGTTTGGCTCGTAGTGCAATGGATTTTATTGTTCCACTTCTTTCTTGACGACTCAGTGCATCAGCTACCACATTTGCCTTTCCCGGATGATAGAGAATTTCACAGTCGTAGTCATTCACCAGTTCTAACCATCTTCTTTGCCTCATATTCAATTCCCGTTGATCGAAAAGATGCTGGAGACTCTTATGATCGGTATAAATTTGACATTTAGAGCCGTATAAATAATGTCTCCAAATCTTTAGTGCGAAAACAACTGCTGCAAGTTCCATGTCGTGTGTAGGATATTGCCGTTCATGATCCTTCAGTTGACGAGAAGCATAAGCTATAACTTTCCCACGCTGCATTAGTACACATCCCAATCCTAGTTTGGAAGCATCACTATAAACAACGAAGTCGTTGGAACCTTCAGGTAGTGACAGTATCGGCGCGCTACAGAGTTTCTCTTTCAATATTCGGAATGCTACATCCTGTTCTGCTTTCCAGTCGAACTTTATATTCTTTCGGGTCAGCTTGGTCAAAGGCGTAGCGATACGAGAGAAGTCTTGTATAAACTTTCGATAGTAGCCGACTAAACCTAGAAAACTTCGTACTTCCGTTGGCGTTTTCGGCGGTTCCCACTTTTCAATTGCTTCTACTTTCATCGGATCAACTTGAATGCCTTTCTCGGAAACTACATGCCCAAGAAATTGAACTTCCCGTAGCCAGAATTCACATTTAGAAAATTTAGCATACAACTGTTCCTTCTTCAACAACTCCAGAATCAAACGAAGATGTTGTGCGTGCTCTTCTTTGGATCGGGAGTAGATAAGGATATCATCGATAAACACAATAACAAATTTATCGAGATATGGATTACATACCCGATTCATTAAATCCATAAAAGCAGCTGGGGTATTCGTCAGACCGAAGGGCATCACTAAGAATTCGTAGTGGCCATACCTTGTACGAAAAGCAGTTTTCAGAACGTCTTCTTCTTTAACCTTCAATTGGTGATAACCAGATCTTAGATCAATCTTGGAGAAATAACAAGCTCCAACTAATTGATCGAAGAGATCATCAATTCTGGGAAGCGGATACTTATTCTTGATTGTGCGCTTATTCAGTTCCCGATAATCAATACACATCCTCATCGACCCGTCTTTCTTTTTCACAAACAGCACTGGTGCTCCCCACGGTGAAGAACTGGGTCTGATGAAGCCCTTATCTGAAAGATCTTGCAGTTGCGTCATCATCTCTTTCATCTATGGAGGTGCCAAACGATACGGTGCACAGGCAACAGGAGAAGCTCCAGGAATCAGATCTATGCCAAACTCTACTTGTCTAACGGGCGGAAGACTATTCAAATCTTCTGGGAAAACTTCCGGAAATTCACTAACAACAGGAATATCTTCCAACTTATTCTTTTCTAGCTTAGTATCTATCACATAAGCTAAGTAACTCGGACATCCCTTATTAACACACATACGAGCTTTAATTATAGAGATAAGGCAAGACTGATGATTTCTACGGTCACCATAAATCACTACTGGTCCCTTCTCAGGTAAGACGACATTAATCAACTTCTTATCGCAAACTATACTAGCCTGATTTTCGGCTAACCAATCCATTCCCACTACCACATCGAACTCGATCAAAGCTATAGGAAACAACTGGATAGGTACTCCACACCCATCTATATTTATCACACAACTATCAAATACCTCTTTAACCGATACTTGATTATCATTTGCAGTATCTACCATTAAAGCATGATCTAACACTTTAGGCTTTAAATGCATAAAAGCAACAAAAGAAGGAGACATAAACGATCGGTTTGCACCGGAGTCAAATAACACCTTAGCACGTGTAGCGTTTATTAAGAATGTACCTGTAACCACATCAGGAGTTTCCTCTGCTTCTTGTGCTGTCATCTAAAAGGCACGACCCCTAGCTCTTAGTAATTCTGGTCTTGGTACTACCGGTCTAACACCCGTTGGTCTTCCTGACGTACCACCCTGATGTACTCTCCCCCGTGGACAATCAGACTGAATGTAATCAGGAGAATTGCATGAGAAACAAAATCTAGTTACCCGACAGTCTTTAGCAATATGGCCGGTCTTTCCACACCTGTAGCAAGCTCGAGGATCAACTTGATAATTTTCTTGATGAATACGATGGCACTTTGGACAAGGTCTTTCAGCTGGTCTGAAATGTGTACGACTATCAAATCTCTGAAATCTAGACTTCTTTGGATCATACTGTGGTCCTTCCCATTTTCTTTTCCCAGTACTCTTATCACCAGCATCTCTTCCTCTATCTCGTTCCACATTTTCCGCAACATCTACTGCGGCTGAGAAGGTTTCCGGTCCCTTTGCAATCACAAGACTTCGGATTTCTGACTTTAACCCAAAGATAAACCTTTCCATCTTCAGTGCCTCCGTGGCAACATAGTACTCTGCGAAACGAGACTTCTCCAGGAAACGAGCTGTATAATCCCTAACCGATAAACTCCCTTGTTGTAGGTTCATGAATTCTTCCTCCAGTTGTCTAACTGCTGCTTGCGGACAAAACTGTCTCTTAAAAGCTGTAGTGAATTCGTCCCAAGAGAAAGTAGAATACACATCAGATCCTCTAGAGGTAATGAGAGCTTCCCACCAGTATAACGCATCCGCCTTCAGCATTGCAGTTCCATATAGCACTCTATCTTCGTCAGCACATTTAATGGTTTTGAAGATAGCTTCTATCTCTTTTAGCCACCTCATAGCCTTCACCGGATCCCTCTCTCCTGAGTAGGTTGGAGGTTTGCAGCTTAGAAACATTTTATAATCACACTTCCTTGGCACCGGTATGACAGTAGGTGTAATGGGAATCTCGTCTTCCATCTTAGGATCTGGTATTTCAGTTTCAGTATTACGAGTTCGGTCGAACATAGCCTGTATACTTGCTTGCAGTCTTCCCATTTCAGTCGTCAAGTCGTTTCTTGTAACAAATTCATTACCCCGCGGCTGAACTCTGCCTCCAGTTCTGCCCCTGCCTCTTTCTCCCCCTCTTCCCCTTGTCCCGACTGTTGGATTAGTTCTACTAGGGTTTCCTTCTTCCTCCCTATTTGTACGTCGAGTACCACTTGCCATTCTGTAGATTTCAACAAGGTTAATATACACATAAGCACATACCCCATATAATAAGGTTTTCCAGTTCAACATGTACCTGTAAGTTCATGATTACACTGGCCAAATGTAATTTGAAATTACCTTACATGATGTTCCTTCTACCTTTTATATTTAGCATCCCACGGTTCTAACATAATAGGGACATCCTACTTCACATGCAGTTTAAGTCTAGGTACAAATACGAATACCTAAATCCCTTAAACTAGGGCTCTGATACCATCTGTAACGACCCGGTTCTCAAACATGTGTCAAATAACATATATTGCATAACATCGTTACATAATCAAAAGATACATCACATAACAACTTCGGTCCCTGAGTCTTTACAACTATATTACGGATTCCATTACAAACTTTTTGCTAATTAATTTACATTATAACTAATGACGGAGTTATAACTACAAAATACATCATGGTCTTCAAAACATACATCTTCCAAAAGCTAAGCACATATTACCCTTCTCATTTGCTCTTACTTGATCCACGACCTGGAATACATATTTTTAAAACAAAATGAGGGTTAGACCTAGTGGTCTAAGTGAAAAAATCACTGTTAGTTTAAAACCATTTGTACAAACACCATATACATCATTTCAAATATAAATACCAAGTATAACTCATGCATCGTGTACTTTCCTGTCTCATTTCCATGGCCATATTAGATTGTTGCGAGCCAACTAATAAATTTACTCCGCTGTACTAAAACTACAGCCAACACCGCTGCCCCTCTGTACAACCAACTCCACCGGTCCTAAGTCCGGCCAACGTGCTCTCGTGTAGTGTAATACTCGTATAAATATAATATACACCTCAATATATCATACCTCATACATATGCACATAATCACACTACTTATCACATACTCAATCCACATATATGTATTCCAACTTGAAAACATTTTTAAAGTAAAACTCACCTGTTTGCTTATCAAAACGCTCCCAAGCTTTTCTCAAACGATTCAGCTTTCACCCTAAATTCACCGAATCTGAAACAATTAGATACAAACATCTCTTTACCAAATGGAACGCATAAGACTTACTAAGGCTCAGAACTCTAGATAAATCTATCTAACTCTTATCCTCAACTGTTTCCCCCAATCCCGAACTTAAGTCGAGTCCACAATATTTCCAGTCCTCATACATACTCTATCCAAGAGTCGACAAAACACAAGGCTACTGGATACTCAGAAGTATCTGAAATCTAAAAAATGACCAAACAACTAAAGTTTCCGGATACTACAATACTATCCGGACAACACAACTTTCCGGACAACCTATACAATCCGGACAATACCACTTTCCGGACAGCACAAACAATCCGGACGTCATCCGGAAACCAAAGTAATCCGGACACCATCCGGTAACTAATGTCAACCGAAAACTTAAAGAAAAGAACTTACCGGATGAGACTCGTCCGGACACTATCGAAAAGGGACTACCGGACACTATCAAAAAGACTACCGAACACATTCATATTGTGTCCGGAAACCTCTGTCGGTTTGCTCATTTTCTACCCAGAATCGACAGAAATCCTTACCAGACATGAAATCGACTATTCTACTCCGATAGAAACTATCTACTAGCAATTATAAATATAAAATGTAAAGGAACATACCTTAATTTCACCTCCAATGAATCCAATTGAATCCATAACCCTTCCTTTATTCTTTTGCTTATTTTCTCCTCAAAACACACACACACACACTTACTGATTTGTTTTTGATTTCTGAAAATATCTGGATAGCCTAAAGGATAATATTAAACCATATTTCCCATTTTAAACCTTGAACTATTCACTAATGACCCAAACACCCTTAAACTTATAAATTAACCCAAACTTACCCTAAACATCTTATTTTAAAGTTAACCAAAATTAACGGAAAGGGGATTTAACTAACGAACTTACCTGGGGTATTACAAAAACAATGTTTAAAACAATCAAAACTTTGGATGACCAAAAAGTTTTATGCATTTTTAGTTATTAGAATTTTCCACTCATAGAGCCTCTGCTGGGTCCAACAGAGTCTCAAAGCCTCTATGAATGCAAATTTTGCACTAAAGTTCTATCGATAATTTCCAATTGATTTTCAAACGTTTTGAGTAAAGATGCATGCTAAGAGGAGACAAAAAGCAGGTTTCAGACCACAGAGCTCATTCCACTACAGAGCTTCTGTCGTTTCTGACACTTGGCTTCATATGAAAATTCTGTAACATGCGGGTTATTTTTTAGAGTGACAGTCATCCAGAAGTAGAAACGCCCACACGCCAAGCATTAATGGGCCGCGCAAGACGTCTAATCGTGCTCTGACACCTCTAACGTGGCATGTTTTCATTGGACGTGCATGCCACACGTTCTTCTGAAACGTCTCACCAGCTGTAGAACTCGAGTGCAGACCCTAAATGTTAATTAAATTCACTTTTTACCTTAGAATTCTATTCGTTTTCTACCCCACTATACAACCCCGTTTACATTCTTTCCTAATCCTTTTACGAATTTACTACCATCTTCTTCTCCGGCGAACCTTGCAAAAACCTGCAACTTCCACTTTTTACTCACTTCCTTCACGATTCAAGCAATGGCTTCCACCTCCAACTCTTCGGCGAACTCCCCAGCCCATTCTGAGCACTCACAGAACCCAACAATGGCCGAAAACTTAGAACAAGACAACTCAGGTGACTCAGTAGACTTTTCTCCGACAACCCACCTTCAAAATTTCTTAGCACATGAACACTTTGAACGTGTTCTTACCTTGAAACCAAATAATCACTTCCTTGTTCCCTTTAGAACTGCATTTGGGGAAAAACATGCCATCTTACTTAACATTCTGGAAAACCATTACCTTAACCCTCTGCTAACCAAAACTGTCAAAAGAATCACTGCCAGGTATCTCAACCAATTCTGGCAGAGCTGCAGATATGACCAAGAAGATAGACAGATCAAGGGCTCAACCAATTCTGGCAGAGCTGCAGATATGACCAAGAAGATAGACAGATCAAGGGCTACATCTCTAAACCTGACCAATCAGAATTCCTTGAACTCAAGTTCAACAGAACCATGTTCTCACTTGAGTTCGGTCTACCCACCAGAGGACTCCTAGGCATCAAGAAGTATGCAGAGGATCCTTCTGATTCAATATGAGCCTCCCACCAATATAAGGCATCACCCTTTAACATTGAAGTTCCATAAAGTACTCTATCCTCTTCAGCACATTTACACGTCTTAAAGATAGCTTCTATTTCTTTCAGCCATCTCATCGCCTTTACTGGATCCCGATCACCTGAGTACGTAGGGGGCTTGCAACTAAGAAACATTTTGTAATCACACTTTTTAAGTACTGGTACGACAGTAGGAGTAATAGGCATTTCTTCTTCATGTGTAGGATCTGGTCTTTCTGTTTCCGTATTATGAGTCTGGTTAAACATAGCCTGGATATTTTCCTGTAATCTTCCCATTTCTGCTGCTAAATCATCTCTAGTAACAAACTCTGTACCATGTGGCTGGACTCTGCCTCCGGCTCGACCTCCAGTTCTACCCCCGGTTCTACCCCCGACTCTGCCCACAGTTCTGCCTCCCCTGTCCCCTGTTCCTATCGGCGGATTAGTACTATTCGGGTTTCCTCCTCCTCGGTTCTTTCGTCTTGTACCACTTGCCATTCTGTAGATTCAGACAAAGTTAATATACACATAAGCACATACCCTATATAACAAGGTATTCTAGTTCAACATGTACCTGTACGATCACAATTACACTGGTCAGGTGTAATATGAAATTACCTTACATGATGTTCCTTCTACCTTTTATACTTAGCATCCCCAGGTTCTAAAATAATAGGGACATCCTACTTCTCATGCAGTTTAAGTCTAGGTACAGATACTAATACCTAAATCCCTTAAACTAGGGCTCTGATACCATATGTAACAACCAGGTTTCTATATATACAAATAACATACATTTCATATCATAAGATCATCAAAAGATACATCGTATTTCACATTCGGTCCCATAGTCTTGATAAACATACAAGTAAAACCGTACAAACTTTTCGCGAATTACATTACATTATGACTAACAACAAGTCATAAGTACAAAAATGCATCTATAACTTCATATACAGAGTCTTCACAAAAACTATCCCTCGATCGTCCTATTCACTTGTTCTTACTCGATCCGCCACCTGGAATACATATTTTTAAAACAGAAATGAGGGTTAGACCAAATGGTCTAGTGAGAAATCCCTGTCAATTTAGTAAACCTTTGTAACAAAACCATTTATATAAAACTTTTCATATACATCTAAGAACTACACGCATACAAATACCGTTCAAAACTCATACCTCTCATTCCTCCTTATTCCTCCACAAATGGCCAAATTAATTGGTTGCGAACCAACTAATCTACTGTACAACAAGTACAATAAACACACTGGTCCTCTGTCCGGCCACGTATTATAGTACAATATAATACTCACGTAATTATAATATCTCAATATTTCATAATTACCATCATAGTCATATTCTTACCATTTATCAAATATTCAACATCCACACAAATGTATTCCAGTTTAAAAACAATTTGAAGTAAAACTCACCTGTTAGCTTAATAAGATACTTCCAAGCCTTTCCAATGGATTCAGCCTTTCACTTCAAATTCTTAGTATCTGAAACAATCATGTACAAATATTGTTTTACCACTTTGAACACATAGAGCTTGCTAGGACTAAGAGCTTTAGATAACTCTATCTAACTCTTATCCTCAATTGTCTTCCCCAACCCGAACTTAAGTCAAGTCTACATTACTTTCGGTCCTTATTCATTTCCTATCCATAAATTAACAAGACACAGGATACTGGACACTTAAAAGCATCTAAACTCATCAATTTGACCAATCAGCCAAAGTATCCGGAAACCTCAGTTTATCCGGACAACACTACTTTTCCGGACAGCATAACTTTTTCGGACAGCACCATTAATCCGGTCAATCTAAACAATCCGGACGTCATCCGGACACCAAAGTAATCCGGATACCATCCGGTATCCAATTCTATCCGGAAAACATAGAAAAAGGAACTTACCCGGATAAAAGACTCGTCCGGACACCAACAAAGAACTACCCGGATACCATCAAAGAACTACCCGGACACCTTCAACAAAACCATCCGGACACATTCATGGTGTCCGGAAAACTCTGTCGGTTTGCCCTAATTCGACCCAGAAATCCGCTGATTCATTACCAGATGTAATTCTAACTATTCTACTCCGATAGAAACATTCAGTTATCAATTATACACATAATATGTAAAGAAAACATACCTCAAACACTTCCAATTGATCAAATTGAATCCCTTAGCCAAAGAAACCTTCTTTTCCCCCTTTTCTTCCTTTCTCCACAAAACACACACACATACCAAATCTGGATATTTTCTAATTGTGAAGATATCTGATTACTCAAGAGGTGATATGGACCATATTTGCATTCTTGGCTTAAATTATCCCATAATAACCCAAAGCACCCCTTAACTTAATAATTCATCTAAACTTACCCTAAATATTAACTTTAAGGTTAAATAATATTAACGGAACTAGAATTTCACTAACGAACTTTTTCGGGGTATTACAAGTATCTACTTTGAGCAAAACATAATATTTGGTGTAAAACATTTTAGTCACAAAACCCTAGTTTGACTTGGGATTCCCAAAATCCGTAAGTATGAGCAAGATAGCAATAATCACTTTGAGGAATCATAAACACTTATTTAAACCCATTTGGAACCATACTTGAGCAATTTTAGCAAGATTGTTCAAAACCCTAAAATCTCCCAAAAACCCTCAAAAATGGGGTTAAGTTCATAAGATGAGAAATATAAAATCAAGAGATATTTAGGAGACTAAAATGAGATATTTTAACATGTATAAGGTTAATAAAGTTAGGATGAACTAACACTTAGGTTTTGTTGAAAACCTAAAAATCATAGATGAAGAAAGATGAGAGTCTCTAAGCGTGGAATCCTTGGTAACCTTCTTCCAAAGTGCTAACCCTAGTGGAACCATAAATCTTCGTTAATGGTTTAGGTTAAGTAGTAAATGAAGATAGAGGATTAGGGGAGAAGACTTAACAAAAATTGCAGAGAAAAACGACCCAAGAAGTTCCAAAATGATTTTCTAGCTAAGAAAAAAGGATATGCCCTATTTATACCAAGAACAGTTGGACCGTGACTATGCCACGCGACAGCGGGCATAGTCGCCCGCTTCATACCACTTGCGGTACAAACGCAGCGACAATGACACACGACAGTGACCCATGCATAGTCGTCGAGCATTGTCGCCTAAAGTGTACCTTGGGGGTTTGTTCCTCGCGACATTGCCTAGTGATAATACCCTATGGCATAGTCACCCAACACGCACCGAGCACCAAAACTTCGACTTTTTGCGTTGAAACACCCTTGACATTAAATACCTTGTTCTAAAATGTAAATGCTTCTAATAAGCTACTGTGGAGGAAATGGGATTATTACTTACCGAAATCACGGGTGTTACAATATATATACAAGTTGTGTAGTCGTACAATGTAGCAGGATGCAAAAGTTCTATTAAGATGTATTTAGCTTTTAAATATCAAATTTTGCAAAATGTTTCTGAAATATTTGTTGGTTCACATGTTGTATAGGGTTTCTCTCAATGCAACGGGATGTATCATAAATCCAAAATTGAAAAATTAATGCAATTTATCATTCAAAATGTCCAAAATTTATGTTTAAAAAAATAGAAATTACAATCATGCTTTAATCGTGCACAATCATCACTCATAAATTCTTGATACACCACGTTTGATGTGTAGAATCCTTACTGATTCACTAATACTTTTGTATTACAACGTCATATCCATCTGGACAATGTCACGTAAAATTGGTCATGCGAAATACCGATTATGGTAGATAAACACCGATCACCGGAATTATCTACCCATGAGCATTATTGATCGTCATGACAAAAAAAAAAGTCGAATGGGGAATTATTTTCTCTTCAATTTAAACGGGAACATGTCATCTTGAAACAAACATATGAAAAGTTCTACATCTTGCCAAACAATTTCTACCTGCACAGTTAAAAAGTTCGACCAAACAGAAGCTTGTTGTAGTGATGAAAACACTTCAGTATAAGAATGTGAATCCATTTTTTACAAATTAAGTAAAGAATACTAAATACATTGAAATAAAAAACTTAAACATGAAAAAGGTTTCACATGGCTTTTCCTACAGGAACATGTTGTATTGCTAGAATTCTACTATAAATTAAAGAAGCAAAAATAACCAATTAGAATCAACCAGTTGAACCAAGTTCTCTAGTAATGGCAAATACGATTCTAGTTTTTGGATATCCTGAAATGTCAGATGACAAACATGACACAACAACAAGCTCAATGTTCTAAAAATACATATCAAGTTTGCATTGTAACTATAATGTAACTCAGTCTGATCCATGAAAGGTGCAATGTTTGTTTGACGTATGGATGAAATCTTCCCCCAAACAAAATGCTCTAATTATCACCAAGAGACCAAAAAGAAAAATGTTCAATGGCAAAATGAAGTGACAAATAGTTCATTGCCAAAAGCCAAAAATAACCAATTAGAATCAACAAGTAGAACTATTGCTACTGTGCAGAAAATCTAATGTGTAGAAAATCTACTATGCATAAACCAAAAATGCAGAAAATCACCAATTAGAAGGAGAAATAGACATTGTAGAAAATCACAAATTAGAAGGATAAATCGACGTTGTAGAAAATCACCGATTAGAAAGAGATCGTCATTGCAAAAAATCACAAATTAGAAAGAGAATCAACATTGTAGAAAATCACCGACTAGAAAAAGATGGTCATTGCAAAAAAATCAACATTAGGAAATCAGTTTGCAATCGTTACCTTTGGAGAAATTTGTTTATTGAAAACGAAAGTGCAGAAATCCTACGTTTGGAGAAGTCGAGACCAAATAAATGAGGGTAGAGAAATCGTTGTTTAAAAGAACCCCCTGTCTCAAATCAATGAGTTAACTTAACAAAATTAGTTACATGGATATTAAAACTTGCACATAGCTTTTATAAAACAACCCGAGTTTATAATTTGGCTTGGTTAAATGACATAACTTTTACGACACACAAATCTTCGAAAGAAAGTTTGTCAGTATTTAACTTCCAACCTGTGATTTTATCACTTTAGTTTTGTCAAGATTATATAAATGTTGTTGCAAATAAACAAATCAATATTTGATAATAGGAATGAAGGTGAAGAACTAAAAAAAGGACTTTAATTTGATCATACCTCTTTGACCTCTTCAATAGCATAGTAAGCTTTGGTGGGAATTCCCAATTCTTTCGGCTGGACGTCTATTATCACCAATACAGGATTTGGAACGTAGTTGCAGTAACAGGATTCCTCAGTTAAAAAAACATATGGTTACAGAGTCACAGGGAGATCAACAATCAATATGGAACTTAGATACCATCAACCTATGGACTAGGACTACCCACATAATTTGACAGTGCAGTGCATATGAAACCACCGAAAGAATTAAATTAGGAACAAGAAGCTGATACATATATATATTATACACACATGTATGTTTTACGTATATATACATACATGTTTGTATATATATGTATATGTATGTGTATGTATGCATTTTCCATGTATTTGTGTCAATCAACCACATAAGTTGATGCTAGACTAGGCTTAAAATTTGAATGGACATATCAACACAAAGGGGATAGACTTCATCTTTCTGCCTCAATCAACCACATGAGTTGATACAAGATTAGGCTTTTTAAACAAAACATAAACCCATACAAGATAAACAATAAACGTCTAAAAACCTCCACCCGAAGAAATCGTTTTTCAAGCCATTCAAAGAAACCATTTTTCAATAGAAACAAGAGTGAGTGAAGATCAACAATCCATTTACCTACCAACCCATGGCAGGGCAGCAATTCTTCTAATCATGATTTTGGTCTGTCATCAAGGAGCAAATTGAAAAAGAGGAGTGGAAAAGGTTGAAGATGATTTGGGGGTAGGGGTTGTCACTGGTCATGAGTGTATGTATACCTGAATAAGAGGAGCGTATGCGTCTTTAGGAGTGCATGCATGAATGGTATAGCTGCAAACAAAAATAAAAAACTTAGATGGTTTGTGACATTCAAGGACAATCATTCTGTGATCATATGGTTATTCTTCCTCGTGAAAGAAAAATAAATCTAAAATGCTCCAAACCCAATTCAAACCAAGAAAAATCATTTTGCTGACCCCCTCTTCCAATGTTGTGCTTTAGTAGCTTGCACATTAACTCTTCAATAAACGAAAAGGATCTTTCCAAATCCCAACTTTTAGAGTTACTTCATTATATTACCTAATATAATTATTAAGAGAGAGAGTCTATCTCAAATATTCATGTTCTTTCCACGGATAAACTATGTTCCCATGTTTCTCAACACTACCAAAGTAAGCATGATAAAAATCTGTTACAAGTGTAAATTTATAGGTTATTTTACTAATTAGAAGGGATACAAGTGCTACTCACCAAAGAACCGAAAGTTCTATAACGTTAAACTGTTACCTTTATGGAACACCAACCTTATAACACTGTGATGTAGGAGACGAAGGGCTCGAAGAGTATTGCAAGAAATAGTGATCGGTCACTAAAAGTATTGCAAACTGTGAATACCAACAAGAAATGTGGCTTCGGATTAAAGAACAGAAATCAAAATCAATTTGTGACTTCGTCGAACAGAGCAAAATCAAATAAACCCTAAAATTAAACAGAGCAAAATCGAAGAAACCCTAAAATCGATTTGGGTCTTTGTCGAAAATATGAATGGTATACTTGCAAAATCAATTTGTGTCTTGCGAGAGTAGAAGGGGTGCGATACCCAGATAACTAAGAGCATCTCCAACCACCATGACACCAAAAAAAACACCAAAAACATCAAAAATTGTGGGCCAATACCAAAAAAATTCTGAACTCCAACCATACTAAAAAAACACCAATTTTTTTAAGAACATATTTAAATAACATATTTTATATATTATCAAACCATTTTATACAATAATTAAATTTATAGATAAGTATTATAATAACAATTATAATTAATTTATAAAATAATATTTATGGTACTTAGAAATATATATTAGGAAAGAGTTTTTAATAAAAAAAAGTTATTAAACATGAATTAGCTATATATTAGAAAATTAAATTAATTTATTTATAAAATTAACTAATAATTTATTGCATTTAACATCAAAAACCCAGATTTTCAATAAAATAATAATTATTAACAAATGAAATGTATATAAAGTAGGTAATTAAATTATTATTTATAGGTTTAATGGTGGGGCCAGGGATTTGCCGTTTGAGTATTCACACGGCATAATTGCCGTGTAAGATTATTGACCGGCATATTTTTTAGAGGTTTGCCGGACGATTGGAATACTATTACCGGCAAATTTGGTGATTTGCCGGACGGTTGGAGACGCTCTAAGAAGCCCTGCATTTTTTAGATAACCATGAATCGCCCGAAGTCGTGGTCTTGGAAATGGAAATTAGTTTGAATCGTCGTCTTGGAGAAAGAGCGCTAAGTTGTATGGGTTGTGACTTGTGAGTTGCACGAGTTATGTATCAATAGAGTTGTACCTTAGGCTGTTAAAGTTGTATGTAAGAGATTGTGTTTAGACAAGCGGTACCATATGCTTTAGTAGTTGTATTTAAGACTTTTTCAAATCTAGTTTAAAATGTACTATATATATACATATTATAAACTAACATAATTGAACAAACAAAAATAAGTATAAACGAACGTTACTTAATGAAAGTCTATGTACGTAATTGAACAATAGGGACGTATGTCTGTAATCATTATTTAACTAAACGAACAAAAAAACTTGTTCATGATTTATTTAAACAAACTATTAAAAACTAACTTCTCGCCAAACAATCCACAACATCTTGCAATTCAACCATTTTATTATTAATTGTTTGTTATTTCCTCCGAAATAACAAAAAATCTTTTCCTATTTTTCAAAAGAGAACAAAAATATTTCAGATCGTTTGCCATGAGAACTCGTCGCTACCTCTTGTCATCATGGTTTTCAGCTACAAATAAACTAGGAGATCTACCGCGCTTCACGTAGTGGTTAAAACTAATTGATAAAGAAGAAGCTCGAAATATTTCAATGCAATATAAATGGTTATAAATCATTGAGTAAACCTCAATTTTGGTCTATGTGGTTTGTCAAAAATCTCGGTTTTGGTTCATAAAGTTCATTTAATACAAATTTGCCACTACCGTTTGCAATTTTGTTTGGTTTCGATCCCTCCAATGTTAAATAAAATCGTTAGTTTAAGGGTAATTAGGTCTTTTTCCATTTTTTTTTATTGTTCTTGTTTTTATTTGGAACACCAAAGGGACCAACTAATTAGTTGGAAAACCACCCCACCTCTCCTTTTCCCTGTCGTCACCTTCAGTTCCGAACATGCCACACGCAAAACCTCTGATACCTCAAAACCATCGGTATCACCCCACTGGATTTCCACTTACCTCAAACCTAATCTCAAATCCTATCAACCCTAAAGTGCTTCAAATCCAAAAGATTTCCCTAGAATCGCCCTCCTCTCCCCTCATCTCTTCACCCCGACCTTCGATCCCATCGCCATCGAACCTATTTTCGATTTATTAACCATCGATTTAGTCGCATCACCGAAGGATTTCCGTGGATTGATCCTAAAGTTCCCTTGCATCCACGAATCAGACCCGAATTTGTGCTTGAGTCTGTCACTCACCGGAGGACGTCCGTTGATGGTGGTTCATGACAATCGCAATGAGTAGAGGTGGTGGTTCATGACAGTCACAGGGAGCAGACGAATCTTGATGGTGGTTCACACTTCACAGCAGTCGCAGGGACAGAGGTGGTGGTATTTTTGACGGGAACACAACCCACACCAACTTCATCTCCTTACACACAATCCACACGATCGACCGATTTGGTTTGGGTTTTGTGTTTATTTAGTTTTTGATTTAACTGAATTTGAGTTATATTGGGTTTCTGTCGAATATGGAGGTCCAGGAAAGAAGTTACGCCGGTGAGGGGGAACTCACAGTGATGTGTATTACGTGTCAGATATATTGTTTTACTCGGTCGGAGACACCACCATCAAGCATAGAAAGATGGGGGTTCTAGGGTGTGGTAAAGAGGAAAGGGGTGGGAAATGAAGAAGGGTTCGAATGGGTCTGTATCTGGTTGTAGGTGTTGTTAATGCCAAAAATCGTCCAGAAGGATAACTTAAGGTTGATTATGGAGCTTAACAACTAAAGATAGAAATCGTTCGACAAAACAGTGCGACGGAGACAAAAAACGTAAATAAGACGCAAGGAATTTGGTGACGCGGGAAAAACCTCAACGAGGAAAAAACCCGCAGACGACAGTGGGTGTCGTCGCTGCACTATGGTCGCCAAACAGGGGCGATGTCCTTATGTATCAAGTGTGGAGAGTACAATGATTATAAAACAAATAAAAGAATGACTTTAAATGTAAAGTAAACAGGTGTATCGTGTGCGAAAACTAATGTGTCGTGTGTAAGGACTATGTGTCGTGCGTCCTCTATTCGAGAGAGAATTTTGCTTCAAGTGTTTTCGTTGTGCAGTTCTTGTTCTTGGAATCAGAGATGCGCAAATGATGTTGTAGCCTCTGTTTATATAGCCTCCGAATGCTTTGAATGATCCCATAAAAGCTTTAAGTAACGGTCGTAACGGCTGCTGGGATTAATGCTCATAATGACCTTCGTCAGTTATAGCCGTTGGTTTTTAATGACTTTGATCCTGCATTAAATAGAGAAATCATAACAGTCATCATACGTTAGTCGGTCGAGGTCGTAAGGTATGTTACGACGGTCGAGTGTCGTGAGTAAATTTTTGATTTAAACTTTGGTCAGACGATAAAGTGTTTATGATTTTATCTTGTCATAAGAAAGTATAAGAAATATGTTTTCCTTAATTTGGTCGTGGTCGAGACTGATGAAATTTTACTCAAACAGTTTGCCCCCAAAATTTAAAAATAGAGTGGCAATTTCGAATTTCAAATATTTAAATTTTTGTCAGTAGGACGTCTGGGGTCGTGACACGTGTCGAAAGTCGTTTCGGTTGTCTTGGAACTGGATCGGTCCAATCCCAACTGAATGGGAAGTTGAAAAGGGGATAAGATCGTGACGTCATGCTGACGTGCGATTGTGTCCAACAGCTGTAAATGCCAGGTGTCGACGATCTGTCGAGCTTTTGAAGAGGTGCGGCCACGTGTCGTTCAACGAGTGACTCGACCTGACACGATCGTTTACATAAATAGCGACCCTTGGTGGATCTTTTCCAGCTTACGCTTTCAGAGAGTTTTTAGAGTGAGATTTCTTCTTGATTCCTTGCCTTTCTTCACCGAATCAATTCCAAAACCTGCGAAAAATCTTAAGTCGATTCTTAGAGTTTCTTGAGGATTAGAGCGCCTATATAAGGTACGACTTCTCATTCATTTGTATGCGTCGTAAGTCTTTCGCTAGAAAACCTAGGAAAAACTGGGATCTTTGGGGTTTTCAGACCTGCAAACTTGGTTAGCAGGTTTAGAAATGTCGACTGAGCCTGCAAGTTCCATTCGAGATCAAGATGATCTCGATGACCTTAGGAGTTTAGCAAAAATCCCTATGGGGATTACCCTGAGTAAGGCCGGTCAGATTCGACCGGAGATGTGCCCCGATGGATATGTCGTGATATACGAATATCCATTTAAGATAGGCTTCCAATGGCCCTATTCGCCTCTGGCCAAATCCTTCATGTGCGAGTGATAACTCTATTTTTAGAGTTATTATTTCCTTTTATTTTCATTTTATTTTGTCAAATTTTAGCCATTTCATTTCTCAAAACCCCCATTCTTGGTAACATTTATGAAAATGAGCAAAAAGAGTGAACCATTGAAAGAACAGGATCTAATCTCACAATCAATATAGAAAGCAGTAATTGAGAAGTTGTATGATCAAACCCAATTGTATTCAATGATGAACAGAAATACAGATCTATGAGAGAGAGAATCTCAAAGATTACAGAGAATGAATACAAAGTTATACGGGAAAAATCAATCAGTTAGCAACATAGAGCTAACTACTATTTATACTGCAACAAACATCTTAAAGCTACAGTACAAATAAGAAAGACTAATAAGAACATAACACGTGTCCTAATTAGTTTATAAAATACTAAGTAAAGTATCTTGTCATAAGTTCTGAACAGGTAGTTCAGAACTTCTGAACATTCTTCTGATAAAGCTTCTCAGATCTTCTGACTGCTCTACTCAGATTATCTGAGTCTTCTACTCAGACCATCTGACTCTTCTTATCAGACATCTGACTTCTCTACTCAGAACATCTGAGTCCTCTTATCAGATCTTCAACACTTGGTTTATTGACAAAACTTCAGATCTAACAATCTCCCCCTTTTTGTCAAATAAACTTAAACTTTGCATCATCCAGTTCTTTCAGAGCAGGAACAATCTTCTGAAGTAGCACATTTCTCAGATTAAGCCTTTTATCAATTTTGTCAATGATTTCTTGAATAATCTCAACTTGCTGATTAATTACTTCTTGAATCATGTTTGCTTCCTTCACTTTCAGCATCTTTTTCTCCAAATTGTGCTTTATGATTCTTAAAGTTCCAGAACAGTATTTTGCGGTTTCCTTTGCTCTGAAGAAGATCTTTCCACTTTTGTTTTTCAAAAATACTCCCAACTCTGGATATCTGTGAACACTTCCAGTCTTTAAATTCTTTTTCTGCTCATGATCTGTGTTGGGATTTGCCAGATAAACACATGACTTTTGTAGGTACAAAGCTATTTGAAAATCTGTATAGCAGTGCCACCTCAAGATGTAGAACATGGCCTCAATTACCACACTTCTGGCCTTTCTTTCATTTCTGTCTTTGCTCGACTCTTTGAAGCATAGAAAACTGTGTAATCTGTAGAAGTCAACTACTGATAGTTTCTCAAAATCTGCATCAGTAAAGTAATAAACCTTGCCATCTTCTCTCAGAACTTCAAAAGATAAGTACTCCATCTTTCTGAATTTCTTAACCCTCAACTCTCTGATTCCAGTGATTAAAAAATCTGAGTAAACAGCTTGCTTTGTTTTGCCAAGACATCTTAATTTTTCAGCCAACCAGATCTGAGTCTCCTTAGGTCTATCATAATACACATCCAAGAATTGTACCTCTTTTGGTTTGAAGAACTCAGGTAAATCAAATTCAAGAAAGTATCCATTTAGATCAATGGATATTTCATCTTCTTTTGGTTCAGACTGTTCAGTTTGATCAAAACTAGTTATCTGCACATTCTGAGATATTGTGTTCTGCATTTCTTCAGCTTCATCTGACAAAATTCTATTCACTTCATACTCAGCCGGGAACACAAAATCATTATGTAGAATCTTTTTGGGATTCACCTCAGATAGCAACCATTCACTACTGTTTCTGATTTTTCTTCTAAAATCTAACCTCCTCTTCACACAGTTTATGCATCTCTTCTTTAAACTCTCTTTTTCAGCATCCATACTTACTTCCATTCTAATCAACAACCAATTCAGAGTTGCATCACTGTACTTCACCAACTCTTTTAATCTGAACAATTCAAGTCTTTCGTGAACCATATATGTGAACCCTTCTGTCTCCATTCCTTCATTCACAAAACCCTTCTCATGCAGATCAACTTCTGTTTTCTTTGTGGGAGAACTCAGATTGCACTTTTCTTTTCTTTCTTCAATAGCCAACTGGAAGTCATACAAGTATATATTTCTGACATAAATACCCAGAAGTCTTCTGCATTCAATTTCTATCAAGGCTTCTTCAGTGCTAGCAAAGAACTTGACTAGAAAGATCTGATCATCAAGAGTCAATCTGTGAAAATCAAATGTAGACATGGAAACCTTTGTATTTCTTTCTTTCAGTATTTCCATTCTAACGAACATTAAACCATTGAATTCATCTTGTTGAAACATCAGAACTTTCTCGATTCTTTTCTGAATATGCAGTTTTGAGTCAGGAACTCTGAACATGTTAGAAGCTTCTGAGTAGACCATCTGAGCTCTGTCATCCATAAAACCATCAATGTTACTTTCCAAAAGCTCATACTCTCCTTCTGTGTAGTAGAGATTATCATATATTTCCTCAGGAAAAATATCATCATGAAATTGTCTGGCTAATGGCACATCACTTAACTCTAGAATGAAGTCACACACAGGTTCTTCTAGTCTTTGCAATTTAATCTTTGGAATCTCAATTGGTTTTCTGAATATATATTCAGAAGGCATAAAGAAGTCTTTCACTTTCACATACTCTTCTTCTGTATTTAACTCATCACAAAAGTTAAACCTAAAATCATCTTTAAAATCCTGAGTGTAATCCACAGTTCTGTCTTCTTCTCCCATTAGATCAATGGGTCTTATCACTTTTATTCCTTTATGAATTTTCTGAACACTCAAAGCTCTGACTACTTCATTATGCATTCTTCTGATCAATTCTTCATTCAACCTCCTTTCTTCTGATTCAGACTCCATTGCCCTTTCACTGTTATAAACCACAATATCTGTACACCTGTTTACCACTGTACTTTCCACTATTTCTTCTATTCTCAAATCAGATTCCTCAATAGCTACAGTTTCATCTGAGTTTCCTTCCATCTCAGTATCCAAGTTCAATTCCTCTGTTTTATCTGATTCATTACTATCAATACTTCCCAACTCCATTTCTTCTGTATCTGAACTGTCAAGCTGTACTATCTGAATCATCTCCTTTAAATTTTCCTGTGTCTGATCTTCTGAACTTTTTGTATTGGCTAAGTGCATGTCTGCTATCTCAAAATCTTCTATGCCAATATCATCATCAGAACTTAACCTTTGTCTTTTCTCCCCCTTTTGATGATCATGAGGATCATTATCATCAAACTTCCTTTTCAAGTTCTGATTAAAAGCAACTTCAGGTTCAGCTTCTGCAATAGGAACAGGATCAAGAGGCTTTGAAGTAGAAGCCAAAGATACACTCAGTGCTTTCAATATAGATTCCTGCATACCTTGCATCTGTTTTAACATATCTTTTTGAAAACCAGACATTATATCCACGATCTCCTTTTTGTGAGAATCCAAGGATTTCTTTACATCATCTACCTTGGTTTCAACAGAAATCAACTTTTTCTCCAACACAACTTTCAAATCTGATACTTCATCATTCAAATCCTCCATCCTCTTCTCCAAATTTTCTACTTTTTCCCCCATCTCCTTGTTTTGTCTCTGAATCTTTTCAAATTCAGAAGTTTCTAACAGTGAACCTGAACCAACAGATGGTCCAGTTTTCATGTGCCCAGAGAGCTCATGGCCTGTAGATAACACACAGTCATCTTGTACAACAGATGCACGTTTGAATGAGGCTTTTGTAATGTTCACCTCACCAGGACTTCCATCCAATCCTCGACACCCAACATTAGGTATGTCTATGAATGTTGTTTCAGGAATACGAAATTCCTGATTTGTGCAAGTGTCAAAAGGAATTTCAGGCTCAATATGAATAGGACTGTGGTATTCAGACTCAATGTGTTGAAAAATAAATTGGGATTTATCACCTCCCTCCAAATGAGTTTGGGATGGTTCCCCGGATTCGTGTGAAACAGTAGCATGTTGAAATGCTTCTGAGTGGGTATGGATGGGTTGTTCAAGATCCACCACTAGGTCCATGGTGTTTGTTTCAATATTGGACACCAAGAGATGTGAACCAATAGCATTTGTGGTTACCTGGTCAAGATTAGCTGGTTCAGAGGCATCTCTTTCTGTTTGAACCTCTGTTGACAATCTCTCATCCTCATCACTCTCATTCTGTTTTTCCTCACCAAATCTAACCAAGCTCTCAGAATTTTCCCTCTCAGGTCTCTCAGAATGTTCACCCATCTGAACATCCTCCCCCTCTCTAATTCGACTAGACTCCTCACCTCTCTTCTCAGGTTGGTCCTCTTGGGTAGGGATTTGAGGTAATTCAATTCCCATAGAGGTGCAATAAGCTTTTAAAATCTCACTCTCCCTTGGAATATAGTTCCTAAGTGATTTTGGCAATAATTTATGATTGGGATAGTTTTCAAGTCTTGTTACTGAGGTCATCTTACCCAAATAAAATGTAGGACCATGCTCTTCATTTGTTCTTCTTGAGATTGTTCTGTTTTCCTGCATGGCATACCAAATAACAATTTGCCAGTACCTTATGTAGGGAATGTATGTCAGTGGAGCATCCTTTGTCTTCTTCTGAATTGCTTTCTGATTCTTCTCAAATGTATTCTTCATATCTTCCCAAAGTATTAAAGTATAGTCATAATGCCTATTCTTCACTAAACCTTGAAATATCTGAAGAATTTGTTTAGAACCTTGATCAGCAGAACTATTTTTCCCTGACAAACATTTATTTACCACATGAAAGAAGCAAGCCCAAATAGGTGGTAATTTGTTTCTTCTGAACAAACTGAGAGTCCTCAATCCTTCATTGTATCCCAACTTCATAAACTCTGCTATTAATTCCTCTGTTAGGGGTAAATCCTCAAAATCTGTTCTTCTTTGTACATCATCTTTCTCTGGTAGATTCAGCATTTCTCTTAGTGCAGAGATAGATAAGACAAATGTCACTCCTCCAATTTCAGACACAAACTTATTATCTTCTAACCTAAGATATTTCCACCATTGTTGTATGTACTGAACAGGCACATTTTTACTTCTTGTAAACCATTTTCTGTACGGATGATGTTTGAATAACTCCATGATAATTATGTGTTCAGGCTTAAAACGACTTTCCTCAAACAATATAACACAGTTATTTTCAGATAATTTCAACCATTCACTCTCAGGAACAACTCTTTCCACTAGAATAGATCTATCTGACATAATAGAACCTGCAGCACTCTGATCATGTTCAATATTAACGTTTACCTCATCCGCATTTCCTTCAGATTCATCCATTTGTTCATCTTCTTCATCATTTCTTATTGCCCCTTCCTCTGCAACTCTATTTTGTACTTCATCATTTTCCGAATCGGATGAATCCATTATCGATTTTGTAGAATGTAGAGAAATTGGACCACTTCTTCGTATTTCAGACATGATTTAAGAAGAAAACAGATTCAAAGAACTCTGGATTTGATTCGTATCTCACGTTTCGCTCTGGAATTTGAAAGAAATTTGAAATAGGAATTTTAAGACCTATTTAAAATCCGTGAAGTTGAAAGGTTTAACGGAAAAGCGAAATCAATGTTATAACGGAGTCAACACATGTGAAATACCACAAAGGATTTAAATGAAATACGTGGCATTGTCAAACAAATATGAAGCTGACACGTGTTAGTGGATAGAATTTTGACTCAAGTCAAAGATCTGAATAACACGCACAGATGTTCTGATTCCATGACTCAGAAGAATTTTGCCTTGTAACCAAAATGTCTTTTAAAATCAACTTCTGACCAATATAAAACATTTTGATTATTCAGAAGAGGTTTGAACAGATAAGAAATGAAAACAAATCTTTTAAGCATCACAAAATGATTTCCAAAAGAATTTTGATGCTCCCCCTTGACTTGAGCATGCATTTGAGTATTTAATGATACATAAAGATGAGATAAAAAGATAATCGAAGAAGCATAATCCATACAGTTGAAGTTATTTGTATTTCTCAAAAATAAATTTTTGAAAGTTAGATTGCTGAAGTATTGACTCAGAATTTCTGACCTTAAGATTCAGAGGTTCTGATCTCAAGACTCAGAAGTTCTGAACTCAAGACTCAGAAGTTCTGAACTCAAGATTCAGAAGTTCTGAACTCAAGACTCAGAAGTTCTGAACTCAAGACTCAGAAGTTCTGAACTCACTACTCAGACAAGTTTACTTAGAAAAATTTAGCATTTTTAAGAAAAAAATATTTTCAACTAGGCAGATTAAGCATTCCTATTTTACATATGAGAAAAGAAAACCTTTTGTGATCAAGAGGCTTTGTGAACAAGTCAGCCAATTGATACTTTGTATGCACAAAGTGCATCTCTATAGTTCCTTTTTCCACATAGTCCTTTATAAAATGATACCTCACATCTATATGCTTAGTCTTCGAATGTTGAACAGGGTTCTGAGTAATAGCAATTGCACTTTCTGAGTCACAATAGATGGGAATCTTATTAAGCTGATATCCATAGTCCATGAGTTGTGTTCTCATCCACAATGTTTGAGAGCATGAAGCAGCAGCAGCAACATACTCTGCTTCAGCAGTTGAAGTGGATACACAGTTCTGTTTCTTTGATGCCCAACTCACTATTTTATCTCCCAAAAAGTGACAAGCACCAGATGTACTCTTTCTGTCCAACCTACTTCCTGCATGATCAGCATCAGTGAAAGCAGTCAATTTGAAGTCAGTTTCTTTTGGATACCATAAACCTAGATCAGGTGTTCCTTTGAGATATCTTAAAATCCTTTTGACAGCCAACATATGTGATTCTTTCGGGTTAGATTGAAATCTAGCACAGAAACAGGTAGAAAACATGATATCTGGTCTACTTGCAGTCAAATAAAGTAATGATCCAATCATGCCTCTATAAAGTTTGATATCTGCTGAAACACCTTTGAGATCAGCATCTAACTTTATGTTAGTTGCCATAGGTGTTCTCATAGAAGCACAATCAGACATTTTGAACTTTTTCAGAATATCTCTGACATATTTTCCTTGATTTATGAAAATACCTTTTGGTAGTTGTTTGACTTGAAGACCAAGGAAAAAATTCAGTACACCCATCATGCTCATTTCAAATTCAGATGACATGATTTTTGAAAAATTATCACATAATTCTGGACTGGTAGAACCAAATATTATGTCATCAACATAAATCTGAATCAGAATCAAATCATTACCCTGTTTCTTTAAAAACAAAGTTGTGTCAATCTTACCTTTCTTGAATCCTGAACCTAACAGGTGTTTAGTAAGAGTGTCATACCAGGCTCGTGGTGCTTGTTTTAGACCATATAAAGCTTTGTCTAAAATATAAACATGATCAGGGAATTCTGGATCAACAAAACCTTCAGGTTGATGGACATACACCTCTTCATTAAGTTTGCCATTTAGAAAGGCTGATTTGACATCCATTTGATACACCTTGAAGTTTTTATGTGCAGCATAGGCTAAAAATATTCTGATTGCCTCTATTCTTGCCACTGGTGCAAATGTCTCATCATAATCAATTCCCTCTTGTTGACAGTATCCCTTAGCAACCAATCTTGCCTTGTTTCTGATGACAACACCTGATTCATCCTTTTTGTTTCTGAACACCCATTTAGTTCCAATAATAGATTTACCTTCAGGCTTTGGAATGAGTCTCCAGACTTTATTTCTTTCAAATTGAAGCAATTCCTCTTGCATTGCTGAAATCCAGTCTGGATCCTCTAAGGCTTCATTAGCTTTCTTTGGTTCAATCACACTCAAGAAACCAGCAAACATTGCTTCATTTGCTGTAGCTGATCTGGTTTTTACTCCTGCTGAAGGATCACCTATTACTTGATGAATAGGATGATTTTTAGTCCATTTATTTGCACTAGGAAGTACATCAATCTCTGAATAATTGTTGTTTGCATCATTCTCATCAATGATTGATTGTAATTCTGAACTGTCCCCTTGTTCTGATGTATGAATAGGAGTCATATCCAAGTTTGGGTTCTGATTAATTAAGTCATAATTCAGAGTGACTTGTTCAGAGTTCTGAGTACAAGAATCAGAATTCTGATTACAAGGTTCAGAATTTTCACCACTTGTATGTATTAGATTTGGACATTCCTCTGATGGACCTTTGTCAGAAATTACAGTTGATTGAACTATTTCTGGAGTCTTATTTTTCATCTCTTTGACCATCTTTGGGTTTTCATATTCTGCATAAGAATCAGAAATTAGTTCACTAAAAGCATCCTTAAATAGTAAATTGAGTTCTGAACAAATAGGATTAGAATTTGTATCAGAAGTCATTTTTGTCTTGTTCAGCATGAGTTCTGAACTGTCTTGTTCAGAAGTCCGCATTCTGGCTTCATCAAAAGTTACATTTATGCTCTCCATCATCCTCTTGGTTCTTCTATTGTAGATTCTGAATGCTTTGGAAGTTAAAGAATAACCCACAAAGTATCCTTCATCTGCCTTTTTATCGAATTTGGCAAGATTTTCTCTGTCTCTGAGAACATAGCACCTGCAACCAAAAACATGAAAGAATTTGATTAATGGTTTTCTTTTATTTATCAGTTCATAAGCAGTCTTATTTAATCTCTTATTGATTAAAGTTCTATTTTGTGTAAAACAAGCAGTTGCAATTGCTTCAGCCCATAGGAAAGTAGGAAGATTTGCATAAGCCAGCATTGTTCTCGCAGCTTCAACTAGAGTTCTATTCTTCCTTTCAACAACACCATTTTGTTGAGGAGTTCTGACAGCAGAAAAATTGTGAGAAATCCCAGAACTTTCTAAAAAATTCTGAAGAGTCTCATTTCTGAACTCTGTTCCATTATCACTTCTGATTTTCTGAACTTGAAGTTGTAAGAGAACTTGAATCCTTTTGATAAAATTTATCAATGTAGTAGCAGCTTCTGACTTAGCTCTTAGGAACTCAACCCACGTGTATCTGGATAATTCATCAACAATCACAAGCATATATTTCTTTCCTCCCATCGATTGAACTGAAATTGGACCACAAAGATCAGTATGAATCATTTCTAATGGTGCTTTGCAAGATGAGTCCATTTTTAATTTGTGAGAACTCTTTTTCATCTTGCCCATTTCACAAGCTGAGCATAATGATTCTTTTTCAAATTTAAGCTTTGGTAAGCCTTTAACCAAATGTTTTGCAACAAGATTATTAAGATCTTTGAAATTCAGATGAGAACATCTTCTGTGCCAAAGCCAGCATTCATTTGCAGTTGATTTTGATAAAAGACAAACTGTATTTAATGTTTTCAATTTTGAAAACTTAACTACAAATAAGTCCATATGTCTTTTGGCCCAGAAGACTTTAACATCATTTTCAGTTAAAATCATGCAACCTGTTATTTGAAACTTAATTTGACAAAGACTGTCTAAAAACTGACTTATACTGAAAAGATTATGCTGTAATCCTTCAACATAGAAAACCTTTTGGATAGTCAGATCCCCTTTAGTTAAATCCCCATAACCTTTGACTTGTCCTTTGCTGTTATTTCCAAAGTTTACTGCTCCTCCAGCCTTTTCTGTGAAGTTTGATAGAAAAGACTTCTGACCTGTCATGTGTCTTGAGGCTCCTGAATCTAAAAACCACACATGACAGCCCTGCAAAAGGATCAGTTAGGTTTAGGTACCCATTTTGGAATGGGTCCATCTTTGTTAGCTTTGTCATTGGATTTAACATTAGTACCTTTTACTCTCCACTCAAAATCTTTCTTCAAACACCACTTTCCTTGAACTTTTATGAAGTCAGAACATTTTCTGCTTACAAGCTTGTTCAAATTCTTTTTGAGAGTTGTAACTTTTGGTTTTGCTATATTTTCAACTTTCTTTTCTTTTATCTTTTCTTTCTTCTGAGTCTGAGGAACAGAAATTTTCTTCTTTTCTGTATTTTGAGAAACAGAAACTTTCTGAATATCTTTTCTTATGTATGAAACAGAAGTTATTTTGACTTGACATTTATGAGAATATTGGAATGAATCATTTTTACATCTAACACAAACAAGATTTTTCTTTGCAAGTGACAATAAATCTGAAACATAGATCATTTCATTTTTATTTATACTGTTCAGAGTACAATTGCCCTTATTACAAGAATTTCTAGCGTTTAGTTCAGAAGTAGATTTCATTCTAAGCTTCTCAAGTTCCCTTTTCAGATCATTCAACTTTGCAAGATCATCTTTCCTTTTGCTTTCTTCTTTTTCTGAAAAATTCAAGTTCTTTTTGTTAGAAGAATTAGATGATTCACCTTTTTCATATGTACTTGATTCATTAAAGAATTTATCATTTTCTCTTGAAGCATTAATTTTAAAAAGATCATACTCAGTCTTCAGTTTTTCAAGCTCTGTTATTTTCTGAATAAAAATATTCTTTTCTTTCAAAACTTCTTCAAGTTTAATATCCACCTCACAGAAATCATTTTCAAGTTCATCATAAGCTTTCCTTAAATCCTCAAGTTCTTGACTCACAAGATTAAATCTCTTTTCAAGTTGCAAAAATTCATCTGATTTTGTTTCAGAAAATCCAGTTGAATCAGACTTCTGACTACCTGAGTCAGAGTTCTGATTTACAGACTTAGATGTCTGATCTTTAGACTCAGAATTCTGACTACAAAGTTCAGAATCCTGACTAGAAGTTTCAGACTTCTGATTGACTGTTTCAGAATTTTTACTTGTGTCAAATATGCTCTCAATGTCATGATATGAAAAACTTGGTTGTTTATTTTTGTAGCTGACATTTAAGGAATCATACTTGAATTTAGTATCATTGTATCTTGGCTTTTCATCTGTTGGTTTAGAAACTTCTTTCTTAACCTTTTCTTCTGAACCAACTGACTTTTCTGTTTTAAACTCAGAAATTGTCTCATCTGACTTTTTAGAGTTTGGTCTTTGCAAATTGTCAGAACTTGTTATAGAACTAGCAGGTCTTATGAAAACTTCAACAATTTCTGGGATTTTTGGCTTAGAAACTTGAAGTTTTTCATACAAGTTAATTGGAGCTCTTTTTAAAGTGACATTTTCTTCCAATCCCAATCCCTTCTTTGGGTTGTAAAATCTTGTATCTTTAACATTGCTTAATAAAAGATTTAGTGTTTGCTGAGTCTGACCCCTTTTCAAATTCAGATCTTCTAATTCTTTAATTTTGGTGTATAAATTCTTTCTTTCTTCAAATAACATATCAAATTTTATTTGTAAATCACCTTTTTCATCCTTTATTTTTGAAAACTCAACTTTTAGTTCAGAAAGCCTTTTCATCAATTCAGAATTTTCATCTTTAACTTTCTGTTTCTCAGCCTCAGATTCTTCATATTGTTCTTTTATTACTTCTTTTTCAATTCTGAATTTGTTAACCAAAGTTCTTTCTCCTTTTATCTGTTTTCTTAGATTAGCAAATTCAGTTTTCATTTCACCAATCTGTGTCATTAACTCTAATTCAAGTGAAGAATGTACCTCAGCAGATGACTCAGAATCAGCATCTTCAAAATCAGAATCATCCTCATTCCTCATTTTTGCCATATAGCTCTGCATCTGTGGAAAGTTGATGTGATCATCTTCATCAGAAGTATAGTACAACCAATTCTCCTGTTCAGCCAACAAAGCAATTTTATCATCTCTCTTCTTTGCAAGCTGAGCCTTCTTGGTGTAGTACTCATAGTCTTTCACAATTTTAACTCTGCAATCCTTAGCATAGTGGCCAGATTTTCCACATTTGAAACACAAATTCTTTTCTTTTCTTTCATCCTTCTCTTCATTGTTTTCTTCACTTCTCTCTACTCTCTTTTCAAACTTATTTTCTTCTCTGTCTTCTTTCTTCTTATAGTCTGAACTCCCAACTCTCTTATAATTTCCTTGAAATCTACCCTTCCCATACCTTTTATTGAAAGTATTTGTCAACAAAGCTAGTTTCTCAGCCATTATCTTGATATCTTCATCATCTTCTGATCCTTCTTCCTTGTCAGATTCTTCCAGATTAGGTATCTCTGATAGATATGCAGTCTTTTTGGGTGCTTTGATTGCTTTGGACTTTGATAAGAACGCTAACTGATCAGCAACATTTTTCTTCTCTTCCACAACTAACTTGACAGAGTCTTCATGTTGATTAAGAACACAGAATAGATCATTTAAGTCTTCTTCACACATATCCTTGTTCATTTGCAGACTTATGGCAAATGATGACCATTCTGAATTTAGACTGTTCAGAAATTTGTAATTTATTTCTGATTTTGTTTTCTTCAGTCCATTTCTTCTCAAGTCATTTAGAATAGTGCAAAATTTACTGTATGTCTGTGTCAAACTTTCTGACTCTTTTGCTTTGAACCTTTCATAAGCATTTATGCTTTGATTTAACTTTGCCTGAATAGATCTTACAGTTCCTAACATTTGCCTTTCCAATTCGTCCCACATTTCTTTAGCTGATGATCCACTGTCAATCCTGTTAAGAACCTCATTTGGGACAGCCAAAGTCATCAAAGTAATTGCTCTTTTGTCAATAGCATGCCTATTTTTCTGTTCAGCTGTGTATTGGGAATAACTCTTTTTCACCCTGGTCGCTGGAATTTCTGGAGTTGTCTCTGTAGCAGGGGTTGCAGCAACATCGATGTATACTTCAATTGGGCCTTCTCGAATAGAAATCATAAGGTTTTCATCAATGTTGTCTAAGAATTGGATCATTCGGATTTTCCATTGCTGATACTCTTCTGGTATAAGAACAGGCGGTTTGGTTTCAGATCCCATGGCTAGATATTCTTTAGAAGACATGATTGTAAGAAAATTCAACAGAAAGACAAATTCGAGTTTCTTGATCGAAATTTAACAGGTAATTCAAGAATTGACAAGAATTCAAGAACTAGCCCTAGCAGCGGAATTGAATTTTGAATGAATCAAGAACTCTTCAAGAAATTTATCAATTGATCTTCGCGATAACAATTTTGAACGAATTTGTTTGTTGATTGGCTCTGATACCAATTGAAAGAACAGGATCTAATCTCACAATCAATATAGAAAGCAGTAATTGAGAAGTTGTATGATCAAACCCAATTGTATTCAATGATGAACAGAAATACAGATCTATGAGAGAGAGAATCTCAAAGATTACAGAGAATGAATACAAAGTTATACGGGAAAAATCAATCAGTTAGCAACATAGAGCTAACTACTATTTATACTGCAACAAACATCTTAAAGCTACAGTACAAATAAGAAAGACTAATAAGAACATAACACGTGTCCTAATTAGTTTATAAAATACTAAGTAAAGTATCTTGTCATAAGTTCTGAACAGGTAGTTCAGAACTTCTGAACATTCTTCTGATAAAGCTTCTCAGATCTTCTGACTGCTCTACTCAGATTATCTGAGTCTTATACTCAGACCATCTGACTCTTCTTATCAGACATCTGACTTCTCTACTCAGAACATCTGAGTCCTCTTATCAGATCTTCAACACTTGGTTTATTGACAAAACTTCAGATCTAACAACCATAGTCTTTAATAAATTATTTGGTGGAGTTTTGTTGCTTTTTCACGAAAATCTCGCAGTGACTTGCGCATCCCACTCCACTCCCCACTATCGAGCAGAAGAAGAAGACAAAAGAAAAGAAACTCTTAGATGGGATGTAAATGCTCTGGAAAATGGAAGGTTCAATGGCAGAAATATGAGGTTAAGAAGTACAAGCATCTTTCTTGAAGATGGCATCAAGTACACACATGGTACTTTAAAGTTGACTTGATGAAAAGGTGAAGGGTCCATTGGGTAAAAGAGTTACAAGATGGTGGATAAAAGAATTGTTCAAAGTGCAGAAATTCATCTATATACTTCAGTCCTTATTCACTAGATAACCCATTGTGTAAAACCCAAACCTTCCTTTGAGTATAAATAGGGGTGTTGGGTTTATTTATTATCATCTTGGAAATCCTTGAATATCTCCAACTACCACATTGTAGTGATAGTTTTAGTTTAGCTCTCTAGTTTACTGTTGTAGTTCTTAATTTCTTGCATTTAATTTCCTTAGTGTAATCGCTAGTTTCTCGTAATCAGTGGTAGTGACGTACCTTCGTTCCCCACTGCGGTTTTAATACGAGTCACTTTCTTTTTATTTATGTTCATCTCTTCATCTTTTGTTTTCTTTACTTCGGAAATGTTAGGCTAAGCATCCTTTGAGATGTAGGAAAGAGAAGTACCTGGATTTTATGAAAAATGCTTGAGTAATCTTTATATTTGGAATATTTGTTGTTTTGGTTATTCACTCTCGATGATTGCCCAATGATGCGAACAAGCCGATCACTTGTAAGGATCTAAAGTCTATTTCTTAACTCAGAAATGAGTAGAACGCAGTGACACGAGCTTGGATAATGCTAGGGGATTCGAAAGAATTCTTATGACACTTGCGAAAGTGAGGTCGACACAGTGAGCTAATCTCAACCCACTGGAGTAGTAGGCAAGCTAGTTGGTGTATTTTAAACACTTAGAGTATTTGTCTCTACACATTCCATCGAGACCTGAAAATGTCCATTTTGAGATTACCATTGACAAAACAATAAATACTAAGAGTATGGGATTTTTGCTTAAGGGTGTGAGTATTTTGTAACCGGGCTTTTCTAGCGAAAATGCCTACCTCGAGTACAAGGATCACTTTTTAGGATCAGGTATTTAATATAAAATCTAGGGAAAATCTAACCTACATTCCTCCTTTTAAATCTTTAGTAAAATCGTTAAAGTAGCTATTTCACCGAACAAACCAAAATATTGCTTTTTCTGTAATTGAAACCTGTAAAAGGAGCTCATGAGAACCGTATTGTCTTGATTGCCCAGTCTCTGTGGATTCGATTCTGGTATTTTACCAACTATTACTTGCTGTGACGATCATAGTGGACAGTGTACACTTGCACTTCCCACTGTGGACAGTTTGCAACCCACTGCGATTAAAACACATATTTCGCACGTACCAAGTTTTTGGCGCCCTTGCCGGGGACTGGCGTGATTTTAAATCTCAAGACATTAGTTTTTGTTCGAGCCCGAGTAACTCGTTTTTCTAAGCTGTTCGTGTTGCATGCCACGGCTACAACACGAACCTTTGGTGCCAATCGATCTTGAAATAGAGAAAACTTTTCGAAGAAGACGTAAAAACAAGAACACAAATCGAAAACCCCCTGTGGAACCCACTACAAACATGGCAGATGTAGGAGGTGAAAGACCCGTTAATCCACCACCATTAGTGGAGACCACAGTGACGATTGCCGATAGCAAAGATCGAAAAATACGGAACTATGCTACTTCCGGAGTTGGTGATTTAAGCTCCGGAAATTTAAGACCCAACATTGTTGCAACTAATTTTGAACTCAAACCGGTGATGTTTCAAATGATCCAAGCCATGGGTCAGTTTGGAGGATCACCATCTGAGGATCCACACTCGCACTTAAAATCTTTTTTGGAAACGACTGATTCCTTTCAATTGAAGGTGTGAGTGATGAAGCGTTAAGACTAATGCTTTTCCCTTTTTTGCTAAGGGATAAGGCAAAGACTTGGCTGAACTCACACGCACCTCACTCGATAACCACTTGGCAAGAACTTGCTGACAAATTTTTACAAAAATACTTTCCTCCAATAAGGAATGTAAGGTTTCGAAATGATATTATTTTGTTTAGGCAAGAAGAAGATGAGGCTGTTTCGGATGCATGGGAACAATTTAAAGTTTTACTTTGAAAGTGCCCACATCACGTCATCCCACATTGCTTCCAATTGGAGACCTTTTACAATGGTCTTTCCAATGCGGCCAAGATCATCTTAGATGCAACCGCAGGTGGAACATTCACAAGTAAAACCTACAATGAAGGATATCAAATCTTAGAAAAAGTGTCCAACAACAATACCGAGTGGTCCAATCCTAGAGCAACAATACCAAAGACCAACACCATTGACTCCGAGGCACTCAAAACCATGAATGTGCAGCTCGTGGCCTTAACCAAATTAGTTTTGAATCAAAATAGAGGCCAAGTCAATTCCGCAACTCATCTCGCCGAAAACTGCTCCCTCTGTGGAGAAGAGCATGTTTTTGATTATTGTCCAGCAAATCCCGAGCCCGTTAATGTTATAGAAACCAACCCGAGGAACAATCCATATTCGCAGACTTATAATCCAGGTTGGAGAAATCACCCGAATTTCTCTTGGGCTGGTAATCCAGGACTCCAACCCCACGGGGCGAGTCATGTCCAGCAAAGACCGCAAAACCCCCTGGATTTCAACAACATCACAGTGGGCAGCACCCACAGAACTTTCACCAGGGACAATCCTCAAAACAGTTTCAACCACGAGGAACTCAACCCGCTGAGACTCAACCATCACTTGAATCAATTCTCAAAGGTTTCATGAATCAAACTCAAGCAGCCATTAGGAACATAGAGTCCCAAGTAGGACAACTAGCTGTCGAAGTCAAGAATAGACTACCAGGGACGTTACCTAGTGACACCGAACACACTAAGGTGATAGGAAAAGAGCAAGTCAAGTCCATAACACTTAGGAGTGGAAAGGATCTGAAAGATATCATTTTTGATTCTGATGATTCACCTCAAATACCCACAGTCCCTAAAACCACAGTGGTCACTCCTCAAGTCACTGTCATTCCCACAGTGAGGACCGATGTCGCTGAGCTTCCCACTTTTGGACCTATACCAAAACCTATTATTCCAAAGCCAACACCACATCAAACTCAAATTGACCCACAAAATGTACCTTTTCCTGAAACAATGAAGACTAAAAATGTCAATGTTCAATTTAAAAAATTCTTAGACATTTTTAAACAACATCATATTAACATACCCTTGGTAGAAGCTCTCGAGCAAATGCCAAGCTATGTTAAGTTTCTAAAGGATATTTTGAACAAAAATAGAAAGTTGGGTGAGTTTGAGACTGTGGCTTTGACCAAGGAATGTAGTGCCCTCCTTACTAGCAAGATCCCGCCTAAGTTGAAAGACCCGGGTTGTTTCACCATTCCATGCACAATAGGAGGACAAGAAGTAGGTCAAGCACTTTGTGATTTGGGAGCTAGTATAAACTTGATGCCATTGTCCATTTTCAACAAGTTAGGTATTGGAGAGGCTAGACCCACAACCGTGACATTACAACTAGCCGATCGGTCCATTGCCTACCCAAAGGGAAAAATAGAAGATGTCTTGGTCCAAGTGGATAAATTTATCTTCCCCGTCGATTTTCTAGTTCTAGATTATGAGGCCGATAAAGATATCCCAATCATCTTAGGGCGTCCGTTTCTTGCAACCGGACGTACTTTGATTGATGTGCTCAAAGGGGAACTCACTATGAGAGTCAATGACCAAGAGGTAACTTTCAATGTCTTCAAGTCCCTTAAGTACATAGAAACCGAAGACTGTTTTGCTTTGAGTTCGATTAGTGGTGCCCACAGTTTTGATACAGTGACCACAGTGGGGAGTGAAAGTGAGCACTCCGATTCCGAGAGTGATGACACTTTTGAGGATGAGTGTAACGCAATAGTGGCACCCTTTGAACCTTTGGACTTCAAGGACAGAAATGTTCAACCCCCTTCAATAGAACAACCTCCCAAGTTAGAGCTTAAACCATTGCCTTCCCACTTAAAATATGCTTATCTCGCTAAGGATAATAAACTTCCCGTTATTATCTCTTCCAAACTTAGTGAGAAACAAGAACAACTTCTGATTGATTTGTTACTGAAGCATAAGAAGGCAATTGGTTGGACCATAGCGGACATTAGAGGTATTAGCCCCTCCTTATGTCAACATAAGATTAACTTGGAGAGTGACCACCCTGGAAAAGTCCAACCTCAAAGAAGGTTGAACCCCATCATGAAGGAGGTAGTTAAAAAAGAGGTTTTGAAGTGGTTAGACGCCGGTATTATCTACCCAATAGCTAGTAGTAGTTGGGTGAGCCCCGTCCAATGTGTCCCTAAAAAGGGAGGGACGACCGTAGTGAAGAACGAAAAGAACGAGCTCATTCCTACTAGGACTGTCACGGGGTGGAGAATATGCATGGACTATAGACAACTCAATCAAGCCACTAAGAAAGATCATTTTCCCTTACCTTTCATCGACCAAATGCTTGATAGGTTAGCGGGAAAAGAATTCTATTGTTTTCTAGATGGATACTCCGGATACAACCAAATCCATATCGCACCCGAGGACCAAGAAAAGATACCTTTACTTGTCCCTACGGTACTTTTGCATTCCGGAGGATAGCATTGGGATTGTGTAATGCCCCAGCCACCTTCCAACGTTGTATGATGGCCATTTTCACCGACATGATAGAAGACACCATAGAAGTTTTTATGGATGACTTTTCTGTGATAGGGACATCGTTTGACAACTGCCTGGGAAATTTAGAGAAAATCCTAGTGAGATGTGAGACCCATGACCTTATTTTGAATTGGGAAAAATGTCATTTTATGGTAGAGGAGGGTATTGTCCTAGGTCATCTTGTCTCAAAAAGAGGGTTGGAAGTTGACAAAGCCAAGCTTGAGGTAGTGGCACAACTTCCCGAACCCACAACGGTGAAAGGTATTTGAAGCTTCTTGGGTCATGCGGGTTTTTATAGGAGGTTCATCAAAGATTTTTCAAAAATAACAAAACCCCTATGTAACCTATTGCAACATGAAAAAGAATTTATTTTTATCCAAGAATGCCGAGATGCTTTTGAAACAATCAAGGAAGCCTTAGTTACTGCACCCATAGTGACCACTCCTGACTGGTCACTCCTATACGCCAGCGAGTGGGCTGTGGGGGCTGTTCTCGGACAAAGAAAGAACAAAGTTTTTCACCCCATTTATTATGCAAGTAAAACACTGATTGAGGCTCAAATTAATTATACTGTCACTGAAAAAGAATTACTTGCGGTGGTGTTTGCTTTTGATCGTTTCAGGTCGTATTTGATAGGGACGAAGGTCATTATACATACTGATCATGCAGCGATAAAATATTTGATCAACAAGGCCGATTCCAAGCCACGTTTGATTCGATGGGTTCTATTGCTGCAAGAATTCGACCTTGAGATCATTGATAGAAAAGGAACAAACAATCAGGTAGCTGACCATTTGTCCAGGCTCGAGAAGATAGTGACCACTGCAGATCCCACTCCGGTCAAAGAGAATTTTCCCGATGAACAATTGTTATCAGCCCAACATCATGAGAATAATGTTCCTTGGTATGCTGACATTGCAAATTTTTTAGCAAGTGGACTAAAACCCCACGGGATGAGTGGACAACCATTTAAAAAGTTTTTACATGATACACGACAATATGTTTGGGACGACCCTTTCTTATATAAGATAGGAGCGGACCAAATATTGAGGCGTTGTGTCTACGGGAGTGAGCAACATCAAATACTCCATGGTTGTCACACATCCCACTACGGTGGCCACTTTGGTGGAAACCGCACTGCTGCAAAAATCTTGCAAAGTGGGTTCTTTTGGCCCACTGTGTTTAAAGACTTTCGAATTTGTGAAAAATTATGAGCAATGTCAACGCACCGGGAACATTTCGCAAAGAAACGAGATGCCTCTTAATAACATCCTAGAGGTAGAACTTTTTGATGTTTGGGGGATCGATTTCATGGGTCCTTTTCCGAACTCAAACAATAATTTTTATATCTTGGTTGCGGTAGACTATGTTTCGAAATGGGTGGAAGCCATTGCTTGTCACTCTAATGATGCCAATACCGTGGTGAAATTTTTGCATAAAAATATTTTCACTCGATTTGGAACACCACGGGCATTGATTAGTGACGAAGGCACCCATTTTGTGAACAAAGTCATGAGCTCGGTCCTTGCTAAGTATGATATACATCATAGAGTAGCCACCGGATACCACCCGCAAACCAACGGTTTAGCCGAACTTTCAAACCGTGAGATCAAAGGTATTTTGGAGAAAGTCGTTAAACCACATCGCAAGGATTGGTCAATCAAACTTGATGATGCTCTTTGGGCCTATCGTACGGCCTATAAAACTCCCTTGGGAATGTTTCCATTTAAATTAGTTTTTGGCAAAGCTTGCCATTTACCGATTGAATTGGAGCACAAGGCGTTTTGGGCCCTTAAAGAGCTTAACATGAGTGAGGATGCTGCAGGAATTAAGAGATGTTTGCAAATGCATGAACTAGAGGAGTTGAGATACCACTCCTATGAAAATGCAAAGTTGTACAAAGAAAAGGCCAAGATGTGGCACGATCGAAGAATCAACCATAGGGAGTTCATGGAAGGACAACAGGTACTATTGTTCAATTCCCGTCTTAAACTCTTTCCATGTAAGCTAAAATCACGATGGACGGGACCATACACCATTGTCAAGGTGAGTCCCTTTGGAACAGTGGAGTTAAAGTCCCCACAGTCTGGTCAAACGTTTAAAGTCAATGGGCAGAGATTGAAGCATTTTCTGAGCGAGAGTGCTCACATTCCATCCAACTCTCCACCCCACTATGGTTAAGTAACATCGGGACCACTTGTAAATATTTTATTTCAGTTATTTGTTGTCTTTCTATTATTTTTGGTATTTTTAATTCTGCATGGTAGTTTATTTTGCATGTGTGTAGGAGAGATTGTGAATTTTTGAAGAAGAGTCAAGAAAATGCTTCGCAGTGACTTAGCGCAAGTCACTGCGCTTCCCACTGCCGAACTGACGAGAAGATGGGACGGTTTTTGGGGGCCCAATGGCTGACACACATCACCTTTTTCCTTACACACAAGTCTACTTTTGCTGCCACTTGTCCTATCTCGCCATTTTTCAAGAAAAGCCATCATATCTTCTATCTCTCTCTCTCCAAAAGTAACGGTTCCCTCCATTTTTTTTATTACCCAAAAGATAAACCTTTTCAATCCTAAATTCCAAAAACCACCTTAACTCCTAATATTCAGAAACACATACTCTCTCTTCTTCTCTATTCTCCCTCACGAACCGAATCAAAGAGAAAACCTTTCCAAGAAAACCCTAACAATGGCCAGAAGCAAAAGATTGAATACCCACCCGGAGGAGCCCAACCGAGCGGCAGTCCGCCGCAGAAGCACCGAAGCTAACCCGCCGGAAACCATCACCGGCGACTGGAACGAACCGCCGCCATCCTCCGGCGAGCATCCGACTGTACCCGAAATTCCAGATGCCGGGTCATCCAAGCAAGAGGGTTCGAAGGCTGCTTCTTCTTCAAAGGTTTCGGATTCTAGTGTAAGTCATTTGGATGACAAGGACTTGCAGAATGACGAAGAAATGCAGAGGTTACAAGAAGAATACCACCAAAGACTTTCTGCAATCCGAAAAAGAAAGGAAGAGGTTGAAAAGAAACACAAAGAAGAGGAAGAAAGGCTGAAACGAGAAGAGGAGGAAAGGTTAAGGAAAGAAGAGGAAGAGAGGAAACAACGAGAAGAAGCCGAACGATTGGCAAGAGAAGAAGAGGAGAGGAAAAAGATTGAACAAGAGAAACTTCTTGAGGAATAGAGAAAACGGGCAAAGGCTGAGAAAAAAAGGGTTGAAGAAGAAAGGATGAGAAAGGAAGAACAAGACCGAAAAAAACAAGAGGAGGAAAATCGAAAGAAAGAGGCAGAGGATGCGGCACTCAGGAACAAGGAGCAGATTCAAACTGAAGAAAACCTCCAAGTCACAAACACTGTTTATTTGGAGGCACTTAAGAAGGCTGCCCACAGTGAGGACGACCCTATGAGAAGAGCATTACGGAAGAAAGGAATGGTCACCAGATCTGGGGTGACCATTTCGCAGAAAACACCGGCCAAGAAACCAAGGAAGCAACCATCAGGGAAAGGTAAGGGTCTTGAACCCTCTTTAAGTTCATCATCTGTTGATTATGATGCTGGGGATGAACAAACCCAATCTGAAAACCCATATTAGTCCACAGTGGGGACTGAGCATGCCCCCAGTGGGGTGCCCAGGCAGTTCACGACCCCAGAGGCCGCTGCCCACTATGACTGCATTTCCAAGCACAAGTTGAACCTAGAGAGGGGTTTTGACCCCGACTTGGTGGAGGCCAACCCATTTATCAAGGATAGGGTTATACAACATGATTGGACGACATTGGCATCTGCCAATCGTCGAGCCAATGCTTCTTTGGTTAGGGAGTTCTATGCCGAGGCCTCTCAGATGAAGGACCCTTTTGTAAAGTCCGGGGTCGGACCGTGTATTATCATGCCACTGCTATCAATACGGTCCTTGGAATAAGGGCCCCGACTACATGCGCCTTTGCGCAATTCCTCAAAAATATGGGCCCAGCAGATGAAGATGGTATTTTAAAAGTTTTGGCAATTGAAGGCAAGCCTTGGGACAAAGATGGCAGTAGACGGTGCCTACACGCTAGCTCCCTCACTACCGAGGCCGATGTGTGGTTCCAGTTTTTACGTGCCTCCTTGTCCCCGACTACTCATGATACGACCTATCAATGCACAAGTGCGCCTTGCTGTACTACATCCTTGCGGGTAAACCGATCAATCTAGGAATCGTAATGCACGGTGCCATCCACCAAGCTCGCACCCGAAAGAAGGTAATCCTCCATCTTCCTTGTCTTATTACTTCATTACTAATCAATGCTGGAGTGCCAGCTGCTCAGGAGGACAAGTTGATTGAATCCATGAATAACATTAGCATCCTAACCATTAAGAAGATGGGACGAGCGATCACTACTCCTACCAATGATCCTGCTGACGAACAACCCACAGTGAGATCCACTGGTACCCCACTACGGCAGTCCACTCCAGGAAGCACAAACAATCCCATGACGGCCATTCTGCAAGCATTGACAGCCCTCACCTATCGTATCGATCTCATGGAAGCCCAGCAGAAGCATATGAACCGAGCTACCGAATCATTCTGGATGTATACAAGGGATAGGGATATGGTTGTGAACCAAATGTTACAAGGTGCTGATCCCGAGTTGCACGCACAACTCCCTGAATTTCCCGAAGGTATTTGCCCCTCGAATGACAGTGAAGATGGTTTCGATGAAGACTCCGCCGCAAGCTCACCGCAAGCAACTCCGACCCACTAATGGTTTGTTGGGACTATGGTCCCCACTTTTGATGCTCTCAAAAACAATTTCTGTTTTATGTTTGGTTTCGTATTCTGCTAATGGCTAGGCATATGACAATATTTGCTACTTTTTATTTTTAATGATGCATGAAATCCTGCTGCTAAGTAGGTAATTTTGGATACTAACTCACTTCTTGTTTGAATGCTTGTTTGATCCATTTCCATTTCAAGGTACAACTTTCGGCTTCCGACTTAAAAGGTCCCTTTTGTAAGTACGAATCTCAACTTGTCACCATGAAATGATATAGGCCATCTTTGCATTCAAACACGACCTTTTTGTACCCCCAACCACCTCTTTCGCATAAATTTCCTAGTCACAGTGGGGACACTATGCAATCTTAAGTTTGAGGTGGGTACTTCCAGAGTGACTTCCAGTCTTTCCACAGTGGGGATACTGTGAAGTCATAAGTTTGAGGTGGGTAAGCCATACCTGTTAATGCCAAAAATCGCACAAAAGTACAACTTAAGGTCGATGTGGACATTTAACAACTAAAGAAACGTATCTCAAGCCAAATAACACAATTGCGAGGAAAAAGTAAATAAGACGAGAAATTTGGTGACGCGGAAAACCCCAAAACGAGGGAAAAAACCGCGGTCGACTCTGTGGGAGTCGACAGTGCACTATGGTTCGCCAAACAGGGGTGAAAGTCCTTTTGTGACAGATGACATGTGTACAATAGGTTACAAATGAAGTAAAAATACACTTAGTCGTGTGTAAAAAGTGTGCGTCGTGTGTTTAAACGTGCGAAACAAACTGCTGTCGTGCGACTTGAACTGTTGTCATGCAGTGTGAACTGTTGTCGTGCGGTGTGAACTGTTGTCGTGCGGTACTTGAGTTAGCGACGTGTGCTCGAATGCGAGAGAGAAAATATAGAAGTAGATGTGAAATGTCGTTGTATAGCTTGATGAAATTCGTCCTCCCTTGCTCAAGGCTGGAGCGTGCCTTTACATAGGTTCCGCCGGTCATTAATGTGCTTTAATGATTGCTCTTGTAACCGCTGCCGACATTAAATGCGCTTTGATGATTGGCTTTGTAACCGCTGTCGAGTCTTTAATGTCATTTAAGAGCTCGACCGTTATTGTCCGTTGTACCATAATGGTTTGTAGACCTGCATTAATGAACAAAAGAAACGGCTGTCGACCATTGATAGTTAGTGTAATCGTAAGACCGTCTTAAGTTTAGGACGTCGGTCTTATGGAGCATACGACCGTTGTCGAAATACAAGACCATGTATATGACTGTAAATGTCTTGTAAGACCTTATCTTAGTAAAAAATGTCGTAAGACCACTAAGTCGTTAGACTAGGATGACGATGTTGCAGGACTAGAGCGATATAAGACCGACGACAGGAGACTGTCGACGTAAGACCAACGAGTCGTAACTGGCGACATAAGACTAGTGACGTAAGACTAGCGATGTGCGACGTGCGACACGTGACGTGCGATCATTAGATGTAAGATACTGTCTTGATGACTATTGACGCAATATGTCTTTTAATAACAACTATCGTATGTCGGGGATAAGGCAATAATGGGTATTACCTTCATCGATCGGGGGTATGACTTTTGTAGGCATTAGGGTAATCGAAGTCCATGGGTCATGCCGAAGGAATTCCTCAGGTCGGTCGAGGGTGTGATTTTTTACCCAAATAGTTAGCCCCTCGAGATTTGAATTTCAAAGCCATTTGAATTTCAGATCTCGTACCAAAGTAAAATGTGTTTATACGGAGACGTGTCACTTTTGCTAAGAAAATCGACTTGGTTAGTGTTAATGCGAAAAATCGCACCAAAGGGACAACTTAAGGTCGATGTGGACTTAATCAACTAAAGAAAGGATCTTTCGACGAGACGTGCGACGAGGGAAAAAATAAATGAGACAAGAGATTTGATGACGCAGGAAAAACCTCAATCGAGGAAAAAACCTGCGGACGACAGTGGGTGTCGTCGCTGCACTATGGTTGCCAATCAGGGGCGACGTCCTTGGTACTGGCGTCGGTCGTACGATGATTACAATACAAATGAAGGAAATACTTCGAAATGTAAAGTACAGGTGTTTAAATGTAAAAACAGGTGTTTGTCGTGTGTGAATACAAAGTGTGAACTTCTGGTCAAGGGCTGTTGTCGTGCGTCGAGAGCGATACTTGAGCTTTCCTTCAAGTGTTCTTGAGTTCGCAGTAGGGTTCTGGCTTTCAGTACTCGATCTCCAGAGTTTGGATGTTCTTTGCTATGAGTTTGGATGATTTTCTTTGTTGTTTGGTGATGTTTGCTGATGTATACTGGATGTTAACTGATCTGTCTTGAAATGAGGCTTTAGCTTGACTTTTATAGTCTTCGTGCCATTAATTAGCTCCATTAATGATTTGATCAACGGCTACAACGGTTGGAAACGGTCGCCGGAGTGATTATCCATAATGCTCTTCGTCCGTTATGGCTGCTTGCTGTTAATGGCTTTGACTCCTGCATTAAATATTTAACAAACGTAACAGTCAAGGTTAACGTTAGCTTTGGTCGAAGGTGCAATGATCTTACGCGGTGGTCGTACGGGACGGGCGATGCTATGGTCGTGCGTCATGGTAGACGTACGACTTACCTTTTACGGGAGACGACAGATGTTTTCTGGGTTCTTGTCGAGACCTTATCTTAATATAAGATTTGGATTATAACGTGCGTCTTACCTGCTCTGGTCGTGGTCGTACGGCGTGATTTTTTGCCCAAACAGTTGGCCCCCAAAATTTGAAAGAAGGATAGCAAATCCGAGTTTTAAATTTTGTCAGTCGAAAAAATATGACAAGTGATGGAAATTACCTTAGTTACCTTGGAACTAGGCTGGTCCGCTCTTAACTGAACGAGAAGTCGAAAGGAGAACGAGGTCGTGACATCATGCTGACGTACGATGATGCTTACCAGCTGTCGATGCCAGGTGTCGGTGATTTACTGGGGCATATGAAAGTCGGGGATGCGTGTCGATCTTTTGAAGGGCTCGACCTGTCACGATTTCCTGCATAAATAGAGATCAAAATGGATTGTTTTCTTCAAGCTTTCGAAAAGTCATCTTTTCCAGAATCTCGACTTTTTCCAAATCTTCGGTGACTGATGATCTACCGTGGGTTATGATACCCAAATCGATGATGATGTTGGTTGCGATAGACGCGATGTCCGTGGATTCTGCGCATCTGGCGACGATGTTTTCTGCTACCACGTCGACCTTTTCGTCAGCCGACATGGGCGAGGGTGTAAAGACGGGAGAGAATGATGGGGATTTTATGGAGATCAACTTTGCGTTGTCTTCATCCCTCTTGACTGACTATGTCCTCGTCAGGACAAAGTCGCTTCCGCTTCTGGGGAAATATCAGCTCTTATATTTCAAGGAGCATTTTCCAGGGATCTCTATCGAAGAGATTGGACTGTGTTTAGCCGTACTGGCGTTTTTCGTAAGTTTTTCTTTCGAAACTTGTGTTACCGATGTTTATTCCTTCGATGAGAGTTTTGCTAATACGTTCCTTTTGTAATTGTGCAGATGTTTTTGTTTTCCTTCACTAAACACGTGAGGAAACTGGAGGTGTTGGAGTGGAGGTCGATTGTCGAAGAGAAGATATTCCTTCCTCCAACCTTAACATTAATCTTAAGAGCCACATTCTCGGAATGCCATGGCACGAAAGGTTGGGAGACAACTACGGCTATACTCGTTTGATCCTTGCATCAGTTCTTCAGGATTGTCAGGATTCCGAAGGCTGAATTTTCTTTGGGCAGAGTTTACGATTGCTATGTTTCCTTAGATACTAGGGTAGTTTTTTTTCTGGGTTTATGAATTAGGCTCTTCATGCTCGACCGTTGGTGGTCGGGCCGTTGGTATGCAACGACTTTTGACTTTGTTTTTACTTGTCCGACCATCGATCGTTCATATGTAACCGTTCAATGAAGTTCCTTCTTTTGCTGAACTCGTGTTTTTAATTACATATGTCGTGGATAAATGTAATATTGATCATAAAAGTATGAAATAAATGGAGAATCGTGCGACTTAGGCTTTTATTGCAATATAATGGTTGAAACACAAATATATATCATCGATGTGTTAGAACATACAAAGTATTTCTAAGTTCCAGAAACTTAGATCGAGGGATCGTTTAGACCTTACGTGTGACTGTATCGCATGATGAAACTTTAGAATATATGCCCCTGTGATCAAACAATCGAGTCATGCACTTGTATACTCATGTGGTGCGTTCCTGCGATAAAGTTCGTTAGAGGTCGGTCGTGGTTTTACCAACGATTTTGCGATGCTTACCGTCGTGCTGAAAACTTTGTATGATAGGAAGGCGATTTTAAAAGAAATATTTTTTCAAATGCGTCGCATTCCAACTTCGTGGGATTTCCTGATTGTCGAGGGTTCGAAGTCGATAGGCTCCTTTACCCACGACTTCGGAGATACGATAGGGACCTTCCTACTTGGTAGAAAGTTTACCTGCGTTGAGCTCCTGGGTATTCGGGAATACTCGACGGAGGACGTAATCGCCTTCTTGAAAGATTTTAACTTTGACGTGCTTATTGAAATGTCGCTCGACTGCCTGCTTCTATGACGCCATTCTGATCAAGGCCGATTCTCTGAGCTCTTCAAGGGCGTCAAGGTCATAACTCAAATCAACCAAGTTGTGGTCAACGGATGTGTGCCTCGAAGTTGGGAGATGAACTTCGATCGGTAGGACGGCTTCGCAAACATAGACGAGAGAGAAGGGGGTTTGCCCAGTGGACGTGCGTGGCGTCGTGCGATTTGCCCATAGGACCGAAGGGAGTTCTTCAACCCACCTTCCCTTTGCAGCTTTTAATTGTTTCTTGATCGAAGCTATAATAGTCTTATTGCTTGACTCGGCAAGTCCATTAGCTTGGGGATATCTGGGAGTCGAGGTTGTTAGTTTGATATTCCTGTCATCGCAGAACTGTTGGGTCTTGTCGCTTATGAATTGGGATCCATTGTCGCAGACAATTTCCGATGGAATCCCAAACCTGCATATGATGTTAGTCTGGATAAAGGAGATAACTTCTTTATCCCTAATTTGGGAGAAGGCGACCGCTTCGACCCATTTAGAAAAGTAATCCGTGAGTACGAGGATGAATACTTTTTGCCCCGGAGCAGGTGGTAGTTTGCCGACAATATCCATTCCCCACCTCATGAAAGGCCATGGGACAAGCGTTGAGTTCAAAGGCTCCGAGGGTTTATGAGACATACCTGAGTGTCGTTGACAGGGGTCGCAATTCTGGACGTACTTGACAGCGTCTTGTCGTAGTGTCGGCCAACAATACCCTTGTCGGGAGATACGATTAGCCAAGCTACGACCTCCTGAATGATTACCACATTCGCCGTCGTGCATCTCTTGGAGGATTTTTTGGGCTTGATTTTTGCTGATGATGCACCTTAAATTTAAGCCCGTCGATGATCGCCGATAAAGCCTATTTTCGATCATGACGTACTTAGATGCTTTGAATCTGATTTTTCGAGCCTCCATTTTGTCTTCGGGGAGTTGGTCGTGTACGAGGAAATTTCGAATGTCGCGTGACCAATCATCTTCTTCGTCTTCGATCTGGATGACGTCTGTGTTTCCAATGGACGGCGTTGCCAGGTGAATCATAGGAATAACATCAAATATTGGTTCAACTAAAGCTGACCCAAGGTTTTCCAATGCGTCGGCCTGAGTGTTCTGGTCTCGCGGAATCTGTTCAATAGAAAAAGATTTAAATTTTTTGGAAATTTCTTTTGCCACGCTTAGATATGCTGTCATTTTTGAGTCCTTGGCTGCGAATTCTCTAGTGATTTGATTTACTACCAGCAGGGAATCGCTCTTGACATGCAATGCGGTTGCCCCCGAGTCGTGGGCCATATTCATTCCCACGATCAGGGCTTCATATTCGGCTTCGTTGTTGGTGGCCTTGAAGTCGCATCGGACCGAGTATACCATCTTACCCCCCTGTGGTGACTTTAAGACGACACCCAGTCCAGAGCCTCTAATGTTGGATGATCCGTCGACATGTAGGATCCAAGGCACGTCGTCGTGAGTCGCCACAGTGGACAATTCGAGCTCTACTTCTTTCTCCAACTCAGGGCTGAAATCAGCGATAAAGTCTGCCAAGGCTTGTGATTTGATCGTGGTCCTAGGTTTGAAATCAATGTCGTAACTGCTGAGATATATGCTCCACTTTGCTAAGCGACCTGTCAACTCAGGTTTCCTTAAAACAGACTTAAGAGGAAAGTTAGTTACGACAGTAATAGGATGCGATTCGAAGTAGTGTCGTAATTTTTTAGCAGCTGTGACTAGCGACAAAAGCAGTTTTTCCATGGAAGAATACCTGGTTTCTGCGTCCAAGAGAGATTTACTTACGTAGTAGATTGGTAATTGTTGTTTTTCGTCCTCTCGTGTGAGTACGACGCTTACCGCATTTGTACTGACAGCTAAATACAATTGTAAGACCTCATGATCGTGAGGTTTCGACAACAGAGGAGGCGACGCCATATACTCCTTGAGTTTTTGCAATGCTTGCTCATGATCGTTGGTCCAGTTGAAACCTTTATTTTTCCTGAGGACGTTATAAAACAGATGACATCTATCTGAAGATCGGGAGATAAACCTGTTTAGGGCCGCTACTCGACCAGTAAGCCTTTGGACCTCCTTGAAATTTCGAGGAGATTTGATGTCGATGATGGCTTTGATTTGGTCGGGATTAGCCTCGATTCCTCGGCGAGTGACCATGTGGCCTAAGAACTTTCCAGCACTGACTCCAAAGGAACATTTGGTAGGGTTGAGCTTCATGCTATTCTCCCGAAGGATGTTGAATGATTGTCTTAGATGCTCGATATGATCGACCGCTTGCTTTGACTTGACGAGCATGTCATCAATATATACCTCCATTGTGTCGCCGAGATGGTCTTTGAACATTTTATTCACTAGACGCTGATAGGTGGATCCTGCATTTTTTAGTCCGAAAGGCATAACTTTATAACAGTAAATACCTCGGTCCATCATAAAAGCGGTTTTCTCCTGGTCCTCGACGTGCATTAAGATTTGGTTATACCCTGAATAGGCATCCATGAAGGTCAATAGTTTATGTCCTGCGGTTGCATCGACCATGGCGTCGATATGCGGTATTGGGAAAGGATCTTTCAGGCAAGCCTTATTGAGATCGGTGAAGTCGATACAGACCCTCCATTTTCCATTCTTCTTAGCCACGACCACGACATTAGCAAGCCAGTCGGGATACTTTACTTCTCGGATCTTTCCGGTCTTGAGGAGGTTATCGACCTCATCGTTTATTACCTTATTTCTTTAAGGAGAGAATTTACGGCGCTTTTGCTTGACGGGTTTAAACGATGGATCAATATTGAGCTTGTGAGAAATGATGTTAGGGTCAATGCCAACCATATCTTCATGCGACCAGGCGAAGCAGTCAACATATTCCTGCAAGAAAGATATTATCCTTTGCCTAAGGTGGGGATCGAGAGATGATCCTATCAAGACTTTTTGCTCGGGCTTGCTTGGGTCTAAGATAACTTCTTCTAGGCAATAATCACCGATGCCTTTAGGAACATCTTGCACCTTTTCAAGCTTTCCATGCGCTGGGTCAGCGGTTCGCTCTGAGTTTCCGCCATCTGCCATTTTCCTGTGATAGAGAACAGAAGAAACTCCAAGAAACTATTAGTAGAATGCACGTTCGTCGAGGATTTTCTCTAGATGTAGTCCCACGGATGGCGCCAAACTGTTAATCCCAAAAATCGCACCAAAGGGACAACTTAAGGTCGATGTGGACTTAATCAACTAAAGAAAGGATCTTTCGACGAGACGTGCGACGAGGGAAAAAATAAATGAGACAAGGAACTTGATGACGCAAGAAAAACCTCAATCGAGGAAAAAACATGCGGACGACAGTTGGTGTCGTCGCTGCACTATGGTCGCCAATCAGGGGCGATGTCCTTGGTACTGGCGTCGGTCGTACGATGATTACAATACAAATGAAGGAAATACTTCGAAATGTAAAGTACAGGTGTTTAAATGTAAAAACAGGTGTTTGTCGTGTGTGAATACAAAGTGTGAACTTCTGGTCGAGGGCTGTTGTCGTGCGTCGAGAACGACACTTGAGCTTTCCTTCAAGTGTTCTTGAGTTCGCAGTAGGGTTCTGGCTTTCAGTACTCGATCTCCAGAGTTTGGATGTTCTTTCCTATGAGTTTGGATGATTTTGTCTGCTGTTTGGTGATGTTTGTTGATGTATACTGGATGTTAACTGATCTGTTTTGAAATGAGGCTTTAGCTTGACTTTTATAGTCTTCGTGCCATTAATTAGCTCCATTAATGATTTGATCAACGGCTACAACGGCTGGAAACGGTCGCCGGAGTGATTATCCATAATGCTCTTCGTCCGTTACGGCTGCTTGCTGTTAATGGCTTTGACTCCTGCATTAAATATTTAACAAACGTAACAGTCAAGGTTAACGTTAGCTTTGGTCGAAGGTGCAATGATCTTACGCGGTGGTCGTACAGGATGGGCGATGCTATGGTCGTGCGTCATGGTAGACGTACGACTTACCTTTTACGGGAGACGACGGATGTTTTCTGGGTTCTTGTCGAGACCTTATCTTAATATAAGATTTGGATTATAACGTGCGTCTTACCTGCTCTGGTCGTGGTCGTACGACGTGATTTTTTGCCCAAACAGTTAGTTAAAATTGTGAGTCCAGTCGATGGTGTTTAAGTAAGTTGCGACGATCGAATGATGACCTTTAATGCACAAGATACTTGTGGTATTCATCTGACGGTCGTAAGACGACCTTAAAACGTAAGGAACTGACGGTGATCGTAAGACGATCTTTATCAAAATGAGACGTATGGCTCGGGAGTCAATCGTAAGACGATTGGTCCGAAATAAAGCTTGGCGGCGATCATAAGATGATCGAACCAAGATAAAATTTAAGGATCTTGTGATACAGTCATTAAAGACTTATGTTCTGGCGTTCCGAGCCGATACGGTCGTTATAGACTTTTGATCTGGCGTTTAGAGTCGATATGGTCGTTATAGACCAATGATCTGGCGTTCCGGGCCGATACTGTCGTTATTGACTTGTGATCTGGCGTTTAGAGCCGATATGGTCGTTAAAGACCTATGATCTGGCGTTCGAGCCGATACTGTCGTTATAGACTTGTGATCTGGCGTTTAGAGTCGAGATGGTCGTTAAAGACCTATGATCTGGCGTTCTGAGCCGATACGGTCGTTAGAGACCTAAGATCTGGCGCTTACAGCCGATACGGTCGCTAGAGACCTATGATCTGGCGCTTACAGCCGATACGGTCGCTAGAGACCTATGTTACGTTGTGTAGGTTTTGCTTTAGCGATAATCGGTAAAATTTTTACCTTTCTATTGAACCTGAGTACATGTCATGGACAGATGTAGTATCAACTGTCAAAATTCATTAAGTACAAATTGAACAAGAAGTCGTGCGACTTGGGCATCCATTGTAATATAACGATTAGAACGTAAGTCATAAGACTTTCGTATTTTTGAATCGTATAAGCAAACATAGGCGCATGCGATTAAAGCATTCATTCAGAATATGAAATTTTTCTTAGTTAAAGAACTTAGATTGTGGGGTCTCTAGACCTTACGATCGTGTGATTTGATCATACGATGAACTTGAATCATGTGTTCCTGTAGTTATACAATCGAGTCAACTAATAAAACTGATTGTTTATATCGTGCGATCTTACTGAAGTCGTATGATAGACTTAGTAACTTATGTCGTGCGATCCTGCGATAAAGCAATGTCAGAGATCGGTCGTTGGCTAGCCAACGACCCTCCGATGCTTAAGTCAGTAATCGTCGTGATGAATAAAAAATTGTATGAAAGAAGGAAAAGGACTTAGAAGAAATACCTTTTCAGATGCGTTACATTCCAGGTGTGTGGGATATCTCGACCGTCGAGGGTTTGGAGCCGATAGGCACCTTTACCCACGACTTCTGAGATACGATAAGGACCTTGCCACTTGGTGAAAATCTTTTCCTGCATTATGCTCTTGAGTGCTTTGGAACACTCGTCGGAGGACGTAGTCGCCTTCTTGAAAGACTCTTGCTTGTGATTATACGGTTAATCTTGCGACTTGCCTTTATTGGCAACCCTGAGTTTAAAATGTGCGAGTCACACTTATTGGCGACTTTTGCGTTTTGACATGCGTCTTACCATGACTGGTGATTGTGAGATTCAATGTACAAGTCGTATTTATTGACGACATATGCCATGACTAGCGATGAGATTTCAATATGCGAGTCGCTTTTATTGGCGACCGAGGATTTTTACCTGTGTTTGTCGTGACGGGCGATCACAAAAAATGTGGCTCGTCTTTTATTGACGACTATAAATCGCAACCCGCGTTTGCCATCACTGGCGATCATGAGAAAAAATGCGATTCGTCCTTTATTGACGACTATAAATCGCAACCTGCGGTTTTTTAAGTCGTAGAGACTTTGGTTTCTCACGATGTAAATCGTAAGACATTTGTTCATATGATCTTACGAGCCTGTAATGTAAAATCGGGGGTGGTCGTTGGTTTTGACCAATGATATTTTGATGCTTGAATCAACGATCATATATTAGATCAAAATAATTAACGAGGAGAATATACTTAGAGTATATATATATATAGAGTTGTTCTAAATGGGACGTCACAGTTACCGTAACATGGAGTCGATAAGCGCCTTTTTTCCGAGGACTTTTGAAATCGAATGTGGTATTTTTTCAGTTTGTGAAGGGTGTTCCGAGCCCCCGAGTCCTTTGGATGATGCGATATACGCGATATTTTGACGGAGCATTTTTTTTATCGGGGCTTGAGTCTGGCTTAGAGCCGCATTCAATTCCGATTGAAGTTGAATCATGGGATCTTGATAATTTGCCCTATACCTGAAAGACTTTACAAGATCGTTAGAGCGATGTGTGCGTTGGCTTGAGATTTTCTCTAGATGGGGTCCCACGGATGGCGCCAAACTGTTAATGCCAAAAATCGCACAAAAGTACAACTTAAGGTCGATGTGGACATTTAACAACTAAAGAAACGTATCTCAAGCCAAATAACACAATTGTGAGGAAAAAGTAAATAAGAAGAGAGATTTGGTGACGCGGAAAACCCCAAAATGAGGGAAAAAACCGCGGTCGACTCTGTGAGAGTCGACAGTGCACTATGGTTCGCCAAACAGGGGCGAAAGTCCTTTGTGACAGATGATATGTGTACAATAGGTTACAAATGAAGTAAAAATACACTTAGTCGTGTGTAAAAAGTGTGCGTCGTGTGTTTAAACGTGCGAAACAAACTGTTGTCGTGCGACTTGAACTGTTGTCATGCGGTGTGAACTGTTGTCGTGCGGTGTGAACTGTTGTCGTGCGGTACTTGCGTTAGCGACGTGTGCTCGAATGCGAGAGAGAAAATATAGAAGTAGATGTGAAATGTCGTTGTATAGATTGATGAAATTCGTCCCCCCCTTGCTCGAGGCTGGAGCGTGCCTTTACATAGGTTCCGCCGGTCATTAATGTGCTTTAATGGTTGGTCTTGTAACCGTTGCCGACATTAAATGCGCTTTGATGATTGGCTTTGTAACCGCTGTCGAGTCTTTAATGTCATTTAAGAGCTCGACCGTTATTGTCCGTTGTACCATAATGGTTTGTAGACCTGCATTAATGAACAAAAGAAACGGTTGTCGACCATTGATAGTTAGTGTAATCGTAAGACCATCTTAAGTTTAGGACGTCGGTCTTATGGAGCATACGATCGTTGTCGAAATACAAGACCATGTATATGACTGTAAATGTCTTGTAAGACCTTATCTTAGTAAAAAATGTCGTGAGACTAGGATAAAAATGTCGTAAGACCACTAAGTCGTTAGACCAGGATGACGATGTTGCAGGACTAGAGCGATATAAGACCGACGACAGGAGACTGTCGACGTAAGACCAACGAGTCGTAACTGGCGACATAAGACTAGTGACATAAGGCTAGTGACGTAAGACTAGCGATGTGCGACGTGCGATACGTGACGTACGATCATTAGATGTAAGATATTGTCTTGAATGACTATTGACGCAAGATGTCTTTTAATAATCAACTATCGTATGTCGGGGATAAGGCAATAATGGGTATTACCTTCATCGATCGGGGGTATGACTTTTGTAGGCATTAGGGTAATCGAAGTCCATGGGTCATGCCGAAGGAATTTCTCAGGTCGGTCGAGGGTGTGACTTTTTACCTAGACAATACCCCCCTCCCAAAAAAAACGAAAATCCAAAAACAGAAGAAAATCGGAGTATCACTACCAAAATTGATGGTGTGCCTTTTCTGGACCATCAAAGTGCCCACTCCCAAAAAAGGACGGTGTGCCTATTCTGGACCACTAGAATACCCACTTTCACAAAAAAAAATTATATATAGCCATACTCAAATAAAGCCTGAAAGTGTACGTACTTACCCTTGCAAAATACAAATCACTCACTTCTTGAAATAAAAAAATCTCAAAGCGAGATCTTCGGTCCATGTTTGGAACTACTTGCCGAAACCCTTGGGAAAATATTCAAAGCAATAAACCCTTCGAACCCAAGAAAGTCCTATTGATCAAATGTGAACAAGGGAAAGATTTCGTCGAATACAAAAGTGAAACTTTAATTTTGGAACCGAAAGAAGTATCTGTGGAGGGAGATCAACATCCAGTCAGAGTGAGAAGTCGGTAAGTCCATGAAAGCTCAAATGCATTATTCTTTTTATTTTTCTTTCTTTTTATTACTTGGGGACAAGAAATGGTTTAAGTTTGAGGTTGTGATAACTCTATTTTTAGAGTTATTATTTCCTTTTATTTTCATTTTATTTTGTCAAATTTTAGCCATTTCACTTCACAAAACCCCTATTCTTGGTAACATTTACGAAAATGAGCAAAAAGAGTGAACCATAGTCTTTAATAAATTATTTGGTGGAGTTTTGTTGCTTTTTTCACGAAAATCTCGCAGTGACTTGCGCATCCCACTCCACTCCCCACTATCGAGCAGAAGAAGAAGACAAAAGAAAAGAAACTCTTAGTTGGGATGTAAATGCTCTAGAGAATGGAAGGTTCAATGGCAGAAATATGAGGTTAAGAAGTACAAGCATCTTTCTTGAAGATGGCATCAAGTACACCCATGGTACTTTAAAGTTGACTTGATGAAAAGGTGAAGGGTCCATTGGGTAAAAGAGCTACAAGATGGTGGATAAAAGAATTGTTCAAAGTGCAGAAATTCATCTATATACTTCAGTCCTTATTCACTAGATAACCCATTGTGTAAAACCCAAATCTTCCTTTGAGTATAAATAGGGGTGTTGGGTTCATTTATTATCATCTTGGAAATCCTTGAATATCTCCAACTACCACATTGTAGTGATAGTTTTAGTTTAGCTCTCTAGTTTACTGTCGTAGTTCTTAATTTCTTGCATTTAATTTCCTTAGTGTAATCGCTAGTTTCTCGTAATCAGTGGCAGTGACGTACCTTCGTTCCCCACTGCGGTTTTAATACAAGTCACTTTCTTTTTATTTATGTTCATCTCTTCATCTTTTGTTTTCTTTACTTCGGAAATGTTAGGCTAAGCATCCTTTGGGATGTAGGAAAGAGAAGTACCTGGATTTTATGAAAAATGCTTGAGTAATCTTTATATTTGGAATATTTGTTGTTTTGGTTATTCACTCTCGATGATTGCCCAATGATGCGAACAAGCCGATCACTTGTAAGGATCTAAAGTCTAGTTCTTAACTCAGAAATGAGTAGAACGCAGTGACACGAGCTTGGATAATGCTAGGGGATTCGAAAGAATTCTTATGACACTTGCGAAAGTGAGGTCGGCACAGTGAGCTAATCTCAACCCACTAGAGTAGTAGGAAAGCTAGTTGGTGTATTTTAAAAACTTAGAGTATTTGTCTCTACACATTCCATCGAGACCTGAAAAGGTCTATTTTGAGATTACCATTGACAAAACAATAAATATTAAGAGTATGGGATTTTTGCTTAAGGGTGTGAGTATTTTGTAACCGGGCTTTTCTAGCGAAAATGCCTACCTCGAGTACAAGGATCACTTTTTAGGATCAGGTATTTAATATAAAATCTAGGGAAAATCTAACCTACATTCCTCCTTTTAAATCTTTAGTAAAATCGTTAAAGTAGCTATTTCACCGAACAAACCAAAATATTGCTTCTTATGTAATTGAAACCTGTAAAAGGATCTCATGAGAACCGTATTGTCTTGATTGCCCAGTCTCTGTGGATTCGATTCTGGTATTTTACCAACTATTACTTGCTGTGACGATCATAGTGGACAGTGTACACTTGCACTTCCCGCTGTGGACAGTTTGCAACCCACTGCGATTAAAACACATATTTCGCACGTACCAGCGAGTTCGACCTCTCACCGGGGAAACTAACGCCTCGGTTCTGGCGTGTTATCCAAGTCGTCGAGCGACCTACAGTCTGTTCTCAAAACATAAGGGCAATCGTACCTTGGTTCTGAAAACATCGGTCAATGACCGCAATTGGAAGACCAGGTATGCATTCGTGCGTGTGGCGACGCTGGACCCCGACAGTGACTGGATTAGGTCCGACTGGAATATGGCGGGTGAGTTTTTTTAGATTTTGTCGAGCGTCCTGTGTTACATTTGACTTGTGTTTTTGCTTACTCCTTTTCTTTTGCATCTGTTTGACAGACATTAAGTTCGAAGACGTGAAGTATAACGAAGGCTCTAAAATCAAGATCGACAGATTTCTAGAGTTTAGCACCGACGATCGGTCGTTCGTCACTCGACATCTCGTAGACGAGGACGAAGACGTGGTGTACATCGGTGAGACAGGACGTGCAGAAGAGCAGGAAGAAGAGAGGGAAGAAGACGAAGAAGATGGAGAAGATGGAGAAGAGGAGATGACGGGTAAGTTCTCCACCTTTCTTTTATAGTTTGTTCGATTGTCGCACGTTTATCTGATGCTCTCTTCTTGCTTTTCAGGAGAATCCAATGTCAAGTCGTCGTCTGTGATGGCCAAGAGGGCGGTCCAAGCCGAAATGGCTCGTAAAGCGAGAGAAAAGAGGAAGGGGCCACGACAACTGGGTCGGGGGTCCTGAAGAAGACAAAGATGACGGTCCCGAGGGAACCGTCTTCAAAGGGAGGCGACTCATCGAGAGTCGTCACACCTGAGAAGGCGAAGGTGTCGATCGCATCCCCAAAGAAGACGAGGACGTCTTCCGATGCGATTGACGCAATACCTGTTAGCTCTGCGCCTCCAGCGAAAACATCGGTGCGTCCTTCCACCACGTCGACCCCTTCGTCGGCCGACAAGGGCAAGGGCCACGCGACTGGAGAGGCCGAGGTCATGACGGTCAACTTTACGTTGCCGTCAGACTTCATGGCTGATAATGTCGTGGACGGGACGAAGCTTTTCCCCCATCTGGGGAAATATCAGCTCCCCTCTTTTAGGGAACGCTTCCAGGGAGTCTCGGTCGATTAAGAAGTTAAACCTCCTTTCATCAAGGGCTTTTGTGAACATATCAGCAAGTTGCAAGTCAGTTGAAACAAAATACATTTCAATTGTCCCTTTTTCAACATGATCCTTTATAAAATGGTACCTTATGTCGATATGCTTTGTCTTGGAGTGCTGGACTGGATTAGCTGTAATTGCTATGGAACTCTTGGAGTCGCACAGGATTGGGATTTTATTGTACTCGATGCCGTAATCTTTAAGTTGAGTTTTCATCCAGATCACTTGAGAGCAACAACTAGCAGCAGCAACATACCCTGCTTCTGCTGTAGAAGTTGAGACACAGTTCTATTTCTTGGATGTCCAACTCACCAATTTATCTCCAAGCAATTGGCAGCTACCAGAAGTACTCTTTCTGTCATTCTTGCATCCTCCATAATCTGAATCTGTATATGTAATAAGCTCGAAACCAGAATTAAGAGGATACCAGACCCAAGAATTGAGTCCCTTTCAGATATTTAAATATGCGCTTGACATCAGACAAATGGGATTCTTTAGGATTTGCTTGAAATCTGGCACAAAGACAGGTTGCAAACATTATATCAGGTCTGCTTACAGTAAGATACATAAGTGATCCTATCATGCCTCTGTAGTTCTTGACATCCACAGGTTCACCATTAAGGTCAGAGTCAAGTTTAACTCCAGTGGCAATAGGAGTTTTCATTGGATTTGAATTATTGAGCTTATACTTTTTCAAAATATCAGAGATGTACTTAGACTGACTTATAAAAGTCCCTCTGATGGATTGTTTTACTTGTAAACCAAGGAAGAAGGAAAGTTCTCCCATCATGCTCATTTTAAATTCACTTTTCATCAAATCCTCAAACCTATCACAGTATTCCTGCCTTGTAGACCCAAAGATAATGTCATCAACATATATCTGTACCAAACGAATATCATTCTTATACCTTCTAAAGAATAGAGTTGTATCAACAGTACCTTTCTCGAAGTGATTAGTCAACATAAAGTTTGACAGAGTTTCATACCAGGCTCTGGGAGCTTACTTAAGGCCGTACAGAGCTTTGTCTAGCTTGTAAACGTGGTCTGAAAACTCTGGGCTTTCAAAACCTGGTGGTTGCTGGACATAGGCTTCTTCTTGTAGTCTTCCATTTAAGAAGGCAGATTTTACATCCATCTGGTAGACCTTGAAACCCTTGTGAGCAGCATAGGCTAGGAATATTCTGATTGCTTCCAGCCTAGCCACAGGTGCAAAAGTCTCGTCATAATCGATACCTTCTTCTTGGCAATATCCCTTCGCAACCAGCCGAGTTTTGTTTCTGATGATAATCCCATCTTCATCCTTTTTATTTCTAAACACCCACTTGGTTCCAATGGCAGCTTTGCCTACAGGGAGTGGAACCAAGGACCAAATTTTGTTTCTTTCAAATTCCAGAAGCTCATCTTGCATAGCTTCAATCCAGTTTGGATCTTCCAGGGCTTCAAAAATCTTCTTCGGCTCATTCATGCTTAAAAAATTGACAAAGAAAGCTTCATTGATTGCGGCCGATCTTGTCTTCACACCATCTTCAGCAGCACCAATAATTAGATGATGGGGGTGATACTTTGTCCATCTTGTCATGGGAGCATGGACAACAGGTGGAGTTTGTGCTTCTGATGGGAAAAGATGAACTTCTGCATCAGAGCTCTGTGGATTGGCACCAGGGCCCTGTGGCACATAACTCTGGAGAGTGGCCTCATTGCTATGTGAAGTGCCAACAGGGCTCTGCGAAGGTGAGCTTTCAAATAGGGAATCTCTCCCAACATTTGTCAATAGGGGTGATGATGGCTCTTGCTCAGTTTCTCTTACATCTTGTTGTGGTTCCTCATTTCTCTGAATGATACCTGTAGACAGAGATGTAGATGGTGAAGAATTGGAGGGACCTGTAAGAGTTGTACCTGTCAGATTCTGTTCTGTTGAGTTCTGAGCTTGATTGCCTCTGGTGATGTTGACAGAGGAATCATCATCATCGAAGAAGTCGTTGAAGACTAAGTTTATATCTTCTTCTCTTGTTTTTGAAGAACTTGGCTTCTTCTGTTCTGTCTGTGTCCCCTCTGTTGGTTTGCGATCAGAGGAACTTGATGTACTTTCATCAAATGACACATTTACGCTTTCTTGAATGACTCTGGTTCTGGTATTGTAGACTCTGTAGGCTTTAGAGGTTAAGGAATAACCAATAAAGATTCCTTCGTCAGCCTTTTTATCGAACTTGCCCAGTTGTTCTCTGTCATTAAAGGTGTAACACTTGCAGCCGAAAACATGAAAATATTTCACATTTGGCCTTCTGTTGTTGATGAGTTCATAAGGAGTCTTCTTGAATCTTTTCACTATTACAGCTATGTTTTGGGTAAAACAGGCTGTTGAGACTGCCTCTACCCAGATGTTTATTGGAAGGATTGAACCAGCCAACATGGTTCTGGCGGCTTCTACCAGAGTTCTGTTCTTTCTTTCCACCACTCCATTCTGTTGTGGAGTTCTGGCAGCTGAGAAGTTTTGGGAGATTCCCTCCTCTGATAGGTAGGCATCAAGTCTGGCGTTCTTAAACTCTGTCCCATTATCACTTCTCAACTTTTGGACTTTCAGACCTAACAGAACCTGTATCATTTTCAACAAACTTATCAAAATTTCTGGGACATCAGATTTTACTCTGATGAACTCAATCCAAGTATATCTAGAAAATTCATCTATTAAAACAAGAATATACTTCTTGCCCGACAGACTTTGCACAGAGATTGGACCACAGAGATCTACATGAAGCATATGCAAAGGTCTGGGACAACTGTGATCACTCTTAGTTCTGTGTGAAGATCTTTTCATCTTTCCCAGCTCACAGGCAGAACAAAGATGGTCTTTGTCAAATTTAAGGGAAGGAAGACCTTTCACTAAGTTCAACTTCACGAGTTTGTCAAGATTTTGGAAATTTAAATGGGCAAATATTTTATGCCAGAGCCAGGCATCTTCCTTTTTCAAAGACACTAAACAGAGTTTTTCTGTTGTAGAGTTTTGGTTTGGATTAAAATTCATTTTGTACAGATTGCCTTTTCTGTCGGCTCTTAAAAGTTCTTGACCAGACTCTGAAAGCAACAGAGAACAATACTTCTTCCTAAAATTGACATCGAGCCCATGATCACAGAGTTGACTTATACTGAGTAGATTATGATTTAATCTTTCAACATAAGCAACTTCAGAAACTGAAACACCACCATTAATTAAAGTACCATAGCCTCTAATCTGTCCACCATTATCTCCTCCAAAGGTTACTGCACTTCCCATTTTGTTCTTGAATGAAGTCAGCAACTCCTTGTTGCCTGTCATGTGCCTGGAACATCCTGAATCTAGGTACCAGATCTGCACATGAGGCTTCTGCAAGACAGATTAGTTCCTTTTAGGTACCCATTGCATGATGGGTCCTTTCTTGTTAGGTTTAGGGGTGTTAACAGACTTTTCTACTGACTTTCCATTCTTTGATGGTGTGCTAGAGGTCCTTTTCTGTGTATTCTAAACAGTCTTGGGATTTTTCCTTTGAGCTGACTGATTCAGGACACAGTGGGGACCATTCAGGTGATTTTGTAACTTGAGCAGAAGTTGAATACAATTGCAATTAATGGAACATGATGATTGATGCAAATTGTTGTTTTTACTCAAAATCTGTTGTTTGAATGGTGCTTGAAAAACTTTAGGACCAGATGTTTTTGCATACATTCTGTCCTGATTTGGTTTTATGAAATTGTTGTTTCTTGGAACTGATTCACTGGGCCAGAAAGAATTTCATCTTTGATTTACAACAGAGGCAGGAGCAGGTCTGTTATTGACTATCCATTTGCCCTTCTGCTCTGGTGTAAGTCTAATTGGTTTAAAAGCTAGGGGAACAGAAGTTTTGTTCATTGGAGTACTTCTTGCATTCTCTCTTTTCTCTACTTCTATTACATTAGAAGCAAGAATCTTGACGCCTTTGTTTTTAAAATATGATACTGGTATGAATCTAGATTGTTTCTTAAAGAATGAGACATCCTTTTTTCAAATCTATAGATCCCACTGGTATCTGCTTAGGCTTATGTAACACTTTCTTTTGACCACAAAAAATTTGTTCATCTACCTCAGAATCAGAGTCACTGTCAGAGCCTAAAAAGTCTCTGGTGGCTCTGGTGGAGGTGTTAGGCTCATTGGGCATCACTGAGATTTTAGCCTTGGTAGATTTGAACTTTCTCAACATGGGTTTTAAAGCATCAGAGACAGCATTTTCCTCAATAAATTTCATAAGATCTTCTTCAAAAGATGTTCTAATTGTTTCAGAAGTAGGAGAGAAGACTGGAGCTTCAGGGTTGAGCTCGCTCTGTGGTTTAACATCAGAGGATTCCGCCGCAGAAGTATCAGACTTCTGTCCCTTGAAAGAATTGAATTTAAAGATCTCTTTTGGACCCATACTTTTAACAGAATCATGAAGTATGATTCTTGCTCTTCCTTGATCAAGAATAAACTTTGAAGATGGTTCTGTAACCTTTTCTTGAGCCAAGGAGTCATAGCTAACATTCCTGAAATTAAGTCTCCTGGTCCTTGAAAATACATCTGAGGTTTTGATTCTTTTGAAAGCAGCAGTACCAGAGATCACATCCTCCTGGATTTTCCCAACACAGAAGGCAGAAGACGGAGATGTCTTCTTTATTCCATTATATGGAGCAAGGTCACTGAAACCAAGACCTTGTGTATCCATTTGAGAGTTTATCTTTATGTGCACATCTTGTGCATCCTGGTACTTTTTGATTTGAATTTCTTTTCTTTGTAGGGATTGATGCAAAACCTGCCTTTCTCTTTGAAAATAATCTTTTAAAGCAACAGAGTTAAGTCTTTCTGTTTCTGACTTCTTAATCTCTTCAGTCTTTTGTTTCAAAACTTCCTCAAACTCTTTGAATTTTTCAGAAAATATGTTTTCCTTCTTTTGTTATAAGATTTCTAGCTCAGATTTTTCTTTAATGATTTCTTCCTTTTCTTGTTCCAATAGAGTTTTCTCTCTCTTGTAAAAGGACAGATCCTTCTGTGCTAGCTTCCTTAACTCTTTCTCTTCAGAGAGCTTTTGTTTTAAAAGTTGAAACTCTTCTGTTAACAGCGAGACATGCATTTCCAACTCAGAGTCAGACTTAGATTCAGAAGAACATACCTTGGCACTAGGTCTTGTGGTCTCCAGCGCTCTGTTGTTTGGCTCTGTTACAGTAAGAGCAAATGTATTCTGATTCAAATCTTCCTCTGTTGTTCTCTCTAGTGTTTCTCCAGTCATCCAATCAACTTCTTTTAAACTCTCATCATCCACAGCAACTCCGCAAAAATTGGCTTGCTCTGGTTCATCATCAGAGGATGAATCAGAGATCCAATTCTCTATCTCAGCAACGTAGCTTCGTTCTCGGTAATTGTACTTGTATTTGTTCTTGTAGTAATCCTGGTCTTTTACCAGTTTACCTCTACAATTAGCAGAGAAATGGCCAGGTTTGCCACATCTAAAGCAACGTCCATCATTCTGGTTGATGGGTTGAGCAGCATCGGTGTTCTGAGGTGTTGGAGCATTATACTTCTGTTGTGGTTGTGGTCTTTGCTCTTGTGGAGCTCTGTTCTGGTGGCTAGGTGTAGCGTAACCTCTTTTCTCATCTTTTTCTTCTCTCTCGTACCTTCGTCTTCTATCAAATACCTTGTTGCCGAATCTCTTGTTAAATTTTTGAGTTATTAACGCAAGAGATTGGGCAAAAGCATTTATATCATCATCCTCTGATGAACTTTCTTCAGCTACCAGACTCTTCTTACCTTTCTTTTTCACGAACTTCTCTTTCTTATTCTCTCTGCTAGAACTCTCTCTGTTGGACTTTCCTTTAGTGGGTTTCTTTGAATCAGAGACCAAAGCGATTTGACCTGCAATGGTGGATTTGCCCTTTTGTTTGACAACATCCTTCTCTTGTGCAGCAAGAGTGCCATGCACATCAGTTAGAGACCATGCATCCAAATCTTGGTTAGCTTGTAAAGACATGGACAGATTTAACCATTCTTCATTTAAACTTTTCAAAAACAGAACATTGTTATCTTCCTTCGACCTAACAACCCCACACTTTTTGCATTTGTTTATCAAAACGTTAAATCTGTTGTAGGTTTGTTGTAGGGTTTCCTCATGAAGTGCCTTGAAATCGTTGTATTCATTAATACATTGGGTCCTTCTGTTCTTTTGGGTTTTGATACCACCCTCAAGTTGATTAAGAAGCTGATCCCAGATTTCTTTAGCAGTAACACATGAGTCTAGTTCTTGAAATATATCGTTTGGAATGGCCATAATCAGAAGTCTAACCGCCTTAAGGTCATTTTCCATTTTTAGCTTTTCTTCATCAGTAAACTCGGTGGTTTTAACTTCGAAGTGAGCAGGAATCTCAGCAGTTGTTTGTGTTGCGGGTACACGAGGGACAAAAACCGTGGGATGGAATGGTCCATCCGTGACAGAACGCATTAAGTCTCTGTCCATTCCATCAAGAAAGTTAACCATCCTAATCTTCCACTGAGGATATTCATCTCTCAGAAGAGTAGGAGGTTTGGTCAGAGAACCAACAGTATAAATGGCATTAATGTTGTTATTAGTCATTTTGAAGAAAAACAGAGTAATATGGTTTCAAAAGAGTTTAAACTGAAGGTGAATGACCAGTAAGCAATGGAACAGTAACTTGAGTAGAGAAGATCTTTAAACTAAACTTGAAAGTTTGAAACAGTGTTAAATGAACTCTGAAAACTTGTTTTAAACTATAACAGTGAAAACATAGTATTCTATGAAGCTTTAAGACACACAAACACAATCAACAACTATGAATCAACCTTGGTAGATTGGATCGTTTGATTTAAGCAAATCAAAGGAGCTCTGATACCAACTGTAGGTTCCCAGATTCACGTTTTATCACATAAATGGTAAGAAATAGACAGCGGAAGCATTATATAAAGCCATTAAAATATGAGTGATTGTGCAAACGATAATGTAACAGTGAGTATCAAATATAGAACAGTAAAATGATAACAAGATCAAGTATAATAAGATGCTCGTATATTGATAATATGAATAACACCAAGAACACGTTCAAGTGTGTGTATTCGGAAATCTCACAGGGAACAAGATCATACGGAGGTAGTGCTATGGAATACTGCAGTGTGTGCTCTAACAATTGTGGAAAACTATTCTTCCAAAAGCTTACAATTGTTGTTCCACTACCTCTCTATTTATAGCCCGATAAAGCATTAGACAGTGTACTATCTAACCCTGGAATGACACGTGGAAAGTACGAACACGTGTCTAACACTTAGAGATTTCTACGAGACTTATGCTTCACAGAGGTCTTCAGTCACGAGAGCTCTTACGCCAGAGCTCTGTTGGTCTTCTTGTGTAAACGGTTCTTCTGTTGAATAGAAGAAGTCTTCTGTCAGAGCTCTGTCGAGCTCTGTTGATTCCGCCAGAGCTCTATCGAGCTCTGTTGGTCTTCTGGTTGAACTTCTTCTAAGTCTTCTGCTGGATCTCTGGTGGTCTTCTGACTTGTACTATTTTCAATACTTTTACATAAGAGATACTTGGGGCTAACAAACTTACCCGGGGTATTACATCATTCCCCCCTTAAAAGAATTTCGTCCCGGAATTCGGTTAGGCAAAAAGGTACGGGTTCTTAGTTCTCATTTCTGATTCTAATTCCCATGTAGCATCCTGCCCTTTATGATTTCGCCACTGAACTTTTACTTGCTTGATCTGCTTACCATTCCGCAAAACTTTGACTTTACTGTCAACAATGGCTTCTGGTTCTTCCACGTAATTCAATCTTTCATCAACCTGTATATCTGGTAGAGAAACTGCCTGATCTGGCGTAACCAAACACTTTCAAAAATTTGATACGTGAAAAGCGTTGTGGATTCTGCTTAACTCTGGCGGAAGATCTAACCTGTAGGCTACGTCACCGATTCTTTCTGTGATAGAAAATGGTCCGATGTACCTTGGACTCAGTTTGCCTTATTTCCCAAATCGAATGACTCCTTTCCAAGGTGAGACTTTCAGCATTACAAAATCTCCAACTTGGAATTCTAACGGTTTTCGGCGTCGGTCAACGTAGCTTTTCTGTCTGTCTTGAGCCACTTTCAATTGTTCCCGAATATGAGTAATCTTAACCGCGGTTAACTGAACTATATCTGGCCCCGCTAGTTGTTTCTCACCCACTTCATTCCAACACAAAGGCGTTCGGCATTTTCTACCATACATAACTTCAAACGGTGCCGCTTGTATGCTGGAATGATAACTGTTATTGTAGGCAAATTCAATCAACGGCAAATGCTTATCCCATGATCCCCCAAAATCAACAATGCAGGCCCGTAGCATATCTTCCAAAGTCTGAATTGTCCGTTCACTCTGACCGTCAGTTTGAGGATGATACGTTGTACTTAACTTTATCTGCGTTCCCATTTCTTTTTGAAAACTCCTCCAGAACCTTGAAGTAAAACGACTATCACGATCAGAAATAATCGAGATTGGAACTCCGTGTCGGGTTACTATTTCATCGATATACAATTTGGTTAGTCATTCCAACGAATAGGTTTCTTTTATTGGTAGAAAGTGAGCAGACTTTGTCAACCTGTCAACGATCACCCAAATGGCATCAAACCCTTTCGGAGTCATTGGTAGCTTCGTGATGAAATCTGTAGTAATCTGATCCCATTTCCACATAGGTATTTCTAAACGTTGTAACTGACCAAAAGGCTTTTGATGTTCAATCTTTACTTTCTTACAAGTGGTGCAACCTTCCACATGCTGAGCAATACTTCTTTTCATTCCCGGCCACCAGTAAAATTGTTGTAGATCTTTATACATCTTATTCGTACCTGGATGAATAGAGAAACGAGATTGATGAGCTTCTTGTAGTACCCGATCACGTAAACCACCCAAACGAGGCACCCAAATTCTGTTTCCTAGACACAGTAACCCACGATCATCTTTTACTAGTGATGCTGATATTCCTACTAACCGTTCTGGTTTCAAGTGTTCTTCTTGAAAAGCTTATACTTGACACTTCTTCAATTCGTCAAAGATGTTAGGTAGAAGTTCAGCTCGTAGTGCAATGGCTTTTATTGTTCCACTCCTTTCTTGACGACTCAGTGCATCAGCTACCACATTCGCCTTTCCCGGATGATAGAGAATTTCGCAGTCGTAATCATTCACTAATTCTAACCATCTTCTTTGCCTCATATTCAATTCCTGCTGATCGAAAAGGTGTTGGAGACTCTTATGATCGGTAAAAATTTGACATTTAGAACCGTAGAGATAATGTCTCCAAATCTTTAGCGCGAAAACAATTGTTGCAAGTTCCATGTCGTGTGTAGGATACTGTCGTTCATGATCCTTCAGTTGTCGAGAAGCATAAGAAATAACTTTCCCACGCTGCATCAATACACATCCCAAACCCAGTTTGGAGGCATCACTATAAACAACAAAGTCATTTGAACCTTCAGGTAATGATAGTATCCGCGCGCTACAGAGTTTCTCTTTCAATATTCAGAATGCTTTATCCTGTTTTGCTTTCCATTCAAACTTTATATTCTTTCGGGTCAGCTTGGTCAGGGGTGTAGCGATACGAGAGAAATCTTGTATGAACTTTCGATAGTAGCCGGCTAAACCCAGAAAACTTCGTACTTCGGTTGGCGTTCTCGGCGGTTCCCACTTTTCAATTGCCTCTACTTTCATCGGATCAACTTGAATACCTTTCTCGGAAACTATATGCCCAAGAAATTGAACTTCCCGTAGGCAGAATTCACACTTAGAAAAATTAGCATACAACTGTTCCCTTTTCAACAATTCCAAAATCAAACGAAGTTGTTGGGCGTGTTCTTCTTTGGATCGGGAGTAGATAAGGATATCATCGATAAACACAATAACAAATTTATCGAGATATGGCTTACATACCCGATTCATTAGATCCATAAAGGCAGTTGGGGCGTTCGTCAGACCGAAGGGCATCACTAAGAATTCGTAATGACCATACCTTGTGCGGAAAGCAGTTTTCAGAACGTCTTCTTCTTTAACCTTCAGCTGATGATAACCAGATCTTAGATCAATCTTGGAGAAATAGCAAGCTCCAACTAATTGATCGAAGAGGTCATCGATTTTGGGAAGCGGATACTTGTTCTTGATCGTGCGCTTATTCAGTTCCCGGTAATCAATGCACATCCTCATCGAACCATCCTTCTTTTTCACAAACAGAACCAGTGCACCCCATAGTGAAGAACTGGGTCTGATGAAGCCCTTATCGGATAGATCTTGCTGTTGCATCATCATTTCTTTCTTCTCTGGAGGTGCCAAACGATACGGTGCACGGGCTACAGGAGCGGCTCCAGGAATCATATCTATACCAAACTCTACTTGTCTAACAGGCGGAAGACTAGTCAAATCTTCTGGGAAAACTTCCGGAAATTCACACACGACCGGAATATCTTCCAATTTACTCTTTTCTAGCTTAGTATTTATCACATAAGCTAAATAACTCGGGCAACCTTTACTAACACATTTACGAGCTTTCAACATAGAGATAAGGCAAGACTGATGATTTCTACGGTCACCATAAATCACTACTGGTCCCTTCTCAGGTAAGACAACATTAATCAACTTCTTATCGCAAACTATACTAGCCTGATTCTCGGCTAACCAATCCATTCCCACTACTACATCAAACTCAATTAGAGCTATAGGAAATAGTTGAATAGGCACTCCACACCCATCTATATTTATAAAACAGCTATCAAATACCTCTTTAACTGGTACTTGATTATCATTTGCAGTATCTACCATTAAAGCATGATCTAACAATTTAGGCTTTAAATGCATATAAGCAGCAAATGAAAGAGACACGAACGATCGGTTTGCACCGGAGTCAAATAACACTTTAGCGCGTGTAGAGTTTATTAAGAATGTACCTGTAACCACATCCGGAGTTTCCTCTGCTTCTTGTGTTGTCATCTGAAAGGCACGACCCCTAGCTCTTGGTAACTCTGGCCTTGGTACTACCGGTCTAACACCCGTTGGTCTTACTGACGTACCACCCTGCTGTACTCTCCCCCGTGGACAATCAGACTGAATGTGATCAGGAGAATTGCATGAGAAACAAAATCTAGTTACCCGATAGTCCTTAGCAATATGACCGGTCTTTCCACACTTGTAACAGATTCGAGGATCAACTTGACAATTTCCTTGATGAAAATGGTTGCATTTTGGGCAAGGTCTTTCAGCTGGTCTGAAAGGTGTACGACTTTCAAATCTCTGAAATCTGGACTTCTTTGGATCATACTGTGATCCTTCCCATTTTCTTTTCCCAGTACTCTTATCACCAGCATCTCTTCCTCTATCCCGTTCCACATTTTCTGCGGCATCTACTGCGGCTGAGAAGGTTTCCGGTCCCTTTGCAATCACTAGACTTCGGATTTCTGACTTTAACCCTACGATAAACCTTTCCATCTTCAGTGCCTCCGTGGCAACATAGTACTCTGTGAAACGAGACTTCTCCAGGAAACGAGCAGTATAATCCCTAACCGATAAAGTACCCTGTTGCAGATTCATAAATTCCTCTACCAGTTGTCTAACTGCTGCTTGAGGACAAAACTGTCTTTTGAAAGTTGTTGTGAATTCGTCCCAAGAAAAAGGAGAATATACAGTAGATCCTCTAGAGGTAATGAGAGCTTCCCACCAATATAGAGCATCTGCTTTCAACATCACGGTTCCGTATATCACTCTATCTTCTTCAGCGCACTTGCTGGTCTTGAAGACAGCTTCTATTTCTTTTAGCCATCTCATAGCCTTCACTGGATCTCTTTCCCCTGAGTAGGTTGGAGGTTTGCAGCTTAAGAACATCTAGTAATCACACTTCCTTGGCACCGTTATGACAGTAGATGTAATGGGCATCTCATCTTCCAGATTAGGATCTGGTATTTCAGTTTCAGTATTACGAGTTCGGTCGAACATAGCCTGTATACTTGCTTGCAGTCTTCCCATTTCAGCCGTCAAGTCGTTTCTTGTAACAAATTCATTACCCCGCTGCTGAACTCTGCCTCCAGTTATGCCCCTGCCTCTTTTTCCCCCTCTTCCCCTTGTCCCGACTGTTGGATTAGTTCTACTAGGGTTTCCTTCTTCCTCCCTATTTGTACGTCGAGTACCACTTGCCATTCCGTAGATTTCAACAAGGTTAATATGCACATAAGCACATACCCCATATAATAAGGTTTTCCAGTTCAAACATGTACCTGTAAGTCCACAATTACACTGGCCAGATGTAATTTTAAATTACCTTACATGATGTTCCTTCTACCTTTTATAGTTAGCATCCCAAGGTTCTAACATAATAGGGACATCCTACTTCACATGCAGTTTAAGTCTAGGTACAGATACGAATACCTAAATCCCTTAAACTAGGGCTCTGATACCATCTGTAACGACCCGTTTCTCAAACATGCATCAAATAACATATATTGCATAACATCGTTACATAACAAAAGATACATCATATAACATGTACGATCCCATAGTCTTTACAATCATATTATATACTTCATTACAAACTTTTTGCTAATTAGTTTACATTACAACTACTAGCAAAGTTATAACTACAAAACACGTCTTGATCTTCATAACATATATCTTCCAAAAGCTATTCACGGATTATCCTTCTTACTTGTTCTTACTTGATCCCCGACCTGGAATACATATTTTTAAAACAAAATGAGGGTTAGACCTAGTGGTCTAAGTGAGAAAATCCCTGTTAGTTTAAAACCATTTACACAAACACCATATACATCATTCAATTATAAATACCAATTATAACTCATGCATCGTGTACTTTCCTGTCTTATTTCCATGTCCATATTAGATGGTTGCGAGCCAACTAATAAATTTACTCCGCTGTACTAAAATACAACCAAGACCGTTGTCCCTCCGTACAGCCAAACTCCGCCGGTCCTAAGCCTGGCCAATGTGCACTCGTGTAGTATAATACTCGTATAAATATAATATACACCTCAATATATCATACTTCATACATATGCACATACTCACACTACTTATCACATACTCAATCCATATATATGTATTCCAGTTGAAAAACGTTTTAAAGTAAAACTCACCTGTTCGTTTATCAAAATGCTTCCAAGCCTTTTCCAAAGATTTAGTCTTTCACTCAGTATTCACAGAATCTGAAATAATTTACATACAATTATCTCCTTATCAATTAGACATATAAGACTTACTAGAAGACTAAGAACTCTAGCTAACTCTATCTAACTCTTATCCTCAAAAGCATCTGAACTCTCAAAAGTGACCAAAAAGCTAAAGTTTTCGGACACAACAGGACTATCCGGACAACACAACTTTCTGGACATATACCCAATCCGGATGACAAAATAATCCGGACAACTTAAACAATCCGGACGACATCCGGAAACCAAAGTAATCCGGACACCATCCGATAACTAATTTCAAACGGAAACTATAGAAAGAGGAACTTACCCGGACACTTCATCTACCGGATACCTGCAAGGAAGAACTACCGGACACCACCAAAAGAAACTACCGGACACATTCATATTGTGTCCGGAAACCTCTGTCGGTTTACCCCATTTTTACCCAGAAATCGGCTGAATCAACCCCAGACATGAAATCAATGATTCTACTCAGATAGAAACTATCTACTAGCAAATACAGACCTAAAACACAAAGGAAACATACCACAAATCACTTCTAAGTACACCAAATTGAAGTCTTAGCCACAAGACCCTTCTTTCTTCTTCTTCTCTTCTAAAAAAAAACACACACACACACACACACACTAATCTGGATGTTTTCTGCTTTATGAAAAATATCTGGATACCTTAAGAGATAATATTAAACCATATTTACTAATTTAGACCTTGAACGTCTCAATAATGACCCAAACACCCCTAAACTTACCCTAAACATCAATTATAGAGTTAAATAAATTTAACGGAACTAGAATTTAACTAACGAACTTACCCGGGGTATTACAACCGATGAAGAGGAGGTGGTCGAGGGCTCCAAGGGCGAAGCCTCTGGTAAAGACGCGGCTGTCGATCCTCCCCAACGTTAGAAAATTTTAATTCTTAGTTTTGTCTTTGTCGATCGACTGTTGGTGGTCGAGTCGTTTAATGTAACCGACGATTGATAAATAAAATTTATCTTTCTTCTGAACTTGTGCATTACTTTGCCTTTTACATTTTATAAGTAAATACAATATTAATCGTGGAACATTCATCATATAAAAATGAACATCAAGACATGCGACATAGGCTTCCACTGTAATACATCGATTAGAACATAAGTCGTAGGATCTTTCGATCTTTAAATCGTGTAAAGCAAACATAAGTACGTGCGATTAAAGCATTCACCCAAAATGTGAGAAATTTTCTAAGTTAGAGAAACTTAGGTTACGAAGTCCTTGGACTAAGTCGTGCGACGAACTTGAGTCGTGCGTTCCTGTAATCGTACTTATCGAGTTATCTAATAGAACTGACTGCTTATGTCGTGCGATCCTGCGAATGTGTACTGAAGTCGTATAATAGTCTTAGTAACTTATGTCGTGCGATCCTGTGATAAAACAAGGTCAGAGGTTGGTCGTTGGCTAGCCAACGACCCTCCGATGCTTAAGTTAGTAATCGTCGTGATGAATAAAAAATGGGTTTAGAAGAAATACCTTTTTAGATGAGTTGCATTCCAGCTACGTGGGACATCTCGATTGTCGAGGGTTTGGAGCCGATAGGCACCTTTACCCACGACTTCTGAGATACGATAAGGACCTTCCCACTTGGTGGAAAGCTTACATGCATTGAGCTCTTGAGCGCTTTGGAACACTTGTCGGAGGACGTAGTCGCCTTCCTGGAAGACTTTAGCTTTAACATTCTTGTTGAAATGTCGTTCGACCGCTTGCTTTTGCAACGCCATTCTGATCAATGCTGATTCTCTAAGTTCTTCAAGGGCGCAAGGTCATAACCTAAATCGACCAGGTTGTGGTCGACGGAAGTATGCCTCGAGGTTGGGAGCCGGACCTCGACAGGCAAAACTGCTTCACAACCATAGACCAAAGAGAAAGGGGCTTATCTTGTGGACGTGCGAGGCGTCGTGCGATTCGCCCACATGACTGAAGGGAGTTCTTCGACCCACTTTCCCTTCGCAACTTTTAACCTTTTCTTGATCGAAGCAATAATGGTCTTATTGCTCGACTCAGCAAGTCCATTTGCCTGGGGATACCTGGGTGTCGAGGTCGTCAGCTTGATATTGCGGTATTCACAGAACTATCGAGTTCTGTTGCTTATAAACTGGGATCCATTGTCGCAGACAATTTCGGATGGAATCCCAAACCTGCATATGATGTTAGTCTGGATAAAAGAGACGACTTCCTTGTCCTGAACTTGGGAAAAGGCAGCTGCTTCTACCCACTTAGAAAAATAATCCGTAAGTACGAGGAGAAATACCTTTTGCCCAGGGGCAGGTGGTAACTTGCCGACAATATCCTTTCCCCATCTCATGAAGGGCCATGGGATGAGTGTCGAATGTAAAGGTTCAGAAGGTTTGTGGGACGTACCTGAATGTCGTTGACAGGGATCACAGTTCTGGACATACCTGATGGCGTCTTGTCACAGTGTCGGCCAGAAGTAGCCTTGTCGGCCAGAAGTAGCCTTGACAGGGATCACAGTTCTGGACATACCTGATTGCCTTGAATATGATATTTCGAGCTTCCATCTTGTCTTCTGGGAGTTGGTAGTGCATAAGAAAATTTCGGATGTCGCACGACCAATCATCTTCTTGGTCTTCGATTTGGACGACATCGTTATTTTCGATGGACGACATCGCCAGATGGATCATAGGAATGTTGTCTAATATTGGTTCGACCAGCGCGGACCCGAGATTTGCTAGAGCGTCGGCTTGAGTGTTCTGGTCCCATGGAATCTGTTCAATAGAAAATGATTTAAACTTTTTGATTTATCTTTTGCTACCTTTAGATACGATGTCATTTTTGAATCTTTGGTCGCGAATTCTCCATTCATCTGGTTTACGACCAGGAGAGAATCGCTTTTGACATGTAGCGCGGTTGCCCCCGAGTCGTAGGCCATATTTATTCCTACGATCAGGGCTTCGTACTCAGCTTCATTGTTGGTGGTTTTGAAGTCGCATCGCACGGAATACACCATCTTTCCCCCTTGTGGCGACTTTAAGACGACGCCTAGTCCTGAACCCCTAGTGTTGGATGAACCGTCGACATGTAGAGTCCAGGGCACGTTGTCGTGAGTCGCCACAGTAGACACACTTCGAGCTCTGCTTCTTTTTCCAGCTTAGGGGTGAAATCAACAATGAAATCCGCTAAGGCTTGTGATTTGATCGTGGTCCTGGGCTTGAAATCGATGTCGTAACTACTGAGATATATGCTCCATTTCGCCAGTCGACCTGTCAACTCAGGTTTCCACAAGACAGACTTAAGAGGAAAATTAGTCACGATAGAAATAGGATGCGTTTCAAAATAATGTCGCAATTTCTTTGCAGCTGTAACTAGCAACAAAAGCAATTTTTCCATAGAGGAATACCTGGTTTCGGCGTCCAAGAGAGATTTACTTACATAGTAGATCGGCAGTTGTTGCTTTTCATCTTCTCGTGTCAAGACGACACTTACTGCGTTAGGACTAACAGCCAAATATAGCTGCAAGACCTCATGATCGTGCGACTTTGACAGCAAAGGCGGCGACGTCATATATTCCTTTAGTTTTTGCAATGCTTGCTCATGATCGTCGGTCCAGTTGAAGCCTTTATTTTTCCTGAGGACGTTATAAAACAGATGACATCTATTTGAGGATCGAGAGATAAACCTGTTCAAAGCTGCCACCCGACCAGTGAGCCTTTGGACTTCTTTGAAATTTCTCGGAGATTTGATCTCGATAATGGCTTTGATCTGGTCGGGATTGGCTTCGATCCCTCGACGAGTGACCATATGGCCCAGGAATTTCCCGGCACTGACACCAAAGCAACACTTTGTCGGGTTGAGCTTCATGCTATACTTTCGAAGGATGTCGAACGATTGCCTTAAATGCTCGATGTGGTCGACTACTTGCTTCGATTTGACGAGCATATCGTCGATATATACCTCCATCGTGTCGCTAAGATGATCTTTGAACATTTTATTCACTAGACGCGGGTAAGTAGAACCTGCATTTTTTAGTCCAAAAAGCATAACCTTATAACAATAAATACCTCGATCTGTCATAAATGTAGTCCTTTCTTAGTTCTCGATGTGCATCAGGATCTGATTGTATCCAGAGTAAGCATCCATGAACGTCAATAGTTCATGTCCTGCTGTCGCGTCGACCATGGCATCGATATGTGGCAATGGAAAAGGATCTTTTGGACAAGCTTTGTTGAGATCTGTGAAATCAATACAGACCCTCCATTTGCCATTTTTCTTCTGTACGACCACAACATTAGCAAGCCAGTCAGGGTACTTTACTTCTCGAATTTTCCCTCTCTTGAGGAGGTTGTCGACCTCGTCATTTATCACCTTATTCCTTTCAGAAGCAAATTTCCGCCGCTTTTGTTTGATAGGCTTAAATGACGGGTCGACATTGAGCTTGTGAGAAATAACACTGGGGTCTATGCCGACCATGTCTTCGTGCGACCAGGCAAAGCAGTCGGCGTGTTCCTGCAAAAAAGATATCGAGGGACGAACCTATAAAGACCTTCTGGTCAGGCTTGCTCTGGTTCAGGACGACTTCCTCCAGGCGATAGTCGTCGGCTGTCCCAGGAGCATCCTGGACCAGTAATTGCTAGATGGCATGCTTCTGCGGCTTCAGGGTGGTCTTGTAGCAGTCGGGGGCAACTTTCAGCTCATTTTTGATCTCCTGGACTCCCCACGGCGTAGGGAACTTCATGGTCTGATGATACGTTGAGGGAACGACTTTCATGTCATGGATCCAAGGTCGACCTAAGATGATGTTATAGGCCGACGAGCAATCAATGACGTTGAACTTGGTCTGCTTGTTGATTCCTCCGGCATAGACAGGCAAGGTGATCTCTCCAAAGGTACTCGTCGCGTCTCCGTTGAAACCGACCAAGGTTGTCGAGCGTCGGGTGATTTCCGATCGATCGATTCCCATGGCCTTGATGGTATCAAGGAAGATGACGTTTGCTGGACTGCCTCCATCGACCAAGACTCGTCGGGTTAAACAGTTACCTATCGTGAGTTGAATGATCAACCCATCATGATGCTTCCGGTACGAGTCACCGAGGTCGTCTTGGTCGAATGAAATCTTCATGGCTTCTAACTCCAGATCTCCTTTGGGTCTTTATGAACGAGGGGTGGGTCGATCGTCAGGTGCTTGGCTGGCGTGATGCTTGTCTGCGGAATACGTCAGACCGCATACGTCGGAACCACCAGTTATGCAGTTGATGACATTTGCATGCTCGGGAGTAGGCGGTCGAACGTCGTTAGATGGAGTAACGAAGTTGTCGATGATATCTTTAAGATTGCCCTTCAGGACGTGATATGCCAGCTCCTTTTTGAGAGCTATGCAGTCGTCCGTTATATGACCGTGGTCGATGTGGAAATCGCACCACTTTGATTTATCTTTCTTACCGTCATCCTTGTCGGACTTCTTCGGCCACCGGATGGTCGCCTGGACGGTCTTCAGGGCCTCGACCAAATCCTTAGTGGTCCCTTTGAATCCGTAAGAGGATATCTTAGGGTACTAGGGAAATTTGGTCGGGGTCGCAGTCTTGAACTCCACCTTCGTCTTGAATCGGACGTTCGAGATTTGTCGTACATGCTCTGACTTGGATACTGCCTTCGTCTTGAACTCTGGCTTCTTTACACTTAGCGACCTCTTGTCGTCAGAGTGCTTACGACGAAAGGCAGCGTCATCCTCCACCCTCATATAGTCTAGGGTTCTTGCTCAGACGTCTTCGAAGTTCTCTGGAGGATATTTGGTCAGATCGGTGTACAGACCCGAATTGTCGTCTAGACCACGTTTGTAGGCTTCGATCGCAGTATTGACGTCGCAGTTGTGGACACTGATCATCTCCGCGTTGAATCTATTGAAGTAACTCCGGATAGATTCACCGGCCTTCTACACGACATAATACAAGTCGCTGGTCTGCTTCTCCATCTTGCGACTACTGGCGAACTGCTGGGAGAACTGGTTGACTAACTCAGCGAAGGATCCGATGGATTTGGGCTTGAGGTTAATCAACCATTGGAGGGCAGGACCCGTAAGGGTCGCCCCGAAACTCTTGCACATGCAAACCTCCTGGTACATATGCGGGATCGAGACCGTCCACATTAGCTGCTTATATTGCGCAATGTGCTCCGTTAGATCGGTTATTCCCGAATACTTGGGTGCGAAAGCAGGGATGTTATACTTCTTCGGGATGTCGACGGTCACTATCGTGTCAACGAAAGGTGACGCTTGATACCCCGAGCGAGGCTCAACGTCGACGGGCATGGCTGCCCCCGATAGCTTAGTCTTCCAGCATCTTCAACCGCTGGGCGACGGGGTCGTTGGGATCGGAATTCACACCTGTTGGAGGATTAATCCCCGAACTGATGCCATTTCTGTACGACGAGCCATTGGCTTCTCCATTGAAAGGGACGAAATATGGCTGAGCCTCGTTATGTAGAGGTGGAGGTCTCAGATGCTGAGGAGGAGTCGGTCCGAACTGGGGATTTGGGATGAACGATCCCTGCTGCTGGTTCTGCATGAATGGACCTTGCTGCTGATTCTGATCGAACGGTCCTGGCCCTGGATTTTGAACGAATGGACCCGAACCTGGGTTCTGGACGAATGGTCTTGGGCCATTCTGCGGTCCGAATGACCCATTTGGATTCTGGTTCCTCAGCCACGTGATTTCCTCAGCTGCCCTTCGACTTTGCTCAGCAAGGGCGTTGATTTGATTGCACGCAACTTCCAACTCCTGATACATCTGAGCAATGAGCTGCTCTTGATTTCCATGACCTGACATTTTCCTGAAACAGAAAAAAGAGGAAACTCCAAGAAACGATTAGTAAGACGCACGTTTGTCGAAGACTTTCTCTAGATGGGGCCCCACGGTGGGCGCCAAACTGTTAATGCCAAAAATCGTCCAGAAGGATAACTTAGGGGGTGTTTACTTATGACTTATTGAGCTTAATGGGTTGAATAGCTTATTCGCGCAACCAAAATGGGTTGTTTACTTGTGGCTTATTCGGACAGATGATGACTTATTCGCACAGATGAAAATGCTATGTTGTCCACATTCAGCCCAAAAAAAGACAAACCTACCCCTTTCTCCTCCACTCTACTGGTTCGCCATTCTCCATAGCCACTGCCTCTTTCTTTTATTTCTTCTATTGGCTCAACCATTCAACTCTATATTTCTTCTCCATGAACCATCCCTGGTTCGATTTCTTCAACATAGACGCTCGACCCTCTCGATTTCTTCTCCATGGACTATCTCTGGTTCGATTTCTTCAACATAGACGCTCGACCCCTCTCGATTTCTTCTCCATGGACTATCCCTGGTTTGATTTCTTCAACATAGACGCTCGACCCCTCTCGATTTCTTCTTCATGGACGCTGCTGGTTCGATTTCCTTTCCATGGACGCTGCTGGTTCGATTTCTTCTCCATGGATGCTCGACCCCTCGGCTGGTTCATCTTCTTGGTTCGATTTATTCTCCATATCAGTTCGATTTCAGCGAACCAGGGTTTAGGGTTAGAACCAGTAGAAGAAATAAAGAAAGAGATGAAATCGATTTATTCTCCGTATCAGGGTTTACTGGTTCATCTTCTTGGTTTGATTTATTCTCCATATCAGTTCGATTTCATCGAACCAGGGTTTAGGGTTAGAACCAGTAGAAGAAATAAAGAAATAGATGAAATCGATTTATTCTCCATATCAGGGTTTACTGGTTCATCTTCTTGGTTCGATTTAACTTTGTTCAACTTTGTTTAACTTTGTTTTTTATATCTTGTTGGATTTATATATTTTAACTTGTTTTTTGAGGATTTGATACATAAGAGTCATATCTCATTGTTCATGAAGAGGTTTTTTGATGGTTTTTATAATCAAGGGTAAAATAGTCATTTTAATTGTTCAGATTTATGATTCAGGAAAAAAAAGCAAACAACAACACATTATTAACCAGACAGACAAATTTATCCGGACAGATATATTTATCCATACAGGGCTTAATTGAAAATTTGGTAAACAGCCCCTTAAGGTTGATTGTGGAGCTTAACAACTAAAGATAGAAATCGTTCGACAAAACAGTGCGCCGGAGACAAAAAACGTAAATAAGACGCAAGGAATTTGGTGACGCAGGAAAAACCTCAACGAGGAAAAAACCCGCGAACGACAGTGGGTGTCGTCGTTGCACTATGGTCGCCAAACAGGGGCGATGTCCTTATGTATCAAGTGTCGAGAGTACAATGATTACAATACAAATAAAAGAATGACTTTATATGTAAAGTAAACAGGTGTATCGTGTGCGAAAACTAATGTGTCGTGTGTAAGGACTATGTGTCGTGCGTCGTCTGTTCGAGAGAGAATTTTGCTTCAAGTGTTTTCGCTGTGCACTTCTTCTTCTTGGATTCAGAGATGCGCAAATGATGTTGTAGCCTCTGTTTATATAGCCTCCGAATGCTTTGAATGATCCCATAAAAGCTTTAAGTAACGGTCGTAACGGCTGCTGGGATTAATGCTCATAATGACCTTCGTCAGTTATAGCCGTTGGTTTTTAATGACTTTGATCCTGCATTAAATAGAGAAATCATAACAGTCGTCATACGTTAGTCGGTCGAGGTCGTAAGGTATGTTACGACGGTCGAGTGTCGTGAGTAAATTTTCGATTTAAACTTTGTTCATAAGATAAAGTGTTTATGATTTTATCTTGTCATAAGAAAGTATAAGAAATATGTTTTCCTTAATTTGGTCGTGGTCGAGACTGATGAAATTTTACCCAAACAGGTGTTTGTGTTTACGGTGTTGGGAAGGAAAGACAAATCAAAAAGTCAAAATTGAGGTTTACTAAAATATTAAAGACAAAACAAAAACGTCAAATTTAAGAAACTTATTAATATTAAAATGAAGAAATGTATTAAAAATTTTAAAATACCCGTCATTTAATGGATGAAAGTTAATTTCCGTTAGTATAAGGGATCAAAACTGGATAAAATACAAGTTGTAATGACAATTTTGTATTAAATGAACTCTAGGAACCAAAATCAAAGACTTTAAGAAAACCACAGGAATCCAAATTGAGGTTTACTCTAAATCATTTGAGATGTAACAATAGTTATGTTAGGTTTTTGTTTGTGAAGATTTAATACTTTTATGTAGTTAAATTTATTGTGATTTTATGAAACATCCGACTATATTTTTTAGTAAAATTCATAAGACACGACATTATTGTTTTAGAAGAATTTATTGTCTACCATATATAACACAATAATTTATCATGCAAGTATATTGAAAATGTAGCCGACCAACTTTATTTTTAAATAAAATACTAAATAATTTCACCAAGAATGAAAATTAAAAATGGTTTTTGTTATCGTCAAAACAGAGAGTTGCAACATGGTTTGTAAAAAAGGAAAACTACAACGTATAGATAAAAACAAAAATTAAGATTATGTTGCAAGAGTCTGATTTAAGAATAATTTGGTCAGCAAATTGGAGATTTGCTTCCGATACACCAATAGAATGGTAAAACGGTTGCAAGTTAGATCATCAAATGCTAAACACATTTTCTAATTTTTGCTGGATGAGACTCTCTGAAACATCTCCATACAATTATCTATCTTGAGCTCTGTGTCTTATATAAACCAAATGAGTCAAAAAAAAACATCAACAATCTTAAACAAATAAATATGACAAACCATCAAAAGTTTCTCAAGAAAAAACCCAAAACAAGTAATTACTATATATACCTATCCATAGAAAACCAAAATCTTTATACACAAAAAATTTCCATCTAGTCATATAAACATGGCATTTGCATTAATTACATTTTGCTGGAAGTGAGAATTAAAAATGTTCTTTATTAAAAGAATAATAACAATGACATAAACAAAACATAACAAATCATAACTTTTTTTAAATACAGACATACGGTTGAACACTTGACATTATTCAATCTCTTAATGATTTGTAATTGGTATATGTCGGCGTATAAGGTACTCGTTGGAGAGGCTCTTTGTTTTCTGATTGCTTAAGACTCTACCAACCCTAACCGCAAAATTATATGTGCATATAAGATATGAATCATAGAACCCTCTATAAGGGGACGTGTACCTAAATCTTATCGGATAAACGTTTACTGGGTGTCACTTACCTTACCGGTGAGCATGACAAGGATCGTGAATCTTATTCGGTAAGAGGCATAGAAAGAACCAGTAAAAAACATAAAATGAGAGAGAAAGCTCTTATCCAGTAAGCGCTTTCCAGGTAAAAAACTCTTACCACAATCCATTTTAATGGCTAAGAATGTACCCGATTAGGTAAGCGAGGTTGATGATTCTTTCCGATAAGTGCTTACCCACTAAGCATTCGACAAACGACCCCTAAGTGTGTTTGAAGTATCTTATAGGCATCTTTGAAGATCGGTAAAGGTTAAAACATCACAAAGTTAGGCTGTAAAAAACATAAAATGATAGAGAAGAAGAGGTGGATGAAGAAATGAGGAAAAAACCCAAATCAAATTTCTATAGCCGACAAACGCTAATGCGGGTTTCATGCGGGTAAAGCCACATGAAAGTTGCCCGGATCCTAAAGACAGACCATAATGCGGGTTTCATGCAGCTAAACTCGCATGAAAGTCCCATTGATCTCTAATCGTGCGATTCATTCGTCTTTCATAACTGAAACGATCTCAAATCACCCTAATATGATAATTATATAAAATCCTTGTCATTGTCATCTTTAATACCATTCGATAATGTGATTAATCATAAATGGAATCCCGAAAATGATAGGTTTTATAGAAGAACATGAACGGAGGGGTATCATGGCCGAAGGAGATGACTGGAGAGGGATCACGACCGGAGAAGACAATGGTTAACTACAATTTTTGTCCATGTTTTTATAATTGAGTAAAATACAAAAAAAACCCATAAAAAGACAAAAATGCCCATTTATTTAACGGGATATTTTAACAATTGTCACAGGGAGGGACTAAATGTAACACCCATGATTTTCGGTAAGTAAAAGTCACCCCGTACATTTTGTGGGTTTTAACTTGTGGTCTTGGAGTTAGGAATTTATTGATTTTTGTTCCTAAGAGTATCGGGAGTGCTTCATATGTGAAAACTCGAGTTTCGGGGCTCGATACAGGCCCGACGACTATGATAGTGTCGCACAGCTTAGGACTATGACAGTGTCGCGCTGACAAAGTCGCACAGCTTGGGACACCTTATGTACACCTTGTGCAAATATGTCATGCGACAATGCCATGGCAAAGTCGCATGCCAATGTCGTCAAGTGGTACCAGACTGCTTTAAAGTCGGGTTTTAAGCCTCTTCACTCATTCGCAGCTCTCATACTCTTCCCTTTCTCTCCCAAATCGATCTCCCTCCCTCTCTTATGAGCCCTAACTCATTTTTGGGGCTTTTCTCTTAGAAATCAAGTGTTTCTTCATCATCCATGCTAGTGAACCCAACCTATGTTGCAAGATCAAAGTTCATCTCCATTTCTTGAGATTTTAGGATTTTGGGGTTTTACTCAAGATCTAAGTGGTAAGTCCATAATCCTCATTTCTAAACTTTTAAAAGAGTTGTAAATGATTCATTTATGACCCCAAGTGATTTCATTTCTCAAAATTTTGGTTTTAGATGATTTCGGGAAAGTTAGGTCAAAATTAAGGTTTTGGTCAAAATGGCGATTTTGATATAAGAAGTTTTGGGAATGATTCTAAATACTTGGATATGTATGTTTATGTTTGGAAACTCGTGAATCTAGGGTTTGGAAGAATTGCTTGAAGATCCAAGTTTCTTCAAGAAAATTCAATTGTGGGGTAAAATCTAGATTTAACCTAAATCTAGCAAGGTGAGTTCAAGTTGCTTTGTGAAAACTATGTACATGCCAAAATGCGTATTTTTAAGTAATAATGTGTTTACTTGGTATTTATCAATGTATTGATATTTGGCAAAGTTTTCATATTTGGTAAATGGGTTGATAAATCTTATGAAATGCCTATATTTGGATTTTTGGTTATTTTGACGAGTAAATCTCATAAATATGTTCTTTTGGTGATTTTTTGTACAAATGGAGTCTATTTGATGATTTACACATTTTGGTGTATTTGGTTTTATAAACCATTGGAAAATACACCTTATCGTGTTATCAGGCGTTTTGAAAATATAAGGGTATGAGTTCATTTGGAAAATGGTTTGTCTCTACCAGTGATGATGGGTTAATCATATCTTTGAGGTACGTGTTTGCATAAACACCGATTAAATGTGTTTTATTGTTGAGGACCTTTATTCGATAGTCAATTGAGTTTTTGAGCATTTTGGCCCGGTATTGACTTAAATGAGTCTTTGGGACATTTGTCCAGTTTATATAGCTCAATGTAGAGCTTTGGTTATGATTTGAATCTATTGCATATTATTTGGGAATTACGTGTTTTGAGTGCGTTAGTCATTCATTTAGACTGTGTTACATTGGATCCATATGCACGTAAGTTAGTCTTTTTGTTGATGGTCAATTGTGTATTGAGGGCATGGACTCCGAGACCCATGTTTTATGACCTTAACTTTTCAAGTAAACACTAGGAGGGTTGAGTCCAGGGGGTGCTACCATGAGGGTAGGCACTAGAACCTCAGCCATTCGGGGTAATGCCATGGTTGTAGTCCTCGAATGTGCCAGGCATTTTGGTGAAAAATCATGGGAATAGACACTAAGGTCAACCGACTCTTTCGGTGAAACTTGATGAGGAGTCGTAGGGACACTTAGACTTCATGTCGGGACGTGTCCTGTGATTAACGTTGTACGAGTGACATACTTATGTGTTCACTCCACTCTTAATGGATATGGGTCTCCACCGTTGTTATCAAACATTATTTTCGGATATTGTAATATGCATACTTTAATATCGATTGGATCTTGTGCGAGTAATTGCAATTGATGACCTTAATATTGGATCCCCTCCACATATATTAAGGTTTGAATGCAGTAGTTATTTCCATGTTTTGGTATTTTTATTTTTATCCTATTTTGTGTTTTGCATGAGTATTGGGCTTAGTTCCATGTTTTCGGAGTATTTCTATTTAAGCGTTTTTTCACGAAAAATGGGATTTTTGGAAAAGACATTACCATTTATTCTAAACATTTTGCATAATGAAAAATGTGATTTAAATACTATTCCTTCCGCTTTATTGATTATATAATTATGAAAACTCTTAAACCCACAAGGCGTTAAGTCTAACCTTTTATTTATCGGCATGTGCATCATGTCCTTGTTGGGGAAATGGTATTAGTGACACAGAGAAGAGTTGAGTGCTAGTTAGATGCACGAGAAGGATGTAACCATTGAGTGATGTTTCTGCATTCAGAGATAGCGACTAATATGGGGTTTTAGTAACACCTAACCTTGATTCAGTCTTTGTTTAAGCCTTGAATTAATCATTGTTGAGGTTAACAATAAAACTTAATCTGAGATATTTCAAGTATTGATTTGTAGAAAGATGTTTTATCCATTATGTGATGTAATATTGAAAATTTTAAATTAGTTGCTATTATCAGATTTGAGGGCGTTACACTAAATTTGGTCGTTTTTGCATAGCACATTTGCCAATTTGTAATTTTGAAACTATAGGGACCAAAAGTGTTATAACCACACTGTTAGTGCATAAAATGTATTCAAGATTTAGTGTTTAATTGTAAATGGTCAAAGCATTGTAAAAGTCAAAGTAGAGGCTTAAAGGTCAAAGTCAAAGTTACTAATGTGGAAAGTCAAGGAGTATATAATGTGTTTGTAATAGTTGTCATAGTGTAAGTCATTCATACGTGTAATTCATATTTGAGAAATAGAGAGACGGATGACTTGTTAGAGAGAGAACTTAGAGAGAGAAAGTAGATCTTGAATCCTAATCTTGTATCTTTCTCATTCTAATGAAGTGTTCTTTGATTACATCATAGTTACCTGATTGAATCTGGGATCACAAGTGGTATCAGAGCTAGATCAAATCAGATTATGCACCAATTGAAGTTTGTCAATTTTTGGAAGAAAATTGAAGTTCTTGAGTTTTTGAGATTTTTCTTGAAAAATCTTCAAAAATTCAGAATTAATTTGTGTTTTTGATTGATTTCAGTTCACAATCTGATATAATTTGTTGTTTGAAAAGATTTCAAAAATTCCGAATTTTGTTTGAATATGAACATCGATAAATCAATTTTAGTGTTGTTTTGTGTTGATTCGATTTCACAGATCTAATTTGTTAATGATTTCTGATACAAAATTGTTTTCAGGATTGAAGAATCACAAGAAATCAGTGGAATTAGAATTTTGAAAAGTCGACAGTTGCATTTTGTTCAAGTTCTTCGATGGTTTTGATTTTTGAGATTTGATTTCAGATTATGTTATGATCTGATCGAATTTCTTTCTCATATCAATTCGTTTTTAGTTTCTGATCAGTTTACAACTTTCAGAATCGAAAACGACGATGATTTGAGTGAATTGCATGTGCTGAAAGGTTGTTTGCCGGAAAAACGAGCTCATCGGAGTCTAGCCGGAATCTGGAAATTTGACCTCAGTTTAAAACTGTCGTACGCTCAAAACTGTCGTACACATTTTGTACGACTTGTTCATAACTGTCGGACGTTGATACTCATAACTGTCGTACACTACATGCCATCATAACTGTCGGACGCCATTTTGTTCATTTTTTTAGTCGGACGATTCTAGTCGTACACCAGTGCTAGTCGTACACCAGTGCTAGTCGTATACAACTGATTAAAACTTCTAGTCGGTCAAGTGTTGTCCGACAACTCCTTTTAGTCGCACAAAACAGGAGCATTCTTTTTAGTCTGAAACCATCCTCGTCGGAAAACCAAACTATACGCCGGTAATTCGTTCTTGAGATTTAAAGATTAATTTGTGTTGCATGATCTCGTTTTAAATGTTAAAATTTGTTGTTTGATGATTTTTGAACACAAAGGATACAAAACGAATCGATTTCGACGTAAAAGAAGAAAGAACCGAAACCATCAGATCGTCATTTTGAGAGATGATGAACAGTACTAACTGTTCTGTTAGTTGTTCGTTAGTTTGTTAACAATTTTAGTCCTTTTCGTTAGTTTGTTTGTTTTCTTTACATTTTTGGTCATTTTTGTTAAGTTTAGTCGTTAGTTTGTTAAGTTTAGATAGTTTTATAATTTGTGTCAAATTTAGTCCCTGTAGTTTAAGTTTAGCATTTTAGCAGTTTTAGTCCTTTTACTTAGTATTTTCTAGATTTTTTCCCTAAACTTCTAAGTGTTTTAGAATTTTTCAATATTAGTCCTTTGAGTCTTAAGTTTTAGACTTTTATCATTTTTTAGTCCTTATCTTTTATAAGTCTTAGTATTTTACACTTTTAGTCCTTATTTTTCGTTTTAGTTTCATATTCTGTCAATTTTTACCTGCTTTTGCTCGAAACTGATATATTTTTCTTATATTTTGCAGGTTTGCCGATTTAAAGTCCAGTATTCCGCATTAATTTTTCGGAATTAATTTTTGAACGACAAATTTGTAATTTGTTTTTCAAATTTTGATTTTGAAAATTTTTCTGACTTTAATCGATTTTTCTCTGATTATCTTGTGTGCATAATTCTACTTCTCACGAATTATCTGACTACGATCAATTTTTAATCTTTTACAGGTAACAATGACTGAATTTCAAAATTGGTGGTGTGATTCACAAAAAATATGCTATTTACAAAAGCAACATGAAGAACTCACACAGCGTCTTCAGATGTTTAAAAGTGCTCTTACTACGTCTCACAAAGATCTTCAAAAACAGAAATTTCAAACATCTGAATGTTCTGTGAAACTTGACAAATCTAAGGAAAAAGCAAAGCTCTTGGAAACTGAAAACATTGAGCTGAAAAAGAGGATATCCGAATTGTCATCACGAGGTGTTTTCAAGGAGATTGAGGAAAAAGAAAATTATTTGGAAGCTGAAAACGTTATTCGAAAAGAAAAGCATAATGAGAGCGAACTTTCTTTGAAAAATATAACCTCTCAAAACACAGAATTTTTGGACAAAATCAAAGATTTGGAAAAGAAGCTTTATTTGAAAGATCAATCTTCTCAAACAATTTTCATGAACAAGCCAAGACATGTAAATAATGTCAATAAGTATTGGGGACTTGGTTATGAAAATCCAAAATATGGAGCCAAAGCTATCGCTACAGTACCGACAGTATATAATTTCGAATGTTTAAGGTACGCACGATATTGGCCCGATTTTGAAATTCATTGGACTGATGAAAAGGAAACACAAAGAGAGGAACATAGAAAAAGGGCTTTAACAACTCATATCCAACTTCCATTTTGCTATACTAATGAGACGTTGAAGATTCTCAACAATCTAGATAAACCACTTCCAAACAATTATTTTGACATAAATGCTACAAAGCCAGTTACTAACAATCAAGTCGTTGAAACAAAAAAATATGTTCCTACATTAGTTCTTGAAGGGAAAATTGTTGAATTGGAAATCTCTCTTGCTGAACAAAGGATCAAATATGATTATGAAAATGATCTCCTTTCAACTATTTTTTCAACTACTTTTAAGGAAATATCTTCTAGTTTCAAAGACGAGGTGAAAAAGGAGACTGTTAAAATTGAACATGCTTTGATCAAAAAGTTTTCTGTTTCATCAAAAGCCATTTTTGATGCTAAACAAAAGATTGATCATAAATGTCTCAAACTGTCTAAGAAAGTGGTGGATCTTGAGAATATTCTCGTCTCCGAGCATACACAATTTGAGAATGAAAAGGTCAACTTCATGAATGAAACAAATTGTTTCGAGGAAAAGATTCGTGAACTCTCTCAAAAGATCATGATATTAGAATCTGAATTGGAAAATGAAAGAAATTCTTCCAATGATGAAAGAAAAATATCTGATATTGAGAAAGTTTTAAATCTTGAACGCGAACAATTTGAAAACAAGAAAGTTGTATTTGAAATTGAAAGACAATCTTTTGAAGAGAAAGTAAGTGAGCTTTCTAAAGAAATAACTTATTTGAAATATCTTTTAGAAAAGGAAAGAAAGGATTATGTTTGTGAGGGTTTTCAACCTGCCCCTGTTTGTAAAGAGAATTCGAAGCCTGGAGTTTGTGACAAAGGAACAACTTGTGATTTTGATGTCTCAAAGAAGCTTCCTGACCATAATGCTATGATTGATGAAATGAGAGTTAATTTTGAGATGGATAAGAAAGCTCTTGAACTTAAATGCATAAAACTTTCAAAACAAATCTATGATTTTGAGAAAGTTTTATTTCTTGAAAAAGAAAAGCTTGAGAAGGAAAGAGCAGATTTTGATATAGAAAGAAAAGCTTTTGAATCAAACAATGCCGAGCTTTCAAAGAAAATATCTTACTTGGAAAAAGATTTTGAATCGGAACGCAAATATTTTGAAGATGCGATTCTTAATCTTACCAAAAGATTATCTGGTTTATCAGCTGACATTATGAAGGATCAAATGATCAAACCGGATCTCCAAAAGAAATTTGATCTAATTATTAAAGAGAAGAATGTTTTGATAAACAAAGTTAAAGACATTGAAGACATCATTTTTAAAATTGATGTTTCAAAGCAGGTCAGTTCTGACATTATCTTTCAGACTCCATTTGTTGTTTCAAATGACTCTGAATGCTCTTTTAAAACTGCTTCAAGTTCAAGTTCTAAAAACATCCCTTCTAAATAATTTAATAGATCAACTGATTTCTCAAAAGATCAGATTTGTTCTACAAATATCTTCTATAATCCTCTGCTTGATAAATCAGATAATAAACCAAAAGTGCCTAAAGTTAATACTTCCAATCTTAAAGACGTTCCAGTTTTCAAGAAGGTGAAGATGGAATGGAGAGTCAAAGGCACAACACCTTCAAAGAATGATGTACCAAAATCATTTGCCTCCACATCAAATTCAAAGCGGAACAATGCGCCGAAAGGTAAATCTTCTGCTAAACCTAATCCTATTCATTCCGCAAATCATCTGATTAGGTTGGCACATAAGAAAATTTGTTGTTCTTACTGTGGATCAAATGATTTTGTGCATAAAGATTATACTTCTTATTGGTACGGTACTTACAATATTCATTCAAAGAGATCTACACCTAACACACTAGGACCCAAGTCCCGTTGGGTACCAAAATCTGCTTAATCTGTTTTGCAGGTTCATCATGTGTTGTGCTGAATGTTACATATATATCATACACATGACTGAAAACATACGAAAAGCGGTGCAAATTTTTGAAGAGTATATGTGCCATTAAGGGGGAGCAAAAGAAACTATGGCTTCTAAACATATCAGTTTAGGACCCGTACTTCAAAGAGTTTGACTTCTAAACACATCAGTTTAGAACTCGTATTTCATTGTTTTATACTTTGACTGTTTCATATACTAATCTTGTTTCATTAAGATCTTTTGCAGATTTTGAGGGGGAGCTTATCTGATTTATAATCAGTATATCATAATTTGAGGGGGAGCTTAAACATTTAACTGTAAGTATCTTCTGAACTTAATCTGAGATTGTTTGAAAGAAGAACGACTTTCAAGCATGAAAAATATTTTCTTAAATGTTTAAACCACTTCTCTAATTCAAACAGATTTTTATAATTTTAGAAGTGTGATTTTAAATGTTTTTCCTATATATATATATATATAGATCTTGGATTGTCGTTACATCATCTCTGAACGTGTGTTTCTAAAGATTAATACTTGCGTATTATCTTTTCAATATACTTTCAAGTATTCCTACACACCGGTTCAACTTCTTATTGACTTTGTTATTACCATATCTCAAAACGAAACAATTTTTCGATGGTAATACTCTCGCTTGATTTCAAAGTTTGTTGTGCATCATATTCATTTCAGCGTTCGAACTTAAACGTTTCATTCAAAGATTGTTTATATTTGTTCATATAAACAAATATCCAATTCTTTGATACCCTAAACCTTACATGATTATCATTCATGTGATTTGATCTGATTGATACATTGTCAGATTCTCAAACAAGTTTTTCGAATTCATTTCATTCATTCAATATCCTTGTTTTGAGAAATCTTCAAAGATCAAATGCTCAAATCTTCATGATATTATTCAGGAGCATACATTCTGATGGCAATGTTATCAAATGCCGATATTCTTAATTGTTCAAAATAAACTATTGAACAACGCAACATTTTAGGACAAAATTTGATGGGAATCAGTGTGAGATATTTTACAGAACTTCTATGGATCCACATTAACCTGTGTTTCCTACCCAAGAAGTTATCCTTGAGTGATTGAGGGGTGAGGGGTCAAAATAAAAGAGTGGGGGAGATTACTCATACGGTTGAGTATCTCATTGTGCTGAGGTAAAATGTAAATGAAAGTTTGGTTAGAAGTGAGCGGATTAAAAACAGAAAGAGGGTGTGAGAACAGAGTTAAAAGAATAAGAGAACTCTGCACCAACCACTTTCTGAGCCGGGCAGCCACATTACTGATTGGTTCACATTCTTTGGTGACCATCATTGAAACAGGCAACTAGCCCATGCCAACTCTTGCATTTAACCCCACCAGCTACTCATTTCTTTCTTAATAAAGAAATGTTTCAATTTTTCTTGGGGAAGCAGCATATTATCTATCTGATCTTCACTCGGAAGGTCTAGATATTGAAAAAGAAGGAAGTTTGCCCCACCTTCGCTCTTCATTCATGCACATTGAGTCCGTTGAAAACTTGTTGCTGTCTCAACAGTTTACACAATTTGAGCCTATAATTTCCAAGCATAAGTTGCTTCAACCATTTCTACACTTGCACGTACACACAAGGAATATGTTTTCTTGTCATAACGTTCATAGAATTTCCTTTGTGGTTTTTGGATGACTGAATGGAAGCCCTGGAGGAGTGAACATCAAAAAGCTCCTTTCCAAAGTGCATTCGTTGTACTAAGTGGCTCCGTGCAACTTACAGGCATTTTAACTGATTCATTAGTTGTTTCAGGGTTACCATGTTACTGTTGTCTGAATTTGAAAAGATTTGGATAAATATTTTTGGAATTGACGGTTATTCAGATCAGAAGGAGGAGATTGTTATTGATATATTCAAAGACTGCTGAAATTGAAAAGGATTTTGATGATCATGATGCTCACAATCATCAAAAAGGGGGAGATGATATGAAAGTTTCAATTTCAAGATAAAGTGAAGTTTTGCTAAAGTCAAGAAGCTCGAGTTAAAAAGTTCAAGATGTTTCAAGATATTTCGAGATGATTCGACAAAGATTAAAAGTTCAAAGAGTGTTATTGTTCAAAGAAGCGAAGATACGCAGTTCAAGATATTCGAAAAGCTCAAAACCCCATTAAAGCTCAAAAGCCATTTCATGTTTAAAGACTGAAGATATTTCTCAAAGATGCAAAGATCCTCGCTACAATGTTTCAAAGATTCGTGTTACAAAGACCAGTGATACGAAGATTCAAAAAGACGAAGATTTTGTTTGAAGACTTTGACCAACACCACAAAGATGTGAAGTTTGCAATTCAAGACTTTGATGATTATTTGATTTTGAAGATCCAGTTGAAGACTAAAGTAGTCAGACTGGATTTCTGAAGACAACGCCTACTTGAAGATTCTTCAGAGTTATTTTTCGAATATTCATTCAAAGCGAAGAGGGAGATTGTTCAAAGTGCTTAAAGTGTTGAAGATTTGAAGATAACAAAGAGCTGAAGACTATCGTCATCAATTTTTTAAATCTTGAATCCATATGGGGAGATTGTTAGTGCATAAAATGTATTCAAGATTTAGTGTTTAATTGTAAATGGTCAAAGCATTGTAAAAGTCAAAGTAGAGGCTTAAAGGTCAAAGTCAAAGTTACTAATGTGGAAAGTCAAGGAGTATATAATGTGTTTGTAATAGTTGTCATAGTGTAAGTCATTCATACGTGTAATTCATATTTGAGAAATAGAGAGATGGATGACTTGTTAGAGAGAGAACTTAGAGAGATAAAGTAGATCTTGAATCCTAATCTTGTATCTTTCTCATTCTAATGAAGTGTTCTTGGATTACATCATTGTTACCTGATTGAATCTGGGATCACACACACAAACCACATGGTCCAAGTTAGTAGTTTACTCTATAAATTATAATATAATTTATTTTAGAGTAAACTATAAATATCTCTTTGTGGTTTGTGAGTTACAACACTTTTGGTCCATACAATTTCAAATTTACAAAATGGTCATCGTGGTTTGCACAAACGACCGAATTTGGTCCCTCTCTCTAACATTTGTTAAAAGAACCTGTGTCAATTCAGGGGTGTTTTCATCGTTTTATACTTTTATCTCATTTTTCTTTGATAAATAAATATGTAATTATATGATAAAAAAATGTAACTTACTTTAACACATAACCACTACTACTGGACCTCATCATTGGCATGAAAACTTATCTTCAACAACCTCCCCACATCGAACAACCATCTGTTGATCCAAACCCTCAGTGATTTGATAATGACCCTTTAAACACTTAGTGAAAATTGTAAGTAGACAATATGCATTAGAGTTTCACTATCGCTGATAAGTACTATATCTCTAACAGTACTGCTGATAGGAAACTCATGCTCTTTAATTTTACCATTCAGCGAACACTGTTCATCTATAAGCTCTGAGCCTGTTCAGTCTTATTAATGATCACGGATAGTTTAGTTGTTTACTTATGATCCCTGAAGACAAGTTTCACGTCAACTATGTTTTACGCTGAAGTCGAAGATCAAGCTCAAGAACAGCGACAAGTCTACTAATGAACTGATGCGGATATCAGCGAAGCCAAGACCTGTCCACTCAACGTGAAGTATCAAGTAGAAGACTTCAAGCGATCGCTGAGCTTTATCACTCACTGATAAAGTACTGTTCAACGAACGCTGATCATGAGGTTTACTCTACAAGTTACCTTTGTCTTATCACCTTGCACGTCTCCGTACGAACTGTCAGAACGGACATCCCTTTTGCCCTTAATCGTACAACCAACTCTGATTCTACACTGTACACCATGCGGCTACTAAGGTTGTTGTTGGGTCACCAAAGATTTCAAATTGACTCACCGATGCTTTCCCCTAAAATCATACTTAGAATATTTTAGCATGGTTCTTTGAATGACTTGTAGAAGATAGCAACTGTTCGGTGAAGTCGAAGATCAACCGAAACCAAGCTTGAAGAGTTTCTCCTTACGGAATTAAGAAGACTCTTCTCAAGATACATACAAGTCAATGTCTACCGAATTGTGTCTTCACACATCGGTGGACATCCTCACCACCGATGGTGTCTTCACACGTCGGTGGACATGCTCACCACCGATGGTGTCTTGACACATCGGCCAAATCCATCCCACCGATAAGGATGTTCATCTCAGTGGGATATTCATGTAAATAGATTTTCTTGCAGATGATTTTTAAAGACCAATGAGAGTTATATCGGTAGAACTTCATCGATAAAAATTTCTTGGAAAACACATCAAGAAGATCCTCCAGGTTTGGCAATAATCCAGTGGTTGGTAAAAATGTCAACCTAGTACTCTCCACTTTTAGACGACGTGTAAATCAGCATGGGCACTCTTCCTGGTTGCAAGGAAAAAGGTGATTTGGAAACATCAACTTTTCAGAGTACTACACCTTCTATCCAATCTCCTTATGACAAGTGTCCTGAGCATTTAATGCACAGTACTTGTATCTTCACTATAAAAGGAAGTAGAAGGCTCCATGCAAACTACGCTTTCTGGACTTCTCTCTCAGTGCAAGAAATCTCCATATTGCTTAAAAACTTTATAGCTTTGTTCTAAGTGTTCTTAGTTGTTTTGTTAGTATACTTTGTGTAAGATTGTTAGAATAGTTTATCTGTTCCTTTCCGCAACAGTCTTAAGTTTTCTATGTGTAATTCTTGTTGAAAGATTTTCAATAATAGAATTAAAATTGTGAAAATTTTGAGTATTGTATTCACCCCCCCCTTCTACAATACTTGTTCTAGCCATCTGGGACTAACAAGTGGTATCAGAGCAGAAAAGTTTAACTCATAAACTTGATCTACGATGGCTGCCTCATCATCTTCAACTGTTGAAAACTCTTCTCAAAACAACTTTGCTGAAAATGGTTCCATCACCAAAACTCCTAAGTTTAACCCTAACAACTTTTCTCTTTGGAAAAGCCGTATGATGCTATTCATGGAAGGAGTGGATACTAGATATCCAACCATTCTCAAAGAGGGACCCATTATCCTAGAGTCTGGGCTCGCTATGAAACGCAGAGGTCTGGTAAGGAAACCGCTGAAAAGGAAGTCTCTAGTGACTCCGATGATTCTGAGCCTTCCGACAAAGAGAAAGCTAAAGGTACTGGACGTTATATTCTAAAAAATCCAAAGAAATATACTGATGAAGAAAAACGTCTTGTTACTCTTGATTCAAAGCTTAGAGCAATCATTGCCCTCTCACTTCCTGATGAAGTCTATCATTCTCTAGTTAACTTTGAAACTGCTAAAGAGATGTGGACCACACTATGTGTCCTGTACGAAGGTACAAAGGAAGTGAAGAAATGAAAAAAGATTTCCCTCATCAGAAAGTATGAACTTTTCACTCATGAAAAAGGTGAATCTCTTCCTAGCTATTATAATCGTTTTAACTCTCTTCTGAATGATCTGAAGTTACTAGGCAGAGTCTATGATAATGAGGAAGTTTTAAACAAGTTCATGGATTGTCTCCCAGACTTTTGGGAAAACATGTGTACTTGTATCAAAACTTCCAAGGACCTTGAGTACATGCCTTTAACTGTTTTATATGGAACTATCTTCAACTTTGAACAAACCAAGTTACAAAGGAAATCTTTCATCAAAGATATAAAGGACACTTCTATTGCTCTTGTTAGTGAAGATTCCAAGAAATCTCAAAGTATTCCACGCATCACCTATCCGTCATCAGATTCTGAAAATGAAAGCCAAAGCAACTCTTCTCACCAATCGGAGGCATATCTAAGTGATGCCGATGATGAAGGTGAAGAAATGTCTGTCAAAAGGTTGTCTGATGAATTAGCCATGTTAGCTGGTTTCAAAAACAAATATCGCTTTTCGAACAAATCCAAATCTTTCAGAAAACCCTTCTCCTCTACAAAAGCTTCCTCAACTGATAAAACAAATGAGGAATGTTTTAATTGTGGAAAGAAAGGACATTTTGCAGCTGAGTGTAGAAGTAAGCGTGTGATGAACTCTAGAAATTCATCGTCAGACAAGTTCTCTTCCAAGTATGAAAAATCCAAAAATAACTATTTCAAATCAAATCTTGCCAAGAAAGATAACCAATCCTCTTCCAAAGATCTTCAAGAAAGAGCTGAGAAGTACAAAGCCAAATACTAGAAAGAAAAGGAAAGAAATGAAGGTCTCCTTAAGAAAGGAAAGGGTCTCATGGCCGAAATACATGATTGGGAAGAAGAGACTTCTGACAGTGACAACAAGTCTCCCAACAAGTGCTTCATGGCCATCTTAGAAGATGTGGAAGATTCTGAAAAAGTGACCTCTCCAATGGCTTTGGTGTCAACTGGGTGCTCGACATCATACTCTCAGGTACATCCCTTTAATGATATGACTGACATTGAAAAGATTAATTCTTATGAATCCTTAACTAAAGATTTTTACTCCATGAAGGATGGCAAGAAAAGAAAATCTGAACTAGTAAAAAATCTCACATCTCAACTTGAAATATGCTTGTCTAAACTTGAAAAGTTTGAAGAAATCAAAGCTGAGCTTGAAGACTTGAAAACCATAAATCATGTGATTTCAAAAGAGAAAAACAAACTTTTTAAGAAACTAAAAAGAGAACAAGAGACGATTGAGAAATGGACAAGTTCGTCAAAGAATCTTGAGCAAATCTTTAAAGATCAAATTTCTGTTAACAATAAATTCGGCTTAGGCTATGGAAAGATCATCTCTGACGCCTCTTCTCAAACTCTGGAGCCTACCTCTAGTGTATGGGATGATGCTTCAGACTCAAGTTCTTTCGACTCTATTTCTTTAAACTCTTTAGATCTAGGTGAAGCTTTAAAGTTTGGAATGTTCATAAAAGCTTTTAATCTTCGTCTGTTCAAAACTTGGAAAAAGTGGACTCCAAGGATTTTTCAAAACCCATCCATGATCTTTTAAAAGATTTAGCGATTGATGAATATGTCCCTCCGTCTGATCTTTCAAAATCAACATCTGTCAAAAGAGTTAAATCCAATTCCACCGAAGTGAATTCTCCACCGATATGTAACTCTCCCACCGATTTTCTTCCCAGATCTGTGAGACTTACAAACTCAAAAGGGAAATCGGTGGAGCTTAGGAAAAATCATTACAAAAATTCTTCAAGAGATCTTTCCAAGTTTGCCTCCACCTCAAGTGATGGGACTTTAAGATTTCCTTCTCACTCCTCATCCTTTGGTCCTAAAAACGTTCAAGTTAATGTCATGAGAAAAGGAAAAGAAGAATTGCAAAAACCCAAAAAGATTTTTGTTTACAGAAAGTGTTATAACTGTGGTGACACTTTTCATCTTGCAAAGGATTGTCCAAAGTAAAGAATTGAAAGAATCAAACCTAAGGACTCTTCCTCTTCTAACCCAAAAGGACCCACCACTAAATGGGTACCTAAGAACTAATCTGTGTGTGCATGCAGGATTTTGAGCACCATCAAATTTGGTATCTGGATAGTGGGTGCTCACGCCACATGACGGGGAATAAATCTCTTCTCATCAACTATGTGTCAGGAAAAGGTCCATCTGTAACTTTTGGTGACAACTCTAAAGGTTACACCAAAGGATATGGAACTCTCACTAATGGATCTGTCACTTTCAACAAAGTGGCACTTGTTGAAGGTCTCATGCATAATCTTCTCAGCATTAGCCAACTGTGTGATCTTGGATATAAAGTTATCTTTGAACTTTGTATCTGTATTGTTGTGGACAAGAACTTCAATGTGGTGTTATCTGGAAAAAGGATGGAAAATGTGTATATCATTGATATGGGACTAAGTTATAATTCATCCAATGTCTGCTTTGTGTCAGATGACACAGCCAGAACTGGCTGTGGCATAAACATCTATCTCATCTGAACTTCAAAACACTCCATAAAATCTCAAACAAAGAACTGGTGACTGGCATGCCAAAGTTGAATTTTGTCAAAGAAAAGCTGTGTGATGCCTGTGAAAAAGGGAAGCTCACCAAAACATCCTTCAAGACCAAGCAATGCTCCTCCATCACTCTTCCTCTCCAGATGTTACACATGGATCTATGTGGACCAGTCAGCACTCCTAGTCTTGGTGGCAAAAGGTACATTCTTGTTATTGTTGATGAATTTACTAGATAAACTTGGGTATTTTTTCTCAAGTATAAAAGTGATGCAACTGAAGATATCATCAACTTTGTCAAGAAAAATGAAGTTCTAAATGGGCAGCTTGTAAGATTGGTGAGAAGTGACAATGGTACTGAATTCAGAAACAGTGCTCTTGAAGACTTCTTTAATGAGAAAGGAATTTCTCAAAATTTCTCTGCTGTCAGAACTCCTCAGCAAAATGGTGTGGTGGAAAAGAAAAACAGAACTCTATGTGAGGCTGCTAGATCTATGCTAAGTGAATCAAATCTTCCCACCTATTTTTGGGCTGAAGCTGTTATTACTGCTTGCTTTACCCAAAATAGGTTTGTGATTTCCAAAAGACATGATAAGACCCCATATGAAGTTTTCCATGGCAGAAAACCAAATATTGGCTTTCTTCATGTTTTTGGCTGTGTGTGCTTTATTCTAAATGATCGTGACAATCTTGGGAAGTTTGATCCCAAAGCTGATGAAGGTATTTTTGTTGGATACTCTTTATCTTCCAAAGCATATCGTGTGTTCAATCTCAGGAGAAAATGCATTAATGAGTCTATCCATGTCAAATTTGATGACCTAAGATCATCATCTCTTTCAAATGATGATGATGAATTGCACAGGTGGATTTCTTCATGCATAGGTGATGCTCCCATAGTTAACTCCACCGACGCTTCTTTTATTCCTTTGAACCCATTAAATAACCAAGTTGGGTCATCTTCCATAGTGCATCCTTCCACCGATATTCATTCTCCCACCGACTTAAATCCTACTGCCACTATGCAGTTTTCCACCGATCCTATACCCTCCACCGATAATACTGCTCTCCATCGATCCTCTGATTCCACTCAACCGATTCCTTCCACACAAAATGTTCCACTGGTTCTACCTCCTGCCACTAAATGGACCAAAGATCACCCCTTAGATCAAATCATTGGTGATCAACAAATAGGTGTCCAAACTCGCAGAGGAGTTGGAAATATTTGTCTCTATGTGAACTTTCTTTCTCTTATTGAGCCCAAGAAGATTGATGAAGCTCTTGCAGATCCTTGTTGGATCACTGCCATGCAAGAAGAGCTTTCTCAATTTGAGAGAAACAAAGTTTGGAGATTGGTTCCTAGACCACGAAAGAAAACAATCATTGGAACCAAATGGATCTTCAGGAACAAGATGGATGAAGATGGTACAGTTATTAGAAATAAGGCCAGATTGGTTGCTCAAGGATACCGACAGGAAGAAGGCATTGATTATGATGAAACTTTTGCCCCTGTTGCAAGACTTGAAGCCATAAGAATTTTCTTGGCTCATGCTGCCCACCGAAAATTTAGGGTCTTTCAGATGGATGTCAAAAGTGCTTTCCTCAATGGGGAACTTGCAGAGGAAGTCTATGTGAAACAGCCACCTGGCTTTGAAGACCCAGCTCATCCAGACTATGTGTACAGACTTGACAAAGCTCTATATGGGCTCAAGCAAGCTCCACGTGCTTGGTATGACACACTTGCTGTCTTTCTCTTGAAAAATGGATACTCTAGAGGTACTATTGACAACACTCTTTTTCTCAAGCACACCTCAGGTAATCTTATTCTTGTTCAAATCTATGTAGATGACATCATCTTTGGTGCCACTGATGAATCACTTTGTGATGAATTTGCTTCTCTCATGATGAGTGAATACGAGATGAGCATGATGGGAGAGCTTACATTCTTTTTAGGCCTTCAGGTCAAACAATCTTCATAAGGAATTTTTATAAATCAAAGTAAATATATTCGTGACCTTCTGAAGAAATTCAACTTTTTAGACAGCTCTCCTATGAAAACTCCCATGGCACCACCTTTGAAACTTGATACGGATTTAAATGGTGAATCTGTGGATGTTACCCATTTTCGGGGTATGATTGGTTCTCTCCTTTACTTAACTGCCAGCAGACCGGATATTATGTTTGCTACCTGTCTTTCTGCCCGTTATCAATCCAATCCAAATAAATCTCATTTGGATGCTGTTAAAAGGATTTTCAGGTATCTAAAAGGTACCATGCTCCTGGGTCTTTGGTATCCCAAAGACTCAGGCTTTGAACTAATTGGGTATTCAGATTCAGATTAAGCAGGTTCCAAGATTGATAGAAAAAGTACCACAGGTAGCTGCCAACTCCTTGGTGGCAAATTAGTAAGTTGGTCCAGCAAGAAACAAAACTTTGTGTCAACCTTTACTGCTGAGGCTGAATATGTAGCTGCTGGAAGCTGCTGTGCTCAGATCCTGTGGATGAAAAATCAGTTGAAGGACTACAATCAAAACTACTCCAAAGTTCCCATTCTATGTGATAACTCTAGTGCAATTGCCATTGCAAATAATCCTGTCTTGCACTCAAGATCAAAGCACATAGACATCAGATATCATTTCATCAGGGATCACATTTCCAAAGGTGACATTGAGCTGCACTTCATTCCTACAGATCTTCAGCTTGTAGACTTGTTCACCAAACCCTTGGATGAAGCCAAGTTCAATTTTCTGATAAGTGAACTTGGAATGTGCAACCTTTAGTAGGTGATTCCTCCTCCTATTAAAAAAAAACCTCTCATCGGTGGTAATGACCTTCGGTGTTAATTGCTTTCGGTGATCAACCTCTTCACCAACAACAACCTTCTAGGTCAATCTTCATCGGTGACCTTGCTCTTCACCGAAATTCACTTGAATCATCGGTGATCAACCTCTTTTCCACCGATGTCACCGATCTCCGTGGTAATTCTCTTTCATCGGTGAGGTTTCTTCCACCAACACCTCTTGGATTTCCCCATCGGTGGCTATGTGTTACACCAATTCTCGAAGTTTACACCGATTCTCTCTAAATTCTCTTCGGTAGAACATCTTCATCGGTGGCCCTGCTCAACACCGAAATCCTATTCGGTAATCTCCACCGACGATTGGTTCCTCATCTTACCACCGACATATACACCGATCTCCGTTGAAAATCATCGGTAAGATTTCTACCACCGATGTCTCTTGATTATATATCGTCGGTGAGTAATGTTCCACCGAAATATTTACCGACTAAACTTTAAGCTTATCTCGTACGTTTCCCTATGCAACCATGAGCCTAAAAGAAAACCTAAGTGTCAGTGTGATGGCTGACCCTTCCCATTCCAAGCCGTTTTTGACCACACATCCCCAAATCCCTCATCATTATTTTTTAATTTGTTTATTTTATTTAACCCTCCCTCATAACCGTTCCCTCTCCTTTTTGAATCCATAACCCTATTCCTTTCCCCTATAAATAAAACCCATCGCCTTCCTCATTCGAACCCTAATCATCCTCTCTCTTCTCACCTGCAACAATGGCACCCACCAAGATACCCACATGCTTTGAAGACCTCATATTCAACCCTTGCAACCACGTCGCACGGTTCGAATCCGATCCCGCACATCCCGAGTTCGACACCATCATCAACTTCTTAACTCGATCTCGTCTCCTCCATGCTTTTTCTTGCAATCCAAAAAATGAGCAAGCTGCTCATTGGCAACTTTTGGCTCACCTGTGTGTACGACCCATCTAACGAAGCCATCCATGCATCCATTCTCACTGACAAGGAAGGTGATCATGATCTCACATTTGGTGTTGATGACGTTCTTCGTGCCCTCAAGATTGATGCCTTCTCCTCTTATGTAGACATGCACGTCAATAACTTTCTTGAACAAGTTATTAGTGCCATTGGCTATGTGCACCAATCTGATGACAAAGTAACCAAATCCTCAAAAGGTCCAGGTACTCTCACTCGCAACAAAATGGGTGGTGTTTGGAACTTCTTCTTTGCTCATGTGATCCATTGTCTCTCTAGAAAGACAAGTGGGCACTATCAATCTCCGTCCTACATCACTAAGCTAGTTCATGCACTAATCTTCCAAAGACATGTGGACTTTGCGCAATACTTCTTCACTGAACTCACTAAAGTGATTAAGCACCCCAAGAAGTGTTACGTTGCCTACCCGCGCTTCATCTCCATGATCATTCAACACAAACTTGGAAAGGCTTTGGAGGTCGATCGAAAATCTCCTTCTCCCCGATTTAGACTTCTCCAATAGTCGGGGTCAAAACTCTCAATGTTGGACCTCTCGCCACCGATCGCCCTTTAAGACAAGGTATGATCACTTTTGCTCTCTCTCCCGATCTACATTGGGGTGATGCGGAAATCCCCGGATTTCAACACCCGAAAATTCTTGAAATCACTCCAACTGTAGTGGTCCCTTCTCCCCGTTCCCGAGTTAAGTCGGGTGGCACTCAAAAGAAACAACGTAAGGCCACCGACACCTCCGCACCCGCTTCTCGAACCACGCCACCGAGAGATCCCTCGGAGGCTTCCCCGGTTCACATCCCATCTCACAAGCCTCCGGCACTCATCATCCCCTTTGAGATCTCCTTTAAAGAGGTCTCGAAAGCTTCCGGCCCCACCGACTAAGCCAACTGACGATTCTCAAAAATCGCCAGTTGTTGAACTTCAACCCTCCGGGCCAAGGGAATCCGTTATTAACCCCACCGACTCCTCCGTTGTCTCTCTACATACCTCGGTTGTACATTTGGAGGAACCACACTCTACCTCCCCACGCACTTCCTTGGGTGGAGGAGATGATTTCGGGGTCTCTCCCCTCAAAGGCTCCGAATTTTCACTACACAGCCTTTCACCCGATACGTTTATGATCGATGACATCTTACAACCCGATCAGGGTTCCCCCCCACCGAATCCCCCCCACATGACTTCTTTGATTTTCTTTTGGGGGACACTGGTTCTCCCCGAACCATCCCGTCCACCGAAGAAAACCCCGCCGAGTCCCCAAAGCAAGATACATCCCGACGATCTCCATCTCCACCGAAAGAACCCACACCCCGACGTTCTCCCACACCGATACGTGAGGCTTCTCCTCGCCGAAACCCCCCTCCACCGAAAATTCTATATCCCGATGTGTTGTCGAATTTTCTCCCCACTATCACTCCCGAAGAAGATCGACTACGACTACCATTCCGTCTCCCGGAATTTGGTGGTGTTACCTCTTCAAGTACTAAGCCACGCTCTGCATTCCATGCTGATATTCAGGAATGTGCTCATCAATGTCGGCTCGTCAGCACTAAGCTTGAATCCCTCAAGGAATCAACTCTTTCCATAACTACATAGGTAAACTCAAGAATCTCCGTGATCGAGTCTCAATTGCCGCAGATACTCGGCAATGCACTTGCAGCTGCTCTTCAGCCTATCCATAATTCCATTGTTTCCTTATCTACAAAGGTGGAATCCTTGACAAATTCTCATGGGGATCTTGCTACACCATTTGGTACCTTCAAGGCATCCTCTCTCGTCAAGGATACTGAACTCCAGAAACTCATTCAAGAAGCCAAGTCTCATCAAGATCTTAAACAGAGCATAGTCGATTCTCTCAACTCTCTTCACACTAAATCTGACAACATGCAGGAGAAAGCCCAATGGGAAATGGACTTGGGTGATTTTACACTGATCTCCGATGACACCACTCAGAGTTTGGCTCATCTTCACTCCAAGTTTGACAGTGTGTTCACTCAGTTGGGTTTTAAGATTCCGGCTGCTGCTGAGGGGGAGAAATCTACAGGTCAACCAAAATTGCCCTCTATTAAAAGAACTATCAGCAACATGCCTCCACCTTCCACCGAAAAATCATCACAAGCCACCGAAGCTTCAGGAATGCCTTCATCGAAAACCTCTCCTCCGAAACATACAGGTACCACCGATTTTATCTTCACACCACCGAAATCACCATCGGTGGAAATCGCACATGCAGCTGTTGAGGGGGAGAAAATCCATGCATCTTCTAAGGGGGAGCAAAAATCCAAAACTCCCAAAGACAAAGGTAAGGAAACTCTCACAGCTGAACAGTTGGCCGAAGAAGAAAAGAAAAGCAAAGAATTGGCAAAATATGGAACTCGACCTACCGATGCACAAACCTTGAAGCTAAAACCTCCTTCTCAACAATCTCAGGAATCCAACCTCGGGCTGACTCCTTAGGAGATCGAGGAAGCCAGATTAGCTCAAAAAGCCTTAGATAAGATTCCAAGGCTCTCTCTTTGGAAGTTGCAAAAGAAGAGGCCCTCAAAGTCAAATCTGCCGATGCACTCACCACCCAAAAATCGGTGCTAAGTGAAATTGAAAATGAAAGGAATGAAGAGATCAGTTGGTATAAAAAGACCATGTACCACCGAATCAACCGCTCCCCGATCTCAAACGTCAAAATTGCTACCTCCAGAACCAACCCAAAGGATATCAGGCTGATCATCGATAGAGAAGATGGCTCAATGAAAAGTGTGAGAGATGTTTATCTCAAACATTTCGGTCTCCCCGAATGGTATGAGATCTCTCGACACTTGGTCAGAAGTGCAAACCCAAAGAAAGACATCTTTGTTAAATACATTGATGGATTGATGGAAAAGATGAAAGAGATTAAAAGAAAACACAACATCACTCTTTCCACCGATGAATGATCAAAACTTCAATCGATGAAAGAAGAAATCATTCTTCCCAAAGTCAAGAATCCTACCGACAAGGTGTTCAAGGAAATGGCAACTAAAGGGAAAATTCCAAACATAAGCAACCTGAATTTGTCCATCCCTACATCTGTGTCTTATCCCACTACGACTTTGAGCCTCTCACCGATTCCAGGGTTATTCTTCAATGATGGTTTTGGTCATCGGGCCTTTTTCAGATTTTCACAAATCCCCATCGCCGATACTTTGTTCCTTGAAGGTATCTCCAATCTTTTTCCCTACATCACCGAAGCTCAACCTTTCTACCGAAATGTGTTAGATGAGACCAAGCGCCGACAAACTTCCAAGAAATAGATCTTCATCTTTCTATGTGGTACGTGTAAAAGTTTGTTTCTCCTTTTGACAAATGCACGAGAAAAACTTATCCAAATACAAGTACTTGTCTTTTTGAATTCTCTTTCTGCACATAACTTCTCTTTACTTTTACTTGTAAATATTGTAAATAGTATACATACTCATACAAAAGAAAAATAGATCAAAAAGAACAAAAAGAATGGTCTATGTGAAAAGAACCCAAAAAGAGTAAAAAGGGTCAAAATGCATTTTACCTTTCAATACTCTTAAATATTCTAAGGAAGAAGCTCAAATTCAAATAGGGGGAGATTGTTGGGTCACCAAATATTTGAAATTGACTCACCGATGCTTTCCCTAAAATCATACTTAGAATATTTTAGCATGGTTCTTTGAATGACTTGTACAAGATAGCAACTGTTCGGTAAAGTCGAAGATCAACCGAAACCAAGCTTGAAGAGTTTCTCCTTGCGGAATTAAGAAGACTTTTCTGAAGATACATACAAGTCAATGTCCACCGAATTGTGTCTTCACACATCGGTGGACATCCTCACCACCGATGGTGTCTTCACACGTCGGTGGACATGCTCACCACCGATGGTGTCTTGACACATCGGCCAAATCCATCCCACCGATAAGGATGTTCATCTCAGTGGGATCTTCATGTAAATAGATTTTCTTGCAGATGATTTTTAAAGACCAATGTCAATTATATCGGTAGAACTTCATCGATAAAATTGTCTTGGAAAACACATCAAGAAGATCCTCCAGGTTTGGCAATAATCCAGTGGTTGGTAAAAATGTCAACCTAGTACTCTCCACTTTTAGATGACGTCTAAATCAGCATGGGCACTCTTCCTGGTTCCAAGGAAAAATGTGATTTGGAAACATCAACTTTTCAGAGTACTACACCTTCTATCCAATCTCCTTATGACAAGTGTCCTGAGCATTTAATGCACAATACTTGTATCTTCACTATAAAAGGAAGTAGAAGGCTCCATGCAAACTACCCTTTCTGGACTTCTCTCTCAGTGCAAGAAATCTCCATATTGCTTAAAAACTTTATAGCTTTGTTCTAAGTGTTCTTAGTTGTTTTGTTAGTATACTTTGTGTAAGATTGTTAGAATAGTTTATCTGTTCTTTTCCGCAACAATCTTAAGTTTTCTATGTGTAATTCTTGTTGAAAGATTTTCAATAATAGAATTAAAATTGTGAAAATTTTGAGTATTGTATTCAACCCCCCCCCCCCCCCCCCGCTCTACAATACTTGTTCTAGCCATCTGGGACTAACAGTTGTCTACAAAGGTCAAACCATGCAACCAATCAGCTGCTGCCACGTGTAAAGGTATACTGCTTTGCATTAAATGCATGCAGTATATAAGAAGAACCCTACTTCAGAAATGAAGTGCTCGGCCATCTTCTTCTTTCTCTCTTAGTGTTAGAATATTACTCGTAGTATTCTTATCTCCTTCTGTCTTAATTCTAGTGCAAGAAACTTAGTGTTCTTAACTTGTTTAGATTAGGTTAATCCTTAATCTTGTTCCGCAAAAAGTTGTAAATTGTTTGATTATATCAATAAACGATTTAGAAAGTAAAAATATGTGTGTTTGTATTCAACCCCCCCTTCTACAAACTTGTATAACCCTCCGGGACCAACAAGTGGTATCAGAGCAGATTTGTTTAATCTCATAAACAAGATCTTGCTTATACTAATATTTTCTCTTCCTTGCTATTTCTCATAATGGCTACCAACACAAACACAAACTATATTGATAATGGTTCTCTTGCAAAACCTCCCAGATTTTCCAGAGATAACTTTAATCTATGAAAAAATAGGATGATACTCTTCTTAGAAGGTGTAGACCCTACTATGCCTTATTACATCGAAAATGGCCCATATATTCCTGTTAGAATTGACCTTGAAGTTCCAGGCACTGCTGAGAGAGCTGCCATTCCTGAAAGGTTGATTCCCAAGGAAATTCATATGTGGACTGATGAAGACAAGAAGAAAGTGGCTATCGACACCAAAGGCAAATCCATTCTTTCCATGGCTCTTCTTGACGAAGTCTACCATTCCGTCATGAACCTGAAAACCTCTAAAGCCATGTGGGACACAATCTGTGTTCAGTATGAAGGTACGTCTGAAGTCCAGGACTCACGTAAAATCAACCTGGTAAGACAGTATGAAAGCTTCATTTGTGGTAAGAATGAATCTCTCTCTGAAGTACATCAGCGGTTTAACTGTTTAATAATAGATCTGAAAACCGTTGGTAAGGAATATTCTAACTTTGAAGTTCTGAAAAAGTTCTTAGAATGTTTACCTGAAAGCTGGGACAGTTGTTCAATGTGTCTCAAGCTGTCAAAGGATCTAAATTCTATGACTCTTTCTACCTTATATGGCACGATGCTCAATCATGAGCAATCGAGTCATCTTAAGAAGAATATTGTAAAAGATTCCAAAAGCACCCATGTTGCTTTAATCTCAGAGTCACCTTCCACTCAGCGATCTTCTATTACTATCACTGAGTTGGAGACTAACTCTGAATGCTCATTAGATCCTGACTCTTCAGATCTTGATGAATCTATGGCCCTCCTATCTAATAAGTTCAGGAGATTCGCCAAAAAGAAAAATTTCAGAAAGAACAAACCTCTTGCTATCACTGACAAGCCTAGATCATCAACCCCTATTGATAAGGCTACTGCTACTTGCTATAATTGTGAAAAGATAGGACATTTTGCTAGCGAGTGCAGGTCAAAGAAAGTTTTTAGAAACTCAGCTTTCTCTAAGAAATCCTCTAACCCCAGGGCTAGAGATGACAAGTATGAAAAGCTGAAAGAAAGGTACGCAAAGCTGAAAGGCTTTAAGAAGGAAGGCAAAGGCCTGATGGCTGACTATGATTGGGCTGCCTCTGACGAAGAAGAATCATCTGACTCTGAAGATGATGATGAATCCAATCTCTGCCTCATTGCCAAAATCGAAGAAGAGGAAGAAAAGTCTGACATTCCCTCTGCTTCATCCTCTACCTCCAAGGTATCACCTTCTGTCTTTACAAATATTTCAAATATTGATGAAGCTCATAGTCTTCGAAAGATCGATCTCCTGACTATGAGTTTATATGAAGCCATGAATGGCAAAATTGTTGTTGAAAATCAAAACCTTGATTTCGCTGAAAAACTTAAACACTGTCATCTTCAAATAGAAAAGCTTTCTAAAATTGAAGAAGATTTAAGAGATCAGGTTCATATAAATCAGCTAGTCAAAATCGAACGAGAAGAAGCTATCGCTGCATTAAAAGCTGAAAAAGCTACTGTTGATGGATGGTATAAATCCTCAACAACGATCACTGAGATAATTAAGTCTCAGATTCCCCTGAGTGACAAACGTGGTCTTGGTTATAAGGCTGACGCTGAACAACCAACCACTGATCATTCCATGCTCAAATTTGGAATGTTTGTCTCCTCTATCCCTGACACTTCATCTTCTCAGTGTTCCTCTTTAAAATCTTGTATCCCTGAGGAAATCTCTACCTTAGCTTCTAAAGGTAAATATAAAATTGTTTATCCAAAACCACAGAAGGGTACCTTTGTACCTAAGTTGAATGCTTCTAAAGCTTCAGTGACTTATCCCTCTACTTCTAAGAACAAGATCCCTGGATTCATTCAACGATCTACTCCTAGAATCAAAGTGGATATCATTGGTAAGAAATCCAAAGAACTGATTGTTCCTCCCATTTCCAATTCCAAAGGTATACTTGGTGCTAGTCCTACTCATTTAAAATTAACGGGTAAGCATGCAAATGGTCCTAAAGCTACTTTTAGCTATAGGAAATGTTATCACTGTGGACTTACAAATCATGTTGCTAGTAAGTGCCCCACAGCCACCAAAGCAGAAAAGACAGCTAAGGTGAAGATTAATGCCCCCAAGGCAAAGAAGACCATTGAGGTTAAGAAATTAACCAAAGTGAAAACTGACAACAAAGCTGAATCTTCAAATGCTGCGAAGAATGTTGAACCTTCCACTTCCTCTACCACCACTAACAAATCTAGGCCCAAAATGAAATGGGTACCTAAGTCAAACTAATCTTCCTTTGTTTGCAGGTTAAGAAGGGTATCTGGTATCTCGATAGCGGATGCTCTAGACACATAACTGGTAAGAAGAACCTGCTCACTGAGTATAAGGAAGAGAAGGGTCCCTCAGTGACCTTCGGTGGAAACGGAAAAGGCTATACCCGAGGGTTTGGTGTACTCTCTAATGGTACAACAACCTTTAGAAGAGTTGCATATGTTGAAGGACTGAAGCATAATCTTCTAAGTATAAGTCAGCTATGTGACAAGGATAACAAAGTGATCTTCACTAAGGAATCCTGCTTTGTCACTGCCAAAAAGGAGAAGATAGCTCTCAGCGGTTATCGTATGGAAAATGTTTACGTTATTAACATGGACTCTACAACCACTGAGAACTCCTGTTTCTTCTCAAAAGCCTCATCTGATGTCAACTGGCTATGGCATAAGAGGCTCTCTCATCTCAACTTCAAGACACTGAATACTCTCTCTTCTAAAGAGTTGGTCACTGGTCTACCTCAACACTCATACGCCAAGGAGTCCGTATGTTCAGCATGTGAGAAAGGAAAACAGACCAAAGCAAGCTTCAAGTCTAAGCAAGTTTCCTCAGTGTCATCTCCTCTACAACTTCTCCATATGGATTTGTTTGGCCCTGTTAACAAACAATCCATCGCTGGAAAGAAATATACATTGGTCATAGTTGATGAATTCTCTCGCTATACCTGGGTAATGTTTCTCCGCTCTAAGAGTGACACCCCTGAAGAACTCATCACATTTGTTAGGAAAATGGAAGTCCTGAACAACATGACCGTTCGCTCAATAAGGAGTGATCATGAGACTGAATTCAAAAACAGTTCTCTTGATTCCTTCTTTGAAAGCAAGGGTATTTCTCACAACTTTTCTTCAGTGAGAACACCGCAACAAAATGGAGTCGCTGAAAGACGAAATCGAACTATCATTGAAGCTGCACGTTCATTGCTCAGCGATTCTCACCCGCCTACTCATTTTTGGGCAGAAGCTGTCAACACTGCCTGTTTCACTCAAAACAGGTCGCTGATCATCAAAAGATTCAAGAAGACAACCTATGAACTCTTCCACGAGAGAAAGCCTTCTATTAGCTTTCTTCACATCTTTGGTTGTCAGTGTTTCATAATGAACAACATAGATGCCCTTGGAAAGTTTGACCCAAGGCTGATGATGGAATCTTTCTTGGATATTCTTCTATCTCCAAAGCCTTCAGAGTCTTCAATCGAAGAAGACAGACTGTAGAAGAAACAATCCACGTCACTTTTGACGAATCCCGTTCAGCGAACTCTAGACCTTCTGCTGATACTGAAAAACTAAATCAATGGATGTTTTCTCATCTTGGTGATTCAGAAGACATTCCCACTCCTCCATCTTATACTCATCCCGCTGAAGATGATGATCCTACCATCATCCCAATCATGCAGAATAGTGAAGCTGAAACTTCATGGGCCTCAGTTGTTCCTCTAAACACTATGCCTGCTTCTGAACCTTCTATCTCAGACATACCATCTACTTCTCAGCAATCAGTGAATGAAATGCCATCTGCACCTCTTCCTCTCTTGGCTGATATACCAGAAGTTGCTTCACCTCATCTTCAGCTCCACAAGTTCAGGTTGAGTCAGCGACTTATGCTCCTGCTCAGCGATGGACTATAAATCACCCTATTGATCAGATTCTTGGTGATCCAAACGCTGGTGTTCAGACTCGACGAAGTGCAGGTAATATTTGCTTATTTGTTAATGTTGGTCCCGAAGGGCTATACAGGTTTGTAGAAGGGGGGGGGGGGGGTTGAATACAAACACACGTTTTACTTTTCTAAATTGTTTATTGATAAATCAAGACAATTTACAACTTGTTGCGGAACAAGATTAAGGATAAACCTAATCTTAACAAGTCTTGAGAAACACTAAGTTTCTTGCACTAGAAAGAGTTAAAGAAATTACGAATAATAACTTAACAATAAGAGAGAGATAAGAAGATGGTCCGAGCACACTTCAAAACTGAAGTAAGGTTCTTCTTATATACTGCATGCATTTAATGCATGGCAGTATGGCTTTACACGTGGCAGTGGCTGAGTGGTTGCATGTCATTGACCTTTGTAGACAACCTTAGTAGCCACATGGTGCACAGTGTAGAATCAGAGTTGTACGATTATAGACAAAAGGGATGTCCGTTCTGACAGTTCGTACGGAGACGTGCAAGGGAGGTAAGACAATAGTAATATGCAGGGAGACTTCATCATCCGCTTTCATTGAGTCAGATCTTTATCAGCGAATGATAAAGTTCAACGATTGCTGAAGTCTTCTACTTGATACTTCACGTTGAATGGACAGGTCTTGCTTCGCTGATATCCGCATCAGTTCATGAGTAGACTTGTCGCTGGATCTTGAGCTTGATCTTCGACTTCAGCGTAGAACTTTGGTTGACGTGAAACTTGTCTTCAGGGATCATAAGTAAACAACTAACTTATCAGCGATCATCTCATAGACTGAACAGGCTCAGAGTTATAAGATGATGAACAATGTTCGCTGAATATCTAATCTAAAGAGTGAGAGTTCCTATCAGCGGTACTGTAAAGTCTTAGTACTTATCAGCGATAGTGAAACTCTAATACATTTTGTTTACTTACAATTTTCACAAAGTGTTTAAGAGAGGGTCATTATCAAATCACTGAGGGTTTGGATCAATAATCTCCCCCTATTTGATTATGACATAGCAACAGAGAAAATTTCTATTTAATGAAAACATAAGGATAAAAAGAACTCATAAAATATTTGTCCCTTTTACTGTTTTCTGGGATCTTTTCAGTATTGATGGAGTAAAGTACATTCGCTGAAATTTTTCTTTAAACTTCGTAAATATTACATAGGGAAGTGGAAATATTACAAGTACAACAAATAAAATTACAAGTACAAAAGATGTAGACAGATAAGGATAGAAAGAATTACAAGGCGATCCTATCCGTCAAAAGGTTCTTCCTTAATGAGAAGTTCATCGAGGGTCTTTGATGTGGGAATCATCCAGTCAGGGACAGTGACACCTTGATCCTTTTTGTTCTTTGCTTCTTCAAAGATCAGGGGCTTGAGGTGACGTGCCTGAATGTCGCGTCTGACTTCACACCAGTATATGAGATCTCTGAGCTGTTCGATGGGAGTGATTGGAAGCTCAGAGATGCGTTGAAAGTGTTGATTTCCTTGGTAGTCTAGAAAGAATATACCATAGGGATCACTTACGACTTTGCCAGGGATGAAAGTTTCACCAGGTGGTAGGGAGGTGTCAAGCGCTGAGAGATCAGCATCAGGGCCAAGTACTTCAGCACGAGAGAAACCAATACCTGTTTCATTCCGTATAGGAGGACCTGAGTCTGAGGCTTTCTTTTCCTTTGCAGAGACTCTTCTTTGTTGAGGAGGAAGAAGAGTGGAAGGAGGAATATCCACAACAGAAGAAACCAAGTCGATCTGGGTATTTAAAATTTTCTCGACATGGCTCTTGAACTTTGAGGGCGATCGCTGAATGGCTAATTTCACTTCCACCCATTCAGAGAACCAAACTTCTCTAAAGTAGCAGCAACATAGAAGGTTTGTTTGGTTTTGTCTTCTCTGAATACATCAACTTCAACAACAGGAACGTCAACGAACAGTCTTCCTCTGATATTTACCTTGATGATTTTGGATGGTAGAGATTGATAGTTCAACATTTCTTTACACCATTCCAAAGTCGTATCAGATACCTTAGTCTTTTCTTCAACGATCCTTTGGGCATCATCCCATAGCTGACGTTGGACATCAATGGGAGTTCTTTTCAACGCGGGGTCTTTCACCGATTTTTGGACAAGCTGGATGGCGAGAGCCTTATCTTTTTCTTCAGCTTCCTTCTTTTCGGCGAGTAATCTTTCAACTCTTAGATGATCCTCGTATTCTTTCCTTGAAATCCTGAACTTTGTGGGAGCAGGGATTTTGTCACTAGGAAGAATTGTAACACCTTAGGCATATCCCACATCGGCCGTGGACAGGAGAGATGCTGGGTATATTAGTAAACCTTGGCCTTACCAGACACAACGCTTTTTGGGGCCACAAGCATGCGGGTTCCTTGGGAACTCTGTGGTTAAGCGTGCTTGGGTGGGAGTAGTACCAGGATGGGTGACCTCCTGGGAAGTCCTTGCCAGGTCGCCAAGAACAAAGCCGTGAGCCAGTGGGGCAAAGCGGACAATATTGTGTCATGGTAAGCGGGGTGTTACAAATGGTATCAAAGCCACTCCTGTGCCGTTCGGGATGGTGGGGCAAACCTCATCGAGGACGATGAGTCCCTAAGGGGGTGTGTGTGTAACACCTTAGGCATATCCCACATCGGCCGTGGACAGGAGAGATGCTGGGTATATTAGTAAACCTTGGCCTTACCAGACACAACGCGTTTTGGGGCCACAAGCATGCGGGTTCCTTGGGAACTCTGTGGTTAAGCGTGCTTGGATGAGAGTAGTACCAGGATGGGTGACCTCCTGGGAAGTCCTTGCCAGGTCGCCAAGAACAAAGTCGTGAGCCAGTGGGGCAAAGCGGACAATATTGTGTCGTGGTAAGCGGGGTGTTACAAGAATGATTCGCTGATCTTCAAACTGTTTGATCATTGCATCTCTCTTTTCTTGATCCTCTTCACTTAGCTTTTGAGGAGCCAAGGAAGGTCTGTTTTTGTGAGAGAGCAGCTGTTCTTCAGGTTCATCAGTCTCAGTGGTTAAATCCAAGACTGGGATTATTTCTTCAGCTCTTTTGGCTGGGATTATTTCTGGTGTAGTCGTGGGAGCTTCAGCGGGATCCTCAAACAGGGGAGAGGACTAGCTAAAATACAACGATTGTTTAAGTAAGAAAAGTTGGGAAGAAAGAGATAGAGAAAAGAATGTGGTTAAGTGTATAGAGGTTTTAAGGATAGAAGGATTGAGATTGAGAAGGGAATAGAAGGTAGTGTACCTGACAAACTGGCTTTTGAAGCAAGATTGTCAGATTGTCTTCTTCAGCGAGGCCTTTGTTTTTGCCTTTGTCAGCTTCAGATGCTGCAGGCTTTGTCTTGGTCCGCTCCCCTAAAGGTTCTTTTATCTTGATACCTTTTGAGCTGGAGCTTTTGCAATAGGCTGGACGTAGAAGAAATCGTCATCATCATCATCTTCATCATCATCATCTTTGGGGGATGATGATGGTTCTTCATCAGAGATGTCGACAGGTTCATCATCTTCAGTTTCTTCTTCCGACTCGACCTCTTCAGCATAAGGTTCGGTCACGTCAGCAGCAGCTTCCTTAAGTTGCTCATTGAGTTGCTCCCCCTCAGATACAGAGGAAGGTTTCTCGGTTTCCTCAGGGTTTTCAACTCCCTGAGGCCGTGAAGTAGAAGTACCAGCAGCAGCAGTTTCAATAGCCCCCCCCCCCCCCCCTCAACATTATGGGGAAGGTCTTCTTTAGTCTTCTCCCCCTCTTCCACATTATGGTTGGGGGAGGTAACAGATTGTTCAGCAGTTGCAGTGTGTATTTGGTCTCTGTCTTCTAGTCCAGAGATCCCAACACAGTGTTCAATCTTTGCTATTCTGACTTCCAGGCCAGTTATAGCAGGATTGATCTTTTGAAGAGCTTCGTGATCGACCTGAGAAAAATTTGAAGTTGGGACGTTCAGGTGATCGAGCACTTTCTGAACAATTTCTTTGATGGCGGAGTGTAACACCTCGCTTACCACCACACAACGGCGGAGTGTAACACCTCGCTTACCACCACACAATATTGTCCGCTTTGCCCCACTGGCTCACGGCTTTGTTCTTGGCGGCCTGGCAAGGACTTCGCAAGGACTTCCCAGGAGGTCACCCATCCTGGTACTACTCCCACCCAAGCACGCTTAACCACAGAGTTCCCAAGGAACCCGCATGCTTGTGGCCCCAAAACGCGTTGTGTCTGGTAAGGCCAAGGTTTACTAATATACCCAGCATCTCTCCTGTCCACGACCGATGTGGGATATGCCTAAGGTGTTACACACACCCCCCCTCAGGGACTCATCGTCCTCGATGAGGTTTGCCCCATCATCCCGAACGGCACAGGAGTGGCTCTGATACCATTTGTAACAACCGATCCCACATTGGTTGGGGAGGAGAACTTAGGTTGCCTTATAAGAGGGGTTTGATACCTCCCCTATCAGACGCGTTTTAAAACCGTGAGTCCAGGTGTGTGGACAAAGCGGACAATATCTGGTATGGTTGGTCTGGGATGTTACAGATGGTATTAGAGCCGGGAACCGGACTGGTGTGCCAGTGAGGACGCTGGGCTCCCAAGGGGGGTGGATTGTAAGATCCCACATTGGTTGGGGAGGGGAACAAATGTTGTCTTATAAGAGGAACTTGATACCTCCCCTATCAGACGCGTTTTAAATCCGTGAGTTCAGGTGTGGACAAAGCGGACAATATCTGGTACGGTTGGTCTGGGATGTTACAGTATGGGACTCAGGGAGAGATGAACAACCCGAGAAGAAGCTGACCAAAATCAAGAAGTCCAAAATGCCAAGCGAGATGAACTTCATCTTTGCCCACCTGATAAGCTGTATGACAGCGAAAACCGGCTCCTCTGACCAAGCTGCTCAACCTCAGCAAGCCATGGGCTATGCACTGCTGAAAGGTCTCCATGTTGACTGGGCATCGATCATCTACGACGATTTGGCATTCAGGGTGGACATGGCTGACAGACCAACATGCGTTCCATACCCCCGGTTCATCAGTACCGTATTTCTAAAAGGACTCGGGGACAAATAGCCAAAAGAGGGTGACCTGAGACTCTCTCAAGTTGGCCCTAAGGTGCTCGACTTCAGCCCCATGCCAAACGAGGTACGTCTTACTACTCTTTTATCTATTCTCAATCCTCTTCCTTCTACTTCTGCAGCTACATCAGCAGAAATCCCCCTTGCTGATACCCAGGCTGCACCCTCCACTCCTTCTCGTAAAAGGAAACACTCTACTTCCCAACTTGATTCCGAAAGGATCAAGAAAACCAAAGAGCAACCTTCCAAGCCATCAACGGTTGAAGACCTAGCGTCTGACTCTCAACAGATTACGCTGGATAATTTCGTGGTATGCTCTGCCACAGCTAAAAAAGCCACCCCTTCCATCCAAACTTCAGTGTCTCTAAACGCTGACGTTATTAACTTGGAACAGAACCCACCTCCTTCAGCCTCTCTACGGACTGAAGTGATTCTCAGCGGATCCAACGCTGAACCTCGCTCCCAACAAATTTTCTCAACCTTCGTTCCTCCCACTCAATCTTTGAACACTCCACCAATTTTCCCCTCGTTCTCTGGAACGCCTGTCATCATACATGATTCAGCTGCTAATACTCTACATATGATGATGGATGCAAACTTAGGATCTGCAGGCACCTCCATGCGCCAAGGCACTCTCGAAGGTGATATGGAACACTACTCAGGTCTACGAGGTTTCGACAACTTCTCCATCCCGCCTGCAGGTATACACAAAACCATAAACACTCCTCTCTCTCAACCCCAAACTTCTGAGCTTTCCTTTGTTCACAAGTTGTTTACTGTTACAGGTCCTAATTTGGGAGATATTCAAAACTCCCTAAAGGATCTGGTGACAAAGGTGGACTCTTACAACACCACTCTCTCCACCAACTCTTCAGCGGTTACAGACGCTGGAGAGAATCTCAAAACGCTGACAACCGAGGTCGCTAAGAAGGCCTCCAGTGCTGACATGGAGAAGATTGAAGGTCATATTGGAAGTTTTGCTACTACAATCGCTGACCACTCCACCGTCGTCAACAATCTCAGCTTGACGCACACCACCCTCTCTACAAACTTCACCACACTGTCCAATGAAGTCACATCATTGACGACAGCGGTTGGAAGTCTTTAGGGTGAGGTGACTTCTGTTAAGACTGAGGTTGGCACTGTCAAAGACCTACTCCAACAAGTCCTTGATCGCCTGAATGCCCCAACTTGCGCCCCTTCTCACTTCACTCAGGCCGATCGAGAGGAACTCCAAAAGATCAATCCTACGATTTCTGGCCTAGAAGACAGAATCATAGTGATTGAAACCTTCATGGGTATCACTGGCCAAGAAGACAGTGACTCTCATGCTGATGTTGCTGGTATTCCGATTACCTCCCCCACTCATCATGTGGAAGAGGGGGAGAATAACGATGAAGGTCTTCCCCATAATGCTGAGGGGAGACAAATGAAACTGCTGTTGCTGCTACTTCTACCGTACAACCTCAGGGAGTTGAAAACCCTGAGGGAACCGAGAATCCTCCCTCTGTATCTGAGGGGGAGCAAATCGAAGAGCAACATGATGAAGCTGTTGCTGATGTTACTACTCCTTATGATGACGAGGTCAAATCTGATGAAGAAGCTGAAGACGATGAACCCATCGACATCGCTGATGATGAACCGTCATCATCCCCTAAAAACGATGATGATGACGATGACGACGATTTGTTTTTCGTCCAGCCTATCAAGACCGCCCCAGCTCAAAAAGGGGTCATGATAAAGGAACCATCAGGGGAGACGATTAAGACAAAACCTGCAGCAACTGAAGCTGATAAAGGAAAAAACAAAGGCCTCGCTGCAGAAGGCAATCTGTCTATCCTTCTGAAAAACACAGTTTGTCAGGTACAATATCTCCTCTTCCCTTATACTGCATCGCTCTTCTATCCCTTCTCAATCTTAGTTCTCCTCTCCATAAAACCTCTATACACTTAACCCTCATTCTTTTCTCTATCTCTTTCTTCCTACTATCTTACTTAAACGATCGCTGTGTTTCAGCTAGTCCTCTCCCCTGCTTGAGGATCCAGCTGAATTCCCTACGGCTGCACCAACAATAATCCCAGCCACAAGAGCTGAAGACATAATCCCGGTCTTGGATTTAATCACTGAGACCGATGAACCTGAAGAACAGTTGCTCTCTCACAAAAGCAGACCTTCCTTGGCTCCTCAAAAGCTTAGTGTAGAAGATCAGAAAAGAGAGATGAAATGATCAAGAAGCTTGAGGATCAGCGAATCATCCTTCCTCGTAACAAAGTTCCTGCTTCTAAGTTCAGACTTTCAAAGAAAGAATTCGCTGATCACCTCAGAGCTGAAAGGTTACTCGCCGAATAAAGGGAAGCTGAAGAAAAAGATAAGGCCCTCGCCATCCAGCTTGCCCAACAATCGGTGAAAGACCCTGAACTAAAAAGAACTCCCATCGAAGTCCAACGTCAGTTATGGGAAGACGCCCAGAAGATCATCGAAGAAAAGACTAAGGTATCTGCCTCTACCTTGAAATGGTGCAAAGAAAAACAGACCTTTCGATATCGGGTTGCCAGAATTCACAGAGTAAAAATCAGGGGAAGATCGACTATCAAAGTTCCAGTTGTTGAGGTCGATATATTCAGAGAAAACGGTACCAAGGAAACCTTCTATGCTGATGCGATCACGAAGTATGGTTTCTCTGAGTTGTTGGAGATTAGAATAGCCATTCAACATTCACGTTCTCAATTCAAAAATCATGTCGAAAAACTTCTAAATTGACATATCGACTTGGTTTCTTCTGCTGTGGATATTCCTCCTCCTGTTGCTCCTGTTCCAAAAAGAAAAAGGGCATCTGCAAAGAAAACGATAATATCTTCAGACTCAGGTCCTCCTATCTGGAACGAAACTAGTATTGGTTTTTCTCGAGCTGAAGTACTTGGTCTTAAACCTGACCTCTCAGCGCTTGACACCTCCCTACCCCCTGGTGAACGCTTCATTCCTGGAAAAGTCCTAAGCGAACCGTATGGTATCTTCTTTCACGACTATGACGGAGGACAATGCTTTCAACGTATCTCTGAGCTTCCCATCACTCCTATCGAACAGCTCAAGGATCTCATCTATTGGCGTGGATTCAGAAATGATCTTCTCGGTCAACACCTCAAGCCCCTGATCTTTAATGAAGCAAAGAACAAACGAGATCAAGGAGTAACGGTCCCTGACTGGATGATACCCACAACAAAGACCCTTGATGAACTTCTCATTAAGGAAGAGCCTTTTGGCTGATAGGATTTCCTTGTTATTCTTTTATCCTTACCAGCTTACATCTTTTGTACTTGTAAATTTATTTGTTGTACTTGTAATTTTTCTACTTCCCTATGTAACCTTTACGAAGTTTAAAGAAAAATTTCAGCGAATGTACTTTACTCCATCAGTACTTAAAAGATCCCAGAAAACAGTAAAAGGGACAAATATTTTATAAGTTCTTTTTATCCTTATGTTTTCATATTTAGCAATTTTCTCAGTTGCTAAGTCAATATCAAATATGGGGAGATTGTTGATCCAAACCCTCAGTGATTTGATAATGACCCTTTAAACACTTAGTGAAAATTGTAAGTCGACAATATGCATTAGAGTTTCACTATCGCTGATAAGTACTATGTCTCTAACAGTACCGCTGATAGGAAACTCATGCTCTTTAATTTTACCATTCAACGAACACTGTTCATCTATAAGCTCTGAGCCTGTTCAGTCTTATTAATGATCGCTGATAGTTTAGTTGTTTACTTATGATCCCTGAAGACAAGTTTCACGTCAACTATGTTCTACGCTAAAGTCGAAGATCAAGTTCAAGAACAACGACAAGTCTACTAATGAACTGATGCGGATATCAGCGAAGCCAAGACCTGTCCACTCAATGTGAAGTATCAAGTAGAAGACTTCAAGCGATCGCTGAGCTTTATCACTCACTGATAAAGTACTGTTCAACGAACGCTGATCATGAGGTTTACTCTACAATTTACTTTTGTCTTATCACCTTGCACGTCTCCATACGAACTGTCAGAACGGACATCCCTTTTCCCCTTAATCGTACAACCAACTCTGATTCTACACTGTACACCATGCGGCTACTAAGGTTGTCTACAAAGGTCAAACCATGCAACCAATCAGTTGCTGCCATGTGTAAAGGTATACTGCTTTGCATTAAATGCATGCAGTATATAAGAAGAACCTTACTTTGGAAATGAAGTGCTCGGCCATCTTCTTGTTTACCTCTTAGTGTTAGAATATTACTCGTAGTATTCTTATCTCCTTCTGTTTTAATTCTAGTGCAAGAAACTTAGTGTTCTTAACTTGTTTAGATTAGGTTAATCCTTAATCTTGTTCCGCAACAAGTTGTAAATTGTTTGATTATATCAATAAACGATGTAGAAAGTAAAAATCTGTGTGTTTTTATTCAACCCCCCTTCTACAAACTTGTATAACCCTCCGGGACCAACACCATCCGCTAGCTCTGAAAACATATCACTTGCGATCACATGAACGTAATTCAAATACTGTAATACCCCGGGTAAGTTCGTTAGTTAAACCCTCTTATTGTTAAATTTAATTAAGTTTATAATAGTATGTTTAGGGTAAAAGTTAGTTAAATTATAAGTTAATGGAGTTTTGGTCATTAATGGAAAGTTTGAGGGCTGAGATGGTAATTATGCTGGATATTATCTAGTAGGAATCATATATTTTCAGAAAATACAGAAATTCAGTGTGTGTAAGTGTGTGTATTGAGAGCAAAGAAGAGAAAGGAGGGGAAACTAGGTTAAATCATCAATTAGGAATTTGGAAGTAAATTCAGGTATGTTTCCTTTGTAAGTTATGTGTGTAATTGCTTATAGATTGTTTCTATCGGAGTAGAATAAGCGATTCCATGTCTGGTATTGATTTCTATCAATTCTGGGTCGAAAATGGACGAATCGACAGAGGTGTCCGGACACGGGTTGAATGTGTCCGGGTAGTTTTGTTGGTAGTGTCCGGGTAATCTTGTTGTTAGTGTCCAGACGGTTTCCTTATCCGGGTAAGTTTCTTTTTTCCTATGTTTTCCGGATAGAATTGGAAACCGGATAGTATCCGGATTACTTTGGTGTCCGGATGACGTCCAGATTGTATAGGTTGTCCGGAAAAGTCATGTTGTCCGGAAAAGTCATGCTGTCCGGAAAAGTGGTGTTGTCCGGATAAACTGTGGTTTCCGGATACTTTGGGCGATTGGTCTAATTGATGAGTTTAGATGCTTTTAAGTGTCCAGTAGCATGCGTCTTGTTAATTCATGGATAGGGAATGAATAAGGACCGAAAGTACTGTGGACTTGACTTAAGTTCGGGTTGGGGAAGACAATTGAGGATAAGAGTTAGATAGAGTTATCTAAAGCTCTTAGTCCTAGAAAGCTCTATGTGTTCAAAGTGGTAAAACAATATTTGTACATGATTGTTTCAGATACTGTGAATCGAAGTTGAAAGCAGAATTCTTTGTGGAGGACTGAAAAGAGTGTTGTTAAGCAAACAGGTGAGTTTTACTTGAAAATGTTTTTAAACTGGAATACATATATGTGTGGAATGAATATATGATTAAGGTGTGAATGTTATGTGTTTATAATATAGTAAATTATTATATTCATATGTGCATTACATTACGCAAGTGTACATTAGTCGGGTTCCGGTGTGCGGATCGATGGGTAGCCGGGTTCCGGTGTGCGGACCGGTGAGTAACTGGGTTCCGGTGTGCGGACCGGTAACGTTGATTTTTATTAGTTGGCTTGCTACCAACTATTATGGCCAGTTGTGGAGGAATATGGTGGGATGAGATGTACAAATCTTGAATGGTATTGATATATGTATAGTATATGGATGTGTATGAAAAGTTTTATATAAATGGTTTTGATACAAAGGTTTACTAAACTGACAGGGATTTCCTCACTAGACCATTAGGTCTAACCCTCATTTCTGTTTTAAAATATGTATTCCAGGTGGCGGATCGGGTAAGAGCAAGTAATTAGGACTCTTGAGGGATAGCTTTTATGAAGATGTTGGTTATGGAGTTATGGATGTATTTTGTAATTATGACTTTGCTATTAGTCAATATGTAATTTAATTCGCAAAAAGTTTGTACGGATTTACTTATTATGTTTACCATGACTATGGGACCGAATGTGAAATACGATGTATCTTTTGATCATTTTATGATATAAAATGTATGTTATTTGGCTATATGAATCGCGGGTTGTTACAGATGGTATCAGAGCCCTAGTTTAAGGGATTTAGGTATTAGTACCTGTACCTAGACTTAAACTGCATGTGAAGTAGGGTGACCCTATTATTTTAGAACCTGGGATGCTAAGTATAAAAAGGTAAAAGGAACATCATATAAGGTAATTTCATAGTTACACCTGGCCAGTGTAATTGTGATCTTACAGGTACATGTTGAACTAGAATACCTTGTTATATCGGGTATGTGCTTATGTGTATATTAACCTTGTCTGAATAAACAGAATGGCAAGTGGTACGAGACAAACAAATCGGGAAGGAAGAGGAAGCCTGAATAGAACCAATCCAACAGCCGGAGGAAGGGGGAGAGGGGGAGAAAGAGGCAGAGGCAGGACTGGAGGCAGAGTACAGGGACGAGGCACAAAGTTTGTTACAAGAGACGACTTGGCTGCTGAGATGGGAAGATTACAAGCCAATATTCAAGACATGTTTAACCAGACGCACAATACTGAAACGGAAAGACTAGATCCTAACATGGAAGACGAAATGCCTATCACACCTACTGTCGTATCAGTACCAAGAAGGTGTGACTATAAGTTGTTTTTAAGCAGTAAACCACCAACTTATGGAGGGGATAGAGATCCAGTGAAGGCGATGCGTTGGCTGAAGGAAATTGAAGCTGTATTTAAAACCAGCAAATGTGCGGAAGAGGATAAGGTGTTATACGGAACTGCAATGTTGAAGGCATATGCTTTATATTGGTGGGAGGCCCTTATTGACTCCAAGGGATCTGATGTATACTCAACCTTTACTTGGGGTGAATTCTCAAGGGCATTCAAAGAACAGTTTTGTCCCCAAGCAGTAGTCAGACAATTGGAGGAGGAATTCCTGAGCCTACAACAAGAGAATTTATCAGTCAGAGACTATACTGCCCGTTTCCTAGAGAAGTCGTGTTTTGGAGAATATTATGTTGCCACAGAGAAAATGAAGATGGAAAGGTTCATATTTGGATTGAATTCGGAAATTCGAAAGTTAGTGACTGCAACGAGACCTGATACCTTTTCAGCGACAGTAAATGCCGCGTAAAACGTAGAGCGGGATAATAGGAGGGATGCTGGTGATAAAAGTATGGGAAAGAGAAAATGGGAAGGACCACCACATGATCCGAAGAAGTCTAGATTTCAGAGATTCGATAATCGTCCACCTTTCCGACCAATGGAAAGACCTTGTCCGAAGTGCCACCGTATCCATCAAGGAAACTGTCAGATTGAATCGCGGGTTTGTTATAAGTGTGGGAAGACCGGACATGTTATTAAAGATTGTCGATTAATGCGGTTTTGTTTCTGGTGTAATTCTCCGGATCACCTTCAGTCAGATTATCCGCGAGGTAGAATACCACAAGGGGGCACATCAGGGAAACCAGCAACTGCTAGACCAGTAGTTCCAAGAATAGAACCACCGAGAACAAGGGGTCATACATTTCAAATGACAACTAAAGAGGCAGAGGAAACTCCGGATGTGGTTACAGGTACATTTTTCATAAACTCTACACGTGCTAACGTGTTGTTTGACTCCGGTGCAAACCGATCTTTTGTGTCTCCTTCATTTGCTGCTCACATGCATTTAGAGCCTAAAATGTTAGAACATGCCTTACTGGTAGACACTGCAAATGATAACCAAGTGTCAGTTAAAGAAATTTTTGACTGCTGTGTGATAAATATAGAGGGGTGTGGAGTACCGATACAACTATATCCTATAGCCTTGATCGAGTTTGATGTGGTAGTAGGGATGGATTGGTTAGCTGATAATCAGGCTAACATAGTTTGTGATAAGAAAATAATCAATGTCGTTTTACCTGATAAGAGGTCAGTAGTGATTTATGGTGATCGTAAGAATCATCAGTCTAGCCTAATATCTATGGTAAAGGCCCGTAAATGTGTCAGTAAGGGTTGCTCGAGTTACTTAGCCTATGTGATAGATAGTAGGCCTGAAAAGATTAAGTTGGAAGATATCCCTATTGTTAGTGAATTTCCTGAAGTATTCCCTGAAGACTTGAATAGTCTTCCGCCCAATAGACAAGTAGAGTTTGGAATAGATCTGATTCCTAGAGCCGCTCCTATTGCCCGTGCACCATATCGTCTGGCACCTCCAGAGATGAAAGAGATGATGACACAACTACAAGACCTATCCGACAAAGGCTTCATCAGACCTAGTTCTTCGTCGTGGGGAGCGCCAGTGTTATTTGTGAAAAAGAAGGACAGTTCAATGAGAATGTGTATTGACTACCGAGAGCTGAATAAGAATACAATCATGAACAAATATCCGCTTCCAAGAATTGATGATCTCTTCGATCAATTAGTTGGAGCTTGCTATTTCTCCAAGATTGATCTGCGATCTAGGTATCATCAGCTGAAGGTCAAAGAAGAAGACGTTCTGAAGACTTCCTTTCGTACGAGGTATGGCCACTATGAATTCTTGGTGATGCCGTTCGGGTTGACGAACGCTCCAGCCGCTTTTATGGATCTAATGAATCGGGTATGTAAGCCTTATCTCGATAAATTTGTCATTGTATTTATTGATGATATACTTATCTATTCCCGATCCAAAGAGGATCACACACAACATCTTCGTTTGATTTTAGAGTTGCTGAAGAAAGAAAAGTTATATGCTAAATTCTCTAAGTGTGAATTCTGGCTACGGGAAGTTCAGTTTCTGGGGCATGTAGTTTCCGAGAAAGGTATACAAGTTGATCCAACGAAAGTGGAAGCAATTGAAAAGTGGGAATCGCCGAAGACGCCAACGGAAGTACGTAGTTTTCTAGGTTTAGATGGCTATTATCGAAAATTCATAAAAGACTTCTCTCGTATTGCTACACCTCTTACTAAGCTGACCCGAAAGAATCTAAAGTTTGAATGGAAAGCAGAACAGGATGAAGCATTCAGAATATTGAAAGAGAAACTGTGCAGTGCACCGATTTTGTCGTTACCTGAAGGTTCTGAAGACTTTGTCGTTTACAGTGATGCTTCCAAACGGGGGTTGGGTTGTGTACTTATGCAGCGGGGAAAGGTTATTGCTTATGCTTCTCAGCAATTGAAAGATCATGAACGGTAGTACCCTACACATGACATGGAACTAGCAGCAGTGGTGTTCGCGTTGAAGATTTGGAGACATTATCTTTACGGTTCTAAATGTCAAATTTTTACCGATCATAAGAGTCTCCAACATCTTTTCGATCAAAAGGAATTAAATATGAGGCAAAGAAGATGGCTAGAGTTGGTGAATGATTATGATTGTGAAATTCTTTATCATCCGGGAAAAGCGAATGTAGTAGCTGATGCACTGAGTCGACAAGAAAGAAGCGGAACAATAAAAACTATTTCTCTATGGGCTGAACTTATACCGAACATCTTTGACGACTTGCAAAAGTGTCAAATAGAAGCATTTCAAGAAGAACATCTGAAGTCAGAACGGTTAGTGGGGGTATCAGCATTGCTAGTAAAGGATGATCGTGGGTTACTATGTTTGGGGAACGTGGTCGTGTACTACAAGAGGCTCATCAATCTCGTTTTTCTATTTACCCAGGTACGAATAAGATGTATAAAGATCTGAAATAATTTTATTGGTGGTCGGGAATAAAAAGGGGTATTGCTCAGTATGTAGAAGGTTGTGCTACTTGTAAGAAAGTAAAGATTGAACATCAAAGGCCGTTTGGTCAGTTACAACGTCTGGAGATACCAATGTGGAAATGGGATTAGATCACTACTGATTTCATTACCATGCTACCAAGGACTCCAAAGGGATTTGATGCCATTTGGGTGATCGTTGACAGATTGACAAAGTCTACACACTTTCTACCGATAAAGGAAACTGATTCATTGGAACGATTAGCTAAGTTGTACATTGATGAAATAGTAACTCGTCATGGAATTCCAATCTCGATTATTTCTGATCGTGATAGTCGTTTTACTTCAAGGTTCTGGAGAAGTTTTCAAAAGGAAATGGGGACTCAGATAAAGTTAAGTACAGCATATCATCCTCAAACTGACGGTCAGAGTGAACGAACGATTCAAACTTTGGAAGATATGTTACGGTCCTGCATTGTTGATTTCGGGGGATCGTGGGATAAACATTTGCTGTTGATCGAATTTGCCTACAACAACAGTTATCATTCCAGCATACAAGCGGCACCGTTTGAAGTACTGTATGGTAGAAGATGTCGAACGCCTCTGTGTTGGAATGAAGTGGGAGAGAAACAGTTAGCAGGGCCAGATATAGTTCAGTTAACAGCAGATAAGATTACTCAGATTCGGGACAGATTGAAAATGGCTCAAGACAGACAGAAAAGCTATGCTGACCGACGTCGGAAACCGTTAGAGTTTCAAGTTGGAGATTTTGTAATGTTGAAAGTCTCACCTTGGAAAGGAGTCATTCGATTTGGAAAACAAGGTAAACTTAGCCCAAGGTATATTGGACCGTTTGCAATTATGGAAAGGATCGGTGAAGTAGCATACAGGTTAGATCTTCCGCCAGAGTTAAGCAGGATTCATAATGCGTTTCATGTATCAAATTTCCAAAAGTGTTTAGTTACGCCAGATCAGGCCGTCTCTCTACCAGATATACAAGTTGATGAAAAGCTGAATTATGTGGAAGAACCTGAAGCAATAGTTGATCACAAGGTTAAAGAGTTGCGGAACAAAGTAATCAGACAAGTGAAAGTTCAATGGCGACATCATAGAGGTCAGGATGCTACGTGGGAGCCAGAGGCAGAAATGAGAACCAAGTACCCTCATCTGTTCACTAAACTGAATTCCGGGACGGAATTCTCTTAAGGGGGAGATGATGTAATACCCCGGGTAAGTTCGTTAGTTAAACCCTCTTATTGTTAAATTTAATTAAGTTTATAATAGTATGTTTAGGGTAAAAGTTAGTTAAATTATAAGTTAATGGAGTTTTGGTCATTAATGGAAAGTTTGAGGGCTGAGATGGTAATTATGCTGGATATTATCTAGTAGGAATCAGATATTTTCAGAAAATACAGAAATTCAGTGTGTGTAAGTGTGTGTATTGAGAGCAAAAAGGAGAAAGGAGGGGAAACTAGGTTAAATCATCAATTGGGAATTTGGAAGTAAATTCAGGTATGTTTCCTTTGTAAGTTATGTATGTAATTGCTTATAGATTGTTTCTATCGGAGTAGAATAAGCGATTCCATGTCTGGTATTGATTTCTGTCAATTCTGGGTCGAAAATGGACAAATCGACAGAGGTGTCCGGACACGGGTTGAATGTGTCCGGGTAGTTTTGTTGGTAGTGTCCGGGTAATCTTGTTGTTAGTGTCCAGACGGTTTCCTTATCCGGGTAAGTTTCCTTTTTCCTATGTTTTCCGGATAGAATTGGATACCGGATAGTATCCGGATTACTTTGGTGTCCGGATGACGTCCGGATTGTATAGGTTGTCCGGAAAAGTCATGTTGTCCGGAAAAGTCATGCTGTCCGGAAAAGTGGTGTTGTCCGAATAAACTGTGGTTTCCTGATACTTTGGCTGATTGGTCTAATTGATGAGTTTAGATGCTTTTAAGTGTCCAGTAGCCCGCGTCTTGTTAATTCATGGATAGGGAATGAATAAGGACCGAAAGTACTGTGGACTTGACTTAAGTTCGGGTTGGGGAAGACAATTGAGGATAAGAGTTAGATAGAGTTATCTAAAGCTCTTAGTCCTAGCAAGCTCTATGTGTTCAAAGTGGTAAAACAATATTTGTACATGATTGTTTCAGATACTGTGAATCGAAGGTGAAAGCAGAATTCTTTGTGGAGGACTGAAAAGAGTGTTGTTAAGCAAACAGGTGAGTTTTACATGAAAATGTTTTTAAACTGGAATACATATATGTGTGGAATGAATATATGATTAAGGTGTGAATGTTATGTGTTTATAATATAGTAAAGTATTATATTCATATGTGCATTACATTACGCAAGTGTACATTAGTCGGGTTCCGGTGTGCGGACCGATGGGTAGCCGGGTTCCGGTGTGCTGACCGGTGAGTAACCGGGTTCCGGTTTGCGGACCGGTAACGTTGATTTTTATTAGTTGGCTTGCTACCAACTAGTATGGCCAGTTGTGGAGGAATAAGGTGGGATGAGATGTACGAGTCTTGAATGGTATTGATATATGTATAGTATATGGATGTGTATGAAAAGTTTTATATAAATGGTTTTGATACAAAGGTTTACTAAACTGACAGGGATTTCCTCACTAGACCATTAGGTCTAACCCTCATTTCTGTTTTAAAATATGTATTCCAGGTGGCGGATCGGGTAAGAGCAAGTAATTAGGACTATTGAGGGATAGCTTTTATGAAGATGTTGGTTATGAAGTTATGGATGTATTTTGTAATTATGACTTTGCTATTAGTCAATATGTAATTTAATTCGCAAAAAGTTTGTACGGGTTTACTTATTATGTTTACCATGACTATGGGACCGAATGTGAAATACGATGTATCTTTTGATCATTTTATGATATAAAATGTATGTTATTTGGCTATATGAATCGCGGGTTGTTACAAATACTGTAGATCGGAAACATTTAAACCAAGTAGAAGATCACGAAACAAAATTCGAAATACCATAACAATAGAAAAATCAATTAGTTTTCAAAAAAAATTAACAACAAACAAGAACCCTAAATCAAGATACAAACTCAAAACTTGAAATCAAATCCTAAATATCTATCTAAATCAAACCTTAAAAAACTAAATCAAACTAAATTAAGAGGATGTGAAGTTTTCCTTCGATTTACATAGAGAGATCAAGGAGGGAAACTTTCATCAGAGTTGGAGTTGAAGGGACGAGTGCGCTAGACTTGCATGTTTTGAAACTACAACAGTGGATCTATAAAATTGTTACTCCAACCCCGATTTGTGGAATGCATATATTTGCTCCAGCGAGATGAGTGAGGGTAAGTTAGTGATTGATTTACGATATTGTTTCTCCACTTAATTTTCTATCTACATTTGTTGCTCCAAATATGTTTTACATATGTTCATACTCTTAGATAAATTAGGGAATATAATTGGGGAAGAGGTAGGGGATGAGATTTACCAAAAATGAACTCAATGGAGTTGCCAGTGGAGTTCGGGACGAGAACGAGCGTGGATCTAAGTCGTAGAGAAGGGGAGGAGAGCAGTAGAGTTGTGATGAGGGGAAGAGTGTTGATGTGTGGTTCTCGGGGATAGGCTATGATTGTTGAAGATGAACTATAATCATTCGAGATATGAGAAAGCAACCAAAGTTTTCATCATTGTGAGAGTTTGTTGATCCAAACTCTCTCAGTGATTTGACAACAACCCTTAGAATACTTAGGCCATGAGTACCGCAAGCCCTCAAGCCCTCAATGCCACATCAACGCCACATCAGCTTTTCTCCTTACCCTCAAACCCTCAAAAAGTGGAGTACCACAACCCTAATATACCCGCTACCCACTCCCTGGAATGGCCCCACACCCACCCTCACATACCTCTCGGGTTTAACGGGTTTACAAGCCCGCCATACCCGCTCCCCCCCTACCCGCTCCCTAAGCCCCCACCCCCCTCGTATCACAGCCCGCGGCTACCCGCTGGGAGTCCTCATGCATACCCGCATGCGTTACGCTTGGCCTTAGTGAAAATTGCATTTAACATATGTATCTATTAGGGTTTCACCATCAGCAATAACGCGTTGAACTTGTTTTGTATCGCTGATGGTTTCTAATGTAAAAGTGTTTAATGTAATCCCTAAAGACAAGCCTCACGACTAAAGAGTTTGTTAGGACCATAAATGTCCTACATCTTAAAAAGATATATAAATAATTAAATAGTGCTTAATTAGATTTATTATTATTGTAAAAGCCTTAATTATGTTGATTGGGCTTATTTGCTTAATGGGCTTAGGCCTTGTTTGTCTAAAGGCCTAAGTATATAAGGTTAGTCTTAACCTTAGAATTAGGTTAGAGTTTTCATACGCGATTCATTAAACAAGTTGAGAGCTTAATTGTTAGAGAGAGATAGTTGATATTCATTCAAACCTGTGTAACTATCTTGATTTATGAATATGAGAGGGATGACAAGTTGAAATTCTCTTTGAATCGTTGTTACCTGATCAAACTAGAACTCTCAGAGTTCATCACTGACATCGAAGACAAAGTTGATGAACAAGGACAAGTCTACTCATGCTCTGAAGCGGCATTCAGTGAAACCAAGATAAGTCTACAATGCGTGACATCTAAAGAACAAGGCTTCAGCGATAGCTGACTTACATCAGGCCTCACTGATGAAAGAACACATCAGCAATCGCTGATCATGAAGCATGATGCTCAAGAATTGTTTGTCTTATCCTCTTGCACAAAAGTACGAAAGTACAATAGGAAGTTTCGTTTTATCCATAATCGTACAACCACTCTGCCACCTACATTGTTCACCATGCAACCAAGAGCATGTCTTTGACAAAAGTCAGAAGCATGCTCCCAATGAAGATATGACACGTGTAAAGTTCTCCTGCCATGCATTAAATGCATGGGGTGTAAATAGGAGCAACCTCTTTCATTTTGAAAGATCCTGACTTCTGAGTGCAAGTAGAAAAACCTTCTATTTTTCTACTTATCCTTTTCTTTCAATGTCTAGTGCAAGAACCTTAGTGTTTCTCAAGTTTGTTAAGATTAGGTTTTACTTAATCTTATTCCACAACAACTGTAAATCGTATTTTGATTTATCAATAAACAATTTAGAAAAGTAAATTTTGGGTTTGTATTCAACCCCCCCCCCCCCCCCCCCCCCCCCTTCTACAAACTTTCACCCTTGTAGAACCCCTTCGGGACCAACAAGTGGTATCAGAGCGGATTGTTTAATCACTTAAACAAGATCTTTCTTAAAACCCTCTTCCTTTCTATTCTTCAAATGCCATTTAACTCAAACACAAACTATATAGACAATGGTTCTCTTGCAAAACCTCCTCGATTCAGCAAAGACAACTTTAGTCTTTAGAAAAATCGAATGATGCGTTGTCTTGAAGGTATAGACCCTACTATGCCTTATTATGTTGAAAATGGACCTTATATTCCATTTTTCATAGCTAGTGTTGTTCCTACTGCTGCTACAACTGCTGCCATACCTGAAAGGCAAGTTTTAAAGGAACTATCTAAATGGTCTGATGAAGACAAGAAAAAGGTTGCCATTGATACAAAGGCTAGATCAGTCATTTCTATGGCTCTACCTGATGAGGTTTATCACTCAGTAATGAAACTTAAAACTTCTAAAGCCATGTGGGACACAATCTGTGTTCAATATGAAAGTACATCTGAAGTACAAGAATCTAGAAAGATAAATTTGGTAAGACAATACGAAAGTTTCATTTGTGGTAAGAATGAATCCTTTTCTGAAGTACACCAACATTTTAATTGCTTATTAACTGACCTAAGAACTGTTGGTAGGACCTATTCTAATTCTAAGACCCTGACTGTTTGGGTAAAATTTCACCAGCCTCGACCACGACCAGTTTGTTACTCACGACACTCGATCGTCGTAAGAAGCCTTACGACCTCGACCGACTAACTTATATCAACTGTTAGGATCATCATGTTTAATGCAGGGTCAACACCATTAATGGCCAACGAACGTAACCGATAAGGTTAATTACGAGCATTAATCCCAACAACCGTTACTCTTACATTCATAAAGGTCATGCAAGGCTACGAAGACTATAAATACAAAGGTTCTAGCCTCATTTGTGGACATCTGATTCCAAGAACAATCAGACAGCGAAAGCACTTGAAGCAAAGAACTCTCTCTCGAAATATCGCTCTCGACGCACGATGCTTTACTTTTACACACGATGCACCTGGAGGAATCCATGAAGAAGTTGTTCGTCCACAAGCTTCGCCCAATCGAGCCGACCTTTTGCCTTGGCATTTACAACCTCAACCCCGAATACCAACACTGGTACATCAGTGCAATGAAGCGGTGTCTACCAGTTAGCCATGTCAGAACCAAGTATCAGATCACAGAGGTACTCAACATCCAGTCAAGCCGCATTATGAAAATCGTTTATCCTGTATTCACTGTCCGACGTGAAGATGGGAATGAATGGAATTTTTCCGAAGCTGACTTCCAGCACCTCCGACCGTTCGACTTCCTGGAAATTCTGAAAGACCTTCGTACAAGAACCATTCGACCGCTACCTGTCACAAAGGCGCTCGAAGCTGTTCGTCGATTCCTGGTCCGTACTATTATGATGTCATATCTCACGGATTTCCAAATGGCAATCGAGAATAGGACAAAGAAGGTAAATATGATAAAGCCGAATCTGAAAGCTCCTGAGTTGAAGATGTATTCCGAGAACGCTCTGCTTCTACAACCGGAATTTAGGATAGTCTACATCAACGAACAGAAAGAGAAAAAAATTCAGCGCTTTAGTCAGGTAGACAGATTCTGCGACGGCATGCTCTTCAAAGTCCAATATGCTCTTTGCAAAATCATTTCTTATGAATCGGAAAATCAGAAGGTTTCGTATGTTCCGAACTCGAATGAGATAACTACACGAAACGCTTTAGAAGTGGTTGAAGAACGCATCGACTATCGCCGCGCTATCCGAATGTTCGAGGTACACTTTGCGCTTCGTAAAAGATATGTCTACAACTGGCGCGAACTCGAACTTCAATACAAAGGGGGAGATTTTTAGGGTCAATATTTGTTGTATTAAAGTTCAAGGGTCTGTATTGTAATTCTTTATTTTGAGCTTTGTTAGTGAACGGGCCCGCCATATATAATGTTTGTCTAGCCTTAGAAAATAGGCTAGTTGTCTCTTTTGCTTTCCTACTCATTATTGTAATTCTCTCTGATTGAAAGCTAATAGGGATGACCAGTTGAAATCATAAACTCTATTGTTTTACATATATTGATTTCATTGTTCGTTGCACGGATCTGAGACTCACAGTCTGAAAAGATGAAAGTTGAAGGTTTTAGAGCAAAATGTTTAGAAGATTATTTTTCAAACGAGAGAAAGATTTTTCAGTCTGAGATTACTAAACTTACAAAGAGATTATCTGGATTAGCAACCGAGATTTTGAAAGAACAAATGGTTAAATCTAATTTACAAAAGAAATTTGATTTAATTCTCGAAGAACGAAATGCCTTAGAAAGCAAGATCAAAGGTGTTCAACCTTCTTATGCTTCAAGTTCATTTTCTACAAATCGTTCTTCAAAGAATTTTGTTAAATCAAATGATTTTTCAAAAGATCAGATTCGACCTTCCAATCTTTTCTTTAATTCTCGTGTTGATAATAAAGTTAATCAATATTTCAAGACAGTAAACATGGTTTGGAGAGTTAAAGGATCCGCTCCTACTCCAAAGCCATTTGTCCCTGTTAAGAGTGAAAAGAACAACACAGCTTTCCACGCTAAACCTTTTGTGAAAACTGATCGAGTTTACTCTGTTAATAAACTGATCAGCTTATCTACACAGAAGTTGTGTTGCTCTTATTGTGGAACAAGTGAGTTTGTGAATAAAGATCGTGCCAACTATTGGTATGGTACTTATAGTTTCCCAGGTCCTCATAAGGCATCTAACCGTCAAGGATCCGTCAAAAGATGGATACCAAAATCTGTCTAATCTGTTTTGCAGGAATGTCATGTGCATTTTTAATTCCTATTGTTCACCTCACGTGACAAACTGTTAGTCCCAGATGGCTATAACAAGTATTGTAGAAGGGGGGGGGGGGGGGGGGGGTTGAATACAATACTCAAAATTTTCACAATTTTAATTCTATTATTGAAAATCTTTCAACAAGAATTACACATAAAAAACTTAAGATTGTTGCGGAAAAGAACAGATAAACTATTCTAACAATCTTACACAAAGTATACTAACAAAACAACTAAGAACACTTAGAACAGAGCTATACAGTTTTTAAGCAATATGGAGATTTCTTGCACTGAGAAATAAGTCCAGAAAGCGTAGTTTGCATGGAGCCTTCTACTTCCTTTTATAGAGAAGATACAAGTACTGTGCATTAAATGCTCAGGACACTTGTCATAAGGAGATTGGATAGAAGGTGTAGTACTCTGAAAAGTTGATGTTTCCAAATCACCTTTTTCCTTGGAACCAGGAAGAGTGCCCATGCTGATTTAGACGTCATCTAAAAGTGGAGAGTACTAGGTTGACATTTTTACCAACCACTGGATTATTGGCAAACCTGGAGGATCTTCTTGATGTATTTTCCAAGACGATTTTATAGATGAAGTTCTACCGATATAACTGTCATTAGTCTTTAAAAACCATCTGCAAGAAAATCTATTTACATGAATATCCCACCGAGATGAACATCCTTATCGGTGGGATGTATTTGGCCGATGTGTCAAGACACCATCGGTGGTGAGCATGTCCACCGACGTGTGAAGACACCATCGGTGGTGAGGATATCCACCAATGTGTGAAGACACAATTTGGTGGACATTGACTTGTATGTATCTTGAGAAGAGTCTTCTTAATTCCGCAAGGAGAAACTCTTCAAGCTTGGTTTCGGTTGATCTTCGACTTCACCGAACAGTTGCTATCTTGTACAAGTCATTCAAAGAACCATGCTAAAATACTCTAAGTATGATTTTAGGGAAAACATCGGTGAGTCAATTTCAAATCTTTGGTGACCCAACAATCTCCCCCTATTTGAATTTGAGCTTCTTCCTTAGAATATTTAAGAGTATTGAAAGGTAAAATGCATTTTGACCCTTTTTACTCTTTTTGAGTTCTTTTCACATAGACCATTCTTTTTGTTCTTTTTGATCTATTTTTCCTTTTGTATGAGTATGTATACTATTTACAATATTTACAAGTAAAAGTAAAGAGAAGTTATGTGTGCAGAAAGAGAATTCAAAAAGACAAGTACTTGTATTTGGATAAGTTTTTCTCGTACATTTGTCAAAAGGAGAAACAAACTTTTACACGTACCACATAGAAAGATGAAGATCTATTTCTTGGAAGTTTGTCGGCGTTTGATCTCATCTAACACATTTCGGTAGAAAGGTTGAGCTTCGGTGATGTAGGGAAAAAGATTGGAGATACCTTCAAGGAACAAAGTATCGGCGATGGGGATTTGTGCAAATCTGAAAAGGCTCGATGACCAAAACCATCATTGAAGAATAATCCTGGAATCGGTGAAAGGCTCAAAGTCGTAGTGGGATAAGACACAGATGTAAGGATGGACAAATTTAGGTTGCTTATGTTTGGAATTTTCCCTTCAGTTGCCATTTCCTTGAACACCTTGTCTATAGGATTCTTAACTTTGGGAAGAATGATTTCTTCTTTCATCGATTGAAGTTTTGATCTTTCATCGGTGGACAGAGTAATGTTGTGTTTTCTTTTAATTTCTTTCATCTTTTTCATCAATCCATCAATGTATTTGACAAAGATGTCTTTCTTTGGGTTTGCACTTATGACCAAGTGTCGAGAGATCTCATACCATTCGGGGAGACCAAAATGTTTGAGGTGAACATCTCTCACACTTTTCATTGAGCCATCTTCTCTATCGATGATCAGCCTGATATCCTTTGGGTTGGTTCTGGAGGTAGCAATTTTGACGTTTGAGATCGGGGAGCTGTTGATTCGGTGGTACATGGTCTTTTTGTACCAACTGATCTCTTCATTCCTTTCCTTTTCAATTTCACTTAGCACAGATTTTTGGGTGGAGAGTGCATCGGCAGATTTGACTTTGAGGGCCTCTTCTTTTGCAACTTCCAAAGAGAGATCCTTGGAATCATCTAAGGCTTTTTGGGCTAATCTGGCTTCCTCGATCTCCTGAGGAGTCAGCCCGAGATTGGATTCTTGAGATTGCTGAGAAGGAGGCTTTAGCTTCAAGGTTGGTGCATCGGTAGGTCGAGTTGCATATTTTGCCAATTCTTTGCTTTTCTTTTCTTCTTCGGCCAACTGTTCAGCTGTGAGAGTTTCTTTACCTTTGTCTTTGGGAGTTTTGGATTTTTGCTCCCCCTTAGAAGATTCAAGGATTTTCTCCCCCTCAACAGCTGCATGTGGGATTTCCACCGATGGAGATTTCCGTGGTGTGAAGATAGATTCGGTGGTACCTGTATATTTCGGAGGTGAGGTTTTCAGTGAAGGCATTCCTGAAGCTTCGGTGGCTTGTGATGATTTTTCGGTGGAAGGTGGAGGCATGTTGTTTATAGTTCTTTTAATAGATGGTAATTTTGGTTGACCTGCAGATTTCTCCCCCTCAGCAGTAGCCGGAATCTTAAAACCCAACTGAGTGAACACACTGTCAAACTTGGAGTGAAGATGAGCCATACTCTGAGTGGTGTCATCGAAGACCAGTGTAAAATCACCTAAGTCCATTTCCCATTGGGCTTTCTCCAGCATGTTGTCAATTTTGGTGTGAAGAGTGTTGAGAGAATTGACTATGCTCTGTTTAAGATCTTGATGAGACTTAGCTTCTTGAATGAGTTTCTGGAGTTCAGTATCCTTGACGAGAGAGGATGTCTTGAAGGTACCAAACGATATAGCAAGATCCCCATGAGAAGTTGTCAAGGATTCCACCTTTGAAGATAAGGAAACAATGGAATTATGGAGAGGCTGAAGAGCAGCTGCAAGTGCATCGGCGAGTGTCTGTGGCAACTGAGACTCGATCACGGAGATTCTTGAGTTTACCTGTGTAGTCATGGAAAGAGTTGATTCCTTGAGGGATTCAAGCTTAGTGCTGACGAGCCGACATTGATGAGCACATTCCTGAATATCAGCATGGAATGCAGAGTGTGGCCTAGTACTTGAAGAGGTAACACCACCGAATTTCGGGAGACGAAATGGTAGTCGTAGTCGTAGTCGATCTTCTTCGGGAGTGATAATGGGGAGAAAATTTGACAACACATCGGGATAGAGAATTTTCGGTGGAGGGGGGTTTCGGCGAGGAGAAGCCTCACGTATCGGTGTGGGAGAATGTCGGGGTGTGGGTTCTTTCGGTGGAGAAGGAGATCGTCGGGGTGTGGGTTCTTTCGGTGGAGATGGAGATCGTCGGGGTGTGGGTTCTTTCGGTGGAGATGGAGATCGTCGGGGTGTATCTTGCGTTGGGGACTCGGCAGGGTTTTCTTCGGTGGACGGGATGGTTCGGGGAGAACCAATGTCACCCAAAAGAAAATCAAATAAGTCATGTGGGGGGGGGGGGGGGGGATACGGTGGGGGGAACCCTGATCGGGTTGTGAGATGTCATCGATCATAAACTGATCGGGTGAAAGGCTGTGTAGTGAGAAATCGGAACCTTCGAGGGGAGAGACCCCGAAGTCATCTCCTCCACCCAAAGAAGTGTGTGGGGAGGTAAAGTGTGGTTCCTCCAAATATACAACCGAGGTCTGTAGAGAGACAACGGAGGAGTCGGTGGGGTTAATAACGGATTTCCTTGGCCCGGAGGGTTGAAGTTCAACAACTGGCGATTTTTGAGAATCGTCAGTTGGCTTAGTCGGTGGGGCCGAAAGCTTTCGAGACCTCTTTAAAGTAGATCTCAAAGGGGATGATGAGTGCCTCCGCTTGTGAGATGGGATGTGAACCGGGGAAGCCTCCGAGGGATCTCTCGGTGGCGTGGTTCAAGAGGTGGGTGCGGAGGTGTCGGTGGCCTTACGTTGTTTCTTTTGAGTGCCACCCGACTTAACTCGGGAACGGGGAGAAGGGACCACTACAGTTGGAGTGATTTCGGGAATTTTCGGGTGTTGAAATTCGGGGATTTCCGCATCACCCCAATGTAGATCGGGAGAGAGAGCAAAAGTGATCATACCTTGTCTTAAAGGGCGATCGGTGGCGAGAGGTCCAACATTGAGAGTTTTGACCCCGACTATTGGAGAAGTCCAATCATAGGTAAATCGAGGAGAAGGAGATTTTCGGTCGACCTCCAAAGCCTTTCCAATCTTGTGCTGAATGATCATGGAGATGAAGCGCGGGTAGGCAACGTAACACTTCTTGGGGTGCTTAATCACTTCAGTGAAGAAGTATTGCGCAAAGTCCACATGTCTTTGGAAGATTAGTGCATGAACTAGCTTAGTGATGTAGGACGGGGATTGATCGTGCCCACTTGTCTTTCTAGAGAGACAATGGATCACATGAGCAAAGAAGAAGTTCCAAACACCACCCATTTTGTTGCGAGTGAGAGTACCTGGACCTTTTGAGGATTTGGTTACTTTGTCATCAGATTGGTGCACATAGCCAATGGCACTAATAACTTGTTCAAGAAAGTTATTGACGTGCATGTCTACATAAGAGGAGAAGGCATCAATCTTGAGGGCCCGACGAACATCATCAACACCAAATGTGAGATCGTGATCACCTTCCTCGTCAGTGATAATGGATGCATGGATGGCTTCGTTAGATGGGTCGTACACACAGGTGAGCCAAAAGTTGCCAATGAGCAGCTTGCTCATTTTTTGGATTGCAAGAAAAAGCATGGAGGATAGGAGATCGAGTTAATAAGTTGATGATGGTGTCGAACTCGGGATGTGCGGGATCGGATTCGAACCGTGCAACGTGGTTGCAAGGGTTGAATATGAGGTCTTCAAAGCATGTGGGTATCTTGGTGGGTGCCATTGTTGCAGGTGAGAAGAGAGAGGATGATTAGGGTTCGAATGAGGAAGGCGATGGGTTTTATTTATAGGGGAAAGGAATAGGGTTATGGATTCAAAAAGGAGAGGGAACGGTTATGAGGGAGGGTTAAATAAAATAAACAAATTTAAAAAAAATAACGATGAGGGATTTGGGGATGTGTGGTCAAAAATGACTTGGAATGGGAAGGGTCAGCCATCACACTGACACTTAGGGTTTCTTTTAGGCTCATGGTTGGATAGGGAAACGTACGAGATAAGCTTAAAGTTATTCGGTAAATATTTCGGTGGAACATTACTCACCGACGATATATAATCAAGAGACATCGGTGGTAGAAATCTTACCGATGAATTTCAACGGAGATCGGTGTATATGTCGGTGGTGAGATGAGGAACCAATCGTCGGTGGAGATTACCGAATAGGATTTCGGTGTTGAGCAGGGCCACCGATGAAGATGTTCTACTGAAGAGAATTTAGAGAGAATCGGTGTAATCTCGAGAATCGGTGTAACACATAGCCACCGATGGGAAAATCCAAGATGTGTCGATGGAAGAAACCTCACCGATGAAAGAGAATTACCACGGAGATGGGTGACATCGGTGGAAAAGAGGTTGATCACCGATGATTCAGGTGAATTTCGGTGAAGAGCAAGGTCACCGATGAAGATTGACCTATAAGGTTGTTGTCGGTGAAGAGGTTGATCACCGAAGGCAATTAACACTGAAGGTCATTGCCACCGATGAGAGTTTTTTTTTTATAGGAGGAGGAATCACCTACTAAAGGTTGCACATTCCAAGTTCACTTATCAGAAAATTGAACCTGGCTTCATCCAAGGGTTTGGTGAACAAGTCTGCAAGCTGAAGATCTGTAGGAATGAAGTGCAGCTCAATGTCACTTTTGGAAATGTGATCCCTGATGAAATTATATTTGATGTCTATGTGCTTTGATCTTGAGTGCAAGACCAGATTATTTGCAATGGCAATTGCACTAGAGTTATCACATAGAATGGGAACTTTGGAGTAGTTTTGATTGTAGTCCTTCAACTGATTTTTCATCCACAGGATCTGAGCACAGCAGCTTCCAGCAGCTACATATTCAGCCTCAGCAGTAGAGGTTGACACAGAGTTTTGTTTCTTGCTGGACCAACTTACTAATTTGCCACCAAGGAGTTGGTAGCTACCTGTGGTACTTTTTCTATCAATCTTGGAACCTGCATAATCTGAATCTGAATACCCAATTAGTTCAAAGCCTGAGTCTTTGGGATACCAAAGACCCAGGAGAATGGTATCTTTTAGATACCTGAAAATCCGTTTAACAGCATCCAAATGAGATTTCTTTGGATTGGCTTGATAACGGGCACAAAGACAGGTAGCAAACATAATATCCGGTCTGCTAGCAGTTAAGTAAAGGAGAGAACCAATCATACCCCGATAATGGGTAACATCCACAGATTCACCATTTAAATCCGTATCAAGTTTCAAAGGTGGTGCCATGGGAGTTTTCATAGGAGAGCTGTCTAAAAAGTTGAATTTCTTCAGAAGGTCACGAATATATTTACTTTGATTTATAAAAATTCCTTCTGAAGATTTTTTAACCTGAAGGCCCAAAAAGAATGTAAGCTCTCCCATCATGCTCATCTCATATTCACTCATCATGAGAGAAGCAAATTCATCACAAAGTTATTCATCAGTGGCACCAAAGATGATGTCATCCACATAGATTTGAACAAGAATAAGATTACCTGAGGTGTGCTTGAGAAAAAGAGTGTTGTCAATAGTACCTCTAGAGTATCCATTTTTCAAGAGAAAGATAGCAAGTGCGTCAAACCAAGCACGTGGAGCTTGCTTGAGCCCATATAGAGCTTTGTCAAGTCTGTACACATAGTCTGGATGAGTTGGGTCTTCAAAGCCAGGTGGCTGTTTCACACAGACTTCCTCTGCAAGTTCCCCATTGAGGAAAGCACTTTTGACATCCATCTGAAAGACCCTAAAATTTCGGTGGGCAGCATGAGCCAAGAAAATTCTTATGGCTTCAAGTCTTGCAACAGGGGCAAAAGTTCCATCATAATCAATGCCTTCTTCCTGTCGGTATCCTTGAGCAACCAATCTGGCCTTATATCTGATAACTGTACCATCTTCATCCATCTTGTTCCTGAAGATCCATTTGGTTCCAATGATTGTTTTCTTTCGGGGTCTAGGAACCAATCTCCAAACTTTGTTTCTCTCAAATTGAGAAAGCTCTTCTTGCATGGCAGTGATCCAACAAGGATCTACAAGAGCTTCATCAATCTTCTTGGGCTCAATAAGAGAAAGAAAGTTCACATAGAGATAAATATTTCCAACTCCTCTGCGAGTTTGGACACCTATTTGTTGATCACCAATGATTTGATCTATGGGGTGATCTTTTGTCCATTTAGTGGCAGGAGGTAGAACAAGTGGAACATTTTGTGTGGAAGGAATCGGTGGAGTGGAATCAGAGGATCGGTGGAGAGCAGTATTATCGGTGGAGGGCATAGGATCGATGGAGGGTATGGGATCGGTGGAAAAGTGCATAGTGGCAGTAGGATTTAAGTCGGTGGTAGAATGAATATCGGTGGAAGGATGCACTATGGAAGATGACCCAACTTGGTTATTTGATGGGTTCAAAGGAATGAAAGAAGCGTTGGTGGAGTTAACTATGGGAGCATCACCTATGTATGAGGAAATCCACCTGTGCAATTCATCATCATCATTTGAAAGAGATGATGATCTTAGGTCATCAAATTTGACATGGATAGACTCATCAATGCATTTTCTCCTGAGATTGAACACACGATATGGTTTGGAGGATAAAGAGTATCCAACAAAAATACCTTCATCAGCTTTGGGATCAAACTTCCCAAGATTGTCACGATCATTTAGAATAAAGCACACACAACCAAAAACATGAAGAAAGCCAATATTTGGTTTTCTGCCATGGAAAACTTCATATGGGGTCTTATCATGTGTTTTGGAAATCACAGACCTATTTTGGGTAAAGCAAGCAGTATTAACAGCTTCAGCCGAAAAATAAGTGGGAAGATTTGATTCACTTAGCATAGATCTAGCAGCCTCACATAGAGTTCTGTTTTTCCTTTCCACCACACCATTTTGCTGAGGAGTTCTGACAGCAGAGAAATTTTGAGAAATTCCTTTCCCATTAAAGAAGTCTTCAAGAGCACTGTTTCTGAATTCAGTACCATTGTCACTTCTCACCGATCTTACAAGCTGTCCAATTAGAACTTCATTTTTCTTGACAAAGTTGATGATATCTTCAGTTGCATCACTTTTATACCTGAGAAAAAAATACCCAAGTGTATATAGTAAATTCATCAACAATAACAAGAATGTACCTTTTGCCACCAAGACTAGGAGTGCTGACTGGTCCACATAGATCCATGTGTATCATCTGTAGAGGAAGAGTGATGGAGGAGCATTGCTTGGTCTTGAAGGGTGTTTTGGTGAGCTTCCCCTTTTCACATGCATCACACAGCTTTTCTTTGACAAATTTCAACTTTGGCATGCCAGTCACCAGTTCTTTGTTTGAGATTTTATGGAGTGTTTTGAAGTTCAGATGAGATAGACGTTTATGCCACAGCCAGTTCCTTTTGGCTGTGTCATCTGACACAAAGCAGACATTGGATGAATTGTTACTTAGTCCCATATCAATGATATAGACATTTTCCGACCTTTTTCCAGATAACACCACATTGAAGTTCTTGTCCACAACAGTACAGATACAAAGTTCAAAGATAACTTTATATCCATGATCACACAGTTGGCTAATGCTGAGAAGATTATGCATGAGACCTTCAACAAGTGCCACTTTGTTGAAAGTGACAGATCCATTTGTGAGAGTTCCATATCCTTTGGTGTAACCTTTAGAGTTGTCACCAAAAGTTACAGATGGACTTTTTCCAGCAACATAGTTGATGAGAAGAGATTTATTCCCCGTCATGTGGCGTGAGCACCCACTATCCAGATACCAAATTTGATGGTGCTCAAAAGCCTGCATGCACACACAGATTAGTTCTTAGGTACCCATTTGGTGGTGGGTCCTTTTGGGTTAGAAGAGGAAGAGTCCTTAGGTTTGATTCTTTCAATTCTTTCCTTTGGACAATCCTTTGCAAGATGAAAAGTGTCACCACATTTATAACACTTTCTGTAAACAAAAATCTTTTTGGGTTTTTTCAATTCTTCTTTTCCTTTTCTCATGACATTAACTTGAACATTTTTAGGACCAAAGGATGAGGAGTGAGAAGGAAATCTTAAAGTCCCATCACTTGAGGTGGAGGCAAACTTGGAAAGATCTCTTGAAGCATTTTTGAAATGATTTTTCCTAAGCTCCACCGATTTCCCTTTTGAGTTTGTAAGTCTCACAGATCTGGGAAGAAAATCGGTGGGAGAGTTACATATTGGTGGAGAATTCACTTCGGTGGAATTGGATTTATCTCTTTTGACAGACGCTGATTTTGAAAGATCAGACGGAGGGACATATTCATCAATCGCTAAATCTTTTAAAAGATCATGGATGGGTTTTGAAAAATCCTTGGAGTCCTCTTTTTCCATGTTTTGAACAGACGAAGATTCTTTAGCTTTTATGAACATTCCAAACTTTAAAGCTTCACCTAGATCTAAAGTGTTTAAGGAAATAGAGTCGAAAGAACTTGAGTCTGAAGCATCATCCCATAAACTAGAGGTAGGCTCCAGAGTTTGAGAAGAGGCGTCAGAGATGATCTTTCCATAGCCTAAGCCAAATTTATTGTTAACAGAAATTTGATCTTTAAAGATTTGCTCAAGATTCTTTGACGAACTTGTCCATTTCTCAATCGTCTCTTGTTCTCTTTTTAGTTTCTTAAAAAGTTTGTTTTTCTCTTTTGAAATCACATGATTTATGGTTTTCAAGTCTTCAAGCTCAGCTTTGATTTCTTCAAACTTTTCAAGTTTAGACAAGCATATTTCAAGTTGAGATGTGAGATTTTGTACTAGTTCGGATTTTCTTTTCTTGCCATCCTTCATGGAGTAAAAATCTTTAGTTAAGGATTCATAAGCATTAATCTTTTCAATGTCAGTCATATCATTAAAGGGATGTACCTGAGAGTATGATGTCGAGCACCCAGTTGACACCAAAGCCATTGGAGAGGTCGCTTTTTCAGAATCTTCCACATCTTCTGAGATGGCCATGAAGCACTTATTGGGAGAGTTGTTGTCACTGTCAGAAGTCTCTTCTTCCCAATCATTTCTTTCATTTTCTTTCTTGTATTTGGCTTTGTACTTCTCAGCTCTTTCTTGAAGATCTTTGGAAGAGGATTGGTTATCTTTCTTGGCAAGATTTGATTTGAAAGAGTTATTTTTGGATTTTCCATACTTGGAAGAGAACTTGTCTGACGATGAATTTCTAGAGTTCATCACACGCTTACTTCTACACTCAGCTGCAAAATGTCATTTCTTTCCACAATTAAAACATTCCTCATTTGTTTTATCAGTTGAGGAAGCTTTTGTAGAGGAGAAGGGTTTTCTGAAAGATTTGGATTTGTTCGAAAAGCGTTATTTGTTTTTGAAACCAGCTATTCATCAGACAACCTTTTGACAGACATTTCTTCACCTTCATCATCGGCATCACTTAGATATGCCTCCGATTGGTGAGAAGAGTTGCTTTGGCTTTCATTTTCAGAATCTGATGACGGATAGGTGATGCGTGGAATACTTTGAGATTTCTTGGAATCTTCACTAACAAGAGCAATAGAAGTGCCCTTTATATCTTTGATGAAATATTTCCTTTGTAACTTGGTTTGTTCAAAGTTGAAGAGAGTTCCATATAAAACAGTTAAAGGCATATACTCAAGGTCCTTGGAAGTTTTGATACAAGTACACATGTTTTCCCAAAAGTCTGGGAGACAATCCATGAACTTGTTTAAAACTTCCTCATTATCATAGACTCTGCCTAGTAACTTCAGATCATTCATAAGAGAGTTAAAACGATTATAATAGCTAGGAAGAGATTCACCTTTTTCATGAGTGAAAAGTTCATACTTTCTTATAAGGGAAATCTTTTTGCATTTCTTCACTTCCTCTGTACCTTCGTACAGGACACATAGTGTGGTCCACATCTCTTTAGCAGTTTCAAAGTTAACTAGAGAATGATAGACTTCATCAGGAAGTGAGAGGGCAATGATTGCTCTAAGCTTTGAATCAAGAGTAACAAGACATTTTTCTTCATCAATATATTTCTTTGGATCTTCGAGAATATAACGTCCAGTACCTTTAGCTTTCACTTTGTCGGAAGGCTCAGAATCATCGGAGTCACTAGAGACTTCCTTTTCAGCGGTTTCCTTACCAGACCTCTGCGTTTCATAGCGAGCCCACACTCTAGGGATAATGGGCCCCTCTTTGAGAATGGTTGGATATCTAGTATCCACTCCTTCCATGAATAGCATCATACGGCTTTTCCAAAGAGAAAAGTTGTTAGGGTTAAACTTAGGAGGTTTGGTGATGGAACCATTTTCAGCAAAGTTGTTTTGAGAAGAGTTTTCAACAGTTGAAGATGATGTGGCAGCCATCGCAGATCAAGTTTATGAGTTAAACTTTTCTTCTCTGATACCACTTGTTAGTCCCAGATGGCTATAACAAGTATTGTAGAAGGGGGGGGGGGGTGAATACAATACTCAAAATTTTCACAATTTTAATTCTATTATGGAAAATCTTTCAACAAGAATTACACATAGAAAACTTAAGACTGTTGCGGAAAAGAACAGATAAACTATTCTAACAATCTTACACAAAGTATACTAACAAAACAACTTAGAACACTTAGAACAAAGCTATAAAGTTTTTAAGCAATATGGAGATTTCTTGCACTGAGAAAGAAGTCCAGAAAGCGTAGTTTGCATGGAGCCTTCTACTTCCTTTTATAGAGAAGATACAAGTACTGTGCATTAAATGCTCAGGACACTTGTCATAAGGAGATTGGATAGAAGGTGTAGTACTTTGAAAAGTTGATGTTTCCAAATCACCTTTTTCCTTGGAACCAGGAAGAGTGCCCATGCTGATTTAGACGTCATCTAAAAGTGGAGAGTACTAGGTTGACATTTTTACCAACCACTGGATTAATGCCAAACCTGGAGGATCTTCTTGATGTGTTTTCCAAGACAATTTTATAGATGAAGTTCTACCGATATAACTGTCATTGGTCTTTAAAAATCATCTGCAAGAAAATCTATTTACATGAAGATCCCACCGAGATGAACATCCTTATTGGTGGGATGGATTTGGCCGATGTGTCAAGACACCATCGGTGGTGAGCATGTCCACCGACGTGTGAAGACACCATCGGTGGTGAGCATGTCCAACGACGTGTGAAGACACCATCGGTGGTGGGGATGCCCACCGATGTGTGAAGACACAATTCGGTGGACATTGACTTGTATGTATCTTGAAAAGAGTCTTCTTAATTCCGCAAGGAGAAACTCTTCAAGCTTGGTTTCGGTTGATCTTCGACTTCACCGAACAGTTGCTATCTTGTACAAGTCATTCAAAGAACCATGCTAAAATATTTTAAGTATGATTTTAGGGAAAACATCGGTGAGTCAATTTCAAATCTTTGGTGACCCAACACAAACATTCAAAGGTTATGCCAATTTTGAGGGGGGGTACTATCTCATGAAAGGTAAGTGAACTCTAACTGAATTCAAAGACCGTGGCAATTCATTCTGGATAACTTACTTGTGTTTGTTATTCTCCAATTTGAACTTCCATGATTGCCACGTGTCATTTTCTTGACTTAGTTATTTCCATGTCTCTCCTATTTGTTGATTTTTCGATGGAAATACACTCGCTTGAATTCCTACTTGTTTTCCAAGTACGCTATTTCTTGCAAATGTTTCCATTCTTATCTGATAATAATAATTGTGACTTGTTCTTCACAATTAAACTTTCTGATCATTGTTTCATTTCTTGCAAAATATTGTGCTTACTGAGTCATTCTGTTTTGCGCTTGATTTTGTCTCATTGAAATTCTGTTATTTCAAACATTGACTTCTGATTACCTCAGATCAGAACTCGGACTTAATTTAATGACTTCTGATCACTTCAGATCAGGACTCGTTCTTAAAAGTTTGACTTCTAAACATTTCAGTTTAGAACTCGTACTTCACTTTTACTTAATGTTTTACTCGATGCATGAATGTGTGTTAGGAATTACATCGTTTCTATGGTCTATCAAGAACCGGAAGGACCTACCCAAGAAACACATCCCTTATAGACTACAATGAGGTGTCTAGATTGATAGATGAGTTTGGAGAGAAAAGAATATGGTAAGGATGTGACAGGACTTAAAAGAATTATTGGTCCTTACCAAACCGAGTCAGTTATCTGGGTAACCACACAATCTGTTCATTCTCGTTTTTTGGAGATGAATATTTAAACAGACATGGACCCAGTGTCGATAACTCGTGTCACCCCACCCAGCCACTCAAGTATCTCACAACAGATGCTTGTTTCAGATATTCACGGAGATTTAGCACATAATCTATCTATTCCTCACTCGGAGATCTTAGTTATTGAAACAGGAAGACATCAGCTCCGGTCTCCGACCTTCATATTCTAATCACTGTGTCAATTGATTTTAACTTGCGTCCCAAGTTTAAATCAATATTTTGAGCCAAACAGATAGAATTTATTTTCTTTCACACATGCACGAGTCTTTGTGATTCCCATTGCATATCTTTGTGATATTGCCGGAACAGTTTGAGAGGTTAATTTTTAATATTTTACTTCAGTGATAACTGGAAGTCCTATAAGAGATTCACCATTGCCAACTCTGAACATAGGCCACCCAATTTTTTTTAAATTGTTGTTATAACAGTTACTTTTGTGTTTCTGTGTTAGATGATTACCCCATTCTGGTTACTAAATTGTTTTATCTGGATTTTTTGCTACTCGTCACTTTTGTCTTTGAACGTGCATGATGCTCCGGATGCTCCTACTCATCATGAGGGGGAGAAAGGGTACAGATTCAAAGACATGGATTATCAAGTTGAGGGGGAGTTAGCAAAAGCCGAGGGAGAGTAAAGAAGTCCCCATGCAAAAGCCAAGGGGGAGTAACAGTTCTGTTTCGAGATCCAAAGATTTCCAAAGTGCATTCAAGTGATCAAAGTGCTTACAAGTAATCAATTCTTCTCATTCCTTATCAAGTGGTGTTCGCTTCAAATTATTTCCTCCACCGAGCATATTGGTTCTACAAGTTCTTTTAAAGCTGAAATCAAATTCAAGAGCTTTATTCAAGGGGGAGCGGTAAAAGACATGAAGACAAGCAACATCATTGCATTTCAAAGATTCTAAAGGAAGCGAAGATCAAGACTTGAAGGTTTCTAGAACGATTTTTATTTATATATCTTTATGGGGAGATTGTTAGGACCATAAATGTCCTACATCTTAGAAAGATATATAAATAATTAAATAGTGCTTAATTAGATTTATTATTATTGTAAAAGCCTTATTTATGTTAATTGGGCTTATTTGCTTAATGGGCTTAGGCCTTGTTTGTCTAAAGGCCTAAGTATATAAGGTTAGTCTTAACCTTAGAATTAGGTTAGACTTTTCATAAGCGATTCATTAAACAAGTTGAGAGCTTAATTATTAGAGAGGGATAGTTGATATTCATTCAAACCTTTGTAACTATCTTGATTTATGAATATGAGAGGGATGACAAGTTGAAATCATCAATCGTTCTTGTTATTTATCTTTGAATTGTTGTTACCTGATCAAACAGGAACTCTCAGAGTTCATCACTGACATCGAAGACAAAGTTGATGAACAAGGACAAGTCTACTCATGATCTGAAGCGGCATTCAGTGAAACCAAGATAAGTCTACAATACGTGACATCTCAAGAACAAGGCTTCAGCGATAGCTGACTTACATCAGGCCTCATTGATGAAAGAACACATCAGCAATCGCTGATCATGAAGCTTGATGCTCAAGAATTGTTTGTCTTATCCTCTTGCACAAAAGTACGAAGGTACAATAGGAAGTTTGGTTTTATCCATAATCGTACAACCACTCTGCCACCTACATTGTTCACCATGCAACCAAGAGCATGTCTTTGACAAAAGTCAAAAGCATGCGCCCAATGAAGATATGACACGTGTAAAGTGCTCCTGCCATGCATTAAATGCATGGGGTGTAAATAGGAGAAACCTCTTTCATTTTGAAGGATCCTGACTTCTGAGTGCAAGTAGAAAAACCTTCTATTTTTCTACTTATCCTTTTCTTTCAATGTCTAGTGAAAGAACCTTAGTGTTTCTCAAGTTTGTTAAGATTAGGTTTTACTTAATCTTATTCCACAACAACTGTAAATTGTATTTTGATTTATCAATAAACAATTTAGAAAAGTAAATTTTGGGTTTGTATTCAACCCCCCCCCCCCCCCCCCCCCCTCTACAAACTTTCACCCTTGTAGAACCCCTTCGGGACCAACAAGTGGTATCAGAGCGGATTGTTTAATCACTTAAACAAGATCTTTCTTAAAACGCTTTTCCTTTCTATTCTTCAAATGCCATTTAACTCAAACACAAACTATATAGACAATGGTTCTCTTGCAAAACCTCCTCGATTCAGCAAAGACAACTTTAGTCTTTGGAAAATTGAATGATGCGTTGTCTTGAAGGTATAGACCCTACTATGCCTTATTATGTTGAAAATGGACCTTATATTCCATTTTTCATAGCTAGTGTTGTTCCTACTACTGCTACAACTGTTGCCATACCTGAAAGGCAAGTTTTAAAGGAACTCTCTAAATGGTCAAATGAAGACAACAAAAAGGTTGCCATTGATACAAAGGCTAGATCAGTCATTTCTATGGCTCTACCTGATGAGGTTTATCACTCAGTAATGAACCTTAAAACTTCTAAAGCCATGTGGGACACAATCTGTGTTCAATATGAAGGTACATCTGAAGTACAAGAATCCAGAAAGATAAATTTGGTAAGACAATACCAAAGTTTCATTTGTGGTAAGAATGAATCTTTTTATGAAGTACACCAACATTTTAATTGCTTATTAATGGACCTAAGAACTGTTGGTAGGACCTATTCTAATTCTAAGACCCTGACGGTTTGGGTAAAATTTCACCAGCCTCGACCACGACCAGTTTGTTACTCACGACACTCGATCGTCGTAAGAAGCCTTACGACCTCGACCGACTAACGTATAACAACCGTTAGGATCTTCATGTTTAATGCAGGGTCAACACCATTAATGGCCAATGGATGTAACCGATAAGGTTAATTACGAGCATTAATCCCAGCAACCGTTACTCTTACATTGATAAAGGTCATGCAAGGCTACGAAGACTATAAATACAAAGGTTCTAGCCTCATTTGTGGACATCTGATTCCAAAAACAATCACACAGCGAAAGCACTTGAAGCAAAGAACTCTTTCTCGAAAGATCGTTCTCGACGCACGACGCTTTACTTTTACACACGACGCACTAGTTTTTACGCATGACACAGTTGTTTATTTTACATCTAAAGTCTTTTCTTTCAATTGTATTGTAACAATTGTACTCTCGACACCTGAAACATAAGGATATCGCCCCTGTTTGGCGACCATAGTGCAGCGACGACATCCACTGTCATCTGCGGGTTTTTCCTCGTTGAGGTTTTTCCCGCGTCACCAAAATCCCTTCGTCTTATTTACATTTTTGTCTTAGTCGCATTGCTTTGTCGAACGATTTCTATCTTTAGTTGTTAAGCTCCACAATCAACCTTAAGTTATCCTTCTGGACGATTTTTGGCATTAAATGTTTGGTGCCCACCGTGGGGCCCCATCTAGAGAAAAATCTTCGACAAACGTGCGTCTTACTAACGGTTTCTTGGAGTTTCCTCTTTTTTCTATTTCAGGAAAATGGCAGCCCATGGAAATCAAGAGCAGCTCATTGCCCATATGTATCAGGAGCTGGAAGCTACGCGAAATCAAATCAACGTCCTTGCTGATCAAAGTCGAAGGGCAGCTGAGGAAATCGCGTGGCTGAGGAATCAAAATCCGAATGGATTGTTCGGACCGCAGAACGGTCCAAGACCATTCATTCAGAATCCAGGTCCATGACCGTTCGGTCAGCAACAAGGTCCATTCATGCAGAATCAGCAGCAGGGATCGTTCATCCCAAATCCGCAGCAGGGATCGTTCATCCCAAATCCCCAGTTTGGGCCAGTTCCTCCTCAGCATCTGAGGCCACCACCCATGCATAATGGGTCCCAGCCGTATTTCGTCCCTTTCAATAGGGACGCCAATGGCTCGTCGTACGGAAATGTCACCAGTTCAGGAGTTATTCCTCCAACAGGTATGAATTCCGATCCTAACGACCCCGTCGCCCACCGATAGAAGATGTTGGAAGACCAGAACGAGCGTGTCCTGTCTTTGTTCGCTAAGCTACCGGGGGCAGCCGTGCCCGTCGATGTCGAGCCTCGTTTGGGGTATCAAGCATCGCCTTTCGTTGACACGATCGCGACAGTCGACGTCCTGAAGAAGTATAACATCCCCTCTTTCACGCCTAAATTTTCCGGAATAACCGATCCAATGGAGCACATTACGCAGTACAAGCAGCTAATATGGACGATCTCGATCTCGCATATGTACCAGGAAGTTTGCATGTGCAAGAGTTTCGGGGCGACCCTCACAGGTCCTGCTCTCCAATGGTTGGTTAACCTCAAACCCAAATCCATCGGGTCGTTCGCTGAGTTAGTCAACCAGTTCTCCCAGTAGTTCGCCAGCAGTCGCAAGATGGAGAAGCAGACCAGCGACTTGTACTATGTCGTGCAGAAGGCCGGTGAATCTATCCGGAGTTATTTCAATAGATTCAACGCAGAGATTATCAGTGTCCGCAACTGGGACTTCAAGACCGCGATCGAAGCTTACAAACGTGGTCTAGACGATAGTTCGGGTCTATACACCGATCTGACCAAGTATCCCCCAGAGAATTTCGAAGACGTCCGAGCCAGAACCCTTGCCTATATGAGGGTGGAAGACGATGTTGTCTTTCGTCATAAGCATTCTGACGACAAGAGGTCGTTAAGTGTAAAGAAGCCAGAGTTCAAGACGAAGGTAGTATCCAAGTCAGAACCTGCACGACAAATCTCAAACGTCCGATTCAAGACGAAAGCGGAGTTCAAGACCGCGACCGTGAACAAATTTCCTCAGTACCCTAAGATATCCTCCTATGGATTCAAAAGGACGACTAAGGACTTGGTCGAGGCCCTGAAGACCATCCAGGAGACCATCCGGTGGCCGAAGAAGTCCGACAAAGACGACGGTAAGAAAGATAAATCAAAGTGGTGCGACTTCCATGTCGACCACGGTCACCTGACGGACGACTGCATAGCTCTCGAAAAGGAGATGGCATACCACGTCCCGAAGGGAAATCTCAAAGATATCATCGACGATGTCGTTACTCCAGCTAACGACGTTCGACCGCCGACTCCCGATCACGCAAAGGTAGTCAACTGCATAACCGGTGGTTCCGACGTGTGCGGTCTGACGTATTCCACAGCCAAACGTCATGCCAGCCAGGCACCTGACGATCGACCTACCCTTCATTCATCAAGACCCAAAGGAGATCTGGAGTTAGAAGCCATGAAGATTTCATTCGACCAAGACGAACTCGGGGATTCGTATCGGAAACATCATGACGGGTTGATAATTCAACTCACGATTGGTAACTGTCTGACCCGACGAGTCTTGGTCGATGGAGGCAGTTCAGCAAACGTCATCTTCCTTGATACCATCAAGGCCATGGGAATCGATCGATCGTAAATCACCCGACGCTCGACAACCTTGGTCGGTTTCAATGGGGACACGACGAGCACCTTTGGAGAGATCACCCTGCCTGTCTATGCCGGAGGAATCAACAAGCAGACCAAGTTTAACATCATCGACTGTGTGTCGGCCTATAACATCATCTTAGGTTGACCATGGATCCATGATATGAAAGTTGTTCCCTCGACGTATCATCGGGCCATGAAATTCCCTACGCCGTAGGGAGTCCAGGAGATCAAAACTGAGCCAAAAGTCGCCCGCGACTGCTATAAGTCAACCCTGAAGCCGCAGAAGCAGGCCATCTAGCAATTACAGGTCCAGGATGCTCCTGGGACAGCCGACGAATATCGCCTGGAGGAAGTCGTCCTAGACCAGAGCAAGCCTGACCAGAAGGTCTTCATAGGTTCATCCCTCGATACCTGCCTCAAAGACAATGTGAGTCTCAGATCCGTGCAACGATTAATGAAATCAAAATAATAAGCAATGAATGTAACGATTTCAACTGGTCATCTCCATTTAGCTTTCAGTATTGAGAGAATTACAATGCAAGTAAAGGAAAGCAAATGAGACAACTAGCCTAATTTTCTAAGGCTAGATTGCTTTATATATGGCGGGCCCGTGGTTAACAAGCCCACGACCCGTTCACTAACAAGGCCTAATATAAACTATTACAATTAGCCCCTTGAACTTATAATCAACCAAATATTACCCTAACAATCTTCCCATTTGATTTGAAGTTCGATTTGGTGCCAGTTCGCGACATATCTTTTTCGAAGCGCGAAGTGGATCTCGAACCATCTGATAGCACGACGATAGTCGATGCGATCTTCAACCATTTCCAAGGCATTCCGAGCAGTTATTTCATTCGGATTAGGAACATAAGAAACCCTTGGATTTTCAGAATCGTGCTGAATAATCTTTTGAAGAGCATCTTGAACTTTGAAGAGTGTGCCGTCGCAGAATCTATCAACCTGACTGAATCACATTAATTTCTTCTCTTTCTGTTCATTGATGTAGACGATCCCAAATTCTGGTTCTAGAAGCATAGCGTTCTCGGGATACATATTCAACTCAGGAGCTTGCAGATTCGGCTTTATCAGATTTACCTTCTTCCCCCTGTTCTCGACAGCCATTTGGAAGTCCGTTAGATAAGACATCATAATTGTGCGGACCAAGAATCGTCGAACAGCTTCGAGCGCTTTTGTAACGGTAAGCGTCGGATGGTTCTAGAACACAGGTCTTTCAGAATCGCCAGGAAGTCAAACAGTCTGAGGTTCTGGAAGTCGGCTTCAGAAAATTTCTATTCGTTCCCATCCTCACGTCGGACAGTGAATACAGGATAGACAATTTTCATCATACGGCTTGACTGGATATTGATTACCTCTGTGATCTGATGCTTGGTTCTGACTTGGCTGACTGGAAGACACCGCTTCATTGCGTAGATGTACCGGCGTTGGTAGTCGTGGTTGTAGTTGTAAATACCAAGGCAAAAGGTCGGCTCGATCGGGCGTAGCTTGTGAATAAACAGCTTCTTTAGGGATTCCTCCAGATGAGGAATAAATATAGGGATCTTCTCCCAATGGATTTGTTGCGGTTGAGGAGGTGGGAGATCAGAAGTTGTCGGTTGCTGAGGAGATGTCTGAATATTGGCAATTGAGGTCTCGGGTCTTGTTGAAGTTTCATAGGGTTGAGCAGAGTGAACGGGTGAAGAACCATATAAATTTTGGAGCAGGAACTGATCATAATCAATGTTGTCATCGTCATCAGTCGGGAAAACCAAGTTTACCTGGAGATTTACGGCACTGGCGGATTTTTCGTACCATGCATCTTCGGTATCCGGGTTGGCTTCGCAGTCTGGATCGATCATATCTTGTAATGGTCTGTCTGATGAGTCAAAGTCGACCAGTCCCTGTGTTGAACCCTCAGGCTTTTCAACCGTTGGGTCTTCATCATCTGAGATGTCCAAATCTATTACCATCTCGGCTAATGGCAACTCGGCTTCAGGTTCGGCGTCAGTTGGTGTTGCCGCAGTTGCTGGTTCCAGATGAACCACAGTTGTAGATTCTGTGAGAATAGGGGCGGTCTTGGTAGGTCTTAGTCGTTTCTCCCCCTCACGGTGATCAGGATCATCCTGGTCATCGTGCTTGCGCTTCAGACCGCCTGCTTGACTTTACAGGTATCTTCGAGTGAACGGACTCTCTCGGACAGCGTAGATAGCGCTTGGTTGTAGTCCTTAAGAGTCGAGTCAATGGCGTCTAAGCGAGTGGTAATGGATGATGAAGGAGCAGTGACCTGGGATTTCAGAACGGATATCAGGTCTGCTTCGGTTGAGGCGTCGGTTTCAGATTGTTGGAGCAGCTGGGCTAGAAGCATCGTCTTGAGGGTGTCCACCGAGTAGGTAGGCTGAGTAGGAGTCGGTGGAGGTGTAGGTGTAGGTGGGGTTTTAGCGTCGACGATCTTATCTTTACCTTTGATGAGGCGCTTAACGGTGTCGATCTGGGCGGCAACGTGCTGCTCCATTGCCTCGCGGACAGCCTTAAGTGTGCTTTCCAGGGACCCTGGTGACACAAAGTCGTGTAAGATAACTCCGAGATCACTTAGATTACCCGTTGAGGCATCTACCATAGAGGCAGAGCCACCTACGTTCACAGTTGGCAAAGTGGTAGTTGTGGTAGGATTTTCATTCGATCCTCGTGTTCCGCCAGACGGAGACACTACGGACGTTCCGATCAGGTCACGAAGAGTCTCGATTTGTTGTTCCTCTTCATGTGTCCTAGCCGAAGAATGTATAATATCAAGTGGCTCTAGACTCAATTGTGCACTGAAAGAAGTCGCGACCGGGGGCTGCTGGTCGCTTATTTCAACACCAGCACTCTCCGAATGAGAGACCGGTGGAAGTTGTGCTATATCCTTGTGAGAAACTGAAACATCCGTCTTTTGAGAGACGGATGAGTGGATAAGGGGGTTGTGCAATTGCTCCGCTGGGTCCACGAAGGCTTCTTCAATACCTTGTCCCAACAAATGAGACGGGATAGTAGATGTGGCGACCCGGATATCACTCGGTTGGGTTCGCTCAGGAGCCTCGTTATCTTTACGGCTCAATCTTTCCTGGTTCGCTTTCGAACGCAGTTCCCTCCTTCTCACATGATCTAATTCATTACCTAATACTCCATTGGTTCTATGTCCCTGGGGAGGTTCCTCCGGCGCTGGCTGGACCATGGGATTCCCTAACTCTCGCCTATAAGCTAGAAGACTCGGTGCATGTAGGGCTTCAGGTATATGACAAAAAATTAAAGATTTTATGCTCCCCCTCAACCCTAGCACGGATATTATCCTGCTCCTCCTCAAAACATGCATGGGGATTGACTTGCTCCCCCTCGGAGTGAGAGTGTAACTTACTTGGGAGACAGCAACATAAGGAAAAAAAACATTTAGACTTTTAAGAAAACAGTGTGACGCTCCCCCTCAAGTGATGAACATAATGATGTTGCTCTTTATCCGCCATGGAATATCTGTAAAAAACCCAAAGTTAGTAAACAAGATGGATGAATAGGTTCCGGCGCATACCTTTGCAATAAGTGGCTCAATCTGAGACGGATTGAGGACTGGCAGTAGCAAAACAGGTACATGACTTGACAAACAGGGGTATCCGGACATAAAACTGGAAGAAACAACTTCCCGGACAAGGCATACTATCCGGATAAATGAGTGCAAATGAGTTCGGATGCGATTTATATAGAGCCAAGAATCCGGGTGCGGTATCCGGGTTCCCATCCAATCCGGATAAGGACCCGGTCCGGAAACCTATCCGGAAAGTCTGGGATTTTCACCAAAAATTGCCATGTCTTTGTAGATTTTGCAAAAATAGGACTGTGAGGATCAAAATCAAACCTTCTCTCGCTCCCCATTAAACTAAGCATGTGGTGAAATCCACACGGAAGAGTCCACACACACAAAAACCTTTAACATATTTAAGAAAAATTGTGTGTGACGCTCCCCCTCAACAATTAAGTAAACTTACCTGATACCGCTGTGTGCTCCCCCTTAACACATGAACACTCGTGAAAGCACAGATGTAGACAAACCTCACGTCTTCGCAATATTGTTCCTTGTAGATCGTGAGTAGCTCCCTTCTTCCAGTCATGTGTGTGGAGCATCCAGAGTCTAAGAACCACACATGACCGTCTTGCAAAATAAGTTTAGCGGACCTTGGGTACCCAGATTTGCCTGGGTCCGGGAGGGTTAGGTTTGGCACCTCGAGGAGGAACTTGCTTTACCTCAGACTTCCCCTTAGGTGCAGATTCTACACCGTTTGGAGTAACTGGTTTTGGCACATGTTGCCTCTTAGGTGTAGAATTTACACCTTTTTGAGGAACATGTTTTGTAGCAGGTTTCCTCTTGGGTGCCGGTCTAACCTCAGTAGAAGTAGCCTGTTTTGGAATGGGTTTGGTCTCCCGCTGTGGTTTAACCTCTGATTGGAAAACCCGTTGTTTATAGTATTTTCTTTTGTTATTACGGGGTTTGCGTTTGGGTGTCGAATTATACATGTGATATGACCCAAACCAATCATTGTTATGGATATCATCAAAGTCATTCCAACCACAACTAGAACAACACAAACGATCATGCGATAATTGAATCAATTGCTGAATGGAGTAAATTTTCATCGGAAAATTAACATCTCTTTTAACAAAATTATTCCTATGATTCCAAGCACAATCGTTTTTTTCATTCTAGGGACAAAGACAGTATTGACAGACTTTGATGTAGCATCCTTGACAGGTTCCTTGGTTGGCCACTTTGGTTTTGTTTGTTTAGCTCGACCGGTTTTATCCGAAACAACAGGGACAGAGCGGTCAGTGACTTTTGAAGGAACGATATCTTTGGTAGGCAATTGCTCAGTCTTTTGCCTCGGCTGTGATTGGTTTTTAGAAACAGGTTTAGATGTTGGTTTTGATTTTGAAATCTTGATCACAACTGGGGACTTTGTTTTAGAACAGCTACCCTGTAGAAAATTGACCGGATGATTGACTACTGGAGACAAGAAATCTGTATGACTCGGGAGAGGTTTGTCGAAAGGGAACGACTCAAACTCTCCATCAGATTTGCCTTCAGAGTTCATATATTCTGAAAAATCGACTTCCGGAATTACAGGACTTGGATCGGTCAAGGAAGGCGAGGAACACGTTGTGCTTTCGGTTGTGTGCTTTGAGGAATTCGGCGCGGAAGCGTTTGAAAAATCAGAGTTTAAATTCCTTTTAACACACTTATCTTGAGAAACTTTACTTTCTTGCGAAGAGATATTTCCGATGAAGGATTTACACGAGGATGTGTCAGATGAATTCGAGGAAGGTTCAGGTGAAATCTTCGTTATATTTTGAAGTAGGTCAAGCTGCACTTGGAGTTGACCATTTCTCATGTGCTCTTTTATCGTTTCTCTTGTCATTTCAGACAATTTAGATGAGAGCTTATTGATTTCACACTGAAGAGTTTCCTTTTCTTCATTTGTCACACCTTCGGTTTTCTCAGATTTGAGTTTCTCAATTTCCTGAATTAGTGCTTTCTTCTCGTTTTGAAAAACAGACCTTTCTTTCTCAAGCGACTCCTCCAACTCGACAATCTTTGCTTCCAAGATGAGAGGGGGAACATAGAGTTTAAACTCGTCCGTCTCAGTCTTGGTTGCGGGTGCTTGGTCCTCATCCTTTTTAGAGGAATCCTTGGGCGTAGCAACCTTGTAGGGGTCGAAGTAGTCGTTTGAGAGATACTTTTTGTTCTTTTGATAGGAATAATTCAAAGGTTCATAACAAAACGGAAGTTGTATTCCTCGTTTGTGTGCGCGTTTATATTCCTCGGTTTCCTCTTCCTTTTCAGGTTCTAGAGGACCAGTCCATTGAATGGCATATTCCGGATACTCTTTGTCTAACCCAAAACATGCAAAATCATACAAAGTAGGAGTTTGGTATCTTCCCTTTTTTAAATAGTGTGGTTTATCATATTCGATTCCCCACTCTTTGTTAAAATAGGTGAACTCTTTGGGTTTTTTCAGAAAGATGGTTTGATCAGTTTGGCCCCTTTTGTGGAGTTTGGTTTCAAGATCAAGAATTTTAGCAACAAACTCCTTGTGCTGAATCTGAAGAGAGGAACATTGATAAACAATTTCTTCTTTCTCATTCATGTACTGATCAAATTGAGACTGAAGATCAGATAATTTGGCCCTTAAGTCTTTGGGTGCTATTGAAAGAATTTCCATTTTTCCTTTAACATAGCATTTTCAGACTTATGTTTTTCAGTTATTTTCATTTGAACATCTAGCTTTTCGGTTAGTGAGCTAATCTCAAGCTTTTGTTCTTTAGTGGTGGCCTTAAAGGAATCTGCCTGTTCAACAAGTGATTGCATTTTATTCTTGAGGTCTTGTTGAGTAGATTCACATACTTGACTTGATTCTCCAAGAGCTGGAGGCGTGGTGAGGTTGCTCATGGCATAAGCATCTCGAGACATCTTTGATGGTTGCACTGATGTGATCGTCAGACGTTGGTTCGATTCAAAGTGGAACAGTATCAAGGATACTTAAATGTCCCCCTCCTGCGATAGAGAATCCGGATGATAGAGTCCGGATAACTAATGTTTCCGGAAAACAATGAGTTACCGAACAACAATAGTTTCCGAATGAAATTAGTAAAACAAGAACTTGCCGGATGATAGGAGTTTCCGGATGCAACACTTACCGGGTGGAATGGGGTTTTCGGATGAAACGCTTTCCGGATGCAGGAATGTCCGGGAAGATTGGTTACCGGGAACTTTGGGTTTCCGGAACTAATTTACCCGGAAAGATTAGAGTTTTAGATACTTACCCGGAAAGATGAACTTACCCAGATTGTTGGACTTACCCGGATTGTTGGATGTACCCGGAAAGGATGCGCAATTATCCGGAAACTTGAGAAGTGTCCGGAAACTGCGGCTGCTGTGTCCAGGAACTGCGGCTGACTTTTCAAACTCGATTGAAACTCGATTAGGGTTGCACAAAAGCATCCCTGAATGATTAGAAACACTTCCAAACACAAAAATAACACTAACCCAATGGATTTTAAAGCAAAAAACAACAAGTTTTGATAGTAAAATTTTAATTTTTGATGAAGAACACACTCAGAACTTTTGAATTTGATTTGCTTAATTAACCACTCAAATGAACGAATTAGGTTATGAAAATTTCCTGAATCGCTCAAAACAATAATGCTAACAATACCCAAAAAGCAGAATTGATCAATTTTACCAGAATCAAAGAATTGAATTTTCAAGATGAACACATACGTGAAAAGTCAAAATCTTACCAGAAATCAATAGAGAGGCTTTGAATCAAATCTGTCCGTCTGCTCTGATACCAATTGTGAGTCTCAGATCCGTGCAACGATTAATGAAATCAAAATAATAAGCAATGAATGTAACGATTTCAACTGGTCATCTCTATTTAGCTTTCAATATTGAGAGAATTACAATGCAAGTAAAGGAAAGCAAATGAGACAACTAGCCTAATTTTCTAAGGCTAGATTGCTTTATATATGGCGGGCCCGTGGTTAACAAGCCCACAGACCGTTCACTAACAAAACCTAATATAAACTATTACAATTAGCCCCTTGAACTTCTAATCAACCAAATATTACCCTAACAGACAAACTGATATTTTTTTTGCAGGAACATGTCGACTGTTTTGCCTGGTCGCATGAAGACATGGTCGGCATAGACCCTAGTGTCATTTCCCATAAGCTCAAGGTCGACCCGTCATTTAAGCCTATCAAACAAAAGCGACGGAAATTTGCTCCTGAAAGGAATAAGGTAATAAATGACGAGGTCGATATCGTGGTCGAAGCGAAGAAAAATGGCAAGTGGAGAGTCTGTATTGATTTTACAGATCTCAACAAAGATTGTCTGAAGGACCCATTTCCATTGCCGCATATCACTGCCATGGTCGACGCGATAGCAGTGCATGAACTATTGACGATCATGGATGCTTATTCTGGATACAATCAGATCCTGATGCACGTCGAGGACCAAGAAAAGACGACATTCATGACAGATCGAAGTATTTACTGTTACAAAGTTATGCCATTCGGTTTAAAAAACGCAGGTTCTACCTACCAGCCTCTGGTGAACAAAATGTTCAAAGATCATCTTGGCGACACGATGGAGGTGTATATCGATGATATGCTGGTCAAGTCAAAGCAAGCAATCGACCACGTCGATCATTTGAGGTAGTCGTTCGACATCCTCCAGAAGTATAGCATGAAGCTCAACCCGACGAAGTGTTCCTTTGGCGTTAGTGCAGGAAAATTCCTGGGTTATATGGTCACTCGACGAGGAATCGAGGCCAAACCTGACCAGATCAAAGCTATCATCGAGATTAAATCTCTAAGAAATTTCAAAGAAGTCCAAAGGCTCACTGGTCGGGTGGCAGCTTTGAACAGGTTTATCTCTCGATCCTCAGATAGATGCCATTTATTTTATAATGTCCTCGGGAAAAATAAAGGCTTCGACTGGACCGACGATCATGAGCAAGCACTGCAACAATTAAAAGAATATTTGGCGTCGCCTCCTTTGCTATCAAAGCCTCACGACCATGAGGTCTTGCAGCTATATTTGGCTGTTAGTCCTAATGCAGTAAGCGTCGTCCTGACGCGAGAACATGAAAAGTAGCAACTGCCGATCTATTATGTAAGTAAATCTCTCTTGGACGTAGAAATCAGGTATTCCTCTATGGAAAAATTGCTTTTGTCGCTAGTCACCGATGCAAAAAAATTGCGACACTATTTTGAATCTCATCCTATTACCGTCGTGACTAACTTTTCCCTTGAGTTTGTCTTGAGGAAACCTGAGTTGACAGGTGTTTGGGCAAAAAAATCACGTCGTACGACTACGACCAAAGCAGGTAAGACGCACGTTATAATCCAAATCTTGCATTGAGATAAGGTCTCGACAAGAAACCAGAAAACATCTGGTGTCTCCCGTAAAAGGTAAGTCGTACGTCCCTCATGACGCTCGACCACAGCGTCGCCCGACCATCGCGTAAGATCATTGTACCTTCGACCAAAGCTAACGTTAACCTTGACTGTTACGTTTGTTAAGTATTTAATGCAGGAGTCAAAGCCATTAACAGCAAGCGACCGTAACGGACGAGGATCATTATGGATATTCACTCCGACAACCGTTTCCAGCCGTTGATCAAAGCATTAATGGAGCTAATTAATGACGCGAAGACTATAAATACCAAGCTAAGTCTTCACATCAAAGGACATCAGAGAACACCCAACATACATCGGCTAACTTCATCGAACAGCAGAGAAAACGCACCCGAACTCACAAAGAAGAACATTTAAATCAAATACTGAAAGCCAGAATCACTCAGCGAACTCAAGAACAACAGAAGCAAAGAGATTTATCTCGAAGAATAGCTCTCGACGCACGACAACAACCCTCGACCAGTAGTTCACGCTTTGTTTCGTACACGACAAACACCTGTTTTTACGTTCAAACACTTGTACTTTACATTTCGAAGCATTTTCTTCATTTGTATTGTAATCATTGTACGACCGACGCCAGTACCAAGGACATCGCCCCTGACTGGCGACCATAGTATAGCGACGACACCCACTATCGTCCGCAGGTTTTTTCCTCGTTTGAGGTTTTTCCTGCGTCATCAAATCTCTTGTTCCCTTTATTTTTATCCTCGTCGCACGTCTCGTCGAAAGATTCTTTCTTTAGTTGTTTAAGTCCACATCGACCTTAAGTTGTCCCTTTGGTGCGATTTTTGGCATTAACAGTTTGGCGCCATCCGTGGGACTACATCTAGAGATAATCCTCGACGAACGTTCATTCTACTAATAGTTTTTTGGAGTTTCTTCTATTTTCTGTTGCAGGAAAATGGCAGCCCCTGGAAATCCGCAGCAAGCCGTCGCTCAGATGTATCAGGAGCTCGAGGTTGCCACGAATCAACTAAATGCAATGGCAGAGCAGAATCGCAGAGCAGCTGAAGAGATCGCGCGGCTAAGGAATCCTTTTGGATCCTAGAATGGTCTTAGACCATTCATCCAGAATCCAGGTCCGGAACCAGGCCCGTCCGTGCAGAATCAGCATCCAGGTCCATTCATGCAGAATCAGCAGCCGGGTCCGTTCATTCCGAATCCCCAGTCTGGGCAGATTCCCTCTCAGCACATCCGACCACCACCCATGAACAATGGATCCCAACCATTGCAAGGTGGCGCCCAGCCGTTTCAGAATAGATCCCAGCCGTTTTCCCAACCATTCCAAAGTGGTCCGCAACCTTTCCAGCAAGGATCACAATCTTTCCAGCAGAGATCGCAGCCATTTCAGCATGGACCACAATCGTTTCAGAATGGACCGCAGCAATTCCACTATGGATCGCAACCATATTTTGTTCCATTCAACGGAGACACCAATGGTTCATCGCATGGTAATCGCATTTAGAAGACCAAAATGAGCGCGTCCTGTCCTTGCTCGCCAAGTTGCCTGGGGCAGCCGTGCCTGTCGACGTCGAGCCTCTCTCGGGGTATCAGGCGTCGCTCTTCATTGACGAGATCGCCACCATCGAGGTTCCAAAGAAGTATAACATTCCTACCTTCACTCCCAAGTATTCGGGTGTGACCGATCCAACCGAGCATGTCGTGCAGTATAAGCAGCTCATGTGGACGATCTCGATTACACACATGTACCAGGAAGTATGCATGTGCAAGAGTTTCGGGACGACTCTCACTGGTCCAGCTCTCTAGTGGTTGATCAATCTCAAACCCAAATCTATCGGGTCGTTCGCCGAATTGGTCAACCAATTCTCCCGGCAATTCGCCAGCAGCCGTAAGATGGAAAAGCATACTAGTGATCTGTACTATGTTGTGCAGAAGACCAATGAGTCTATTCGAAATTATTTCAATAGATTCAATGCCAAAATGATCAGTATCCGTAATTGTGACATCAAAACTGCGATCGAAGCTCATAAGCGTGGTCTAAATGATAGTTCAGGTCTATATATCGATCTGACCAAGTATCCCCCAGAGACTTTCGAAGACGTCCGAGCTCGAACCTTAGCATATATGAGGGTCGAAGGCGACGCAGCCTTTCATCGCAAGCACACTGACGACAACAAGTCGTTAGGCGTCAGAAAGCCAGAGTTCAAGACAAAGGTTGTTTCCAGAATAGAGCCCGTGCACCAAATTTCAAATGTTCGTTTCAAGACGAAAGCAGAGGCCAGAACCGCGACTAAGTTCACTCAGTACCCCAAGATATCCTCTTACGGATTCAAAGGGCCTGCAAAGGACTTAGTCGGAGCTCTGAAGACCGCTCAAGCTACCATTCGATGGCCAAAGAAGTCCGACCTGGACGATGCTAAGAAAGACAAATCAAAGTGGTGCGACTTCCACGTCGATCATGGTCATGCGACAAACGATTGTATCGCATTGAAGAAGGAATTAGCGTATCATTTCCCGAAAGGAAATCTCAAGGATATCATCGACGATGTCGCTATTCCAGCTAATAGCCATCGACCGTCGACTCCCGAGCATACAAAAGTTGTCAATTAAAATCCCCTACGCCATTGGGAATCCTGAAGATCGAGAATGAGTCGAAAACGTCGCTATGGTGACCTGTCGTACGACGATCAATCACAGACAGTAGCTCGTTGGATCGTCGTGTCGTCTTATCATTTAAAACCTATCTTTCTTTCCGAAAAGAATAGGATAATAAATGACAGGGGGGCAATACCCCATGAAGGAGAAAGGTATGATTTCTAACTCCTTTTTATACGATTTTTTCTCACAAAACGTTTACTGACTTAAACTTCGGAGGGTCGTTGGCTAGCCAACGACCAACCCCCAACATCATTTTATCGCAGAATCGCACGACATAAACAATCAGGATTTTCTTCCCTAACCATCCCTCCACAGGGGCATACGACGCAAATTCCTTGTACGATCTCGTCGTAAAATCGCAAAGCCTAAATAACTTACATCTAAGTTTCTTAGCTTTTAGACCCTGAATGGATGCTTTAATCGCGTGTTTTTATTTGTTTTACGTTCTTATTATCGTATTACAATGAGTGCCTTAGTCGCGTGATTTCATATGTATCTTATGTTCGACTTTATAATCTAATGTGATTCGAATAAAGCATAAGCAAAAGTTGCGTTCATTATATAAACCATCGAGTACATAATCAACCACTAACGGTCGAGCAGCACAAACAAACAAATACATTTTTTCTAAGGTTGTAGAGAAGCATCGATCACAACCTTGTCCGATACCTCATCCTGAAAACCCTCGCTAGCCACCTCCTCTTCGACCTCCTTCTCGTCATCCAAGTCGAGATCTCTCTCGGTCCCGACTCTCTCATAAAAGAGACGCATCTCATCTGACGCTGAAGCCAAAGGATCTTTGCCCTGCAGGTGACGACGCATAACTGCCGCACGCGCAGTAAGTCGAGCATAAGAAAAGAAAGACTTATTTTTGTCCTTCAACTCATCAGACTCCTTCTTCAAATTTATCACCTTAGCCTTGATTCCCTCGACTTCCTTCCTCTTCGCGGTTACGGACTCCTTCATCCCCTCCACGCGCATCAAAGACATGGACTCCTTCAAACGCGAGTTTATCTCGTCTCTTGTATGACCGAGGGCATCCAATTCGTCCAGAGCATGGTCAAGGCGCACCGACATCGCTTTTTCATGCTCCAAAGCAGTTTTCTCTTTAGCTAACGCTGCATCTTCATCTTTGGTAACAAAAGCCGTTGAAACCTCTATATTCGTCGTTTCGGCCTGCAATGCCAGGGAAGCTTAGAACGCCTGAAGAATCATAATATGAGCGACATTAGTAAACAACGACAAACGACAACGACAAACGACAGGTCTTGAAAGAAAGACTTACCAAGAATAAGAGTCCAGCTGCAAGGAACTCTTTCTTCTCGAAAGAGAACCCGTCAAAACGCTCCCTGAAAGACGGAAGAAAATATTTTTCCAAATGGGGGAACAACTTCGTCTCGTCCAAGACATTGTCGTCCAGAAAACCCGACGGCAACGTAAAGTTGACCGTCGTTTCCCCCACAGGTCCCTTCTGCGCGCCTTTGCCCCTGCCGGTCGATGAAGGGCCGGATAGGACGACGGGAGACATCGTCGCCAGTTGCGCAGTATCCACAGATTTTGCGCCGGTCGTGTCAAACGCAACCGACGACTTCGCCTTCCTGGACAAGGCAACCCTCGATGGGTTACCCGTCTTCAAAGACGGTTCCCTCAGAACGGACACCTTTGTCCTCTTAAAGAGGCCCAGCCCGGCTATCGGGACCTCTTTTCTCTTCAGGACTCCCGACCCAGTTGTCGAAACGTCCTTCTCACTCGCCTCACGAGCTACTTCGACTTGGGCCATCTTTCTAGCAACAGAAGATGTCGCCTGCGCTTGAGATTCACCTGTACAGTAAAAGAAAGAAATTAGACGATTCAGAACAGAGAAAGACCAGGTCAAGCGAAAAGAAGACAAAATAATACTTACCAATTATCTCTACCTCTGGTTCTTCACTCTTCTCTGCCTCCTCGGTCTTCTTAGAGTCCTCCTCTTCTTCTTTCTCCTCTCGACCCAGCCTCACTCTATCTCTCAAGAAAACGGTGTCATCATCCTCGTCTATCAAATGACGCGTGACGTACGACCGGTCTTAAGTACTAAATTCCAAGAACTTTTTGATCTTAGCCCGAGAAGCATCATCCGACTTTACCTTATCAAAATCAATATCTACGCATAAAAAAGAAGATCAGTTGAAAAAAACAATCGAGCAACAGAATAACATGAAAACGTACAGTCAAAGGCTCACCCATCATATTCCAACCTTCCCTAATCCAGTCACTATCAGTGTCCAGCGTCGACACCCGTACGAATACGTACCTCTTCTTCCATCCACGGTCGTTGACCGCAGTATTTAAAACCAGGGTACGATCACCCTTGAACCTTGAAAACAAACTATAGCGACGGTACCAGTCGTTCTTGACCTTATACGCCGTCAGAAGGTCCCTCACATTCATCGGTGGATTCCAGTTGGAGGTAAGTCGTTCGATGATCAAGATAACTCGCCAGAACTGGGGCATCAATTGCCCCAGCGAAAGATCAAATTCACACATGAACTCTTTGACTAAAGGCGAATATGGCCAGTGAAAGCCTATTTTGAACGGGTATTCGTATATAACAACGTACCCCTCGGGGCACATTTCCGGTCGAACCTTGCCAACCTTGCTTACGATAATCCCCATGGGAATCCTCGCGAGACTTCTAAAGTCATCGAGATCTTCTTCATTTTTATGGTGCTTCTAGGCTCTGTCGACATTGCCATTGATTTGCACTTCTGAAAGGCCCTAGATATCCCAGTTTTTCTAGGCTTTCTAGCGATAGACTTGCGCCGCATACGCAAACTGGAGAGTCGTATCTTATATGATCTCAGAAAAACTTAAATTAGGTCAAAGATTCTTGCAAGTTTTAAACGAACGTAAATCGCCAAGAAAAGATCCACCATAATCTTTATTTATGCAGTCGATCATGTCAGGTCGAGCCCTTTGGTGATCACCGCGTGCTCTCGTCCCTTCATATGACCGCAGGGATCGTCGACACCTGTCATCGACAGCTGGTAAGCACAATCGTGTGTCATCATGACGTCACGACCTCGTTCCCTTTTTAACTTCTCGTTCAGTTAAAAGAGAACCGGTCCAGTTCCACGACAACCAGGTAAGTCCCTCAACCCAGGTCACGAGCCTAAGCATTCGACAAGTAAAATTTAAAACTTAAAATTGACATTCAATTTTCAAATTTTGGGGGCAAACTGTTTGGGCAAAAAAATCACGTCGTACGACTACGACCAAAACAGGTAAGACGCATGTTATAATCCAAATCTTGCATTGAGATAAGGTCTCGACAAGAAACCAGAAAACATCTGTCGTCTCCCGTAAAAGTAAGTCGTACGTCCCTCATGACGCTCGACCACAGCGTCGCCCGACCATCGTGTAATATCATTGTACCTTCGACCAAAGCTAACGTTAACCTTGACTGTTACATTTGTTAAGTATTTAATGCAGGAGTCAAAGCCATTAACAGCAAGCGACCATAACGGACGAGGATCATTATGGATATTCACTCCGACAACCGTTTCCAGTCGTTGTAGCCGTTGATCAAAGCATTATAGGAGCTAATTAATGACGCGAAGACTATAAATACCAAGCTAAGTCTTCACATCAAAGGACATCAGAGAACACCCAACATACATCGGCTAACATCATCGAACAACAGAGAAAACGCACCCGAACTCACAAAGAAGAACATTCAAATCAAATACTGAAAGCCAGAATCACTCAGCGAACTCAAGAACAACAGAAGCAAAGAGATTTATCTTGAAGAATAGCTCTCGACGCACGACAACAGCCCTCTACCAGCAGTTCACGCTTTGTTTCGTACACGACAAACACCTGTTTTTACGTTCAAACACTTGTACTTTACATTTCAAAGCATTTTCTTCATTTGTATTGTAATCATTGTACGACCGACGCCAGTACCAAGGACATCACCCTTGATTGGCGACCATAGTATAGCGACGACACCCACTATCGTCTGCAGGTTTTTTCCTCGTTTGAGGTTTTTCATGCGTCATCAAATCTCTTGTTCCCTTTATTTTTATCCTCGTCGCACGTCTCGTCAAAAGATTCTTTCTTTAGTTGTTTAAGTCCACATCGACCTTAAGTTGTCCCTTTGGTGCGATTTTTGGCATTAACAACAAGTCGTTTGGCAAAATAGAGCATATATCTCAGCAGTTACGACATCGATTTCAAGCCCAGGACCGCGATCAAATCGCAAGCATTGGCGGATTTCATTACTGATTTCAGCCCTGAGCTGGAAAAAGAAGCAGAGCTCGAAGTATCTACTGTGGTGACTCACGACGACGTACCCCGTACTCTACATGTCGACGGTTCATCCAACACTAGGGGTTCAGGACTAGGCGTCGTCTTAAAGTCGCCACAGGGGGGCAAGATGGTGTATTCCATGTGATGCGACTTCAAAACCACCAACAACGAAGTTGAGTGCGAAGCCCTGATCGTGGGAATGAATATGGCCCACGACTCGGGGGCAACCGCGCTACATGTCAAAAGCGATTCTCTCCTGGTCGTGAACCAAATGAATGGAGAATTCGCGGCTAAAGATTCAAAAATGACAGCGCACCTGAAGGTAGCAAAAGAAAAATTCGAAATGTTTAAATCATTTTCTATTAAACAGATTCCAAGGGACCAGAACACTCAAGCCGATGCTTTAGCAAACCTTGGATCTGCATTGGTCGAACCAATATTCGACAGCATTCCTATGATCCATCTGGCGACGTCGTCCATTGAAAATCACTACGTCGTCCAGATCGAAGACCTAGAAGATGATTGGTCGTGCGACATCCAAAATTTTCTTATGCACGACCAACTCCCAGAAGACAAGATAGAAGCTCGGAAGATCAGATTCAAGGCATCCAGGTATGTCATGATCGGAGATAGACTCTATCGACGATCATCGACAGGCTTAAACCTGAGATGCGTCATCAGCAAAAGTCAAGTTCAGAAGATCCTTCAAGAGATGCATGATGGAGTGTGTGGCAACCACTCAGGGGGTCGCAGTTTGGCTAATCGTATCTCTCGACAGGGCTATTTTTGGCCAACACTGCGATAAGACGCAGTCGGGTATGTCCAGAACTGTGATCCTTGTCAACGACATTCAGGTACGTCCCATAAACCTTCTGAACCTTTACACTCGACATTGATCCCATGGCCCTTCATGAGATGGGGAATGGACATTGTCGGCAAGCTACCACCTGCCCCAGGGCAAAAGGTATTTCTCCTCGTACTTACGGATTATTTTTCTAAGTGGGTAGAAGCAGCTGCCTTTTCTCAAGTTCGGGACAAGGAAGTCGTCTCTTTTATCCAGACTAACATCATATGCAGGTTTGGGATTCCATCCGAAATAGTCTGCGACAATGGATCCCAGTTCATAAGCAACAGGACTCGACAGATCTATGAAGACCGCAATATCAAGCTGACGAACTCGACCCCCAGGTATCCCCAGGCAAATGGACGCGCTGAGTTGAGCAATAAAACCATTATTGCTTCGATCAAGAAAAGGTTAAAAGTTGCAAAGGGAAAGTGGGTCGAAGAACTCCCTTCGGTCCTGTGGGCGAATCGCACGACACCACGCACGTCCACAGGACAAACCCCTTTCTCTCTTGTCTATGGTTGCGAAGCAGTCTTGCCGGTCGAGGTCCATCTCCCAACCTCGAGGCATACTTCCGTCGACCACAACCTAGTTGATTTAAGCTATGACCTCGACGCCCTTGAAGAACTTAGAGAATCAGCATTGATCAGAATGGCATCACAAAAGCAAGCGGTCGAGATATTTGTATGTAAATGGTTTCAGATTCTGAGAATTTTGTATGTAAATGGTTTCAGATTCTGAGAATTTTGGGTAAAGGATCGGATAGCTCGGAGGAAGGCTTGGAAGCATATTGATAAGCATTCAAGGTGAGTTTTACTTTTAAAACGTTTTCAACTGGGATACATATATATGATATATATATATGAGATAGATATGTGTGGAATGGATATATGATTAAGGTGTGAATATTTTGTGTTTATAATATAGTAAGATATTATATTCCTATGTGCATTATATTACACAAGTGCAGAGTAGTCGGGTTCCGGTGTGCGGACGGACGGGTAGCCGGGTTCCGGTGTGCGGACCGGTGAGTAGTCGGGTTCCGGTGTGCGGACCGATGGGTAGCCGGGTTCCAATGTGCGGACCGGTGAGTAGCCGGGTTCCGGTGTGCGGACCGGTGAATTAGTTGGCTTGCTACCAATTAATATGGCCAGTTGTGGAGGAATAAGGTGGGATGAGATGCATGAGTCTTAGTGTGGTGTTTATACGTGTGGTATATGTGGTGTTTGTATACTTACGGTATATGTGTGATTTGACACGAAGGTTGTATATAAACTATTTTGAAACATGGTTTTATATAAATTGGTTTTATAACGAATTTGAAACGACAGGGATCATCTCACTAGACCATTAGGTCTAACCCTCATTTTCCTTTCAAAAATATGTATTCCAGGTCAAGGATCTTTGGTTAACAAAGGGAAGAATAAAGCATAGGAGGCGGTTGATAGCTGACGAAGATTAGGATATGTTTACGTTTTTTTGTATTGTATAGTTTTGAGACGTTGGGACCGAATGTCAATTATCATGTATTTTGTTATGAAAGTAACGACGTTGTGTATGAAATGTTAATTGTTATATATTATGTATGTTTTGGGACGCCGGGTCATGACAGATGGTATCAGAGCCCTAGTTTAAGGGATTTAGGTATTTGTACCCGTACCTAGACTTAAACTGCATGTGAAGTAGGATGTCCTTGATATATTAGAACCTTGGGATGCTAAGTATAAAAGGTAGAAGGAACATCATGTAAGGTAATTTTAGATTACACCTGGCCAGTGTAATTATGATCTTACAGGTGCATGTTTGGACTGGAATACCTTATTATATGGGGTATGTGCTTATGTGGATATTAACTCTATAAAAAATCAACAGACTGGCAAATCGAACTCGACGTATGGATAGATATGAAGACATGTATATTCCTATAAACTCTATACGTGCTAAAGTGCTATATGACTTCGGTGCAAACTGATAATCTGTGTCTTCTTCCTTTGTTGCTTATCTGCATTAAAAAGTATTTGATAACTGTGTTAGAGATATAGAAGGGTGTGGGGTGCCTATTTAGTTATTTCCTATGGTTTTGATTGAGTTCGAGGTAGTAGTGGAAACTAAGTATTCATACCTTTTCGCTTAACCGAATTCCGGGACGAAATTCTTTTAAGGGGGAGATAATGTAATACCCCGGGTAAGTCCGTTAGTTAAATCCCCTCTCAGTTAAGTTTAGTTAACTTTATTAAAGTGTGTTTAGGGTAGAAATTGGTTAAATGATAATTTAAAGAAGTTTTAGTTAATAATGAAGAGTCTAAGGGTTGAAATGGTAATTATGGTTAGTTTAAGGTCTAAAGTGGTAAATTAAGTTAGATATTATCCCTTCTGAATTCAGATATTATCACAAGCAGAAAATCAGTAAAGTTAGTGTGTGTGTGAGTGTGTGTGTTGAGAGAAAGCAAGAAGAGAAAAGAAGGGTTTTGTGCTAAAGGGTTCAAATTGGTGTGTTTGGAAGATGAATTAAGGTATGTTCCTTTGTATTTTATGTTTGTAATTGCTTTTGGAAGGGTTCGATCGTAGTAGAAACGTCACAAACACTTCTGGTATTAATTCAGTCGGTTTTCTGGGTAAAAAGGACCAAACCGACAGAGGTTTCCGGACACCATGAATGTGTCCGGATGGATTGGTTGATAGTGTCCGGACGATTCGTTTGATGGTTTCCGGATGATTTAGATACTGGATGGCATCCGGATTACTTTGGTGTCCGGATTCCTTATGTTGTCCGGATTAGTCTGTGTTGTCCGGATAAATCGTGTTGTCCGGATTCTTTTGGGTTGTCCGGAAACTTTGGTTGTTTGATAATTTTGAGGATAAAAGTTAGATAGATGTATCTAGAGTTCATAGCCTGCTAGTAGGTTTTATATATAAGTTGGTGAGGAGATATTTGTATGTAAATGGTTTCAGATTCTGAGAATTTTGGGTAAAGGATCGGATAGCTCGGGGGAAGGCTTGGAAGCATATTGATAAGCATTCAAGGTGAGTTTTACTTTTAAAACGTTTTCAACTGGGATACATATATATGTGATATATATATATATATATATATATATATATATATATATATATATATGAGATAGATATGTGTGGAATGAATATATGATTAAGGTGTGAATATTTTGTGTTTATAATATAGTAAGATATTATATTCCTATGTGCATTACATTACACAAGTGCAGAGTAGTCGGGTTCCGGTGTGCGGACCGATGGGTAGCCGGGTTCCGGTGTGTGGACCGGTGAGTAGCCGGGTTCCGGTGTGCGGACCGGTGATTTAGTTGGCTTGCTACCAATTAATATGGCCAGTTGTGGAGGAATAAGGTGGGATGAGATGCATGAGTCTTAATGTGGTGTTTATACGTGTGGTATATGTGGTGTTTGTATACTTACGGTATATGTGTGATTTGACACGAAGGTTGTATATAAACTATTTTGAAACATGGTTTTATTTAAATTTGTTTTATAACGAATTTGAAACGACAGGGATCATCTCACTAGACCATTAGGTCTAACCCTCATTTTCCTTTCAAAAATATGTATTCCAGGTCAAGGATCTTTGGTTAACAAAGGGAAGAATAAAGCATAGGAGGCGGTTGATAGCTGACGAAGATTAGGATATGTTTACGTTTTTTTTGTATTGTATAGTTTTGAGACTTTGGGACCGAATGTCAATTATCATGTATTTTGTTATGAAAGTAACGACGTTGTGTATGAAATGTTAATTGTTATATATGATGTATGTTTTGGGATGCCGGGTCGTTACAGATGGTATCAGAGCCCTAGTTTAAGGGATTTAGGTATTTGTACCCGTACCTAGACTTAAACTGCATGTGAAGTAGGATGTCCTTGATATATTAGAAACTTGGGATGCTAAGTATAAAAGGTAGAAGGAACATCATGTAAGGTAATTTTAGATTACACCTGGCCAGTGTAATTATGATCTTACAGGTGCATGTTTGGACTGGAATACCTTATTATATGGGGTATGTGCTTATGTGTATATTAACTCTATAAAAAATCAACGGAGTGGCAAATCGAACTCGACGTATGGATAGATATGAAGACAGGTATATTCCTATAAACTCTATACGTGCTAAAGTGCTATATGACTTCGGTGCAAACTAATAATCTGTGTCTTCTTCCTTTGTTGCTTATCTGCATTAAAAAGTATTTGATAATTGTGTTAGAGATATAGAAGGGTGTGGGGTGCCTATTTAGTTATTTCCTATGGTTTTGATTGAGTTCGAGGTAGTAGTGGAAACTAAGTATTCATACCTTTTCGCTTAACCGAATTCTGGGACGGAATTCTTTTAAGGGGGAGATAATGTAATACCCCAGGTAAGTCCGTTAGTTAAATCCCCTTTCCGTTAAGTTTAGTTAACTTTATTAAAGTGTGTTTAGGGTAGAAATTGGTTAAATGATAATTTAAAGAAGTTTTAGTTAATAATGAAGAGTCTAAGGGTTGAAATGGTAATTATGGTTAGTTTAAGGTCTAAAGTGGTAAATTAAGTTAGATATTATCCCTTCTGAATTCAGATATTATCACAAGCAGAAAATCAGTAAAGTTAGTGTGTGTGTGTGTGTGTGTGAGTGTGTGTGTTGAGAGAAAGCAAGAAGAGAAAAGAAGGGTTTTGTGCTAAAGGGTTCAAATTGGTGTGTTTGGAAGATGAATTAAGGTATGTTCCTTTGTATTTTATGTTTGTAATTGCTTTTGGAAGGGTTCGATCGGAGTAGAAACGTCACAAACACTTCTAGTATTAATTCAGTCGGTTTTCTGGGTAAAAAGGACCAAACCGACAGAGGTTTCCGGACACCATGAATGTGTCCGGATGGATTGGTTGATAGTGTCCGGACGATTCGTTTGATGGTTTCCGGATGATTTAGATACTGGATGGCATCCGGATTACTTTGGTGTCCGGATTCCTTATGTTGTCCGGATTAGTCTGTGTTGTCCGGATAAATCGTGTTGTCCGGATTCTTTTGGGTTGTCCGGAAACTTTGGCTGTTTGATAATTTTGAGGATAAAAGTTAGATAGATGTATCTAGAGTTCATAGCCTGCTAGTAGGTTTTATATATAAGTTGGTGAGGAGATATTTGTATGTAAATGGTTTCAGATTCTGAGAATTTTGGGTAAAGGATCGGATAGCTCGGGGGAAGGCTTGGAATCATATTGATAAGCATTCAAGGTGAGTTTTACTTTTAAAACGTTTTCAACTGGGATACATATATATGTGATATATATATATATGAGATAGATATGTGTGGAATGAATATATGATTAAGGTGTGAATATTTTGTGTTTATAATATAGTAAGATATTATATTCCTATGTGCATTACATTACACAAGTGCAGAGTAGTCGGGTTCCGGTGTGCGGACCGACGGGTAGCCGGGTTCCGGTGGGCGGACCGGTGAGTAGCCGGGTTCCGGTGTGCGGACCGGTGAATTAGTTGGCTTGCTACCAATTAATATGGCCAGTTGTGGAGGAATAAGGTGGGATGAGATGCATGAGTCTTAATGTGGTGTTTATACGTGTGGTATATGTGGTGTTTATACGTGCGGTATATGTGTGATTTGACACGAAGGTTGTATATAAACTATTTTGAAACATGGTTTTATATAAATTGGTTTTATATCGAATTTGAAACGACAGGGATCATCTCACTAGACCATTAGGTCTAACCCTCATTTTTCTTTCAAAAATATGTATTCCAGGTCAAGGATCTTTGGTTTACAAAGGGAAGAATAAAGCATAGGAGGCGGTTGATGGCTGACGAAGATTAGGATATGTTTACGTTTTTTTTGTATTGTATAGTTTTGAGACTTTGGGACCGAATGTGAATTATCATGTATTTTGTTATGAAAGTAACGACGTTGTGTATGAAATGTTAATTGTTATATATTATGTATGTTTTGGGATACCGGATCGTTACAAAAGTCTTTCAAGAAGGCGACTGTTAATGCCAAAAATCGCACCAAAGGGACAACTTAAGGTCGATGTGGACTTAATCAACTAAAGAAAGGATCTTTCGACGAGACGTGCGATGAGGGAAAAAATAAACGAGACAAGGGATTTGATGACGCAAGAAAAACCTCAATCGAGGAAAAAACCTACGGACGACAAGGGATGTCATCGCTGCACTATGGTCGCCAATCAGGGGCGACGTCCTTGGTACTGGCGTCGGTCGTACGATGATTACAATACAAATGAAGGAAATACTTTGAAATGTAAAGTACAAGTGTTTGAATGTAAAAACAGGTGTTTGTCGTGTGTGAATACATAGTGTGAACTTCTGGTCGAGGGCTGTTTGTCGTGCGTCGAGAGCGATACTTGAGCTTTCCCTCGAGTGTTCTTGAGTTCGCAGTAGGGTTCTGGCTTTCAGTACTTGATCTCCAGAGTTTGAATGTTCTTTGCTATTAGTTTGGGTGATTTTCTCTGCTGTTTGGTGATGCTCGTTGATGTATATTCGATGTTAACTGATGTCCCTTGAAATGAAGCTTTAGCTTGTCTTTTATAGTCTTCGCGTCATTAATTAGTTCCATTAATGATTTGATCAACGGCTACAACTGCTGGAAACGGTCGCCGAGATGAATGTTCATAATACTCGTCGTCTGTTACGGCTATCGATCGTTAATGGTTGCGTCGGTTATGTCCGTTGCTCTTTAATGACTTTGACTCCTGCATTAAACACTTAACAAACGTAACAGTCAAGGTTAACGTTAGTTCGGTCGAAGGTGCAACGATCTTACGCGATGGTCGTACGGGGCGGTCGATGCTATGGTCGTGCGTCATGGGAGACGTACGACTTACCTTTTACGGGAGACGACGGATGTTTTATGGGTTCTTGTCGAGACCTTATCTTAACACAAGATTTAGTTCATAATCGTGCGTCTTACCTGCTCTGGTCGTGGTCGTACGACGTGATTTTTTGCCCAAACAGTTTGCCCCAAAAATTTGAAAATTGAATGTCAAATTTAAGTTTTAAATTTTGTCAATCAGACGCAAAGGAAATAAGACAAGAGTTAGAAATTACCTCAATCGCCTTGATGCTGGACTGGTCCGTTTCTAACTGAATGAAAAGTTGAAAAGGGAACGAGGTCGTGACGTCATACTGACACACGATGATGCTTACCAGCTGTCGAGGACAGGTGTCGACGACCCTTGTGGTCATACGAAAGGACGGGGATGCGCGGCGGTTATCCAAGGATTCGTCCTGACATGATCGGCTGCATAAATAAAGATTACGATGGATCTTTTCTTGGCGATTTCCGTTCGATTAGAACTTGCAAGGATTTTTGACCTAATTTAAGTTTTCCTGAGATCATATAAGATACGACCTTCCAGTTTGCGTATGCGTCGCAAGTCTATTGCTAGAAAGCCTAGAAAAAACTGGGATATCTGGGGCCTTTCATAAATATGCCCATTAAAAACGAAGAAGATCTTGACGACTTTAGACGTCTAGCGAGGATTCCCAGGGGGATTACCGTAAGCAAGGTTGGCAAGGTTCGACCGGAAATATGCCCCGAGGGGTACATCGTTATATACGAATATCCGTTCAAAATAGGTTTCCACTGGCCATATTCGCCTTTAGTCAAAGAATTCATGTGTGAATTTGATCTTTCATCGGGGCAACTGATGCCCCAGTTCTGGCGAGTTATCTTGATCATCGAACGACTTACCTCCAACTGGAATCCACCGCTGAATGTGAGGGACCTTCTGACGGCGTATAAGGTCAAGAATGACCAATACCGTCGCTATAGCTTGTTTTCAAGGTTCAAGGGTGATCGTACCCTGGTTTTAAATACCGCAGTCAACGACCGTGGATGGAAGAAGAGGTATGTACTCGTACGGGCGTAGACGCTGGACACTGATAGTGACTGGATTAGGGAGGGTTGGAATATGACGGGTGAGCCTTTGACTGTACGTTTTCATGTTATTCTGTTGCTCGATTGTTTCTTCGAATGGTCTTCTTTTTTATGCGTAGATATTGATTTCGAGAAGGTAAAGACGGATGATGATTCTCGGGCTAAGGTCGAAAAGTTCTTGGAATTTAGTACCGAAGACCGGTCGTATGTCACGCGTCATTTGATAGACGAGGATGATGACACCGTTTTCTTGAGCGATAGAGTGAGGCTGGGTCGAGAGGAGAAAGAAGAAGAGGAGGATTCTGAGAAGACTGAGGAGGAAGAGAAGAGTGAAGAACCAGAGGTAGAAATAATTGGTAAGTATCCTTTTGTCTTCCTTTCGCTTGACCTGATCTTTCTCTGTTCTGAATCGTCTAACTTCTTTCTTTTACCGTACAGGTGAATCACAAGCACAGGCGACGTCTTCTATTGCTAGGAAGATGGCCCAAGTTGAAGCAGCTCGCGAGGCGAGGGAGAAGGACGTTTCGACGACTGGCTCGGGAGTCCTGAAGAGAAAAGAGGCCCCGACAGCCGGGTCGGGCCTCTTAAAGAGGACAAAGGTGTCCGTTCTGAGGGAACCGTCTTTGAAGACGGGTAACCCATCGAGGGTTGCCTTGTCCAGGAAGGCGAAGGTTTCGGTTACGACCGGCGCGAAATCTGGGAATACTGCGCAACTGGCGACGATGTCTCCCGTCGTCCTATCCGGCCCTTCATCGGCCTACAGGGGCAAAGGCGCGCAGAAGGGACCTTTGGGGGAAACGACGGTCAACTTTACGTTGCCGTCGGGTTTTCTGGACGACAATGTCTTGGACGAGACGAAGTTGTTCCCCCATTTGGAAAAATATTTTCTTCCGTCTTTCAGGGAGTGTTTTGACGGGTTTTCTTTCGAGAAGAAAGAGTTCCATACAGCTGGACTCTTATTCTTGGTAAGCCTTTCTTTCAAGACTTGTCATTTGTCTTTGTCGTTGTCGTTGTTCACTAATGCTGCTCATATTATGATTCTTCAGGCGTTCCAAGCTTCCCTGGCATTACATGCCGAAATGACGAATATTGAGGTTTCAACGGCTTCTGTTACCAAAGATGAAGATGCAGCGTTAGCTAATGAGAAAGCTGCTTTGGAGCATGAAGAAGCGTTGTCGGTGCGCCTTGACCATGCTCTGGACGAATTAGATGCCCTCAGTCATACAAGAGACGAGATAAACTCACGTTTGAAGGAGTCCCTGACTTTGATGCGCGGCCAGAGAGAGGAGCTGGAGTGGATGAAGGAATCTGTAACCGCGAAGAGGAACGAAGTCGAGGGAATCAAGGCTAAGGTGGTAAATTTGAAAAAGGGGTCTGATGAGTTGAAAGACGAAAATAAGTCTTTCTTTTCTTATGCTCGACTTACTGCGCGTGCGGCAATTATGCGACGTCACCTGCAGGGTAAGGATCCTTTGGCTTCAGCGTCAGATGAGCTGCGTCTCTTTTATGAAAGAGTCGGGACTGAGAGAGATCTCGACTTGGATGACCAGAAGGAGGTCGAAGAGGAGGCGGCTAGCGAGGGTTTTCAGGATGGGGTATCGGACAAGGTTGTGACCGATGCTCCTCCACAACCTTAGAAAAAATGTATTTGTTTGTTCGTGCTGCTCGACCGTTAGTGGTCGATTATGTACTCGATGGCTTATATAATGAACGCAACTTTTGTTTATGCTTTATCCAACCATGTTTAATTATGAATTTGAACATAGGACACACAGGAAATCATGCGACTGAGGCATACATTGCAATACGATGATAAGAACGTAAAACAAATATAAAAACACGCGATTAAAGCATCCATTCAGGGTATAAAAGCTAAGAAACTTAGAGGTATCGTACGACCAGATCGTACAGTGAGTTTGTGTCGTATGCCCCTGTGGGGAAATGATCAAGTTAGAGACCTGATCGTTTATGTCGTTCGACCTTGCGATATTAAAGTCATATAGTAGACTTGATGACTATCGTACGATTCTGCGATAATCTGTCGTGCGATTCTGCGATAAAACGATGTCGGGGGTTGGTCGTTGGCTATCCAACGACCCTCCGATGCTTAAGTCAGTAAACGTTTTGTGAGAAAAAATCGTATGAGAAAGAGTTACAGAACGTACCATTCCAGACTCTCTCTATTTGCCCCCTGTCATTTATTACCGTATCCTTTTCGGGAGGAAAAGATAAGTTTTAAATGACAGAATGACACGAAGAAATATTGTCCTGCGGTCGACTATGTTGTCGTGCGACGAGGCACCATAGTAGATTTATCCCTGTGGAAAAGATATCCCTGTGGAAAAGATATTAATTTAGTGATAGAAGAACGAACCTGTCGAGAGCTTGATCTTGCGAATTCAGTTTATTTTCTCGGCTTCAAGGTAGACTTGTAGCATTCACGAGCGACTTTTGGCTCACTCTTGATCTCCTGGATTCCCCATGGCGTCGGGAATTTCAACATTTGATGATACGTCGAAGGAACAACTTTAATATCATGGATCCATGGTCGACCTAAGATGATGTTATAGGCCGACGCATAATCGATGACGCTGAACTTGGTCTGCTTGTTGACTCCTCCAGCGTAGACGGGCAAAATTATCTCTCCAAAGGTGCTCGTCGTTTCTCCATTGAAACCGACCAAAGTCGTCGAACGTCGGGTGATTTCCGAGCGATCGATTCCCATGGCTTTGATAGTGTTGAGAAAAATGACATTTGCTGAGCTGCCCCCATCGATCAAGACTCGACGCGTTAGACAGTTACCGACTGTAAGCTGAATGATCAACCCGTCATGATGCTTCTGATACGAGTCGCCAAGGTCGACGTGGTCGAACACAATCTTCATGGCTTCTAGCTCCAAATCTCCTTTAGGTCTGGACGAGCGAGGAATAGGCCGATCATCGGGTGCCTGACTGGCATGACGCTTGGTCGCAGAATACGTCAGACCACATACGTCTGAACCACCGGTGACGCAATTGACGACTTTCGCGTGTTCGGGGGTCGACGGTCGATGGCTATTAGCTGTAACAGCGACATCGTCGATGATATCCTTGAGATTTCCTTTTGGGAAATGATATGCTAGTTCCTTCTTCAATGCAATACAGTCGTCTGTCGCATGACCATGATCGGCATGGAAGTCGCACCACTTTGATTTGTCTTTCTTAGCATCGTCCAGGTCGGACTTCTTTGGCCACCGAATGGTAGCTTGGGAACTTCTCAGAGCTTCAACTAGGTCCTTTGTAGAACCTTTGAATCCGTAAGAGGATATCTTGGGGTACCGAGTGAACTTAGTTGCGGTCTTGGCCTCTGCTTTCGTCTTGAAACGAACATTTGAAATTTGGCGCGCTGGCTCTATTCTGGAGACAGCCTTTGTCTTGAATTCCGGCTTTCTGACGCCTAATGACTTCTTGTCGTCAGTGTGCTTGCGACGAAAGGCTGCATCGTCTTCGACCCTCATATATGCTAAGGTTCGAGCTCGGACGTCTTCGAAATTCTCCGGTGGATATTTGGTCAGGTCGGTGTATAAACCCGAACTACCGTCCAGACCATGCTTATAGGCTTCGATCGTGGTTTTGACGTCGCAATTACGGATGCTGATCATTTCGGCATTGAATCTATTGAAATAACTTCGAATAGACTCATTAGCTTTCTGCACGGCGTAATATAGGTCGCTGGTCTGCTTCTCTATCTTACGACTGCTGGCAAATTGCTGGGAGAACTGATTAACCAACTCAGCAAACGACCCGATGGACTTGGGTTTGAGATTGATTATCCATTGGAGAGCTGGACCAGTGAGAGTTGCTCTAAAACTCTTACACATGCATACTTCCTGGTACATAAATGGGATCGAGATCGTCCACATGAGCTGTTTATACTGCGCGACGTGCTCAGTCGGATCAGTCACACCAGAATATTTGGGAGTGAAGGCAGGAATGTTATACTTCTTTGGGACCTCTACGGTGGCAATCTCGTCGATGAAGGGCGACGCCTGATATCCCGAGCGAGGCTCGACATCGACAAGCACGGCTGCCCCAGGAAACTTGGCGAGCAAGGACAGGACGCGCTCATTTTGATCTTCCAACATCTTCAAACGCTGGGCGACGGGATCGTTAAGATCAGGATTTACCCCTGTCGAGGGATTGGTCCCTGGACTAGTGCCATTACCATGCGACGAACCATTGGTGTCCCCGTTGAAAGGAACAGAATATGGCTGCGACCCATATCGGAATTGCTGTGGTCCGTTCTGAAACGATGGTGGTCCCTGCTGGAAAGGCTACGATCCACCGTGGAATGGCTGAGATCCACCTTGAGGTCCATTCTGAAATAGCTGCTGAAATGGTTGCGACCCCTGCTGGAAAGGCTGCGACCCTTGTAATGGCTGAGACCCATTTTTCACGGGTGGTGGTCTTATGTGCTGAGGAGGAACTGTCCCAAACTGAGGATTTGAGTTGAACGGCCCTGGCTGTTGATTCTGCATGAATGGGCCTGGATGCTGATTCTACGCAGATGAACCTGGATTCGGGACAAATGGTCTAGGGCCATTCTGGTCGAACGATCTTGGAATCGGGTTCTGCACGAACGGCCTAGGACCATTTTGAGGCCGAAGAGGATTTCTTAACCGCGCGATCTCCTCAACTGCTCTTCGATTCTGCTCTGCCATTGCATTGAGCTGATTCCTGGAGACTTCGAGCTCCTGATACATCTGAGCAACAGCTTGCTGTGGATTTCCAGAGGCTGCCATTTTCCTGCAACAGAAAATTTAAGAAACTCCAAGAAACTATTAGTAGGGTGCACGTTCGTCTAGGATTTTCTCTAGATGAGGTCCCACGGATGGCGCCAAACTGTTAATGCCAAAAATTGACCAAAGGGACAACTTAAGGTCGATGTGGACTTAATCAACTAAAGAAAGGATCTTTCGACGAGACGTGTGATGAGAGAAAAAATAAACGAGACAAGGGATTTGATGACGCAGGAAAAACCTCAATCGAGGAAAAAACATGCGGACGACAAGAGATGTCGTCGCTGCACTATGGTCGCCAATCAGGGGCGACGTCCTTGGTACTGGCGTCGGTCGTACGATGATTACAATACAAATGAAGGAAATACTTCGAAATGTAAAGTACAAGTGTTTGAATGTAAAAACAGGTGTTTGTCGTGTGTGAATACAAAGTGTGAACTTCTGGTCGAGGGCTGTTTGTCGTGCGTCGAGAGCGATACTTGAGCTTTCCCTCGAGTGTTCTTGAGTTCGCAGTAGGGTTCTGGCTTTCAGTACTTGATCTCCAGAGTTTGAATGTTCTTTGCTATTAGTTTGGGTGATTTTCTCTGCTGTTTGGTGATGCTCGCTGATGTATATTCGATGTTAACTGATGTCCCTTGAAATAAAGCTTTAGCTTGTCTTTTATAGTCTTCGCGTCATTAATTAGTTCCATTAATGATTTGATCAACGGCTACAACGGCTGGAAACGGTCGCCGAGATGAATGTTCATAATACTCTTCGTCCGTTACGGCTATCGATCGTTAATGGTTGCGTCGGTTATGTCCGTTGCTCTTTAATGACTTTGACTCCTGCATTAAACACTTAACAAACGTAACAGTCAAGGTTAACGTTAATTCGGTCGAAGGTGCAACGATCTTACGCGATGGTCGTACGGGACGGTCGATGCTATGGTCGTGCGTCATGGGAGACGTACGACTTATCTTAACACAAGATTTAGTTCATAATCGTGCATCTTACCTGCTCTGGTCGTGGTCGTACGACGTGATTTTTTTCCCAAACAGCGACTACGTCCTCCAACGAGTGTTCCAGAGCACTTAAGAGTTCAATGCAGGTAAGCTTTCCACCAAGTGGAAAGGTCCTTATCGTATCTCAGAAGTCGTGGGTAAAGGTGCCTATCGGCTCCAAACCCTCGACAATCAAGATGTCCCACGTAGCTAGAATGCAACACATTTGAAAAAGTATTTCTTCTAAGTCTTTTTCGTCCTTTCATATGATTTTTTATTCATCACGACGATTACTGACTTAAGCATCGGAGGGTCGTTGGTTAACTGTTTGGGCAAAAAATCACGTCGTACGACCACGACCAGAGCAGGTAAGACGCACGTTATAATCCAAATCTTGTATTAAGATAAGGTCTCGACAAGAACCCAGAAAACATCCGTCGTCTCCCGTAAAAGGTAAGTCGTACGTCTCCCATGACGCCCGACCATAGCATCGCCCGTCCCGTACGACCATCGCGTAAGATCATTGCACCTTCGACCCAAGCTAACGTTAACCTTGACTGTTACGTTTGTACACTTGATTAAATGCAGGAGTCAAAGCCATTAACAGCCGACAACCGTAACGGACGAAGACTATTATGAACATTCATTTCGGCAACCGTTTATGACCGTTGTAGCCGTTAAAGAGAGCATATTAATGACGTGGAGACTATAAATACTGAGTTCAAGCAATCATTTCAGGACATCTGAGACAACACAGAAGAACTCTACAGCAAATTCAAGTGAAGCATTCTCTCTCGAAGAACTCACTCTCGACTCACAACGACAGCTTTCGGCCAACAGTTATTTACACTTTGTATTCACACAACAAACACCTGTTTTTACATTCAAACACTTGTACTTTACATTTCGAAGCATTTCCTTCATTTGTATTGTAATCATCGTACGACCGACGCCAGTACCAAGGACATCGCCCCTGATTGGCGATCATAGTATAGCGACGACACCCACTGTAGTCCGCAGGTTTTTCCTCATTTGAGGTTTTCCCTGCGTCATCAAATCTCTTGTTCCCATTATTTTTATCCTCGTCGCACGTCTCGTCGAAAGATTCTTTCTTTAGTTGTTTAAGTCTACATCGACCTTAAGTTGTCCCTTTGGTGCGATTTTTGGCATTAACAGTTTGGCGCCATCTGTGGGACTACATCTAGAGAAAATCCTCGATGAACATGCATTCTACTAATAGTTTCTTGGAGTTTCTTCTGTTCTCTATCACAGGAAGATGGCAGATGGCGAAAACTCAGAACGAACCGCTGACCCAGCGCATGGAAAGCTTGAAAAGGTGCAAGATGTTCCTAAAGCCACCGGTGATTATTGCCTAGAAGAAGTTATCTTAGACCCGAGCAAGCCCGAACAAAAAGTCTTGATAGGATCATCTCTCGATCCCCACCTTAGGCAAAGGATAATATCTTTCTTGCAGGAATATGCTGACTGCTTCGCCTGGTTGCATGAAGATATGGTTGGCATTGACCCTAACATCATTTCTCACAAGCTCAATGTCGATCCATCATTTAAACCCGTCAAGCAAAAGCGCCGTAAATTCGCTCCTGAAAGAACTAAGGTAATAAACGATGAGGTCGATAACCTCCTCAAGACATGAAAGATCCGAGAAGTAAAGTATCCCGACTGGCTTGCTAATGTCGTGGTCGTGGCTAAGAAGAATGGAAAATGGAGGATCTGTATCGACTTCACCGATCTCAATAAGGCTTGCCCAAAAGATCCTTTCCCATTACCGCATATCAACGCCATGGTCGACGCAACCGCAGGACATGAACTATTGACCTTCATGGATGCCTATTTAGGGTATAACCAAATCTTAATGCATGTCAAGGACCAGGAGAAAACCTCTTTTATGACGGACCGAGGTATTTACTGTTATAAAGTTATGCCTTTCGGACTAAAAAATGCAGGATCCACCTATCAGCGTCTAGTGAATAAAATGTTCAAAAACCATCTCGGCGACACAATGGAGGTATATATTGATGACATGCTCGTTAAGTCAAAGCAAGCGGTCGATCATGTCGAGCATCTGAGACAATCGTTCGATATCCTTAGAAAGTACAACATGAAGCTCAACCCGACGAAATGTTCCTTCGGCGTCAGTGCTGGAAAATTCCTGGGTTATATGGTCACTCGTCGTGGCATCGAAGCTAATCCCGACCAGATCAAGGCCATTGTCGAGATCAAATCTCCCCGAAATTTCAAAGAAGTCCAAAGGCTCACTGGTCGGGTAGCGGCTCTAAACAGGTTCATCTCCCGATCCTCAGATAAATGTCACCTATTTTATAAGGTCCTCAGGAAGAAAAGAGGTTTCGACTGGACCGACGATCATGAGCAAGCATTGAAAAAACTCAAAGATTACATGGCGTCACCTCCTTTGCCGTCAAAACCTCACGATCATGAAATACTACAGCTATATTTGGCCGTCAGTCCTAACGCCGTAAGTGCAGTCTTGACACGAGAAGATGAAAAGCAACAATTACCAATTTACTATGTAATTAAATCTCTTTTGGACGCGGAAACCAGGTATCCCTCTATGGAAAAATTGCTTTTGTCGCTAGTCACAGCTGCTAAAAAACTGCGACACTATTTTGAGTCGCATCCCATTACTGTCGTAACTAACTTCCCTTTTAAGTCTGTCTTAAGAAAACCTGAGTTGACAGGTCGCTTAGCAAAATGGAGCATGTATCTCAGCAGTTAAGACATAGACTTCAAACCCAGGAATGCGATCAAATCGCAAGCCTTGGCAGATTTTATTGCTGATTTCAGCCCTGAACTGGAAAAAGAAGCAAAGCTCGAAGTGTCAGCTGTGGCGACTCACGACGACGTACCTTGGATCTTACATGTCGACGGATCATCTAACATTAGAGGCTCAGGACTAGGCGTCGTCTTAAAGTCGCCACAGGGGGGCAAGATGGTATACTCAGTTCGATGCGATTTTAAGACTACCAACAACGAAGCTGAATACGAAGCCTTGATCATGGGAATGAATATGGCCCACGACTTGTAGGCAACCGCGTTGCATGTCAAGAGCGATTCCCTGCTGGTAGTAAATCAAATCAATGGAGAATTCACAGCCAAGCATTCAAAAATGACAGCATATCTAAGCGTGGCAAAAGAAATTTCCAAAAAATTTAAATCTTTTTCTATTGAACAGATTCCGCGAGACCAGAACACTCAGGCCGACGCATTGGCAAACCTTGGATCCGCTTTAGTTGAACCAGTATTTGATGTTATTCCTATGATTCACCTGGCAACGCCATCTACTGGAAACACAGACGTCATCCAGATCGAAGACGAAGAAGATGATTGGTCACGCGACATTCGAAATTTCCTCGTGCACGACCAACTCCCCGAAGACAAGATGGAGGCTCGAAAATTAGATTCAAAGCATCTAAATACGTCATGATCGAAAATAAGCTTTATCGGCGATCATCGACGGGCCTAAATTTAAGGTGTGTCATCAGCAAAAATCAAGCCCAGAAAATCCTCCAAGAGATGCACGACGGCGAATGTGGTAATCATTCAGGAGGTCGTAGCTTGGCTAATCGTATCTCCCGACAAGGGTATTTTTAGCCGACACTACGACAAGATGCTGTCAAGTACGTACAGAATTGTGACTCCTGTCAACGACACTCAGGTATATCTCATAAACCCTCGGAGCCTTTGCACTCAACGCTTGTCCCATGGCCTTTCATGAGGTGGGGAATGGATATTGTCGGCAAACTACCACCTGCTCCGGGGCAAAAAGTATTCCTCCTCGTACTCACGGATTACTTTTCTAAATGGGTCGAAGCAGCTGCCTTCTCCCAAATTAGGGATAAGGAAGTTACCTCCTTTATCCAGACTAACATCATATGCAGGTTTGGGATTCCATCCGAAATTGTCTGCGACAATGGATCCCAATTCATAAGCGACAGTACCCAACAGTTCTACGATGACATGAATATAAAACTAACAACCTCAACTCCCAGATATCCCCAAGCTAATGGACTTGCCGAGTCAAGCAATAAGACTATTATAGCTTCGATCAAGAAACGATTAAAAGCTACAAAGGGAAGGTGGGTCAAAGATTTCCCTTCGGTCCTATGGGCAAATCGCACGACGCCACGCACGTCCACTGGGCAAACCCCCTTCTTTCTCGTCTATGGTTGCGAAGCCGTCCTACCGATCGAAGTTCATCTCCCAACTTCGAGGCACACATCCGTCGACCACAACTTGGTTGATTTGAGTTATGACCTCGACGCCCTTGAAGAGCTCAGAGAATCGGCCTTGATCAGAATGGCATCACAGAAGCAGGCAGTCGAGCGACATTTCAATAAGCACGTCAAAGTTAAAATCTTTCAAGAAGGCGATTACGTCCTCCGTCAAGTATTCCCGAATACCCAGGAGCTCAACGCATGTAAACTTTCTACCAAATGGGAATGTCCCTATCGTATCTCCGAAGTCGTTGGTAAAGGAGCCTATCGACTTCGAACCCTCAACAATCAGGAAATCCCACGAAGTTGGAATGCGACGCATTTGAAAAAATATTTCTTTTAAAATCACCTTCCTATCATACATAGTTTTCAGCACGACGGTAAGCATCGCAAAATCGTTGGTAAAACCACGACCGACCTCTAACGAACTTTATCGCAGGAACGCGCGACATGAGTATCCAAGTGCATGACTCGATTGTTTGATCACAGGGGCATATATTCTAAAGTTCCATCATATGATACAGTCACATGTAAGGTCTAAACGATCCCTCGATCTTAGTTTCTGGAACTTAGAAAAACTTTGTATGTTCTAACACATCAATGATATATATTTGTGTTTATTATTACAGTCCAAATACATGATTTATGTTTCAACCGTTATATTGCAATAAAAGCCTAAGTCGCACGACCCTCCGTTTATTTCATACTTTTATGATCAATATTATCCACGACATACGTAATTAAAAACACGAGTTCAGCAAAAGAAGGAACTTCATTGAACGATTACATATGAACGACCGATAGTCAGACAAGTAAATACAAAGTCAAAAGTCGTTGCATACCAACGGCCCGACCACCAACGGTCGAGCATGGAAAGCCTAGTTCATAAACCCAGGAAAAAGAAATTACCCTAAGATCTAAGGAAACATAGCAATCGCAAACTCTGCCCAAAGAAAACTCAGCCTTCGGAATCCTGACAATCCTGAAGAACTGATGCAAGGATCAAACGAGTATAGCCGGAGTTGTCTCCCAACCTTTCGCGCCATGGCATTCCAAGAATGTGGCTCTTAAGATTAATGATAGGGTTGGAGGAAGGAATATCTTCTCTTCGACAATCGACCTCCACTCCAACACCTCCAGTTTCCTCACGTGTTTAGTGAAGGAAAACAAAAACATATGCACGATTACAAAAAGAACGTATTAGAAAAACGCTCATCGAAAGAATAAACATCGGTAACACAAGTTTCAAAAGAAAAACTTACGAAAGACGCCAGTACGGCTAAACACAGTCCAATCTCTTCGATAAAGATCCCTGGGAAATGCTCCTTGAAATATAAGAGCTGATATTTCCCCAGAAGCGGATATTCAGAAAGTGGATATTCAGAAGCGGATATTCAGAAAGGCTTAGAAGGAATGCTCTGATAGTTTGCTAAGTATTGAAGTATGAGAAGAAGAGTCAGAAGTTCTGAGAAGCTTTATCAGATGAATGTTCAGAAGTTCTGAACAACCTGTTCAGAACTCATAACTAGATACTTTCCTTTGTACTTAGTTAACTAATTAGGACACGTGTATTGTTCCTATTAGTCTCTCTTGTATGCACTATAGCTTTAGTGTTTCCGTTGTAGTATATATAGGAGTTAGCAACTGTAAGCTAACTAATCTTTGGCATAACTTTTCCCTTTCAGTTTTAGAAACTCTCATTTCAATTAGTAACCAACTCAAATGTCACACCCCGCTAAAGCGGAAACACGAGGTATGACAGCGTAGGGTTTCATTAAAAAGGTAACAGACAACACCAACCACAAGTTTAATACAGTAGTACAAAATATTACATTACAACGTCTTTAACCCAAAAAGTTCCAAAAGGAAAGACGACAAATACAAAAAAATTATCAATATAAGTTTTAAGAGTCTTGATGTTGATGTCATCAAACAAAATGCACCCTACGTGCCTTCACTTACTTCTTATTCCCTGAAAAGCATGTTTAAAACGAAAAGGTCAACTACAAAGAGTTGGTGAGTTCACAGGTTTTTCATATCCAAACAGTTTTCAACCAAAGATTATTTTCGTGAGTCTTTTGTCACGACAAGCTTTAAATTTAAAATCTTATGAGTACACATTACAATAAATGACTTTCGCAAGATATATGATTGTTGAGCCACTACTAAGGCTCCGACAACTTACGCCCCGCGGACTACCTCAGAGGTGGTATGATGGCCACATGAGTAGAACATTATTACCAGATAAAGTGCACCCCTACTCGTCAGTTTAAGGTGGGTTTGTCAAACCAAATAGCGCTATTCACAAATATCACCGGCTCGTTATGAGTTAATAAGTAGTGTACCTATTGGGGACTTAACATTTTTATTATCACTCAACATATCTTGTCACTTAAGTAAATTTGTATATTCATTTGTACTCATTTCTTAAATCATAAATATCCACAATTTTACTATCATGAATCATTTAGCATTTTAAAATCATAACATGCTTTTCACCCCAAACATTTAAACAAGTAAAACGGGGCTGTGAAAACTCACCTTTTAGCGTAGATGCGCAAGTAGTGAAAGCTTGCTCACTTAATCCTCTTTACGGGCTCCCTATAATGTCAAACGATCTCTATGAGTCCTTCATAGCTAACCCAAAGTTAAACTTAACTAACTTAATCCACGTCTTGTGATATGCCTTAGCTTTAGTAATTTAGTTGAAATGCATAAATTAGCATTGTTCAAGTGTTTTTTTTTTTACTCATCAATATGAATGGTTATAAGAAAACTCAGCAGTTTCCAAAATGCTCAAGCTGACAGAAACTTCTTACCACAAAAGTGATTGTTTTACAACACTTTCCAGAATGACAAATTTATCCATTTTTTTATATATGGTAATATACTGAGTTAAGGATATTGTGACCAAATTTCATGAATTTTGGAAGTGTTTAAGGGGTCCAAATAAATTTTATGAAACTGTGCAACACAGAGTCTAAAACAGGTTACACCCTTCTGCCATAACAGGCTTTTGGAGGGTCAAAACTCAATATTTTGCAGAGTTTTTACACTCTCTGGGAACCTAACACATAGAAGCATCTCATGGAAATAGATTTATAAATTTTAGATAAGTTTTGAGAGAGTTATGGCCAAATGAAGTTGCATGTACCAATCTGCCAATCTGGGACAGATTGACACACTTAACTTGTAAAAATTATTTGAGTGACCAAAACACCATATATTTTTATGAAACCAAATGCATGTGAAACCTAACTCATATAAGGATCTTCCAGAGGAAAAATGAAGAAATGTTATGCATTCTACAGAAAGTTACATGCAAAATAAAATGACACAACAACCTGACAGATCATCTGCTGCACACCAAATTTGTTCTAAGGAGTTGAAGGTCTAAATCTCAATGTTTTCTTATGAGACCAGTTGGGTTTGAACCCTAACCCATTAAAACTTACTCCAGAAGAAAAATGAGAAATTTTGGACATGATTTGACCAAGATATGGTCGTCCTAAGTACATGCAACAAATCTGCCAGATTCTGGAACTTGAAGATTCCCAATAAACCCATTTTTAAGCATTTTAACATTCATAGATGCGGATTCCTTTGCTAAGGATTCAATCCCCACATCATATGACATGTTTTTAAAAGAGAATACCCAATAGTTAAAATAAAATATGCATGCAAGGATTTTCCAAACTCAGATTCTATTTTAAAGAACAAAATCACCAAAGAAGATGCTTGAAAGTTAAGAAAATGACTAGTTAGAGTTCTTACCTTTTGGAGATGATACAAACACTTCAACCTCTTGAAGTTTTCGATTTGGATGATTGTTCTAGGGCTGAATGTTGCTGGAATTACTAATGGTTGAAGGTGAAATGATGAAGAGAAAAGATGGGATTTCAAGAGAGAGAGAGAGAGAAGGAAGATGGATGGTTTCTTTAGGATTTGAAAATGAGTAACAAAATTCATGAAATTTGGAGGGTAAAGGAGGGGGAAGGGGCCGGCCCTTGCATGGGCCCCCAACCCTTGCAAATATTTTGTTTTTCTTTTTTTTTTTATAAAATTTTGAGGCCCAAAAAATATTATGTAGCATTTTCTTCTTGTTGATTTTTATAAAAAATTTTGAATTACAAGGCCCTAAAATACTATCTAATTTTTATTAAATTTCTTAAAAAGGAAAGTTTATATATAAAAGTAAAACCCTATATTTTATATAGGTTATATGCTATTTGAAGCATTTTGGCATTTCACAAGGTGTTTCGGTTAGTCTCGGGTCGAAACCGGGTCTTTTCGGAAACTACCGGGAATTCTAGCGAATTTTCGCCTTAATTTTATTTTGAATGGGTCTTAACAAGGTATGTTCCCTATGTTAACATTTGTAAAGGTTAAATGATGCTAACCTGAAAGTTTTTGATTTTTGCCGGATGTTACAGCTTTCCCCCGTTAGAGAAATTTCGTCCCGAAATTTAATGATTGGCATTCTCGATAGGTTCCTTGGCGAACAGCTGAGGATACTTATCCCTCATAACGTCCTCTCGTTCCCAAGTGTATTCAGGTCCTTGTCTTGCGTTCCATCGCACTTTCACGATCGGGATCTTGCTACGTCTTAACCGCTTAACATCTCGGTCAAGTATTTCAACGGGTTCCTCTATAAAGCGTAACTGCTCGCTCACTTGTATATCTTTCAACGGTAGGACCAACGATTCATCCGATAAGCATTTCTTCAAGTTTGACACGTGGAATGTGTCGTGAATGGCGCTTAACTCTTGTGGTAGCTTGAGTCTATATGCGACCGGTCCAATCCTTTCCAGTATCTCAAATGGACCGATGTATCTTGGACTTAACTTGCCTCTCTTCCCAAATCGTACCAAACCTTTCCATGGCGATACTTTGAGTAGTACCCTATCGCCCACCTGAAATTCCAATGGCTTCCTGCGATTATCTGCATAACTCTTCTGACGAGTCCTGGCTACTTTAAGTCTTTCTTGTATGGTTACGATCTTGTCCGTAGTCTCCTGAATTATGTCGGGTCTTATCAGTTGTCTGTCTCCGACCTCCAACCAACTGAGTGGGGATCTACACTTGCGTCCATACAAGGTTTCGTACGGCGCGCACTTCAAGCTGCTATGGTAGCTATTGTTGTAGGAGAATTCGACTAGCGGTAAATGAGTATCCCAACTTCCACCAAAATCCATCACACAGGCCCGCAACATGTCTTCTAGTGTTTGAATAGTTCTTTCTGTCTGACCGTCCGTCTGCGGGTGGTAGGCAGTGCTCAAATCCAAACGCGTGCCCAATGCTTTCTGAACTGATCGCCAAAAGCGTGACGTAAAACGACTATCCCTGTCCGAGATTATTGCAGTAGGTACTCCATGACGCATAACGATCTCGTTGATGTAAATCTGAGCAAGCTTTTCCACCTTGAAGTCTTCCCGAATAGGCAGAAAATGTGCAGATTTCGTAAGCCGATCCACAATAACCCAGATTGAATCATGCCCTTTTCCGGTTCTGGGTAACTTAGTTATGAAATCCATGCTTATCTGTTCCCATTTCCATTCGGGAATCTCAGGTTGCTGAAGAAGACCGGATGGTTTCTGATGTTCAGCCTTAACCATTGCACAAGTTTTGCACGTGCTTACATACAAAGCAACATCTTTCTTCATTCCTGGCCACCAGTAGTATTCCTTCAGGTCCTTGTACATCTTATCGGCACCGGGGTGAATTGAATATCTTGATTTATGGGCTTCATCCAAGATGATTGATCGTAGTCTGACAACCTTAGGTACCCAAACTCTATTTCGGAAGTACCGCACCCCGTCTGGTTGTGTTTCAAATTCCTTTTCCAGATGATGTAGAGTTTCGTTTTTTAAATTCTCCTCTTTTAATGCCTCTTCTTGAGCTTCGAGGATTTGATCCTTAAGACTCGTCCGGACCATTGCCCCCATAGCTCTTGCCCTCGATGGCTTCACCCTTTCTTTTCGACTTAAAGCATCAGCTACAACATTAGCCTTGCCTGGATGGTACTTTATCTCGCAATCATAGTCGCTAAGCAGTTCAACCCATCTCCGTTGTCTCATATTCAGCATTTTCTGATCGAAAATGTGTTGTAAGCTCTTGTGGTCGGTAAAGACGGTACATTTAGTGTCGTAGAGATAGTGTCTCCAAATCTTGAGTGCGAATACTACAGCTCCTAGTTCCAAATCATGGGTGGTATAATTCTTTTCGTGAACTTTAAGTTGCCTTGATGCGTAGGCAATAACCTTGTCTTTTTGCATTAGCACATACCCCAATCCTTGGTGTGAGGCATCGCAGTAAACCACAAAGTTGTCAACTCCCTCTGGTAAAGCTAAGATCGGTGCATTGCATAACTTATGCTTAAACGTCTGAAAGGCTTCCTCTTGTTTTTCTCCCCAATCGAACTTCTTATCCTTCTGGGTTAATGCCGTTAATGGTTGCGCAATTTTGGAGAAATTTGCAATGAAACGCCGATAGTAACCAGCTAAACCGAGAAACGAACGAATTTCTGTCGGAGTCTTTGGGGCTTCCCACTTCTTGATGGCTTCTATCTTGGCCGGATCAACGTGAATTCCATCTTCATTAACTACATGTCCAAGAAATTGCACTTCACGAATCCAAAATTCGCATTTGGACAGTTTTGCATACAGCTTCTGGTCTCTGAGCAGTTCTAGTATTAGCTTTAAATGTTGTTCATGCTCCTTCTTGCTTTGTGAATAAATCAATATATCATCTATGAACACAATTACGAATTTGTCCAAGTACGGTCGACATACTCTGTTCATTAGGTCCATAAAGACTGCTGGAGCGTTTGTCAGACCAAAAGGCATGACTAGGAACTCATAATGTCCATATCGAGTCCTAAATGCTGTTTTCGGAATATCCTCCTCACGAACTCTCATTTGATGGTTTCCGGACCGAAGATCGATCTTTGAAAAGTAAGTAGCGCCTTGAAGTTGGTCGAGCAGGTCATCGATTCGAGGAAGAGGATATCGGTTCTTGATGGTCAGCTTGTTGAGTTCTCTGTAGTCGATACACATTCGAAAAGAACCATCTTTCTTTTTAACGAATAAAACTGGAGCTCCCCAGGGTGAAGAGCTGGGTCTGATGAATCCTTTGTTGAGTAGCTCCTTAAGTTGTTCTGACAGCTCCTGCATTTCTGAAGGTGCTAACCGGTAAGGTGATTTCGCCACGGGTGCCGCTCCTGGAATTAAGTCGATATGAAATTCAACTTGTCTTGGTGGGGGTAATCCAGGTAATTCATCTGGGAATACTTCGGGAAAATCTCGCACTATTGGAAGGTCTTGAATATTCTTCTCTTTGATCTCCTTATCCACCACGTGTGTCAAAAACGCAACACAATCTTTCCTCAAATACTTTCGCATCTTCATACTCGACACCATTTTGAATTTTCTCCCGGAGTTTTCTCCCTGTATTTCAAGTATTCTTCCTTCGGTTTGTGGTATTCGGACGATCTTTTCGGAGCAACCGATTTCAGCGCGATTTTTCGATAACCAATCCATACCCACGACTATATCAAAGCTTCCTAATTTGATTGGGATTAAATCTATGCTAAAATCTTTTCCCGCCAGTTTTAGGGTACAGTTTTTAATTACATCTCTGGCCCTAACTTCCTGTCCATTAGCAAATTCTATAACGTAGGCTTCTTTCAACTTTTGAGGTTCCAAGTTAATTTTCGGCCTAAACTCTAGTGATACAAAGCTCCTATCTGCTCCCGAATCAAAAAGTACTGTTGCATAATGATTATTCAAGAGAAACGTACCTGCGACTACATCCGGGTTTCGTCTTGCTTCATCTGCTCCAATTTCAAACACTCGACCTCGTGCCTGACCTCCTTGATTCCCTTGATTAAATGATCGCGCTTGATTTGCATTAGGCCTTCGGTTCAGTCTCGGACATGCGTTCCGAAAGTGATCAGGGCTCCCACACTCGTGACATGTTCGCTTTCCTCCGCTCTTGCAATCCCTGGCGACATGGCCTCCTTTGTTACACTTGAGGCAAATGATGCATCTTCCAAGGTGACGATTATTGCACTTGCTGCATCTTGGGCATGGCCCTTTCTCTTTCTCCTCGGCCTGTGCTTGAATTCCAAAATTTCCTGTTACCCTCTGAGCCTTGTCTGATCTTCCCCCAAATTGCCTTCTTGCAGGATCTTCTATCTTTCTTTTCCCTGCGGCTTTGTCATTCCCAGTTGCTCTTGAACGATTTGCGTTGTTGGTGAGTCTCGTTGCTAAATTCACTGCTTCTTGAAGAGTCTTCGGGTCAGCTGAAGTCACATTTCCTCTGATTTCTTCAGATAAACCCCACACATATCTATCCACTCGGTTTTCCTCGGGCGTCACCAAGTGTGGCACCAGCTTTGCCAGCTCATGGAAACGGGCAGTGTAAGAATCTATGTCGTTTCCCTTCATTTCATGGTTCCACAGTTCTGCTTCCAACTTCTGGATCTCACTCCTTGGGCAGTACTCATCCTTGAGCATCTTTTTAAACTCATCCCATGTCAGTTTATTGGCCACATCCCGGCCTCGGGTTTGTACTTGGGTGTTCCACCATGTTAATGCCCGTCCTTGCAGAAGGCAAGCGGCATATTCCACCTTGTTTCCTTCAGTACATTTACTGATATTGAGAACAGACTCCATACCCTCTAACCAAGCTAATAATCCAACGGCTCCCTCAGTTCCGTGAAACTCTTTAGGGTTACAGTCCCTAAACGTCTTGTATGTGCATTCCCTGTTTCCAGCCGTTCCCGCATTATTTCCTGGATTAGCATTCAGACCGGCTGCTACTTGGCTAACAATGTTCGGAAGTGCGGCCATAATTTGCTCAGCCACGAGCCGTGCGACTTCAGAATTCTCTCTCCTTGGAGGCATAGTCCTACAGTTATGGTTTTAGTTAAGGATTTAGTCGCATGGTCACTAATACTGTCACTTGATTAAACTTCCTACTTGTTATGTGATTCTAAGTTATGGTACTTCTTCAGGCATACTATCATTATTATCTACACATATTGTCATAATAACATACCACGATTTCATAATCATGCATTAAAGTAGTTGAGATATATAAACATTAACCAAGCATTTCATTTATAAGCCGTACATATTCAATTTCCCAAAAGAAACAGTTAACAAAACATGCAATGTTTGAAATTTAAACGGCTAAATGCCCCAAAATATGAGTTTAAGTTTAACTAAATCCCAAAAGTTCCACAATCAATGGTCTTCTAGTGCATCATCATCCAAATCAGCACCCCTATCATCAACACCAGTGCTCCTATCACCCACATCCAGCACATATACAGGGTCCTCATCTCCCTCCTAGTGGCATCAACTACCTCCATGGTTCTATCGGAGACCTCATCATGTGCATTTAAGACCCCCATTATTGCATTCAGGTGTTCATGCTGTATGTCCAACCTCTCCTTATGAAGTTGCACATCTCGTGACATCAGTAGAACCCACTGACTCTCCCGAGCAGTCATACCGGGAGGATGAGCCGCAGGAACCCCGGTTACCACTTGGGTGGCTCCGGATTGCGCCCCCTGCCGGGACGACTCTCCTATGTCTCTTGATGGGTTTGTGAATCTCACACATCTAGGTAATGGTACGCTCTTCCTTGCCGTGGTTATTACTCTTGGACCACGAAACGTAGTCGGATGGGGTCGAATGAGTGATGCATAGTTTATTTCAAGGTCGTCATCGTACGGGTCTCTTTCCACTTCAGCAGGTCTACGGTCCCTAGGTCGGCTAGTGACGTAGCCGGATGGGTCGGCCGAGTACGAGTGCTCTGAGGGAGTGTGCTCCGATGGGTCGTGTTCGGATGGGTCGTGTTCGGATGGGTCGTGTTCGGATGACATAGTGAGCTGCGATAATAGTAGACTTTGTTATTATGTGTATTATTGTAAGTGCCTAAAATATGCAATGTTTATGCAGACACACACAAAATCATGTTTTCCCATTTTAAGTAGAAAATTTATTTTAAGCATACTTCCATTATGACCAACCTGAGTCTCTCATTATATTTACCCGAATTAAACATAGGTGATCAGGCTTTGTTTAATTGAGGTATAATAATGTGACATTCGACTTGGTTATATTAGCAATATACTTCAGATTTTAGACAATCATTTCGAAAACCGTTTTGAAAATAGTTTGCGTTATGGTTGGGTTATAGTTTGTGGTTCCCATAAGAAAACCAGCATTCTCTATAACCTGGCTCTGATACCAAATCTGTCACACCCCGCTAAAGCGGAAACACGAGGTATGACAGCGTAGGGTTTCATTAAAAAGGTAACAGACAACACCAACCACAAGTTTAATACAGTAGTACAAAATATTACATTACAACGTCTTTAACCCAAAAAGTTCCAAAAGGAAAGACGACAAATACAAAAAAATTATCAATATAAGTTTTAAGAGTCTTGATGTTGATGTCATCAAACAAAATGCACCCTACGTGCCTTCACTTACTTCTTATTCCCTGAAAAGCATGTTTAAAACGAAAAGGTCAACTACAAAGAGTTGGTGAGTTCACAGGTTTTTCATATCCAAACAGTTTTCAACCAAAGATTATTGTCGTGAGTCTTTTGTCACGACAAGCTTTAAATTTAAAATCTTATGAGTACACATTACAATAAATGACTTTCGCAAGATATATGATTGTTGAGCCACTACTAAGCCTCCGACAACTTACGCCCCGCGGACTACCTCAGAGGTGGTATGATGGCCACATGAGTAGAACATTATTACCAGATAAAGTGCACCCCTACTCGTCAGTTTAAGGTGGGTTTGTCAAACCAAATAGCGCTATTCACAAATATCACCGGCTCGTTATGAGTTAATAAGTAGTGTACCTATTGGGGACTTAACATTTTTATTATCACTCAACATATCTTGTCACTTATGTAAATTTGTACATTCATTTGTACTCATTTCTTAAATCATAAATATCCACAATTTTACTATCATGAATCATTTAGCATTTTAAAATCATAACATGCTTTTCACCCCAAACATTTAAACAAGTAAAACGGGGCTGTGAAAACTCACCTTTTAGCGTAGATGCGCAAGTATTGAAAGCTTGCTCACTTAATCCTCTTTACGGGCTCTCTATAATGTCAAACGATCTCTATGAGTCCTTCATAGCTAACCCAAAGTTAAACTTAACTAACTTAATCCACGTCTTGTGATATGCCTTAGCTTTAGTAATTTAGTTGAAATGCATAAATTAGCATTGTTCAAGTGTTTTTTTTTTTTTTACTCATCAATATGAATGGTTATAAGAAAACTCAGCAGTTTCCAAAATGCTCAAGCTGACAGAAACTTCTTACCACAAAAGTGACTGTTTTACAACACTTTCCAGAATGACAAATTTATCCATTTTTTTATATATGGTAATATACTGAGTTAAGGATATTGTGACCAAATTTCATGAATTTTGGAAGTGTTTAAGGGGTCCAAATAAATTTTATGAAACAGTGCAACACAGAGTCTAAAACAGGTTACACCCTTCTTCCATAACAGGCTTTTGGAGGGTCAAAACTCAATATTTTGCAGAGTTTTTACACACTATGGGAACCTAACACATAGAAGCATCTCATGGAAAAAGATTCATAAATTTTAGATAAGTTGTGAGAGAGTTATGGCCAAATGAAGTTGCATGTACCAATCTGCCAATCTGGGACAGATTGACACACTTAACTTGTAAAAATTATTTGAGTGACCAAAACACCATATATTTTTATGAAACCAAATGCATGTGAAACCTAACTCATATAAGGATCTTCCAGAGGAAAAATGAAGAAATTTTATGCATTCTACAGAACGTTACATGCAAAATAAAATGACACAACAACCTGACAGATCATCTGCTGCACACCAAATTTGTTCTAAGGAGTTGAAGATCTAAATCTCAATGTTTTCTTATGAGACCAGTTGGGTTTGAACCCTAACCCATTAAACCTTACTCCAGAAGAAAAATGAGAAATTTTGGACATGATTTGACCAAGATATGGTCGTCCTAAGTACATGCAACAAATCTGCCAGATTCTGGAACTTGAAGATTCCCAATAAAACCCATTTTTAAGCATTTTAACATTCAGAGATGTGGATTCCTTTGCTAAGGATTCAATCCCCACATCATATGACATGTTTTTAAAAGAGAATACCCAATAGTTAAAATAAAATATGCATGCAAGGATTTTCCAAACTCAGATTCTATTTTAAAGAACAAAATCACCAAAGAAGATGCTTGAAAGTTAAGAAAATGACTAGTTAGAGTTCTTACCTTTTGGAGATGATGCAAACACTTCAACCTCTTGAAGTTTTCGATTTGGATGATTGTTCTAGGGCTGAATGTTGCTGGAATTACTAATGGTTGAAGGTGAAATGATGAAGAGAAAAGATGGGATTTCAAGAGAGAGAGAGAGAAGGAAGATGGATGGTTTCTTTAGGATTTGAAAATGAGTAACAAAATTCATGAAATTTGGAGGGTAAAGGAGGGGGAAGGGGCCGGCCCTTGCAAATATTTTGTTTTTCTTTTTTTTTTTATAAAATTTTGAGGCCCAAAAAATATTATGTAGCATTTTCTTCTTGTTGATTTTTATAAAAAATTTTGAATTACAAGGCCCTAAAATACTATCTAATTTTTATTAAATTTCTTTAAAAGGAAAGTTTATATATAAAAGTAAAACCCTATATTTTATATAGGTTATATGCTATTTGAAGCATTTTGGCATTTCACAAGGTGTTTCGGTTAGTCTCGGGTCGAAACCGGGTCTTTTCGGCAACTACCGGGAATTCTAGCGAATTTTCGCCTTAATTTTATTTTGAATGGGTCTTAACAAGGTATGTTCCCTATGTTAACATTTGTAAAGGTTAAATGATGCTAACCTGAAAGTTTTTTATTTTTGCCGGATGTTACATCAAAGTTGCATTACTATACTTTACCAATTCCTTTAATCTGAACAGCTCAAGATTTCCTTGATTACTATATGCATAGCCTTCAGATTCCATTCCTTCATTTATAAAACCCTTCACAATCACACCACTTCCTGGAATCTTCATTGGACAATTCAAATTGCACTTCTCTTTTCTTCCTTCAATTGCCAACTGGAAGTCATATACATACATATTTCTGACATAGATGCCCAGAAGTCTTCTACATTCAATCTCTATCCAGGCTTCTTCTGTACTGGCAAAGAACTTAACAAGAAAGATTTGATCTTCAAGAGTTAATCTGTGGAAATCTAAACTTGATAAGAAAACCTTTACATCTTTTTCTTTCAATACTTCCAATTTTACATACTTCAGACCATCAAATTCTTTTGTCTGAACCATCAATACTTTCTCAATCCTTTTCTGAATGTGTAGCCTTGAATCAGGAATTCTGAATCTGATTGAGGCTTCTGCATAGCTCATCTGAAGTTTTCTATCCATGAAAATGGAATGTTATTTTCTAAAACAACATAGTCTCCTTTTGTGTGGTATAGATGCTCATATGTTTCCTCTGGAAAAATATCACTGTGAAATTGTCTTGCAAGTGGCACATCACTCATATCTAGAACAAAATCACACAAAGGCTCCTCTAAGATTGGCAAGTTAATCTTAGGAATCTCAATTGGCTTTCTGAATAGATATTCTGAAGGCATGAAGTATTCTTTAACTTTTTCATATTCTTCTTTAATATCAGCAATGTCATCCACATAGTTAAAATAGAAATCCTCTTGAAATTTCTGAGAATAACCAACAGTACTATCTTCCTCTCCCATCAGATCAATAGGTCTTACCATCTTCACATCCCTTTGAATTTTCTGAACATTGATTGCTCTGACTAACTCACTGTGCATCCTTCTGATTAAAATCTCATTCAGTCTCCTTTCTTCTGACTCAGAGTCCACCAAACTAACTTTGACATATGGGACAATATCTGTACACATGTTCACAACCACTGAACTCTTAACTGTTTCTTCTGATCTCAACACAGGTTCCTCAATAGCTTCAGGTTCATCACAATTATCTTCCATTTCTGCATCTAAGTTCAATTCCTCTGTTTTATCAGAATCATTACCATCCATACATTCCATCTCCATATCCTCTGTATCTGAGCTTGTAATCTGAACAATCTGAGTATCCACTTTCTGAATATTTGCCTCTGTCTGAACCAACTGCATATCTGCTATTTCAAAATCTTCTATACCAATATCATCATCAAAACTCAACCTTTGCTTTTTCTCCCCCTTTTGATGATCATGAAACTCATTATTATCAAACTTTTTTTGAGGTTTTGAACAGGAACATCTTCAGGTTCAGCTTCTGCTAGTGGAACAAGATCAAGTGGTTTAGAAGTTGAAGCCAAAGAAGTACTAAGTGCTTTGAATATAGATTCTTGCATACTCTGCATTTGGTTAAACAGATCTTTTTGAAACTCAGACATAATATCCTTGATCTCCTTTTTATGAGATTCCAAGGATACCTTTACATCATCTATCTTAGTCTCAACAGATTTCATCTTCCCCTCCAACATTGTTTTCAACTCCTTTACCTCATCATTCAGTCCATCCACCTTGTCCTCCAATTTTTTTACTTTTTCCCCCATCACCATGTTTTGTTTCTGAATCTTTACAAATTCAGAAGATTCTAACTGTGAACCTGAACCAACAGATGGTCCAGTTTTCATGTGTCCAGAGGACTCATGGCCTGTAGATAACACTAAGTCATCTTGTACAACAGATGCACATTTTAATGAAGCTTTTATAATGTTCACCTCACCAGGACTTCCATCCAATCCTTGACATCCAAAATTAGGAGTGTCTATGAATGTTTGGTCAGGAATACGAAATTCCTGATTTGTGCAAGTGTTGGAAGGAATTTCAGGCTCAATATGGATAGGAATGTGATATCCAGACTCAATGTGATGAAGAATAGGTTGGGATTTATCACCTCCCTCAAAATGAGTTTGGGATGGTTCCCCTGATTTATGTGAAATAGTAGCAGGTTGAACTGCTTCTGAGTGGGTATAGATGGGTTGTTCAAGATCCACCACTAGGTCCATGGTGATTTTTTCAATATTGGACACCAAGAGTCGTGTCTCAATAGCAGATGTGGTTACCTGGTTAAGATTGGCTAGTACAGAGGCATCTCTTTCTGTTTGAACCTCTGGTGACATTCTCTCATCCTCACCACTCTCATTCTGTTTTTCTTCACATATTCTAACCAAGCTCTCAGAATTTTGCCCCTCATTTCTCTCAGAATGTTCACCCATTTGAACATCCTCCCCCTCTCTAACATTACTAGACCCCTCACCTCTCCTCTCAGGTTGGTCCTCATGGGTAGGGATTTGAGGTACTTCAATTCCCATAGAGGTGCAATAAGCTTTTAAAATCTCACTCTCCCTTGGAATGTAACTCCTAAGTGATCTTGTCAAGAGTTTGTGATTTGGATAATTTTGAATATTAGAAGTAGAAGATATCTTACCCAAATGGAAAATAGGACCATGCTGCTCCTCTGATCTTCTTGGAATGGTTCTGTTTTCTTGCATTGCATACCAAATCACAAGTTGCCAATATCTTATGTAAGGTATATATGACAGGGGTGTATCCTTTGTTTTCTTTTGAATAGCCTTCTGATTTTTCTCAAATGTGTTCTTCATGTCTTCCCAAAGTATAGCAGTATAGTCATAATGCCTATTCTTCACTAAACCTTGAAAAATTTGAAGAATCTGTTTTGAAGCTTGATCTACAGAGCTATTCTTACCTGACAAACACTTATTCACCACATGAAAGAAACATGCCCAAATTGGTGGCAATTTGTTCCTTCTGAAACTACTAAGAGTCCTTAACCCCTCATTGTATCCTAACCTCATAAACTCCGCAATCAATTCTTCTGTTAAAGGTGAGTCTTCAAAGTCTGTCCTTTGTTGTACATCATCTTTTTCTGGTAAATTGAGCATTTCCCTCAGTGCAGGGATTGATAAAGTGATTGTTACTCCTCCAATTTCAGATACAAATCTAATCTCTTCTAACCTAAGATATTTCCACCATTGTTGAATATACTGAACAGGGACAGATTTGTGTCTTGTGAACCATTTCTTGTAGGGATGATATTTGAATAACTCCATTATTATCCTGTGTTCAGGCTTAAATCTATTTTCCTCAAACAATAATACACAATTATTTTCTGACAACTTCAACCATTCTCTTTCAGGAATAATTCTTTCCACTAAATTTGGTCTTCTTGACATTATTGACCCTGCAACACTCTGTTCATGTTCGACATTCATATTTCCCTCATCTGCATTCCCCTCAGATTCAACCATTTCTTCATCTTCTGCATTTATTTCATCGTTTCCTACTGCTTCTTCTTCAATAGGTCTATTTTGAACTTCATCATTGTCCGAACCAGATTCCTCCATTAAAGACTTAGTACTATGCAGAGATATATGACCACTTCTTCGAAATCCAGACATGATTTAAGAAGAAAACAAATTCAAAGAACTCTGGAATGATTCGTATCTCACTTTTTGCTCTGAAATTTGAAAGAATTTGAAAGAGGGAATTTAAGACCTATTTAAAATCCGCGAAGTTGAAAGGTTTGACGGAAAAACGAGGTCAAAGTTATAACGGAGTCAACACATTTGAAAGGCCAAAGAGGATTTAAATGAAATACGTGGCATAATCAACCAAATATGAAGCTGACACGTGTTATTGGATAGAATATTGACACAAGTCAAAGATCTCAATAACACGCTCAGATGATTTTCGTTCCTTTATCGGAGATCTGATTATTCTACTCAGAGTTCTGAGTCCATGATTCAGAAGAATTTGCCTTGTAACCAAACTATTTAAAATCAACTTCTGACAAATGTAAAAGCTTTAATTATTCAGAAGAGGTTTGAACAGATAGAAAATCATTTTATCATCAGAATTCTGTTCACATAGTGATGATTAGTGAAACTCATTTAAAATCTTATATCTGAATAAGAAAATTTTGAGATTCAGATATAGTTTGAACAAGTGAAAAAAAAAATATCATTAAAAGCTTGTTCTTCTTAGAATGATCAGAGATAAGAAATGAAAACAAACCTTTTAATCATCATGAAATGATTTCCAAAAGATATTAATGCTCCCCCTTGACTTTAGCATGTACTTAATAAAGATGAGATGAGATATAAAGAGTAATAGAAATAAATAATCCACAAAAATTGAAGTACTTGTATTTCTCAGAAATGAAATCTTGAAAGTTGGATTTCTAAAGTATTGACGCAGAAGTCTGAACTCAAGAGTCAGAATTCAGAGTACAAGACTCAGAGTTCTGAGTACACTACTCAGAAAATCTTACTTAGCAGGATTTAACATTTCTGAAAATCAACTAACAAGTAAGATCAATTAGTCAGATTAAGCATTCCTATTTTACATATGAGAAATGAGAATCTTTTGTGATCAAGAGGCTTTGTGAACAAGTCAGCCAATTGATACTTTGTATGCACAAAGTGCATCTCTATTGTTCCTTTTTCCACATAGTCCTTTATAAAATGATACCTCACATCTATATGTTTAGTCTTTGAATGTTGAACAGGATTCTGAGTAATGGCAATTGCACTTTCTGAGTCACTGTAGATAGGAATTTTGTTGAGCTGATACCCATAATCCATGAGTTGTGTTCTCATCCACAAAGTTTGAGAGCATGAAGCAGCAGCAACAACGTACTCTGCCTCAGTAGTTGAAGTGGATACACAATTCTGCTTCTTTGATGCCTAACTCACTATCTTATCCCCTAGAAAGTGACAAGCACCAGATGTACTCTTTCTGTCCATTCTACTTCCTGCATGATCAGCATCAGTGAAAGCGGTTAGTTTAAAGTCAGTTTTTGTTTGGATACCATAAACCAAGATCAGGTGTTCCTTTGAGATATCTGAGAATCCTTTTGACAGCCAACATATGTGATTCTTTAGGATTGGATTGAAATCTTGCACAAAAAACATGTAGAAAACATGATGTCTGGCCTACTTGCAGTCAAATATAGTAATGATCCAATCATGCCTCTATAAAGTTTGTTATCTACTGAAACTCCTTTGAGATCAGCATCTAACTTTATGTTTGTTGCCATAGGAGTTCTCATGGAAGCACAATCAGACATTTTGAACTTTTTCAGGATGTCCCTTACATATTTTCCTTGATTTATAAAAATTCCATTTGGTAATTGTTTGACTTGAAGTCCAAGGAAAAAATTAAGTTCACCCATCATGCTCATTTCAAATTCAGATTTCATGATTTTAGAAAAATCATCACATTTTTGCACTTGTAGAGCCAAATATTATGTCATCAACATAAATTTGAACAAGAATCAAATCATCACCTTGTTTCTTTAAAAACAAAGTTGTGTCAATCTTACCTTTCTTGTAACCTGGAGCTTTATCTAAACTATATAGACATGGTCAGGAAATTCTCAATCAACAAAACCTTCAGGTTGATGTACATACACCTCTTCATTAAGTATACCATTCAGAAATGCTGATTTGACATCCATCTGATATACTTTGAAATTCTTGTGAGCAGCATAGGCTAAAAATATCCTGATGGCCTCTATTCTTGCCACTTGTGCAAATGTCTCATCATAATCAATTCCTTCCTGTTGACAGTATCCCTTAGCAACCAATCTTGCCTTGTTTCTGATGACAACACCTGACTCATCCTTTTTATTTCTGAATACCCATTTAGTTCCAATGATAGATTTACCTTCAGGCCGTGGAATGAGTCTCCAGACTTTGTTCCTTTCAAATTGAAGCAATTCCTCTTGCATTGCTGAAATCCAATCTGGATTTTCTAGGGATTCGTTAGCTTTCTTAGGTTCAATAACACTTAGGAAACCTGCAAACGTTGCTTCATTTGCAGTAGCTGATCTGGTTTTTACTCCTGCTGATAGATCACCAATCACATGATGAATGGGATGATTTTAGTCCATTTGTTTGCACTAGGAAGCACATCAATCTCTGTATAATTGTTGTTTGTATCATTCTCATCAACGATAGCTTGTAATTCTGAACTGTCCCCTTGTTCTGATAAATTTGAGTTCAAATCTTGAGCAATGAAGTCAGAGTTATGAGTGACTTGTTCAGAGTTCTGAATACCAGGTTCAGAAGTCTGAATATAAGGTTCAGAATTCTGAGTATCATGGTCAGAATTTTCATTACTTGTATTTATCAGAGTTGGACAGTCATGTCTTCTAAAGAGTATCTAGCCATGGGATCTGAAACAAACCCACCTGTTCTAATACCTGAAGAGTACCAGCAATGGAAATCCGAATGATCCAATTCTTGGATAACATAGATGAAAATCTAATGGTCTCTATCCGTGAAGGTCCTATCGAAGTGTATGTTGATGTCGCTGCAACTCCTGAAACAGAGACAACTCCAGAAATTCCAGCTACAATTACGTTGATGACTTTGGCTGTTCCAGTATACAGCAGAACAGAAAAACAGACATGTTATAGACAAAAGAGCAATTACGTTGATGACTTTGGCTGTTCCAAATGAAGTCCTTAACAGGATTGACAGTGGATCATCTGCCAAGGAAATGTGGGATGAACTGGAAAGACAGATGTTAGGAACTGTGAGGTCTATTCAAGCAAAGTTAAATCAGAGCATTAATGCATATGAAAGGTTCAAGGCTAAAGAGTCAGAAAGTTTGACTCAGACGTACAGTAAATTTTGTACTATTCTGAATGATTTGAGAAGAAATGGGCTGAAGAAAACAAAGTCAGAAATAAATTACAAATTTCTGAACAGTCTAAACTCAGAATGGTCATCATTTGCTATAAGTCTGCAAATGAATAAAGATATGTGTGAAGAAGACCTCAATGATCTGTTCTGTGTTCTAAATCAACATGAAGACTCTGTCAAGTTAGTTGTGGAAGAGAAGAAAAATGTTGTTGATCAGTTAGCATTTTTATCAAAGTCCAAAGTTATCAAAGCACCCAAGAAGACTGCATATCTATCTGAGATACCAAAGCTGAAAGAATCTGACAAGGAAGAAGGATCAGAGGATGATGAAGATATCAAGATAATGGCTGAGAAACTGGCCTTGTTGACAAATACCTTCAACAAGAGGTATGGGAAGGGTAGATTTCAGGGAAATTACAAGAGAGAACAGATGAGTTCAGATTATAAGAAGAGAGAAGACAGAGAAGAAAATAAGTTTGAGAAGAAAGTAGAGAGAAGTGAAGAGAAAAAAGAAGAGAAGGAAGAGAGAAAAGAAAACAATTTGTGTTTCAAGTGTGGAAAATCTGGCCACTATGCTAAGGACTGCAGAGTAAAGATCGTGAAAGATTATGAGTACTATACCAAAAAGGCTCAGCTTGCAAAGAAGAGAGATGATGAGATTGCTATGTTGGCTGAACAGGAGAATTGGCTATACTACAGTTCAGATGAAGATGATCATATTAATTTTTCACAGATGCAAAGTTACATGGCCAAAATGAAGAATGAGGATGATTCTGACTATGAGGATGCTGATTCTGAGTCATCTACTGAGGTACATTCTGCACTTGAAATAGACTTAATGACACAGATTGGTGACATGAACACTGAATTTGTTAATCTTAGAAAACAGATAAAAGGTGAAAGAAGTCTGGTTAACAAATTCAGAATTGAAAAAGAAGTAATAAGAGAACAATGTGAGGAATCTGAGGCTGAGAAACAGAAAGTTAAAAATGAAAATTCTTTATTGTCAAAAAAGCTTTCTGAATTAAAAAATGAATTTTTAAAGATTAAGGATGAAAAGGGTGATTTACAAATAAAATTTGATATGCTATTTGAGGAAAAAAGAATTTATACACCAAAATCAAAGAATTAGAAGATCTAAATTTGAAAAGAGGTCAAACTCAGCAAACATTAAATCTTCTAACAAGTAATGTTAAAGATACAAGATTTTACAATCCAAATAAGGGATTGGGATTGGAAGAAAATGTTGTTTTAAAAAGAGCTCCAGTCAACTTGTATGATTTTGAAAAACTTCAAGTTCCTAAACCAAAAATCCCAGAAATTGTTGAAGTCTTTATCAGACCTGGAAGTTCTATAACAAGTTCTGACAATTTGCAGAAACCAAGCTCTAAAAAGACAAAGGAGATAGTTTCTGATTCAAAAATAGAGAAGTTAGTTGTTTCAGAAGATAAGATTAAGAAAGAAATTCCTAAATCAACAGATGAGAAACCAAAATACAATGACATTAAATTCAAGTATGATTCTTTAAATGTCAGTTACAAAAATAAACATCCAAGTTTTTCACATCATGACATTGAAAGCATATTTGATACAAGTAAGGTTTCTGAAACAGTTAATCAGAAGTCTGAAGCTTCTAGTCAGAACTCTGATTCTTGGAGTCAGAACTCTGAGTCTGAAGGTCAGAAATCTGAGTCTGTTAATCAGAATTCTGATTCAGGTAGTCAGAAGTCTGAGTCAACTGGATTTTCTGAAACAAAGTCAGATGATTTTTCAGAGCTTGAAAAGAGGTTTAATCTTGTAAGTCAAGAACTTGAGGATTTAAGGAAATCTTTTGATGAACTCGAAAATGATTACTGTGATGTGGATGTTAAACTTAATGAAGCTTTAAAAGAAAAGAACATATTTATTCAAAAAATAACAGAGCTTGAGAAACTGAAGACTGAGTATGATCTTTTTAAAATTAATGCTCTAAAAGATAATGATAAATTCCTTAATGAATCAAGTACATATGAAAAAGGTGAATCATCTACTTCTCCTTCTAACAAAAAGGGATTGAATTTTTCAGAAAAAGAGGAAAGCAAAAGGAAAGATGGTGTGAAAAGAGTTTCTGAGATGAATGGATTGGTTCCTGCAACTGTACCAAAAACACAGAGTTATTGTGATAAATGTACTTGTACTTTGAAAACCAGCAATAAAAGTGAAAAGGCTTACGGTACAGATCTGTTGTTACATGCAAAGAAAAATCTTATTTGTGTTCAATGTGAAAGTGATTCATTCCAATATTCTCAGAAATGTCCAATCACAATAACTTTTGTTTCCTATGTAAGAAATGACATTCAGAATACATAAAAGAAAAATGTTTCTGTTCCTCAAACTCAGAAAAGAGAAATAATAAAAGAAGTGAAGCCTCATATTAAAATCACAGGAAAGAATGAAAAAAGGTTTAATGTGAAAGAAAAGAAGGCTGAAACTTCTTCAACATCTAAATTTAAAACTTTTAAGAAGAAATTGAACAATTTTGTGAACAGAAAATGTTCTGACTTCATAAAAGTTCAAGGAAAGTGGTGTTTGAAGAAAGACTTTGAATGGAAAGTCAAAGATACTTTTGTTAAATCAGATAAAAAGGCTAACAAAGAAGGACCCATTCCAAAATGGGTACCTAAATCTAATGATTGTTGTTGCAGGGCTGTCATGTGTGGTTTTTAGATTCAGGAGCTTCAAGACACATGACAGGTCAGAAGTCTTTTCTATCAAATTTCACAGAAAAGGCTGGAGGAGCAGTAAACTTTGGAAATAACAGCAAAGGTCAAGTTAAAGGTTATGGGGATTTAACAAAAGGATATCTGACAATTCAAAAAGTTTTCTATGTTGAAGGCTTACAACATAATCTTTTCAGCATAATCCAGTTTTTAGACAGTCTTTGTCAAATCAAGTTCAAAATAACAGGTTGCATGATTTTAACTGAGAATGATCTTAAAGTCTTCTGGGCCAAAAGACACATGGACTTATTTGTGGTTAATTTTTCAAAAATACAAACATTAAATCCTGTTTGTGTTTTATCAAACTCAATTGTAAATGAATGCTGGCTATGGCACAGAATATGTTCTCATTTAAACTTCAAAGATCTGAATAATCTTGTTGCAAAACATCTGGTTAAAGGATTACCAAAGATTAAATTTGAAAAGGAATCATTATGCTCAGCTTGTGAAATGGGCAAGATGAAAAAGAGTTCTCACAAATTAAAAATGGACTCATCTTGCAAAGCGCCATTGGAAATGATTCATACTGATCTTTGTGGTCCTATTTCAGTTCAGTCTATAGGAGGAAAGAAGTGTATGCTTGTAATTGTTGATGAATATTCCAGATACACAAGGGTTGAATTCCTAAGAGCTAAGTCAGAAGCTGCTACTACATTGATAAACTTTATCAAAAGGATTCAAGTTCTCTTACAGCTTTCAGTCCAGAAAATCAGAAGTGATAATGGAACAGAGTTCAGAAATGAGACTCTTCAGAAGTTTTTAGAAAGTTCTGGGATTTCTCACAATTTCTCTGCCATCAAAACTCCTCAACAAAATGGTGTTGTTGAAAAGAAAAACATGACTCTAGTTGAAGCTGCAAGAACCATGCTGGCTTATTCAAATCTTCCAACTTTCTTATGGGCTGAAGCAATTGCAACTGCTTGCTTTACACAGAACATAACTTTAATCAATAAAAGATTAAACAAGACTGCTTATGAACTGATAAACAAAAGAAAACCATTAATCAAATTCTTTCATATTTTTTGCTGCAGATGCTATGTCCTTAAAGACAGAGAAAATCTTGGTAAGTTTGATAAAAAGGCAGATGAAGGATACTTTGTTGGTTATTCATTAACTCCCAAAGCATTCAGAATCTACAACAGAAGAACCAAGAGGATGATGGAAAGCATCAATGTAACATTTGATGAAGTCAGAATGAAGACTTCTGAACAAGACAGTTCAGAACTCATGCAGAACAGGACAAAAGTGACTTCTGATACAAACTCTAATCCTATTTGTTCAGAACTCAATTCACTGTTTAAGGATGCTTTTCTTGAACTCACTTTTGATTCTTATGCAAAGTTTGAAAACCCTAAGATGATCAATGAAATGAAAAGAAGAACTTCAGAAGTAGTTCAAACAACTGTAATTTCTGATAAAGGTCCATCTGAGGATTGTCCCACTCTGATAAATACAAGTAATGAAAATTCTTAGAAGTAAGGTCAGAAGCTGTGGTGAATGGTTATTATCAGAAGAAAATCCTAAAAAGATGTTGCATAGTGATTTTGTGTTTCCAGCAGAATATGAGGTGAATGAGGTCTTGTTGATCCAAACCCTCAGTGATTTGATAATGACCCTATCTTAAATACTTAGTGAAAATTGTAAGTAAACAATATGTATCAGAGTTTCACTATCGCTGATAAGTACTAAGATCTTACAGTACTGCTGATAGGAACTCTCGCACTTTTAGATTAAACATTCAGCGAACACTGTTCACCATATCGCTGAGTCTGTTCAGTCCTTATGGTGATCGCTGATAAGTTAGTTGTTTACTTATGATCCCTGAAGACAAGATTCACGTCAACAAAGGTTCTACGCTGAAGTCGAAGATCAAGCTCAAGAACCAGCGACAAGTCTCCTAATGAACTGATGCGGATCAGCGAAGACTCAGATTTGTCCACTCAACGTGAAGTATCAAGTACAAGACTTCAGCTATCGCTGAACTTTATCATCTGCTGAATAGTAAATGATAATCGCTGAATCAACGAAAGCTGATCATGAAGTCCTCCGTACAAAGTACTTTTGTCTTAACCTCCCTTGCACGCCACCGTACGAAATGTCAGAAAAGAACCTCCGAAAATCTGAAATCGTACAACCACTCTGACACTACACTGTTCATTCATGCGGCTACTAAGGTTGTCATCAAAGGTCAATGACATGCAACCAATCCGCTAATGACACGTGTAAAGTATATACTGGATTGCATTAAATGCATGCAGTATATAAAGAGATGAACTCACTTCATTTGAAGTAACTTGCTAACTCTGGACAAGTTCAAATCTCTCAAGATAGGATTTTATTAGTAATCTCCTTATCTTTCTTAGTGCAAGAAAACCTTAGTGTTCCAACTTGTTTAGATTTAGGTTTATCCTTAATCTTGTTTCCGCAACAAGCTGTAAATTGTTAATGATTTATCAATAAACAATTTAGAAAAGTAAAATAGTGTGTTTGTATTCAACCCCCCCCCCTTCTACAAACTTGTTTAAGCCTTTCGGGACCAACAAGTGGTATCAGAGCAGATTTGTTTAATCTCATAAACAAGATCTAATCTAAGATATTTTCTCTTCCTTGCTATTATCTGAAAATGGCCAACTCAAACACAAACACTCACTATATCGACAATGGTTCTCTTGCAAAACCCCCTAGATTTTCCAGAGACAACTTCAACTTATGGAAAAATAGGATGACACTCTTCTTAGAAGGTGTAGACCCTACTATACCTTACTATCTTGAAAACGGTCCACACATCCCTGTAACGATTGATCCTGCCGTTCCAGCCACTGCAACTAGAGCTGCTATTCCAGAAAGGCTGATTCCAAAGGAAATCCATCATTGGACCGATGAAGACAAGAAGAAAGTGGCTATAGATACAAAAGCCAGATCCATACTATCCATGGCCCTTCCTGACGAAGTCTACCATTCCGTCATGAACCTGAAATCCTCGAAGGCCATGTGGGACACAATATGTGTTCAGTATGAAGGAACGTCTGAAGTCCAGGATTCAAGAAAGATCAACCTGGTAAGACAATACGAAAGTTTCATCTCTGGTAAGAATGAAACTCTCTCTGAAGTACATCAACGTTTTAACTGCTTAATTATAGATCTTAAAACGGTTGGTAAGGAATATTCTAACTTTGAAGTTCTGACAAAGTTTTTAGAATGTTTACCTGAAAGCTGGGACAATTATTCCATGTGTCTCAAGCTGTCAAAAGATCTAAGATCAATGACACTCGCTACCTTATATGGCACATTGCTGAATCATGAGCAATCTAGCCATCTTAAGAAGAATCTTGTAAAAGATTCCAAAAGCACCCCTGTTGCTTTAATCTCAGAGGAACCTTCTACTCAGCGACCCGTGGTCACTATCACTGAGTTAGAAAGTAACTCTGAAAGATCATCAGATTCTGATTCTTCAGATGATGAATCCTTGGCTCTCCTAACTAAAAAGTTCAGGAGATTCGCCAAGAAGAAAATGTTTAGAAAGAACAAAACTCTTTCTATAGCTGACAAGCCTAAGTCATCAGCTTTTGTTGATAAGGCTACTGCTACTTGTTTTAACTGCGAAAAGACAGGTCATTTCGCTAACGAGTGCAGGTCAAAGAAAACCATGAGACCTTCAGCCTTTACAAAGAAATCCTTTGTTCCAAGGAATAAAGACGACAAATACTTAAAGCTGAAGGAGAAGTATGCAAAGCTGAAAAGCTTTAAGAAGAAGGGAAAAGGCCTAATGGCTGACTATGATTGGGCTGCTTCTGATGAAGAAGCCTCATCATCTGATTCTGAAGATGATGAAGCAAATCAATGTCTCATGGCCAAGATTGAAGAAGAGGAAGAAAGTTCAGACATTCCCTCCACTTCAACATCTGCCATTCAGGTATCACCTTCCTTCTTTACCAATATTGTAAATATTGATGAAGCTGATAGTCTCCGTAAAATCGAACTACTGACTAGAAGCTTATACGAAGCCATGAACGGCAAAGCTGTGGTTGAAAACCAAAATCTTGATCTCGCTGAAAAGCTTAAAAATTGCCACCTTCAAATAGAAAAGCTTTCTAAATTTGAAGAAGATTTTAAAGATCAAGTCCATTTAAATCAGCTAGTCAAAATTGAACGAGCGGAAGCTATCGCTGCATTAAAAGCTGAACAAGCTACTGTTGAAGGATGGTGTAATTCTTCAACAAAGATCACTGAGATAATTAAGGCTCAGATTCCTCTGAGTGATAAACGTGGTCTGGGTTATAAATATGATACTCCAATACCAACCACTGAACGTTCAATGCTTAAATTTGGAACGTTCGTATCCTCAGTAGCTGACACTTCTTCATCTCAGTACTCCTCGTCGATTACACCAATCCCTGAGGAAACTCCTACCTCCTCAAAAGGTAAGGAGAAAATGGTTTATTCAAAACCTACCTCTGTCTCTAAAGATAAAGGTAAAGGAATTGTAATTTATCAAAATCCTCAGAAGGGTACTTTAGTACCTAAGCTGAATGCTTCCAAAGCCTTAGTGATTCATTCATCTGGTTCTAGAAATCAGACCTCTGGATCAGTTCAGCGACCTACTCCTAGACTCAGAGTAGATGTCCTTGGTAAGAAATCTGAAGAACTGAATGTTCGTCCTATTTCAAAAACCAATAGTGTACTTGGTGCTGGCACTTCTAATTCCAAATTAAAAGCTCAGCACACAAGTGGTCCTAGAACTAATTTTAGTTATAGGAAATGTTATCACTGTGGACTTACCGATCATATTGCAAGTAAGTGTCCCACAGCCACCAAAGCTGATAAGATAGCTAAGGTGAAGATAGCACCAAAGAAGACCAAACCAGTTGCAAGTCAGGTCAAGGTGACTCATACCGCTGAGGTCAAGAAATTGACCAAAGTGAAGAAAGACAAAGCTGAATCTTCAAATGCTGCGAAGACTGCTGAACCCATTCCAACCACTTCCACTGACAAACGCGTATACATGGTGAAGTGGGTACCCAAGCAAAACTAATCTTCCTTTGTATTGCAGGTTAAGAAGGGTATCTGGTATCTCGATAGCGGATGCTCTAGACACATGACTGGAAAGAAAAGCCTGCTCGCTGAATACAAGGAAGAGAAGGGTCCCTCTGTAACTTTCGGTGGAAATGGAAAAGGACACACCCGAGGGTATGGTGTACTTTCAAATGGTACAACATCCTTCAGAAGAGTCGCATATGTTGAAGGGCTGAAGCATAATCTTCTGAGCATCAGTCAGCTTTGCGACATGGATAACAAAGTGATTTTCACCAAGGAATCCTGCTTTGTCTCTGACAAAAAGGAGAAGATAGCTCTCAGCGGTTATCGTTTGGAAAATGTTTACGTTATAAACATGGACTCAACAACCACTGAGAACTCCTGTTTCTTCTCAAAGGCATCTTCTGATGTCAACTGGCTATGGCACAAGAGACTCTCACATCTCAACTTCAAGACACTGAATACTCTTTCATCCAAAGAGTTAGTCACTGGTCTACCTCAACATTCATATGCCAAAGAATCCTTATGTTCAGCGTGTGAAAAAGGGAAGCAGACCAAGGCAAGCTTTAAGTCCAAGCAAGTTTCCTCAGTGTCATCTCCTCTTCAACTACTCCATATGGATTTGTTTGGCCCCGTTAACAAACAATCCATCGCTGGAAAGAAATATACGCTGGTCATAGTTGATGAATTCTCTCGTTATACATGGGTAATGTTTCTCCGTTCTAAGAGTGACACCCCTGAAGAACTCATCACCTTTGTTCGGAAGATGGAAACTCTGAACAATATGACTGTTCGCTCAATAAGGAGTGATCATGGAACTGAATTCAAAAACAGTTCTCTTGATTCCTTCCTTGAGAGCAAGGGTATTTCTCATAACTTTTCGTCAGTGAGAACACCACAACAAAACGAAGTCGCTGAAAGAAGAAATAGAACAATTATTGAAGCTGCACGTTCAATGCTCAGCGATTCTCACCTGCCTACTCAGTTTTGGGCAGAAGATGTCAACACGGCTTGTTTTACGCAAAACAGGTCGATGATAGTCAAAAGATTCAAAAAGACAGCCTATGAACTCTTTCATGGGAGAAAGCCTTCAATCAGCTTTCTTCACATCTTTGGTTGTCAGTGTTTCATACTGAACAACAGAGATGCCCTTGGAAAGTTTGATCCTAAGGCTGATGATGGAATCTTTCTTGGATACTCCTCAGTTTCCAAAGCCTTCAGAGTCTTCAACCGAAGAAGACAAACTGTAGAAGAAACTATTCACGTCACGTTTGACGAATCCCGTTCAGCGAACTCTAAACCGAACGCTGATACAGAAGAACTGAATCAATGGATGTTTTCTCATCTTGGTGATTCAGAAGATGTTCCCACTACTCATACTCATACAACTGAAAATGATGGTCCTACTATCATTCCCAATATGCAGAATAGTGAAGCTGAAACATCTTGGGTCTCAGCTGTTCCTATAAATACTATACCCGCAGTTGATCCAAATGTCTCAGAAATTCCATCTATTTCTCAGCAATCAGTGAATGAAGTGACAAATGCAAGCATTCCTCTCTTAGCTGATTATCCAGAAGTAGCTGAAGCCTCATCTTCAGTTTCTCCAGTTCAGACTGCGTCAGCGACGCATGCTCCGGCTCAGCGATGGACTGTAAATCACCCAATCGATCAAATTCTTGGTGATCCCAACGCTGGTATTCAGACTCGTAGAAGTGCAGGTAATATTTGTTTATTTGTTAACTTTATTTCTCTAACTGAACCAAAGAAAATAGATGATGCCCTCAGAGATCCAAACTGGGTCAGCGCTATGCAAGAAGAGCTGACTGAATTCGAAAGAAACAAAGTTTGGAAACTTGTTCGGAGACCAACTGACAAAACAGTGATAGGCACTAAGTGGGTCTATCGAAACAAGTTGGACGAACATGGCACTGTAACTCGCAACAAAGCTCGTCTTGTTGCTCAGGGATACAGACAAGAGGAAGGTATAGATTATGACGAAACCTTTGCTCCTGTAGCAAGACTTGAATCTATTCGTCTTTTCTTAGCATATGCTGTACACAAAAACTTCACTGTACATCAAATGGATGTTAAGTCAGCGTTTCTAAATGGAAAGCTGAATGAAGAAGTTTATGTGGAACAACCTCCAGGATTCTCAGATCCTAAGCGTCCAGGTTATGTTTATAAGCTGGATAAGGCACTTTATGGCTTGAAGCAAGCTCCTCGTGCATGGTATGACACTCTTTCTACGTATCTCCACCTTGAAAAATTTGAGAGAGGTAAGATTGACAAAACTTTGTTTTTTAGAAAAATAAAAGGTCATATCATTTTAGTTCAAATATATGTTGATGACATTATATTTGGTTCTACTAACCCTGAGCTTTGTACTCGTTTCGCTGATAGAATGAAAGATGAGTATAAAATGAGTATGATGGGTGAACTAACATATTTCCTTGGTCTTCAGATTAAGCAAACTGAAAAAGGAACTTTTATAAATCAGGGAAAGTATGTTAAAGATATGCTGAAAAAATTCGACTTAACTGAAAGTTCAGCTATGAAAACCCCTATGGCACCACCGCTGATACTTGATAAGGACACAAAGGGTGTTCCTATCAATGTCACGCTGTACCGTGGGATGATCGGCTCACTACTGTATCTTACAGCTAGCCGACCCGATATTATGTTTGCAACATGTCTGTGCGCACGATATCAAGCTGAACCTAAGATATCTCATATGAAAGTTGTAAAGCGAATCTTTCGATATCTTAAGGGTACAGCGAATCTAGGTCTTTGGTATCCCAAAGATTCAGGATTCGATCTAACCGCCTATTCAGACAGTGATTTTGCAGGTTGCAAAATGGATAGGAAAAGCACCACAGGAGGATGTCAGCTCCTGGGTGGAAAGCTGGTAAGTTGGACAAGTAAGAAGCAAAACTCGGTGTCCACTTCCATAGCTGAAGCTGAGTATGTAGCCGCTGGAAGCTGCTGTTCTCAAGTCTTGTGGATGAGAAATCAACTACTAGACTATGATCTTCAGCTCTCCAAAATTCCAATCTATTGCGACAGCACAAGTGCCATCGCTATAGCAAACAATCCAGTGCTACACTCAAAGACAAAACACATAGAAATCAGATATCATTTTATCAGAGATCATGTGATGAATGGTGATATAGAACTTCATTTTATCCCAACTGATTATCAGTTAGCTGATTTGTTTACCAAACCTCTTGATGAGACAAGATTCAACTTTCTCATCAGCGAGCTTGGAATGCTGAACTTTGAAGGATAAATCTTCAGCGGTTCACATTTAATCAGCGATACGTTTATACATTCTTGTATAGGCTCTGGATAAAATAAACTAGTACAATCCATTTCATCATCTTCTCTCTGAATAAATTGGGTTAAACTGATATCAAGGTATGTTTTCTCTGACAAAACGCATGAAAATGCAAGATTTCAAATTCTTTCATCGCTGAATAATATTTTGAAATTTCTTAAAACCCTCACTGATATTTCTATTCAGTGCTTCATATTTTTCAAAGAGTCCCTGAGTTTTTCTTTCAAAACCTCAGAGACAACGAAAGAATGTGAAAGGACAGTTGTGACGTCATTGCAACGGATAACACCAGGCACGTTTCTTTTTCTGACACACGTTTGCACGTTTCGTTGTCTATCCAATCAAATGCAAACACGTGTCCGTGTCATGATGAAAAACTTTCCCGCTCAAGTTTTTCTCTCTCTACTCTCTTCCTATATAAACTCTCTCAAAGTTTATATTTGTCTTTTATGCGAATCAATCTTTCTCCGCAAGAAAAGAACACTGTTGCATTTTGTGCTCTCGATCTTCAAGAACTGTTCATCATCTTCTTCATCAAACTCAAGGTCAATATGTTCTTATCTTTTATCAAATGCAAATAACTTGTTTTCGATCTTATCATTGTTTTACACAAGATCAAACAAAAGAACTCAAAAATAAAATCATTTTCTTTCATGGTTTTATAAACACAACCATTTCATGGTTGTTCTTCAAGTTTTAAATCTAAAATCTTAAACTTGTTCTTCTTTCGTATCCATTTTTTTAAAAAAAACTGGAATACAAGGCTTATAGGTGTTATATTCGTTTTTTTAAAAAAAAAAAAACAAGAAAAACCCTAATCTTCATTAAGACTTTTTTTGTTTGAATGAAATGGACAAAATTTGAAAAATCTTAATGGAAATTCTCTTTCCACATTAAGATATTTCTTATTTGTTAACATCTTTGGTGGAACTGATAATACAGTGAAATGGCAACTTCAAAGCTGAATGTTACCGCTGAGTCCATCTCCAGTGATTCTGAGGAACTGGAAATCACCAAAGCTCCTCAGGTTAAGTTTGAGCTGGATCAACTAGACTGGACAAAGGCAAACAACCTTTCAGCGCTTCTCGAGTTTCCTCCTCGGAAGCAGGTATCCCATCTAGACGACGCTGTGATTTTTTTGAAGAATAGCCCCATATACACAGCACTGACAATCACACCTCCTGCTAGTCAGCGTCTATTATCCCAATTCTGGTACTCTGCCAGACACACCAACCTACCCTCAGCCAAAGATCCATCTAAAACCATCGACTGCATACTCAGCGATACTGAGTATGGCACCATCAAGATAACCCCCGCAATAATCCGTAAAGCTCTGAAATTCCCTAACGCTACCTCAGAAAATCCTTTCATTCCATTTCCTGACCACAAGAAGCACGCTGACAGGGAAGAAATCATTGCTTTCCTTGATGCGATGGGTTACATCTGGGAGACTGGAAGAGACAAGCTACCTGAGAAGAAGCTGACGCTGATAAAGAAATCCAAGATGCCCAGCGAGATGAACTTCATCTTCGCTCACCTGATCAGCTGCATGACAGCGAAATCCGGATCTTCTGATCAAGCCGCTCAACCTCAGCAGGCCATGGGTTACGCACTGCTGAAAGGTCTCAACATTGACTGGGCCTCCATCATCTATGAAGACCTCATTCAACGTGTTGATTCTGCCGCTGACCGACCAGCATGGGTTCCTTACCCGCGATTCATCAGCGCCATCTTTCAATATGGCCTGAAGGACAGCTATCCTGAGGAGGGTGATCTGAAACTCTCTCAGATTGGCCCTAAAGTTCTCGACTTCAAGCCTGTCGCCAACGAGGTACGTCTCTCTACTCTTCTCACTCTTCTTAATTCTCCGCTTTCTGTGGCTCCTTCAGCGACAATACCCATCGCTGATACCCCGGCCACAAAATCCATTCCTTCTAAGAAAAGGAAACAATCTCTTACCCCTCTTGATTCCAAAAGGATCAAGAAAACCAAGGAGCAACCCCAGCAGTTGCATGCTGAAGACTCCTCAGCTCATTCTGAAGAGCTGAAGGAAAGTTCCGTGGTACGCTCTGCCACACCAATTCAAGCCATCCCTTCTAAACCTACTTCAGCGTCCCTAAACGCTGAGGTTAGAACTTTGGAATCTACCCAACCTTCGTCAGTCTCTCAAAAGACTGATGAAGTACTTCTCAGCGAATCCAACGCTGAACTTGAACCCCAACCCCAATTCTTATCCTTCGCTCCTCCCTCTACTTCTTTGGACACTCCTCCAGTCAAAACTGGAGATGCCATCATTCAAGAAGCCGTTGAAGCTTCTCAGCGAATGACGAAGAAAGGACCTGCAGAGATCTCCATTCCTCACGGAACTTTTGAGGGAGATATGGAACACTATGGAGGGACTCGAAACTTTGATGAGTTCGTCAACGCTCCTGCAGGTACAGATCCCACCTTAAACACTGTAACTAAACCTGAAACTTCTGAGCTTTCCTTTGTTCACAAGTACTTATATGTTACAGGTCCTTTTTTTGGGAGACATCAACCAGTCTCTGAAGTCTATGGAGATGAAACTTACGGATCTCACCACCGGTCTATCAAATAACTCTACAGCTGTAACAAACGCTGGAGAGAATCTGACGAAGCTGACTACTGTGGTGGAAAAGAAGGCCTCCTCTGATGACATCAAAGATCTTGATAAAACTCTCGCCGACTTTGCCAAAGTGCTCTCCGACATCTACACTGACTACACCAACCTCAAATCATCAGTTTCCACCATTTCCAGCGAAGTTACAACGCTGAAGAAATCGGTTGGTACACTCGAAGGTGATATGTCAGTGGTCAAGACCGACTTGGGCTCAGTGAAGACCGACCTTGGTTCCGTCAAGACAATGATCGAGACGCTGGTGAACAAGGCAAATAATCCAGCTCCTGCTCCGGCCCCTGCACCTGTTTTGGACTCATTCACCGCAGAGGATCGCCAAGAGCTGAAAAAAAATCACGCCTGCTATTTCTGGCCTAGAAGACAGAATAGCTAAGCTTGAAGGTTGTGTGAAAATCTCTGGCCCAGAAGACAGAGACAACACCAATGCTGAATCTACCCATTCCTCCCCCGCCCATCATGAGAAAGAGGGGGAGAAGAGCGCTGAACAGGAGAAGAGCGCTGAAGACCTTTCCCATGATGAATCTATCAGGGGAGAGGGTAATGAAGATCGGATTACTGGACCTCAGGGAGATGAAAACCCTGAGGGAACCGAGAACCTCGCCTCTATATCTGAGGGGGAGCAACTCGATGAAGATGCTGAGGAATCTGAAGCAGAAGAAGACGAAGACTTCGACATCCCTGAAGCTGAACCATCCTCCTCTCCAAGGAACGATGATGATGATGATGAAGATGACGATGATTTCTTTGTTGTCAAACCTGCTCCTCGAACCAAAGCTCTTAAAGGTATTTCAATAAAAGAACCTTCAGGGGAGAAGACAAAGACAAAGCACTCAGCCTCTGGCGCTGAGAAAAGCAAAGACAAAGGCATCGCTGAAGATGATAATCTGGCGATCCTACTTGCAAAGCCGATTTGTCAGGTACACTAAACTTATTTTTCCTTCCCTGATCATCTATGAAAAATCAGTTATCCATTCCACAAACACCATACACATCCACATTTTTTTTCTATCTTTTCTACCCAAGTTCTTCTACCCAGTTCTTATTTGTAAGATCGCTGCGTTTCAGCTAGTCCTCTCCCCTGTTTGAGGATATCGCTTAAAGATCTGTTGCGACTTCACCAATAATTCCAGCTAACGCTGAAGACATAATCCCAGTCTTAGATTTAATCTCTGAGACTGATGAACCAGAAGAACAACCTCTCTCGCACAGAAACAGACTTTCCTCAGTTGCTCAAAGGCTGAGTGAAGAAGATCAAAAGAGGAGAGAAGAAATGATAAAGCGATTCGAGGATCAGCGAATCATCCTAAGGCGCGATCAACTACCTTCAGTTCCTCCTAAGTTCAGAATTTCAAAAGCTGAATACCAAGATCATCTCAGAGCTGAACGCCTCATCGCTGAAAGGAAGGAAGCTGAAGATAAAGACAGAGAATACGCCATCAAGCTCACTCAAGAATCTGTCAAAGACCCCAAGCTGAAGCGTATTCCCATTCAAATCCAACGAAAGCTTTGGGAACAAGCCCAGAAGATCGTGGAAAAGAAAGCTGAAGTTTCTCAGACCACCCTGATCTGGTGTAAAGAGAAAATCCACTTCAGATATCGTCCAGCGAAGATCAACAAGGTATTCATCTCTGGAAGAACCTCCGTCGGAGTACCTATTGTTGACATCAAACTGTTCAGAGAAGATGACTCATCTGAAACCTTTCGTGCTGACACTGTAAAAAGGTATGGTCTCTCTGAATGGCTGGAGATGAGGTTAGCTATCCAACCGTCAAAATCTAAGTACAAGGATCATTTCGAAAAGCTGATAAACAGACAGATCGATTTGATATCTTCTTGTGTGGATATTCCTCCTGTTCCTGATCTAAAGCCGAAAAGAAAAAAGGACTCTCCAAGGAAGAAACGTCAAGATTCAAACTCAGGTCCTGTCATACGAAATGAAACTGGAATTGGTTTCTCTCGCGCTGAAGTACTTCGTCCTGATCCTGATCTATCTGCCCTTGATGTCTCTTTGCCACCATGTGAACTTTTCGTCCCTGGTAAAGTCATCAGTAATCCTTATGGAATATTCTTTCTTGACTACGACGGACGTAAATGCTTTCAACGGATCGCTGAGCTTCCAATCACTCCAATCGAACAGCTCAAAGATCTCATCTACTGGTGCGACTTCAGAAAAGACATTCAGGCACGACACCTAAAACCCTTGATTTTTGAAGCTGCTCTGAAGCTAAAGAATAAAGGAGAAAAGGTTCCTGACTGGATGATTCCAACTGAAAAGACAACCCTTGATGAACTTCTCATTAAGGAAGAACCCTTTGAAGGCTGACAACAATCACCATTTTCTCTATTGTATCAGTCATCCTTCAGTACTTGTAATTTATTTCGCTTGTACTTGTAATCTTTCTTATTCATATTGTAACCTGATTCAAAGATTTAAAGAAAGATTTCAGCGAATGTACTTTACTCCATCAGTACTGAAAAGATCCCAGAAAACAGTAAAAGGGACAAATATTTTATGAGTTCTTTTTATCCTTATGTTTTCATTAAATAGCAATTCTCTCTGTTGCTATGTCATAATCAAATAGGGGGAGATTGTTGATCCAAACCCTCAGTGATTTGATAATGACCCTATCTTAAATACTTAGTGAAAATTGTAAGTAAACAATATGTATCAGAGTTTCACTATCGCTGATAAGTACTAAGATCTTACAGTACTGCTGATAGGAACTCTCGCACTTTTAGATTAAACATTCAGCGAACACTGTTCACCATATCGCTGAGTCTGTTCAGTCCTTATGGTGATCGCTGATAAGTTAGTTGTTTACTTATGATCCCTGAAGACAAGATTCACGTCAACAAAGGTTCTACGATGAAGTCGAAGATCAAGCTCAAGAACCAGCGACAAGTCTCCTAATGAACTGATGCGGATCAGCGAAGACTCAGATTTGTCCACTCAACGTGAAGTATCAAGTACAAGACTTCAGCTATCGCTGAACTTTATCATCTGCTGAATAGTAAATGATAATCGCTGAATCAACGAAAGCTGATCATGAAGTCCTCCGTACAAAGTACTTTTGTCTTAACCTCCCTTGCACGCCACCGTACGAAATGTCAGAAAAGAACCTCCGAAAATCTGAAATCGTACAACCACTCTGACACTACACTGTTCATTCATGCGGCTACTAAGGTTGTCATCAAAGGTCAATGACATGCAACCAATCCGCTAATGACACGTGTAAAGTATATACTGGATTGCATTAAATGCATGCAGTATATAAAGAGATGAACTCACTTCATTTGAAGTAACTTGCTAACTCTGGACAAGTTCAAATCTCTCAAGATAGGATTTTATTAGTAATCTCCTTATCTTTCTTAGTGCAAGAAAACCTTAGTGTTCCAACTTGTTTAGATTTAGGTTTATCCTTAATCTTGTTTCCGCAACAAGCTGTAAATTGTTAATGATTTATCAATAAACAATTTAGAAAAGTAAAATAGTGTGTTTGTATTCAACCCCCCCCCCCCCCCCTTCTACAAACTTGTTTAAGCCTTTCGGGACCAACAGGTCTTTTCAGAAGAAAATTGAAGAAGAAATTCAAGAGACAACTCCTCAGAATGATCAAATGACAAGTATTGATCAACCTGAACAGTCAGAACCAAAAGAAGATGAAAGATCTGTAGATGTGAATGGGTATTTTCTGGAGTTTGATCTGCCAAACTTCTTTAATCCAAGTGAAGTAAATTTTCTAAGTGTATATCATGACAAACCAAAAGAGACTCAGATCTGGTTGGCTGAGAAGTCAAGATGTCTTGGAAAACCAAAGAAAGATGTGTATTCAGATTTTCTAATCACTGGGATCAGAGAACTAAAGATCAAGCAGTTCAGAAAGCAAGAATACTTATCCTTTGAAGTATTAAGAGAAGATGGAAAGGTGTACTATTTTACTGATGCAGACTTTGAAAAGCTATCAGTAATGGATTTCTACAGACTACACAGTATGTTGTGCTTCAAAGAATCAAGCAAAGATAAGAATGAAAGGAAGGCAAGGAGTGTAGTGATTGAAGCTATGTTTTACATCCTAAGATGGCATTGTTATACAGATTTTCAAATAGCTCTGTATCTACAAAGGCTAAGTGTCTATCTTTCAAGACCCATCACAGATCATGATCAGAAACAAGTATTAAGAACTGGAAGTGTGTCCAGACATCCAGAATTGGGAGTCTTTTTGAAAAACAAGAGTGAAAAGATCTTTTTCAGAGCAAAGGAGACTGCAAAATATAGCTCTGGAACTTTGAGATTCATCAAGCATAATTTGGAGAAAAAGGTGTTGAAGGTGAAGCAAGCTAATATGACTCAAGAAGTGATCACTCAGCAAGTTGAAACTATTCAGGAAATTATTAATAGAATTGACAAGAGACTTACTCAGAGAAATGTGTTGTTACAGAAAATTGTTCCTGCATTGAAAGAGCTTGGTGATACAAAGTATAAGTTTATTTGACAAAAAGGGGGAGATTGTTAGATCTGTGTTTTGTCAATAAACCAAGTGTTGAATTCTGATAAGAAGGCTCAGAAGTTCTGAAGAGAAGAGTCAGAGTTCTGACCAAGAAGGCTCAGAAGGAATGCTATGATAGTTTGCTAAGTATTGAAGTCTGAGAAGAAGAGTCAGAAGTTCTGAGAAGCTTTATCAGATGAATGTTCAGAAGTTCTGAACAACCTGTTCAGAACTCATAACTAGATACTTTCCTTTGTACTTAGTTAACTAATTAGGACACATGTATTGTTCCTATTAGTCTTTCTTATATGTACTGTAGCTTTAGTGTTTCCGTTGTAGTATATATAGGAGTTAGCAACTGTAAGCTAACTAATCTTTGACATAACTTTTCCCGCATATTATTGTATACATATTTTGTAATCTTTGAGATACGCTCTCTCTAAGATCTGTAAATCTGTTCTTCATTGAATACAAGTGTTCTTGATCAAATTACTTCTCAATTACTATTCTATTCATTGTTATATTGATTGTAAGATTGGATCCTGAACTTACAGGAAGCGACTTCGTCCTGACGAGGACATAGTCAGTCAAGAGGGATGAAGACAACGCAAAGTTGATCTCCATAAAATCCCCATCATTCTCTCCCGTCTTTACACCTCGCCCCCGTCGGCTGACGAAAGGGTCGACGTGGTAGCAGAAGACATCGTCGGCAGATGCGCAGAATCCTCGGACATCGCGTTTATCGCAACCAACATCGTCATCGATTTGGGTATCATAGCCCACAGTAGATCATCAGTCACCGAAGATTTGGAAAAAATTGAGATTCTAGAAAAGATGACTTTTCGAAAGCTTAAAGAAAACAATCCATTTTGATCTCTATTTATGCAGAAAATCATGACAGGTCGAGCCCTTCAAAAGATCGACACGCATCCCCGACTTTCATATGCCCCAGTAAATCACCGACACCTGGCATCGACAGCTGGAAAGCATCATCGTACGTCAGCATGACGTCACGACCTCGTTTCTCTTTCGACTTCTCGTTCAATTAGAAGCGGACTAGTCTAGTTCCACGACAACCAGGTAAGTCCCTCAACCCAGGTCACAAGTATTCAACAAGCAAAATTTAAAACTTAAATTTGACATTCAATTTACAAAATTTGGGGGCAAACTGTTTGGGCAAAAAATCACGTCGTACGACCACGACTAGAGCAGGTAAGATGCACGTTATAATCCAAATCTTGTATTAAGATAAGGTCTCGACAAGAACCCAGAAAACATCCATCGCCTCCCGTAAAAGGTAAGTCGTACGTCTCCCATGACGCCCGACCATAGCATCGCCCGTCCCGTACAACCATCGCGTAAGATCATTGCACCTTCGACCAAAGCTAACGTTAACCTTGACTGTTACGTTTGTACACTTGATTAAATGCAGGAGTCAAAGCCATTAACAGCCGGCAGCCGTAACAGACGGAGACTATTATGAACATTCATTTCGGCAACCGTTTCCGACCGTTGTAGCCGTTAAAGAGAGCATTCATGGACTTAATTAATGATGCGGAGACTATAAATACTGAGTTCAAGCAATCATTTCAGGACATCTGAGACAACACAGAAGAACTCTACAGCAAATTCAAGTGAAGCATTCTCTCTCGAAGAACTCACTCTCGACTCACGACGACAGCTTTCGGCCAACAGTTATTTACACTTTGTATTCACACAACAAACACCTGTTTTTACATTCAAACATTTGTACTTTACATTTCGAAGAATTTCCTTCATTTGTATTGTAATCCTCGTACGACCGACGCCAGTACCAAGGACATCTCCCCTGATTGGCGATCATAGTATAGCGACGACACCCACTGTCGTCCGCTGGTTTTTTCCTCGTTTGAGGTTTTTCCTGCGTCATCAAATCACTTGTTCCCATTATTTTTATCCTCGTCGCACGTCTCGTCGAAAGATTCTTTCTTTAGTTGTTTAAGTCCACATCGACCTTAAGTTGTCCCTTTGGTGCGATTTTTGGCATTAACATTAACCAACGACCAACCTCTGACATTGTTTTATCGCAGGGTCGCACGACACCAGTTATTAAGTATATCGTATGACTTCAGCACACTTTCGCAGAATCGCACGACATAAGCAACCAGGTCTATTTTTAAGACTTGACCACCTTATCACATGGACGCATGATACAAGTTCATCGCACGATTTAATCATACGATCATAAGGCCTAACGACCCCACGATCTGAGTTTTTTAACTTAGAAGAATTCCAGTGTTTTGGATGAATGCTTTAATCGCATGTACCTATGTTTGTTTTACACGATTTAAATATCTTACGATTTATGTTTTAATCGTTATATTTCAATAGATGCCTATGTCGCACGTCTCTATATTCATTTCTATATGATGCGTAATGAAGCTCACGATTGATATTGAATATATATTCGAAAGATATGTGAGACAAAGTCATGCACAAGTTCAAAATAAAAATAAAATCCATTTATCATCCGTTTATTACATTGAACGTCTCGACCACCAACGGTCGACCGTTAAAAACAAAACTAAAATTTTTTCTAAGGTAGAGGAGGATCGGCAGTTGCGTCTTTGCAAGAGGCTTCGCCCTTTGAACCTTCGTCCACCTCCTCCTCGTCGGCCTCCTTCTCGTTGTCTGAGTCGAGATCCCTCTCAGTCCCGACAGTCGGAAAAAAGAACGTCAATTCATCCGACGCTGAGGCAAGGGGATTCTTCCCCAACAGATGCTGCCGCATGATCGCCGCCCGGGCGGTCAATCGAGCCAAAGCAAAGACGAACTTAGCCTCATCCTTAAGCTCCTTCACTTCTCCTTCCAACTTCGCCACCCTAGACTTGGACTCCTCGGCTTCTTTTTCACGATCTGCCAAGGACTCCTTAGTCTTGTCTAGTTCTGCTCTTTGTTCGGCGATCAAAGACAGGGACTGCTTCAGACGAAAGTTCGCCTCGTCCCTTGCGCGTCCAACGGCCTCTGACTCGTTCAGGGCATCATCGAGCCATATGGACATCTCCTCGGCACTTGCCAGAGCAGACTTCTCCCTCTCCAACGCCGCGTTCTCCCTCTCAAGAGCAGAAGACACTAGGCCTTCTATCTTTGTTGTTTCCGCGTGTAGAGCCAAGGAAGACAGGAATGCCTGTAAAACGCAAAAAGAATTATCAATGGACACTCGACAAAGTTAACAACGACAAAATAAAACTAGTCTTGAAAGAAAGACTTACCATGAACGCCAGTCCGGCAACATGGGATCTCGTATCCTCGATCGAGACTCCCCGGAAGCGCTCCCTAAAAGAGGGGAGATGATACTCTCCCAGATGGGGAAACAACGTCATCCCATCTAGGACGTTATCCGCCATGAAGTTTGACGGCAACGTAAAGTTGACCGTCATAACCTCAGCCACCTCCGTCGCGTGACCCTTGCCCTTGTTGGCCGACAAAGGGATCGACGTGACAGTAGGAGACACAACCGTTTCCGCCGGAGGCGCAGAACTGACAGGTATTGCGTCGATTGCATCAGAAGACGTCCTCGTCTTCCCAGCAGATGCGATCGACACCTTCGCCTTCTCAGGCATGACGACTCTCGACGAGTTGCCCGACTTCGAAGACGATTCCCTCGGGATGGACATCTTCGTCCTCTTCAGGACCCCCGACCCAGTTGTCGGGGCCTCCTTCCTCTTTTCTCTCGCCTTACGAGCCATTTCGGCTTGGGCCGCCCTCTTGGCCATCGCAGACGATGCTTTCGGCTGTGATTCTCCTGTAAAGAAAGAAAGGAAGAACGATTAAGCGATTGAAAAATGGAAGAGAGCAAGTCGAAGCAGAAGGGTCAAAGCTACACTCACCAGTCATCACTTCTTCTACTTCTTCTTCTTCTCTCGACTCTTCTTCATCCTCCTCTGTCTTCTCTCCCTCCTCCTCTTCCTCTAGTATCTCCTGGCGATTTTCACCCAAGAAGACCAAGTCGTCGTCCTCTTCTATCAGATGACGTATGACGAACGAGCGGTCGTCGGTGCTAAGTTCCAAGAACTTCTCGATCTTAGCCTTGGAATCGTCTTCGGGCTTCACGTCCTCGAGTTTAATGTTTGGAGGCACATAAGAGGGAAATGTTAGTTGAGAAACAAAGTAATAAAGGTAATAAAAAACGCTTGACCAAAGCCAAAAACTCACCCGCCATGTTCCAGCCAGACCTAATCCAGTCGGGGTCCAGCGTCGCTACCCACACGAATGCGTACCTGGTCTTCCATTTGCGGTCGTTGACCGCAGTTTTCAGAACTAAGGTACGATCGCCCTTGTGTTTTGAGAACAGGCTATAGCGACGGTACCCGTCCATCTTGACCTAATAGGCTGTCAAGACGTCGTTCACTTTCATCGGCGACTCCTAATTCGAGGTAAGTCGCTCGATGACCTGGATAACATGCCAAAACTGGGGCACTAGTTGCCCCGACGAGCGGTCGAACTCGCACATGAAGGATTTGGCTAGAGGCAAATAGTGCCATTGGAAGCCTATCTTAAATGGGTAATCGTATATCACGACGTACCCATCAGGACACATCTCCGGTCAAATCTGACCGGCCTTGCTCAATGAAATCCTCGCAGGGATTCTTGCTAATTTCCTAAGGGAATCTAGATCGTCTTGATCCCTAATGGAACTCTTTGGTTCAGTGGACATGGCTAACCCTGTTAACCAAATACGCAGGCCTGAAAAACCCCAGATATCCCAGTTTTTCCTAGGTTTTCTCGCAATAGACTTATGACGCATACAAGTGAATGAGGAATCGTACCTTATATAGGTGCTCTAAAACCTCGAAAAACTCTAAGTATAATAAAGATTTTGTAGGTTTGGAAGTGATTCGCTGAAAAATGGCAAGAAATCGAGAAGAAAATCTCACTCTAAAAACTCTCTGAAAGCGTAAACTAGAAAAGATCCACTAAGGGTCGTTATTTATACGATTGATCATGTCAGATCGAATCACTAAATGATCGACACGTATCCATGTGTCCTCGAATGCACGAACAGATCGTCGACACCAGGCGTTTACAACTGTTAGGCATGATTGCACGTCAGCGTGACGTCACGATCTTATCGCCTTCTCAACTTCCATAGTTCAAATCAAACCGATTCAGTTTTTAAAACCAACGAATTTCGACATATGTCACTTCCTCGACATTCCCTTCGACGAGAATTTTAAAAGATTTTCTTTTGACAAAAATTCAAAATTCAAAATTCAAAATTGTTTTTTCCTTTTAAATTTTGGGGGCAAACTGTTTGGGTAAAATTTCACCAGCCTCGACCACGACCAGTTTGTTACTCACAACACTCGATCGTCGTAAGAAGCCTTACGACCTCAACCGAATAACGTATAACAACTGCTAGGATATTCATGTTTAATGCAGGGTCAACACCATTAATGGCCAACGGACGTAACCGACAAGGTTAATTATGAGCATTAATCCCAGTAACCGTTACTCTTACATTCATAAATGTCATTCAAGGCTACGAAGACTATAAATACAAAGGTTCTAGCCTCATATGCGGACATTTGACTCCAAGAACAATCACACAGCAAAAGCACTTGAAGCAAAGAACTCTCTCGAAAAATTGCTCTCGACGCACGACGCTTTACTTTTACACACGACGCACTAGTTTTTACGCACGACACAGTTGTTTATTTTACATCTAAAGTCTTTTCTTTCATTTGTATTGTAACAATTGTACTCTCGACACCTGAAACATAAGGATATCGCCCCTGTTTGGCGACCATAGTGCAGCGATGACATCCACTGTCTTCCGCGGGTTTTTTCCTCGTTGAGGTTTTTCCCGCGTCACCAAAATCCCTTCGTCTCATTTACATTTCTGTCTTAGTCACATTGCTTTGTCGAACAATTTCTATCTTTAGTTGTTAAGCTCCACAATCAACCTTAAGTTATCCTTCTGGACGATTTTTGGCATTAACACTGACAAAATTCTTAGAATGTCTTCCTAAAAGTTGGGACATGTATACCATGTGTCTTAAACTTTTAAAGGATCTCAAATATATTTCCTTAAGCACTCTTTATGGCATTTTTCTCAATCATGAGCAATCATGTGAGCTTAACAATAATCTTGTAAAAGATTCAAAAGATTCCAAAAGCACACATGTTGATTTAGTCTCTTCAGAGATGATTTCTACTCAGCGATCCTTTGTTACTATCACTGAGATGGAATCAGTCTCTGATGACTTATTAGAAACTGAACTGTCAGAATTTGATGAGTCACTAGCACCCTTGACAAACTTTATCAGGAGATTTGCAATAAAGAGTAATTTCAGAAGAAAAAAACCTCTTGCTATCTCTGACAAGCCAAAATCAACTCCTGTTGATAAGGCAACAGCTACCTGTTATACTGTGAGAAGAAAAGACATTCTGCCAATAAATGCACGTCAAAGAAAGTCTTCAAACCTTCTTCATCCTCTAAATCCAGAGATGACAAATACACTGAAAGAAAAATATCTGAAGTTGAAAAACTTCAAGCAAAAAGGTAAAGGTCTAATCGCTGAAGAACACGATTAGGCTGATTTTGATGAAGAATCAGATTCTGATGGAGAAGATGTGGCCAACCTCTGTCTGATGGCCCAAATACAAGAAGTAAAGGAAGAAAACGCTAATATTTCTTTTACCGCTGCTACTTTAGGTATCTATCTCTTCTGATCCAGTTCTCACTGAAGCTGGTAGACATCCTGCTATCAACTCGTTGATTGTTGATTTATATAATGCCCTGAATGGCAAAACACAAGCTGAACAACAAAATCTTGATTTAACTGAACAGCTTAAAAATGTCATTTAAAGATCCAAGAACTGTCTAATATAGAAAAAAAGTTTAAAAGATTAGGTTTATGTAAATGAACTAATCAACATCGAACGCGAACAAGCTATCGTTGAGTTGAAGGCTGAGAAAGCTATTGTTGATGGTTGGTGCAACTCCTCGGCAAAGATCACTGAGATAATCAGCGCTCAGATTCCTGTCAATGATAGAAGTGGTCTTGGTTTTAGTTCTGACAAAGATGAACCAACTAGAGATCGTTCCATGCTTAAGGAAATGTTATCATTGTGGACTTACTGATCATATTGCTAGTAAGTGTCCCACAACCACATAAGCTGAAAAATCGACTAAGTTGAAGATGAGTGGGTAATGTGAAAAATCGGCCAAGGCAAAGAAGGTCACACCAAAGATGAAAAATCTGCCAAAATGAAAAATACCACTAAGGTTAAGAAGTTAACCAAAGTGAAGGTTACCACTTACAGTGAAACATCAGATGCTGTGATGATCGTTGAACCTTCCATCTCCACTGATACTTGTTGACCCATTTTAAAGTGGGTACCAATTAAAACTTAGTCTTCCTTATGATTGCAGGTCTCGAAGGGTATCTGGTATCTCGATAGTGGATGCTCTAGACACATGACTGGACAAAAGAATCTGCTCTCTGAATACAAGGAAGAAAAAGGTCCCTCAGTAACCTTTGGTGGAAACGGAAAAGGATATACCAAAGGGTTTGGTGTACTCACCAATGGTACAACCAACTTTCGAAGAGTCACTTACATAGAAGGACTGAAGCACAATCTGTAACAACCCGACATTTCATATAACGTATAAACAAATATTTCATACAAACTGTTAATGCCAAAAATCACCCAAAAGGATAACTTGAGGTTGATGTGGACTTTAACAACTAAAGAAAAGGGATCTCAAGACCAATCAACACAATCGCAATAAAAAGTAAATAAGACAGGAGAATTGGTGACGCGAAAAACCCAAACGAGGGAAAAAACCGCGGTCGACTTGTGAGAGTCGACAGTGCACTATAGTCGCCAAACAGGGGCGAAAGTCCTTTTGTAACAAGTGTTTTGGGTACAACAGCTTAAAATAAGAGAAAAAGTAGACTTAATCGTAAGAAAAAGTCGTGCGTCGTACGTAAGTCGTGCGAAATAAGATGTTGTCGTGCGGTTCGAACTACTGTCATGCGGAAGTTGCATTAGCGATGTGTGTTCGAATGTTTTGTTGATCACTGTTGTATTGCGTAAGAAATGTAGAAATGAGTGCAAATATGTCAAATTCGGATGTGTTTCGATGTGTAGTAGTTTGATCACAGATGTCCTTTTCGGTTGTGGAATAGGTCTTTATATAGCTTTCGCCGGCAATAAATGTGTCTTGATGGCTTGTTTTGTAACCGCTGTCTGGTCATTAATGCCATTAAAAGCTTGTCTGTTACTGGTCGTTGTACCATGAATGCTCGTAGACCTGCATTAATGAACAAAAGAAACGGATGTTTGATTGTTAACAGTTAGTGTAATCGGACGACCGTCTTGAGTCTCGGACGTCGGTCGTATGAAACATACGACCATCAGGAAAGTGTACGACCAAATGTTCGTCTGTAAATAACCCGTAAGACCTTACCTTAATACAAGAGCGGTCTTATGTAAATGTTATATGAGTTTTCTACCGTCGGTCGTGAGGTGTGATTGTTTACCCTAACAGTTTGCCCCTAAAATTTGAATTTAGGCGTGAAATTCGAATTTTAAATCCGACGAAGTGATTTGACACGTGTCGCATGGGGAGAGAATCTGGTCGAATCCCAACCGTCTTGGTCCGATTCGGACTAAAGGAGACGAAGAGGTCGTGACGTCATGACGACGTGTCAGAGGCGTGGAGTCGTTAGAGGACATGTGTTGCCCATCGGCATGATGCATGCAAAAAGGTGGTGGACACCTGTCGACCAGCCACCGGGTCGACCTGACATGACGTTGCTATAAATATTGCGATCGTTGAGATCATTTCCTTTTTTTACGTTCGTCATATTTTTAGAGAGAGATTTTCGAAAGATTTAGTTGCCTTTTCGTGTGTCGGCTATAAATCGAGAGAAAAATTTGTTAATCTTTTCATCGCTTTCACAATGCACCATCATTGGCCAAGCGGGTCTATAGGCTTTTCAGACGTTATCAGGCGTCCCTGATGTTGTAAAGTTGTACTCGCCGGATCAGTTTCGGACGTCTGAGTGCCCGAATGGGCATTTTGTTTTATACGAATAGCCTTTTAAGGTAGGTTTTAAGTGGACATTCTCCCCATTAGTTAGGGAGCTTCTGGAGAAGTTCCATCTTTCCCCTGCCCAAATGATGCCACAGTTTTGGCGAACAGTCCGTGTGATCGATAGGATCACCGGCGAGTGGACGGCGCCGTTCAATGTGGACGACTTGTTAGTGGCATATACGGTGAAGGTGGATGGCTACTGTTAATGCCAAAAATCGCACCAAAGTACAACTTGAGGTTGATTGTGGAGCTTAACAACTAAAGAAAAGAATCTCTCGACAAAGCGTGCGATTAAGATAAAAATGTAAAAGAGACAGAGAATTTGGTGACGTAGGAAAAACCTCAACGAGGAAAAAACCCACGGACGACTATGGAAGTCGTCGCTGCACTATAGTCACCAAACAGGGGCGATGTCCTTATGTTTCAGGTGTCGATCGTACAGAGATTACAATACAAATGAAGCAAAGACTTCGAAATGTAAAGTAACAAGTGTTTCGAATGTAAAAACAATGTGCGTCGTGTATACGGTTTGTATGTCGGGCGTAAAAACTATGCGTTGAGCGTGGGAGTCGTGCGTCGATGTCGTGCGTCGAGAGCGATCTGTTGTGAGAAAGTTCTTTTCTTTGTATGTTCTTGAGTACGTAGTGTGATTCTTGGATGCGGTCCCTGTTAATGCCAAAAATCGCACCAAAGGGACAACTTAAGGTCGATGTGGACTTAATCAACTAAAGAAAGAATCTTTCGACGAGACGTGCGACGAGGATAAAAATAAAGAAACAAGGGATTTGATGACGTAGGAAAAACCTCAAACGAGGAAAAAACCTGCGGACGGCAATAGATGTCGTCGCTATACTATGGTGGCCAATCAGGGGCGATGTCCTTGGTACTGGCGTCGGTCGTACGATGATTACAATACAAATGAAGGAAATACTTCGAAATGTAAAGTACAAGTGTTTGAATGTAAAAACAGGTGTTTGTCGTGTGCGAAACAGAGTATGAACTGCTGGTCGAAAGCTGATGACGTGCGTCGAGAGCTGTTCTTCGAGAGAAATCTCTTTGCTTCTGTTGTTCTTGAGTACGCTGAGTGATTCTGGTCTCCAGTACTTGATTTGAGTGTTCTTCTTTGTGAGTTTGGGTGCGTTTTCTCTGCTGTTCGATGATGTTAGCCGATGTATGCTGGGTGTTAACTGATGTCCTCTGGTGTGAAGACTTAGCTTGGTATTTATAGTCTTTGCGTCATTAATTAGCTCCATTAATGCTTTGATCAACAGCTACAACGGCTGGAAACGGTTGTCGGAGTGAATATCCATAATGATCCTCGTCCGTTATGGTCGCTTGCTGTTAATGGCTTTGACTCCTGCATTAAATACTTAACAAACGTAACAGTCAAGGTTAACGTTAGCTTTGGTCGAAGGTACAATGATCTTACGCGATGGTCGGGCGACGCTGTGGTCGAGCGTCATGAGGGACGTACGACTTACCTTTTATGGGATACGACGGATGTTGTTCTGGGTCTTTGTCGAGCCCTTATCTCAATGCAAGATTTAGATTATAACATGCGTTTTACCTGTTTTGGTTGTAGTCGTACGACGTGATTTTTTGCCCAAACAGTTTGCCCCCAAAATTTGAAAGAAATTACCTCAATCACCTTGGAACTAGACTGGTCCGTTTCTAACTGAACGAGAAATCGAAAGAGGAACGAGGTCGTGATGTCACGCTGACGTACGATGATGCTTACTAGCTGTCGAGGACAGGTGTCGAAGATCTAGGCGGGTATGCGAAAGGACATGGATGCGTGGAAATCATCCAGGGATTCGACTTGATGCGATCGTTTGTATAAATAAAGATAACGACGGATCTTTTCCTGCTATACTTTTGAAGTGTTTATTTTTTGGAAGGGATTTTGTCTTGATTCCTTACCTATTTTCATTCGAACCTTTGCAAATCTTCAACCCGCAGTTGAGAGCATTTATATAAGACCTTGTTCTGTCCTCTGATTCACAATGTCGACGGAGCCTGCTAGTCTTATCATGAATCATGTAGACTTAGATGCTTTTAGGAGTTTAGCAAAAATTCCTGCAAATGTAGAGTTGCGGTGTCCGGGGATTGTTCGTTCTAAGGATTGCCCTGAGGGATATCTCGTTTTGTACGAGTATCCTTTTAAAATAGGGTTTCAATGGCCGTTTTCTGGTTTAGCCAAGTCATTCATGCAGGATTTCGATGTGTCACCGGGACAATTGATGCCCCAACTTTGGCGAGTTTTGCTGGTTATTGAGCGAGCGTCCGCGAAATGGGAGTCTCCTATGATCATGAATGATTTCTTGGCGGCGTACCAAGTTAAAAAGGATAAGAACTGGCGTTATAGTCCTTATTCTAAGTTCAAGGGTGATCGTGCCTTGGTTTTGGAAATTGGCGTCAATGATCGTGGGTGGAAGTCGAGGTATGTATTTGTTCATACCGAGTCATTGGATTCCAGCAGCAATTGGATGCGGTCAGACTGGAATAAGACATGTATGCTTAGTTTGTTTATGAGTTTTATTTATCTTTATGACTTTTACTTATCATTTTCCTCTTGTCGCCTTAAGAGATTCAGCTTGACGAAGTGAAATCGACTGTTGATTCCCAGGCTAAGATCAACAAGTTCTTGAGTCTTAGTGTTGATGACCGATCTTTTGTTTCGTGGCAATCGGCGGTCAAGGATTAGGATGAGGACGTGATAGAAGAAGGAGATGAGGACGTGCAGGAAGAGGCGACTGGTAAGTGTACCATAGTTTTTATTTTATTTCGTTTACTCTATCTGTCTGACGCTTCATGTATTTCCTGATCAGTGTCGACCGAGAAGAAATCGGTCTCTAGGGCGAGAGGAAAGCAGGTTATGCGTGCCCTTCAGGGTGAAAATGTTTCGACAGCTGGGTCGAGCCAGGAGAGAACCAAGAGGATAGTCCTGAGGGAACCGTCGTCGAGGGTTGATAACTCACTGGGAGTTGTTCTGCCTAAGAAGTCGAGGGCGTCATCTAGCCGTCCTGACGTGATGGACGCGACACCAGCAAGTTCTGCGCTCCTGGCGACGGTGACGAAACCGGTGTCTCAAGTGTCGATCCCAATATCTGCCGACAGGGGCGAGGGATCATCGGCCGAAGTTATGACAGTCAATTTTACATTGCCGTCTGACTTTATGGCGGATGGTGTCCTAGACGGTACGGCGTTGTTCCCTCATCTGGGGAAGTATTTGCTCCCGTCTTTCGGGGAGTGTTTTCGTGGAGTTCCGGCTGGAGAGATTGGATCTCAAGTTGCCAGTCTGGCGTTCACGGTAAGTGTCAATCCTTCACGACTTGTCTCGTTCGTTTAGTCGTCTAATATTTTCTTGTGTTATTTTTCAGACGTTCCAGTCGTCTTTGGCATTACACGCTGGGATGTCAAAAGTTGAAGGGTTGATGGCGTCTGCCCTTGAAAGAGAAGCTGCGGCGTTGGAGAGAGAGAAGGCGGCTTTAGATAGGGAGAGGTTTGCCTTGGCGCGTGCTGACGAGCTAGCCATCCAGCTTTTCGATGCTCAGTACGAACTGCAGGAGATTCGTGCGGGAGGAGTGGCAGATGAAGGCCCTCAGGTCGGGACTTCGAGCAGGGATACGACTGATGTTCCCCCTGTCGTCTAGAATTTTTTCTTTCCTTGTTGTTTTTGCCACTTGACCTATCGGGGGTTGAGTATGTATATGATGGTTTACTCAACGAATATATCTTTTGCTTTGAATCTTATGCTTTATTCAAATCATATTGATTATGAAGTCGAGCATAGAATACATATGAAATCATGCGACTAAAGTACTCATTGTAATACGATGACAAGAACGTAAAACAAATATAAAAACACGTGATTAAAGCATCCATTCAGGGTATGAAAGCTAACAAACTTTAAGATAAGTTGTTTTAGGCTTTGCGATTGTACGACGAGATTGTACGATGACTTTGTATTGTATGCCCCTATAAGGGGATGATCAAGTCACAAACCTGATCATGTATGTCGTGCGACCCTGCGAATTAGACTTAGTGATTATTGTCGTGCGACTCTGCGATAAAACGATGTCGGGGGTTGGTCGTTGGCTAGCCAACGACCCTCCGATACTTAAGTCAGTAAACGTTTTGTGAGAAAAAATCGTATGAAAAAGAGTTAGGAAACGTACCATTTAGAGAACGCACCATTTCAGACTCTCTCTATTTTCCCCTGTCATTTATTACCGTATCCTTTTTGGCAGGAAAAGATAGGTTTTAAATGACAGAATGACACGGCGATCCTGTGAAATATTGTCTTGCGGTCGACTATGTTGTCGTGCGACCGGGCACCATAGTAGACTTATCTCTGTGAAAAAAGATATTAATTTAGGGATAGAGGAACGAACCTGTCGAGAGCCTGATCTTGTGACTTTGGTTTATTTTCGCGACTTCAAGGTAGACTTGTAGCACTCACGAGCGACTTTTGACTCACTCTTAATCTCTTGGATTCCCCATGGCGTAGGGAATTTCAACATTTGATGATACGTCGAGGGAACGACTTTCATATCATGGATCCATGGTCGTCCTAAGATGATGTTATAGGCCGACGCACAATCGATGACACTGAACTTGGTCTGCTTGTTGACTCTTCTGGCATAGACGGGCAAGATTATCTCTCCGAAGGTGCTCGTCGCTTCTCCATTGAAATCGACCAAAGTCGTCGAACGTCGGGTGATTTCCGAGCAATCGATTCCCATAGCTTTGATAGTGTTGAGAAAAATGACATTTGTTGAGCTACCCCCGTCGATCAAGACTCGACGCGTTAGACAGTTACCGACTGTGAGCTGAATGATCAACCCGTCGTGATGCTTCTGATACGAGTCGCCAAGGTCGATGTGGTCAACCACAATCTTCATGGCTTCTAGCTCCAAATCTCCTTTAGGTCTAGACGAGCGAGGAATAGGCCGATCATCGGGCGCCTGACTGGCATGACGCTTGGCCGCTGAATACGTCAGACCACACACATCTGAACCACAGGTGATGCAATTGACGACCTTCGCATGCTCGGGGGTCGTCGGTCGATGGCTATTAGCTGGAATAACGATGCCATCGATGATATCCTTGAGATTTCCTTTCGGGAAGTGATATGCCAACTCTTTTTGAGAGCTATACAATCATATGTTGCATGACCATGGTTGACGTGGAAGTCGCACCACTTTGATTTATCCTTATAGCATCGTCCAAGTCAGACTTCTTCGGCCACCGGATGGTTGCTTGGGTGGTCTTCAGAGCTTCGACTAAGTCTTTAGCTGACCCTTTGAACCCATAAGAGGAGATCTTAGGGTACATGGGGAATTTAGTCGCGGTTTTAGCTTCTGCCTTCGTCTTGAAACGAACGTTTGAAATTTGACGCGCTGGCACTATTCTGGATATGGCTTTCGGCTTGAATTCTGGCTTCTTGACACCTAACGGCTTCTTGTCGTTAGTGTGTTTGCGACGAAAGGTTGCGTCGTCTTCAACCCTCATATATGCTAAGGTTCGAGCTCGGACGTCTTCCAAAGTCTCTGGGGGATATTTGGTCAGATCGATATATATAAACCTGAACTATCGTCTAGACCACGCTTATAAGCTTCGATCGCAGTTTTGATGTCACAATTGTGGATACTGATCATTTCGGCATTGAATCTATTAAAATAACTTCGAATAGACTCATTGGACTTCTGCACGACATAGTACAGATCACTAGTCTGCTTTTCCATCTTACGACTGCTGGCGAATTGCCGGGAGAATTGGTTGACCAAGTTTGAGATTGATCAACCACTGGAGAGCTGGACCAGTGAGAGTCGCCCCAAAACTCTTGCACTTGCATACTTCCTGGTACATGTGTGGAATCGAGATCATCCACATGAGCTGCTTATACTGCGCAACATGCTCGGTTGGATCGGTGACACCCGAATACTTTGGAGTGAAGGTAGGAATGTTATACTTCTTTGGGACCTCGACGGTGGCGATCTCGTCGATGAAGGGCGACACCTGATACCCCGAGCGAGGCTCGACGTCGACAGACACGGCTGCCCCAGGCAACTTGGCGAGCAAGGACAGGACGCGCTCATTTTGGCCTTCTAACATATTCAAACGCTGGGCGACGGGATCGTTAAGATCAGGATTTGCCCCTGTCGAGGGATTGGTCCCTGGACTAGTGCCATTACCATGCGATAAACCATTGGTGTCCCCGTTGAATGGAACAAAATATGGCTGCGACCCATAGTGGAATTGCTGCGGTCCATTCTGAAACGATCGTGGTCCATGCTGAAATGGCTGCGATCTCTGCTGGAAAGATTGCGATCCTTGCTGGAAAGGTTGCGGACCACTTTGGAACGGCAGGGAAAACGGCTGGGATCCATTCTGAAATGGCTGGGCGCCACCTTGCAATGGTTGGGATCCATTGTTCAAGGGTGGTGGTCAGATGTGCTGAGAGGGAATCTGCCCAGACTGGGGATTCGGAATGAACGGACCCGACTGCTGATTCTGCATGAATGGACCTGGATGCTGATTTTGCGCGGACAGGCCTGGTTCCGAACCTGGATTCTGGATGAATGGTCTAGGACCATTCTGGGGTTCAAAAGGATTCCTTAGCCGCGCGATCTCTTCAGCTGCTCTGCGATTCTGCTCTGCCATTGCATTGAGTTGATTCCTGGCAACCTCGAGTTCCTGATACATCTGAGCGACGGCTTGCTGTGGATTTCCAGGAGCTGTCATTTTCCTGCAACAGAAAATAGAAGAAACTCCAAGAAATTATTAGTAGAATGCACGTTTGTTGGTCCCGAAGGCCTATACAAGTTTGTAGAAGGGGGGGGGGGGTTGAATACAAACTCACAGATTTTACTTTTCTAAATTGTTTATTGATAAATCATTAACAATTTACAGCTTGTTGCGGAGACAAGATTAAGGATAAACCTAAATCTAAACAAGTTGGAACACTAAGGTTTCTTGCACTAAGAAAGATAAGGAAATTACTAATAATAACCTATCTTGAGATAAGAGATTTGAACTTGTCCAGAGTTAGCAAGTTACTTCAAAAGAAGTGAGTTCATCTCTTTATATACTGCATGCATTTAATGCAAGTCAGAATATACTTTACACGTGTCATCAGCTGGTTGGTTGCATGTCATTGACCTTGGTTGACAACCTTAGTAGCCGTATGGATGAATAGTGTAGTATCAGAGTGGTTGTACGATTTCAGATATTCAGAGGTTCTTTTCTGACAATTCGTACGGAGTCGTGCAAGGGTGGTTGAGACAAAAGTACTTTGTATGGAGGACTTCATGATCAGCTTTCGTTGATTCAGCGATTATCATTTACTATTCAGCAGATGATAAAGTTCAGCGATAGCTGAAGTCTTGTACTTGATACTTCACGTTGAGTGGACAAATCTGAGTCTTCGCTGATCCGCATCAGTTCATTAGGAGACTTGTCGCTGGTTCTTGAGCTTGATCTTCGACTTCAGCGTAGAACCTTTGTTGACGTGAAACTTGTCTTCAGGGATCATAAGTAAACAACTAACTTATCAGCGATCATCATAATGACTGAACAGACTCAGAGCATTAATGATGAACAGTGTTCGCTGAATGTTTAACTTAAAAGAGCGAGAGTTCCTATCTGCGGTACTGTAAGATCTTAGTACTTATCAGCGATAGTGAAACTCTGATACATATTGTTTACTTACAATTTTCACTAAGTATTTAAGAGAGGGTCATTATCAAATCACTGAGGGTTTGGATCAACAATCTCCCCCTATTTGATTATGACATAGCAACACAGAAAATTGCTATTTAATGAAAACATAAGGATAAAAAGAACTGGGATCTTTTCAGTACTGATGGAGTAAAGTACGTTCGCTGAAATCTTTCTTTAAAATTTTGAGTCAGGTTACAATGAAGAACAGAAAGATTACAAGTACAAGCGAAATAATTTACAAGTACAGAAGGATAACTGATACAATAGAGAAAAAGGAGATTATATCAGTTTTCAAAGGGTTCTTCCATAATGAGAAGTTCATCAAGGGTCTTTTTAGTGGGGATCATCCAGTCAGAGACATTTACTCCTTGATTCTTTAACTTCAGAGCAGCTTTAAAAATCAAGGGCTTCAGGTGTCTAGCTTTGATGTCGCGTCTGACTTCACACCAGTGTACGAGATCTCTGAGTTGTTCGATGGGAACGATTTGGAGCTCAGAGACACGTTGAAAGTGATGATTTCCATCATAGTCTAAGAAGAATATACCATATGGATCACTTACCACTGTGCCAGGGATGAAAGTTTCTCCAGGTGGTAGGGAGGTGTCAAGCATTGAAAGATCAGCATCAGGGCCAAGAACTTCAGCACGAGAGAAACCAATACATGTTTCATTTCGAATGATTGGACCTGAATCAGAAACTTTCTTCTTCTTAGCAGAGGCTTTCTTCGGTTGAGGAAGAGTAGGAGGAATATCCACAGCAGATGAAAGCAAGTCGATTTGTTTGTTTAAGATCATCTCAACATGGCTTTTGAATTTTGAGCGTGATCCCTGAATGGCTAATTTCGTTTCTAACCATTCAGAGAGACCAAACTTTTCTAATGAAGCAGCATAGAAGGTTTGCTTGGTTTTGTCATCTCTGTAGATATCCACTTCAACAACAGTAACATCAACGAACAATTTTCCTTTGATGTTGGCTTTGATTATCTTGGATGGTCGTGATCGATAGGTCAGCATTTGATTAGCCCATTCCAAGGTTGTATCAGAGACCTTTGTCTTTTCTCTAACGATTTCTTGAGCATTATCCCAGAGCTGACGTTGAACATCAATGGGAACTCTTTTCATCTTGGGGTCTTTGATTGATCGTTGAGTAAGCTTGATGGCGTATTCTCTGTCTTTCTCTTCAGCTTCCTTTCTTTCTGCGATGAGGCGTTCAGCTCTGAGGTGTTCCTTGTATTCATCTTTTGAAATTCTGAACTTTGGAGGAACTGAAGGCAGTTGATCACGCCTTAGAATAATTCGCTGATCCTCGAATCGCTTTATTATTTCCTCTTTTCTCTTTTGATCCTCTTCACTCAGCTTTTGAGGAGCTGAGGAAGGTCTGTTTCTGTGCGAGAGAGGTTGTTCTTCTGGTTCATCAGTCTCAGAGATCAAATCTAAGACTGGGATTATTTCATCAGCAGCAGCTGGCTTTATTTGTGAAGTCGCAATAGTAGAACCTTCAGCGACATCCTCAAACAGGGGAGAGGACTAGCTGAAACACAGCGATCTTACAAATAAGAACATGGGTAGAAGAACTTGGGTAGAAAGAGAAAGATAAATATGTTCAGGTGTAGGCTAGGGAAGTAGAACTTATAGTGGAGGAGGGATGGAGTAAGAGATGTTTAGTGTACCTGACAAACCGGCTTTTCAAGCAAGATCATCAGATTGTCATCTTCAGCGACGCTTTTGCCTTTGCCTTTCTCAACGCCAGAGGCTGAGGGCTTTGTCTTTGTCCGCTCCCCTGTTGGTTCATTTATTGAAATTCCCTTAAGAGCTTTGATCCTTGGGGCAGGTTTGACGATAAAGAAATCATCGTCATCTTCATCATCATCATCATCATTCTTCTTTGGAGAAGAAGATGGTTCATCATCAGGGATGTCGATGGCTTCATCATCTTCTGCTTCGGATTCTTCAGCGTCTTCTTCGAGTTGCTCCCCCTCAGATATAGAGGCGAGCTTCTCGGTTCCCTCAGGGTTTTCATCTCCCTGAGGTCCAGCGATAAGATCTTCATTCTTCTCTCCCCTGATAGATTCATCATGGGAAAGGTCTTCAGCGCTCTTTTCAAGATCCTCAGCGCTCTTTTCAGCGGTATGTTCCGCGCTCTTCTCCCCCTCTTTCTCATGATTGGGGGAGGAATGGGTAGACTTAGCATTTGTATTTTCTCTGTCTTCTTGGCCAGAGATTTTAATACAACTTTCAATCGCTGCTAATCTGTCTTCAAGGCCAGATATAGCAGGATTGATCTTTTCCAGCTCTTTGCGATCCGCCGCTGTGAAAGTTTCCAAAGCAGGGGCAGGGGCAGGTTCAGGAGAAGGAGTTCTCGCCTTGTTGAGAAGCTCTTCAATCATTGTTTTCATCGAACCAACGTCGGTCTTTACAGAGCCTAAGTCAGTCGTCAGAGTTTGAACATTTATCTTCATAGTAGACATATCACCCTCTAGTGCTCCAACCGATGTCTTCAGCGTTGTTACCTCGTCGGACATGGAGGAAACTGATTGTTTGAGTGAGGTGTAGTCTGTGTAGATATCAGCGAGCACCTTAGCAAAGTCGCTGAGAGTCTTATCAACTTGCTTCAAGTCATCTGTGGAAGCTTTCTTCTCCACCACCGTAGTCAGCTTTGTCAAATTCTCTCCAGCGTTTGTTACAGCTGTAGAGTTGTTGGAGAGTGTGGTGGTGAGACCGGTCAGCTTTGTTTCCACGAACTTCAGAGACTCGTTGATGTCTCCCAAATTAGGACCTGTAACACATAAGTACTTGTGAACAAAGGAAAGCTCAGAAGTTTCAGGTTTAGTTACAGTGTATATGGGTTGATTTGTACCTGCAGGAGGATTGACGAAATCATCAAAGTTGCGGATTCCTGAAAAATGTTCCATATCTTCCTCAAAAGTTCGGTGAGGTATGGTGATCTCTGCAGGTCCTGTCTTCATCATTCGTTGAGAAGCGTCAGCGGTGGATTCTGGAATGATGGCATCTCCAGTGTTCTTTGGAGGAGTGTCCAAGGGAGTGGGAGGAGAAGCGAAGGAGAAGAAAGGGGTTCGGGTACTGAGTTTAGCTTTGGAATCGCTGAGAATCACTTCATCAGTCTTTTAAGAGACTGAGGGAGGTTGGGTAGATTCCAAGTTTCTAACCTCAGCGTTTGGAGACGCTGAAGTCTGGATTGGAGGGATGGCTTGAACGGGTGTGGCAGAGCGTACCACGGAACTTTCCTTCAGCTCGTCAGAATGAGTTGAGGAGTCTTCAGCATGGAATTGCTGGGGTTGCTCCTTGGTTTTCTTGATCCTTTTGGAATCAAGTTGGGTGTGAGAGGGTTTCCTTTTCTTAGAAGGAGAGGATTGTGTGGCCGGGGTATCAGCGATGGGTATTGTCGCTGAAGGAGCCACAGAAGTCGAAGAATTGGGGTTAAGAAGAGAGAGAAGGGTAGAGAGACGTACCTCATTATCGACAGGTTTGAAATCGAGCACCTTAGGGCCAACCTGAGAAAGTTTCAGGTCACCCTCTTGAGGATAGCTGTCCTTCAGGCCATATTGAAAGATGGCGCTGATGAAACGGGGGTAGGGAACCCATGCAGGTCTGTCAGCAGCAGAATCTACTCTTTGCACTAGGTCATCATAAATGATAGATGCCCAGTCATTATGTAGACCTTTCAGCAGTGCGTATCCCATAGCCTGCTGAGGTTGAGCGGCTTGATCAGAGGAGCCGGTCTTCGCTGTCATGCAGCTGATCAGGTGTGCGAAGATGAAATTCATCTCGCTAGGAATTTTGGACTTCTTTATCAGCGTCAGCTTCTTCTCGGGCTTCTTGTCCCTTCCAGTTTCCTAGATGTAACCCATTGCGTCGAGGAAAGCAATGATTGCTTCTCTGTCAGCATGCTTCTTATGGTCAGGGAATGGAACAAATGGTTTTTCTTTGGTAGCATTGGGGAAGTTCAGGGCTTTTCGTATGATAGCGGGGGTTATCTTAATTGTACCATACTCAGTATCGCTGAGTATGCAATCGATGGTTTTGGATGCATCTTTGGCGGAGGGTAGCTGAGTGTGTCTGGCAGAGTACCAGAACTGGGATAGTAGTAGCTGACTTGCGGGAGGTGTGATGGTCAGGGCTGTTGAAATGCAGCAGTTTTTCAGGAAATTCACAGCATCATCCAGATGTGTGACTTGCTTTCGAGGAGGAAACTCGAGAAGCGCAGAGAGGTTGTTGACCTTAGTCCAATCTAGTTGATCCAGCTTGAACTTAACCTGAGGGGCTTTGATGATGTCCACTTCCTCAGAGTCAGCGGATATGGACTCAGCGGTAACATTGATCTTTGAAGATGCCATTTCTCTGTATTATCAGTTCAACCAAAGATGTTAACAAATAAGAATTGTCTTAGTATGGAAAGAATTTCCATTAAGATGGTTCGAATTTTGTCCATTTCATTCAGACATAAATGTCTTAATGAAGATTAGGGTTTTTCATGATTTTGAAACGAAATGTAAAACCCATAAATTCTTGTATTCCAGTTTCAAAAAAAACTGGATATGAATGAAGAACAAGTTTTAGATTTAGATTTAAAACTTGAAGAACAACCATGAAATGGTTGTGTTCATAAAACCATGAAAGAAATGATTTTATTTTTGAGTTCTTTTGTTTGATCTTGTTTAAAACAATGATAAGATCAGAAACAAGTTATCTGCATTTGAAAAATAAGAACATATTAACCTTGATGTTTTGATGAAGAAGATGATGAACAGTTCTTTGAAGATTTGAGAGCACAAATGCAACAGTAATTCTTTTCTTATGGAGAAAGATTGTTCGCGTAAAAGAAAATTATAAACCAAGAGTTGTTTATATAGGGAGTTTTAGAGAGAGAAAACCTTGAGAGGGAAAAGGTTTTCATCATGACACGGACACGTGTTTGCATTTGATTGGAAGTTTGAACGAAACGTGCAAACGTGTGTCAGAAAGAAATCGTGCCTGGTGTGATCCGTTGCAATAACGTCACAACTGTCCTTTCACATTCTTTTAGGATGTCTCTGAGGTTTTGAAAGCTCAGGGACTCTTTTGAAAAACATGAAGCACTGAATAGAAGATATCAGTGAAGGTTTTAAGAACTTTCAAAATATCGCTGTTAAGGAAGAGATATTCAGCGATGCATTTGTTTTTGAAATCTTGCATTTTCATGCGTTTGTCAGAGAGAGAAAACATACCTGGATATCAGTTTAACCAAGTTTATTCAGAGAGAAGATGATTGAATAGGTTATACGAGTTGATTTTATCCTATCGCTGATTAATGTGAACCGCTGAAGATTTTACCCTTCAAAGTTCAGCATTCCAAGCTCGCTGATGAGAAAGTTGAATCTTGTCTCATCAAGAGGTTTGGTAAATAAATCAGCTAACTGATAATCAGTTGGGATAAAATGAAGTTCTATATCACCATTCATCACATGATCTCTGATAAAATGATATCTGATTTCTATGTGTTTTGTCTTTGAGTGTAGCACTGGATTGTTTGCTATAGCGATGGCACTAGTGCTGTCGCAATAGATTGGAATTTTGGAGAGCTGAAGATCATAGTCTAGTAGCTGATTTCTCATCCACAAGACCTGAGAACAACAGCTTCCAGCGGCTACATATTCAGCTTCAGCTGTGGAAGTGGACACTGAGTTTTGCTTCTTACTTGTCCAACTTACCAGCTTTCCACCCAGGAGCTGACATCCTCCTGTGGTGCTTTTCCTATCCATTTTGCAACCTGCAAAATCACTGTCTGAATAGGCGGTTAGATCGAATCCTGAGTCTTTGGGATACCAAAGGCCTAGATTCGTTGTACCCTTAAGATATCGAAAGATTCGCTTTACAGCTTTCATATGAGATATCTTAGGTTCAGCTTGATATCGTGCACACAAGCATGTTGCAAACATAATATCAGGTCGGCTAGCTGTAAGATACAATAGTGAGCCGATCATCCCACGGTACAGCGTGACATTGACAGGAACACCCTTTGTGTCCTTATCAAGTGTCAGCGGAGGTGCCATAGGGGTTTTCATAGCTGAACTTTCAGTTAAGTCGAATTTCTTCAGCATATCTTTAACATATTTTCCCTGATTAATGAAAGTTCCTTTTTCAGTTTGCTTAATCTGAAGACCAAGGAAATATGTTAGTTCACCCATCATTCTCATTTTATACTCATCTTTCATTCTATCAACGAAACGAGTACAAAGCTCAGGGTTAGTAGAACCAAATATAATGTCATCAACATATATTTGAACTAAAATGATATGACCTTTCACTTTTCTAAAAAGTAGAGTTTTGTCAATCTTACCTCTCTCAAAATTTTCAATATGGAGATAAGTAGAGAGAGTATCATACCATGCACGAGGAGCTTGCTTTAAGCCATAAAGTGCCTTGTCCAGTTTATAAACATAACCTGGACGCTTAGGATCTGAGAATCCTGGAGGTTGTTCCACATACACTTCTTCATTCAGCTTTCCATTCAGAAACGCTGACTTAACATCCATCTGATGTACAGTGAAGTTTTTGTGTACAGCATATGCTAAGAAAAGACGAATAGATTCGAGTCTTGCTACTGGAGCAAAAGTTTCGTCATAATCTATGCCTTCCTCTTGTATGTATCTGTTGGTCCCGTAAGGCCTATACAAGTTTGTAGAAGGGGGGGGGGGGGGGGTTGAATACAAACACACTATTTTACTTTTCTAAATTGTTTATTGATAAATCATTAACAATTTACAGCTTGTTGCGGAAACAAGATTAAGGATAAACCTAAATCTAAACAAGTTGGAACACTAAGGTTTCTTGCACTAAGAAAGATAAGGAGATTACTAATAAAATCCTATCTTAAGAGAGATTTGAACTTGTCCAGAGTTAGCAAGTTACTTCAAATGAAGTGAGTTCATCTCTTTATATACTGCATGCATTAAATGCAAATCAGTATATACTTTACACGTGTCATCAGCTGGTTGGTTGCATGTCATTGACCTTGGTTGACAACCTTAGTAGCCGTAAGGATGAACAGTGTAGTATCAAAGTAGTTGTACGATTTCAGATATTCGGAGGTTCTTTTCTGACATTTCGTACGGAGGCGTGCAAGGGTGGTTAAGACAAAAGTACTTTGTACGGAGGACTTCATGATTAGCTTTCGTTGATTCAGCGATTATCATTTACTATTCAGCAGATGATAAAGTTCAGCGATAGCTGAAGTCTTGTACTTGATACTTCACGTTGAGTGGACAAATCTGAGTCTTCGCTGATCCGCATCAGTTCATTAGGAGACTTGTCGCTGGTTCTTGAGCTTGATCTTCGACTTCAGCGTAGAACCTTTGTTGACGTGAAACTTGTCTTCAGGGATCATAAGTAAACAACTAACTTATCAGTGATCATCATAATGACTGAACAGACTCAGCGCATTAATGATGAACAGTGTTCGCTAAATGTTTAATTTAAAGAGCGAGAGTTCCTATCAGCGGTACTGTAAGATCTTAGTACTTATCAGCGATAGTGAAACTCTGATACATATTGTTTACTTACAATTTTCACTAAGTATTTAAGAGAGGGTCATTATCAAATCACTGAGGGTTTGGATCAACAATCTCCCCCTATTTGATTATGACATAGCAACAAAGAAAATTGCTATTTAATGAAAACATAAGGATAAAAAGAACTCATAAAATATTTGTCCCTTTTACTGTTTTCTGGGATCTTTTCAGTACTGATGGAGTAAAGTACGTTCGCTGAAATCTTTCTTTAAATCTTTGAATCAGGTTACAATGAAGAACAGAAAGATTACAAGTACAAGCGAAATAATTTACAAGTACAGAAGGATAACTGATACAATAGAGAAAAAGGTGATTATATCATTTTCAAAAGGTTCTTCCTTAATGAGAAGTTCATCAAGGGTCGTCACTTGGATGGTCTTGATCGAAATTGGTCGTCACTTGGATGGTCACTTGGATGGTCTTGTTCGATGGGAGCGATTTGGAGCTCAGAGACACGTTGAAAGTGATGATTTCCATCATAGTCTAAGAAGAATATACCATATGGAACATCAACGAACATTTTTCCTCTGATGTTGGCCTTGATTATCTTGGATGGTCTTGATCGATAGGTCAGCATTTGATTAGCCCATTCCAAGGTTGTATCAGAGACCTTTGTCTTTTCTCTAACGATTTCTTGAGCATCATCCCAGAGCTGACGTTGAACATCAATGGGGACTCTTTTCAGCTTGGGGTCTTTGATTGATCGTTGAGTAAGCTTGATTGCGTATTCTCTGTCTTTCTCTTCAGCTTCCTTCCTTTCAGCGATGAGGCGTTCAGCTCTGAGGTGTTCCTTGTATTCAGCTTTTGAAATTCTGAACTTAGGAGGAACTGAAGGCAGTTGATCAGGCCTTAGAATGATTCGCTGATCCTCGAATCGCTTTATTATTTCTTCTCTTCTCTATTGATCCTCTTCACTCAGCTTTTGAGGAGCTGAGGAAGGTCTGTTTCTGTGCGAGGGAGGTTATTCTTCTGGTTCATCAGTAGCAGCTGGCTTTATTTGTGAAGTCGCAACAGTAGAACCTTCAGCGACATCCTCAAACAGGGGAGAGGACTAGCTGAAACGCAGCGATCTTACAAATAAGAACTGGGTAGAAGAACTTGGGTAGAAAAGATAGAAAAAGAATGTGGATGTGTAGAGAGGTTGTGGAGTAGAGAACTGATTGTGTATTGAGATGTTCAGGGAAGGAATATAAGTAAAGTTTAGTGTACCTGACAAACCGGCTTTTCAAGCAAGATCGCCAGATTTTCATCTTCAGCGAGGCCTTTGCCTTTGCCTTTCTCAGCGCTAGAGGCTGAGGGCTTTGTCTTTGTCTTCTCCCCTAATGGTTCTTTTATTGAGATTCCCTTAAGAGCTTTGATCCTTGGGGCAGGTTTGACGATAAATAAATCATCGTCATCTTCATCATCATCATCATCTTTCCTTGGAGAGGAGGATGGTTCATCTTCAGGGATGTCGATGTCTTCATCTTCTTCTGCTTCGGATTCCTCAGCATCTTCTTCGAGTTGCTCCCCCTCAGATACAGAGGCGAGCTTCTCGGTTCCCTCAGGGTTTTCATCTCCCTGAGGTCCAGCGGTCAGATCTTCATTCCTCTCTCTCCTGATAGATTCATCATGGGAAAGGTCCTTCAGCGCTCTTCTCAAGTATTTCAGCGCACTTCTCCCCGGTATGTTCAGCGCTCTTCTCCCCCTCTTTCTCATGATTGGGGGAGGAATGAGTAGACTCAGCATTGGTGTTATCTCTGTCTTCTGGGCCAGAGATTTTCACACAACCTTCAAGCTTTGCTATTCTGTCTTCTAGGACAGAAATAGCAGGCGTGATTTTCTTCAGCTCTGTGCGATCCGCCGCTGTGAAAGATTCCAAAATAGGGACAGGGGCAGGAGCAGGAGCTGGATTATTTGCCTTGTTGACCAGCGTCTCGATCATCGTCTTCATAGAACCAACGTCGGTCTTTACAGAGCCTAAGTCAGTCTTGACCGCTGACATATCACCCTCGAGTTTTCCAACCGATGTCTTCAGCGTTGTTACTTCGCTGGACATGGTCGAAACTGAGTTTTTGAGGCTGGTGTAGTCAGTGTAGATGTCAGAGAGCACCTTGGCAAAATCGCTGAGCGTCTTATCAAGTTCCTTGATGTCTTCAGTGGAAGCCTTCTTCTCCACCACCGTTGTCAGCTTTGTCAAATTTTCTCCAGCGTTTGTTACAGCTGTAGAATTGTTGGAGAGTGTGGTGGTGAGACTGGTCAGCTTTGTTTCCACGGACTTCAGAGAGGCGTTGATGTCTCCCAAATTAGGACCTGTAACATATAAGTACTTGTGAACAAAGGAAAGCTCAGAAGTTTCAGGTTTAGTTACAGTGTTTAAGGTGGGATTTGTACCTGTAGGAAGATTGATGAACTCGTCAAAGTTGCAAGTTCCTGAATAATGTTCCATATCCTCTTCGAAAGTACGGTGAGGTATGGTGATCTCTGCAGGTCCTTTCTTCATCATATGTTGAGAAGCGTCAGCGGTGGCTTCTGGAATGATGGCATCTCCAGTGATCTTTGGAGGAGTGTCCAAGTGAGTGGAGGGAGAAGCGAAGGTTAAGATTGGGGTTCGGGTTCTGAGTTCAGCATTGGAATCGCTGACAATCACTTCATCAGTCTTTTGAGAGACTGAGGGAGGTTGGGTAGTTTCCAAGTTTCTAACCTCAGCGTTTAGAGATGCTGAAGTCTGGATTGGAGGGATGGATTGAACGGGTGTGGCAGAGCGTACCACGGAACTTTCCTTCAGCTCGTCAGAATGAGCTGAGGAGTCTTCAGCATGGAATTGCTGGGGTTGCTCCTTGGTTTTTTTGATCCTTTTGGAATCAAGTTGGGTGTGTGAGGGTTTCCTTTTCTTAGAAGGAGAGGATTTTGTGGCCGGGGTATCAGCGATAGGTATTGTCGCTGAAGGAGCCACAGAAAGCGGAGAATTTAGAAGAGTGAGAAGAGTAGAGAGACGTACCTCATTGGCGACAGGCTTGAAGTCGAGAACCTTAGGGCCAATCTGAGAAAGTTTCAGATCACCCTCTTCAGGATAGCTGTCCTTTAGGCCATATTGAAAGATGGCGCTGATGAATCTTGGGTAAGGAACCCATGCTGGTCTGTCAGCGGAAGAATCGACACGTTGAATCAGGTCATCATAAATAATGGAGGCCCAGTCAATGTTTAGACCTTTCAGCAGTGCGTATCCCATGGACTGCTGAGGTTGGGCGGCTTGATCAGAAGATCCGGATTTCGCTGTCATGCAGCTGATCAGGTGAGCGAAGATGTAATTCATCTCGCTGGGCATCTTGGATTTCTTTATCAGCGTCAGCTTCTTCTCAAGCTTCTTGTCCCTTCCAATATTCCAGATATAACCCATTGCGTCAAGGAAAGCAATGATTTTTTCTTTGTCAGCGTGCTTCTTGTGGTCAGGGAATGGGACGAAGGGTTTTTCTTTGGTAGCATTTGGGAAGTTCAGGGCTTTTCGGATTATGGCGGGTGTGATCTTGATGGTGCCATTCTCAGTATCGCTGAGTATGCAGTCGATGGTTTTGGATGCATCTTTGGCAGAGGGTAGCTCAGTGTGTCTGGCAGAGTACCAGAACTGGGATAAGAGCCGTTGACTGCCAGGAGGTGTTATGGTCAGGGCTGTGTAGATGGGGCTGTTCTTCAGAAAACTCACAGCATCGTCCAGATGTGATACTTGCTTCCGAGGAGGAAACTCGAGAAGAGCTGAGAGGTTGTTGGCCTTAGTCCAATCTAGTTGATCCAGCTCGAACTTAACCTGAGGGGCTTTGAAGATATCCATTTCCTCAGAGTCGGCGGAGATGGACTCAGCGGTAACATTGATCTTTGAAGTTGCCATTTCTCTGTATTATCAGTTCAACCAAAGATGTTAACAAATAAGAATTATCTTAATGTGGAAAGAAATTTCCATTAAGATTTTTCGAATTTTGTCCATTTCATTCAGACAAAAATGTCTTAATGAAGATTAGGGTTTTTCTTGATTTTGAAATGAAATGTAAAACCCATAAAGTCTTGTATTCCAGTTTAAAAAAACTCGATACGAATGAAGAACAAGTTTAAGATTTAGATTTAAAACTTGAAGAACAACCATGAAATGGTTGTGTTTATAAAACCATGAATGAAATGATTTTATTTTTGAGTTCTTTTGTTTGATCTTGTGTAAAACAATGATAAGATCGAAAACATGTTATACGCATTTGAAAAGTAAGAACATATTAACCTTTAAGTTTTGATGATGAAGATGATGAACAGTTCTTGAGGTTTTTGAGAGCACAAATGCAACAGAGGATTCTTTCTTGCGGAGGAAGTTTTGATCGCGTAAAAGACAAATATAAACCAAGAGTTGTTTATATAGGGTGTTTTAGAGAGAGAAAACCTTGAGCGGGAAAAGGTTTTCATCATGACACGGACACGTGTTTGCATTTGATTGGAAGTTTGAACGAAACGTGCAAACGTGTGTCAGAAAGAAATCGTGCCTAGTGTTATCCGTTGCAATAACGTCACAACTGTCCTTTCACATTCTTTTAGGATGTCTCTGAGGTTTTGAAAGCTCAGGGACTCTTTTGAAAAACATGAAGCACTGAATAGAAAATATCAGTGAAGGTTTAAAGAACTTTCAAAATATCGCTGTTAAGGAAGAGATATTCAGCGATGTAATTTATTTTGAAATCTTGCATTTTCATGCGATTGTCAGAGAGAGAAAACATACATGGATATCAGTTTAACCAAGTTTATTCAGAGAGAAGATGATGAAATGGATTATATAAGTTGATTTTATCCCGAAGGCTATACAAGATTGTATAAACGTATCGCTGATCAAATGTGAACCGCTGAAGATTTTACCCTTCAAAGTTCAGCATTCCAAGCTCGCTGATGAGAAAGTTGAATCTTGTCTCATCAAGAGGTTTGGTAAATAAATCAGCTAACTGATAATCGGTTGGGATAAAATGAAGTTCTATATCACCATTCATAACATGATCTCTGATAAAATGATATCTGATTTCTATGTGTTTTGTCTTTGAGTGTAGCACTGGATTGTTTGCTATAGCGATGGCACTAGTTCTGTCGCAATAGATTGGAATTTTGGAGAGCTGAAGATCATAGTCTAGTAGCTGATTTCGCATCCACAAGACTTGAGAGCAACAGCTTCCAGCGGCTACATATTCAGCTTCAGCTGTGGAAGTGGACACTGAGTTTTGCTTCTTACTTGTCCAACTTACCAGCTTTCCACCCAGGAGCTGACATCCTCCTGTGGTGCTTTTCCTATCCATTTTGCAACCTGCAAAATCACTGTCTGAATAGGCGGTTAGATCGAATCCTGAGTCTTTGGGATACCAAAGACCTAGGTTCGCTGTACCCTTAAGATATCGAAAGATTCGCTTTACAGCTTTCATATGGGATATCTTAGGTTCAGCTTGATATCGTGCGCACAGACATGTTGCAAACATAATATCGGGTCGGCTAGCTGTAAGATACAATAGTGAGCCGATCATCCCACGGTACAGCGTGATATTGACAGGAACACCCTTTGTGTCCTTATCAAGTATCAGCGGTGGTGCCATAGGGGTTTTCATAGCTGAACTTTCGGTTAAGTCGAATTTCTTCAGCATATCTTTAACATACTTTCCCTGATTTATGAAAGTTCCTTCTTCAGTTTGCTTAATCTGAAGACCAAGGAAATATGTTAGTTCACCCATCATGCTCATTTTATACTCATCTTTCATTCTATCAGCGAAACGAGTACAAAGCTCAGGGTTAGTAGAACCAAATATAATGTCATCAACATATATTTGAACTAAAATGATATGACCTTTCACTTTTCTAAAAAGTAGAGTTTTGTCAATCTTTCCTCTCTCAAATTTTTCAATATGGAGATAAGTAGAGAGAGTATCATACCATGCACGAGGAGCTTGCTTTAAGCCATAAAGTGCCTTATCCAGTTTATAAACATAACCTGGACGCTTAGGATCTGAGAATCCTGGAGGTTGTTCCACATACACTTCTTCATTCAGCTTTCCATTCAGAAACGCTGACTTAACATCCATCTGATGTACAGTGAAGTTTTTGTGTACAGCATATGCTAAGAAAAGACGAATAGATTCAAGTCTTGCTACTGGAGCAAAAGTTTCATCATAATCTATGCCTTCATCTTGTCTGTATCCCTGAGCAACAAGACGAGCTTTGTTGCGAGTTACAGTACCATGTTCGTCCAACTTGTTTCGATAGACCCATTTAGTGCCTATCACCGTTTTGTCAGTTGGTCTACGAACGAGTTTCCAAACTTTGTTTCTTTCGAATTCAGTCAGCTCTTCTTGCATAGCGCTGACCCAGTTTGGATCTCTGAGGGCATCATCTATTTTCTTTGGTTCAGTTAGAGAAATAAAGTTAACAAATAAACAAATATTACCTGCACTTCTACGAGTCTGAATACCAGCGTTGGGATCACCAAGAATTTGATCGATTGGGGGATTTACAGTCCATCGCTGAGCAGGAACATACGTCGCTGATTCAGTCTGAACTGGAGAAACTGAAGATGAGGCTTCAGCTACTTCTGGATTATCAGCTAAGAGAGGAATGTTTGCATTTGTCACTTCATTCACTGATTGCTGAGAAATAGACGGAATTTCTGAGACATTCGGATCAACTGCAGGTATAGTGTTTATAGGCACAGCTGAGACCCAAGATGTTTCAGCTTCACTATTCTGCATATCTGGAATGATAGTAGGACCATCATTTTCTACGGTGTGAGCATGAGGAGTGGGAACTTTTTCTGAATCACCAAGATGAGAAAACATCCATTGATTCAGTTCTTCAGTATCAGCGGACGGTTTAGAGTTCGCTGAACGGGATTCGTCAAACGTGACGTGAATAGTTTCTTCTACAGTTTGTCTTCTACGGTTGAAGACTCTGAAGGCTTTTGAGACTGAGGAGTATCCAAGAAAGATTCCATTATCAGCCTTAGGATCAAACTTTCCAAGGGCATCTCTGTTGTTCAGTATGAAACACTGACATCCAAAGATGTGAAGAAAGCTGATTGAAGGCTTTCTCCCATGAAAGAGTTCATAGGTTGTCTTTTTGAATCTTTTAACTATCAGCGACCTGTTTTTCGTAAAGCAAGCAGTGTTGACAGCTTCTGCCCAAAACTGAGTAGGCAGGTGAGAATCGCTGAGCATTGAACGTGCAGCTTCAATAATTGTTCTATTTCTTCTTTCAGCGACTCCATTTTGTTGCGGTGTTCTCACTGACGAAAAGTTGTGAGAAATACCCTTACTCTCAAGGAAGGAATCAAGAGAACTGTTTTTGAATTCAGTTCCATGATCACTCCTTATTGAGCGAACAGTCATATTGTTCAAAGTTTCCATCTTCCGAACAAAGGTGATGAGTTCTTCAGGGGTGTCACTCTTAGAACGGAGAAACATTACCCATGTGTAACGAGAGAATTCATCAACTATGACCAGCGTATATTTCTTTCCAGCGATGGATTGTTTGTTAACAGGGCCAAACAAATCCATATGGAGTAGTTGTAGAGGAGATGACACTAAGGAAACTTGCTTTGACTTAAAGCTTGCCTTGGTCTGCTTCCCTTTTTCACACGCTGAACATAAAGACTCTTTGGCGTATGAATGCTGAGGTAGACCAGTGACTAACTCTTTAGAGGAAAGAGTATTCAGCGTCTTGAAGTTGAGATGTGAGAGCCTCTTGTGCCATAGCCAGTTAACATCAGAAGATGCTTTTGAGAAGAAACAATAGTTCTCAGTGGTTGTTGAGTCCATGTTTATTACATAAACATTTTCCAAACGATAACCGCTGAGAGCTATCTTCTCCTTTTTGTCAGAGACAAAGCAGGATTCCTTAGTGAAAATCACTTTGTTATCCATGTCGCAAAGTGGACTGATGCTCAGAAGATTATGCTTCAGCCCTTCAACATATGCGACTCTTCTGAAGGATGTTGTACCATTTGAAAGTACACCATACCCTCGGGTGTGTCCTTTTCCATTTCCACCAAATGTCACAGAGGGACCCTTATCTTCCTTGTATTCAGCGAGCAGGTTTTTCTTTCCAGTCATGTGTCTAGAGCATCTGCTATCAAGATACCAGATACCCTTCTTAACCTGCATTTACAAAGGAAGATTAGTTTTGCTTGGGTACCCACTTCACCATGTATACTCGTTTGTCAGTGGAAGTGGTTGGAATTGAAGGTTCAGCAGTCTTCGCAGCATTTGAAGATTCAGCTTTGTCTTTCTTCACTTTGGTCAATTTCTTGACCACAGCGGTAGGAGTCACCTTGACCTGAATTGCAACTGGGTTAGTCTTCTTGGACTTGGGTGCTATCTTCACCTTAGCTATCTTATCAGCTTTGGTGGCTGTGGGGCACTTACTTGCAATATGATCGGTAAGTCCACAGTGATAACATTTCCTATAACTAAAAATAGTTCTAGGACCACTTGAGTGCTGAGCTTTTAATTTGGAATTAGAAGTGCCAGCACCAAGTACACTATTGGTTTTTGAAATAGGACGAACATTCAGTTCTTCAGATTTCTTACCAAGAACATCTACTCTGAGTCTAGGAGTAGGTCGCTGAACTGATCTAGAGGTCTGATTTCTAGAACCAGATGAATGAATCACTAAGGCTTTGGAAGCTTTCAGCTTAGGTACTAAGGTACCCTTCTGAGGATTTTGATAAATAACAATTCCTTTACCTTTGTCTTTAGAGACAGAGGTAGGTTTTGAATAAACCATTTTCTCCTTACCTTTTGAGGAGGTAGGAGTTTCCTCAAGGATTGGTGTAACCGACGAGGAGTACTGAGATGATGAAGTGTCAGCGACTGAGGATACGAACGTTCCAAATTTAAGCATTGAACGTTCAGTGGTTGGTTTTGGAGTATCATATTTATAACCCAGACCACGTTTATCACTCAGAGGAATCTGAGCCTTAATTATCTCAGTGATATTTGTTGAAGAATTCCACCATGCTTCAACAGTAGCTTGTTCAGCTTTTAATGCAGCGATAGCTTCTGCTCGTTCGATTTTGACTAGCTGATTTAAATAGACTTGATCTTTAAAATCATCTTCAATTTTAGAAAGCTTTTCTATTTGAAGGTGGCAGTTTTTAAGCTTTTCAGCGAGATCAAAATTTTGGTTTTCAACCACAGCTTTGCCGTTCATGGCTTCGTATAAACTTCTAGTCAATAGATCGATTTTACGGAGACTATCAGCTTCATCAATATTTGCAATATTGGTAAAGAAAGAAGGTGATACCTGAATGGCAGATGTTGAAGTGGAGGGAATGTCTGAACTTTCTTCCTCTTCTTCAATCTTAGCCATGAGACATTGATTTGCTTCATCATCTTCAGAATCAGATGATGAGGCTTCTTCATCAGAAGCAGCCCAATCATAGTCAGCCATCAGGCCTTTTCCTTTCTTCTTAAAGCTTTTCAGCTTTGCATACTTCTCCTTCAGCTTTGAGTATTTATCATCTTTATTCCTTGGAACAAAGGATTTCTTTGTAAAAGCTGAAGGTCTCATGATTTTCTTTGACCTGCACTCATTAGCGAAATGACCTGTCTTTTCGCAGTTGAAACAAGTAGCAGTAGCCTTATCAACAAAAGCTGATGTTTTAGGCTTGTCAGTTATTGAAAGAGGTTTGTTCTTTCTAAACATTTTCTTCTTGGCGAATCTCCTGAACTTTCTAGTTAGGAGAGCCAAGGATTCATCATCATCTGAAGAGTCAGAGTCTGATGACCTTTCAGAGTTACTTTCTAACTCAGTGATAGTGACCGAAGGTCGCTGAGTAGAAGGTTCCTCTGAGATTAAAGCAACAGGGGTGCTTTTGGAATCTTTTACAAGATTCTTCTTAAGATGGCTAGATTGCTCATGATTCAGCAATGTACCATATAAGGTTGAAAGGGTCATTGATTTAAGATCCTTTGACAGCTTGAGACACATGGAATAATTGTCCCAGCTTTCAGGTAAACATTCTAGAAACTTTGTCAGCACTTCAAAGTTAGAATATTCCTTACCAACCGTTTTTAGATCTATAATTAAGCAATTAAAACGTTGGTGAACATCAGAGAGAGTTTCATTCTTACCAGAAATGAAGCTTTCGTATTGTCTTACCAGGTTGATCTTTCTTGAGTCCTGGACTTCAGACGTTCCTTCATACTGAACACATATTGTGTCCCACATGGCTTTTGATGACTTCAGGTTCATGACGGAATGGTAGACTTCGTCAGGAAGGGCCATGGATAGTATGGATCTGGCTTTTGTGTCTATAGCCACTTTCTTCTTATCTTCATCAGTCCACATATGTATTTCCTTTGGAATCAGCCTTTCTGGAATAGCAGCTCTAGATGCAGTGGCTGGAACTAAAGGATCAATAGTTACAGGGATGTGTGGGCCGTTTTCAAGATAGTAGGTCATAGTAGGGTCTACACCTTCTAAGAAGAGCATCATCCTATTTTTCCATAAGTTGAAGTTATCTCTGGAAAATCTAGGGGGTTTTGCAAGAGAACCATTGTCTATATAGTGTGTGTTTGTGTTGGCCATTTTCAGATAATAGCAAGGAAGAGAAATATCTTAGATTAGATCTTGTTTATGAGATTAAACAAATCTGCTCTTAAACCACTTGTTGGTCCCGTAAGGCCTATACAAGTTTGTAGAAGGGGGGGGGGGGTTGAATACAAACACACTATTTTACTTTTCTAAATTGTTTATTGATAAATCATTAACAATTTACAGCTTGTTGCGGAAACAAGATTAAGGATAAACCTAAATCTAAACAAGTTGGAACACTAAGGTTTCTTGCACTAAGAAAGATAAGGAGATTACTAATAAAATCCTATCTTAAGAGAGATTTGAACTTGTCCAGAGTTAGCAAGTTACTTCAAATGAAGTGAGTTCATCTCTTTATATACTGCATGCATTAAATGCAAATCAGTATATACTTTACACGTGTCATCAGCTGGTTGGTTGCATGTCATTGACCTTGGTTGACAACCTTAGTAGCCGTAAGGATGAACAGTGTAGTATCAGAGTAGTTGTACGATTTCAGATATTCGGAGGTTCTTTTCTGACATTTCGTACGGAGGCATGCAAGGGTGGTTAAGACAAAAGTACTTTGTACGGAGGACTTCATGATCAGCTTTCGTTGATTCAGCGATTATCATTTACTATTCAGCAGATGATAAAGTTCAGCGATAGCTGAAGTCTTGTACTTGATACTTCACGTTGAGTGGACAAATCTGAGTCTTCGCTGATCCGCATCAGTTCATTAGGAGACTTGTCGCTGGTTCTTGAGCTTGATCTTCGACTTCAGCGTAGAACCTTTGTTGACGTGAAACTTGTCTTCAGGGATCATAAGTAAACAACTAACTTATCAGCGATCATCATAATGACTGAACAGACTCAGCGCATTAATGATGAACAGTGTTCGCTGAATGTTTAATTTAAAGAGCGAGAGTTCCTATCAGCGGTACTGTAAGATCTTAGTACTTATCAGCGATAGTGAAACTCTGATACATATTGTTTACTTACAAATTTCACTAAGTATTTAAGAGAGGGTCATTATCAAATCACTGAGGGTTTGGATCAACAGTATCCCTGAGCAACAAGATGAGCTTTGTTGCGAGTTACAGTACCATGTTCGTCCAACTTGTTTCGATAGACCCATTTAGTGCCTATCACCGTTTTGTCAGTTGGTCTACGAACGAGTTTCCAAACTTTGTTTCTTTCGAATTCAGTCAGCTCTTCTTGCATAGCGCTGACCCAGTTAGAATCTCTGAGGGCATCATCTATTTTATTTGGTTCAGTTAGAGAAATAAAGTTAACAAATAAACAAATATTACATGCACTTCTACGAGTCTGAATACCAGCGTTGGGATCACCAAGAATTTGATCGATTGGGTGATTTACAGTCCATCGCTGAGCCGGAGCATACGTCGCTGATTCAGTCTGAACTGGAGAAACTGAAGATGAGGCTTCAGCTACTTCTGGATTATCAGCTAAGAGAGGAATGTTTGCATTTGTCACTTCATTCACTGATTGCTGAGAAATAGACGGAATTTCTGAGACATTCGGATCAACTGCAGGTATAGTGTTTATAGGCACAGCTGAGACCCAAGATGTTTCAGCTTCACTATTCTGCATATCTGGAATGATAGTAGGACCATCATTTTCTACGGTGTGAGCATGAGGAGTGGGAACTTTTTCTGAATCACCAAGATGAGAAAACATCCATTGATTCAGTTCTTCAGTATCAGCGGACGGTTTAGAGTTCGCTGAACGGGATTCGTCAAACGTGACGTGAATAGTTTCTTCTACAGTTTGTCTTCTACGGTTGAAGACTCTGAAGGCTTTTGAGACTGAGGAGTATCCAAGAAAGATTCCATTATCAGCCTTAGGATCAAACTTTCCAAGGGCATCTCTGTTGTTCAGTATGAAACACTGACATCCAAAGATGTGAAGAAAGCTGATTGAAGGCTTTCTCCCATGAAAGAGTTCATAGGTTGTCTTTTTGAATCTTTTAACTATCAGCGACCTGTTTTTCGTAAAGCAAGCAGTGTTGACAGCTTCTGCCCAAAACTGAGTAGGCAGGTGAGAATCGTTGAGCATTGAACGTGCAGCTTCAATAATTGTTCTATTTCTTCTTTCAGCGACTCCATTTTGTTGAGGTGTTCTCACTGACGAAAAGTTGTGAGAAATACCCTTATTCTCAAGGAAGGAATCAAGAGAACTGTTTTTGAATTCAGTTCCATGATCACTCCTTATTGAGCGAACATTCATATTGTTCAGAGTTTCCATCTTCCGAACAAAGGTGATGAGTTCTTCACGGGTGTCACTCTTAGAATGGAGAAACATTACCCATGTGTAACGAGAGAATTCATCAACTATGACCAGCATATATTTCTTTCCAGCGATGTATTGTTTGTTAACAGGGCCAAACAAATCCATATGGAGTAGTTGTAGAGGAGATGACACTGAAGAGACTTGCTTTGACTTGAAGCTTGCCTTGGTCTGCTTCCGTTTTTCACACGCTGAACATAAAGACTCTTTGGCGTATGAATGCTGAGGTAGACCAGTGACTAACTCTTTGGAGGAAAGAGTATTCAGTGTCTTGAAATTTAGATGCGAGAGCCTCTTGTGCCATAGCCAGTTAACATCAAAAGATGCCTTTGAGAAGAAACAGGAGTTCTCAGTGGTTGTTGAGTCCATGTTTATTACATAAACATTTTCAAAACGATAACCGCTGAGAGCTATCTTCTCCTTTTTGTCAGAGACAAATCAGGATTCCTTAGTGAAAATCACTTTGTTATCCATGTCGCAAAGCTGACTGATGCTCAGAAGATTATTCTTCAGCCCTTCAACATATGCGACTCTTCTGAAGGAGGTTGTACCATTTGAAAGTACACCATACCCTCGGGTGTGTCCTTTTCCATTTCCACCGAAAGTCACAGAGGGACCCTTCTCTTCCTTGTATTCAGCGAGCAGGTTTTTCTTTCCAGTCATGTGTCTAGAGCATCCGCTATCGAGATACCAGATACCCTTCTTAACCTGCATTTACAAAGGAAGATTAGTTTTGCTTGGGTACCCACTTAACCATGTATACACGTTTGTCAGTGGAGCTAGTTGGAATAGAAGGTTCAGCGGTCTTCGCAGCATTTGAAGATTCAGCTTTGTCTTTCTTCACTTTGGTTAATTTCTTAACTTCAGTGGTAGGAGTCACCTTGACCTGATTTGCATCGGTGTTGGTCTTCTTTGCCTTGGGGGCAATCTTCACCTTAGCTATTTTTTCAGCTTTGGTGGCTGTGGGGCACTTACTAGCAATATGATCGGTAAGTCCACAGTGATAACATTTCCTATAACTAAAAATAGTTCTAGGACCACTTGTATGCTGAGCTTTTAATTTCGAATTAGAAGTGCCAGCACCAAGTAAACTATAGGCTTTAGAAATGGGACGAACATTCAGTTCTTCAGATTTCTTACCAAGGACATCCACTCTGAGTCTAGGAGTAGATCGCTGAATAGATCCAGAGATCAGCTTTCTAGATCCAGAGGGGTTGGTCACTGAGGCTTTAGAAGCATTCAGCTTTGGTACTAAGGTACCCTTCTGAGGATTTTGATAAATAACAATTCCTTTACCTTTGTCTTTAGAGACAGAGGTAGGTTTTGAATAAACCATTTTCTCCTTACCTTTTGAGGAGGTAGGAGTTTCCTCAGGGATTGGTGTAATGGACGAGGAGCACTGAGATGATGAAGTGTCAGCGACTGAGGATACGAACGTTCCAAATTTAAGCATTGAACGTTCAATGGTTGGTTTTGGAGTATCATATTTATAACCCAGACCACGTTTATCACTCAGAGGAATCTGAGCCTTAATTATCTCAGTGATCTTTGTAGAAGAATTACACCATCCTTCAACAGTAGCTTGTTCAGCTTTTAATGCAGCGTAGCTTCTGCTCGTTCGATTTTGACTAGCTGATTTAAATAGACTTGATCTTTAAAATCATCTTCAATTTTAGAAAGCTTTTCTATTTGAAGGTGGCAGTTTTTAAGCTTTTCAGCGAGATCAAGATTTTGGTTTTCAACCATAGTTTTGCCGTTCATGGCTTCGTATAAACTTCTAGTCAATAGATCGATTTTACGGAGACTATCAGCGTCATCAATATTTGCAATATTGGTAAAGAAAGAAGGTGATACCTGAATGGCAGATGTTGAAGTGGAGGGAATGTCTGAACTTTCTTCCTCTTCTTCAATCTTGGCCATGAGACATTGATTTGCTTCATCATCTTCAGAGTCAGATGATGATGCTTCTTCATCAGAAGCAGCACAATCATAGTCAGCCATCAGGCCTTTTCCTTTCTTCTTAAAACTTTTCAGCTTTGCATACTTCTCTTTCATCTTTGAGTATTTGTCATCTTTATTCCTTGGAACAAAGTTTTTCTTTGAGAAAGCTAAAGGTCTCATGACTTTCTTTGACCTGCACTCATTAGCGAAATGACCTGTCTTTTTGCAGTTGAAACAAGTAGCAGTAGCCTTATCAACAAAAGCTGATGATTTAGGCTTGTCAGTTATGGAAAGAGGTTTGTTCTTTCTAAACATTTTCTTCTTGGCGAATCTCCTGAACTTTTTAGTTAGGAGAGCCAAGGATTCATCATCATCTGAAGAATCAGAGTCTGATGACCTTTCAGAGTTACTTCCTAACTCAGTGATAGTGACCGAGGGTCGCTAAGTAGAAGGTTCTTCTGAGATTAAAGCAACAGGAGTGCTTTTGGAATCTTTTACAAGATTCTTCTTAAGATGGATAGATTGCTCATGATTCAGCAATGTACCATATAAGGTTGAAAGGGTCATTGATTTAAGATCATTTGACAGCTTGAGACACATGGAATAATTGTCCCAGCTTTCAGGTAAACATTCTAGAAACTTTGTCAGCACTTCAAAGTTAGAATATTCCTTACCAACAGTTTTTAGATCTATAATTAAGCAATTAAAACGTTGGTGAACTTCAGAGAGAGTTTCATTCTTACCAGAAATGAAGCTTTCGTATTGTCTTACCAGGTTGATCTTTCTTGAGTCCTGGACTTCAGACGTTCCTTCATACTGAACACATATTATGTCCCACATGGCTTTTGATGACTTCGGGTTCATGACGGAATGGTAGACTTCGTCAGGAAGAGCCATGGAAAGTATGGATCTGGCTTTTGTATCTATAGCCACTTTCTTCTTATCTTCATCGGTCCACATGTGTATTTCCTTAGGAATCAGCCTTTCTGGAATAGCAGGTCTATTTGCAGTGGCTAGAACTAAAGGATCAATTGTTACAGGGATGTGTGGGCCGTTTTCAAGATAGTAGGTCATAGTAGGGTCTACACCTTCTAAGAAGAGCATCATCCTATTTTTCCATAAGTTGAAGTTATCTCTGGAAAATCTAGGGGGTTTTGCAAGAGAACCATTGTCTATATAATGTGTGTTTGTGTTGGCCATTTTCAGATAATAGCAAGGAAGAGAAATATCTTAGATTAGATCTTGTATATGAGATTAAACAAATCCGCTCTGATACCACTTGTTGGTCCCGAAGGCCTATACAAGTTTGTAGAAGGGTGGGGGGTGAATACAAACACACATATTTTACTTTTCTAAATTGTTTATTGATAAATCATTAACAATTTACAGCTTGTGCAAGGGTGGTTGAGACAAAAGTACTTTGTACGGAGGACTTCATGATCAGCTTTCGTTGATTCAGCGATTATCATTTACTATTCAGCAGATGATAAAGTTCAGCGATAGCTGAAGTCTTGTACTTGATACTTCACGTTGAGTGGACAAATCTGAGTCTTCGTTGATCCGCATCAGTTCATTAGGAGACTTGTCGCTGGTTCTTGAGCTTGATCTTCGACTTCAGCGTAGAACCTTTGTTGACGTGAAACTTGTCTTCAAGGATCATAAGTAAACAACTAACTTATCAGCGATCATCATAATGACTGAACAGACTCAGAGCATTAATGATGAACAGTGTTCGCTGAATGTTTAACTTAAAAGATCGAGAGTTCCTATCAGCGGTACTGTAAGATCCTAGTACTTATCAGCGATAGTGAAACTCTGATACCTATTGTTTACTTACAATTTTCACTAAGTATTTAAGAGAGGGTCATTATCAAATCACTGAGGGTTTGGATCAACAACGTTCGTCGAGGATTTTCTCTAGATGTAGTCCCACGGATGGCGCCAAACTGTTAATGCCAAAAATCGCACCAAAGGGACAACTTAAGGTCGATGTGGACTTAAACAACTATAGAAAAAATCTTTCGACGAGACGTGCGACGAGGATAAAAATAAAGAAACAAGGGATTTGCTATGGGGAAGTAAAATAAGTGTTTTCCTTACCTTGGTCGTGGTCGAGACTGGTGAAATTTCTCCCAAACAGTTTGCCCGCAAAATTTGATAAAGTGGAGTGGCAAAATGTTTTTTTAAATTTTGCTTGTCGGGGGTTCGGGGTTATGACACGTGTCGAAAGTTACCTTGGTTGTCTTGGAACTGAATCGGTTTAATTCAAACTAGAGAGGGAAGTCGAAAAGACGGTAAAGTCGTGACGTCATGCTGACGCACGATGATGCTTAGCAGCTGTCACAGACAGGTGTCAGCGATCTGTGTGGTCATTCGAAAAGATAGGGGCGCGTGTTGACCATCGAGGGACTCGATCTGACACGATCGTTTACATAAATAGAGACCGTGATGGGTCTATTTTCGTTTACGATTCCGAAAGGTTTTGCACAGAGATTTCCTCTTGATTTCTTTGCTATTCTTTGCTCAATATTTTCCATGTTTGCCAAGATTTTCTGCTTGCTTAAAGCTTCGAGGCTTTTGAGTATCTATATAAGGTATGACATTTAGCTCAAGTCTTCAAGGATTTCTGAATTCATCGTTTTTATGCTTGTCCCATGATGAAGGTGCCGATTATTTCTGCTAGGAGAATGGCACATCCCGAGCTTGCTTGCAAAGACTTTGATCGTTACGTTGAGGTTTCACTAAAGTCGATGATGACAGCTTCGTGGGAGATGTCTTCGAAGGCGTGGGTTGCGTTTGATGCGATATCAGAGGTCCTTGCGCATCTGGTGACGATGTCCTCTACAGCCATGTCAATCCCTTTGCCAGCCGACAAGGGCCAGGGTGTAAAGATGGGAGAGGGTGAGAGGAAAGTCACGTTGGTCAACTTTATGTTGCCGTTGGACTTTCTAGATGACGATGTCCTAGACGGGACGAAGTCATTTCCACATCTGGGGAAATATCAGCTCCTATCTTTCGGGGAGCGTTTTCGGGGGATCTCCGTCGCGAAAACAGGATCACATATAGCCATACAGGCGTTCGTTGTAAGTTTTTCTTTCAAAACTTATGTTTTCAATGTTTTGCAAGCTAACATATTGTAATAACCGGGTATATTATTTATTTATTTAACTAGTGGTATTTTAGTTAAAATAGATTTGGGTAAACTTTATAAGTCTTTATTTTAGTATTTTGTGGAGTTAGAAGTTAAGGGGTAAGTTTTAATTCTTATTTGGAAGTTTAAGGATGTGTTTCGCCAATTAAGAGGAGTTTGGGGTTCGTTTAGTAAATATGATTAATATCTAGATATTATGTGTAGTATGTTTATGTGTGTGATTTAGGAGGAGAGAGTGAGAGAGAGACGTATTCAGAGAAAGAAAAGAGAAGAGGAAGAGGGGAAGAAGAAAAGAGGAAGAAGAAGAGCATCAAGAACTTGAAGACTTCATCTTCTAGGTATGGCTTCTACTCCATTTCCATATCTTCTTGTTGATTTTGGTAAGACTTGGGTTTGGTACCATTTGAGTAAATCTTTGAGAAATCTAAGATAGTTTTGATGTTGATTAATAAGTTTATTATTGGTTTACAAACTTTTCTGTGTGAATCATCCATCATTTCATGGTGGAAGTTGATTCTAGCAAGTTTTAGGTGTTAATGGAGTTTTGAGTTTTTGAGGTTAAATGTGGTGAATCATTAGATGGATTTAATGGATTCCTTCATGTTTTTGATGTTAAAAACCTCATTTTTGATGCTAAAACTTCTATAGAATGAACCTAATTAAGTGGGGGTTGAGTTGGGGTGTTAAAGGGGCTGAACATGGGCTGTTTGGTGCCCAACAAACGTCGGCGCGTGTCTGGGCGCGCACAACATTGTTTCAGCTTTTTCTGATTTTTGTTTCTTGCGTACCGGTATCGTTTTAAGGCGTAATATAGGTGTGTGGGTACTCTTTTTTTGTGTAAGATAGTATTTGAACACTTTGAGCATGTTAGTTTGGGCATATGACAATTCCAAGTATTGTTTTTAATGTCGGTTGTTTGGTTTCTAGCTCGGTTGCGATTCGGGGGTGTTCGGTGAGTTGTTGAGGTTGTCATTTGTCGTAGTGAGTCTTGTATACATATAAGTATGTGGATTTCATCAATGTGTATATATTACAGGTTCGGTTGCCCCTCGTTATTGTGGCGTGGGTGGTGTTCGGTTGTGGCGTTATTTGCCGGTTTTGCTCATTTGTATCGTTTGCACGTGTGTGGCTTCAAACTATCAACAAGGTGAGTTTTACTTTAAAACGTTTTCAAACTGGAATACATATATATATATATATATATATATATATATATATATATATATATATATATATATATATGAGATGGATATGTGATAGATGGTGTGATTATGTGTTTATATTAAAGTGGATGTGTGGTTGAAAAGTGATAACATTTTATAAATGAAAATATAATATATTGAGATATTGTATTTATATGAGTGTTATACTATACGATAATACGTTGGCCGGGCTTAGGACCGGTGTGTTGGCTGTACTATTTGTACAGCGTTGTTGGCTGTAGTTGTTGTACAGCGTTGTTGGTTGTAGTTGTCGTACAACGTTGTTGATTGATTAGTTGGCTTGCTACCAACTAATTTGGCCATGGGAATGATGTGAAGGATGAGTGGTACTCGATGCACGAGTCTTGTTTGGTATTTAAGTATTTGTGATATATGTGTGTTTATATAAAGGATTTTATATAAAGGATTTTATATAAATTGGTTTTGTAATGATTTTTGAAATGACAGGGATTATCTAACTGGACCGTTTGGTCTAGCCCTCATTTTGTTTTCAAAAATATGTATTCCAGGTCGGGGATCATTTATTAGCAAAGGGAAGAATAAAGTGTAGGACGCGGTTGATAGCTGACGGAGATTAGGAATTACTCATGTTTTGTATTGTATAGTTCTGAGACTTTGGGACCGTACGTGTTTATTATGTATTTTCTTTTATGAATGTAACGAGGTTATGCAATATATATGTTATTTGAAGCATGTTTGGGAAACAGGGTCGTTACAGATGGTATCAGAGCCCTAGTTTAAGGGATTTAGGTATTCGTATCTGTACCTAGACTTAAACTGCATGTGAAGTAGGATGTCCCTATTATTTTAGAACCTTGGGATGTTAAATATAAAAAGGTAAAAGGAACATCATGTAAGGTAAATTCGAATTACACCTGGCCAGTGTAATTGTGAACTTAGAGTTACATGTTTGAACTGAAATACCTTGTTATATTGGGTACGTGCTTACGTGTATATTAACCTTGTTGAAATCTACAGAATGGCAAGTCGGTCTTGACGTATGGATGGAGATGAAGACATGTATATTTTTATAAACTTTATACGTGCTAAAGTGCTATCTGACTTCGGTGCAAGCCGATAAATTGTATTTATGTTCTTTTGTTGCTTATCTGCATTAGAAAAGTACTTGATAATTGTGTTGGCAATATAGATGGGTGTGGAGTGCCTAATAAGTTATTTTCAATAATCTTGTCGGAATTAGAGGTAGTAGTAAGCATAGGATGGTGTTGGAACTTGATCTTGTTAAAACTTTTGATTAGGTAATGATAAGTGATCCTCGGTATTTCGGTACGAGAAGATAAAGTTGATATACTGGAATAAGTGAGGTTACGATGAAAGTAAGGAATTGTTGGGGGATTGATTTAAAGTTTTCGAAAGTTAGCAAATTCAATTGGAAGTGTAAATGAAGAATTGTAGCATGGCTTGAGTCATCTTCTTCAAGGTTTGATTTCTTCTTCTTTTCTTCTCTATATTGATTAGGCAAGTTTATGGTTGGGGATTTGATAATCCAATTGTTGGTTGAGTTTTAATCCATAAGAAAGAAGGCAAATGATTTTAGGATTGATTCCCTATTAATTTTGATCAAATCAGTATGAAGCTTCATCATGTTTGCTTGATAAATCTTCATTTTTCCATGGATTGAGTTTTTGAGTTTTGGAGTGATAGATTTGATGAGTTTTATGTCATTTAAAATGATGGTTATTAGTTTTTAATGTTAATGGTATCAAAAATATCGATTTGGGAGCCTTAGAACTGATTTGGGAAGTTTAAGGATGAGAAACCCTTGATTTTTGGGAGAAGTCTCGTGAAGGGGGCAGACCAGTGCTCTGCGCACCTAGCTGCGCGTCTGGAGGCGCGCCACTAGGGGCGCCAAGCCCTTTTCCCAAAACCTTGTTCCCGTTTCGTCGTTCGTTCGGGTCTAGGATCGAGGTGTTAATTGGGGGTTTGGTCTTAGGGATTATTGGGAATGTTTTGAGGATGTAATTAGATGGTTTAACACCATTTTTGTGGCGCCAATTTAGGTATTCGGTTTGAACTAAAGTGTATCCCGGAGCGTGTGTCGAAGTGCTAAGGCTAAGGTGAGTTCCCTTACCTTCTTTGTGTGAATGAAAGGTTTTACAAAAGGTTTTCATAACTGATTTTGGTTACGAGCATGTTGAGCAGATTAAATTATTTGAAGGGTTTTATATTACGTGATGTGAAAACGTTTATTAAAGCATGCGAGTTGTTTATATGTTCATTTCTACGTAATTGTTGATTGCATGTTGTTGCTGTTTGGGCAAAAAATCACGTCGCTCGACCGCGACCAGAACAGGTAAGACGTATGATTAAGGACTATATCTTGTATTAAGATAAGGTCTCGACAAAGACCCAGAACACCATCGTCGTCCCTCATAAAAGATAAGTCGAGAGTTCCTTATGACGCTCGACCATAGCGTCGCCCGATCCGCACGACTATTACATAAGGACGTGCGACCTCGACCAAAGCTAACGTTCACCATGACCGTTTGTTAAGTGTTTAATGCAGGAGTAAAAGTCATTAAGGAGCAACGACTATAACCGACGCAATCATTAAACAGCCGGCGACCGTAACGGACGAAGATCATTACTCCGGCGACCGTTTCCAACCGTTATGGCCATTAAAGGAGCATTTATGGATGAAGCTATGGACGCGAAGACTATAAATATCAAGCTCAATCAACATTTCAAGACATCGAATATCCGGCGATTAACAACCGAAGCAATATTCAAGAACACCTGAAGTGAAGAACCATTATTCTAAGTATCGTTCTCGACGCACGACAACAGCCCTCGACCAACAGTTCTCACTTTGTATTCACACACGACAAACACCTGTTTTTACATTCAAACACTTGTACTTTACATTTCGAAGTCTTTCCCTTCATCTGTATTGTAATCGTTGTACGATCGACACCAGTATCCAAGGACATCGCCCCTGATTGGCGACCATAGTGCAGCGACGACACCCCCTGTCGTCCGCAGGTTTTTTCCTCGATTGAGGTTTTTCCTGCGTCATCAAATCCCTTGTTTCTTTATTTTATTTATCATCGTACGTCTCGTAGAAAGATTCTTTCTTTAGTTGTTTAAGTCCACATCGACCTTATGTTGTCCCTTTGGTGCGATATTTGGCATTAACAGTTTGGCGCCATCGGTGGGACTACATCTAGAAAAAATCCTCGACGAACGTGCATTCTACTAATAGTTTCTTGGAGTTTCTTCTATTTTCTGTTTTAGGAAAATGGCAGCCCCTGGAAATCCACAGCAAGCCGTCGCTCAGATGTATCAGGAGCTCGAGGTTGCCAGGAATCAACTCAATGCAATGGCAGAGCAGAATCGCAAAGCAGCTGAAGAGATCGCGCGGCTAAGGAATCCTTTTGGACTCCAGAATAGTCCTAGACCATTCATCCAGAATCCAGGTCCGGGACCAGGCCCGTCCGTACAGAATCAGCAGTCGGGTCCGTTCATTCCGAATCCCCAGTCTGGGCAGATTCCCCCTCAGCACATCCGGCCACCACCCTTGAACAATGGATCCCAACCATTGCAAGGTGGCACCCAGTCGTTTCAGAATGGATCCCAGCCGTTTTCCCAGCCGTTCCAAAGTGGATCTCAACCTTTCCAGCAAGGATCGCAATCTTTCCAGCAGAGATCGCAGCCATTTCAGCATGGACCACAATCGTTTCAGAATGGACCACAGCAATTCCACTATGGGTCGCAGCCATATTTTGTTCCGTTCAACGGGGACACCAATGGTTCGTCGCATGGTAATGGCACTAGTCCACGGACCAATCCCTCGACAGGGGCAAATCCTGATCTTAACGATCCCGTCGCTCAGCGTTTGAAGATGTTAGAAGACCAAAATGAGCGCGTCCTGTCCTTGCTCGCCAAGTTGCTTGGGGCAGCAGTGCCTGTCGATGTCGAGCCTCGCTCGGGGTATCAGGCGTCGCCCTTCATCGACAAGATCGCCACCGTCGAGGTCCTAAAGAAGTATAACATTCCTGCCTTCACTCCCAACTATTCGGGTGTGACCGATCCAACCGAGCATGTCGCGCAGTATAAGCAGCTCATGTGGACCATCTCGATTCCACACATGTACCAAGAAGTATGCATGTGAAAGAGTTTCGGGGCGACTCTCACTGGTCCAGCTCTCCAGTGGTTGATCAATCTCAAACCCAAATCTATCGGGTCATTCGCCGAATTGGTCAACCAATTCTCCCGGCAATTCGCCAGCAGTCGTAAGATGGAAAAGCAGACTAGTGATCTGTACTATGTTGTGCAGAAGACCAATGAGTCTATTCGAAGTTATTTCAATAGATTCAATGCCGAAATGATCAGTATCCGCAATTGTGACATCAAAACTGCGATCGAAGCTTATAAACGTGGTCTAGACGATAGTTCAGGTCTATATATCGATCTGACCAAGTATCCCCCAGAGACTTTCGAAGATGTCCGAGCTCGAACCTTAGCATATATGAGGGTCGAAGACGACGCAGCCTTTCGCCGCAAACACACTGATGACAAGAAGCCGTTAGGTGTCAAGAAGCCAGAATTCAAGCCGAAAGCCATATCCAGAATAGAGCCAGCGCGTCAGATTTCAAACGTTCGTTTCAAGACGAAGGCAGAAGCTAAAACCGCAACTAAATTCCCCGTGTATCCCAGGATCTCCTCTTATGGGTTCAAAGGGTCAGCTAAAGACTTGGTCGAAGCTCTGAAGACCACCCAAGCAACCATCTGGTGGCCGAAGAAATCTGACTTGGACGATGCTAAAAAAGACAAATAAAAGTGGTGCGACTTCCACGTCGATCATGGTCATGCGACTGACGATTGTATCGCATTGAAGAAGGAATTAGTGTATCATTTCCCGAAAGGAAATCTCAAGGATATCATCGAAGTCGCTATTCCAGCTAATAGCCATCGACCGTCGACTCCCGAGCATGCAAAAGTTATCAATTAAAATCCCCTACGCCATTGGGAATCCTAAAGATCGAGAATGAGTCGAAAACGTCGCTATGGTGCCCTGTCGTACGACGACATGATCAATCACAAACAGTATCTCATCGGATCGTCGTGTCGTCCTGTCATTTAAAACCTATCTTTCTTTCCGAAAAAATAGGATAATAAATGACAGGGGGGCAATACCCCATGAATGAGAAAGGTATGATTTCTAACTCTTTTCCATACAAATTTTTCTCACAAACAGCTACTTACTTAAGCATCGGAGGGTCGTTGGTGAGCCAACGACCAACCCTCGACATCCTTTTATCGCAGGATCTCACGACAATAATCACTAAGTCTACTATATGGCTTTAAATTCGCAGGGTCGCACGACATACATGATCAGGTCTGTGACTTGATCATCCAACCATAGGGGTATACGATACAAACATATTATATGATCTAATCGTACGATCGCAAAGTCTAAACGATTTTACCCCTAAGTCTCTTAACTTAGAAAATGCTTTAATGGCGTTTTCACATATTTGTTTTACTCATCGTATTAGAATGTATGCCTCAGTCGCATGATTTCCTATGTGTCCTATGTTCAAATTCATAATTAAACATGGTTTGGATAAAGCATAAAGTTCAAACAAAAGTTGCGTTCATTATATAAACCATCGAGTACATAATCGACCACTAACGGTCGAGCAGCACGAACAAACAAATACATTTTTTCTAAGGTCGTGGAGGAGCATCGATCACAACCTTGTCCGATACCTCATCCTGAAAACCCTCGCTAGCCACCTCCTCTTCGACCTCCTTCTCGTCATCCAAGTCGAGATCTCTCTTGGTCCCGACTTTCTCATAAAAGAGACGCAGCTCATCTGACGCTGAAGCCAAAGGATCCTTGCCCTGCAGGTGACGTCGCATAACTGCCGCACGTGCAGTAAGTCGAGCATAAGAAAAGAAAGACTTATTTTCGTCCTTCAACTCATCAGACTCCTTCTTCAAATTTATCACCTTAGCCTTGAGTCCCTCGACTTCCTTCCTCTTCGCGGTTACGGATTCCTTCATCCCCTCCAGCTCCTCTCTCTGGTCGCGCATCAAAGTCAGAGACTCCTTCAAACGCGAGTTTATCTCGTCTCTTGTATGACAAAGGGCATCCAATTCGTCCAGAGCATGGTCAAGGCGCATCGACATCGCTTTTTCATGCTCCAAAGCAGCTTTCTCTTTACTTAACGTTGCATCTTCATCTTTGGTAACAGAAGCCGTTGAAACCTCTATATTCATCGTTTCGGCCTGCAATGCCAGGGAAGCTTGGAACGCCTGAAGAATCATAATATGAGCAACATTAGTAAACAACGACAACGACAACGACAACGACAAACGACAAGTCTTGAAAGAAAGACTTACCAAGAATAAGAGTCCAGCTGCATGGAACTCTTTCTTCTCGAAAGAAAACCCGTCAAAACGCTCCCTGAAAGACGGAAGCAAATATTTTTCCAAATGGGGGAACAACCTCGTCTCGTCCAAGACATTGTCGTCCAGAAAACCCGACGGCAACGTAAAGTTGACCGTCGTTTCCCCCACAGGTTCCTTCTGCGCTCCTTTGCCACTGTCGGCCGATGAAGGGCCGGATAGAACGACGGGAGACATCGTCGCCAGTTGCGCAGTATCCACAGATTTTGTGCCGGTCGTGTCAAACGCAATCGATGCCTTCGCCTTCCTGGACAAGGCAACCCTCGATGGGTTACCCGTCTTCAAAGACGGTTCCCTCAGAACGGACACCTTTGTCCTCTTTAAGAGGCCCGACCCGGCTATCGGGACCTCTTTTCTCTTCAGGACTCCCGACCCAGTTGTCGAAACGTCCTTCTCCCTCACCTCGCGAGCTACTTCGACTTGGGTTATCTTCCTAGCAACAGAAGATGTCGCCTGCGCTTGAGTTTCACCTGTACGGTAAAAGAGAGAAATTAGACGATTCAGAACAGAGAAAGACCAGGTCAAGCGAAAAGAAGACAAAAGGATACTTACCAATTATCTCTACCTCTGGTTCTTCACTCTTCTCTTCCTCCTCAGTTTTCTCAGAGTCCTCCTCTTCTTCTTTCTCCTCTCGACCCATCCTCACTCTGTCGCTCAAGAAAACGGTGTCATCATCCTCGTCTATCAAATGACGCATGACGTACGACCGGTCTTCGGTACTAAATTCCAAGAACTTTTCGATCTTAGCCCGAGAAGCATCATCCGGCTCTACCTTATCGAAATCAATATCTACGCATAAAAAAGAAGATCAGTCGAAAAAACAATCGAGCAACAGAATAACATGAAAACATACAATCAAACGCTCACCCGTCATATTCCGACCTCCCTAATCCAGTCACTATCAGTGTCCAGCGTCGACACCCGTACGAATACGTACCTCTTCTTCCATCCACGGTCGTTGACCGCAGTATTTAAAACCAGGGTACGATCACCCTTGAACATTGAAAACAAACTATAGTGACGGTACCGGTCATTCTTGACCTTATACGCCGTCAGAAGGTCCCTCACATTCATCGGTGGATTCCAGTTGGAGGTAAGTCGTTCGATGATCAAGATAACTCGCCAGAACTGGGGCATCAATTGCCCCGACGAAAGATCAAATTCACACATGAACTCTTTGACTAAAGGCGAATATGGCCAGTGAAAGCCTATTTTGAACGGGTATTCGTATATAACAACGTACCCCTCGGGGCACATTTCCGGTCGAACCTTGCCAACCTTGCTTACGGTAATCCCCATGGGAATCCTCGCTAGACTTCTAAAGTCGTCGAGATCTTCTTCGTTTTTAATGGTGCTTCTAGGCTCTATCGACATTGCCAGCCCCGTTAAATTGATTTGCACTTCTGAAAGGCCCCAGATATCCCAGTTTTTCTAGGCTTTCTAGCGATAGACTTGCGACGCATACGTAAACTGGAGGGTCATATCTTATATGATCTCAGAAAAACTTAATTTAGGTCAAAGATTCTTGCAAGTTTTAATCGAACGAAAATCGCCAAGAAAAGATCCATCGTAATCTTTATTTATGCAGTCGATCATGTCAGGTCGAGCCCTTTGATGATCACCGCGTGCTCTCGTCCCTTCGTATGACCGCAGGGATCGTCGACACCTGTCATCGACAGCTGGTAAGCACAATCGTGTGTCATCATGACGTCACGACCTCGTTCCCTTTTCAACTTCTCGATCAGTTAGAAACGGACCAGTCTAGTTCCAAGGCGATTGAGGTAATTTCTAACTCTTGTCTTATTTCCTATGTGTCTGATTGACAAAATTTAAAACATAAATTTGACATTCAATTTTCAAATTTTGGGGGCAAACTGTTTGGGCAAAAAATCACGTCGCTCGACCGCGACCAGAACAGGTAAGACGTATGATTAAGGACTATATCTTGTATTAAGATAAGGTCTCGACAAAGAACCAGAACACCATCGTCGTCCCTCATAAAAGATAAGTCGAGCGTTCCTTACGACGCTCGACCATAGCGTCGCCCGATCCGCACGACTATTACATAAGGACGTGGGACCTCGACCAAAGCTAACGTTCACCATGACCGTTTGTTAAGTGTTTAATGCAGGAGTAAAAGTCATTAAGGAGCAATGACTATAACCAACGCAATCATTAAAGTGTCGGCGACCGTAACGGACGAAGATCATTACTCCGGCGACCGTTTCCAACCGTTAAGGCCATTAAAGGAGCATTTATGGATGAAGCTATAGACGCAAAGACTATAAATATCAAGCTCAATCAACATTTCAAGACATCGAATATCCGGCGATTAACAACCGAAGCAATATTCAAGAACACCTGAAGTGAAGAACCATTATTCTAAGTATCGTTCTCGACGCACGACAACAGCCCTCGACCAACAGTTCTCACTTTGTATTCACACACGACAAACACCTGTTTTTACATTCAAACACTTGTACTTTACATTTCGAAGTCTTTCCCTTCATCTGTATTGTAATCGTTGTACGATCGACACCAGTATCCAAGGACATCGCCCCTGATTGGCGACCATAGTGCAGCGACGACACCCCCTGTCGTCCGCAGGTTTTTTCCTCGATTGAGGTTTTTCCTGCGTCATCAAATCCCTTGTTTCTTTATTTTATTTATCATCGCACGTCTCGTAGAAAGATTCTTTCTTTAGTTGTTTAAGTCCACATCGACCTTAAGTTGTCCCTTTGGTGCGATATTTGGCATTAACAGTTTGGCGCCATCGGTGGGACTACATCTAGAAAAAATCCTCGACGAACGTGCATTCTACTAATAGTTTCTTGGATTTTCTTCTATTTTCTGTTTCAGGAAAATGGCAGCCCCTGGAAATCCACAGCAAGCCGTCGCTCAGATGTATCAGGAGCTCGAGGTTGCCAGGAATCAACTCAATGCAATGGCAGAGCAGAATCGCAGAGCAGCTGAAGAGATCGCGCGGCTAAGGAATTCTTTTGGACTCCAGAATAGTCCTAGACCATTCATCCAGAATCCAGGTCCGGGACCAGGCCCGTCCGCACAGAATCAGCAGCTGGGTCCGTTCATTCCGAATCCCCAGTCTGGGCAGATTCCCCCTCAGCACATCCGGCCACCACCCTTGAACAATGGATCCCAACCATTGCAAGGTGGCGCCCAGTCGTTTCAGAATGGATCCCAGCCGTTTTCCCAGCCGTTCCAAAGTGGATCCCAACCTTTTCAGCAAGGATCGCAATCTTTCCAGCAGAGATCGCAGCCATTTCAGCATGGACCACAATCGTTTCAGAATGGACCACAACAATTCCACTATGGGTCGCAGCCATATTTTGTTCCGTTCAACGGGGACACCAATGGTTCGTCGCATGGTAATGGCACTAGTCCACGGACCAATCCCTCGACAGGGGCAAATCCTGATCTTAACGATCCCGTCGCTCAGCGTTTGAAGATGTTAGAAGGCCAAAATGAGCGTGTCCTGTCCTTGCTCGCCAAGTTGCTTGGGGCAGCCGTGCCTGTCGATGTCGAGCCTCGCTCGGGGTATCAGGCGTCGCCCTTCATCGACGAGATCGCCACCGTCGAGGTCCCAAAGAAGTATAACATTCCGGTCTTCACTCCTAAGTATTCGGGTGTGACCGATCCAACCGAGCATGTCGCACAGTATAAGCAGCTCATGTGGACCATCTCGATTCCACACATGTACCAAGAAGTATGCATGTGCAAGAGTTTCGGGGCGACTCTCACTGGTCCAGCTCTCCAGTGGTTGATCAATCTCAAACCCAAATCTATCGGGTCGTTCGCCGAATTGGTCAACCAATTCTCCCCGCAATTCGCCAGCAGTCGTAAGATGGAAAAGCAGACTAGTGATCTGTACTATGTCGTGCAGAAGACCAGTGAGTCTATTAGAAGTTATTTCAATAGATTCAATGCCGAAATGATCAGTATCCGCAATTGTGACATCAAAACGGCGATCGAAGCTTATAAACGTGGTCTAGACGATAGTTCAGGTCTATATATCGATCTTACCAAGTATCCCCCAGAGACTTTCGAAGATGTCCGAGCTCGAACCTTAGCATATATGAGGGTCGAAGACGACGCAGCCTTTCGCCGCAAACACACTGACGACAAGAAGTCATTAGGTGTCAAAAAGCCAGAATTCAAGCCGAAAGCCATATCCAGAATAGAGCCAGCGCGTCAGATTTCAAACTTTCGTTTCAAGACGAAGGCAGAAGCTAAAACCGAGACTAAATTCTCCGTGTATCCCAAGATCTCCTCTTATGGGTTCAAAGGGTCAGCTAAAGACTTAGTCGAAGCTCTGAAGACCACCCAAGCAACCATCTGGTGGCCGAAGAAATCTGACTTGGACGATGCTAAAAAAGACAAATCAAAGTGGTGCGACTTCCACGTCGATCATGGTCATGCGACAGACGATTGTATCGCATTGAAGAAGGAATTAGCGTATCATTTCCCGAAAGGAAATCTCAAGGATATCATCGAAGTCGCTATTCCAGCTAATAGCCATCGACCGTCGACTCCCGAGCATGCAAAAGTTATCAATTAAAATCCCCTACGCCATTGGGAATCCTAAAGATCGAGAATGAGTCGAAAACGTCGCTATGGTGCCCTGTCGTACGACGACATGATCAATCACAAACAGTATCTCATCGGATCGTCGTGTCGTCCTGTCATTTAAAACCTATCTTTCTTTCCGAAAAAATAGGATAATAAATGACAGGGGGGCAATACCCCATGAATGAGAAAGGTATGATTTCTAACTCTTTTCCATACAAATTTTTCTCACAAACAGCTACTTACTTAAGCATCGGAGGGTCGTTGGTGAGCCAACGACCAACCCTCGACATCCTTTTATCGCAGGATCTCACGACAATAATCACTAAGTCTACTATATGGCTTTAAATTCGCAGGGTCGCACGACATACATGATCAGGTCTGTGACTTGATCATCCAACCATAGGGGTATACGATACAAACATATTATATGATCTAATCGTACGATCGCAAAGTCTAAACGATTTTACCCCTAAGTCTCTTAACTTAGAAAATGCTTTAATGGCGTGTTCACATATTTGTTTTACTCATCGTATTAGAATGTATGCCTCAGTCGCATGATTTCCTATGTGTCCTATGTTCAAATTCATAATTAAACATGGTTTGGATAAAGCATAAAGTTCAAACAAAAGTTGCGTTCATTATATAAACCATCGAGTACATAATCGACCACTAACGGTCGAGCAGCACGAACAAACAAATACATTTTTTCTAAGGTCGTGGAGGAGCATCGATCACAACCTTGTCCGATACCTCATCCTGAAAACCCTCGCTAGCCACCTCCTCTTCGACCTCCTTCTCGTCATCCAAGTCGAGATCTCTCTTGGTCCCGACTTTCTCATAAAAGAGACGCAGCTCATCTGACGCTGAAGCCAAAGGATCCTTGCCCTGCAGGTGACGTCGCATAACTGCCGCACGTGCAGTAAGTCGAGCATAAGAAAAGAAAGACTTATTTTCGTCCTTCAACTCATCAGACTCCTTCTTCAAATTTATCACCTTAGCCTTGAGTCCCTCGACTTCCTTCCTCTTCGCGGTTACGGATTCCTTCATCCCCTCCAGCTCCTCTCTCTGGTCGCGCATCAAAGTCAGGGACTCCTTCAAACGCGAGTTTATCTCGTCTCTTGTATGACCGAGGACATCCAATTCATCCAGAGCTTGGTCAAGGTGCACCGACATCGCTTTTTCATGCTCCAAAGCAGCTTTCTCTTTACTTAACGCTGCATCTTCATCTTTGGTAACAGAAGCCATTGAAACCTCTATATTCATCATTTCGGCCTGCAATGCCAGGGAAGCTTGGAACGCCTGAAGAATCATAATATGAGCGACATTAGTAAACAACGACAACGACAACGACAAACGACAAGTCTTGAAAGAAAGACTTACCAAGAATAAGAGTCCAGCTGCATGGAACTCTTTCTTCTCGAAAGAAAACCCGTCAAAACGCTCCCTGAAAGACGGAAGCAAATATTTTCCAAATGGGGGAACAACTTCGTCTCGTCCAAGACATTGTCGTCCAGAAAACCCGACGGCAACGTAAAGTTCACCGTCGTTTCCCCCACAGGTCCCTTCTGCGCTTCTTTGCCACTGTCGACCGATGAAGGGCCGGATAGAACGACGGGAGACATCGTCGCCAGTTGCGCAGTATCCACAGATTTTGCGCCGGTCGTGTCAAACGCAATCGATGCCTTCGCCTTCCTGGACAAGGCAACCCTCGATGGGTTACCCGTCTTCAAAGACGGTTCCCTCAGAACGGACACCTTTGTCCTCTTTAAGAGGTCCGACCCGGCTATCGGGACCTCTTTTCTCTTCAGGACTCCCGACCCAGTTGTCGAAACGTCCTTCTCCCTCACCTCGCGAGCTACTTCAACTTGGGTTATCTTCCTAGCAACAGAAGATGTCGCCTGCGCTTGAGTTTCACCTGTACGGTAAAAGAGAGAAATTAGACGATTCAGAACAGAGAAAGACCAGGTCAAGCGAAAAGAAGACAAAAGGATACTTACCAATTATCTCTACCTCTGGCTCTTCACTCTTCTCTTCCTCCTCAGTTTTCTCAGAGTCCTCCTCTTCTTCTTTCTCCTCTCGACCCATCCTCATTCTGTCGCTCAAGAAAACGGTGTCATCATCCTCGTTTATCAAATAACGCATGACGTACGACCGGTCTTCGGTACTAAATTCCAAGAACTTTTCGATCTTAGCCCGAGAAGCATCATCCGGCTCTACCTTATCGAAATCAATATCTACGCATAAAAAATAAGATCAGTCGAAAAAACAATCGAGCAACAGAATAACATGAATACATACAATCAAAGGCTCACCCGTCATATTCCAACCTCCCTAATCCAGTCACTATCAGTGTCCAGCGTCGACACCCGTACCAATACGTACCTCTTCTTCCATCCACGGTCGTTGACCGCAGTATTTAAAACCAGGGTACGATCACCCTTGAACATTGAAAACAAACTATAGTGACGGTACCGGTCATTCTTGACCTTATACGCCGTCAGAAGGTCCCTCACATTCATCGGTGGATTCCAGTTGGAGGTAAGTCGTTCGATGATCAAGATAACTCGCCACAACTGGGGCATCAATTGTCCCGGCAAAAGATCAAATTCACACATGAACTCTTTGACTAAAGGAAAATATAGCCAGTGAAAGCCTATTTTGAACGGGTATTCGTATATAACAACGTACCCCTCGGGGCACATTTCCGGTCGAACCTTGCCAACCTTGCTTACGGTAATCCCCATGGGAATCCTCGCTAGACTTCTAAAGTCGTCGAGATCTTCTTCGTTTTTAATGGTGCTTCTAGGCTCTATCGACATTGCCAGCCCCGTTAAATTGATTTGCACTTCTGAAAGGCCCCAGATATCCCAGTTTTTCTAGGCTTTCTAGCGATAGACTTGCGACGCATACGCAAACTGGAGGGTCGTATCTTATATGATCTCAGAAAAACTTAAATTAGGTCAAAGATTCTTGCAAGTTTTAATCGAACGAAAATCGCCAAGAAAAGATCCATCGTAATCTTTATTTATGCAGTCGATCATGTCAGGTCGAGCCCTTTGATGATCACCGTGTGCTCTCGTCCCTTTGTATTACCGCAGGGATCGTCGACACCTGTCATCGACAGCTGGTAAGCACAATCGTGTGTCATCATGACGTCACGACCTCGTTCCCTTTTCAACTTCTCGATCAGTTAGAAACGGACCAGTCTATTTCCAAGGCGATTGAGGTAATTTCTAACTCTTGTCTTATTTCTTATGTGTCTGATTGACAAAATTTAAAACTTAAATTTGACATTCAATTTTCAAATTTTAGGGGCAAACTGTTTGGGCAAAAAATCACGTCGCTCGACCGCGACCAGAACAGGTAAGACGTATGATTAAGGACTATATCTTGTATTAAGATAAGGTCTCGACAAAGAACCAGAACACCATCGTCGTACTTCATAAAAGATAAGTCGAGCGTTCCTTACGACGCTCGACCATAGCGTCGCCCGATCCGCACGACTATTACATAAGGACGTGGGACCTCGACCAAAGCTAACGTTCACCATGACCGTTTGTTAAGTGTTTAATGCAGGAGTAAAAGTCATTAAGGAGCAATGACTATAACCAACGCAATCATTAAACAGCCGGCGACCGTAACGGACGAAGATCGTTACTTTGGCGACCGTTTCCAACCGTTAAGGCCATTAAAGGAGCATTTATGGATGAAGCTAAGGACGCGAAGACTATAAATATCAAGCTCAATCAACATTTCAAGACATCGAATATCCGACGATTAACAACCGAAGCAATATTCAAGAACACCTGTAGTGAAGAACCATTATTCTAAGTATCGTTCTCGACGCACGACAACAGCCCTCGACCAGCAGTTCTCACTTTGTATTCACACACGACAAACACCTGTTTTTACATTCAAACCCTTGTAATTTACATTTCGAAGTCTTTCCCTTCATCTGTATTGTAATCGTTGTATGATCGACACCAGTATCCAAGGACATCGCCCCTGATTGGCGACCATAGTGCAGTGACGACACCCCCTGTCGTCCGCAGGTTTTTTCCTCGATTGAGGTTTTTCCTGCGTCATCAAATCCCTTGTTTCTTTATTTTATTTATCATCGCATGTCTCGTCGAAAGATTCTTTCTTTAGTTGTTTAAGTCCACATCGACCTTAAGTTGTCCCTTTGGTGCGATTTTTGGCATTAACAGTTGCTATGTGTGGATTTGGGTTGCACAGTAGAGAACAATTATGAATGTCGTGTCTGGCTTAATAAGGTGATGAAAAGTTGAGACCACTGTGCAATACCCTTATGTGGAGTCGAGCTTTTGAATTCGGAATGTCGGTATGATTGTAGTTTGGACTATTGCTTGATTATGTAAGAATGGTTTTATTTACGGTAAAATTTGAAAGGGTCGAAGTGAATCCTTATGGTGGAATGGTAATAAGTAGCGTTACGTTACTTGATGTAATATTATCGGCGATGAGTCTGGGTACTGGGATAGGTTGAAAATTTGATTGTGCACTATGAAAAGTCTTGTGTTTTTCCTCAAGTAAGAACGGTGGGGGTATAAGTTGGTTATGAAGCTTTGGATGAAGTGGGTTCTGTTAGGAAGTGTGATGGGCGTGCTTAGTTACTGTTGTTTTAACTTTGTTAGTGTGTGAAGTGTGATGGCTTGAGTGTAAAGAATAATAGTAGTGTGTGGAACGTGATGATTATGTATGGAGAGTAACGATGGTGTGTGAAGTCTTGACCTGGTCATGAAGGCGACGGTTTAGTGTGTTGTGAAGATTATACTCATTGTGATTGTTGACGCTATCTAAAAGGGTATTGTTTAAATGTGTGGGGTGATGTGGATAAGATGGTGGCAGTTTATAATTAATGAGCGTGCGAGGTGTGGTATTAATGAATTTTTTTAAGGTTAAGTGGTGGATTAGTGATGATATGGGATGAGTGTAAGTGAAAACCTCTGCTCGGGATTTTGTTTATAAGTTGTTCAGATATGACAAAAGTATGTGTGGAGAGGCATTCTTAGGTCTAGAGTTTTGTCAAAAACACAAGTGTTGGTTTCTGAATTGAAGACTCAGAGTTCTGAGTAGAAGACTCAGAACTTCTTAATATATAAGTCTAGAAAAGATTCTTGGTATTGGGATTTGGTCAGAAGACTCAGAAATTCTGAGTAAAAGACTCAGAAGTTCTGATCAGGAAGTCGAAAAGATTACAAGGTTGGATTCTGACTAGAAGGTTCAGAGTTCTGAGTAGGAGACTCAGAACTTCTGACTATGAAGACAAATGTTCTGAAGCGCTTAGTCAGTAGAATGTTCAGAAGTTCTGAACAACATGTTCAGAACTTATGACTTGGATATTCTGTTATATTCAGTTACTAATTAGGACACGTGTAATTGTTCTATTAGTTTGTTTCTCATATGTACTGTAGCTTTAGCATTTCCGTGTAAGCTAATTGATCTCGTGTGAATCTTTCACATAACTCTTCACGCATATCTTTTGAGAGAGAAACTCATTGTAATATCTTGCAATTCACAGATTGTTAATAAATCATATGACCAGTTGCTGTGAATACGATCTTGAATGTTCATTCTATATTGAATCTTGATTATAGGTGACGATTATGGAACCTACAGGCATGGATGTCTAGGTGGTGCGTAGTATTGTTATTCGAGAAAAAGAGAATGGAGTGGCAGTAGATGGTTATCTAAGGAGTGGAGTATTACCGTTTGAGAAATGAAAAGTGTGTGGTTGCTTCGAGCATTGAGTGTGATTTCGGATTAACTCGGTTAAGTTCCTGGTATAAGGAGTGGTGAAATTGTTGGTTAAGTATGGTAATCGTTGAATTTGGGCGTGTGCGGTTGGTTTGGAAGTGAAAGAAAGCTAGCTCGTGGGTGAGCACCTCCTAGTGAGCTGTCCTTGGGGAAACATGTTTTATGTTGTGAAGAGAATGGAAGAAAATAGTCGAATATAATGCTCAGGGTGAAGGACCATTGGATAGGACATGGTAGTAGTGCGAGAGTGATGTTGTGGCAAGCGTGGGGAATCAATTGTTATCTATGGTTCGTGATCGGTGTAATTCATGTAAGAAAGTGTTGTCTGTCTTAGAAGTATTTTGGGTTAGAGAAATGACAGTAGGGTTGTGTATAGTCTATAGAGAAAAGTTTAACTACGGGTTAAGGTGATGTTCCAAGTTGATTATGTGATTTATGGGACAGTACAGTGTCGTTATTTTTAGAGTATTGGATTTTAAAGCGTTAAGTATTTTGGTGATCTGGTGATCTGGAATATTTTAATTTTAAAATTTTGGGGAAACCAATTGGACGAAATTAGCTTTGCAAAAATAAGACGATTTTAACTTGATTGTTGATTGAGATTGAATTGATAAGAGAGATCATATGTTTGGTGAATTTAACTTAAGTGTGTAGCGATAACATGATGATTCGTTAGTGTTTATGTTTTGGTAATATTGAGAATAGCATACTTGTTCATCAAAGTGGAAAAGAGAATGGAGGGATGATCTTATTTTTTTAAGATAGTAGAATATATGGTTTTGATGGAATTTGATGTAATAGTGAAAACTAAGTATTCATACCTTTTTCGTCTAACCGAATTCCGGGATGGAATTCTTTTAAGGGGGAGATGTTGTAATAATCGGGTATATTATTTATTTATTTAACTAGTGGTATTTTAGTTAAAATAGATTTGGGGAAACTTTATAAGTCTTTATTTTAGTATTTTGTGGAGTTATAAGTTAAGGGGTAAGTTTTAATTCTTATTTGGAAGTTTAAGGATGTGTTTCGCCAATTAAGAGGAGTTTGGGGTTCGTTTGGTAAATATGATTAATATCTAGATATTATGTGTAGTATGTGTATGTGTGTGATTTAGGAGGAGAGAGTGAGAGAGAGACGTATTCAGAGAAAGAAAAGAGAAGAAGAAGAAGGGAAAAAGAAAAGAGGAAGAAGAAGAGCATCAAGAACTTGAAGACTTCATCTTCTAGGTATGGCTTCTACTTCATTTCCATATCTTCTTGTTGATTTTGGTAAGAGTTGGGTTTGGTACCATTTGAGTAAATCTTTGAGAAATCTAAGATAGTTTTGATGTTGATTAATGAGTTTATTATTGGTTTACAAACTTTTCTGTGTGAATCATCCATCATTTCATGGTGGAAGTTGATTCTAGCAAGTTTTGGGTGTTAATGGAGTTTTGAGTTTTTGAAGTTAAATGTGGTGAATCATTAGATGGATTTAATGGATTCCTTCATGTTTTTGATGTTAAAAACCTCATTTTTTATGCTAAAACTTCCATAGAATGAACCTAATTAAGTGGGGGTTGAGTTGGGGTGTTAAAGGGGATGAACAAGGGCTATTTGGTGCACAACAAACATCAGCGCGTGTCTGGGCGCGTCTTGGGGCGCGCCACAAGCGCCGCACAACACTGTTTCAGCTTTTTCTGATTTTTGTTTCTTGCGTACCGGTGTCGTTTTGAGGCGTAATATAGGCGTATGGGTACTCGTTTTTAGTGTAAGATAGTATTTGAACACTTTGAACATGTTAGTTTGCGCATATGACAACTCCAAGTATTGTTTTTAATGTCGGTTGTTCGGTTTCTAGCTCGGTTGCGATTCGGGGGTGTCCGGTGAGTTGTTAAGGTTGTCATTTGTCGTAGTGAGTCTTGTATACATATAAGTATGTGGATTTCATCAATGTGTATATATTACAGGTTCGGTTGCCCCTCGTTAGTGTGGCGTGGGTGGTGTTCGGTTGTGGCGTTATTTGCCGGTTTTGCTCATTTGTATCGTTTGCACGTGTGTGGCTTCAAACTATCAACAAGGTGAGTTTTACTTTATAACGTTTTCAAACTGGAATACATGTATATAAATATATATATGAGATGGATATGTGATAGATGGTGTGATTATGTGTTCATATTAAAGTGGATGTGTGGTTGAAAAGTGACAACGTTTTATAAATGAAAATATAATATATTTAGATATTGTATTTATATGAGTGTTATACTATATGATAATACGTTGGCCGGGCTTAGGACCGGTGTGTTGGCTGTAGTATTTTTACAGCGTTGTTGGATGTAGTTGTTGTACAACGTTGTTGGTTGTAGTTGTCGTACAACGTTGTTGATTGATTAGTTGGCTTGCTACCAACTAATTTGGCCATGGGAATGATGTGAAGGATGTGAAGGATGAGTTGTACACGATGCACGAGTCTTGTTTGGTATTTAAGTATTTGTGATATATGTGTGTTTATATAAAGGATTTTATATAAATTGGTTTTGTAATGATTTTTGAAATGACAGGGATTATCTCACTGGACCGTTTGGTCTAACCCTCATTTTGTTTTCAAAAATATGTATTCCAGGTCGGGGATCATTTATTAGCAAAGGGAAGAATAAAGTGTAGCACGCGGTTGATAGCTGACGGAGATTAGGAATTACTCATGTTTTGTATTGTATAGTTCTGAGACATTGGGACCGTACGTGTTTATTATGTATTTTCTTTTATGAATGTAACGAGGTTATGCAATATATATGTTATTTGAGGCATGTTATTAGAGCATTTGTTCAGAACATGAGGCCTTTCTGAGTCGAAACACTCAGATTGTGGGTCGATTGCATAATCGAATCGTGCGATCACATATCGAGCCGTGTATTAGACTTATGTTATGCAATCTTGGGAAGGTCACACGATAAACTTTTGTCATGCGATCATACGATAAAAGATCGTCAAAGGTTGGTCGTTGGATAACCAACGACCCTCCGATGCTTAAGTTAGTTACCGTCGAGGTGAATAAAAAATCATACGGAAAAGGGTTTAAAAGAAATACCTCTTTAGGTGCGTTGCATTCCAGCTGCGTGGGATTTCTTGGTCGTCGAGGGTCTGGAGCCGATAGACTCCTTTACCCACGACTTCATATATACGATAAGGACCTTCCCACTTAACAGAAAGTTTATCTGCATTGAGCTCTTGAGTGTTTTGGAATACTCGTCGGAGGACGTAGTCGCCTTCTTGAAAGACTTTGATTTTGACGTTTTTATTGAAACGTCGCTCGGCCGCTTGCTTTTGTGACGCCATTCTAATCAAGTCTGATTCTCTAAGTTCTTCGAGGGCCGAGGTCGTATCCTAAATTGACCAAGTTCTGATCGACTGAAGTATGCCTTGAAGTTGGGAGTTGGGCCTCGACCGGTAGAACTGCTTCACAGCCATGGACTAGAGAAAAAGGTGTTTGTCCTGTCGACGTGTGAGGTGTCGTGCGATTTTCCCTTAGAACTGAAGGGAGTTCTTCGACCCATTTTCCTTTTGCATCTTTTTGTCTTTTCTTCATCGAAGCTACAATGGTCTTATTGCTCGACTCGGCAAGTCCGTTGGCTTGGGGGTATCTGGGAGTCGAGGTTGTCAGTTTAATGTTTCTATCTTCACAGAACTGTTGAGTTCTGTCGCTGATGAATTGGGATCCATTGTCACAGACAATTTCGGATGGAATCCCAAACCTGCGTATGATGTTAGTTTGGATAAAAGAAATGACTTATGTGTCCCTTACTTGGAAAAAAGCAGCCGCTTCAGCCCATTTGGAAAAATAGTCGGTGAGTACAAGGAGGAATACCTTTTGTCCCGGAGCCGGGGGTAGCTTGCCGACAATGTCCATTCCCCACCTCATGAATCTCTTGAAGGATTTTCTGGACCTGACTTTTGCTAATGACGCATCTCAGGTTTAATCCTGTTGACGATCGTCAATAAAGCCTATCCCCAATCATGACATATTTAGATGCTTTCAATCTGATCTTCCGGGCTTCCATCTTGTCTTCTAGGAGTTGGTCGTGCATGAGAAAGTTCCGGATGTCGCACGACCAATCATTCTCTTCGTCTTCGATCTGGACGACATCGACGTTTTCAATGGACGACGTCGCCAGATGGATCATAGGGATAACGTCGAATATTGGCTCGACCAAAGCAGACACAAGGTTTGCTAAAGCGTCGGCCTGAGTATTCTGGTCCCTTGGAATCTGTTCGAAAGAAAAAGATTTAAATTTTTCGGATTTTTCTTTTGCTATCTTTAGGTACGCTGTCATTTTTGAATCTTTGGCTACGAATTCTCCATTGATCTGGTTTACCACCAGGAGAGAATCGCTTTTGACATGTAACGCGGTTTGCCCCGAGTCATATGCCATATTCATTCCCACGATCAGGGCTTCATATTCAGCTTCGTTGTTGGTGGTTTTGAAGTCGCACCGGACCGAATATACCATCTTGCCCCCCTGTGGCGACTTTAAGATGACGCCTAGTCCTGAACCCCTAACGTTGGATGAACCGTCGACATGTAAGATCCAAGGCACGTCGTCTTGAGTTGCCACAGCAGACACTTCGAGTTCTGCTTCTTTCTCCAGTTCAGGGCAGAAATCAGCAATGAAGTATGCCAAGGCTTGCGATTTGATTGCGGTCCTGGGCTTGAAATCAATGTCGTAACTGCTGAGATATATACTCCATTTTGCTAAGCGACCTGTCAACTCAGGTTTCCTCAAGACGGACTTCAGAGGAAAGTTAGTCACGACAGTAATAGGATGCGATTCAAAATAGTGTCGCAGTTTTTTAGCAGCTGTTGGATGAGCAAAAAATTACGTCGTACGACCACGACCAGAGCAGGTAAGACGCACGTTATAATCCAAATCTTGTATTAAGATAAGGTCTCGACAAGAACCCATAAAACATCCGTCGTCTCCCGTAAAAGATAAGTCGTACGTCTCCCATGACACCCGACCATAGCATCTACGACCAGAGCTAACGTTAACCTTGTCTGTTACGTTTGTGAAGTATTTAATGCAGGAGTCAAAGCCATTAACAGCAAGTAGGCGTAACGGACGAAGAGCATTATGGACAATCACTCCGGCAACCGTTTTCGACCGTTGTAGCCATTAATCAAAGCATTCAAGGAGCTAATTAATGGCACGAAGACTATAAAAGCCAAGCTAAAGCCTCATTCCAAGGGGACATCAGTGGAACATCCAATACACATCAGCGATCATCAGTGAAAATCACCAAACATCAGAGAAAATCATCCAAACTCATAGCAAAGAACATTAAAACTCTCGAGATCAAGTACTGAAAGCCAGAACCTTACAGCGAACTCAAGAACACTCGAAGGAAAGCTCAAGTATCGCTCTCGATGTACGACAACAACCCTCGACCAAAAGTTATTTACACTTTGTATTCACACAACAAACACCTGTTTTTACATTCAAACACTTGTACTTTACATTTCGAAGCATTTCCTTCATTTGTATTGTAATCATCGTATGACCGACGCCAGTACCAAGGACATCGCCCCTGATTGGCGACCATAGTATAGCGACGACACCCACTGTCGTCCGCAGGTTTTTTCCTCGTTTGAGGTTTTTCCTGCGTCATCAAATCCCTTGTCTCTTTATTTTTATTCTCGTCGCACGTCTCGTCGAAAGATATTTTCTTTAGTTGTTTAAGTCCACATCGACCTTAAGTTGTCCCTTTGATGCGATTTTTGGCATTAACAGTTTGGCGCCATCCGTAGGACTACATCTAGAGAAAATCCTCGACGAACGTGCACCCTACTAACAGTTTCTTCGAGTTTTTTCTGCTCTCTATTGCAGGAACAATGGCAGCCCCTGGAAATCCACAGCAAGCTGTTGCTCAGATGTATCAGGAGCTCGAAGTCACCAGGAATCAGCTCAATGCAATGGCAGAGCAGAATCGCAGAGCTGCTGAAGAGATCGCGCGGTTAAGGAATCCTTTTGGATCCCAGAATGGTCCTAGACCATTTATCCAGAATCCAGGTCCGGAGCCAGACCCGTCCGCACAGAATCGGCATCCAGGTCCATTCGTGCAGAATCAGCAGCCGGGTCCGTTCATTCTGAATCCCCAGTCTGGGCAGATTCCCCCTCAGCACATACGACCACTACCCTTGAACAATGGATCCCAACCATTGCAAGGTGGCGCCCAGCCGTTTTCCCAGCCGTTCCAAAGTGGTCCGCAACCTTTCCAGCAAGGATCGCAATCTTTCCAGCAGAGATCGCAGCCATTTCAGCATGTACCACAATCGTTTCAGAATGGACCGCAACAATTCCACTATGGATCGCAGCCATATTTTGTTCCATTCAACGGAGACACCAATGGTTCGTCGCATGGTAATGTCATTAGTCCAAGGACCAATCCCTCGACAGGGGCAAATCCTGATCTTAACGATCCCGTCGCCCAGCGTTTGAAGATGTTAGAAGACCAAAATGAGCGCGTCCTGTCCTTGCTCGCCAAGTTGCCTGGGGCAGCCGTGCCTGTCGATGCCGAGCCTCGCTCGGGGTATCAGGCGTCGTCATTCATCGACGAGATCGCCACCGTCGAGGTCCCAAAGAAGTATAACATTCCTGCCTTCACTCCCAAGTATTCGGGTGTGACCGATCCAACCGAGCATGTCGCGCAGTATAAGCAGCTCATATGGACAATCTCGATCCCACATATGTACCAGGAAGTATGCATGTGCAAGAGTTTCGGGGCGACTCTCACTGGTCCAGCTCTCCAGTGGTTGATTAATCTCAAACCCAAATCTATCGGGTCGTTCGCCGAATTGGTCAATCAATTCTCACGGCAATTCGCCAGCAGTCGTAAGATGGAAAAGCAAACTAGTGATCTGTACAATGTCGTGCAGAAGACCAATGAGTCTATTCGAAGTTATTTCAACAGATTCAATGCCGAAATGATCAGCATCCGCAATTGCGACGTCAAAACTGCGATCGAAGCCTATAAGCGTGGTCTGGACGATAGTTCGGGTCTATACACCGACCTGACCAAATATCCCCCAGAGAAATTCGAAGACGTCCGAGCTCGAACCTTAGCATATATGAGGGTAGAAGATGATGCCGCCTTTCGTCACAAGCACACTGACGACAAGAAGTCGTTAGGCGTCAGAAATCCAGAGTTCAAGACAAAAGCTGTTTCCAGAATAGAGTCAGCGCGCCAAATTTCAAATGTTCGTTTCAAGACGAAAGGAGAGGCCAAAACCGCGACTAAGTTCACTCAGTACCCCAAGATATCCTCTTACGGATTCAAAGGATCTGCAAAGGACTTAGTCGAAGCACTGAAGACCGCTCAAGCTACCATTCGATGGCCAAAGAAGTCCGACCTAGACGATGCTAAGAAAGACAAATCAAAGTGGTGCGACTTCCACATCGATCATGGTCATGCGACAGACGATTGTGTCGCATTGAAGAAGGAACTAGCATATCATTTTCCGAAAGGAAATCTCAAAGATATCATCGACGATGTCGCTATTTCAGCTAACGGACATCGAACGACGACCCCCGAGCATGCGAAGGTCGTCAATTGCATCACCGGTGGTTCAGATGTGTGTGGTCTGACGTATTTAGCGGCCAAGCGTCATGCCAGTCAGGCGCCCGATGATCGGCATATTCCTCGCTCGTCTAGACCCAAAGGAGATTTGGAGCTAGAAGCCGTGAAGATTGTGTTCGACCACGACGACCTTGGCGACTCGTATCAGAAGCATCACGACGGGTTGATCATTCAGCTCACAGTCGGCAACTGTCAAACGCGTCGAGTCTTGATCGATGGGGGAAGCTCAGCAAATGTCATTTTTCTCAACACCATCAAAGCCATGGGAATCGATCGCTCGGAAATCACCCGACATTCGACGACTTTGGTCGGTTTCAATGGAGAAGCGGCGAGCACCTTCGGAGAGATAATCTTGCCCGTCTACGCCGGAGGAGTCAACAAGCAGACCAAGTTCAGTGTAATCGATTGTGTGTCGGCCTATAACATCATCTTAGGACGACCATGGATCCATGATATGAAAGTCGTTCCCTCGACGTATCATCAAATGTTGAAATTCCCTACGCCATGGGGAATCCAAGAGATTAAGAGTGAGCCAAAAGTCGCTCGTGAATGCTACAAGTCTACCTTGAAGCCGCGAAAATAAACCAAAGTCACAAGATCAGGCTCTCGACAGGTTCGTCCCTCTATCCCTAAATTAATATCTTTTTCACAGAGATAAGTCTACTATGGTGCCTGGTCGCACGACAACATAGTCGATCGCAGGACAATATTTCACAGGATCGCCGTGTCATTCTGTCATTTAAAACCTATCTTTTCTTGCCAAAAAGAATAAGGTAATAAATGACAGGGGGCAAATAGAGAGAGTCTGAAATGGTACGTTCTCTAACCCTTTTTCATACGATTTTTTCTCACAAAACGTTTACTGACTTAAGCATCGGAGGGTCGTTGGCTAGCCAACGACCAACCCCCGACATGGTTTTATCGCAGAATCGCACGACAGATTATTGCAGAATCGCACGACAATTAAATGACTTTAAATTCGCAGAGTCGCACGACATAAACAATCAGGATTTTCTTCCCTGACCATCCTTCCACAGGGGCATACGGCGCAAATTCCTAGTACGATCTCGTCGTACAATCGCAAAATAACTTACATCTAAGTTTCTTAGCTTTTATACCCTGAATGGATGCTTTAATCGCGTGTTTTTAGTTGTTTTACGTTCTTATTATTGTATTACAATGAGTGCCTTAGTCGCATGATTTCATATGTATCTTATGTTTGACTTCATAATCAATATGATTTGAATAAAGCATAAGATTCAAAACAAAAGATATATTCGTTGAGTAAACCATCATATACATACTCAACCCACGATAGGTCAAGTGGAAAAACCAACAAGGAAAGAAAAAATTCTAGACGACAGGGGGAACATCGGTCGTAACCCTGCTCGAAGTCCCGACCTGAGGGCCTTCATCTGCCACCCCTCCCGCACAAATCTCCTGCAGTTCATACTGAGCATCGAAAAGCTGGATGGCTAGCTCGTCAGCACGTGCCAAGGCAAACCTCTCCCTAGCTATAGCCGCCTTCTCTCTCTCCAACGCCGCAACTTCTCTTTCAAGGGCAGACGCCATCAACCCTTCAACTTTCGACATCCCAGCGTGTAATGCCAAAGACGACTGGAACGTCTGAAAAATAACACAAGAAAAAAAATTAGACAACTAAACGAACGAGACAAGTCATGAAAGATTGACACTCACTGTGAACGGCAGACTGGAAACTTGAGATCCAATGTCTCCGGCCGGAACACCACGAAAACGCTCCCCGAAAGACGGGAGCAAATACTTCCCCAGATGAGGGAACGACGTCGTCCCGTCTAGGACACCGTCCGCCATAAAGTTAGACGGCAATGTAAATTTGACCGTCATAACTTCGGCCGATGATCCCTCGCCCATGTCGGCAGACATTGGGATCGACACTTGAGACACCGGTTTCGTCACCGTCGCCGGAAGCGCAGAACTTGCTGGTGTCGCGTCCATCACACCAGGACAGTTAGATGACGCCCTTGCCTTCTTAGGAAGAACAACTCCCGGTGAGTTATCAACCCTCGACGACGGTTCCCTCAGGACTGTCCTCTTGGTTCTCTTCTGGCTCGACCCAGCTGTCGAAACATTTTCACCCTGAAGAGAACGCATAACCTGCTTTCCTCTCGCCCTAGAGACCGATTTCCTCTTTGTCGGCACTGATCAGGAAATACATGAAGCGTCAGACGGATATAGTAAATGAAATAAAATAAAAACTATGGTACGCTTACCAGTCGCCTCTTCCTGCACGTCCTCATCTCCTTCTTCTATCTTGTCCTCATCCTCATCCTCGACCGTCGATTGCCACGAAACGAAAGATCGGTTATCAACATTAAGACTCAAGAACTTGTTGATCTTAGTCTGGGAATCCACAGTCGGTTTCACTTCGTCAAGCTGAATCTCTGAAGACGACAAGAGGAAAATGATAAGTAAAAGTCATAAAGATAAATAAAACTCAGAAACAAACGAAGCATACCTGTCTTATTCCAGTCTAACCGCATCCAATTGTTGCTGGAATCCAATGACTCGGTAAGAACAAACACATACCTCGACTTCCACCCACGATCATTGACGCCAGTTCCCAAAACCAAGGCACGATCACCCCTGAACTTAGAATAAGGACTATAACGCCAGTTCTTATCCTTTTTAACTTGGTACGCCGCCAAGAAATCATTCATGATCATTGGAGACTCCTATTTCGCGGACGCTCGCTCAATGACCAGCAAAACTCGCCAGAGTTGGGGCATCAATTGTCCCGGCGACACATCGAAATCCTGCATAAATGACTTGGCTAAACCAGAAAATGGCCATTGAAACCCTATCTTAAAAGAATACTCGTACAAAACGAGATATCCCTCAGGGCAATTCTTAGAACGATCAATCCCCGGGCACCGCAACTCTACATTTGCAGGAATTTTTGCTAAACTCCTAAAAGCATCTAAGTCTACGTGATTCATGATAAGACTAGCAGGCTCCGTCGACATTGTGAATCAGAGGGGAGAACAAGGTCTTATATAAACGCTCTCAAATGCGGGTTGAAGATTTGCAGTGATTCGAGTAAAGTTCGAACGAAGAATGGAAAGGAATCAAGGCGAAGTCTCTTCCCAAATAAACACTTCAAAGTATAGCAAGAAAAGATCCGTCGTGACCTTTATTTATACAAACAAACGCATCAAATCGAATCCCTGGATGATCGTCATGCATCCCCGTCCCCTCGCATGCTCGCCCGGATCTTCGACACCTGTCCTCAACAGCTAGTAAGCATCATCGTACGTCAGCGTGACGTCACGACCTCGTTCCTCTTTCGACTTCTCGTTCAGTTAAAATCGAACCAGTCTAGTTCCACGACAATCAGGTAAGTCCCTCAACCCAGGTCACAAGTATTCGACAAGCAAAATTTAAAACTTAAATTTGACATTCAATTTTTAAATTTTGGGGGCAAACTGTTTGGGCAAAAAATTACGTCGTACGACCACGACTAGAGCAGGTAAGACGCACGTTATAATCCAAGTCTTATATTAAGATAAGGTCTCGACAAGAACCCAGAAAACATCCGTCGTCTCCCATAAAAGCTAAGTGGTACGTCTCCCATGACGCCCGACCATAGCATCGCCCGACCATAGCATCGCCCGTCCCGTACGACCATCGCGTAAGATCATTGCACCTACGACCAAAGCTAACGTTAACCTTGTCTATTACGTTTGTTAAGTATTTAATGCAGGAGTCAAAGCCATTAACAGCAAGAAGTCGTAACGGACGAAGAGCATTATGGATAATCACTCCGGTAACCGTTTCCGACCGTTGTAGCCGTTAATCAAAGCATTCAAGGAGCTAATTAATGGCACGAAGACTATAAAAGCCAGGCTAAAGCCTCATTCCAAGGGGACATCAGTGGCACATCCAATACACATCAGCGATCATCAGTGAATTTCACTAAACAACAGAGAAAATCATCCAAACTCATAGCAAAGAATATTCAAACTCTGGAGATGAAGTACTGAAAGCCAGAACCTTACAGCGAACTCAAGAACACTATAAAGAAAGCTCAAGTATCGCTCTCGATGCACGACAACAGCCCTCGACCAACAGTTATTTACACTTTGTATTCACACAACAAACACCTGTTTTTACATTCAAACACTTGTACTTTACATTTCGAAGCATTTCCTTCATTTGTATTGTAATCATCGTACGACCGACGCCAGTACCAAGGACATCGCCCCTGATTGGCGACCATAGTATATCGACGACACCCACTGTCATCTGCATGTTTTTTCCTCGTTTTAGGTTTTTCCTGCGTCATCAAATCCCTTGTCTCTTTATTTTTATTCTCGCCGCACGTCTCGTCGAAAGATCCTTTCTTTAGTTGTTTAAGTCCACATCGACCTTAAGTTGTCCCTTTGGTGCGATTTTTGGCATTAACAGTTTGGCGCCATCCGTGCGACTACAGCTAGAAAAAATCCTCGACGAACGTGCACCCTACTAACAGTTTCTTGGAGTTTTTTCTGCTCTCTATTGCAGGAACAATGGCAGATCCTGGAAATCTGCAGCAAGTTGTTGCTCAGATGTATCAGGAGCTCGAAGTCGCCAGGAAACAGCTCAATGCAATGGCAGAGCAGAATCGCAGAGCTGCTGAAGAGATCGTGCGGTTAAGGAATCCTTTTGGATCCCAGAATGGTCCTAGAGCATTAATCCAGAATCCAGGCCCAGAGCCAGGCCCGTCCGCACAGAATCAGCATCCAGGTCCATTCGTGCAGAATCAGCAGTCGGGTCCGTTCATTCCGAATCCCCAGTCTGGGCAGATTCCCCCTCAGCACATCCGACCACCACCCTTGAACAATGGATCCCAACCATTGCAAGGTGGCGCCCAGCCGTTTCAAAATGGATCCCAGCCATTCCAAAGTGGTCCGCAACCTTTCCAGCAAGGATCGCAATCTTTCTAGAAGAGATCGCAGCCATTTCAGCATGGACCACAATCGTTTCAGAATGGACCGCAGCAATTCCACTATGGATCGCAGCCATATTTTGTTCCATTCAACGGAGACACCAATGGTTCGTTGCATGGTAATGGCATTAGTCCAGGGACCAATCCCTCGACAGGGGCAAATCCTGATCTTAACGATCCCGTCGCACAGCATTTGAAGATGTTAGAAGACCAAAATGAGTGCGTCCTGTCCCTGCTCGGGGTATCAGGCGTCGCCATTCATCGAAGAGATCGCCACCGTCGAGGTCCCAAAGAAGTATAACATTCATGCCTTCACACCCAAGTATTCGGGTGTGACCGATCCAACAGAGCATGTCGCGCAGTATAAGCAGCTCATGTGGACAATCTCGATCCCACATATGTACCAGGAAGTATGCATGTGCAAGAGTTTCGGGGTGACTCTCACTGGTCCAGCTCTCTAGTGGTTGATTAATCTCAAACCCAAATCTGTCGGGTCGTTCGCCGAATTGGTCAATCAATTCTCACGACAATTCGCTAGCAGTCGTAAGATGGAAACGATAACTAGTGATCTGTACTATGTCGTGCAAAAGACCAATGAGTCTATTCGAAGTTATTTCAACAGATTCAATGCCGAAATGATCAGCATCCGCAATTGCGACGTCAAAACCGCGATCGAAGCCTATAAGCGTGGTCTAGACGATAGTTCAGGTCTATACACCGACCTGACCAAATATCCCCCGGAGAATTTCGAAGACGTCCAAGCTTGAACCTTAACATATATGAGGGTAGAAGATGATGCTGCCTTTCGTCACAAGCACACTGACTACAAGAAGTCGTTAGGCGTCAGAAAGCCAGAGTTCAAGACAAAAGCTGTTTCCAGAATAGAGCCAGCGCGCCAAATTTCAAATGTTCGTTTCTAGACGAAAGCAAAGGCCAAAACCGCGACTAAGTTCACTCAGTACCCCAAGATATCCTCTTACGGATTCAAAGGATCTGCAAAGGACTTAGTCGAAGCTCTGAAGACCACTCAAGCTACCATTCGATGGCCAAAGAAGTCCGACCTAGACGATGCTAAGAAAGACAAATCAAAGTGGTGCGACTTCCACATCGATCATGGTCATGCGACAAACGATTGTGTTGCATTGAAGAAGGAACTAGCATATCATTTTCCGAAAGGAAATCTCAAAGATATCATCGACGATGTCGCTATTTCAGCTAACGGACATCGAACGACGACCCCCGGTCATGCGAAGGTCGTCAATTGCATCACCGGTGGTTCAGATGTGTGTGTTCTGACGTATTCAGCGGCCAAGCGTCATGCCAGTCAGGCGCCCGATGATCGGCCTATTCCTCGCTCGTCTAGACCCAAAGGAGATTTGGATCTAGAAGCCACTAAGATTGTGTTCGACCACGACGACCTTGGCATCTCGTATCAGAAGCATCACGACGGGTTGATCATTCAGCTTACAGTCGGTAACTGTCTAACACATCGAGTCTTGATCGACGGGGGAAGCTCAGCAAATGTCATTTTTCTCAACACCATCAAAGCCATGGGAATCGATCGCTCGGAAATCACCCGACGTTCGACGACTTTGGTCGGTTTCAATGGAGAAGCGGCGAGCACCTTCGGAGAGATAATCTTGCCCATCTACGCCGGAGGAGTCAACAAGCAGACCAAGTTCAGTGTCATCGATTGTGTGTCGGCCTATAACATCATCTTAGGACGACCATGGATCCATGATATGAAAGTCGTTCCCTCGACGTATCATCAAATGTTGAAATTCCCTACGACATGGGGAATCCAAGAGATTAAGAGTGAGCCAAAAGTCGCTCGTGAATGCTACAAGTCTACCTTGAAGCCGCGAAAATAAACCAAAGTCACAAGATCAGGCTCTCGATAGGTTCGTCCCTCTATCCCTAAATTAATATCTTTTTCACAGAGATAAGTCTACTATGGTGCCCGGTCGCACTACAACATAGTCGACCGCAGGACAATATTTCACAGGATCGTCGTGTCATTCTGTCATTTAAAAGCTATCTTTTCTTGCCAAAAAGAATAAGGTAATAAATGACAGGGGGCAAATAGAGAGAGTCTGAAATGGTACGTTCTCTAACCCTTTTTCTTACGATTTTTTCTCACAAAACGTTTACTGACTTAAGCATCGGAGGGTCGTTGGCTAGCCAACGACCAACCCCCGACATGGTTTTATCGCAGAATCGCACGACAGATTATCGCAGAATCGCACGACAATTAAATGACTTTAAATTCGCAGAGTCGCACGACATAAACAATCAGGATTTTCTTCCCTGACCATCCTTCCACAGGGGCATACGGCGCAAATTCCTAGTACGATCTCCTCGTACAATCGCAAAATAACTTACATCTAAGTTTCTTAGCTTTTATACCCTGAATGGATGCTTTAATCGCGTGTTTTTATTTGTTTTACGTTCTTATTATCGTATTACAATGAGTGCCTTAGTCGCGTGATTTCATATGTATCTTATGTTCGACTTCATAATCAATATGATTTGAATAAAGCATAAGATTCAAAACAAAAGATATATTCGTTGAGTAAACCATCATATACATACTCAACCCCCGATAGGTCAAGTGGCAAAAACAACAAGGAAAGAAAAAATTCTAGACGACAGGGGGAACATCGGTCGTATCCCTGCTCGAAGTCCCGACCTGAGGGCCTTCATCTGCCACCCCTCCCGCACGAATCTCCTGCAGTTCATACTGAGCATCGAAAAGTTGGATGGCTAGCTCGTCAGCAAGTGCCAAGGCAAACCTCTCCCTATCTAAAGCCGCCTTCTTTCTCTCCAACGCCGCAGCTTCTCTTTCAAGGGCAGACGCCATCAACCCTTCAACTTTCGACATCCCAGCGTGTAATGCCAAAGACGACTGGAACGTCTGAAAAATAACACAAGAAAAAAAATTAGACAACTAAATGAACGAGACAAGTCATGAAAGATTGACACTCACCGTGAACGCCAGACTGGCAACTTGAGATCCAATCTCTCCGGCCGGAACTCCACGAAAACGCTCCCCGAAAGACGGGAGCAAATACTTCCCCAGATGAGGGAACGACGCCGTCCCGTCTAGGACACCATCCGCCATAAAGTTAGACGGAAATGTTAAATTGACCGTCATAACTTCGGCTGATGATCCCTCGCCCCTGTCGGCAGACATTGGGATTGACACTTGAGAAACCGGATTAGTCACCGTCGCCAGAAACGCAGAACTTGCTGGTGTCGCGTCCATCACACCAGGACGGTTAGATGACGCCCTTGCCTCTTTAAGCAGAACAACTCCCGGTGAGTTATCAACCCTCGACGACGGTTCCCTCAGGACTGTCCTCTTGGTTCTCTTCTAGCTCGCCCCAGTTGTCGAAACATTTTCACCCCGAAGAGCACGCATAACCTGCTTTCCTCTCGCCCTAGAGACCGAGTTCGTCTAGGTCGGCATTGATCAGGAAATACATGAAGCGTCAGACGGATATAGTAAACGAAATAAAATAAAAACTATGGTACGCTTACCAGTCGCCTCTTCCTGCACGTCCTCATCTCCTTCTTCTATCCCATCCTCATCCTCATCCTCGACCGCCGATTGCCACGAAACGAAAGATCGGTTATCAACATTAAGACTCAAGAACTTGTTGATCTTAGTCTGGGAATCCACAGTCGGTTTCACTTTGTCAAGCTGAATCTCTGAAGACGACAAGAGGAAAATGATAAGTAAAAGTCATAAAGATAAATAAAACTCATAAACAAACGAAGCATACCTGTCTTATTCCAGTCTGACCGCATCCAATTGCTGCTGGAATCCAATGACTCGGTAAGAACAAATACATACATCGACTTCAACCTACGATCATTGACCCCAGTTCCCAAAACCAAGGCACGATCACCCCTGAACTTAGAATAAGGACTATAACGCTAGTTCTTATCCTTTTTAACTTGGTACGCCACCAAGAAATCATTCATGATCATAGGAGACTCCCATTTCGCGGACGCTCGCTCAATAACCAGCAAAACTCGCCAGAGTTGGGGCATCAATTGTCCCGGCGACACATCGAAATCCTGCATAAATGACTTGGCTAAACCAGAAAATGGCCATTGAAACCCTATCTTAAAAGGATACTCGTACAAAACGAGATATCCCTCAGGGCAATCCTTAGAACGAACAATCCCCGGGCACCGTAACTCTACATTTGCAGGAATTTTTGCTAAACTCCTAAAAGCATCTAAGTCTACGTGATTCATGATAAGACTAGCAGGCTCCGTCGACATTGTGAATCAGAGGGGAGAACAAGGTCTTATATAAACGCTCTCAAATACGGGTTGAAGATTTGCAGCGATTCGAGTAAAGTTCGAACGAAGAATGGAAAGGAATCAAGGCGAAATCACTTCCCAAATAAATACTTCGAAGTATAGCAAGAAAAGATCCGTCGTGATCTTTATTTATACAAACAAACGTATCAAATCGAATCCCTGGATGATCGCCATGCATCCCCGTCCCCTCGCATGCTCGCCCGGATATTCGACACCTGTCATCAACAGCTAGTAAGCATCATCGTACGTTAGCTTGACGTCACGACCTCGTTCCTCTTTCGACTTCTCGTTCAGTTAAAAGGGAACCAGTCTAGTTCCACGACAATCAGGTAAGTCCCTAAACCCAGGTCACAAGTATTCGACAAGCAAAATTTAAAACTTAAATTTGACATTCAATTTTTAAATTTTGGGGGCAAACTGTTTGGGCAAAAAATTACGTCGTACGACCACGACCAGAGCAGGTAAGACGCACGTTATAATCCAAGTCTTGTATTAAGATAAGGTCTCGACAAGAACCCAGAAAACATCCGTCGTCTCCCGTAAAAGTTAAGTCGTACGTCTCCCATGACGCCCGACCATAGCATCGCCCGACCATAGCATCGCCCGTCCCGTACGACCATCGCGTAATATCATTGCACCTACGACCAAAGCTAACGTTAACCTTGCCTGTTACGTTTGTGATGTATTTAATGCAGGAGTCAAAGCAATTAATAGCAAGTAGTCGTAACGGACGAAGAGCATTATGGATAATCACTCCGGCAACCGTTTCCGACCGTTGTAGCCGTTAATCAAAGCATTCAAGGAGCTAATTAATGACACGAAGACTATAAAAGCCAAGCTAAAGCCTCATTCCAAGGGGACATCAGTGGAACATCCAATACACATCAGCGATCATCAGTGAATATCACCAAATAGCAGAGAAAATCATCCAAACTCATAGCAAAGAACATTCAAACTCTGGAGATCAAGTACTGAAAGCCAGAACCTTATAGCGAACTCAAGAACACTCGAAGGAAAGCTCAAGTATCGCTCTCGACGCACGACAACAGCCCTCGACCAACAGTTATTTACACTTTGTATTCACACAACAAACACCTGTTTTTACATTCAAACACTTGTACTTTACATTTCGAAGCATTTCCTTCATTTGTATTGTAATCATCGTACGGCCGACGCCAGTACCAAGGACATCGCCCCTGATTGGCGACCATAGTATAGCGACGACACCCACTGTCGTCCGCAGGTTTTTTCCTCGTTTGAGGTTTTTCCTGCGTCATCAAGTCCCTTATCTCTTTATTTTTATTCTCGTCGCACGTCTCGTCGAAAGATCCTTTCTTTAGTTGTTTAAGTTCACATCGACCTTAAGTTGTCCCTTTGGTGGGATTTTTGGCATTAACAGCTGTGACTAGCGACAAAAGCAAATTTTCCATCGAGGAATACCTAGTTTCTGCGTCCAAGAGAGATTTACTTACATAGTAGATCGGCAGTTGCTGTTTTTCGTCTTCCTGTGTTAGGATGGCACTTACTGCGTTGGGACTAACAGATAAATATAGCTGTAGCACCTCATGATCGTGAGGCTTTGACAACAAAGGAGGTGACGTCATGTACTCCTTAAGCTTTTGCAATGCTTGCTCAGGACCGTCGGTCCAGTCGAAACCCTTGTTCTTCTTGAGGACATTGTAAAATAGATGGCAGTTATCTAAGGATCGAGAGATAAATCTGTTCGGTGCTGCTACTCGACCAGTCAGCCTTTGGACTTCTTTGAAATTTCTCGGAGATTTGATTTCGATAATGGCTTTGATCTGGTCAGGGTTAGCCTCGATTCCTCGACGAGCGACCATATAGCCTAAGAACTTTCCAGCGCTGACACCGAAGGAACATTTCGTCGGGTTAAGCTTCATGTTGTACTCTCAAAGGATGTCGAACGATTGCCTCAAATGCTCGACGTGGTCGATAGCTTGCTTCGACTTGACCAACATATCATCGATGTACACCTCCATCGTGTCGCCGAGACGATCCTTGAACATCTTGTTCACCAGGCGCTGGTAAGTAGATCCTGCATTATTTAGTCCGAAAGGCATAACCTTATAACAGTAAATACCTCGATCTGTCATAAATGAGGTTTTTTCTTGGTCCTCGACGTGCATTAGGATTTGATTATATCCGGAATAGGCATCCATGAACGTCAATAGTTTGTGCCCTACCGTTGCGTCGACCATGGCATCAATATGAGGTAATGGAAAAGGATCCTTTGGACAAGCTTTATTGAGGTCTGTGAAGTCGATACAGACTCTCCACTTGCCATTTTTCGTTGCCACGACCATGACGTTAGCAAGCCAATCGGGATACTTTACTTCTCGAATCTTCCCTGTCTTGAGAAGGTTGTCGACTTCGTCATTTATCACCTTATTCCTTTCAGGAGCAAATTTTCTTCGCTTCTGCTTGAAGGGTTTGAATGACGGGTCGACATTGAGCTTGTAGGAGATGACGTCAGGGTCTATGCCGACCATATCTTCATGCGACCAGGCAAAACAATCAGCATATTTCTGCAAAAAAGATATTAACTTTTCCCTGAAGCAGGTACTGAGGGATGATCCGATAAAGACTTTTTGATCAGGCTTGCTATGATCTAGAATGATTTCTTCCAAGCGATAGTCATCAACTATCGTAGGGGGATCTTGTGCACTCTCGAGCTTTTCATGCATCTGGGCGATGACATGCTCTTGATTTTCAGGAGTTGCCACTTTCCTGAAACAGAAAACAGAGGAGACTACAAGAAACCGTTAGTAGGACACACGTTTGTCGAAGATTTTCTCTAGATGGGGTCCCACGGATGGCGCCAAACTGTTAATGCCAAAAATCGCACACAAGTACAACTTGAGGTTGATTGTGGAGCTTAACAACTAAAGAAAAGAATCTCTCGACAAAGCATGCGATTAAGATAAAAATGTAAAAGAGACAGAGAATTTGGTGACGCCGGAAAAACCTCAACGAGGAAAAAAACCACGGACGACTATGGAAGTCGTCGCTGCACTATGGTCACCAAACAGGGGCGATGTCCTTATGTTTTAGGTGTCGATCGTACAGAGATTACAATACAAATGAAGGAAAGACTTCGAAATGTAAAGTAACAAGTGTTTCAAATGTAAAAACAATGTGCGTCTTATATACGGTCTGTGTGTCGTGCGTAAAAACTATGCGTTGAGCGTGGGAGTCGTGCGTCGATGTCGTGCGTTGAGGCTATCTGTTGTGAAAAAGTTCTTTTCTTCGTATGTTCTTGAGTACGTAGTGTGATTCTTGGATGCGGTCCCCTTCAATGATGATGGAACTCTATATTTGTAGCCTTCGGGTGCTTTGATTGATTTCTTGAATGCTTTACGTAACTGTCGTAACGGACGTTGTCTTTAATGTTGTTAATGGCCCTTTACTGGTTGTAGCCATTGGTCATTAATGACGTTGACTCCTGCATTAAACACTGAACAAACGTAACAGTCGTAATGATCGTTAGTTGGTCGAGATCGCATGGTCTTATGCGACGGTCATGAGAACTAGACGACATCGTGGTCGAGTGTCGTGAGGTAAATAACATACGATTTGACTTTTAACCAAGGGACAAAGTACTATAATTTTACCTTACTATGGGGAAGTAAAATAAGTGTTTTCCTTACCTTGGTCGTGGTCGAGACTGGTGAAATTTTGCCCAAACAGCTACCATCGGTATAGTTTATCTCCTAAGCACAGAGGTACTCTGGTACTTGTGTTGAATACCGCGGGGGGAAGGTGAGGTATGTCTTTGGCAAGACTCAATCGCTTGAGCTTTTGACAGAAGATACATCGTGGGTCGTGGCTGGATGGAATACCGCTTGTAAGCTTTTTCCTTCGTATCGTGCGTTTTTGCTTTAGATCGTATGTTTTAGTTAATATATTTTTCTTTTGTTTCAGCCATCACGTTTCCAGATGCCGATCGCCTTGAGTCGGCAGCGAAGATCGATAAATTTTGGTCCTATTCCCTGGAGGATAGGTCCTTTTTTGTTCAGCGGGACCTAGTGGATGAGGATTCGGATATCGAGATCCTCTCGGTGAAGGACCCAAATGTCCCCACAGAGGAGGGAGAAGAGAAGGAAGAGGAGACAGCGGGTGATGATTGTTTGGGTAAAATTTCACCAGTCTCGACCACGACCAAAACAAGGAAGACATTTATTACACTTTTCCATAATAAGGTAAAATCATAATACTTTATCCCCTGATCAAAGTCGAGATCAAAAGTTATCCACCTCACGACACTCGACCATGACGTCGTCTAGCTCACACGACCGTCGTATGGAACCTCGCGACCTCGACCGGCTAACATGAGATATTTCTGTTATATTTTTACTGTTTAAATGCAGGAATCAATGTCATTAATGATCAACGGACATAACCGGCAAGGACAATGATGAGCATTAAAACCAGTAGCCGTTACGACCGTTATCAGCAGTTTTTATGGAGTTATTCAAAGCACTCGAAGAATATAAATACAAAGGCTCAATCACCATCCGCGGATATCTCTGACATCTGGAAACATTCGAACTCTGAAGAACACTCAAAGCAAAGAATTCTCTTTCTCTAAAGATCGCTCACGACGCACGACTTATTCGCACGAAACTTAGTTTCTACACACGACGTGCCAGTTTTTACATTTGATACACTTGTTATTTTACATTTCAAGTCTTTCCTTCATTTGTATTGTAATCATTCTACTCTCGACACCCAAAACATAAGGACATCGCCTCTATTTGGCGACCATAGTGCAGCGACGACCCTCATAGTCGTCCACGGGTTTTTTCCTCGTTGAGGTTTTTCCCGCGTCACCAAAATCTTTGTCTTATTTACGTTTTTTGTCTTTGTCGTACGGTTTGTCGAAAGATTCCCATTCTTTAGTTGTTAAGCTCCACAATCAACCTTAAGTTATCCTTCTGGACAATTTTTGGCATTAACAGTTTGGCGCCATCCGTGGGACCCCATCTAGAAAAAATCTTCGACAAACGTGCGTCTTACTAACGTTTTCTTGGAGTTTCCTTTCTTTTCTTTTTGAGGAAAATGGCATATAACGGAAACCAAAAGCAGATCATTGCCCAGATGTATGAGGAGCTTGGGAATGCACAAGACGCTCCTGGGATAGTTGATGACTATTGTCTGGAGGAAGTCGTCCTGAACCAGAGCAAGCCTGACCTGAAAGTCCTCGTAGGCTCGTCCCTCGATCCCTGCCTAAAAGATAAGCTAATATCTTTCTTGCAGGGACATACCGATTGTTTTGCCTGGTCGCACGAAGACATGGTCGGCATAGACCCTGGCGTCATTTCCCACAAAATCAATATCGACCCGTCGTTTAAACCTATCAAACAAAAGCGCCGGAAATTTGCTCCTGAAAGGAATAAGGTGATAAATGACGAGGTCGATAACCTCCTGAAGACAGGGAAGATACGAGAAGTAAAGTACCCCGACTGGATTACTAATGTCGTGGTCGTAGCAAAGAAAAATGGCAAGTGGAGGGTCTGTATTGACTTCACAGATCTCAACAAAGCCTGTCCAAAAGATCCTTTCCCATTGCCACATATCGATGCCATGGTCGACGCGACGACAGGGCATGAACTATTGACGTTCATGGATGCTTATTCCGGATACAATCAGATCTTGATGCACGTTGAGGACCAAGAAAAAACTGCATTCATGACGGATCAAGGTATTTACTGTTATAAAGTTATGCCTTTCAGTCTAAAAAAAGCTGGTTCCACCTACCAGCGTCTGGTGAACAAAATGTTCAAAAATCATCTTGGAGACACGATGGAGGTTTATATCGACGATATGCTGGTCAAGTCAAAGCAAGCAATCGACCATGTTGATCATTTGAGGCAGTCGTTCGACATCCTTCAAAAATATAGCATGAAGATCAACCCGACGAAATGTTCCTTTGGTGTCAGTGCCGGGAAATTCCTGGGTTATATGGTCACTCGACGAGGAATCGAGGCCAACCCCGACCAGATCCAAGCTATTATCGAGATCAAATCTCTGAGAAATTTCAAAGAAGTCCAAAGCCTCACTGGTCGGGTGGTAGCTTTGAACAGGTTTATCTCTCGATCCTCAGATAAATGCCATCTATTTTACAATGTCCTCAGAAAAAATAGAGGCTTCGACTGGACCGATGGTCATGAGCAATCATTAAAAAAACTTAAGGAGTGCATGATGTCGCCTCCTTTGTTGTCAAAACCTCACGATCATGAGGTCTTGCAGCTATATTTGGCTGTTAGTCCTAACGCAGTAAGTGTCGTCCTGACACGAGAAGATGAAAAGCAGCAACTGCCGATCTACTATGTAAGTAAATCTCTCTTGGACGCAGAGACCATGTATTCTTCTATGGAAAAGCTGTTTTTATCTCTAGTCACAGCTGCTAAAAAATTGCGACACTACTTTGAATCGCATCCTATTACTGTTGTGACTAACTTTCCTCTTAAGTCTGTCTTGAGGAAACCTGAGTTGACAGGTCACTTAGCAAAATGGAGCATATATCTCAGCAGTTACGACATCGATTTTAAGCCCAGGACCTCGATCAAATCGCAAGCTTTGCCGGATTTCATTGCTGATTTCAGCCCTAAATTGGAGAAAGAAGCAGAGCTCGAAGTGTCAACTATGGTGACTCACGATGACATGCCTTGGACCCTGTATGTCGACGGTTCATCCAACACTAGAGGTTCAGGACTAGGCGTCGTCTTAAAGTTGCCACAGGGGGACAAGATGGTGTATTCCGTGCGATGCGACTTCAAAACCACCAACAACGAAGCTGAGTATGAAGCGTTGATCGTGGGAATGAATATGGCCCACGACTCGGGGGCAACCACGCTACATGTCAAAAGTGATTCTCTCCTGGTCGTGAATCAAATGAATGTTGAATTCGCGGCTAAAGATTTAAAAATGACAGCGTACCTAAAGGTAGCAAAAGAAAAATCCGAAAAGTTTAAATCATTTTCTATTGAACAGATTCCAAGGGACCAGAACACTCAAGCTGACGCTCTAGCAAACCTTGGGTCTGCTCTAGTCGAACCAATATTCGACAGTATCCCTATGATCCACCAAGCGACATCGTCCATTGAAAATGACGACGTCGTCCAAATAGAAGAGCAAGAAGATGATTGGTCGCGCGACATCCGAAATTTTCTTATGCACCACCAACTCCCAGAAGACAAGATGGAAGCTCGGAATATCAGATTCAAGGCATCCAGGTATGTCATGATCGGAGATAGACTCTATCGACGATCATCGATAGGTTTAAACCTGAGATGCGTCATCGGTAAGGGACAAGTTGAGAAGATCCTTCAAGAAATGCACAATGGAGAGTGTGGCAATCACTCAGGAGGTCGCAGTCTGGCCAATCATATCTCTCGACAAGGTTACTTTTAGCCAACATTGCGATAAGACGCCGTCAGGTATGTCCAGAACTATGATCCCTATCAACGACATTCGGGTACGTCCCATAAACCTTCTGAACCCTTACACTCGACACTTATCCCATGGCCCTTCATGAGGTGGGGAATGGATATTGTCGGCAAGCTACCACCTGCTCCAGGGCAAAAGGTATTCCTCCTTGTACTTACAGATTATTTTTCTAAGTGGTAGAAGCGACTGCTTTTTCCTAAGTTCGGGACAAAGAAGTCGTCTCTTTTATCCAGACTAACATCATATACAGGTTTGGGATTCCATCCGAAATTGTATGCGACAATGGATCCCAGTTCATAAGCAACAGAACTCGACAGTTCTGTAAAGACCGTAACATCAAGCTGACGACCTCGACCCCCCGTAAATGGACTTGCTAAGTCGAGCAATAAAACCATCATTGCTTCGATCAAGAAAAGGTTAAAAGATGCAAAGGGAAAGTGGATCGAAGAACTCCCTTCAGTCCTGTGGGCGAATCACACGATGCCTCGCACGTCCACAAGACAAACTCCTTTCTCTTTGGTCTATGGTTGTGAAGCAGTTCTACGAGTCAGTCCAACTCCCAACCTCGAGGCTTATTTCCGTCGACCACAATCTGGTTGATTTGAGTTATGACCTCGACGCCCTCGAAGAGATTAGGGAATCAGCACTGATCAGGATGGCATCGCAAAGGCAAGCGGTCGAGCGACACTTCAATAAGAATGTCAAAGTTAAAATCTTTCAAGTAGGCGACTACGTCCTCCGACGAGTGTTCCAAAGCACTCAAGAGCTCAATGCAGGTAAGCTTTCCACCAAGTGGGAAGGTCCTTATCATATCTTAGAAGTCGTGGGTAAAGGTGCCTATCGACTCCAAATCCTCGACAATCAAGATATCCCAGCTAGCTGGAATGCAACACATCTGAAAATGTATTTCTTCTAAGTCCTTTTCTTTCTTTCATACGATTTTTTACCACGACGATTACTGACTTAAACATCGGAGGGTCGTTGGCTAGCCAACGACCAGCCTCTGACATTGTTTTATCGCAGATCGCACAACATAAGTCGCTAAGTCTACTATACGACTTAGTCTCACAGGATCGCACGACATGAGTGATCAGGTCTATGACCTGATTATCCTTTCACAGGGACACATGATCCAAGTTCATCGTATGATCTAGCTATATGATCATAAGGTCTAACGACCCCTCGATTTAAGTTTCGTAACTTAGAAGAGTTTCAAGTTACGAAGGAATGTTTTGATCGCATGTGCTTATGTTTGCCAACACGATTAAAAAGTATAGAAGTCCTATGACTTATATTCTAGTCGTTGTATCACAATAGATGCCTAAGTCGCACGTCATCTTGTTCATTCTATACTTAATGAATTTCACAATTGATATTATATCTATCTACGACATGCATGAGTCGAAATAATACACGAGTTCAACAAAAGGGTAAGTTTCATTCATGAAATAATCGGTTACATCCAAGTGGCCCGACCACCAGCAGTCGAGCGGTAAAAAGCAAAAATAATAAAAAGAAAATATTTCCTAAGGTTGAGGAGGAGTGTCGGTCGCATCCTAACCTGAGGCCTTGCCCTTGGAACCTTCATCCACCTCGATCTCTTTCTCGTCATCAGATTCGAGGTCTCTTTCGGTCCCGACGTACCTCAAGAAGAAGGCAAGCTCGTCTGACGCCGACTCCAAAGGATTTTTACCCGATAGGTGTCGTCGCATGATCGCCGCCTGCGCGGTGAACCGAGCAAAGGCAAAGACAGACTTTGCCTCGTCTTTCAACTCTTTCACCTCATCCTCTAACTTCGTCATCCTAGATTTGGAGTCTTCAGCCTCTTTTTCACTCGCAGCTAAAGACTCCTTGGTCTTATCCAGCTGACCAGCTCATCCCTTTGATCGACAATCATGGACAAAGACTGCTTCAGACGGTGGTTTGCCTCATCTCTTGCACGTCCGACGACCTCTAACTCATTCAGGGCCTCATCGAGATGTTTGGACATAGCATCTTCGCGCTCCAAGGTGACCTTCTCCCTGTCCAAAGTTGTGTTCCCCCTCTCGTGGGCAGAGGACACCAGACCCCTTATCTTCTCTGTTTCAGCGTGCAAGGCAAGGGAAGATTGGAACGCCTGTAAAACAGAAAGGGGCATGTTAATAAACGCTCGACAAAGGTTACAAAAAACCGAAAACACAAGTTTTGAAAGAAAAACATACCAGAAACGCCAGTTCGGCAACGTAAGATCCTGTCTCCTCGATCGGGAATCCCTCAAAACGCTCCTTGAAAGAAGGGAGTAGATACTTCCCTAGATGAGGAAACAGATCCGTCATGTCTAGGACATTTGTAGCCATAAAGTCTGACGGCAACGTAAAGTTGACCGTCGTGACCTTAGCCTCTCCCGTCGCATGGCCCTTGCCTTTATCGGCCGATGAAGGGGTCGACGTAGTAGACGGAGACTTCTCCATTTTCTCCGTAGGCGCCGAACTAATATGTGTTGCATCGATCGCACTAGAAGACGTCTTCGTCTTCACAGGCGATGCGACCGATACCTTCGCCTTCTCAGGCGTGACGACTCTCGACGAGTCATCAGCCCATGAAGATGGTTCCCTCGGGATCGCCATCCTCGTCTTCTTTGAAACCTCAGACCCAGTGGTCGAGGTCTTTTGCCTCTTTTCCTTGCCCTTACGGGCGAGCTCAAGTTGAGTTGCCCTTTTGGCACTGGCAGTCGGCACCTTCGCCTGAGATTCTCCTAAAAATGATGAAGAGAAAAATGTTACACGATAAACAAGAGATCGAGGTCGAGCAGAAAATGAAGTACACTTACCAGTCATTTCTTCTTCTTCTTCTCGCGACTCTTCCTCTTTCTCCTCTGTTTCCTCTTCTTCCTCCTCCTCTTCACGTTTCTCTCTCCAATTCTCTCCTAGATACACCAAGTCTTTGTCGTCGTCCACCAGATGCCGTGTGAGAAACGACCGCTCAGCAATGTTGAATTCCAAGAATGCGTCAACCTTTGCTTGAGAGTTGGCGTAAGGCTTCACGTCCTCGAACTTAATATATGTCGACACACAGAAGACAGGTTAGAAATAAGTTGAAATTAGCACACGACGTGAGACAAAAAGCTAGAAAATCTTACCCGACATATTCCAGCCGGCCCTAATCCAGCCGCTCTCAGAATCGAGAGTCGACTTACGCACAAACGCGTAACTGGTCTTCCACTTACGGTTATTTACAACTGTCTTTAGGACCAAGGTACAATCGCCCTTAAACCTAGAAAACAGGCTATAGCGATGACATCCGTCCTTCTTGACTTGATAAGCCAATAAGAGGTCGCACACATTCATGGGAGATTCCTATTTTTCGGTAATGCGCTCAATCACTTATCTAGTCGGGTCTGACCTGCCCGAATTAGTTTAATCCCCGCAGGGATTTTTGCCAAACTCCTAAGGTCATCAAGATCCTCTTGATCTCGAATAGAACTTACAGGCTCAGTCGAAATTTCTAACCCTATTAGACAGGCTTACAAAGATCAAGAAATCGCTCTAAACCTTGAAATTACTAATCGACTCAAAGATTCTTGCAGGTTTGGAAAGGATTTGGCGAAGAACAACAAGAAATCAGGAAGAAATCTTTTTCTAAAACTCTCTGCAAACGTAAAATGGAAAAGATCCATCGTGGGTCTCTATTTATGTAAATCGATCGTGTCAGGTCGAGTCACCCGATGATCGACACGCACCCTTACCTTTTCATATGCACACACGGATCATCGACACCTGGCAATGACAGCTGCTAAGCATGATCGTGCGTCAGCGTGACGTCACCATCTTATCCCCTTTCCGACTTCCCCTTTAGTTGGAATTGGACTGGTCCAGTTCCAAGGCAACTGAAGCGACTTTTGACACGTGTCATGGCCCTGGACGTCCGACTAACAAAATTTAAAATTCGAAATTGCCACTCTATATTTAAATTTTGGGGGAAAACTGTTTGGGTAAAATTTCACCAGTCTCAACCACGACCAAAACAAGGAAAACATTTATTACACTTTTCCATAATAAGGTAAAATCATAATACTTTATCCCCTGATCAAAGTCGAGATCGAAAGTTATCCACCTCATGACACTCGACCAAGACGTTGTCTAGCTCACACGACCGTCATATGGAACCTCGCAACCTCGACCGGCTAACATGAGATATTTCTATTATATTTTCACTGTTTAAATGCAGGAATCAATGTCATTAATGATCAACGGACATAACCAGCAAGGACAATGATGAGAATTAAAACCAGTAACCGTTATCAGCAGTTTTTATGGGGATATTCAAAGCACTCGAAGACTATAAATACAAAGGTTCAATCACCATCCGCAGATATCTCTGACATCTGGAAACATTCGAACTCTGAAGAACACTCAAAGCAAAGAATTCTCTCTCTTAAAAGATCGCTCATGACGCATGACTTATTCGCACGACACTTAGTTTCTACACACGATGCGCCAGTTTTTACATTTGATACACTTGTTATTTTACATTTCAAGTTTTTCCTTCATTTGTATTGTAATCATTGTACTCTCGACACCCAAAACATAGGGACATCGTCCCTGTTTGGCGACCATAGTGCAGCGATGACCCTCCTAGTCGTCCGCGGGTTTTTTCCTCGTTGAGGTTTTTCCCGCATCACCAAAATCCTTGTCTTATTTACGTTTTCTGTCTTTGTCGTACGATTTGTCGAAAGATTCCCATTCTTTAGTTGTTAAGCTCCACAATCAACCTTAAGTTATCCTTCTGGACGATTTTTGGCATTAACAATCATCTTACGTCTTACCTTGCTCTGTCGTACGATTTGGTTTGTAATCATTCCTTCTTATCGTGTATCTTTGTTTTGTAGGTGGGTCATGCGATATGCCTACCCCTGATGTGCAGAAGAAGAAGGCCCAACTCTTTTTAGCTCGCAAGGCCAAGGAGTTGAAGCGAAAGGTTCCCCCACCCCCATCATCGGGGGTAAAGAAGTCCAAGATGGTCCTTCGGAAGGAACCATCGTCGAAGGGTGGTGATCTGTCTAGGGTCGCCACTGCTGAGAAGACGAGGACGCCACCGGGAGTTATAGACGCGACTCCGGTGAGCGTGGCCTCTCCTCTGATTGAAGAGGTCGCCCCTTCCTCCTCATCGGCCGACAAAGGGAAGGGAAAGAAGACGGAGGAGTCCTCCAGTACAATGACGGTGAACTTCACTCGGCCATCAAATTTCATGGTCGGGGAAGAGATGGACAGCGACAAGCTCTTCCCTGACCTAGAGAAATTCCTCCTACCGTCTTTTCAGGAGCGACTGGAGGGCGTCACGGTCGACAACATGGGGTCACACGTCGCAGGGCTGACTTTCAAGGTACGTACGATCCATTTGTTTAAAATAGTTTTGTCATTTGTTTACTAACGTTTGTGTATTCGTGCGCTGCAGATGTTCCAGACTTTTCTTTGTTTGTATGCCCATATGGATAAGATCCATAGGGTTGCTCGTATTTCCATAGAGAAAATGTACAAGGTGTAAGAGGAAACTCGTGTGGCAAGGGAGCAGGAGAAGTTGGCGATGGAAAAGGTCGAGAGCCTTTCGGCAAGACTTGATGAAGCTCAAGACTTCTCCGCGGCGTCGGTGAACGCGAATGAAGACCTTCAGCGCCACCTGAGGGAGACCCTTGAGAAGTCCTCTGCGACTGAGGCGGAGTTAGGAGCGACTAAGGGCTCCATGGCCGAGAGCAAAAAATAGGTCAAGACCTTAAGTCGCTCGTCGAGGCAAAAGAGGAGTGACTCCAATCATTTGAAGCTCTGACCCGGCTGAGGGTCCGAGCGGCGATCATGCGTCGCCATTTATGGGGGTTAAACCCTATGGCCGGAGCCGAAGCGGAGGTTACCACTTTCTTGGAGCAAGTCGGGGACGAGGAAGAACTCGACCAGGAGGACAAGATCGAAGATGGAGACCCGACGAACGCTGAGGTCGATGTAACTGGTGACGAGGAGGTCGCTAAGGACCAGGACTCTCCTCTGCCTTGACTTTTGTCTTTTTGTTTTTGATGGGGTGACTGCAATTGGTCGTGCCCTTTTACTTGTAATTTTTGGATAATGTGAATACAAGTAAATTTTCGCTATATCATCGTGTTACTTTACTTTGTTGTAAATAAACAAAATAACAGAATGATAAAACACACATATAAAGCAGTAGGACGAATGTGAAGCTGTACGATATAGGTACAAGTAGATTCCTGGAGTAGTCTGACGACTGGGTCGAAGTAATATTCTAAGTATGGAATTCAAGTCATAAGACTTTGACTCCAAAACTCAAATTAAGAAGCACCAGTTTGTGATCACAAGATCCATGAGATGAATCGTGAGATTCTGTTTATGTCGAGCGAATCATGATTTATTAGTCATGACTTATTGGTCGTGACATATCAGTCGTGACCTTGTAGTCTTAGAGACTTTATTTCTCACGATATAGATCGTATGACTGGCGTTCGTACGATCCTGCGAGCCTGCAATGTAAGATTCAGAGGTGGTCGTTGGTTTGACCAACGACCCTTCGATGCTTAAGTCAGTAATCGTTTATCGAAATAAATCGAAAGTAAAATGTTAAAAGAAATACTTCTTTAAATGTACTGCAGCCCAGCTACGTGGGGTCGAGGTCGTAGGTTTGATACTACGATCCTAGACGTACGATCACATGTGGACCATTGTCGTACATGATTTTGGAAGGGATTCCAAACCTGCATAGAATGTTAGTCTGGATAAAAGAGATGACCTCTCTGTCCCGAATCTGGGAGTAGGCATCTACTTCTGTCCGTTTGGAGGAATGATTTGTAAAGACTAACAGGAAAATTCGTTGCCCTGGGGCAGGAGGTAATTTACTAACGACGTCCATTCCCTACCTTATGAAGGGTCAAGAGATTAAGGACATATGTAAAGCTTCAGAAGGTTGGTATATCATACCTGAGGGTCATTGACGTGCGTTACGTACCTGGTGGCGTTTTAATGTCGGTTAGTAGAGAATCACTTCTGACGTAAAGTATGACTGCCCCCAAGTCGTGACATATTCATCCCCGCGATCAGTAGCTTTGAAACTGGAATTCGTATGTATGGAGTACACCATTCTGCCCCCCTATGGCGATTTCAAGACGATACCAAGACCTGCCTCTCTGACGTATGGGAAACTGTCGACATGGACTAGCCAGGTCATGGCGTTTTGTGTTGCTTTTTTCTGTTCAGGACTGAAATCAGTGAGGAAATCAGCTAGGACCTACGATGCAACTGTCGTGCAGGGCTTGTGTCATTGCTAGATATCCTTTTTCTGAGGCTTTAACGTCGCCTTGTAGCAATCCCGGGCGGTCTTCTGTTCACTTTTGATTTCCTATACTCCCCATGGTGTCGGGAATTTGATCGTCTGGTGATAGGTCGAGGGGACCGCCTTCATATCGTGGATCCACGGTCGTCCAAGTACAACGTTGTAGGCTAACGAACAGTCGATAACGTTAAACTTTGTTTGCTTGTTGACCCCTTTAGCATACACTGGGAGGATGATCTCTCTCAGAGTGTTGGTAGAATCGCCATTGAATCCTATCAGAGTCGTCGATCGACGGCTGATCTCTGAATTATCAATTCCCATAGCTTTGTTCGTGCTTAGGAAAATGATATTAGCCGAACTGCCTCCATCGACCAATACTCTTTTGGTCGAGTAGTTGCCAATAGTGAGCTGGATAATCAAGCCGTCGTGATGTTTCTGCCAACTATCCTGGAGGTCGTCCTGATCGAACGTTATTGGCATCGCCTCCAGTTCCAATTCTTGTTTTGGTCAGGACGACCGAGTGATGGAGTATTCTCCCGATGATTGACTGGCGTGCCGTTTGGCTGTCGAATAGGTTAAACCACAAACGTCTGATCCACCCGTCACACAGTTGACAACCTTTTCAAGGACGGGGGATTCTGGTCTTATATTGTCATCCGGTGTAGATTCTTTATTAATCAAGCCTTGTAGATGACCCTTGGGAACGATCCAGGCTAACTCCTTCTGCAAAGCAAGGCAGTTATCTGTCGTATGGCCATGGTCTCTATGGAAGTCGCACCATTTAGTCTTATCCTTCTTGTCGTCATCTTTATCACTTTTCTTGGGCCATCAAATAGACAACTGGATGGCTTTAAGAGCTTCGACCAATTCTTTCGATGTCCCTTTGAATCCACAAGAGGAGATCTTAGGATATTGAGGGAATCGGGGCGTAGGATTGCTTTTTTTCTTCTCGGACCGAACGTTCGATATCTGGCATGCTGGCTCCATCTTGACGCTCGGCTTGGATTTGAAATCTGGTTTCTTGATCCCGAGCGACTTCTTGTCGGTGGAATTCTTACGACGGAAGGCTAGGTCGTCTTCAACCCTCATACAAGCCAAAGTCCTAGCTCGGACGTCTTCAAAATTCTCTGGTGGATATTTTGTAAGATCGACGTACAATCCGGTAGTATTGTCGTCTAGACCACGCTTGTAGGCCTCGATGGCAGTTTTGACATCATAATTACGAATGTTGATCATTTCTGCGTTAAAGCGATTGAAATAACCATGGATGGATTCTCCGGGTTTTTGGACAACATAATACAGGTCGCTGGTCTGTTTCTCCATCTTGCGACTACTGGCGAATTGTTGTAAAAACTGGTTGACCAACTCCGCGAAGTTGCTGATGGACTTGGGTTTAAGATTGATCAACCACTGAAGGGCAGGACCTGTAAGAGTCGCGCCAAAGCTTTTGCACATGCACACCTCTTGATATTGATGTGGAATTGATACCGTCCACATCAATTGTTTATATTGAGCAATATGCTCCGTTGGATCGGTTATTCCTGAATATTTAGGCGTAAAAGCAGGAATATTGTACTTCTTCGGAACGTCAACACTTGCTATCGTGTCGATGAAAGGCGACGCCTGGAATCCTGTGAGAGGTTCGACGTCGACAGGGACGGCGGCGCCAGGTAATTTCGAAAGTAACGACAACATCTTTTCGTTCTGATCCTCCAATAACTTGAGTCGCTGAGCGACAGGGTCGTTAGGATCAGGGATCGTACCTGTCGGGGGAGTGACTCCTGAGTTATGGGTTGTCACGCCGACTGTCGGGTGGGAACCATTTCCGTGTACTAGAATGATGTGAATGTGTGCAAGGGTTGCAATCGACCAAAAGTAGCATAAATAACAACCCATTAGTCGATGAAATGCGAATCGACAGTGTGTGGTAACCGAACACACCACTCGATCGATTAATCGGTCGATTTGATGGGCGATTCGCGTGCGATGGTGTGGAAGGCATATAAGAGAATGAATCGAAGAACGTACCTTTGAATGGAGTCGAAAAACGAAGGAATCGAGCGATTTCAGAGAGATCCGAGGGTATTCGCGAAAAGAGGGTTTTAGGAAAGAGTTTCCAACTTATCCCTTAATCATGATTCTCCGTCCATCTTGATTTTATTTCATTACTTTGCATGGTTTATCTACAAATCGATTATTAAATAAAATTGAACGTTTATATTGTTTATTAGGAAGATATCTTGGAAATATAATTACATGACTATTGACTTTCCAAAACCATATATTCAAAACTCATTGCAAAATTGAAATTCATGACTGAACAAAACAGAAATACAATCATCTGTAAACAACGAATCAGTCAATCTGTAACTAAAATAAACCCGTAAAAACATAAATTTCTCAGTATTATACAATGTAATAAATTGTTATGACTTTTTAATGAAACAACTACTAAGTAACAACAAATCACAAGAGATTTTTTTAAAAATCTTTCAATTATACAACAACATTGAAATAAAATGGTAGCAAGAGGATTGTTTCACAATAATTTATTTATTTTGAGAAATTACATCCTTTTCTTTCCCAAATATAAAAAACCCACTACCTAGTTCCCATCTTGTAAGAAACCAGTAGCTCCATCTTTTAAGAAACCCACAAGTGTCATCCTTTTTCTTTACACATCTTACAAATGGCTTCATCTAACTTATCCAGTAGGTCCATCTTCTTCATCATCATAATCAAACAGTCCAAACCTGCATATTCAAACCACGGGGACTGTTCTGAGCCTCAAAATCGATCAAAAACCAAGAGATATCCAGAAATTTTATTCCGTTAACAATTAACACGGTGGTTTCTGAAAAACCAGGATCGATTATACCAACCCCAATTCAAATATCATTGTCTCCTGTCCCCAACCTTATTTCTCCAACCATCAAAAAAAGACTAAACTTGCACTCCTTAGTTCAACAATTAACCTACAACTGACGAAAAATATAGATCCAAATTCCACCCTTATATCAACCTTGAATCATAATCCGAATAAATATAGGATTTTCTCTAATGTTGTTTAGAAACCAAAGTTGAAACTTTTCAAACCTCATATATTTGTTTACCAAGAAGGCAATCAGAGCACCAAAATATATCAGCACCCAAAAATTGCAATGTGGCCGACAACCCTTACAACCTTGATCAACCAAAACAAGTACCTTTTTAGTTTGTAGGTTTACATTTTCGGTAAGTAATTTCTTTTTAATTGAAATGTAATTTTAAAATAAACCCAGGTTTGAGCTTGGTTAATAATAGTTAATATTGTTCAGTCTTAAAGCTTGTGTAATGGCACAACCTAAGCTCCAAATACACATCTTGTTTCTGTTAATGCATAATTAACTGCAGCCAACATGAATTCATTGTGTGCACATTAGGCAACCATCCAAAAGATTTCAGGTCTGAATGCAACAATAGTCGGTCTTAGTATAGTGCGAGCATGTGAATCATGTAATCAAATTAAGTACCATCTTAAGTTCCAACACAAAATTCAATGAATGCATTGAACCTTATAACAAAAATAAAAAATATGAACAAGTTGATATTTAGTTCCAAACAATATCCAAATCGCCATTGGTTTTATAAACTACTCATTTGCATCTACTATATATTTGTTTACCAAGTTGACTACTACAAAACCAATTCTTCCAATGGAAGAACACTAAAAACACTAAATTGCAATAAATAACGTATTTCATACATTGAAGCCATCAACTCATACAATTACTAATTTCAAGTTTCTTGAACTAACAAGGAACCTAACTCGCAAAACAAACCTTCAAAATCCATCTGATTATATGATACATCAAAGGAAAAATAAACCTTGAAAATCCACAAATTTAGGTAAGTTATGCTATTCATGTGCAACAAGGAACACATCTGCTGTAGAAAAGCAGTACCTTGTTAATTATCTTGTAACCACACTCAAGCTTGATGGTGGCCATTAGTGGTCTGCTTAAATTGGTATTCATTCTTGTCTCAAGGTACATCTCTCAAGGACTAGAGGCATGCCATGCAGAATATAAAGACTGCAAAACAAAAATGAAACCATGTTAAAAGCACTTGGAACTCAGGATAATCACATAATATTTCACAATGGTGGTTCTGTTCCCTTTACCTTTTGTCTTTAGTTGCCCTTTGGAAAAACAATATCCAATATGAGACAAATAAAAAGATCAATCCAAAGCAAACTATAATACCATACAACAGATGTATGAAGCTATTAAAATCCAAATCAAGTTATTCCATACTGCTGTGATGAGAGACCATAGCAGTCTTGAAGATAATAAGAGAACAATCAAGCCCAAAACAGCCAACTAATAACCTGTTAGACCCAAAACAAGTTCTAATCTGAAGAGAAGTAAAAAAAACCCAAATTCCTCTTTCATTAAAACCCCAATTGGAATGTTGCCCCTGTTTGGGAGAGATTCATCACCATTCCGTGACATAAAAATACAAAAAACACATATGAAGCAGAAAACACAAAGACTGATTCAAACCAATCAACGAACAAATAACACAACCTGACTAAAATAACACATCGAATGGATCAAAATCCCAAACTTCTTCCGACTAATTAGTGAATATTTGAAAGCAGGAGACTAAATCACAATTAAAATTGTTAGCATACCTCCAGAAATTTGTAGGGTTTTGAAGAAGCTATGGAGAAATCAAAACTTAGGGCTGGATTTATATGCAATTTGGTAGAGCTCAGACTGATTGGGAGCCAGCTGTGTAGGGAGAAGTTTGATATAGGTCGTCGTATTGGGAGTCATCCCTGAGAAATTTTATTTCTCATATCTTCCATTTTAGCGATTAAAGCAAGTTAGCAAGAAGAAACCAGGATGAAAGCTTTTTGGAAGCTATCCAAACAGGTTTAGGATCAGAGGAGACATGAAATAAGAAGGAAGAAGGGTTCGAGGGGAGAAAGTAAAGGCGTGCAGTGTCTCTTCTGGGGGTAGTGACCGGTTTTAAGCTCTTGTATCCAATAGTTGTACACTATGCCTTATAAGTTGTACTTAAGAGATTTTTCAATTTTGTGTTTTAAGTTGTTGTACATTATGCTTCAAAGATTGTAATTAAGACAAGGGTGGTGGCGTGTTGGCAAGGGCTTGGGGGATGTGGTGAATATCCCATCCACCCCGGGTTCGAGTCCAGGCGTCAACATTCTGTGGCCAGACTTAGTTTTAGACGGCCGCTTTGTTTTTTTTGTTTTCAAATTGCCAAGGATGTAGTCTAGGCAAAGCCTAGATGAACCTTATCCAAAAAAAATATTAAGGTAGTATAGATATATAATATATTATAAATTATAAATATATTTGAAAATTAATTATATTTATTTTTGAAAGTGAAATGTGAATATTTAAGTTGAGATAAGGCAAGAATGATTCCTTACCTAATAGTATTTAATGTTTGAAAGCTTAGAACCGACCGGCCGACGACAACCTCCATACACCTCTTCAATGGATGTCCTTGTATTTGTGATTGTACCCATTGAAGGAACTTAGCTTCTTACCTTTCTGTTCAATCCCATTTACAACATTACCTTCAATAAATCATCATCCCCCTACCCACTTAGATGTCTCTCTAATTCTTCTATACATATATACATACACAGCTGTATCTATTCTATTTCTATACACACCCACCTCTCAATCTTTACTCAAATTATCTTCGTTTTCAGTGAAATTAAGGTCAACCAAATATTCAATTGCCCACTTAGATCTCTCACTTTTGCTTTCTGCTGCTAATTTAACTTTGTTGGTGTCCGATCGGCATTTTTGGCGTTGAATTGAAGATATCGATTTGGGAATTTTTTATTGGTTTCCTTTTCCCCAATTGCTTTCTATATCTTGATTGGGTTTCTTTGTTGTTGATTATTTAGTTCACCACAAGTGATTAGAACTTAACATTGAGTTCTTGTAGAATCGGTTTGTTATGGATGACCAAAGAGGAATTATCGAAAAAGACCAACCTGTTGATTCAATCAATCATGATGAAAAAGTCAGCGAGAGCTCTAGTAGTTCAACAATGGCTGTTAATGAAGCTGTTCTACAGGAAAGTGTGATCATGGTGAGCTCAAATTCAAGCAAGCAAACAGACGAGTCCATTTCCATTGATGATAAGAAGAAAGCAAAGGGGGTTTTAGATGGTAATTTAGTGGGAAAAGAGGAGTTGAATGATAAAAGGGTTTCATCATGTGCAATTGATATGAAATTGGATGATGGTGATGATGGTAGAGAGATGGTGTGTAGGATATGCCATTTGGGTTGTGATCAATCACCTGAAAGAGGGGTTACAAGTGTTGATGGGAAGATGAAGGAATCCGTTTTGGTTCAGCTCGGATGCGGTTGCAAGGATGAGTTGGGAGTTGCTCATGCTCATTGTGCTGCAGCTTGGTTTAAGCTCAAAGGAAACAGGTAATTTCTTTCTTTCTCTGCCTATCTTATATTATTATAACTTGATTTGAATCAAACAAATCCTATGATTAGATGCAAGTTTTGAGTTATTTTTCCCAATTGCGATTGAATCCGAATGATATAACTTTAATCTAAGCAACCACCACACAAAATATAGTCAACAATCACCAAAATGTGGCAGGTTGTTTCGCTTGATTGATTTGATTAAATGATGCAGCGGTAATTCTCGGAATACTTGTGGCTAATCTCTTCTAGGATTCGTTGATTCGACGAATACTGAAGCTAGGCTTCAAATTCGAATTCACAGGACTCAAATTTGGGATAAAATGGAAGTCTCTTAATATCGGTGTGTCCATCCTGATTACATTAGAAGCATATAAATAGGAGGCCCAAAACAAAACGGGCCTGAAAAAGATTATGTGCCAAACATAAAAAGGCCAACGAAAATGCCAAAATCAAAAAACACGAAAATGTCCAAAAACCATATTAAAACAGCGTTTTGGGGGTTCAAAAGTCAGCATGTGTCTCGTTATAGGCTTCGAATGGACCGGACCGGTCATGGGCATGGGCCTGAAATGGAGCCCCGTAGCCAAAGTTAAAGTCGTTTAAGCGCGGCTCCCTTTGGTAGACTGATCATGGGCCTCCCAAAATAATAGGGCCCGCTCCTCCACGCTAAGGCCCGCATTATTAAAGCAATGCCATTGCTTATTTAAATCAAATTGTATAAACCCACGTGGAGGTGGGGTTTTAGCGGGTAAGATGTATGCAGATTTGACCTATACCCTAAAGAGTCAAACGGTTGTTACTCTGAAGAGTGAAGGCACTCGGCTAGTGAAAAGTGTGTGAAAAGGAGAAAGAGACATTGCCTCTTTTGGTTGAGATGTATGTAGATTAAAAATGCATTTGTAGCATATCGAATCCACAACATCATAAGACCAATAAATAGATTCGAACTTACATCACATCCTTGATATTAGAAGTAGTTGACTAATGGATCTCACATTTCAGTATTCTAACAGCCCTTGTGGATTAAAAAAGCACGGGAATGTTGCATTTGTAACAACAAGCGTACGATGTCTTAGCGTACGAGTCGAACACGGAGAGACAGTTGAATAAGCACAGATTTACTCACGATATTAGCTAGTTGTGCGTAATCAGTTATCAGAGATTGGATCAACACTATGATTCAAATAAACTAAACTAATTAGTATTACTCAAGTTACACTAAGCAAACGAAACTAAGAGACATATAAAACTAAATTAATAGTAAGAAGCATGTAAAGTTAAGCTAATAATGCAAACGAAGAAATAATGGAATGAATTCAAATCAACACTAACAGTTTAACAAAGAAAACGACTAAAAATTCCTACATTATAGTACTAAGAATGGTGAACATCGATTCAGACCCTTAAGTGAGAATTGTCGAATTCAAATAACACTTTAGCTCCTCTTCCAAGATGACAAAATCTTTCTTAGTGAAAAACCGATTATTTCCATATCAATTGATCTAAAAAAAGAGCATTAAACAAGATAATATTTCTCAATCGATAAAACACCTAATTTCATGGTAAGACAAAAATTGTCAAATTATTAACCTGTCCTAAAGTCAAACTTCCATTTACACCTTAATTCTAAAACCAAAGTTCTCAGATAATCCCTAACTTATGTTAGCCGACTAATCAAGCGAACATTTCATCAAAAACCATTTGTTTAGAACAACCAATTGACACTTAGGGGTCATTTACTAAACGCTTATCGGGTTATTTACCTTATCAGATAACATGGCAAGGGTCGAGAATCTTACCGGTAAAAGTGATGCTAAGGAGTCTTACCCGGTAAGTGAGGGTGAGACTCTTACCGGGTAAGCACTTACCGCATAAATTGTTGCATACGATACCGTTTTGATGAACTACAATCTTTCCCGGTAAAGTAAGTCACAGTGTTGACTCTTACCGGTAAGTGCTTACCGAGTAAGTGTTTGGAATTAGGTCCTCATCAATATTCAACGTAAACTATAATCAATTAAGCATGCATCAAAGAATAAAAGAGATTGAACGACTAAATAAGATTGGATTAAAACTAATATAATGAGGAAAAAGATTTAAACAAAATAATGCAAACATACCTTAAATCTATTTTTATCAATGATTGAATTGGATTCAACAATTAAATTGAATCTAGCATAAATCCTAATTGAATCTAGCATGGATCCTAAATCAATTTGAAGAAAAACAAGTATGAAAACAAAAATTAACCACAATCAAAAATCGAAATAAAAGGAGATTCTAAAATTGCTTCAGGAATTCAAATCTAGAATAATTAAGTGCAAGAAGTTGAAAACACTCGGCCAAAACAAAATAATAGACATTTAAAGAAGAGAATCTAAACAAAAAGGTAAGAAAAATGCATGAGACACACTAACGGTCTTATTGATTCAGATTTCAGACTTCAGCACCACTTCTGATTTTATTGATTCATATTTCAGAATTCAGCACCACCTCTTAAAAATCATAAGCGAAATCAGACTTCAGCACCTCTTAAAAAACAAACGCCATGTAAGACCGGACACAATCAATGCAATGTGTACTGTAAAATGAAAATAAAACGTGTGAAAGAGGTATGGTTCCATTGTTTGTTTATACACTTTGTGACTAACATTTGAAAATGAATGATGTAGGATATGTGAAATATGTGGAGAGGGTGCAAGAAACATAAGAGGCATCATCCAAGAAGAACAACAAATGGCTGTGGAATGGAACGATCGAGGATCATATGCAGACTACTCACCTGAAAGAAATGGCGTATGGTGGCGGGGGCAACCTTGTTGTAACTTCTTGATGGCATGCTTAATCGTTGCTTTCGTGCTACCCTGGTTTTTTCGTGTAAAGATTGTGTGATGAATACATATTTGTATAGAAAGAAAAAAAAGAGGGATATTTTTTTAAAGTTATTTGGTTTGTTGCCACTTGTTCATGTAGCTTGATTTGTTTGGGACTGCAAATAATGGATACCCCCAAATGATGTTCACATCACTTCATCACATTTAGGTTTAAACTCTTCACATGTGAATTCATACCCCCATATGATGTTTCATCACTTTATCACATTTAGGTTCAAATTCTTCACATGTGAATTCATACCCACAAATGATGGTTATCACCTTATCACATTTAGGTTCAAATTCTTCACATGTGAATTCATACCCCCAAATGATGGTTATCACTTTATCGCATGATACTGTTCAAATTCTTCACATGTGAATTCACATGTCATGGTAACTCTTTAAAGGTTATGATATTGATAATTGATCCAAAAACCGTGGAGTTTACCGGTTAAGATGTATTACATGAACCTTGTGGTTAGTTGGGTCAAATCTGTCAAACATCATTTGTTACAACCCGCGATTCATATAGACAAATAACATACATTTTATATCATAAAATGATCAAAAGATACATCGTATTTCACATTCGGTCCCATATTCATGGTAAACATAATAAGTAAACCCGTACAAACTTTTTGCGAATTAAATTACATGTTGACTAATAACAAAGTCATAAGTACAAAATACATCCATAACTTCATAACCAACATCTTCACAAAAGCTATCCCTCAAGAGTCCTAATTACTTGCTCTTACCCGATCCGCCACCTGGAATACATATTTTAAAACATAAATGAGGGTTAGACCTAATGGTCTAGTGAGGAAATCCCTGTCAGTTTAGTAAACCTTTGTATCAAAACCATTTATATAAAACTTTTCATACACATCCATATACTATACATATATCAATACCATTCAAGACTCGTACATCTCATCCCACCTTATTCCTCCACAACTGGCCATACTAGTTGGTAGGAAGCCAATTAATAAAAATCAACGTTACCGGTCCGCATGCCGGAACCCGGTTACTCACCGGTCCGCACACCGGAACCCGGCTACCCATCGGTCCGCACACCGGAACCAGACTAATGTACACTTGCGTAGTGTAATGCACATATGAATATAATACCTTACTATATTATAAACACATAATATTCACACCTTAATCATATATCCATTCCACACATATATGTATTCCAGTTTAAAAACATTTTCAAGTAAAACTCGCCTGTTTGTTTAACAACACTCTTTTCAGTCCTCCACAAAGAATTCTGCTTTTACCTTCGATTCACAATATCTGAAACAATCATGTACAAATATTGTTTTACCACTTTGAACACATAGAGCTTGCTAGAATTAAGAGCTTTAGATAACTCTATCTAACTCTTATCCTCAATTGTCTTTCCCAACCCGAACTTAAGTCAAGTTCGCAGTACTTTCGGTCCTTATTCAGTTCCTATCCATGAATTAACAAGACTCAGGCTACTGGACACTTAAAAACATCTAAACTCATCAATTTGACCAATCAGCCAAAGTATCCGGAAAGCATAATTTATTCGGACAACACTACTTTTCCGGACAACATAACTTTTCCGGACAGCACCACTAATCCGGACAGCACAACTAATCCGGTTAGCATCCGGACACTAAAGAAACACGGATACTATCCGGCAACTCATTTTTAACCGGAAACTTAATGAAAAGAAGACTTACCCGGATAACTAACTCGTCCGGACATCTGCAGAACACTATCCGGACACCACCAACAAAGTTACCCGGACACTCCCAACAAAATCACCCGGACACATTCATAGTGTCCGGACACCTCTGACGGTTTGCCTTATTTCTACCCAGAATCCGACTGTGATTTATACCAGATCGATTTTGATGATTTTAATCCGACAGAAACTTCCTATTAGCAATTACAAACATAAATTGTAAAGGAAACATACCTGTAATCTCTTCTAAGTACACCAAATGATGCCTTAAGCTAGCTTTTCTTCCTTTCTTCTTTTCTTCCAAAACACACACACACTAAATTGCTTTTCTAGATAATATCTGCTGTTTTGAAATATCAGATTAACTAAGGGATAATATCTAACCCATTTTTACCCTTTAAACCCTAAGCTATCCCTTAATGACACAAAATACCCTTAACTCCTAATTTAACCCAAATTCACCCTAAACATTAATTTTAAAGTCAAATAATTTTAACGGAACTTACTTTTAACTAACGAACTTACCCGGGGTATTACATCATCTTCACAAATTCTTCACATGTGAATTCATACCCACAAATGATGGTTATCACCTTATCACATTTAGGTTCAAATTCTTCACATGTGAATTCATCCCCCCAAATGATGGTTATCACTTTATCGCATGATACTGTTCAAATTCTTCACATGTGAATTCACATGTCATGGTAACTCTTTAAAGGTTATGATATTGATAATTGATCCAAAAACCGTGGAGTTTACCGGTTAAGATGTCTTACATGAACCTTGTGGTTAGTTGGGTCAAATCTGTCAAACATCATGTGTTACAACCCGCGATTCATATAGACAAATAACATACATTTTATATCATAAAATGATCAAAAGATACATCGTATTTCACATTCGGTCCCATATTCATGGTAAACATAATAAGTAAATCCGTACAAACGTTTTGTGAATTAAATTACATGTTGACTAATAACAAAGTCATAAGTACAAAATACATCCATAACATCATAACCAACATCTTCACAAAAGCTATCCCTCAAGAGTCCTAATTACTTGCTCTTACCCGATCCGCCACCTGGAATACATATTTTAAAACATAAATGAGGGTTAGACCTAATGGTCTAGTGAGGAAATCCCTGTCAGTTTAGTAAACCTTTGTATCAAAACCATTTATATAAAACTTTTCATACACATCCATATACTATACATATATCAATACCATTCAAGACTCGTACATCTCATCCCACCTTATTCCTCCACAACTGGCCATACTAGTTGGTAGGAAGCCAACTAATAAAAATCAACGTTACCGGTCCGCACGCCGGAACCCGGTTACTCACCGGTCCGCACACCGGAACCCGGCTACCCATCGGTCCGCACACCGGAACCAGACTAATGTACACTTGCGTAGTGTAATGCACATATGAATATAATACCTTACTATATTATAAACACATAATATTCACACCTTAATCATATATCCATTCGACACATATGTATTCCAGTTTAAAAACATTTTCAAGTAAAACTCGCCTGTTTGTTTAACAACACTCTTTTCAGTCCTCCACAAAGAATTCTGCATTCACCTTCGATTCACAATATCTGAAACAATCATGTACAAATATTGTTTTACCACTTTGAACACATAGAGCTTGCTAGAATTAAGAGCTTTAGATAACTCTATCTAACTCTTATCCTCAATTGTCTTTCCCAACCCGAACTTAAGTCAAGTTCACAGTACTTTCGGTCCTTATTCAGTTCCTATCCATGAATTAACAAGACTCAGGCTACTGGACACTTAAAAGTATCTAAACTCATCAATTTGACCAGTCAGCCAAAGTATCCGGAAAGCACAATTTATTCGGACAACACTACTTTTCCGGACAGCATAACTTTTCCGGACAGCACCACTAATCCGGACAGCACAAATAATCCGGTTAGCATCCGGACACTAAAGAAACCCGGATACTATCCGGCAACTCATTTTTAACAGGAAACTTAATGAAAAGAAGACTTACCCGGATAACTAACTCGTCCGGACATCTGCAGAACACTATCCGGAAACCACCAACAAAGTTACCCGGACACTCCCAACAAAATCACCCGGACACATTCATAGTGTCCGGACACCTCTGACGGTTTGCCCTATTTCTACCCAGAATCCGACTGTGATTTATACCAGATTGATTTTGATGATTTTAATCCGATAGAAACTTCCTATTAGCAATTACAAACATAAATTGTAAAGGAAGCATACCTGTAATCTCTTCTAAGTACACCAAATGATGCCTTAAGCTAGCTTTTCTTCCTTTCTTCTTTTCTTCCAAAACACACACACACTAAATTGCTTTTCTAGATAATATCTGCTGTTTTGAAATATCAGATTAACTAAGGGATAATATCTAACCCATTTTTACCCTTTAAACCCTAAGCTATCCCTTAATGACCCAAAATACCCTTAACTCCTAATTTAACCCAAATTCACCCTAAACATTAATTATAAAGTCAAATAATTTTAACGGAACTTACTTTTAACTAACGAACTTACCCGGGGTATTACATCATCTTCACAAATTCTTCACATGTGAATTCATACCCACAAATGATGGTTATCACCTTATCACATTTAGGTTCAAATTCTTCACATGTGAATTCATCCCCCCAAATGATGGTTATCACTTTATCGCATGATACTGTTCAAATTCTTCACATGTGAATTCACATGTCATGGTAACTCTTTAAAGGTTATGATATTGACAATTGATCCAAAAACCGTGGAGTTTACCGGTTAAGATGTCTTACATGAACCTTGTGGTTAGTTGGGTCAAATCTGTCAAACATCATGTGTTACCACCCGCGATTCATATAGACAAATAACATACATTTTATAACATAAAATGATCAAAAGATACATCGTATTTCACATTCGGTCCCATATTCATGGTAAACATAATAAGTAAATCCGTACAAACTTTTTGCGAATTAAATTACATGTTGACTAATAACAAAGTCATAAGTACAAAATACATCCATAACTTCATAACCAACATCTTCACAAAAGCTATCCCTCAAGAGTCCTAATTACTTGCTCTTACCCGATCCGCCACCTGGAATACATATTTTAAAACATAAATGAGGGTTAGACCTAATGGTCTAGTGAGGAAATCCCTGTCAGTTTAGTAAACCTTTGTATCAAAACCATTTATATAAAACTTTTCATACACATCCATATACTATACATATATCAATACCATTCAAGACTCGTACATCTCATCCCACCTTATTCCTCCACAACTGGCCATACTAGTTGGTAGGAAGCCAACTAATAAAAATCAACGTTACCGGTCCGCACGCCGGAACCCGGTTACTCACCGGTCCGCACACCGGAACCCAGCTACGCATCGGTCCGCACACCGGAACCAGACTAATGTACACTTGCGTAGTGTAATGCACATATGAATATAATACCTTACTATATTATAAACACATAATATTCACACCTTAATCATATATCCATTCCACACATATGTATTCCAGTTTAAAAACATTTTCAAGTAAAACTCGCCTGTTTGTTTAACAACACTCTTTTCAGTCCTCCACAAAGAATTCTGCTTTCACCTTCGATTCACAATATCTGAAACAATCATGTACAAATATTGTTTTACCACTTTGAACACATAGAGCTTGCTAGAATTAAGAGCTTTAGATAACTCTATCTAACTCTTATCCTCAATTGTCTTTCCCAACCCGAACTTAAGTCAAGTTCACAGTACTTTCGGTCCTTATTCAGTTCCTATCCATGAATTAACAAGACTCAGGCTACTAGACACTTAAAAGCATCTAAACTAATCAATTTGACCAATCAGCCAAAGTATCCGGAAAGCACAATTTATTCGGACAACACTACTTTTCCGGACAGCATAACTTTTCCGGACAGCACCACTAATCCGGACAGCACAACTAATCCGGTTAGCATCCGGACACTAAAGAAACCCGGATACTATCCGGCAACTCATTTTTAACCGGAAACTTAATGAAAAGAAGACTTACCCGGATAACTAACTCGTCCGGACATCTGCAGAACACTATCCGGACACCACCAACAAAGTTACCCGGACACTCCCAACAAAATCACCCGGACACATTCATAGTGTCCGGACACCTCTGACGGTTTGCCCTATTTCTACCCAGAATCCGACTGTGATTTATACCAGATCGATTTTGATGATTTTAATCCGACAGAAACTTCCTATTAGCAATTACAAACATAAATTGTAAAGGAAACATACCTGTAATCTCTTCTAAGTACACCAAATGATGCCTTAAGCTAGCTTTTCTTCCTTTCTTCTTTTCTTCCAAAACACACACACACACTAAATTGCTTTTCTAGATAATATCTGCTGTTTTGAAATATCAGATTAACTAAGGGATAATATCTAACCCATTTTTACCCTTTAAACCCTAAGCTATCCCTTAATGACCCAAAATACCCTTAACTCCTAATTTAACCCAAATTCACCCTAAACATTAATTATAAAGTCAAATAATTTTAACGGAACTTACTTTTAACTAACGAACTTACCCGGGGTATTACATCATCTTCACAAATTCTTCACATGTGAATTCATACCCACAAATGATGGTTATCACCTTATCACATTTAGGTTCAAATTCTTCACATGTGAATTCATCCCCCCAAATGATGGTTATCACTTTATCGCATGATACTGTTCAAATTCTTCACATGTGAATTCACATGTCATGGTAACTCTTTAAAGGTTATGATATTGATAATTGATCCAAAAACCGTGGAGTTTACCGGTTAAGATGTCTTACATGAACCTTGTGGTTAGTTGGGTCAAATCTGTCAAACATCATGTGTTACAACCCGCGATTCATATAGACAAATAACATACATTTTATATCATAAAATGATCAAAAGATACATCGTATTTCACATTCGGTCCCATATTCATGGTAAACATAATAAGTAAATCCGTACAAACTTTTTGCGAATTAAATTACATGTTGACTAATAACAAAGTCATAAGTACAAAATACATCCATAACATCATAACCAACATCTTCACAAAAGCTATCCCTCAAGAGTCCTAATTACTTGCTCTTACCCGATCCGCCACCTGGAATACATATTTTAAAACATAAATGAGGGTTAGACCTAATGGTCTAGTGAGGAAATCCCTGTCAGTTTAGTAAACCTTTGTATCAAAACCATTTATATAAAACTTTTCATACACATCCATATACTATACATATATCAATACCATTCAAGACTCGTACATCTCATCCCACCTTATTCCTCCACAACTGGCCATACTAGTTGGTAGGAAGCCAACTAATAAAAATCAACGTTACCGGTCCGCACGCCGGAACCCGGTTACTCACCGGTCCGCACACCGGAACCCGGCTACCCATCGGTCCGCACACCGGAACCAGACTAATGTACACTTGCGTAGTGTAATGCACATATGAATATAATACCTTACTATATTATAAACACATAATATTCACACCTTAATCATATATCCATTCGACACATATGTATTCCAGTTTAAAAACATTTTCAAGTAAAACTCGCCTGTTTGTTTAACAACACTCTTTTCAGTCCTCCACAAAGAATTCTGCTTTCACCTTCGATTCACAATATCTGAAACAATCATGTACAAATATTGTTTTACCACTTTGAACACATAGAGCTTGCTAGAATTAAGAGCTTTAGATAACTCTATCTAACTCTTATCCTCAATTGTCTTTCCCAACCCGAACTTAAGTCAAGTTCACAGTACTTTCGGTCCTTATTCAGTTCCTATCCATGAATTAACAAGACTCAGGCTACTGGACACTTAAAAGCATCTAAACTCATCAATTTGACCAGTCAGCCAAAGTATCCGGAAAGCACAATTTATTCGGACAACACTACTTTTCCGGACAGCATAACTTTTCCGGACAGCACCACTAATCCGGACAGCACAACTAATCCGGTTAGCATCCGGACACTAAAGAAACCCGGATACTATCCGACAACTCATTTTTAACAGGAAACTTAATGAAAAGAAGACTTACCCGGATAACTAACTCGTCCGGACATCTGCAGAACACTATCCGGAAACCACCAACAAAGTTACCCGGACACTCCCAACAAAATCACCCGGACACATTCATAGTGTCCGGACACCTCTGACGGTTTGCCCTATTTCTACCCAGAATCCGACTGTGATTTATACCAGATTGATTTTGATGATTTTAATCCGATAGAAACTTCCTATTAGCAATTACAAACATAAATTGTAAAGGAAGCATACCTGTAATCTCTTCTAAGTACACCAAATGATGCCTTAAGCTAGCTTTTCTTCCTTTCTTCTTTTCTTCCAAAACACACACACACTAAATTGCTTTTCTAGATAATATCTGCTGTTTTGAAATATCAGATTAACTAAGGGATAATATCTAACCCATTTTTACCCTTTAAACCCTAAGCTATCCCTTAATGACCCAAAATACCCTTAACTCCTAATTTAACCCAAATTCACCCTAAACATTAATTATAAAGTCAAATAATTTTAACGGAACTTACTTTTAACTAACGAACTTACCCGGGGTATTACATCATCTTCACAAATTCTTCACATGTGAATTCATACCCACAAATGATGGTTATCACCTTATCACATTTAGGTTCAAATTCTTCACATGTGAATTCATCCCCCCAAATGATGGTTATCACTTTATCGCATGATACTGTTCAAATTCTTCACATGTGAATTCACATGTCATGGTAACTCTTTAAAGGTTATGATATTGACAATTGATCCAAAAACCGTGGAGTTTACCGGTTAAGATGTCTTACATGAACCTTGTGGTTAGTTGGGTCAAATCTGTCAAACATCATGTGTTACCACCCGCGATTCATATAGACAAATAACATACATTTTATATCATAAAATGATCAAAAGATACATCGTATTTCACATTCGGTCCCATATTCATGGTAAACATAATAAGTAAATCCGTACAAACTTTTTGCGAATTAAATTACATGTTGACTAATAACAAAGTCATAAGTACAAAATACATCCATAACTTCATAACCAACATCTTCACAAAAGCTATCCCTCAAGAGTCCTAATTACTTGCTCTTACCCGATCCGCCACCTGGAATACATATTTTAAAACATAAATGAGGGTTAGACCTAATGGTCTAGTGAGGAAATCCCTGTCAGTTTAGTAAACCTTTGTATCAAAACCATTTATATAAAACTTTTCATACACATCCATATACTATACATATATCAATACCATTCAAGACTCGTACATCTCATCCCACCTTATTCCTCCACAACTGGCCATACTAGTTGGTAGGAAGCCAACTAATAAAAATCAACGTTACCGGTCCGCACGCCGGAACCCGGTTACTCACCGGTCCGCACACCGGAACCCAGCTACGCATCGGTCCGCACACCGGAACCAGACTAATGTACACTTGCGTAGTGTAATGCACATATGAATATAATACCTTACTATATTATAAACACATAATATTCACACCTTAATCATATATCCATTCCACACATATGTATTCCAGTTTAAAAACATTTTCAAGTAAAACTCGCCTGTTTGTTTAACAACACTCTTTTCAGTCCTCCACAAAGAATTCTGCTTTCACCTTCGATTCACAATATCTGAAACAATCATGTACAAATATTGTTTTACCACTTTGAACACATAGAGCTTGCTAGAATTAAGAGCTTTAGATAACTCTATCTAACTCTTATCCTCAATTGTCTTTCCCAACCCGAACTTAAGTCAAGTTCACAGTACTTTCGGTCCTTATTCAGTTCCTATCCATGAATTAACAAGACTCAGGCTACTGGACACTTAAAAGCATCTAAACTAATCAATTTGACCAATCAGCCAAAGTATCCGGAAAGCACAATTTATTCGGACAACACTACTTTTCCGGACAGCATAACTTTTCCGGACAGCACCACTAATCCGGACAGCACAACTAATCCGGTTAGCATCCGGACACTAAAGAAACCCGGATACTATCCGGCAACTCATTTTTAACCGGAAACTTAATGAAAAGAAGACTTACCCGGATAACTAACTCGTCCGGACATCTGCAGAACACTATCCGGACACCACCAACAAAGTTACCCGGACACTCCCAACAAAATCACCCGGACACATTCATAGTGTCCGGACACCTCTGACGGTTTGCCCTATTTCTACCCAGAATCCGACTGTGATTTATACCAGATCGATTTTGATGATTTTAATCCGACAGAAACTTCCTATTAGCAATTACAAACATAAATTGTAAAGGAAACATACCTGTAATCTCTTCTAAGTACACCAAATGTTGCCTTAAGCTAGCTTTTCTTCCTTTCATCTTTTCTTCCAAAACACACACACACACTAAATTGCTTTTCTAGATAATATCTGCTGTTTTGAAATATCAGATTAACTAAGGGATAATATCTAACCCATTTTTACCCTTTAAACCCTAAGCTATCCCTTAATGACCCAAAATACCCTCAACTCCTAATTTAACCCAAATTCACCCTAAACATTAATTATAAAGTCAAATAATTTTAACGGAACTTACTTTTAACTAACGAACTTACCCGGGGTATTACATCATCTTCACAAATTCTTCACATGTGAATTCATACCCACAAATGATGGTTATCACCTTATCACATTTAGGTTCAAATTCTTCACATGTGAATTCATCCCCCCAAATGATGGTTATCACTTTATCGCATGATACTGTTCAAATTCTTCACATGTGAATTCACATGTCATGGTAACTCTTTAAAGGTTATGATATTGATAATTGATCCAAAAACCGTGGAGTTTACCGGTTAAGATGTCCTACATGAACCTTGTGGTTAGTTGGGTCAAATCTGTCAAACATCATGTGTTACAACCCGCGATTCATATAGACAAATAACATACATTTTATATCATAAAATGATCAAAAGATACATCGTATTTCACATTCGGTCCCATATTCATGATAAACATAATAAGTAAATCCGTACAAACTTTTTGCGAATTAAATTACATGTTGACTAATAACAAAGTCATAAGTACAAAATACATCCATAACTTCATAACCAACATCTTCACAAAAGCTATCCCTCAAGAGTCCTAATTACTTGCTCTTACCCGATCCGCCACTTGGAATACATATTTTAAAACATAAATGAGGGTTAGACCTAATGGTCTAGTGAGGAAATCCCTGTCAGTTTAGTAAACCTTTGTATCAAAACCATTTATATAAAACTTTTCATACACATCCATATACTATACATATATCAATACCATTCAAGACTCGTACATCTCATCCCACCTTATTCCTCCACAACTGGCCATACTAGTTGGTAGGAAGCCAACTAATAAAAATCAACGTTACCGGTCCGCACGCCGGAACCCGGTTACTCACCGGTCCGCACACCGGAACCCAGCTACGCATCGGTCCGCACACCGGAACCAGAGTAATGTACACTTGCGTAGTGTAATGCACATATGAATATAATACCTTACTATATTATAAACACATAATATTCACACCTTAATCATATATCCATTCCACACATATATGTATTCCAGTTTAAAAACATTTTCAAGTAAAACTCACCTGTTTGTTTAACAACACTCTTTTCAGTCATCCACAAAGAATTATGCTTTCACCTTCGATTCACAGTATCTGAAACAATCATGTACAAATATTGTTTTACCACTTTGAACACATAGAGCTTGCTAGAATTAAGAGCTTTAGATAACTCTATCTAACTCTTATCCTCAATTGTATTTCCCAACCCGAACTTAAGTCAAGTCCACAGTACTTTCGGTCCTTATTCAGTTCCTATCCATGAATTAACAAGACTCGGGCTACTGGACACTTAAAAGCATCTAAACTCATCAATTTGACCAATCAGCCAAAGTATCCGCAAAGCACAGTTTATCCGGACAACACTACTTTTCCGGATAGCATAACTTTTCCGGACAGCACCACTAATCCGGACAGCACAACTAATCCGGTTAGCATCCGGACACTAAAGAAACCCGGATACTATCCGACAACTCATTTTTAACCAGAAACTTAATGAAAAGAAGACTTACCCGGATAACTAACTCGTCCGGACATCTGCAGAACACTATCCGGACACCACCAACAAAGTTACCCGGACACTCCCAACAAAATCACCCGAACACATTCATAGTGTCCGGACACCTCTGACGGTTTGCCCTATTTCTACCCAGAATCCGACTGTGATTTATACCAGATCGATTTTGATGATTTTAATCCGACAGAAACTTCCTATTAGCAATTACAAACATAAATTGTAAAGGAAACATACCTGTAATATCTTCTAAGTACACCAAATGATGCCTTAAGCTAGAGTTTCTTCCTTTCTTCTTTTCTTCCAAAACACACACACACACACTAAATTGCTTTTCTAGATAATATCTGCTGTTTTGAAATATCAGATTAACTAAGGGATAATATCTAACCCATTTTTACCCTTTAAACCCTAAGCTATCGCTTAATGACCCAAAATACCCTTAACTCCTAATTTAACCCAAATTCACCCTAAACATTAATTATAAAGTCAAATAATTTTAACGGAACTTAATTTTAACTAACGAACTTACCCGGGGAATTACATCATCTCCCCCTTAAAAGAATTCCGTCCCGGAATTCGGTTTAAGCAAAAAGAAGCGGGTACTTAGTTCTCATCTCTGACTCCGATTCCCAAGTAGCATCCTGGCCCCTATGATGTCTCCACTGAACTTTCACTAGTCTGATCTCCTTCCCACTACGTAAGATTTTAACTTTGCTGTCTAAAATGGCTTCTGGTTCTTCCACATAATTCAGCTTTTCATCCACTTGTATATCTGGTAGAGAGACGGCCTGATCTGGTGCAACCAAACACTTTCGAAGATTCGATACATGAAACGCGTTGTGAATCCTGCTTAACTCTGACGGAAGATCCAATTTGTAGGCCACTTCACCGATCCTTTCCGTTATTGCAAACGGTCCAATATACCTTGGGCTAAGTTTACCTTGCTTTCCAAATCGAATGACTCCTTTCCAAGGTGAGACTTTCAACATTACAAAATCTCCAACTTGAAACTCTAACGGTTTCCGACGTCGGTCAGCATAGCTTTTCTGTCTGTCTTGAGCCATTTTCAATCTGTCCCGAATCTGAGTAATCTTATCTGCTGTTAACTGTACTATATCTGGCCCCGCTAACTGTTTCTCCCCCACTTCGTTCCAACATAAGGGTGTTCGACATTTTCTACCATATAGAACTTCAAACGATGCCGCTTGTATGCTGGAATGATAACTATTGTTGTAAGCAAATTCGATCAGCGGTAGATGTTTATCCCATGATCCCCCAAAGTCAATAATACAAGCCCGAAGCATATCTTCTAAAGTCTAGATTGTTCTTTCACTCTGACCGTCCGTTTGAGGATGATATGTTGTGCTTAACTTTATCTGTGTTCCCATTTCTTTTTTAAAGCTTCTCCAGAATCTAGAAGTAAAACGACTATCTCGATCAGAAATAATCGAGATTGGTACTCCATGTCGCGTTACTATTTCATCAATGTACAATTTGGCTAAGCGTTTTATCGAATCAGTTTCTTTTATCGGTAAGAAGTGAGCAGACTTCGTTAATCTATCGACTATCACCCAAATAGTATCAAATCCTTTCGGAGTTCTAGGTAGCTTGGTAATGAAATCAGTAGTGATCTGATCCCATTTCCACATTAGTATCTCCAGACGTTGTAACTGACCAAACGGCCTTTGATGTTCAATCTTCACTTTCTTACAAGTATCACACTTTTCCACATACTGGGCAATGCTTCTTTTTATCCCCGGCCACCAGTAAAATTGTTTCAGATCCTTATACATCTTGTTCGTACCCGGATGAATGAAAAAACAAGACTGATGAGCTTCTTGTAGTACCCGATCACGTAACCCACCCATACGAGGCACCTAAATTCTGCGTCCCAAACATAATAATCCACGGTCATCTTTTTCTAGCAATGCTGATACCCCCACTAATCGTTCTGACTTCAGATGTTCTTCTTGAAACGCTTCTATTTGACACTTTTGCAAATCTTCAAAGATGTTCGGTAGCAGTTCAGCCCGTAGTGAAATAGCTCTTATTGTTCCACTCCTTTCCTGACGACTCAATGCATCTGCTACCACGTTCGCCTTTCCCGGATGATAAAGGATTTCACAGTCGTAATCATTCACCAATTCCAGCCATCTTCTTTGCCTCATATTCAGTTCCTTCTGATCGAAAAGATGTTGGAGACTCTTATGATCGGTAAATATTTGGCACTTAGAACCGTAAAGGTAATGTCTCCAAATTTTCGACGTGAAGACAACTGCTGCAAGCTCCATATCATGTGTAGGATACTGTCTTTTATGGTCCTTCAGTTGACGAGAAGCATAAGCAATCACCTTTCCACGTTGCATAAGTACACATCCTAATCCTAGTTTGGAAGCATCGCTGTAGACAACAAAATCATCAGAACCTTCTGGCAATGCTAATATTGGCGCGCTGCAGAGTTTCTCTTTCAATATTCTGAATGCTTCATCCTGTTCTGCTCTCCATTCAGACTTTAGATTCTTCCGAGTCAGCTTAGTCAATGGCGTCGCGATTCGAGAGAAGTCTTTTATAAATTTCCGATAGTAGCCAGCTAGACCCAGAAAACTACGTACTTCGGTTGGCGTCTTTGGCGGTTCCCATCTTTCAATCGCTTCCACTTTCATCGGATCTACTTGAATGCCTTTCTCTAAAACGACATGCCCCAGAAACTGAACTTCCCGCAACCAAAATTCACATTTAGAGAACTTAGTGTACAACTTTTCTTTCTTCAGCAACTCCAGAATCAAACGAAGATGTTGTGCGTGATCCTCTTTGGATCGGAAATAGATAAGGATATCATCAATAAATACAATAACGAATTTATCAAGATACGGCTTACATAACCGATTCATTAAATCCATAAAGGCAGCTGGAGCGTTCGTCAGTCCAAACGGCATTACTAAGAATTCGTAGTGCCCGTACCTTGTACGAAAAGCAGTCTTTAGAACGTCTTCTTCTTTAACCTTCAACTGATGGTAGCCAGATCTGAGATCAATCTTGGAGAAATAACAAGCTCCAATTAATTGATCAAAAAGATCATCAATTCTTGGAAGTGGATACTTGTTCTTGATCGTGCGCTTATTCAGCTCCCGGTAGTCAATACACATTCTCATTGAACCGTCCTTCTTATTCACAAACAAAACGGGCGCTCCCCACGGCGAAGAACTGGGTCTGATGAAGCCTTTGTCGGATAGGTCTTGTAGTTGTGTTATCATCTCTTTCATCTCTGGAGGTGCCAGACGATACGGTGCACGGGCAATAGGAGCGGCTCCAGGAATCAGATCTATACCAAACTCTACTTGTCTAATGGGCGAAAGACTATTCAAGTCTTCAGGGAATACTTCAGGAAATTCACTAACAATAGGGATATCTTCCAACTTAATCTTTTCAGGCCTACTATCTATCACATAGGCTAAGTAACTCGAGCAACCCTTGCTGACACATTTACGGGCTTTTACCATAGATATTAGGCTAGACTGATGATTCTTACGATCACCATAAATCACTACTGACCTCTTATCAGGTAAAACGACATTGATTATTTTCTTATCACAAACTATGTTAGCCTGATTCTCAGCTAACCAATCCATCCCTACTACCACATCAAACTCGATCAAGGCTATAGGATATAGTTGTATCGGTACTCCACACCCCTCTATATTTATCACACAGCAATCAAAAATTTCTTTAACTGACACTTGGTTATCATTTGCAGTGTCTACCAGTAAGGCATGTTCTAACATTTTAGGCTCTAAATGCATGTGATCAGCAAATGAAGGAGACACAAAAGATCGGTTTGCACCGGAGTCAAACAACACTTTAGCACGTGTAGAGTTTATGAAAAATGTACCTGTAACCACATCCGGAGTTTCCTCCGCCTCTTTAGCTGTCATTTGAAATGTACGACCCCTTGTTCTCGGCGGTTCTATTCTTGGAACTACTGGTCTAGCAATTACTGGTTTCCCTGATGTGCCCCCTTGTGGTATTCTACCTCGCGGACAATCTGACTGAAGGTGATCCGGAGAATTACACAAGAAACAAAACCGCGTTAATCGACAATCTTTAATAGCATGCCCGGTCTTCCCACACCAATAACAAACCCGCGATTCAATCTGACAGTTTCCTTGATGGATACGGTGGCACTTCGGACAAGGTCTTTCCATTGGTCGGAAAGGTGGACGATTATCGAATCTCTGAAATCTAGACTTCTTCGGATCATGTGGTGGTCCTTCCCATTTTATCTTTCCCATACTTTAATCACCAGCATCCCTCCTATTATCCCGCTCTACATTTTCCACGGCATTTACTGCTGCTGAAAAGGTATCAGGTCTCGTTGCAGTCACTAACTTTTGAATTTCCGAATTCAATCCAAATATGAACCTTTCCATCTTCATTTTCTCTGTGGCAACATAATATTCTCCAAAACGCGACTTCTCTAGGAAACGGGCAGTATAGTCTCTAACTGATAAATTCTCTTGATGTAGGCTCAGGAATTCCTCCTCCAATTGTCTGACTGCTGCTTGGGGACAAAATTGTTCTTTGAATGCCCTTGAGAATTCGTCCTAAGTAAAGGTTGAGTATACATCCGATCCCTTGGAGTCAATAAGGGCCTCCCACCAATATAAAGCATCTGCCTTCAACATTGCAGTTCCGTATAACACCTTATCCTCTTCCGCACATTTGCTGGTTTTAAATACAGCTTCAATTTCCTTCAGCCAACGCATCGCCTTCACTGGATCTCTATCCCCTCTATAGGTTGGTGGCTTATAGCTTAAAAACATCTTATAGTCACACCTTCTTGGTACTGATACGACAGTAGGTGTGATAGGCATCTCGTCTTCTAAGTTAGGATCTGGTCTTTCCGTTTCAGTATTATGCGTCTGGTTAAACATGGCTTGAATATTGGCTTGTAATCTTCCCATCTCAGCAGCCAAGTCGTCTCTCGTAACAAACTCTGTGCCTCGTCCCTGTACTCTGCCTCCAGTCCTGCCCCTGCCTCTTTCTCCCCCTCTCCCCCTTCCTCCGGCTGTTGGATTGGTTCTATTCAGGCTTCCTCTTCCTTCCCGATTTGTTTGTCTCGTACCACTTGCCATTCTATTGATTCAGACAATGTTAATATACACATAAGCACATACCCCATATAACAAGGTATTCTAGTTCAACATATACCTGTAAGAACACAATTACACTGGCCATGTGTAACTCTGAAATTACCTTACATGATGTTCCTTTTACCTTTTTATACTTAACATCCCCAGGTTCTAAAACAATAGGGACACCCTACTTCACATGCAGTTTAAGTCTAGGTACAAGTACTAATATCTAAATCCCTTAAACTAGGGCTCTGATACCATCTGTAACAACCCGCGATTCATATAGACAAATAACATACATTTTATATCATAAAATGATCAAAACATACATCGTATTTCACATTCGGTCCCATAGTCATGGTAAACATAATAAGTAAATCCGTACAAACTTTTTGCGAATTAAATTACATGTTGACTAATAACAAAGTCATCAGTACAAAATACATCCATAACTTCATAACCAACATCTTCACAAAAGCTATCCCTCAAGAGTCCTAATTACTTGCTCTTACCCGATCTGTCACCTGGAATACATATTTTAAAACAGAAATGAGGGTTAGACCTAATGGTTTAGTGAGGAAAACCCTGTCAGTTTAGTAAACCTTTGTATCAAAACCATTTATATAAAACTTTTCATACCCATACACATCCATATACTATACATATATCAATACCATTCAAGACTCGTACATCTCATCCCACCTTATTCCTCCACAGCTGGCCATACTAGTTGGTAGCAAGCCAACTAATAAAAATCAACGTTACCGGTCCGCACGCCGGAACCCGGTTACTCACCGGTCCGCACACCGTAACCCGGCTACCCATCGGTCTGCACACCGGAACCCGACTAATGTACACTTGCGTAGTGTAATGCACATATGAATATAATACCTTACTATATTATAAACACATAATATTCACACCTTAATCATATATCCATTCCACACATATATGTATTCCAGTTTAAAAACATTTTCAAGTAAAACTCACCTGTTTGTTTAACAACACTCTTTTCAGTCCTCCACAAAGAATTCTGCTTTCACCTTCGATTCACAGTATCTGAAACAATCATGTACAAATATTGTTTTACCACTTTGAACACATAGAGCTTGCTAGAATTAAGAGCTTTAGATAACTCTATCTAACTCTTATCCTCAATTGTCTTCCCCAACCCGAACTTAAGTCAAGTCCACAGTACTTTCGGTCCTTATTCAGTTCCTATCCATGAATTAACAAGACTCGGGCTACTGGACATTTAAAAGCATTTAAACTCATCAATTTGACCAATCAGCCAAAGTATCCGAAAACCACAGTTATCCGGACAACACTACTTTTCGGGACAGCATAACTTTTCCGGACAGCACCACTAATCCGGACAGCACAACTAATACGTTTAGCATCCGGACACTAAAGAAATCCGGATACTATCCGGCAACTCATTTTTAACCGGAAACTTAATGAAAAGAAGACTTACCCGGATAACTAACTCGTCCGGACATCTGCAGAACACTATCCGGACACCACCAACAAAGTTACCCGGACACTCCCAACAAAATCACCCGGACACATTCATAGTGTCCGGACACCTCTGACGGTTTGCCCTATTTCTATCCAGAATCCGACTGTGATTTATACCAAATCGATTTTGATGATTTTAATCCGACAGAAACTTCCTATTAGCAATTACAAAATAAATTGTAAAGGAAACATACCTGTAATCTCTTCCAAGTACACCAAATGATGCCTTAAGCTAGCTTTTCTTCCTTTCTTCTTTTCTTCCAAAACACACACACACTAAATTGCTTTTCTAGATAATATCTGCTGTTTTGAAATATCAGATTAACTAAGGGATAATATCTAACCCATTTTTACCCTTTAAACCCTAAGCTATCCCTTAATGACCCAAAATACCCTTAACTCCAAATTTAACCCAAATTCACCCTAAACATTAATTATAAAGTCAAATAATTTTAACGAAACTTACTTTTAACTAACGAACTTACCCGGGGTATTACATCATGAAAATGGAAAGCTATATTAAAAATAAAACCAATTTTAGGTTCATTCCTATTTTGAGAAATAACTTCCAAATCCCTAATTTTTGGGACATTTAATTAAACTACAAACACTTTTAAGGCCTTGATTCCCTCTTTGTAACTGATATATTTTGCTTATGTGGCTTGGTAATTGTTTTGGCAAATATTTCAGGCTTATAATCTATGTGAGAAAACTTCCAACAAACGAGCATCTATTTGACTACTGTAGAAACCAGGATTTAATCTTACAATCAAATATGAACAATCAAACAGTGAATGATAGAGATTTGGATCAACGCACTTGTATTCAATTAAGAACAGATTACAGATCTAGAGAGAGAATCTCTCAAAGATTACAAAAGTTGAATACAAAGATATGCGGGAAAGTAATGCCAAAGATTATGCCAAAAGTTCTCACAAGATTTACACACGATCTGTTAGCTTACAGTTGCTAACTCCTATATATACTGTAAAGAAAAGCTAAAGCTACAGTACATATGAGAAACAGACTAATAGAACAATTACACGTGTCCTAATTAGTAACTGAATATAACAGAATATCCAAGTCATAAGTTCTGAACATGTTGTTCAGAACTTCTAAATAAGCGCTTCAGAACATTTATCTTCATAGTCAGAAGTTCTGAGTCTCCCACTCAGAACTCTAAACCTTCTAGTCAGAATCCAACACTTAGAATCTTTTTGAGACTTCTCACTCAGAACTTCTGAGTCTTCTGACCAAACCCCAACACTTGTGTTTTTGACAAAACTCTAGATCTAAAAATCTCCCCCTTTTTGTCAAACACACTTGTACTTTTCATCATCAAATTTTTATTAGAGCAGGAACAATCTTCAGAAGGATCTCTTCTGAATGCTTTGACAACTTCTGCTCAGACTTCTGAATAATCCGAGTTAACAACTTCTGGTCAGTCTTTAATCAGCAGCATCAACGATTTCCAAACTGATTTCTGTTACATATTTGCTTTTTCTTTGCTCCCCCTTGAAATGACAATTCTCATCTTCATGTGATCAAATCAAATTTCTATCTTTTTATGACTTTCTTCTCCCTTTTGAATCAATCAATCAGCTTTCATAACATTTCTTTATAAGAAACAACAGATCAGTTTCCTTTTCCTCTTCTCCCTCTTAAAGTAACATTTCTCTCTTTTGTTGTTTTTGTACAAATCATTTTCTATTTTGTTCTCCCCCTAAAGTTTTGTAAAGCAAAATCATATCTTCAAAATCTTTAGCTTTTCTCCCCCTTGATTTTCTTGGAAAAACTTTAGCGATGCTTTTTCTTCGAATGAAGTTTATGCTTTTTCTCGTCCTTAATGAATAACCTTGCTCCCCCTCAAAATAATAATTCTGAAGCAATTTGTTTTCTCCCTCTGAAAGTATGCATATATTTCATTAAAATTATTCATTTCAAATATATTGCTTTAATAAAACATTTATACAAGGAAAATAAGATTCACTGAACTACACTTGATAACTACTAACATTTGATCATTTGAAAATTTTACAAAAGAAATCCAACTTTATGAATTTTAACAGATTTTCCAATCAAATGAAATCAAATGCATGTGTTTGGATTCAAATACAAGTCATCGTTGCATATCAAGTTAAAAATGTTCAGTTTCAATCCCTTTATTAAATCTATTTGGTGTGCTTAGCATGCGAAATATGATTAGCTTCAAGCATATGCAATTCTAAAAACATATACGAATACTTTGCTCTACTCACACTATTTGTCCAAAATCAGGATTTTCACAAATTTACAGGTTTATTGCGACTTTGTATTTTCCCAAAGTTTCAAGAGATGTGTGCTCATTGGCATTTTTTAGTTTTGTGCTCATTGGCATCTTTTAATTTTGAGCACGTTGGCATCTTTTAATCAAAAAGTTTAGTAAGAATAAGATACATCGTTAAACATGGCTTTCTATCTGGTTCTATATCACGATTTGGGTCAGCCGATCCCAGACCGGTTGGTCTTAGGTGCTAGGTGTCAAGCACCCCTTGGAACTTACTTTCCCAAACCAGAAAGGCCACATCGATATATCTTAAACCCATTTATACCAGTAGAACATGACTTTCTATCTGGTTCTATAGCAGGATTTGGGTCAGCCGATCCCAGACCAGTTGATCTCAGGGACTAGGTGACTAGCACCCCTTAGGACTTACTCTCCCAAACCAGAAAGGCCATAGGTACAAACTTTCAAACTAAATGATTATATATATATATATTGCATCTCAATCACTTGGTTCTAAATCATAGTGTTTCCCACATGTTTTCGTTTCCATCCATCATTCTGACATTTAGGCTTTTTGAGCATTATATTCTATATAAGTCTAGATTTCATAACATTGAGCATTCAACATAATTTCATCCATGTTTTGCTAACCTTTCAATTTATTTCAGAAGTGAAAGTTGAAACAAATATAGCTCAGATAATACAAAATACTTGTAAAATCACTCTTGACACACATTTTATTCATTGAATGAAAATTAAAAAAAAATCATATCATTGAATTAAATTTGTTAGGATTCAAACATTCAAAGCAATAGAAATAAAACATAATGCAATGTTACCTTTCACCACTTGTTCCTTGAAACAGAAAGATATGACAGTTAGGGTGCGTTTGGTAGGGTGGACAGCATGGGACAGGACAGGACATGACACACTTGTCCCATGTTTGGTGCGACCAAATGTAGAACTAAGTGGAACTAAGTGGAACCATCATGGGACAAGGGTGTTCTATGCTTACCCCCTAGAACTAAGTGGAACAAGGACTTTTTAACAAATATACCCCTTCTTCTTCTTCTTCTTCTTCTTCTTCTTCTTCTTTCTTTCCCACCACCACCACCACCCCCGCCACCGCCGCCACCGCCACCGCCGTCGCCGCCACCACCACCACCACCGCCACCGCCGCCACCGCCACCGCCACCACCACCACCGCCGCCGCCGCCGCCACCACCACCACCACCGCCACCACCACCGCCGCCGTCGCTGCCACCACCACCACCACCGCCGTCGTCGCCGCCACCACCACCACCGCCGTCGCCGCCGCCACCACCACCACCACCGCCGCCGCTGCCACCCGCCACCACTGCCACCACCACTGCCACCGCCACCGCCACCACCACCACCGCCGCCACCACCACCGCCACCACCACCACCGCCGTCGCCGCCACCACCACCACCACCACCAAGTATGAGTTCTAAACTGATTTGTTTAAGGATATCACCTGAGAAGTATGAGTTCTAAACTGATTTGTTTAGAAGTCTTAGTCTCTGAAGTACAGGTCCTAAACTGAATTATTGGTACGTGCGAAATATGTGTTTTAATCGCAGTGGGTTGCAAACTGTCCACAGTGGGAAGTGCAAGTGTACACTGTCCACTATGATCTTCATAGCAAGTAATAGTTGGTAAAATACCAGAATCGAATCCACAGAGACTGGACAATCAAGACAATACGGTTCTCATGAGCTCCTTTTACAAGTTTCAATTAGAGAGGAAAATAATACTTTGGTTTGGTTGGCGAAATAGTTACTTTGACGATTTTACTAAGGTTAAAAAGAGGAATGTAAGTTAGATTTTCCCTAGATTTTATACTAAATACTTGGTCTTAAAAGTGATCCTTGTATTCGAGGTAGGCATTTTCGCTAGAAAAGCCCGGTTACAAAATACTCACACCGTTTAGATAAAAATCCCATACTCTTAGTATTTATTGTTTTGTCAATGGTAATCTCAAAAATGGACCTTTTCAGGCCTCGATGGAATGTGTAGAGACAAATACTCTAAGTGTTTTTAGATACACCAACTAGCTTGCCTACTACTCCAGTGGGATGAGATTAGCTCACTGTGCCGACCTCACATTCGTAAGTGTCATAAGAATTCTTTCGAATTCCCTAGCATCATCCAAACTCGTGTAACTGCGTTCTACCCATTTCTAAGTTGAGAACTAGACTTTAGATCCTTACAAGTGATCGGCTTGTTCGCATCCTTGGGCATAAATCGAGAATGAATAACCAAAACAACAAATATTCCAAGTATAAAGATTACTCAAGCATTTTTAATAAAATCTAAGTACTTCTCCTTCCTACATCCCAAAGGATGTTTAGCCCATAACTAAAGTAAAGAAAGCAAAAGAGTAAAAGTTGCACATAATAAAACTGAAAGTGACTTGAATTTAACCCACAGTGGGGAACGAGAATTCGTCCCTGTCACTGTGTACTTCGAACTACAACTTAAACTAAGAAAGTAAAATACATCAAATTAAAGCTAGTTACTGCAGTAAATGAAAGACTAAAACTAATGTGGTAGTTGAGAGAATTTAAGACTAAGCCAAGCATATATTAAATGGCACCCAACACCTCCTTTATATACTAGGAGAAAGAGTTGGGTATTACACAACAAAATGGATTTGTCCAATGGATAAAGACTGCAGTACCATGAAAGAAATCAGCACCTTGGATAATCCTTTTACCCAATGGTCTCTTCACCTAGTCCTCTTCTAAGTACAAAAGGTGTACTTGATGCTATCTTGTAAGGAAGACTTGTACTTCTCCAGCTCATATTGCCCTGCCATTTGAACCTTCTAAACTCCAGAATACTTGCATCCCAACTACTAGTTTCTTTTGTCTTCTTCTTGATCTGCTCGAATAGTGGGAAGCCGGAGTGGGCACAACAGTGGTCACTGCAGGATAAAACGTGAAAAACACCCAAATTGCACCAAATAATTTATTAAAGACTATGGTTCACTCCTTTTGCTCATTTTCGTGAAATATACCAAGAATGGGGGTTTTGAGAGGTGAAATGGCTAAAATTGACAAAATAAAAGGTAAAATAAAAGGAAATAATAACTCTAAAAATAGAGTTATCACAACCTCAAACTTAAACCATTACTTGTCCCCAAGTAATAAAAAGAAAGAATAAAAATAAAATTGTGCACTTATGAGTTTCAGGGACTTACCTACTTCTCACTTTGAATGGGTGTTGATCTCGATCCTCCGATACTTCTTTCGGTTCCAAACTTGAAACTTCACTTTTGTACTTGACGAAATCTTTCCCTTGTTTACCATTAATCAATAGGGCTTTCTTGGGTTCGAAGGATTTGTGGCTTTGAATATTTTTCCAAGGGTTTTGGCACGAAATTCCAAATATGGACCGAAGATCTCTCTTTGAGATTTTTATTTCCAAAGGTGAGTGGTATGTGTTTTGCATGGGTAAGTACGTACACTTTCAGGCTTTATTTGGGTATGGCTATTTTTGTGAGAGTGGTTATTCTGATGGTCCAGAATAGGCACACCATCGTTTTCTAGGAGTGAGCACTTTGATGGTCCAGAAAAGGCACACCATCAATTTTGTTAAAGACACTCCAATTTTTTTTTTTGGGAGGGGGGTATGGCTTACCCACCTCAAACTTAGACTTCACAGTGTCTCCACGGTGGGAAGACTGGAAGTCACTCTGGAAATCCCCACCTCAAACTTAAGAGTTCACAGTATCCTCACTGTGACATGGAAATATGGACCGAAGGAGGTGGTTGTGGGTATAAAAAGGGTCGTGTTTGGATGCGAAAAATGGCCTATATCATTTCACAGGACAAGTTGAGATTTGTACTTACAAAAGTGACCTTTTTAAGTCGGAAGCCGAAAGTTGTACCTTGAAATGGAAACGATATCAAACAAGCATTCAAACAACAAATACGTTAGTACCCAAAAGTACCTACCGAGCGGTAGGATTTCATGCATTACGAACCAAAATAAGAATTCAGCAAAGTGTCAAAAGCCTAGCCATAGGCATGAAATCAAACCAAACAGAAATTAAAATTGTTTTTGGGATCATCATGAGTGGAAACCAAAGTTTTAACAAACCATTAGTGGGTCGGGGTTTGTTGCGGTGAACTGTCGCCAGAATTCTCCTCCTCGAAATCATCTTCACTTTCATATGAGGGGCAAATACCTTCTGGAAACTCGGGGAGCTGTGCAGCGAGCAGGGGATCAGCACCCTGATATATCTGATTGAGAACTGCATCACGGTCCCGAGTATACATCCAGAACATCTCATTGGCTCGGTTGGCATGCTTCTGCTGGGCCTCCATTAGTTCGAAACGATAAGTGAGAGATGTCAATGCTTGCATAATGGCTGTCAGGGGGTTGCTTGTGCTTGCGGTTCCTGCAGTGGGGTTGTGAAGTGGGGTACCAGCGCTTCTCACAGTGTGCTCATTAGCGATCCCCACAGTTCGATTGTCAGCGGGATCATCGGTTGGGGCAGTGATTGCTCTTCCCATTTTGCGTATGGTTGCCACACTGATGTTGCTTGTTGAAACAAGCCACTGATCATCTGCAGCTGAGGGGACTCCAGCTTCTATTAGCAAGGAAGGGATTAAACAAGGGAGTGGCAAGATTACCTTTCTACGAGTGCGGGCTTGATGAATGGCAGCGTGCATGATAATCCCCAGATTGATTTTTTTCCCAATGTGGATGCAATACAACAAGACACACTTATGCATTGACAGAGTCGTATCATGCGATGTTGGGGACAAAGAGGCACGGAGAAATTGGAACCACACAGCGGTCTCTCTGGTGAGGGAGCTAGCGTGCAGACACTTTCTTGGGTCGTCTTTATCCCATGGCCTCCCTTCAACTGCTATCTGCTTTAAAATGAAATCCTCATCTGCCGGGGTCATTTTCTTCAAAAACTACGAAAATTCACAAGCTTCCGGGATCCTTCCTAGAACCCGATTAATTTCATCTGCTGTATAGCTCACGGTTCGACCCCGGACTTTCACAATGGGGTCCTTCTTTTGGGAAGCCTCGGCGTAAAACTCCCGCACCAACGAGGCATTTGCTCGACGATTGGCAGATGCCAATGTCGACCAATCTTGCACTAAAATTCTATCTTTCACAAACGAGCTGGCCTCTATAAAGTCGGGGTCGAAACCCCTCTCTAAGTTCAACTTTTGATTTGAAATAAAAGCAGTGTGGGCTGCTACTAAGGGAGTTGTGAACTGCCTAGGCACCCTACTGGGGGCATGTTCAGCCCCCACAGTGGAATGGTGTGGGTTTTCAGATGGCAATTGTTCACTCCCGGCATCAATTTCCACAGAAGATGAACTCAAAGAGGGTTCGAGACCCTTTCCTTTCCCCGATGATTGTCTTCGCGGCTTTTTGGTTGGTGACCTCTGCGGCATGGTCACCCTAGACCTGGTGACCATTCCTTTTTTCCTCATAGCCCGAGTGATGGGGTTCTCCCCACTATGGGCAGCCTTCCGCAGTGCTTCCATATCCACGGTATTGTCCATTTGACTGTAATGGTGTTGGTACTCTTCCTCAACCTGCCTTCTCTACTTCTCTTCTTCATCGAACACTTCAGCCTCTGCCCTCTTTCTTTCTTCCTCAAATATCCTCTTTTTTCAGCCTTAATCCTTGCTTCTTCCAATATCCTTTCTTCCTCCTCTTTTCGCACCCTTTCCTCTTCCTCACGCCGCCTTTTCTCGACTTCTTCTTTTCTTTTTCGAATGGCAGCCATTCTTTGGTTGTACTCCTCTTCCAATCTCCTTTCTTCTTCCTCGGCCTGCAATGCCTCTTCATCGAATTGGCTAGAACTGGAGTCCGCCACTTTTGATGAAGAAACACCCCTTGGACTCCCTTGCTTGGACGAACCTGTGTCTGGAATATCAGCGACAATCGGATTTTTGCCGGAGACCGACGACGGTTCATTTAGGTCGCCGGTGACGGTTTCTGGCGGGTGGTCTTCGGTAGTTCGGCGGCAGACCGCCGGACGTGTGGGTGCCTCAGGGTTGGTGTTTAGCCTCTTGCTTCTAGCCATTGTTTAGGGTTTTAGGAAGGGTTTTTCGGTTTGGCTTCGTGAGAGAGAGAGATGAAGAGTGTAAGTATTTTGTAGAAAGAGTGGTTTTGTTTTGAATAGGAAAAAGGTTTTCTTTTGGTTAGTATGGAAGGGAACGGTTGTTTTTGGAGAGAGAGAGAGATGAGAAATGATGGCTTTTCTTGGAAAATGGCGAGACCAGGACCAGTGGCAGCAAAAGTTGACCTTTGTGTAAGTAAAAGTTGATAGATGTCAGCCTTGGGCCCCCCAAAAACCGTCCCTTCTTATGTCAGACCGGGAGTGGGGAGCGCAGGGACTTGCTCCTGCCCACTGCGTACCTTTTTCTTCCAAAAAGTAACAATTTCTCCTACACACATTAAAACAAACTACCATGCAGAATTAAAAAGACCAAAAATAATAAGAAGACAGCAAACAACTGAAATAAAATATTTACAAGTGGTCCCGATGTTTCTTAACCATAGTGGGGTGGAGAGTGGGATGGAATGTGGGTACTCTCATTCAGAAAATGTTTCACCCTCTGCCCATTGACTTTAAAGATTTGACCAGACTGTGGGGACTTCAACTCTACTGTTCCAAAGGGACTTACCTTGACAATGGTGTATGGTCCCGTCCAACGTGATTTTAGCTTTCCTGGAAAGAGTTTAAGACGGGAATTGAACAATAATACCTGTTGTCCCTCCATGAACTCCCTATGGTTGATTCTTCGATCATGCCACATCTTGGTCTTTTCCTTGTACAACTTTGCATTTTCATAAGAGTGGTAACGCAACTCTTCTAACTCATGCAATTGTAAACTCCGCTTAATTCGTGCAGCATCCTCACTCATGTTAAGCTCTTTAAGGGCCCAAAATTCCTTGTGCTCCAATTCAATCGGTAAATGGCAAGATTTGCCAAAAACCAATTTAAACGGAGACATTCCCATGGGAGTTTTGTAGGTCGTGCGATAGGCCCAAAGAGCATCATCGAGTTTGGTTGACCAATCTTTACAGTGCGGTTTAACAACTTTTTCCAAAATTCCTTTGATTTCTCGGTTTGAAAGCTCGGCTAAACCGTTGGTTTGCGGATGGTATGTGGTGGCCACTTTATGATGTATGTCATATTTAGAAAGGACCGAGGCCATGACTTTGTTTACAAAATTGGTGCCTTCGTCACTAATCAATGCCCGTGGTGTTCCAAATCGAGTGAAAATATTTTTATGCAAAAACATTACCACGGTATTGGCATCATTAGAATGACACGCAATGGCTTAAACCCATTTTGAAACATAGTCTACAGCAACCAAGATATAAAAATTATTATTGGAATTTGGAAAGGGTCCCATGAAATCAACCCCCCAAACATCAAAAAGTGCTACCTCTAGAATGTTGTTAAGAGGCATCTCGTTCCTTTGCGAAATGTTCCCGGTGCGTTGACATTGCTCACAATTTTTCACAAATTCATACGAGTCTTTAAACACAGTGGGCCAAAAGAACCCACTTTGCAAGATTTTTGCAGCAGTGTGGTTTCCACCAAAGTGGCCACCGTAGTGGGATGTGTGAAAACCATGGAGTATTTGATGTTTCTCACTCCCGTGGATACAACGCCTCCATATTTGGTCCGTCCCTATCTTATATAAGAAAAGGTCATCCCAAACATATTGTCGTATATCATGTAAAAACGTTTTAAATGGTTGTCCACTTATCCCGTGGGGTTTCAGTCCACTTGCTAAATCCATATCGCCCCCGAGGACCAAGAAAAGACCACATTTACTTGTCCCTAAAGTACTTTTGCATTCCGGAGGATGCCATTTGGATTGTGTAATGCCCCAACTACTTTCCAACGTTGTATGATGGCCATTTTCACCGACATGATTGAGGACACCATAGAAGTTTTTATGGATGACTTTTCTGTGATAGGGTGATGAGGCATTAAGACTAAGGCTTTTCCCTTTTTCATTAAGGGACAAGGCGAAGTCTTGGCTGAACGCACATGCACCTCACTCGATAACCACTTGGCAAGAGCTTGCCGATAGATTTTTGCAAAAATACTTTCCTCCAACAAGGAATGTTAGGTTTCGAAATGATATAATTTTGTTTAGGCAAGAGGAGGATGAGGCTGTTTCGGATGCATGGGAACGATTTAAAGATTTACTTCAAAAGTGCCCACATCATGGCATCCCACATTGCATCCAATTGGAGACCTTTTACAATGGTCTTTCCAATGCAGCCAAAATCATCTTAGATGCAACAGCCGGTGGAACATTTACGAGTATGACTTACAACGAAGGATATCAAATCTTAGAAAAAGTATCCAACAACAATACCGAATGGTCAAATCCGAGAGCACCCATATCAAAGACCAACACCATCGATTCCGAGGCACTTAAAACCATGAATGCGCAATTGGTGGCCTTGACCAAAATCATTTTAAATCAAAATAGAGGCCAGGTCAATTCAGCAACGCATCTCCCTAAAAACTGCTCCCTCTGTGGGGAGGAGCATGTTTTTGAGTTTTGCCCAGCAAATCCCGAATCTGTTAATGTTATAGGAACCAATCCGAGGAACAACCCGTATTCACAGACTTATAATCCAGGTTGGAGAAATCATCTGAATTTCTCTTGGTCTGGTAATCAAGGACTCCAACCCCAAGGGCCGAGTCATATCCAGCAAAGACCATACAATCCCCCTGGATTTCAGCAACATCACAGTGGGCAGTCCCCACATCACAGTGGGCAGTCCTCACAACCATACCAACCACGATCTACTCAACCCGCTGAGACCCAACAGTCACTTGAATCAATTCTCAAGGGTTTTATGAATCAAACTCAAGCAGCCATCAGAAATATAGAGATTCAAGTAGGACAACTAGCCGTTGAAGTTAAGAATAGACCACCAGGAACGTTACCTAGTGATACCGAGCAAGCTAGGGTGATAGGAAAAGGACCAGAACATGTCAAGTCCATAACACTGAGGAGTGGAAAGGATCTGAAAGATATCATTTTTGAGTCTGATGATTCGCCTCAAATACCCACTATGGTCCCCACAGTGAGGACCGACATTCCTGACCTTCCCACTTTTGGACCTGTTCCAAAGCCTACTTTTCCAAAGCCAATACCTCAGCAAACTCAAATTGACCCACGAATTATCCCTTTTCCTCAAAGAATGAAGCCTAAAAATGTCGATGTTCAATTTGCTAAAAAGTTCGCAATATCAGTATACCAAGGAATATTATTTTCATGATGTTGAGCGGATAACAATTGCTCATCGGGAAAATTTTCTCTTACCGGAGTGGGATCAGGAGTGGGATCAACAGTGCCCACTGTCTTCTTGAGCCTGGACAAATGGTCGGCAACCTGATTGCTTGTTCCTTTTCTGTCGACGATTTCAAGGTCAAATTCTTGTAGCAATAAAACCCATCTAATTAACCGAGGCTTAGAATCAGCCTTAGTTATTAAATATTTTATTGCTGCATGATCGGTGTGCACTATGACCTTCGTCCCTATCAAGTATGACCTGAAACGATCAAAAGCAAACACCACCGCAAGTAATTCTTTTTCAGTTACCGTGTAATTAATTTGGTCTTCAATTAGCGTTTTACTTGCATAATAAATGGGGTGAAAAACTTTGTTCTTTTTCTGTCCGAGAACAGCCCCCACAGCCCAATCGCTGGCATCACACATCACTTCAAATGGGAGTCACCAGTCAGGAGTGGTTACTATGGGTGCTGTGACTAAAGCTTCCTTGATTTTTTCAAAAGCTTCTCGGCAATCTTGGGTAAAAATGAAGTCTTTCTCATGTTGTAACAAGTTACATAGGGGTTTTGTAATTTTTGAAAAATCTTTGATGAACCTCCTATAAAAACCTGCGTGACCCAAAAAACTGCGAATACCTTTCACCGTTGTAGGTTCGGGAAGTTGTGCCACTACCTCAAGCGTGGCTTTATCCACTTCTAGCCCTCTTTTTGAGACAAGGTGTCCTAAAACAATACCCTCTTCGACCATAAAATGACATTTTTCCCAATTTAAGACTAGGTCGTGGTTCTCACATCTCACTAGGCTCTTCTCTAGATTTCCCAAACAATTTTCGAATGATGTCCCTATTACAAAAAAGTCATCCATAAAAACTTCTATGGTGTCCTCAATCATGTCGGAAAAAATGGCCATCATACAACGTTGGAAAGTGGCTGGGGCATTACATAGACCGAACGGCATCCTCCGGAACGCAAAGGTACCGTAGGGACAAGTAAAGGTGGTCTTTTCTTGGTCCTCGGGAGCTATGTGGATTTGGTTGTATCCGGAGTATCCATCTAGAAAACAATAAAATTCCTTTCCCGCTAACCTATCAAGCATTTGGTCAATGAAAGGTAAGGGGAAATGGTCTTTCTTGGTGGCCAAATTGAGTTGTCTATAATCCATGCATATTCTCCATCCCGTGACAGTCCTAGTGGGAATGAGCTCGTTCTTTTCGTTCTTTACTACGGTCGTCCCTCCCTTTTTAGGGACACATTGAACGGGGCTCACCCAACTACTACTAGCAATGGGATAGATAATACCAGCATCTAACCATTTCAAGACCTCTTTCTTCACTACCTCCTTCATGATGGGGTTCAACCTTCTTTGAGGTTGGACTTTCCCCGGGTGGTCACTCTCCAAGTTAATCTTATGCTGACATAAAGAGGGGCTAATTCCTCGAATGTCCGCTATAGTCCAACCAATTGCTCCCTTATGCTTCATCAACAAATCGATCAGAAGTTGTTCTTGTTTCTCACTAAGTTTAGAAGAGATAATAACGGGAAGTTTATTATCCTTAGCGAGATAAGCATATTTTAAATGGGAAGGCAATGGTTTAAGCTCTAACTCGGGAGGTTGTGTTATTGAAGGGGGTTGAACATTTCTATCCTTAAAGTCCAGAGGTTCAAAAGCTGCAACCATTTCGTTACACTCATCCTCAAAAGTATCATCACTCTCTGATTCAGAGTGCTCACTGCCATTCCCCACTGTGGGAACTGTACTCCCCACTGTGGGCAGTGTGTCAAGACTGTGGGTTCCATAAATCGAACTCAAGGCAAAGCAATCTTCGGTGTCTATATATTTAAGAGATTTAAAAACATTGAAAGTTACCTCTTGGTCATTGACTCGCATCGTGAGTTCTCCTTTGTGCACATCAATCAAAGTACGTCCGGTTGCAAGAAACGGACGCCCTAAGATGATTGGGATTTCTTTATCCGCCTCAAAATCTAGAACTAGAAAATCGGCGGGGAAGATAAATTTATCCACTTGGACCAATACGTCTTCTATTTTTCCTTTTGGGTAGGCAATGGACCGGTCGACTAGTTGTAATGTCACGGTTGTGGGTCTAGCCTCTCCAATCCCTAATTTGTTAAAAATGGACAGCGGCATCAAATTGACACTAGCTCCTAGATCACAGAGTGCTTGACCTACTTCTTGTCCTCCTATTGTGCATGGAATGGTGAAACTACCCGGATCTTTCAACTTCGGTGGAATCTTGCTAGTAAGGAGGGCACTACATTCCTCGGTTAAAGCCACAGTCTCAAACTCACCCAACTTTCTCTTTTTGTTCAAAATATCCTTTAAAAATTTAACATAGCTTGGCATTTGCTCGAGAGCTTCTACCAATGGTATGTTAATATGAAGTTGTTTAAAAATGTCTAAGAATTTTTTAAATTGAACATCGACATTTTTAGGCTTCATTCTTTGAGGAAAAGGGATACTTCGTGGGTCAATTTGAGTTTGCTGAGGTATTGGCTTTGGAAAAGTAGGCTTTGGAACAGGTCCAAAAGTGGGAAGGTCAGGAATGTCGGTCCTCACTGTGGGGACCACAGTGACCTGAGGAGTGCCCACTGTGGGAACCATAGTGGGTATTTGAGGCGAATCATCAGACTCAAAAATGATATCTTTCAGATCCTTTCCACTCCTCAGTGTTATGGACTTGACATGTTCTGGTCATTTTCCTATCACCCTAGCTTGCTCGGTATCACTAGGTAACGTTCCTGGTGGTCTATTCTTAACTTCAACGGCTAGTTGTCCTACTTGAGTCTCTATATTTCTGATGGCTGCTTGAGTTTGATTCATAAAACCCTTGAGAATTGATTCAAGTGACTGTTGGGTCTCAGCGGGTTGAGTAGATCGTGGTTGGTATGGTTGTGAGGACTGCCCACTGTGATGTGGGGACTGCCCACTGTGATGTTGCTGAAATCCAGGGGGATTGTATGGTCTTTGCTGGATATGACTCGGCCCTTGGGGTTGGAGTCCTTGATTACCAGACCAAGAGAAATTCGGATGATTTCTCCAACCTGGATTATAAGTCTGTGAATACGGGTTGTTCCTCGGATTGGTTCCTATAACATTAACAGATTCGGGATTTGCTGGGCAAAAATCAAAAACATGCTCCTCCCAACAGAGGGAGCAGTTTTCAGGGAGATGCGTTGCTGAATTGACCTGGCCTCTATTTTGATTTAAAACGATTTTGGTCAAGGCCACCAATTGCGCATTCATGGTTTTAAGTGCCTCGGAATCGATGGTGTTGGTCTTTGATATGGGTGCTCTCGGATTTGACCATTCGGTATTGTTGTTGGATACTTTTTCTAAGATTTGATATCCTTCGTTGTAAGTCATACTCGTAAATGTTCCACCGGCTGTTGCATCTAAGATGATTTTGGTTGCATTGGAAAGACCATTGTAAAAGGTCTCCAATTGGATGCAATGTGGGATGCCATGATGTGGGCACTTTCGAAGTAAATCTTTAAATCGTTCCCATGCATCCGAAACAGCCTCATCTTCCTCTTTCCTAAACAAAATTATATCATTTCGAAACCTAACATTCCTTGTTGGAGGAAAGTATTTTTGCAAAAATCTATCGGCAAGCTCTTGCCAAGTGGTTATCGAGTGAGGTGCATGTGCGTTCAGCCAAGACTTCGCCTTGTCCCTTAATGAAAAAGGGAAAAGCCTTAGTCTTAATGCCTCATCACCCTATCACAGAAAAGTCATCCATAAAAACTTCTATGGTGTCCTCAATCATGTCGGTGAAAATGGCCATCATACAACGTTGGAAAGTAGTTGGGGCATTACACAATCCAAATGGCATCCTCCGGAATGCAAAAGTACTTTAGGGACAAGTAAATGTGGTCTTTTCTTGGTCCTCGGGGGCGATATGGATTTGGTTGTATCCGGAGTATCCATCTAGAAAACAATAAAATTCCTTTCCCGCTAACCGATCAAGCATTTGGTCGATGAAAGGTAGGGGGAAGTGGTCTTTCTTAGTGGCCAAGTTGAGTTGTCTGTAGTCCATGCAAATTCTCCACCCCGTGACAGTTCTAGTGGGGATGAGCTCGTTCTTTTCGTTCTTCACTACGGTTGTCCCTCCCTTTTTAGGGACACAATGGACGGGGCTCACCCAACTACTACTAGCAAAGGGATAGATAATACCGACATCCAACCACTTGAAAACTTCTTTCTTAACTACCTCCTTCATGATGGGATTCAACCTTCTTTGAGGTTGGACTTTCCCAGGGTGGTCACTCTCCAAGTTAATCTTATGTTGACATAAAGATGGGCTAATACCTCTAATGTCCGCTATGGTCCAACCAATTGCTTTCTTATGCTTCATCAACAAATCAATCAGACGTTGTTCTTGGTTATCGCTAAATTTGGAAGAGATAATAACGGGAAGTTTATTATCCTTAGCAAGATAAGCATATTTCAAGTGGGAAGGCAATGGTTTAAGCTCTAACTCGGGAGGGTGTTCTATTGAAGGTGGTTGAACATTTCTATCCTTAAAGTCCAGGGGTTCAAAGGCTGCTACTATTTCGTTACACTCATCCTCAAAAGTGTCGTCACTATCAAGGTCGGAGTGCTCACTCTCCTTCCCCACTGTGGGCACTGTACTTCCCACTGTGGGCACTGTGTCAAGACTGTAGGATCCATAAATCGAACTTAAAGCAAAGCAGTCTTCGGTGTCTATATACTTAAGGGATTTGAAGACATTGAATGTTACTTCTTGGTCATTAACTCTCATTGTGAGTTCTCCTTTGTGCACATCAATCAAATTTCGTCCAGTTGCAAGAAACGGGCGTCCTAAGATGATTGGGATTTCTTTATCGGCCTCATAATCTAGAACTAGAAAATCGGCTGGGAAGATAAATTTATCCACTTGGACCAAAACGTCTTCTATTTTACCCTTTGGGTAGGCAATGGACCGGTCGGCTAGTTGTAATGTCACTGTTGTGGGTCTAGCCTCTCCAATACCTAACTTGTTAAAAATAGACAATGGCATCAAATTGACACTAGCTCCTAAATCACAGAGTGCTTGACCTACTTCTTGTCCTCCTATTGTGCATGGAATGGTGAAACTACCCGGGTCTTTCAACTTAGGTGGAATCTTGCTAGTAAGGAGGGCACTACATTCCTCGGTCAAAGCCACAGTCTCAAACTCACCCAACTTTCTCTTTTTGTTCAAAATATCCTGTAAAAATTATACATAGCTTAGCATTTGCTCGAGACCCTCTACCAAGGGTATGTTAATGTGAAGTTGTTTAAAAAAGTCTAAGAATTTTTTAAATTGAACATCGACATTTTTAGGCTTCATTCTTTCTGGAAAAGGAATACTTCGTGGGTCAATTTGAGCTGACTGTGGTATTGGCTTTGGAATAGTAGGTTTTGGAACAGGTCCAAAAGTGGGAAGGTCAGGGATGTCGTTCCCCACTGTGGGGATGACAGTGACTTGAGGAGTGCCCACTGTGGGGATCACAGTGGGTATTTGAGGCGAATCATCATACTCGAAAACGATATCTTTCAGATCCTTTCCACTCCTAAGTGTGATGGACTTAACATGTTCAGATTCTTTTCCAATCACCCTAGCATGTTCGGTATCACTAGGTAACGTCCCTGGTGGTCTATTCTTAACTTCGACGGCTAGTTGTCCTACATGGGTCTCTATGTTCCTAATGGCTGCTTGAGTTTGATTCATAAAACCCTTGAGAATGGATTCAAGTGATTGTTGAACCTCAGCGGCTTGAGTTCCTCGTGGTTGGAATTGTTGTGAGGACTGTCCTTGGTGAAAGTTCTGTGAGTTCTGCCCACTGTGATGTGGGGACTGTCCACTGTGATTTTTCTGAAATCCAAGGGGGTTGTGTGGTCTTTGCTGGGTATGACTCGCCCCGTGGGGTTGGAGTCCTGCATTACCAGCCCAAGAGAAATTTGGGTGATTTCTCCAACCTGGATTATAAGTCTGCGAGTATGGGTTATTTCTTGGATTTGTCCCTATAACATTAACGGCTTCGGGATTTGCTGGACAATAGTCAAAAATATGCTCCTCTCCACCGAGGGAGCAGTTTTTGGCTAGATGAGTTGCAGAATTGACTTGACCTCTATTTTGGTTCAAAACGATTTTTGTTAAGGCCACTAACTGCGCATTCATGGTTTTGAGCGCTTCGGAATCGATGGTGTTGGTCTTTGGTACTTGGTACGTGCGAAATGTGTGTTTTAATCGCAGTGGGTTGCAAACTGTCCACAGTGGGAAGTGCAAGTGTACACTGTCCACTATGATCGTCACAGCAAGTAATAGTTGGTAAAATACCAGAATCGAATCCACAGAGACTGGACAATCAAGACAATACGGTTCTCTTGAGCTCCTTTTTCAAGTTTCAATAACAGAAGAAAATAATACTTTGGATTGTTTGGTAAAGTAGCTACTTTGACGATTTTACTAAGGTTTTAAAAGGAAGGAATGTAGGTTAGATTTTCCCTAGATTTTATACTAAATACTTGGTCTTTAAAGTGATCCTTGTATTCGAGGTGGGCATTTTTGCTAGAAAAGCCCGGTTACTAAATACTCACACCGTTAAGATAAAAATCCCATACTCTTAGTATTTATTGTTTTGTCAACGGTAATCTCAAAAATGGGCCTTTTCAGGCCTCGATGGAATGTGTAGAGACAAATACTCCAAGTGTTTTTAGATACACCAACTAGCTTGCCTACTACTCCAGTGGGATGAGATTAGCTCACTGTGTCGACCTCACTTTCGTAAGTGTCATAAGAATTCTTTCGAATCCCCTAGCATCATCCAAGCTCGTGTCACTGCGTTCTACTCATTTCTGAGTTAAGAACTAGATATTAGATCCTTGCAAGTGATCGGCTTGTTCGCATCCTTGGGCATGAATCGAGAATGAATGACCAAAACAACAAATATTCCAAGTATAAAGATTACTCAAGCATTTTTAATAAAATCCAAGTACTTCTCCTTCCTATATCCCTAAGGATGTTTAGCCCATAACTAAAGTAAAGAAAGCAAAAGAGTAGAAGTTGCACATAATAAAACTGAAAGTGACTTGAATTTAGCCCACAGTGGGGAACGAGAATTCGCCCCTGTCACTGTGTATTACGAATTACAAGAAAGAAATACAGAGATTTAAAGTTAACTAATGCAGTAAAATAAAGAACTAAAGCTACACTAATGTGGTAGTTGAGAGAAATCAAGACTAAACAAGCATATACCAACATAAAACATCTACCAAAAACTACTAGAAAGTGAATGCAATAAATGGTAGCCAAGGTTCCTTTTTATACTAGGAGAAAGCATGGGTAAAAACAATGGGCTTGTCCTTTGAATAGTACCCCACAATAATCAGCTCTATGAAGTCTCTACCCAAGGGGTCTCTTCACCTTTTGCCAAAAGTCACTTTAAGGACAAAGTAGTTGTACTTTTTACTATTCATTTTTAAGGAAGGTGTCTTTGTACTTTTTCCAGCTCATTTTGAACTGCCCTCTGAACCTTCCTTTCTCCAGAATATTTACATCCCAACTAGTAGTTTCTTTTTCCTTTTGCTTCTCGTCAGCTTGATAGCGGGATCCGGAGTGGGCACTCCGCAAGTCACTGCGGATAAAACGTGAAAAACAACCAAATTCCACCAATTAATTTATTAAAGACTATGGTTCACTCCTTTTGCTCGTTTTCGTGAAATATACCAAGAATGGGGGTTTTGAGAAGTGAAAATGGCTAAAATTGACAAAATAAAATGTAAAATAAAAGGAAATAATAACTCTAAAAATAGAGTTATCACAACCTCAAGCTTAAACCATTACTTGTCCCAAAGTAATAAAAAGAAAGAATAAAAATAAAATGAAATTGTGCACTCAGAGTTTCAGGTACTTACTTATTTCTTGCTTTGAATGGGTGTTGATCTCCTTCCTCCGATACTTACTTCGGTTCCAAACTTAAAAACTTCACTTTTATACTTGACAAAATCTTTCCCTTGTTTACCATTGATCAATAGGGCTTTCTTGGGTTCGAAGGGTTTATGGCTTTGAATATTTTCCTAAGGGTTTTGGCAAGTATTTCCAAACATGGACCGAAAATCTCGTTTTGAGATTTTTATTTCAAGAAGTAGGTGTTTTATATTTTGCAAGGATAAGTACGTACACTTTCAGGCTTTATTTTGGGTATGGCTATTTTTTCTGATAGTCCAGAATAGGCACACCATCTTTTTCTGGGAGTGAGCACTTTGACGGTCCAGAAAAGGCACACCATCAATTTTTGCGTAGTGACACTCCGATTTTCTTCTGTTTTTTTTTGGGAGGTGGGTATGGTTTTGCCCACCTCAAACTTAGACTTCACAGTGTCCCCACTGTGGGCAGACTGGAAGTCACTCTGGAAGTTCCCTCACCTCAAACTTAAAAGTTCACAGTGTCCCCACTGTGACATGGAAATATTGGGCGAACGAGGTGGTTGCAGGTACAAAAAGGGTTGTGTTTGGATGCGAAAAACGGCCTATATCATTTCATGGTATCAAGTTGAGATTTGTACTTACAAAATGGGACTTTTTTAGTCGGAAGCCGAAAGTTGTACCTTGAAATGGAAACGAAATCAACAAGCATTCAAACAATAAAAACGTTAGTACCCAAAAGTACCTACCTAGCGGTAGGATTTCATGCATTCACAACCAAAATAAAAAAAATAGCAAATTGTCAGAAAGCCTAGCCATAGGCATAAAACATAAACCAAACATAAATTAAAATTGTTTTTGGGAGCAAACGAGTGAAACCATTGTTTTTTAATCAAACCATTCAAGGAGTCGGGGTTGCATCTGGTGAACTTTCAGTGGAACCTTCTTCGAACTCATCATTACTTGCGTTGGTTGGGCAGATGTCCTCGGGGAAGTCTGGGAGTTGAGCTGCTAACACCGGGTTGGCCTCTTTGAAAATCTGGCCCATCACTTCATCCCGATCCCTCATATACATCCAAAAGGATTGGCAGGCCCTGTTTTGATACTTTTGCTGGCCTTTCAGCAACTCGATTCGGTACGTGAGCTTCTTTAAAGCTCTCAGGATCTCAGCCATTTGGTTGTTTGAACTTTCTGCAGCGGTTGGACGGAGTGGTGTACGAGGTATTCGCACAATGTGTTCCTCAACAATGCCCACAATGGGGTTAACAGTCCCCACTGTGGGAATTTGTTCAGCAGGATCGTTGGGAGGAGTGGTGATGTATCTTCCCATTTTTCGGACTGTTGCCACACTGATGTTACTTGTGGAATCAAACCACTGATCCTCCACAACTGAGGGTACACCTGCTTCTATCATCAAAAGAGTAATAAGACAAGGGAGGGGCAAGATTACCATCTTTCGGGTTCGTGCTTGATCAATGGCCGCATACATAACAATTCCCACGTTGATCCTTTTCCCAGCGAGAATGCAGCATAATAAGGCACACTTGTGCATTGACAAAGTTGTATCGAGTGAGGTTGGGGACAAAGAGGCACGGATGAATTGGAACCACACAGCGGCCTCGGTAGTGAGGGAGCTAGCGTGTAGACACCTCCTCTGGCCATCTTTATCCCACTGCTTCCCTTCAACTGCTAATTCTCGTAATATTAGCTCCTCATCCACCGGGGTCATTTTCTTCAAAAACTGCGCAAACTCACAAACTCCCGGGCTCCTTCCCAGAACCCGGTTAATCTCTCCTGGAGTATAATTCACGGTTTTGCCCCGGACTGTTATAATGGATTCCTTAGCTTGAGAGGCCTCGGCGTAAAATTCCCGCACCAAAGAAGCATTTGCGCGGCGATTGGCAGAGGTTATAATTGACCAATCTTGCGCCACAATTCGGTCTTTAATAAATGGGTTGGCCTCAATGAAATCGGGGTCGAAACCCTCTCTAAGTTCAGTTTCTGTTTTGAAATGCATTCATAGTGGGCAGGCACTTTTGGAGTGGTGAACTGCCTGGGCACCCCACTGGGGGCATGCTTAGTGCCCACTGTGGATTGATGTGGGTTTTTGGCTTGGATTTATTCATCCCCAACATCAAGTTCCATAGAGGATGAACTCAAAGAGGGTTCGAGATTTTTACCTTTTCGTGATGCTTGTCTTTTTGGCTTCTTGGTCGGTTCTTTTTGTGCCCTGGTCACCTTAGACCTGGTGACCACTCCCTTCTTCCTCATGGCTCGAAGAATGGGGTTCTCCCTACTCTGGGCATCCTTCAGAACTGCATCCCTCTTCACATCATTTCCAAGTTTGTTGTACTGGTACTGGTAATCTTCTTCAACCTTCCTTTGCCCTCCTCTTCTTCAATAAATAACTCTGCCTCAGCCCTCTTTCTTTCCTCTTCGAAAATCCTCTCTTTTTCAGCCCTAATCCTTGCTTCCTCTATTCTTCTTTCGTCCTCTTCTTTTCGGATTCTTTCCTCCTCCTCTCTTCGCCTCTTTTCGACTTCCTCTTTTCGTTTTCGAATGGCAGCCATTTTCTGATTGAACTCCTCCTCTAATCTTCTTTCTTCTTCCTCGGCTTGTAATGCCTCGGTATCGAAATGGATGGTGCTGGTGTCCGAGACTCGTGAAGAAGACATAGCCTTCGGGCTTTCGTGTTTAGAGGAACTTGCGTCCGGTGCATCAGAGGTTATCGGATTTTCGCTGGAGACCGGCGGCGGTTCGTTCAGGTCGCCGGTGATAGTTTCCGGCTGGTGGTCCTCGGTGGTTCTGCGGCGGACCGCCGCACGGGTGGGTGCATCCGGGTTCGTGTTCAATCTCTTACTCCTGGCCATTGTTAGGGTTTGGGAAGGATTTGTGATTTTGGTTCGTGAGAGAGCAATGGAGAAGAAGAGAGAGTATTTTGAATTTTCTAGAAGAAAAGTGGTTTTGAGAGGAGTTAAGTGGTTTTAGGATTTGAAAAGTTTTGTTTTGCTTTTTGGTAAAGGAGGGAACGGTTGGGAGTAGAAAGAGAAAAGAAATGATGGTTTTTTTTTCTTGGAACAAGGCAAAAGGGACAAGTGGCAGCAAAAGGTGACATCTTGTGTAAGAAAAAGGTGATGTATGTCAGTCATTAGGCCACCAAACTTGTCCTTTCATGCGCCAGATTGGCAGTGGGGAACGCAGGGACTTGTTCCTGCCCACAGCGATGATTTTTGTTGGCCTTTTCTTCAAAAATCGACAATCTCTCCTACACACATGCAAAATAAACTACCATGTAGAATTAAAAATACCAAAAATAATAAAAATACAGCAAATAACTAAAATAAAATATTTACAAACGGTTGTGACATTGCTTAACCATAGTAGGGTGGAGAGTGGGATGGAATGTGGGCACTTTCATTCAGAAAATGCTTCACTCTCTGCCCATTGACTTTGAATGTTTGATCAGACTGTGGGGACTTTAACTCCACTGTTCCAAAGGGACTAACCTTGACCACGGTGTATGGTCCCGTCCATCGGGATTTTAGCTTACCCGGAAAGAGTTTAAGACGAGAATTGAACAATAATACCTGTTGGCCTTCCATGAATTCCCTATGGTTGATTCTTCGATCGTGCCACATCTTGGTCTTTTCTTTGTACAACTTTGCGTTTTCATAAGAGTGGTAACGCAACTCCTCTAGTTCATGCAATTGCAAACATCTTTTAATTCCCGCAGCACCCTCACTCATGTTAAGCTCTTTAAGGGCCCAAAATGCCTTGTGCTCCAATTCAATGGGTAAATGGAACGCTTTGCCAAAAACTAATTTAAATGGAGACATTCCCAAAGGAGTTTTGTAGGCCGTGCGATAGGCCCAAAGAGCATCATCAAGTTTGGTTGACCAATCTTTACGATGTGGTTTAACGACTTTCTCTAAAATACTTTTGATTTCGCGATTTGAAAGCTCGGCTAAACCGTTGGTTTGCGGGTGGTACGCGATGGCCACTCTATGATGTAAATCATTTTTAGCAAGGACCGAGGCCATGACTTTGTTTACAAAATGGGCGCCTTCATCACTAATTAATGCCCGTGGTGCTCCAAATCGGGTGAAAATATTTTTATGCAAAAATTTCACCACGGTGTTGGCATCATTAGAATGACAAGCAACGGCTTCCACCCATTTCGAAACATAGTCTACCGCTACCAAGATATAAAAATTATTGTTTGAATTTGGAAAAGGACCCATGAAATCGATCCCCCAAACATCAAAAAGTTCTACCTCTAGAATGTTGTTAAGAGGCATTTCGTTCCTTTGTGAAATGTTCCCGGTGCGTTGACATTGCTCACAATTTTTCACAAACGCAAAAGAGTCTTTAAACACATTGGGCCAAAAGAACCCACTTTGTAAATTTTTTGCAGCAGTGCGGTTGACACCAAAGTGGCCACCGTAGTGGGATGTGTGACAACCTTGGAGTATATGATGTTGCTCACTCCCGTGGACACAACGTCTCAATATTTGGTCCGTCCCTATCTTATATAAGAAAGGATCGTCCCAAACATATTGACGAGTATCATGTAAAAACTTTTTAAATGGCAGTCCACTCATCCCGTGGGGTTTTAGTCTACTTGCTAAAAAGTTTGCAATGTCAGCATACCAAGGAATATTATTTTCGTGATGTTGAGCTGCTAGTAATTGCTCATCGGGAAAATTCTCTCTGTCCGGAGTGGGGTCAACAGTGCCCATTATCTTCTCGAGCCTAGACAAGTGGTCAGCTATTTGGTTGCTTGTTCCTTTCCTATCAACGATCTCAAGGTCGAATTCTTGCAACAATAGAACCCACCTAATCAACCAAGGCTTGGAATCAGCCTTGGCGATCACGTATTTTATCGCTGCATGATCCGTGTGCACTATTACCTTCGTCCCTATCAAATATTACCTGAAACGATCAAAAGCAAACACCACCACAAGTAATTCTTTTTCAGTGACAGTATAATTAATCTGAGCTTCAATCCGTGTTTTACTTGCATAATAAATGGGGTGAAAGATTTTGTTCTTCTTTTGCCCGAGAACTGCCCCCACTGGCCAATCGCTTGCGTCACACATGACCTCGAAGGGGAGTGACCAGTCAGGAGTGGTCACTATGGGTGCAGTAACTAAGGCCTCTTTGATTTTTTCGAAAGCATCTCGACATTCTTGGGTAAAAATAAATTCTTTTTCAAACTGCAACAGGTTACATAGGGGTTTGGTAATTTTTGAAAAATCTTTGATGAACCTCTTATAAAAACCTGCATGACCCAAAAAACTTCGTATGCCTTTTACAGTTGTGGGTTCGGGAAGTTGTGCCACTACTTCAAGCTTGGCTTTGTCAACTTCCAACCCTCTTTTTGAAACAAGGTGACCTAGGACAATACCCTCTTCTACCATAAAATGGCATTTTTCCCAATTTAAAATAAGGTCGTGGGTTTCACATCTCACTAGGCTTTTCTCTAAATTTTCCAAACAGTTGTCAAATGATCTTCCTATCACAGAAAAGTCGTCCATAAAAACTTCTATTGTGTCTTCTATCATATCTGTGAAAATGGCCATCATACAACGTTGAAAAGTGGCTGGGGCATTACACAATCCAAATGGCATTCTCCAGAATGCAAAAGTACCGTAGCGACAAGTAAAGGTGGTCTTTTCTTGGTCCTCGGGGGCGATATGGATTTGGTTTTATCCGGAGTATCCATCTAGAAAACAGTAAAATTCATTTCCCGCTAACCTATCAAGCATTTGGTCGATGAAAGGTAGGGAAAATGATCTTTCTTAGTGGCTAGGTTGAGTTGTCTATAGTCCATGTATATTCGCCACCCCGTGACAGTCCTAGTGGGGATGAGTTCGTTCTTTTCGTTCTCCACTACGGTCGTCCCTCCCTTTTTAGGGACACATTGGACGGGGCTCACCCAAAGGCTACTAGCTATTGGGTAGATGATACCGGCGTCTAACCACATCAAAACTTCTTTCTTAACTACCTCCTTCATTATGGGATTCAACCTTCTTTGAGGTTGAACTTTTGCAGGGTGGTCACTCTCCAAGTTAATCTTATGTTGACATAAAGAGGGGCTAATACCTCTAATGTCCACTATGGTCCAACCAATTGCTTTCTTGTGCTTCATCAACAAATCAATCAGACGTTGTTCTTGTTTCTCGCTAAGTTTGGAAGAGATAATAACGGGAAGTTTATTATCCTTAGCGAGATAAGCATATTTCAAGTGGGAAGGCAATGGTTTAAGTTCTAAATCGGGAGGTTGTTCTATTGAAGGGAGCTGAACATTTCTGTCCTTAAAAGCCAAAGATTCAAAGGCTGCTACCACTTCATTACACTCATCCTCAAAAGTGTCTTCACTCTCAAGGTCGGAGTGCTCACTCTCACTCCCCACTGTGGGCATTGTACTTCCCACTGTGGGCACTGTGTAAAGACTGTAGGATCCATAAATCGAACTTAAAGCAAAGCAGTCTTCGGTGTCTATATACTTAAGGGATTTAAACACATTGAATGTTACCTCTTGGTCATTAACTCTCATCGTGAGTTCTCCTTTATGCACATCAATCAAAGTTCGTCCGGTTGCAAGAAACGGACGTCCTGAGATGATTGGGATCTCTTTATCGGCCTCTAAATCTAGAACTAAAAAATCGGCAGGGAAGATAAATTTATCCACTTGGACCAAAACGTCTTCTATTTTTCCCTTTGGGTAAGCAATGGACAGGTCGTCTAGTTGTAAAGTCACGGTTGTGGGTCTAGCTTCTCCAATACCTAACTTATTAAAAATGGATAACGGCATCATGTTGACACTAGCTCCTAGATCACAGAGTGCTTGACCTACTTCTTGTCCTCCTATTGTGCATGGAATGGTGAAACTACCCGGGTCTTTAAACTTAGGTGGGATCTTGCTAGTTAGGAGGGCACTACATTCTTCGGTCAAAGCCACAGTCTCAAACTCACCCAACTTTCTTTTTTTGTTCAAAATATCCTTTAAAAATTTAACATAGCTTGGCATTTGCTCGAGAGCCTCTACCAAGGGTATGTTAATGTGAAGTTGTTTAAAAATATCTAAGAATTTTTTAAATTGAACATCGACATTTTTCGGCTTCATTCTTTCAGGAAAAGGAATACTTCGTGGGTCAATTTGAGCTTGTTGTGGTATTGGCTTTGGAACAGTAGGCTTTGGAACAGGTCCAAGAGTGGGAAGGTCAGGGATGTCGGTCCCTACTGTGGGGATTACAGTGACTTGAGAAGTGCCCACTGTGGTGACCACAGTGGGTATTTGAGGCGAATCATCAGACTCAAAAACGATATCTTTCAGATCCTTTCCACTCCTCAGAGTGATGGACTTGACGTGCTCTTTTCCTATCACCTTAGCGTGTTCGGTGTCACTAGGTAATGTACCTGGTGGTCTATTCTTAACTTCAACGGCTAGTTGTCCTACTTGAGTCTCTATGTTCCTAATGGCTGCTTGAGTTTGATTCATAAAACCTATGAGAATAGATTCAATCGATTGTTGAACCTCAGCTGGTTGATTGGATCGTGGTTGGTATGGTTGTGAGGACTGTCCTTGGTGAAAGTTCTGTGAGGACTGCCCACTGTGATGTGGGGACTGCCCACTGTGATGTGGCTGAAATCCAGGGGGATTGTGCGGTCTTTGCTGGACATGACTCGCCCCGTGGGGTTGGAGTCCTGGATTACCAGCCCACGAGAAATTTGGGTGGTTTCTCCAACCTGGATTATAAGTCTGCGAATATGGATTGTTCCTTGGGTTGGTCCCTATAACATTAACGGCTTCAGGATTTGCTGGACAATAGTCAAAAACATGCTCCTCTCCACAGAGGGAGTAGTTTTCGGCTAGATGAGTTGCAGAACTGACTTGGCCTCTATTTTGATTCAAAACGATTTTTGTTAAGGCCACTAACTGCGCATTCATGGTTTTGAGCGCTTCGGAATCGATGGTGTTGGTGTTTGGTACTACCGCTCTAAGATTGGACAACTCGGTATTGTTGTTGGACACTTTTTCTAAGATTTGATATCCTTCATTGTAGGTTTTACTCGTGAATGTTCCACCGGCTATTGCATCTAAGATGATTTTGGCTGCATTGGAAAGACCATTGTAAAAGGTCTCCAATTGGATGCAATGTGGGATGCCATGATGTGGGCACTTTCGAAGTAAATCTTTAAATCATTCCCATGCATCCGAAACAACCTCATCTTCTTCTTCCCTAAACAAAATTATATCATTTCGAAATCTTACATTCCTCGTTGGAGGAAAGTATTTTTGCAAAAATTTATCGACAAGTTCATGCCAAGTGGTTATCGAGTGAGGTGCATGCGAGTTTAGCCATGACTTCGCCTTATCCCTTAGTTAAAAAGGAAAAAAGTCTTAGTCTTAATGCTTCATCACTCACACCTTGTAACTGAAAGGAATCGGCCATTTCCAAAAAAGATTTTAAGTGTGAGTGCGGATCCTCAGTTGGTGATCCTCCAAACTGACCCATGGCTTGGATCATTTGAGACATTACCGATTTAAGTTCAAAATGGTTTGCTACAATGTTGGGCCTTAGAATCCCGGAGCTTAAATCACTAGCTCCGGAAGTAGCATAGTCCCGTATTTTTCGATCTTTGCTATCGGCAATCGTTATTGTGGTCTCCATGACAGGTGGTCTTTCGGCCATGTTCACAGTGGGGATCACAGGGGGTTGTCGATTTGTTTTCTTGCTTCTTCGTGTTTTTCGCAACGTTTTTTCTATTTCAAGATCTATTGGAACCAAATGTTCGAGTTGTCGCCATGGCATACAACACGAACAGCTTAGAAAAACGAGTTACTCGGGCTCGAACAAAAACTAATGTCTTGAGATTTAAAATCACGCCAGTCCCCGGCAACGGCGCCAAAAACTTAGTACGCGCGAAATGTGTGTTTTAATCGCAGTGGGTTGCAAACTGTCCACAGTGGGAAGTGCAAGTGTACACTGTCCACTATGATCGTTACAACAAGTAATAGTTGGTAAAATACCAGAATCAAATCCACAGAGACTGGACAATCAAGACAATAGGGTTCTCTTGAGCTCCTTTTTCAAGTTTCAATAACAGAAGAAAATAATACTTTGGTTTGTTTGGTGAAATAGCTACTTTGACGATTTTACTAAGGTTTTAAAAGGAAGGAATGTAGGTTAGATTTTCCCTATATTTTATACTAAATACTTTGTCTTTAAAGTGATCCTTGTATTCGAGGTGGGCATTTTCGCTAGAAAAGCCCGGTTACAAAATACTCACACCGTTTAGATAAAAATCCCATACTCTTAGTATTAATTGTTTTGTCAACGGTAATCTCAAAAATGGGCCTTTTCAGGCCTCGATGGAATATGTAGAGACAAATACTCTAAGTGTTTTTAGATACACCAACTAGCTTGCCTACTACTCCAGTGGGATGAGATTAGCTCACTATGCCGACCTCACTTTCGTAAGTGTCATAAGAATTCTTTTGAATCCCCTAGCATCATCCAATCTCGTGTCACTGCGTTCTACTCATTTCTGAGTTAAGAACTAGATATTAGATCCTTGCAAGTGATCGGCTTGTTCGCATCCTTGGGCATGAACCGAGAATGAATGACCAAAACAACAAATATTCCAAGTATAAAGATTACTCAAGCATTTTTAATAAAATCCAGTTACTTCTCCTCCCTATATCCCTAAGGATGTTTAGCCCATAACTAAAGTAAAGAAAGCAAAAGAGTAGAAGTTGCACATAATAAAACTGAAAGTGACTTGAATTTAGCCCACAGTGGGGAACGAGAATTCGCCCCTGTCACTGTGTATTACGAATTACAAGAAAGAAATACAGAGATTTAAAGTTAACTAATGCAGTAAAATAAAGAACTAAAGCTACACTAATGTGATAGTTGAGAGAATTCAAGACTAAACAAGCATATACCAACATAAAACATATACCAAAAACTACTAGAAAGTGAATGCAATAAATGGTAGCCAATGTTCCTTTTTATACTAGGAGAAAGCATGGGTAAAAACAATGGGCTTGTCCTTTGAATATTACCCCACAGTAATCAGCTCCATTCTCTACCCAAGGGGTCTCTTCACCTTTTGCCAAAAGTCACTTTAAAGACAAAGTAGTTGTACTTTTTACTATTCATTTTTAAGGAAGGTGTCTTTGTACTTTTTCCAGCTCATTTTGACCTGCCCTCTGAACCTTCCTTTCTCCAGAATATTTACATCCCAACTAGTAGTTTCTTTTTCCTTTTGCTTCTCGTCAGCTTGATAACGGGATCCGGAGTGGGCACTCCGCAAGTCACTGCGGATAAAACGTGAAAAACAACCAAATTCCACCAAATAATTTATTAAAGACTATGGTTCACTCCTTTTGCTCGTTTTCGTGAAATATACCAAGAATGGGGGTTTTGAGAAGTGAAAATGGCTAAAATTGACAAAATAAAATGTAAAATAAAAGGAAATAATAACTCTAAAAATAGAGTTATCAGTACTACTGCTCTAGGATTGGACCACTCGGTATTGTTGTTGGACACTTTTTCTAAGATTTGATATCCTTCATTGTAGGTTTTACTCGTGAATGTTCCACCGGCTGTTGCATCTAAGATGATTTTGGCTGCATTGGAAAGACCATTGTAAAAGGTCTCCAATTGGATGCAATGTGGGATGCCATGATGTGGGCATTTTCGAAGTAAATCTTTAAATCGTTCCCATGCATCCGAAACAGCCTCATCTTCTTCTTGCCTAAACAAAATTATATCATTTCGAAACCTTACATTCCACGTGGGAGGAAAGTATTTTTGCAAAAATTTATCGGCAAGTTCTTGCCAAGTGGTTATCGAATGAGGTGCATGTGAGTTCAGCCATGACTTTGCCTTATCCCTTAGTGAAAAAGGAAAAAGTCTTAGTCTTAATGCTTCATCAGTCACACCTTGTAACTGAAAGGAATCGGTCATTTCTAAGAAAGATTTTAAGTGCGAGTGCGGATCCTCAGATGGTGATCCTCCAAACTGACCCATGGCTTGGATCATTTGAAACATCACCGGTTTGAGTTCAAAATGGCTTGCAACAATGTTGGGCCTTAGAATCCCGGAGCTTAAGTCGTTAGCTCCAGAAGTAGCGTAATCCTGTATCTTTCAATCTTTGCTATCGGCAATCGTCACTGTGGTCTCCACTATAGGTGGTGGTATTGCTGCCATGTTTACAGTGGGGATCACAGGGGGTTGTCGATTTGTGTTCTTGTTTTTACGTCTTCTTCGAAAAGTTTTCTCTATTTCAAGATCGATTGGTACCAAATGTTCGTGTTGTTGCCGTGGCATGCAACACGAACAGCTTAGAAAAACGAGTTACTCGGGCTCGAACAAAAACTAATGTCTTGAGATTTAAAATCACGCCAGTCCCCGGCAATGGCGCCAAAAACTTGGTACGTGCGAAATATGTGTTTTAATCGCAGTGGGTTGCAAACTGTCCACAGTGGGGAGTGCAAGTGTACACTGTCCACTATGATCGTCACAACAAGTAATAGTTGGTAAAATACCAGAATCGAATCCACAGAGACTGGACAATCAAGACAATACGGTTCTCATGAGCTCCTTTTACAAGTTTCAATTAGAGAGGAAAATAATACTTTGGTTTGGTTGGCGAAATAGTTACTTTGACGATTTTACTAAGGTTAAAAAGAGGAATGTAAGTTAGATTTTCCCTAGATTTTATACTAAATACTTGGTCTTAAAAGTGATCCTTGTATTCGAGGTAGGCATTTTCGCTAGAAAAACCCGGTTACAAAATACTCACACCGTTTAGATAAAAATCCCATACCCTTAGTATTTATTGTTTTGTCAATGGTAATCTCAAAAATGGACCTTTTCAGGCCTCGATGGAATGTGCAGAGACAAATACTCTAAGTGTTTTTAGATACACCAATTAGCTTGCCTACTACTCCAGTGGGATGAGATTAGCTCACTGTGCCGACCTCACTTTCGTAAGTGTCATAAGAATTCTTTCGAATTCCCTAGCATCATCCAAGCTCGTGTCACTGCGTTCTACCCATTTCTGAGTTGAGAACTAGACTTTAGATCCTTACAAGTGATAGGCTTGTTCGCATCCTTGGGCATAAATCGAGAATGAATAACCAAAACAACAAATATTCCAAGTATAAAGATTACTCAAGCATTTTTAATAAAATCTAAGTACTTCTCCTTCCTACATCCCAAAGGATGTTTAGCCCATAACTAAAGTAAAGAAAGCAAAAGAGTATAAGTTGCACATAATAAAACTGAAAGTGACTTGAATTTAACCCACAGTGGGGAACGAGAATTCGTCCCTGTCACTGTGTACTTCGAACTACAACTTAAACTAAGAAAGTAAAATACAGCAAATTAAAGCTAGTTACTACAGTAAATGAAAGACTAAAACTAATGTGGTAGTTGAGAGAATTTAAGACTAAGCCAAGCATATATTAAATGGCACCCAACACCTTCTTTATATACTAGGAGAAAGAGTTGGGTATTACACAACAAAATGGATTTGTCCAATGGATAAAGACTGCAGTACCATGAAAGAAATCAGCACCTTGGATAATCCTTTTACCCAATGGTCTATTCACCTAGTCAACTTCTAAGTACAAAAGGTGTACTTGATGCTATCTTTTAAGGAAGACTTGTACTTCTCCAGCTCATATTGCCCTGCCATTTGAACCTTCTAAACTCCAGAATACTCAATATTTTTCAACCAAAATTTGCAGGGTTGCTCAAAATGTGATTCTGAACACATTCTCTGGGAATGTTTTCTACCAAAAACACCCACAACTATGAGTTCGATCATACTTCAGAATCAACAAATTGATCTGTATGAATCAGAAATCCATAATCACATTCAGATCGAGTTTTGGACTGAATTATCCAAAAGTCAAAATTCTCAATTTAAGCACATCATCTGCTTTCAGTCATGTGTCAGTATGATCATTCAGCTCTACACATGAATAACCTGCAAAACAGATTAAGTTGTCTTTGGTACCCATATGAACTTGGGTCCAGGTCTGTTAGGTGCAGTGGCATATGCAGATATTCTATAAGAACCATACCAGTGCTGAATAAAATTCTTGTTCACAAAATCATCACTTCCACAATATGAACAACAAAGTTTCTTTTGGGCAATTCTGACTAATTGATTTACAGAATAAATCACATCAGGTTTAACAAAAGATTTGTCTTGAAATGTATTGTTCTTCTTGACATTTGAATTAAAAACTTTTGATTTTGGCACTTCTTTCTTGGAAGTTGTTCCTTTAACTCTCCATTCCATTTTGACTTTCTTATATGAAGGAAGATCAGCAGATTGATATTTGAAAGAATTTTCCACTAAGTGATCATAGAAGAGATTAGAAGCTCGAATCGGACTTTCTGCATAGCTTTTGGATTTATTAAGTGACTTCACTTTGTAATATAAGTCATTTCGTTCCTTGGTCACAAAATCAAGCTTCTTCTGAATATCAGATTTAACCCTCTTCTCTTTCATGACATCAGTTGATAACACATTCAAATTTCTTGTCAGCTTACGTATTTCTTGCTGAAATATTTTCCTTTCAATATAAAATTCGTCTTTAACACTCCTAGCCTGAAAGTCAGCAACCTTCCTCTTTTCTAGCTCTTGTCTTTCTATATCTAATTCTTCTTGAAGTTCAGATATTTTCTTCGACATTTTCACATTCTTGGCTTCAAATTCAACCCTTTCCTTCTCCAATTTTTCTTTTTCAAGAAATAATACTTTTTCAAAATCAGATATCTGTTTCAAGAGTTGACAATTTTTCATTTCACATGATTTGATTCTATTTTCAAAATTTGTCAATATCTTTCTTTCAAAATTGATTTTCTCTTTCAAATCAACATTCTCTTTTTCTAACAACTTTATGTTTTCTTGAACCTTTTCAAAATCCTTTAGAAGATCGGATTTATCTTTTTGCAAATTTACAACAACTTTTGCACTTTCATCAAATTTGGCTTCAACATTAGCAATCTTGTTTTCAAAATGAACAATCTTAGTTTTTGGTTTAGAAATTGTTTCTTTTGCTTTTACAGGACTTGATTTTTGTAAATTGTCTGAACTTGTTATAGAACTTGCAGGTCTCACAAAAACTTCAACACTCTCAGGCATATACAAAATATCTGTTTCTCTTCTTGAATAAGACTTATTTCCATTTTTATCATTAGTAGGCATGATGAAATGACAAATTCAGATATCAACTATGAATTATGATAAAAAATGAATATCGACACAGATCTAGAACATGAAAGAATAGATCAAATCTGTCACAGACATTTCATCAAATAGTTAGAGTACATGAATTGATAAAAACTTCTTTTCAACAAATTCAAAAACATACATGTGATCTCTGTCTAATTTGAACTATTCTGATCTTCCATTAAACAGCTTTTGTCTTAGACCCCATCGATAGAAATTCTTTAGAAGACATGATTGTAAAATGAATAGAATCGAATCAACAGAAAGACAAATTCAAATTTCCTGAACAAAATCAGAATGAATTCAAGAATTACTAAAAATTCAAGAATTGCGAGTAGCAGTGGAATCAATTGACGAATTGATCAAGAAATCTTCAAGAATGCGATCAAGAAATCCTCAAGAACACGATCTTGAACGAATTTGTTTGTTGATTGGCTCTGATACCAATTGTAGAAACCAGGATTCAATCTTACAATCAAATATGAACAATCAAACAGTGAATGATAGAGATTTGGATCAACGCACTTGTATTCAATTAAGAACAGATTACAGATCTAGAGAGAGAATCTCTCAAAGATTACAAAAGTTAAAAACAAAGATATGCGGGAATGTTATGCCAAAGATTATGCCAAAAGTTCTCACAAGATTTACACACGATCTGTTAGCTTACAGTTGCTAACTCCTATATATACTCTAAAGAAAAGCTAAAGCTAAAGTACATATGAGAAACAGACTAATAGAACAATTACACGTGTCCTAATTAGTAACTGAATATAACAGAATATCCAAGTCATAAGTTCTGAACATGTTGTTCAGAACTTCTGAACATACTTCTGAATAAGCACTTCAGAACATTTATCTTCATAGTCAGAAGTTATGAGTCTCCCACTCAGAACTCTGAACCTTCTAGTCAGAATCCAACACTTGGAATCTTTTTGAGACTTCTCACTCAGAACTTCTAAGTCTCCTACTCATAACTTCTGAGTCTTCTGACCAAACCCCAACACTTGTGTTTTTGACAAAACTCTAGATCTAACAACTACAAAAAGACACAAGACATTCCATGACAAAAAATGACGTCCAAGGTATGTATTATATCCATATAAGAGATGTTGATTGTTCAATATACTTTGTGACCGACTTATGATATGTACGACCATGTCTTGTGACCAACATATGACACATACCATATGATCCAACCCTTAGTCGTATGAGGAAGACGCAACCAATCATTAGAACAGCGTAAGAGAAATGCAGACAAGACCGACTTACGAAACATAAGACCAAATCGAACGACCAATATGCAACGCCTGTCATAAGACCAAACCTTTGGTCATGTGGTTTGATCACGTGTATTAAAGATTGTCTAAAAAGTAATCGCCAGACTTAAAGCATCGATTAATCTTCATAAATGAGAGCGGGTACAACATTTAAGACCCAATGGTAACGGTTAACACTCATAAAGAATAAAAATATGACATTGTCACATTGAAGACGATTATCTATCTATATCTTTATATCTATAAAAGAAAAAACCTTGGGGTATTGAGGTGGCACCATGAGAATTGAGTATTCTCCAATGGTGAACTATAGTTGATTTGGAGTTGTCCCACATTGGTAAAAGGTTGAAAATTTGGAGCAATGTGGTGTATATAAGAAAGGTGGATGCATGAGATGCATTTGTGTCAATTCATGAGATTTGACTTATAGGGTTGTCTATTTTAGATGACCCTCTTTTTAAAATAAAAAAAACCAAATAAAATAATTTGCCTTAAAAGTTATCTTATTTTGAATGATTATCATTTGCAAAGAAATCATAGTAATCATTATATATATATATATATATATATATATATATATATGTATGTGTGTATATATAGTAAAAGAAGCAATGTGTATTGAATCGGTGTCATTAGAATTGAGTACTCTCAAAAGGTAAATTATGGTTGATTTGATTTGTAGGTGTCCCACGTTGATGGAAAGTTGAAATATTGGAACAAAGTGATGTGCATAAAGAAATGTGGTTGAAAGGCATTTGTGTCAAATTATAGCATTTGACTCTAAGGGTGTCTTATTTTCGACGATCCTCCTCTTGCAAAACAAATTTGTAGCTTTACTTAAAGAATTGTCTTATATATCAATATAGTGGATGCATGAGATGCATTTGGGTCAATTCATGAGTTTTGACTTATAGGGTTGTCTATTTTAGATGACCATCTGTTTAAAAAAAGACAAATAAAATAACGTGCCTTAAAAAATTATCTTATATTGAATGATTATCCTTTGCAAAGAAATCATAGTCATCATTATATATATATATATATATATATATATATATATATATATATTAAAAGAAGCAAGGTGTATTGAATCGGTGTCATTAGAATTGAGTACTCTCAAAAGGTATATTATGGTTGATTTGATTTGTAGGTGTCCCACGTTGATGGAAAGTTGAAATATTGGAACAAAGTGATGTGCATAAAGAAATGAGGTTGAAAGGCATTTGTGTCAAATAATAGCATTTGACTCTAAGAGTGTCTTATTTTCGACGACCTTCCTCTTGCAAAACAAATTTGTATCTTGACTTAAAGAATTGTCTTATATATCAATATATATATATATATATATATATATATAAGCAGCAAACAATGAAAATTGAGGTGACACAATGAGAATCAAGTATTTTCAATTGATATATCTTTATATCTATAAAAGAAAAAATCTTAGGGTATTGAGGTGGCACCATGAGAATTGAGTATTCTCCAATGGTGAATTGTGGAGTTGTCCCACATTGGTAAAAGATTCTGTATATCTATAAAAGAAAAAACCTTGGGGTATTGAGGTGGCACCATGAGAATTGAGTATTCTCCAATGGTGAATTGTAGTTGATTTGGAGTTGTCCCACATTGGTAAAAGGTTGAAAATTTGGAGCAATATGGTGTGTATAAGAAAGGTGGATGCATGAGATGCATTTGTGTCAATTCAAGAGTTTTGACTTATATGGTTGTCTATTTTAGATGATCCTCTTTTTAAAAAAAACCAAATATAATAATTTGTCTTTAAAAGTTATCTTATATTGAATGATTTTCTTTTGCAAAGAAATCATAGTAATCATTATATATTGTTGGTCCCGAAGGCCTATACAAGTTTGTAGAAGGGGGGGGGGGGGGTTGAATACAAACACACAGATTTTACTTTTCTAAATTGTTTATTGATAAATCATTTGTTGATCCAAACCCTCAGTGATTTGATAATGGCCCTCTCTTATATACTTAGTGAAAATTGTAAGTAAACAATATGTATCAGAGTTTCGCTATCGCTGATAAGTACTAAGATCTTACAGTACCGCTGATAGGAACTCTCGCTCTTTAAATTAAACATTCAGCGAACACTGTTCACCATTAATGCTCTGAGTCTGTTCAGTCACTATGATGATCGCTGATAAGTTAGTTGTTTACTTATGATCCCTGAAGACAAGTTTCACGTCAACAAAGGTTCCACGCTGAAGTCGAAGATCAAGCTCAAGAACCAGCGACAAGTCTCCTAATGAACTGATGCAGATCAGTGAAGACTCAGATTTGTCCACTCAACGTGAAGTATCAAGTACAAGACTTCAGCTATCGCTGAACTTTATCATTCGCTGAATAGATAATGATAATGCTCTGAATCAACGAAAGCTGATCATGAAGTCCTCCGTACAAAGTACTTTTGTCTTAACCACCCTTGCACGACTCCGTACGAAATGTCAGAATAGAACCTCCGACTATCTGAAATCGTACAACCACTCTGATACTACACTGTTCATCCATGCGGCTACTAAGGTTGTCAACCAAGGTCAATGACATGCAACCAACCAGCTGATGACACGTGTAAAGTGTATACTGACTTGCATTAAATGCATGCAGTATATAAAGAGATGAACCTACTTAATTTGAAGCAACTTGCTAACTCTGGACAAGTTCAATCTCTTATCTCAAGATAGGTTATTATTAGTAATTTCCTTATCTCTCTTAGTGCAAGAAACCTTAGTGTTCCAACTTGTTTAGATTTAGGTTTATCATTAATCTTGTTTCTGCAACAAGCTGTAAATTGTTAATGATTTATCAATAAACAATTTAGAAAAGTAAAATCTGTGTGTTTGTATTCACCCCCCCCCCCCCCTTTCTACACACTTGTATAGGCCTTCGGGACCAACAAGTGGTATCAGAGCGGATTTGTTTAATCTCATAAACAAGATCTAATCTAAGATATTTCTCTTCCTTGCTATTATCTAAAAATGGCCACCAACACAAACACAAATTATATAGACAATGGTTCTCTTGCTAAACCCCCTAGATTTTCCAGAGATAACTTCAACTTATGGAAAAATAGGATGACACTCTTCTTAGAAGGTGTAGACCCTACTATGCCTTACTATCTCGAGAATGGTCCATTCATCCCTGTAAGAATTGATGCTGCAGTTCCAGCCGCTGAGAATAGACCTGCTATTCCAGAAAGGCTGGTCCCTAAGGAAATCTTTCAATGGACTGACGAAGATAAGAAGAAAGTGGCTATAGATACAAAAGCCAGATCCATACTATCCATGGCTCTTCCTGACGAAGTCTACCATTCCGTCATGAATCTGAAAACATCAAAAGCCATGTGGGACACAATATGTGTTCAGTGTGAAGGAACGTCTGAAGTCCAAGACTCAAGAAAGATCAACCTGGTAAGACAATACGAAAGCTTCATTTCTGGTAAGAATGAATCTCTGTCTGAAGTTCACCAACGTTTTAACTGTTTAATTATAGATCTGAAAAATGTTGGTAAGGAATATTCTAACTTTGAAGTTCTGACAAAGTTTCTAGAATGTTTACCTGAAAGCTGGGACAATTATTCTATGTGTCTCAAGCTGTCAAAGGATCTAAAATCAATGACCCTTTCAACCTTATATGGCACGTTGCTGAATCATGAGCAATCGAGCCATCTTAAGAAGAATCTTGTAAAGGATTCCAAAAGCACCCCTGTTGCTTTAATCTCAGAGGAACCTTCTACTCAGCGACCCTCGGTCACTATCACTGAGTTAGAAAGTAACTCTGAAAGGTCATCAGATTCTGATTATTCAGATGATGATGAATCTTTGGCTCTCCTAACTAAAAAGTTCAGGAGATTCGCCAAAAAGAAAATGTTTAGAAAGAACAAACCTCTTTCCATAACTGACAAGCCTATATCATCAGCTTTTGTTGATAAGGCTACTGCTACTTGTTTTAACTGCGAAAAGACAAGACATTTCGCTAACGAGTGCAGGTCTAAGAAAGTTTCTAGACCCTCAGCTTTTACAAAGAATTCCTTTGTTCCAAGGAATAAAGATGACAAATATTCAAAGCTGAAAGAAAAATATGCTAAGCTGAAAAGCTTTAAGAAGAAGAGTAAAGGCATGATGGCTAACTATGATTGGGCTGCTTCTGATGAAGAAGCATCATCATCTGACTCTGAAGATGATGAAGCAAATCTATGTCTTATGGCCAAGATTGAAGAAGAGGAAGAAAGTTCATACATTCCCTCCACTTCAACCTCTGCTATTCAGGTATCACCTTCCTTCTTTACCAATATTGCAAATATTGATGAAGCTGGTAGTCTCAGTAAGATCGATCTCTTGACTAGAAGTTTATACGAAGCCATGAACGGCAAAACTATGGTTGAAAACCAAAACCTTGATCTCGCTGAAAAGCTTAAAAACTGCCACCTTCAAATAGAAAAGCTTTCTAAAATTTAAGAAGATTTTAAAGATCAAGTATATTTAAATCAGCTAGTCAAAATCGAACGAGCAGAAGCTATCGCTGCATTAAAAGCTGAAAAAGCTACTGTTGAAGGATGGTGTAATTCTTCAACAAAGATCACTGAGATAATAAAGTCTCAGATTCCCCTAAGTGATAAACGTGGTCTGGGTTACAAATATGATACTCCAAAACCAACCACTGAGCGTTCAATGCTTAATTTTGGAACGTTCGTATCCTCAGTCGCTGATACTTCATCTTCTCAGTGCTCCTCGTCCAATACACCAATCCCTGAGGAAAACCTACCTCTGTCTCTAAAGACAAAGGTAAAGGAATTGTTATTTACCAGAATCCTCAGAAGGGTACCTTAGTACCAAAGCTGAATGCTTCTAAAGCTTCAGTGACTCATCCCTCTGGATCAAGGAAGCAGATCTCTGGATCTATTCAGCGATCTACTCCTAGACTCAGAGTGGATGTCCTTGGTAAGAAATCTGAAGAACTGAATGTTCGTCCCATTTCTAAAGCCAATAGTTTACTTGGTGCTGGCACTTCAAATTCGAAATCAAAAGCTCAACATTCAAATGGTCCTAGAACTATTTTTAGTTATAGGAAATGTTATCACTGTGGACTTACCGATCATATTGCTAGTAAGTGCCCCACAGCCACCAAAGCTGAAAAGATAGCTAAGGTGAAGATTGCCCCCAAGGCAAAGAAGACCAAACCTGGTGCAAATCAGGTCAAGGTGAATCCTACCACTGAAGTTAAGAAATTAACCAAACTGAAGAAAGACAAAGCTGAATCTTCAAATGCTGCGAAGACTGCTGAATCTTCCATTCCAACTACTTCCACTGACAAATGTGTATACATGGTCAAGTGGGTAGCCAAGAAAAACTAATCTTACTTTGTATTGCAGGTTAAGAAGGGTATCTGGTATCTCGATAGCGGATGCTCTAGACACATGACTGGAAAGAAAAGCCTGCTCGCTGAATATAAGGAAGAGAAGGGTCCCTCTGTAACTTTCGGTGGAAATGGAAAAGGACATACCCGAGGGTATGGTGTACTTTCAAATGGTACAACCTCCTTCAGAAGAGTCGCATATGTTGAAGGGCTGAAGCATAATCTTCTAAGCATCAGTCAGCTTTGCGACATGGATAACAAAGTAATCTTTACTAAGGAATCCTGCTTTGTCACTGACAAAAAGGAGAAGATAGATCTCAGCGGTTATCGTTTGGAAAATGTTTATGTAATAAACATGGACTCAACAACCACTGAGAACTCCTGTTTCTTCTCAAAGGCCTCATCTGATGTCAACTGGCTATGGCATAAGAGGCTATCTCATCTAAATTTCAAGACACTGAACACTCTTTCTTCAAAAGAGTTAGTCACTGGTCTACCTCAGCATTCATACGCCAAAGAGTCTTTATGTTCAGCGTGTGAAAAAGGGAAGCAGACCAAAGCAAGCTTTAAATCTAAGCAAGTTTCTTCAGTGTCATCTCCTCTACAACTACTCCATATGGATTTGTTTGGCCTTGTTAACAAACAATCCATTGCTGGAAAGAAATATACGCTGGTCATAGTTGATGAATTCTCTCGCTTCACTTGGGTAATGTTTCTCCGTTCTAAGAGTGACACCCCTGAAGAACTCATCACCTTTGTTCGGAAGATGGAAACCCTGAACAATCTGACCGTTCGCTCAATAAGGAGTGATCATGGGACTGAATTCAAAAACAGTTCTCTTGATTCCTTCCTTGAGAGTAAAGGTATTTCTCACAACTTCTCTTCGGTGAGAACACCGCAACAAAATGGAGTCGCTGAAAGAAGAAATAGAACAATTATTGAAGTTGCACGTTCAATGCTCAGCGATTCTCACCTGCCTACTCAGTTTTGGGCAGAAGCTGTCAACACTGCTTGTTTTACGCAAAACAGGTCGCTGATAGTTAAAAGATTCAAAAAGACAGCCTATGAACTCTTTCATGGGAGAAAGCCTTCAATCAGCTTTCTTCACATCTTTGGATGTCAGTGTTTCATATTGAACAACAGAGATGCTCTTGGAAAGTTTGATCCTAAGGTTGATGATGGAATCTTTCTTGGATACTCCTTAGTTTCCAAAGCCTTCAGAGTCTTCAATCGTAGAAGAAAAACTGTAGAAGAAACTATTCACGTCACGTTTGACGAATCCCGTTCAGCGAACTCTAAACCGTCCGCTGATACTGAAGAACTGAATCAATGGATGTTTTCTCATCTTGGTGATTCAGAAGATATTCCCACTCCTCATGCTCATCAAGTAGAAGATGATAGTCCTATCATTCCAAACATGCAGAATAGTGAAGCTGAAACATCATGGGTCTCAGTTGTTCCTATAAACACTATACCTACCGCTGAACCAAATGCCTCAGACATTCCATCTATCTCTCAGCAATCAGTAAATGAAATGACAAATGCAAGTATTCCTCTCTTAGCTGAAACTCCAGAAGTAGCTGAAGCCTCATCTTCAGCTCCTCAAGTTCAAGATGAGTCAGCGACTTATGCTCCGGCTCAGCGATGGACCATAAATCACCCAATTGATCAAATTCTTGGTGATCCAAACGCTGGTGTTCAGACTCGATGAAGTGCAGCTAATATTTGTTTATTTGTTAACTTTATTTCTCTAACTGAACCAAAGAAAATAGATGATGCCCTCAAAGATCCAAACTAGGTCAGCGCCATGCAAGAAGAGTTGACTGAATTCGAAAGAAACAAAGTTTGGAAACTTGTTCGGAGACCAACTAATAAAACAGTAATAGGCACTAAATGGGTCTATCGAAACAAGTTGGACGAACATGGTACTGTAACCCGCAACAAAGCTCGTCTTGTTGCTCAGGGATACAGACAAGAGGAAGGTATAGATTATGACGAAACATTTGCTCCAGTAGCAAGACTTGAATCTATTCGTCTATTCTTAGCATATGATGTACACAAAAACTTTAAAGTACATCAGATGGATGTTAAGTCAGCGTTTCTGAATGGAAAGCTGAATGAAGAAGTGTATGTGGAACAACCTCCAGGATTCTCAGATTCTAAGCGTCCAGGTTATGTTTATAAACTGGATAAGGCACTTTATGGCTTGAAGCAAGCTCCTCGTGCATGGTATGACACTCTTTCTACTTATCTCCATATTGAAAATTTTGAGCGAGGTAAGATTGACAAAACTCGATTTTTTAGAAAAGTGAAAGGTCATATCATTCTAGTTCAAATATATGTTGATGACATTATATTTGGTTCTACTAACCCTGAGCTTTGTACTCGTTTCGCTGATAGAATGAAAGATGAGTATAAAATGAGCATGATGGGTGAACTAACATATTTCCTTGGTCTTCAGATTAAGCAAACTGAAAAAGGAATGTTTATTAATCAGGGAAAGTATGTTAAACATATGCTGAAGAAATTTGATTTAACTCATAGTTCAGCTATGAAAACCCCTATGGCACCACCGCTGACACTTGACAAGGATTCAAAGGGAATACCTGTTAATGTCACGCTGTACCGTGGGATGATCGGCTCTCTCTTGTATCTTACAGCTAGCCGACCCGATATTATGTATGCAACATGTTTGTGTGCACGATATCAAGCTGAACCTATGCTATCTCATATGAAAGCTGTAAAGCGAATCTTTCGATACCTTAAGGGTACATCGAACCTAGGTCTTTGGTATCCCAAAGATTCAGGATTCGATCTAACCGCCTATTCAGATAGTGATTTTGCAGGTTGCAAAATGGATAGGAAAAGAACCACAGGAGGATGTCAGCTCCTGGGTGGAAAGCTGGTAAGTTGGACTAGTAAAAAGCAAAATTCAGTGTCCACTTCCACAGCTGAAGCTGGATATGTAGCTGCTGGAAGCTGTTGTTCTCAAGTCTTGTGGATGAGAAATCAGCTACTAGACTATGATCTTCAGCTCTCCAAAATTCCAATCTATTGCGACAGTACAAGTGCCATCGCCATAGCAAACAATCCAGTACTACATTCAAAAACCAAACACATAGAAATCAGATATCATTTTATCAGAGATCATGTGATGAATGGTGATATAGAACTTCATTTTATCCCAACTGATTATCAGTTAGCTGATTTATTTACCAAACCTCTTGATGAGACAAGATTCAACTTTCTCATCAGCGAGCTTGGAATGCTGAACTTTGAAGGGTAAAATCCTCAAAGGCTCACATTGATCAGCGGTAGGATAAAATCAACTCGTATAACCTATTCAATCATCTTCTCTCTGAATAAAACTTGGTTAAGCTGATATCAAGGTATGTTTTCTCTCACTGACAATCGCATGAAAATGCAAGATTTCAAAACAAAATGCATCGCTGAATATCTCTTCCTTAACAGCGATATTTTGAAAATTCTTAAAACCATCACTGATATTTTCATTCAGTGCTTCATATTTGTAAAAGAGTCCCTGAGCTTTCAAAACCTCAGAGACATCCTAAAAGAATATGAAAGGACAGTTGTGACGTCATTACAACGGATAAACCCCGGCATGTTTTCTCTTTCTGACACACGTTTGCACGTCTCGTTCAAACTTCCAATCAAATGCAAACATGTGTCCGTGTCATGATGAAAATCTTTTCCCGCTCAAGATTTTCTCTCTCTAATCTCTCTATATAAACAAACTCGTGGTTTATATTTTTCTCCGCAAGAAAGAATTCACTGTTGCATTTGTGCTTTCTAAAACTTCAAGAACTGTTCATCATCTTCTTCATCAAACATCAAGGTTAATATGTTCTTATTTATTACCGAATGCGTATAACTTGTTTCCGATCTTTTCCTTGTTTTAACAAGATCTAACAAAAGAACTTCTTAAAATGAAATCATTTTTTTCATGGTTTTATGAACACAACCATTTCATGGTTGTTCTTCAAGTTTAAATGCAAAAATCTTAAACTTGTTCTTCATTCGTTTCCAGAATCTATTTCTTCATAGAAAACTGGATAACAAGAATAAATGGATTTTACATTTCGTTTCTTAAAATCAAGAAAAAACTTAATCTTCATTGAGACATTTGTGTCTGAATGAAATGGATAAAATTTGAACCATCTTAATAGAAAATCTTTCCACATTAAGATTATTCTTATTTGTTAACATCTTTGGTTGAACTGATAATACAGAGAAATGGCGTCGTCTGACATTCCTGCTACCGCTGAGAACATCTCCGCTGATTCTGAGGAAGTGGAATTTATCAAGGCTCCTCAGGTTAAGTTCACTCTGGAACAACTAGATTGGACCAAAACGAACAACCTTTCTGCGCTTCTCGAGTTTCCTCCTCGAAAGCAAGTCACACATCTGAAAGATGCTGTGAATTTCCTAAAGAATTGCTGCATTTCAACAGCCCAGACCATCTCACCTCCTGCAAGTCAGCTACTACTATCCCAGTTCTGGTACACTGCCAGACATTCTCAGTTACCATCCGCCAAAGATCCCTCCAAAACAATTGAATGTATCCTCAGCGATACTGAGTATGGCACGATAAAGATCACACCTGCCATCATTCGCAAAGCTCTAAACTTTTCCAACGCTACAAAAGAAAAGCCTTTTGTTCCTTTCCCTGACCATAAGAAACTCGCTGACAAAGAAGCTCTTATTGCATTTTTCGATGCAATGGGCTATGTATGGGAAATTGGCAGAGACAAGAAGCCCGAGAAGAAGCTGACCCTGCTAAAGAAGTCAAAAATGCCCAGCGAGATGAACTTCATCTTCGCTCACTTAATCAGCTGCATGACTGCCAAGACCGGCTCCTCTGACCAAGCCGTTCAACCTCAGCAAGCAATGGGATACGCTCTGCTGAAAGGTCTACACATTGACTGGGCATCTCTTATCTATGATGACTTGGTGCAAAGAGTAGACTCTGCCGCTGACAGACCTCCATGGGTTCCTTACCCCCGATTCATCAGTGTCATCTTCCAATATGGCCTGAAGGACAGCTACCCGCAAGAGGGTGACCTGAAACTCTCTCAGGTTGGCCCTAAGGTACTTGACTTCAAACCAGTTGAAAATGAGGTACGTCTTTCTACCCTTTTAACTCTTCTCAACCCTTCTTCTTCTACATCTGTGGCTCCTTCAGCGACAATACCCATCGCTGATACCCTGGCCACAAAATCCTCTCCTTCTAAGAAAAGGAAACAATCATCTACCCCACTTGGTTCTAAAAGGATCAAGAAAACAAAGGAGCAACCCCAGCAATCTCATGCTGAAGACTCCTCAGCTCTTTCTGCAGAGCTGAAGGAACGTTCAGTGGTACGCTCTGCCACACCTGAACAACCCATCCATTCCATCCCAACTTCAGCGTCTCTAAACGCTGAGGTTACACACTTGGAACCTACCCAACCTCCTTCAGTCTCTCAAAAGACTGATGAAGTGATTTGCAGCGAATCCAACGCTGAACTCAGAATCCAACCTCCATTCCTATCCTTCGCTCCTCCCTCTACTCATTTGGTCTCTCCTCCAGTTCTCGCTGGAGCTGCCATCATTTCTACGGAAACTAAAGCTGATACTCCAGAAATGATGAAGACAGGACTTGCAGGACAATCCATGGGCACTTTTGAAGATGACATGGAACATTTTTCAGGAACCCGTAATTTTGACGAGTTCATCAATCCTCCTGCAGGTACACACCAACCCATAAACACTGTCACTAAACCCTAAACTTCTGAGCTTTCCTATGTTCACAAGTTCTTATATGCTACAGGTCCTAATTTGGGAGACATCAACGCCTCTCTGAAGTTCGTGGAGACAAAGCTGACAGGTCTCACCACTACTCTTTCAAATAACTCTACAGCTGTAACAAACGCTGGAGAGAATCTTACAAAGCTGACAACGATGGTGGAGAAGAAGGCTTCCACAGATGACATGAAGCAGGTTGATAAAACTCTCAGCGACTTCGCCATGGTGCTCGCTGACATCTACACAGACTACACCTCTCTCAAAAATTCAGTTTCATCCATGTCCAGCGAGGTCACAACGCTGAAGACATCGGTTGGACAACTAGAGGGAGATATGTCTACTGTAAAGACTGACTTAGGCTCTGTAAAGACCGATGTTAGTTCGATAAAAACAATGATCGAGCAGCTACTACTCAAAGCGAATACTCCTACTCTTGCCCATGTCCCTGCATCTGACAATTTCACAGCGGCGGATCGCACTGAGCTGGAGAAGATCAATCCTGCTATTTCTGGCCTTCGTGACAGAATAGCAAAGATTGAAGGTTGTATAGGTATCTCTGGCCAAGAAGACAGTGAACCTGCCAACGCTGCTGAGTCATCCCATTCCTCCCCCACTCATCATGAGAAAGAGGGGGAGAAGAGCGCTGAAGATCTCTCCAAGAGCGTTGAAGACCTTTCCCATGATGAATCTATCAGGGGAGAGAAGAAGGATGCTGAAGAAACCACCGCTGGACCTCATGGAGATGAGAACCCTGAGGAAACCGAGAAGCTCGCCTTTGTATCTGAGGGGGAGCAACTCGAAGAAGAAGCTGATAAAACCGAATACGAAGCAGAAGATGATGAAGCCGTCGACATCCCTGATAATGAACCATCCTCTTCTCCAAAGAATGATGATGATGATGACGAAGATAACGATGACTTCTTTATCGTCAAACCTGCTTCGAGGATCAAAGTTCTTAAGGGAATCTCGATAAATGAACCTTCAGGGGAGCGGACAAAGACAAAGCCCTCAGCCTCTGGAGCTGAGAAAGGCAAAGGCAAAAGCGTCGCTGAAGATGACAATCTGACGATCTTGCTGGAAAAGCCGGTTTGTCAGGTACACTAAACATCTCTCACTCCATCCCTCCTCTATCATACACTATCAGTTCTACTACCCAAGCCTATACACTTGAACAAATTTTCTCTCTTTGTTTCTACCCAAGTTCTTACTTGTAAGATCGTTGTGTTTCAGCTAGTCCTCTCCCCTGTTTGAGGATATCGCTGAAGGTTCCACAACTGCGACTTCACCAATAATACCAGCTGCTGCTGAAGAAGAAATAATCCCAGTCTTAGATTTGAACTCTGAGACTGATGAACCAGAAGTGCAGCTACTCTCGCACAGATGCAGACCTTCCTTAGCTCCTCAAAAGCTAAGTGAAGAGGATCAGAAAAGAAGAGAGGAGATAATAAAGCAATTTGAGGATCAGCGAATCATTCTGAGGAGTGATCAACTTCCTTCAGTTCCTCAAAAGTTCAGAATTTCCCAAAAGGAATACAAGGATCACCTCAGAGCTGAAAGATTAATCGCTGAAAGAAAGGAAGCTGGAGAAAAGGACAGAGAATACGCCATCCAGCTTTCTAAACGATCAATAAAAGACCCCAAGCTGAAAAGAGTTCCCATTGATGTTCAACGTCAGCTCTGGGAAGACGCCAAGAAGATAATTGAAGAAAAGAGAACTGTGTCTCAGTCCACTTTAGCCTGGTGCAAAGAAAAGGTCAGCTACAGACTCTCTCCTGCCAAAATCAACAAGGTATTCATCTCTGGAACAACAACCCTTGTTTCAATCACTGAAGTCGAGATATTCAGAGAAGATAAGAAGTACGAAAAATTCTATGCTGAAGCCATAACGAAGTACGGTCTCTCTGAATGGTTGGAGATCAGGTTAGCCATCCAGAAGTCCAAGTCGAAGTACAAGGAACATGTTGAAAAGCTGATCAACAAACAAATCGACTTAGTCTACTCCTGTGTGGATATTCCTCCTCCTCCTCCTCTTGAAAGTCAGAAAAGAAAGGCCTCAGCGAAGAAGAAGAAATCTATATCTTCAATTGATGGCCCTGTCATACGAAATGAAACAGGTATTAGTTTTTCACGTGCTGAAGTCCTTGGTCCTGATCCTGATCTTTCCATGCTTGACACATCTCTTCCTCCTGGTGAGACTTTCATCCCTGGCAAAGTCATAAGCGAACCCTACGGGATATTTTTCCATGACTACGATGGTGGAAATCATTTTCAATGCATCTCTAAACTTCACATCACTCCCATCGAACAGCTGAGAGATCTCATCTACTGGTGTGACTTCAGGAATGACCCTCAGGCACGACATCTGAAACCCTTGATTTTTGAAGAAGCGCTGATCAAAAGAAAACAAGGTGTAACCGTTCCTGACTGGATGATTCCCACCACATCAATGACCCTTGATGAACTTCTCATTAAGGAAGAACCCTTTACAAACTGATATGATCGCCTATTTCTCTATTGTATCAGTTATTCTTTTGTACTTGTAATTTATTTCGCTTGTACTTGTAATCTTTCCATTTCTCTTTGTAACCTGATTCAAAGTTTTAAAGAAAGATTTCAGCGAATGTACTTTACTCCATCAGTACTGAAAAGATCCCAGAAAACAGTAAAAGGGACAAATATTTTATGAGTTCTTTTTATCCTTATGTTTTCATTAAATAGGAATTTTCTTTGTTGCTATGTCATAATCAAATAGGGGAGATTGTTGATCCAAACCCTCAGTGATTTGATAATGACCCTCTCTTATATACTTAGTGAAAATTGTAAGTAAACAATATGTATCAGAGTTTCGCTATCGCTGATAAGTACTAAGATCTTACAGTACCGCTGATAGGAACTCTCGCTCTTTAAATTAAACATTCAGCGAACACTGTTCACCATTAATGCTCTGAGTCTGTTCAGTCATTATGATGATCGCTGATAAGTTAGTTGTTTACTTATGATCCCTGAAGACAAGTTTCACGTCAACAAAGGTTCCACGCTGAAGTCGAAGATCAAGCTCAAGAACCAGCGACAAGTCTCCTAATGAACTGATGCGGATCAGCAAAGACTCAGATTTGTCCACTCAACGTGAAGTATCAAGTACAAGACTTCAGCTATCGCTGAACTTTATCATTCGCTGAATAGATAATGATAATGCTCTAAATCAACGAAAGCTGATCATGAAGTCCTCCATACAAAGTACTTTTGTCTTAACCACCCTTGCACGACTCCGTACGAAATGTCAGAATAGAACCTCCGACTGTCTGAAATCGTACAACCACTCTGATACTACACTGTTCATCCATGCGGCTACTAACAATTTACAGCTTGTTGTGGAAACAAGATTAAGGATAAACCTACAGAAAATTGTTAGTAGCCGCATGGATGAACAGTGTAGTATCAGAGTGGTTGTACGATTTCAGACAGTCGGAGGTTCTTTTCTGACATTTCGTACGGAGTCGTGCAAGGGTGGTTAAGACAAAAGTACTTTGTACGGAGGACTTCATGATCAGCTTTCGTTGATTCAGAGCATTATCATTATCTATTCAGCGAATGATAAAGTTCAGCGATAGCTGAAGTCTTGTACTTGATACTTCACGTTGAGTGGACAAATACGAGTCTTCGTTGATCCGCATCAGTTCATTAGGAGACTTGTCGCTGGTTCTTGAGCTTGATCTTCGACTTCAGCGTAGAACCTTTGTTGACATGAAACTTGTCTTCGGGAATCATAAGTAAACAACTAACTTATCAGCGATCATCATAATGACTGAACAGACTCAGAGCATTAATGGTGAACAGTGTTCGCTGAATGTTTAATCTAAAGAGCGAGAGTTCCTATCAGCGGTACTGTAAGATCTTAGTACTTATCAGCGATAGTGAAACTCTGATACATATTGTTTACTTACAATTTTCACTAAGTATATAAGAGAGGGTCATTATCAAATCACTAAGGGTTTGGATCAACACACACATATATATATATATATATATATATATATATATATATATATATATATATATATATATATATATATATATATATGTATATATTAAAAGAAGCAATGTGTATTGAATCGGTGTCATTAGAATTGAGTACTCTCAAAGGGTAAATTATGGTTGATTTGATTTGTAGGTGTCCCACGTTGATGGAAAGTGATGTGCTAAAGAAATGTGATTGAAAGACATTTGTGTCAAATTATAGCATTTGACTCTAAGGGTGTCTTATTTTCGACGACCCTCCTCATGCAAAACAAATTTGTAGTTTGACTTAAAGAATTGTCTTATATATCAATATATATATATATATATATATATATATATAGAGGGATAATAAATTGTAAACCGCTAAATGTGTGTAAACTTGTAAACTTTTGGATTTCATAGGTTTTCTTGATAAAATTATTTTATGAAATTGTTTATTTTGATAAAAATGTTTCATATCATTCATTTCTTAATGAAATTGTTTCATATATTTGTTTTTTATGTAAAACGAAAAAGTTTCATTAAGTTTCATAGGAATGAAAAATATATATATGAAACTACATAAAAAACACAAATATATGAAACAATTTCATCAAGAAATGAATGATATGAAACAATTTCATCAAAAGAAACAATTTCATGAAAAAATTTCATTAAAAAACCTATGAAATCCAAAGTTTACATGAAAAAAAGTTTACAAAATAGTGAGCTTCTATATATATATATATATATATATATATATATATATATAAGCAGCAAACAATGAAAGTTGAGGTGACACCATGAGAATCAAGTATTTTCAATTGCTATATCTTTATATCTATAAAAGAAAAAACCTTGGGGTATTGAGGTGGCACCATGAGAATTGAGTATTCTCCAATGGTGAATTGTGGAGTTGTCCCACATTGGTAAAAGGTTGAAAAGTTGGAGCAATGTGGTGTGTATAAGAAAGGTAGATGCATGAGATGCATTTGTGTCAATTCATGAGTTTGACTTATAGGATTGTCTATATTAGATGACCCTCTTTTTTAAAAAAAATTAATAATCTTCTTTATATCTATAAAAGAAAAAACCTTAGGGGATTGAGGTGGCACCATGAGAATTGAGTATTCTCCAATGGTGAATTGTGATTGATTTAGAGTTATCCCACATTGGTAAAAGGTTGAAAATTTGGAGCAATGAGGTGTGTATAAGAAAGGTGGATGCATGAGATGCATTTGTGTCAATTCATGAGTTTGACTTATAGGGTTGTCTATTTTAGACAACCCTCTTTAAAAAAACAAATAAAATAATCTTCTTTATATCTATAAAAGAAAAAACATTGGGGTATTGAGGTGGCACCATGAGAATTGAGTATTCTCCAATGGTGAATTGAATTGTGGTTGATTTGGAGTTGTCCCACATTGGTAAAATGTTGAAATCTTGGAGCAATGTGGTGTGTATAAGAAAGGTGGATGCATGAAATGCATTTATGTCAATTCATGAGTTTGATTAGGGTTGTCTATTTTAGAGGATCGCCTTTTAAAAAAACAAATAAAATAATTTGCCTTAAAAAGTTATCTTATATTGAATGATTTTCCTTTGCAAAGAAATCATAGTAATCATTATATATGTATATATTAAAAGAAGCAATGTGTATTGAATCGGTGTCATTAGAATTAAGTACTCTCAAAGGGTAAATTATGGTTGATTTGTAGGTGTACCAGATTGATGGAAAGTTGAATATTGGAACAAAGTGATGTGCATAAATGTCACACCCCGCTAAAGCGGAAACACGAGGTATGACAGCGTAGGGTTTCATTAAAAAGGTAACAGACAACACCAACCACAAGTTTAATACGGTAGTACAAAATATTACATTACAACGTCTTTAACCCAAAAAGTTCAAAAAGGAAAGACGACAAATACAAAAATTAACAATATAAGTTTTAAGAGTCTTGATGTTGATGTCATCAAACAAAATGCACCCTACGTGCCTTCACTTACTTCTTATTCCCTGAAAAGCATGTTTAAAACGAAAAGGTCAACTACAAAGAGTTGGTGAGTTCACAGGTTTTTTTTTCATATCCAAACAGTTTTCAACCAAAGATTATTTTCGTGAGTCTTTTGTCACGACAAGCTTTAAATTTAAAATCTTATGAGTACACCTTACAATAAATGACTTTCGCAAGATATATGATTGTTGAGCCACTACTAAGCCTCCGACAACTTACGCCCCGCGGACTACCTCAGAGGTGGTATGATGGCCACATGAGTAGAACATTATTATCAGATAAAGTGCACCCTACTCGTCAGTTTAAGGTTGGTTTGTCAAACCAAATAGCGCTATCCACAAATATCACCGGCTCGTTATGAGTTAATAAGTAGTGTACCTATTGGGGACTTAACATTTTTATTATCACTCAACATATCTTGTCACTTATGTAAATTTGTACATTCATTTGTACTCATTTCTTAAATCATAAATATCCACAATTTTACTATCATGGATCATTTAGCATTTTAAAATCATAACATGCTTTTCACCCCAAACAGTTAAACAAGTAAAACGGGGCTGTGAAAACTCACCTTTTAGCGTAGATGCGCAAGTAGTGAAAGCTTGTTCACTTAATCCTCTTTACGGGCTCCCTATAAGGTCAAACAATCTCTATGAGTCCTTCATAGCTAACCCCAAAGTTAAACTTACCTAACTTAATCCACGTCTTGTGAAATGCCTTATCTTTAGTAATTAAGTTGAAATGCACAAATTAGCATTGTTCAAGTGTTTTTAATCATCAATATGAATGGTTATAAGAAAGACTCAGCAGTTTCCAAATACTCAAGCTGATAGAAACTTCATACTACAACAGTGACTATTTTACAACACTTTCCAGGATGACAAATTTACCCATTTTTTTATATGTGGTACTATACTGAGTTAAGGAAGTTTTGACCAAATTTCGTAATATTTGGAGGTGTTTAAGGGGTTCAATTAATTTTTATAAAACAGTGCAACACAGTACCTAAAACAGTTTGCACCCTTCTGTGGAAACAGGCTTTTGGAGGGTCAAAACATAATCTTTTTCAGAGTTTTTACATGTTTTGAAAACCTAACACATAAAGGTATCTTATGGAAAACGTTTCACGAATTTTTGATGAGTTTTGAGTGAGTTATGGTCGAATGAAGTTGCATGTACCAATCTGCCAATTCTGGACAGCTTGACACACTTGGCTTGCATAAAATATTTGAGTGACCAAAACTCCATATTTTTGAATGAAACCAATTGCATGTAGATCCTAACTCAACTAAGGAACTTCCAGAAGAAAAATGAGAAACTTTTATTCATTTTACAGAGAGTTATAAGCAAAACAAAGTGACACAACAATCTGACAGACCATCTGCTGCACATCAAATTTGTTCTAAGGAGTAGAAGGCTCAAATCTCAATATCTTCTTATGAGACCAGTTGGGTTTGAACCCTAACTCATTAAACCTTACTCCAGAAGAAAAATGAGGGATTTTGGACATGATTTGACCAAGATATGGTCGTCCTAAGTACATGCAACCAATCTGCCAGATTCTTAAACTCTAATATTCTTTAGAAAATCTCATTTAAGCACTCTAACATCCATAGATGTGGGTTCCTTTGTTAAGGATTCAATCCCAACATCATATAACATGTTTTTGAAAGCGAATACTTTAAACTTATAAAGAAAATGTGCATGCAAAGTCCAAAAATCCAGATTCTTATACAAGAACAAAACCCACATTTTTGATGATTTTGCTCATTTTTCTCAAGTTCATGATGGAAGTTCATAGATTTTCACCACATTATGGACATTTCTCATGTCCTTGGTGTTTTATCTCCCTTCTAGAACAAGAAAAAGAGTTCATCCATTTGGATGAAATAAAAGTGTAGAACAAAGTAGGAAAAATGGCATAAAAAGGTGCCAAAAAGTGTATGAATGACCCTAGTTTAGAGTTCTTACCTTAGGGAGATGTAGCAAGTACTTCAAGTTCCTTAGAAATTAATTTTTGGATGCTTGTATGGACTGAAAACTTCTGGAGTTTGAAGCTTGAAAGGATGAAGGTAATGGAGAGAAATGATAGGATTCTAAGGAGAGAGAGAGAGAGAGAGGAAGATGGATGGTTTTTGAGAGTTTGAAATGAAGTAAAATTAAACAAAGAGGGAGGTATAAGGGAGGGGGTGGCCGGCCATTCATGGGCCCCCAAACCCCTTGCAATATATTTTTTTTTTATAAAAATTTAGCCCATGAACTATCTCTAATTAATTTCTTGTAAAAACCATTTTTAACAAGAATTTAATTGCAAAAACAAACTTCTAAAATACCTTCTTGTTTTTATTAAATCTTAATAAAAGAAAAATTTATGTATAAAGTAAAACCCTATATTTTATATAGGTTATATGTTATTTAAGGTATTTTGGCATTTCACAAGGTGTTCCGATTAGTCTTGGGTCAAAACCGGGTCTTTTAAGCACTACCGGGAATTCTGGCGATCTTTCGCTTTAATATTTTCTGAATGGGTCCTATTAGGGTATATTTTCTCTATTAACATTAGTGAGGGTTTAACAGATGCTAACCTGGAAGTTTAGATTTTTGCCGAATGTTACAGTTTTCCCCCGTTAGAGAAATTTCGTCCCGAAATTTAATGACTGGCATTCTCGATAGGTTCTGTAAGAACAGGATCTAATCTCACAATCAATATAGAAAGAAGTAATTGAGAAGTTGTATGATCAAGCCCAATTGTATTCAATGATGAACAGAAATACAGATCTATGAGAGAGAGAATCTCAAAGATTACAGAGAATGAATACAAAGTTATACGGGAAAAATCAACCAGTTAGCAACATAGAGCTAACTACTATTTATACTGCAACGGACATCTTAAAGCTACAGTACAAATAAGAAAGACTAATAAGAACATAACACGTGTCCTAATTAGTTTATAAAATACTAAGTAAAGTATCTTGTCATAAGTTCTGAACAGGTAGTTCAGAACTTCTGAACATTCTTCTGATAAAGCTTCTCAGATCTTCTGACTCTTTCTCTCATATCTCTGACTCCTCTACTCAGATCATCTGAGTCTTCTACTCAGACCATCTGACTCTTCTTATCAGACATCTGACTTCTCTTTCCACTGATCAATACTTCTGACTTCACAGTCAGACCTCTGACTTCTCTACTCAGAACATCTGAGTCCTCTTATCAGATCTTCAACACTTGGTTTATTGACAAAACTTCAGATCTAACAATCTCCCCCTTTTTGTCAAATAAACTTAAACTTTGCATCATCCAGTTCTTTCAGAGCAGGAACAATCTTCTGAAGTAGCACATTTCTCAGATTAAGCCTTTTATCAATTTTGTCAATGATTTCTTGAATAATCTCAACTTGCTGATTGATTGCTTCTTGAATCATGTTTGCTTCCTTCACTTTCAGCATCTTTTTCTCCAAATTGTGCTTTATGATTCTTAAAGTTCCAGAACAGTATTTTGCGGTTTCCTTTGCTCTGAAGAAAATCTTTCCACTTTTGTTTTTCAAAAATACTCCCAACTCTGGATATTTGTGAACACTTCCAGACTTAAGAGGTAATGTTAAACCACAACTTACCAAATTGACCTTGAACTTCTCAAATTTAACCCAAACACCCCTAAACTCATAATTTTACCCAAACATACTCTAAACATCTAACTTTAAAGTTATCTTTATTTAACGGGAAGAGGATTTAACTAACGGACTTACCCGGGGTATTACATCATCTCCCCCTTAAAAGAATTCTGTCCCGGAATTCAGTTAAGTAAAAAACATGAGGGTATTTGGCTCTCATTTCCGTCTCTGATTCCCATGTAGCATCCTGACCTCTATGATGCCTCCACTGAACTTTTACTTGCCTGATTTCCTTATTCCGCAGCACTTTAACTTTATGATCAACTATAGCTTTCGGCTCTTCCACATAATTCAGTCTTTCATCGATTTGTATTTCTGGTAGAGAAACTGCCTGATCTGGCGTAACCAAACACTTTCGAAAATTTGATACATGAAACGCATTATGGATTCTGCTTAACTCTGGCGGAAGATCTAATCGGTAAGCTACTTCTCCGATCCTTTCTGTTATTGCAAACGGTCCAATATACCTTGGGCTAAGTTTACCTTGTCGTCCAAATCTGATGACTCCTTTCCACGGCGAAACCTTTAACATTACGTAATCCCCAATTTGAAATTCCAATGGCTTTCGGCGTCGATCAGCGTAGCTTTTCTGTCTGTCTTGAGCCACTTTCAATCGTTCACGAATCTGAGTAACCTTATCGGCGGTTAACTGAACTATTTCTGGCCCCGCTAACTGTTTCTCTCCCACTTCGTTCCAACATAGAGGCGTTCGGCAAGGGTTACCATACAGTACTTTGAACGGTGCCGCTTGTATGCTGGAATGATAACTGTTGTTGTAAGCGAATTCGATCAAGGGTAAATGCTTATCCCACGATCCCCCAAAATCAACAATGCAAGCCCGGAGCATATCTTCTAAGGTCTGAATTGTTCGCTCACTCTGCCCATCCGTTTGGGGATGATACGTTGTACTTAACTTTATTTGTGTTCCCATTTCTCTTTGAAAACTTCTCCAAAATCTTGAAGTAAAACGACTATCACGATCAGAAATGATCGAGATTGGAACTCCATGTCGAGTTACTATTTCGTCAATGTACAATTTAGCTAATCGCTCCATCGAATCGGTTTCCTTTATCGGTAGAAAGTGGGCAGACTTTGTCAATCTGTCGACAATCACCCAAATAGAATCAAACCCCTTCGAAGTCCTTGGTAACTTTGTGATAAAATCGGTAGTGATTTGATCCCATTTCCACATCGGTATTTCTAATCGTTGCAACTGACCAAACGGTTTCTGATGTTCAATCTTCACCTTCTTACAAGTAGTACACCCTTCTAC